>OZ004708.1:111594301-113064301 GCA_963924515.1 Vespertilio murinus
CTTTTCTCTGTACCTGTGTTATAGTTCTCACGCTGCATTATTTTTTAGTATAAAGCTCTTCGCATAACTAAAAAAGCTCCCAAGCCTCCATTAATGACACACTTGTCATAAATAATGTATTCAATATATAGTTTTACAATCTAGAGCTTTTAGGCTGCTTAGAATTCAACCTGATGGGGTACTGCTTAGATTCACTATTGGAACACAAGGTCATGGTACATGCAGGGCGTCCCCAAAGTCTAGCCTCATTGTGGGTGAGTGGCCATTGCTCAGCAACATGGGAGGTGACTGGATGGGTGCCCTTGGCAGCCAGTCTCCTTGGTTGTGGAGTGCCAGGAAGGCCCCCTGTGGTGCTGATGTGACCACTGGCCCCTCAGCCTGGGCCTGGTGCCCACCTTGCTCTGGGCTCCCAGGCCCAGTGCAGAGAACACGCCAGAAGAAGGCAGCAGAGAGAGAAAGCAACCAGGGCTGGAGGAATTCAGAAACAAGAGTCAAGGCAGGGTAGATGGAGCTGGCCTGGAGACGGACGCAAAACTCTGAATAGCAGACTGAGAAGCGATTCACTGGGAGGTTTTGTCGCGTGGCCAGTTTGCATGAACTAGGAGAAACACCAAATTTGCTAGAACTATGTGCAATGAATTCTTTTGCATTTATTTATCAGATCAACAAGTAGTTATTGAAGGCTGCACGTGGTGTGGAGATCATTAGGACATGCCTTCGTTGAGTTGACATTCTCACAGTAGAGGCAGACAACAAAAAGAGAAAGCAGGGTAAAGGGGTGATTTCAGAATGTGATATTGCTACAAGGGCCCGAAAAGAGGGTGAGGTGATAGGGTGTGGCTCACATGGTGTGCACCGTGCAGTCGCACAAGGCCCCAAGCTTGGAAACTCATATTCTGCAATCACCCTATTGAAATTCTTAATAATTCCATCTTTGACTTGGTATTTGGTAAGTGATATATGGTGGGTTCACGGTGTCTGCTTGGGGTTGAGCCTGACCCCAAAGAGCCGCGGGGTCTCCCCAGGGTTGGTCCACTTCTTCTGTGGCAGCAATCCATTTCTGTTTGTGGTCATAGATCAGGATCTGTCCCTGCAAATAGATTGTGAGGGCCTTGAGGGCAGGGCCAGGCCTGCCTGCAGTGGTCTCCTTGGCACCAGGCCCAGCCCTGCTCACGCAGGCTCTCTGTCAGGAAGAGCCAGGCGTGCAGGGAGAGGAGAGCCGGCCCTGCCGGGAGGAGTTGGTGGAGGTTGAGCTGAGCCTGCAGAAATGCAAGCAATGGAGTGAGGATGGAAGAGGCTTGCCTAGATAGAATTCCTCTATCTAGAGGGGGGCCAGGGTTAGCAGAAGACTTTCCCATGCGCAGCAGGTCCTGGGGTGTGAGCCGTGCCCAGCAGGGTGGGGGGTGCAGACCCGCTCCGGTGGCTTTCTCAGAGGGTTTTTAATAAGCATTGTCCCCCTCCTCCCCTAAAAATGGTAAACCAAGCCTCTACTCTGAACATTAGGATAAAACCCAATGCCCTGAGCTAGTCAGAAAAATAGCCTTGCCTGGTAGGCAGCCTCTAAGGCAGACCTCAGAACCCCACCTCAGCGTCTCCACATGGTGTGAGTGTGGGCTGGACTTGCTTCTAAAAATTCAAATATGACAGAAGGGATCAGGTGGCCAATCCAGGATTAAGTTATAAAAAATCACCCTCTTTCTCTTTGTCATGGGTTGCCTCCCTTGGTGGGGAGCCAGGTGCCATGGTGGGAGGCAGGACGCCAGGAAGGCCCACACGACAAGGGGCGTAGGCCTGCCAGCAACCACATGAGTGAGCGGAGAAGCAGATGACTCCCACTGCGGAAGTCTGCAGAGGAGACCTGAGCCCTCCTGGCAGCTGGAGAGCGGCCTCATCGACATGGAAGCCAGAGGCACCTAAATCAAACCCGGACCCCTGACCCACAGGAATGAGGAAACAGGACATGTCTGTGTGTTAAGCCACTACACTTTGGAGTGATTTGTGATGCAATGTTAGATAATATACCTTCTCATGGACAATTTCCCAACTCTACACCTTTGCTAAGATTTGATACTTGAGCACCAACAATACGCTAGACATGTTGGCACATCGCACAGTGTGAGCTGGAATTCCTGCCCAATGGAGCTCAATAAATAACAAAAATAAAAACAAATGTCTTGCTGAGAAGTTTTTATAGCACTGGTTATTTGAGCAACACTTAGAAATCCATAATCAGGACCAATATCCCCTCTTTAAAAAGAAACTCATGAAAGGAAAAGGAATTTGGACGTTTTGATTCATTTTTTAAGAATATACTCAAGCATGTGTCCACAATATGTAATGCCAAGTCAACTTGGCCAGTTCTTCTTGCCATATTCACAAACTTGAATAATCCGTTGCATACAGGCCTTTAAAATCTTGCCAGCTCTCCCTCTTTCTCTCTGGCCCTCCCTCTCTCTCTCTCCCTCCTTCCTTTCCTGCTTTCTTTCTCTTCTTCCTTCCTAATATTATAGGTGAAATATTAGTAGCCCTTTGTCCACTGAATAAAGAGTCCCTAAATTATGGCAGCCTTCATCCTACATTTTTAATTTGAGCATCACTCCTAATATATATATATATATATATATATATATATATATATATATATATATATATATATATATAGGTTTCTCTCTTTCAATATATACTGAATACACATATATTCATACAAGCACAAAAAGTTATTCCAAGTCATATATTTAACTTAGTACTAACCCAGCTCTGCAACTTATTAAGTTGCTTAGAACAGTGCTTCTCAAACTTTATTTATACAAATCACTTGAGCATCTCGTTAAAATGTCGGTTCTGATTCAGTAAGTCTGAGTGGGCCTGAGATTTTGCACTTCTAACAAGCTTCCAGGCAATGCGAGTGCTGACAGTCCCTGGACCATACTTCAAGGGCAAAGGCCTCAGAGTTAGTTCTTGTTTCTGGGCCTGGCTACCTGGAGGGCTGGGCTCGTTGGCCTCTTAAATTCCATGGCTCCTGATTCCCCCCTCAAGTCTGTCTCTCCTCCTCCCCTGCGTTCCCCACTGCAGGATTTGGCACCGTGGTTTCCTGTAAACATTTGCTAAGGTTGCCCTCTCAGGTTCCCCTTGGCAGGCCTCCAACATTGGACCCATTTGCATGTTGTGTCAACTTTACAACCTACATCCCAAGACCTCCACTCTCCCCTTCAGCTCTGCTTCCAGCCTCCACTCCATCCGGGCCCACATGACCTCCTATCCAGGCCAATGCCACCAACCTTCTTTTTTTAGTACACTGCTGCTAAAGTTGATTATAAAATTATTTAAAGTAACCAAACAAAAAAGTGTGTAAACATTAAAGGCCCAATGCACAAAATTTGTGCAAGAGTAGGCCTTTGCAGCCCCGGCTGCCTCAGCCGCCCTCACAGCCCAGCTTCATCTGCAAAGTTGTCTGGAAGGTCATCCGGACAGTCATTCCACTGTTCAGCCATTCAGTCTATTTGCATATTAAGCTTTTATTGTTATAGATGTGTAGGTTTATACCATGTGATAAATGGAAATAAATGTGGCAACAACGTTCAGAACCAACCCCCCCGCCCCCCAGGACAGCTGAGCCTCTATTTCCTGCATATATTTCTCAACTAATGATTTCCCACCTTTTCCAGGGCCCCTGCAGACTGGACACCCAGCAGCCTGTGCACCTGGCAGCTGCAGCGTAGGTCTTGGCACAACTGGATGGCACCCCGCAGCCAACAAGGACGGCAGCAGCAAATGCTTGCCCCCTCCACTTGAAGCCAGGAGTTAGCCCTGGCTTCTGAGCATGGCCGTTGGCATGTCTCTGGAACCAACACACTTTCCCTGAAAGGAAGAGGTTGGTTATTCTTAGTCTGGGAAGGAGCCGGAAAAGAGGAACAGGTTCTTCTTTCAAACATAACTACCCGTCATGTTGGTACATGTCTCACACACTACCAGCTCACCTTCATTAATCATCCAGGTTTCCTCACTGAACAATGAAAGACTCTGGATCAGTGCTAAGCCATATAGGACCCAGGGCATTAGGCTGAAACTAGGACCATCCAAGACCAGAGGAAAGCCGAAACCGGTTTGGCTCAGTGGATAGAGCATCGACCTGCGACTGAAGGGTTCCAGGTTCGATTCCGGTCAAGAGCAGGTACCTCGGTTGTGGGCACATCCCCAGTAGTGGGTGTGCAGGAGGCAGCTGATCGATGATTCTCTTATAGGTAGATGTTTCTAACTATCTCTCTCTCTTCCTCTCTGTAAAAATCAATAAAATATATATTTTTTAAAAAGACCAGGGAGAAGTTGTTCACCCTACTTAAAGGTGAGACTGAACAATGGAAAAATCTCTCCCGTTTCATCCAGAATGAACCACAAAGGAAGACATCAAAATTGTCTTCTTCTATGAATGTCTTAGCATAATATCATTCCTGGGGCATGTTCAATTTTTATGTTTAATCCCAGGAACTATTGTACTCTTTTCAAGAATTGTAATGTTCTCTAAAACAGATCCCAACAATTACTAATACTTGAAATCTCATTCATTTTCATTCAGTATTTCTTTCTTCTCTGAACTGGAGCAAATAGTGTCCAGGAAGCAATTCGTGCTATAAGAGCCATAATGCCAAGATAATAACTACATTATAGACAAGACTGTCCCCAAAAACCTAGGACTCCGGGATATAGCGGAAGGTGAAGCTAGTCCTGAAAATTAATCAGCAAACGTTGAGCAGGTACACGCTTTACAGTCCTCTCTGGGCGTTTGAGGGCTGGCCGCCAGGACTATGTCCGCAGACCCAACTACAGAGCCTGGCCCCCCGTGACTGCATTGAGGAAGAGTTTGGTGAATGAAAGAATCTTAATCGTAGCTCTTAACTGGCTGTTGGGTGTCCTGATGCTCTAAACATTGGATTTATTTCATTACAAGAATCTTCTTTCATTAAACCTTCAGGATCAGGTTTCATTCCACAGCTGAAGCTGGGTCTGCTGGCATACATTCTAGCTTAATCTATGGTTTTACAAATGGTGCCAAGTCTTGAATCAACCCATTAGCATGGCCCAGGAGGGGCCGCTGCACCCACCTGCCTCCCATGCTCCTGCCTTCCACTGTGCCTCAAACAGAGCGACGTGGGGAGCAGTGGGGAGAGGGCCTTGCTTCCCTTCTCAGCGGGCCTGGGTGCGCTTCCGGGGATTATTATAACGAGCCACACGGAGCAATGAGACCACAAACTGAAAGTTACACCCTTTTGGTCTGAAAGGGTTGGACACACACCAGCGTTTCTGGGAGACAGGAGAACCCGCACACAGGAGAACGTTTGCTGCGAAGGAAGGCGAGCTCTGAAAGCCCCTTTGGAGGCCCAGGCTGGACCTGCTGCACAGCCACCAGGAAGCGTGGACGTGGCCAGGGGGCCAGGGCAAGGCCAAGGCTAGATGCTCTGCAGCAGGCCTTTCCCCCAGCACATCCTGCTCGCATTCCCGCCTCTGAAGAGAAAACCTCTGCGACCACATAAGAAAAATCATGTTTAATTTCATTCCAGTTTTCAAACGAGTCCAAACTAAAACAAAGATTTTATGACTCTCTCAGTCTGCCATGCGGATTTCCGCCTCTGACAAATGCCAGGAGTCCTTGTGGCTGTGTTAGATGCTCAAACATTTATTGAGAAGGATGAGGGTGTGCCATGCTGGACACGGGGCTCCAGAGAGGTGGCCCGGGCCACCACGTGGGACCGTGGCCAGAAGAAGACTTCTTGGCAGCGGGGTGAGCAGCTTTAGGAATTCCACAGTTGTCTGCACGCCCCTGTGCCCTGGAGAACAAGGCTCTCCGCGGCCGCAGTGCTGCAGATGCAGATGAAAGCGCTGCTCCAGAGCGTTGTGTTGTGCTGAAAATGAAAACTAAAGCTCAGTAACATGCTGCCATTAGCTACCAGCGGCCCAGAGAGGAGCTGATCCTGTTCTAAGGAGGAAAGAGAATAAACTGAACATAAATTTTGAGGAACACAAACTTATTCATTTCCAGTTTAACTGGTATCAGTCTTTTGGTGGGAGAAAGAGGTTTGTATTCTGCATCAGACATAATCATCTTTAAACCAAGTGGTGACTGGATATTTAGAAAAGTTCTCTGGATATATGTGAGCCCAACATGCTTCCTGCTAAACACATATGAATGAAGACATAGAGAGGGAGGATTAGAAGGCAGAACATGTGATTTACTGCCATTTAGATGGAGAAAGTGCTTTCCAGTGATGGAGGTCATTGAGCTCTCCAGACAGCCACTGGACTCCATTCCCAGGTCTAATATAGTACTACACACACACACACACACACACACACACACACACACACACACAGAGAGAGAGAGAGAGAGAGACGCACTTCTATATTTATAATGAAAGTATTGCTTCATTTAAAGTAATGCAGGCTTTTAAAAATGCATGTACAACCTGGTGAAAACCAAATATATGAGTGAATACTATTCTATCATGTTGATTTCCTGGCTTTTACAATAAGATATTACCATTGTGGGAAGTATAGGAACTCTCTGTACTGTGTTTTATAACTTCTTGTGAGTTTTTAACTACTTCACAACAAGTTATAATTAAAAAATAAATAAAAAGTAAGGTGTAAGATACATTCTCAATATGCCACATGCTGAAGATGAATGAGTCTCCATCGGCATGGGCCCAGAATGGCTAAGCGACTTATTGACCAACCAGTATGATCATGTGAGTGAGAAATAAACTTCCATATCGCTACCATTACAGGTTTGGGTATCTTTGTTACACAGCCTAACATACCCAGACACATATAGTCTCTCTCCTTCTCTACCTACTAGTCCATGCTGGAGCTTCATTGGTAGTTTAAAAAATGCTCTAATAAAACTCAGAGACCTATCAGAAGAGAAGAAAGACGGCCAAACTTTCAAGTGAGCTAAGCTTATAAAAAACACTGAAGGCAATTTAAATTTCTGACATTAGTTATGTTCACACAACTATGCAGGCAGAACTTTGGCTAGAGAAGCTACAATTCAAAAGTTGTCCTTTAGGTAGAGATGGGACAGGGTCAGGTGGTCATGAAAATGTAAGGAGCGCCGGCCCCCTTTTGTCCTGGAGGGAGCATGCTGGGCCCGGCAGAGGCAGCCTTCCATGCTTTGCAGAGCTAAAAGATGAGAAGATTTTGGTTTTTTTCTTGAGACCAAGAGAAATGAACTCAACTCCCACATTCCTAGTTCCGTGTATCTGGCTGAACTGTGCTATCAGGAAAAGCACCAAGGGCCTAAAAGGAGAACTCTCCATGAGGAGAGGGTGTGAGGCTGGACATCTGGGCTCACCCGGGATCTGGGTGATCTGGAGGGGAGGACCTTTCTGGGCCAAAGTGTGGCTGAGCCCAGGTAGCCAGCCCGACACTTCAGGCATGGCTTTTGAGTGTAAACTACAGTCTGTCACTTGGCAGACTGAGACTGGAGAAGAACAGTTCAGAACCAGGGTTGTCCATCGCAGCACCACAGATTAACTGAAGCACCACCCCTCAGTGCACAGGGCAACCGACTGCTGCGGGAACAATGGCCCAGGCAGATGAACCAGATTATCCAATAGTGTCTACCTCCAACAAGAGAGCACCGTGAACTGGGTAAGACCCCGGGAGTCTTGAAAAAAAAAATTGGCTTATGAGTAGGGATGGTGGTTGGGCAAGTATTTCAGAGAAACTGGATGCCCTGCTAATTTAATATTCAATTGACTCTTAAAAACAGCCACGGCCATTTTTTTTTGTAATTCCAAACTGTAGATTAGATCATACCAGCTTCACTTGAAAAACATAGAAGGAAGGATAGACCCACCATCAAAACTACAGTGTACTATTGATGGATGGCAAAAAACAGGTACGAAGTATGCATCTTCTTTCAAAGATATTGCTATTTGGGCTTAAAAGGATAAATGGCCCTAACCAGTTTGGCTCAGTGGATAGAGCATCAGCCTGCAGACTCAATGGTCCCAGGTTCGATTCCAGTCAAGGGCATGTACTTCGGTTGCGGGCACATCCCCAGCAGAGGGTGTGCAGGAGGCAGCTGATTGAAGTTTCTCTCTCATCGATGTTACTAACTCTCTCTCCCTCTCCATAAAAAAATCAATAAAATATATTTCTTAAAAAGGTAAATGAATATTGGTAAGAGAGAATTGGACCCCAGTGCAAGAAAACAATAAGTGTTCTGCAATGAATCCCAATCTGATTGGAACCGGAGACTAATGGTAGAACCAACCATTCCAGGTGCTCTGGGAGGATAATGGAGACCAGGAAGGGGTCGACAGACAAGAAATGTTATTTCAATTTCCAGAAGGAATAAAAGGGGCAGATTCTGAAAACCATATGATTTTAATCTCAGAAACGTCACAAGAACATATTATTTCAAGGTCAGTGAGCTTTGATGGGCTCTCTGAGAACAAGCCATTTCAGATTAACCTCATTTCCTTTTGTGAAATGGTTGTTAGTAGTTCAGGAAAATGTAGTTGAAGTATTGATATCAGAAAAGCATTTGACAAAACCATGATAACATGTAAGCAAGAAGTAGGTTGGTTGATGTATGACTGCATCAATTAATTTATTTATTCAGTTTATTAGAAACATGTCATAGGTCACAGACCTGGGCATTGTCCTTGTTTGTAATGATGTGAATGAAAACCCAAGTCACATACCTATTAAAATTGTTGAAGCTGCCCAGATTATTAGAATTCAAAACTATCTCAAATTGAACCAAAGGGCTAACTAACAAGATGGAGCTGAAAAAAATTATTTAGTTCCTTTGGCAGTCATGTTTTCATTCCTATTGATAAGGCAGGTGTGTTTTTTCTTCTGAAAACAGTAAAGGCTAGGAATTTAAATCTATTTTGTAAATTTAGTAAATCATTTCCAAATTATTCAGGTAGGGATGCATTGCTCACTGTACAACTAACTGCACATAATAGGAAATGAGATTCTTTTGAAAAGGCTGATTTATTCCTAAATCTCTTCTAATGCCATGCATTTCAATTTTCAGTAATCCATAAAAGCTAAAGAATCCTGTATTTTCTTTTTTTTTTTGTTGATGAGAGAGAGAGAGAGAAAGTGAGTGAGTGAGTGAGTGAGAGAGAGAGAGAGAGAAGGAAGGGATCAACAGACAAGAAATGGGCAAATGTTATTTCAATTTCCAGAAGGAATAAAAGGGCAGATTCTGAAAATCAGAATAGAGAGAGAGAGAGAGAGAGAGAGAGAGAGAGAGAGAGAGAACCAAGATGGCGGCCTAGGCAGTCTCCTAAGCTGCCACCTCATCAACAATTTAATTTAAAAAAACAACTAAAATCAAAAAGGACTTCACCAAAACCTCAGAAAAGCTGGCGGAGTGGAATAGCTACAACTAGAAAGAAAGAGAGAGGCTCACGGATAGGTCTGAGAGCCGAAAAGTGCTGAGGTAGGGAGACGCTTGTGCGCGGAGAGGACGTGCGGCTGCCGAATGCCTGCCTGGTGGGAGGGGAGGAATTCCCCGATTGCACGGAACCCTTTCCGACTATACTGTACCCAACCCCGGCTGAAATTCCGTGGTCCCAGGCTCATACGGGTGGAGTCTGGACTGTATAGAAAGGCACCCAGAGACTCAGAGACTCAGAGACTGGGAGACCGGGGACCGGGAGCCACAGCTGGCAGGGTCTACAGTGGCGCGTGCGAATGAGAACGCACTGAGGTCTGACCGTGGTCTGACCGCCGCCTCTCTGTAGCGGAAGGAGTCAGAAGCTCCAGACTACAGAGACCAGCCCAAGTCCGGGCGAGCCCCTGGGGCACCCACACTCTTGCTTGGGGAAACTGGAACAGTCAGGCGGAAACTCAGGGAAGCCGCGGAAGGCAGAGGTCAGGCAGAAACTCAGGCAAGTGCACAAGGGGAGGGCAGAAGCCAAGACTGTCAGTTCAGCCCTGATACTCCACCCCATCCAAGCTGAGCAGAGGCTTCTGCAGTTTTTCAAGTCTGATCCTATAAGACTGTCTCCAATACAGAATTTATCCCAGAGTAGACACAGCTGATACTCACATCCAATTGGCCTGAAGGTCAATTCACAACAATAAAGACTTAACTACAACAAAGCTGTGCACGCAGTCCACAAAGGGGAGCACCAAGAGTGTCTACCTCAGGTAACTGAGAAGGCTAACCCACCTATATATAGGACACCAAACACACAAAGCCATCCTACCAACTCTGAAAAATAGTGATAATGCCGAGACAAGGAAATAGATCTCAAACAAAAGAGATGGAGGTTATAGAGTTCAGAACTACGGTTCTAAGGTTATGCAAGAATATCCTAGAAAAGCTCAATAAACTTCATGAGACCCAACTAAAAGGTATACATAAACTGACTAAATTGGAAAATATTATGAAGAGATCCAACAGCAGAATGGAAGAACACAAGAATCAGGTCAAAGAGCCAAAAGACACTCCTTTGGAGAAGGAAGAAGAAAAGAGGATCCAGAAAGTTGAAGATAGTGTAAGGAGCCTCTGGGACAACTACAAGTGCACCAACATCAGAATTATGGGGGTGCCAGAAGAAGCGGGAGTGCAAAATACTGAAAACATATTTGAAGAAATAATATCAGAAAACTTCCCTCACCTGGTGAAAGAAATAGACTTACAAGTACAGGAAGCCTACAGAACCCCAAACAAGAGGAATCCAAAGAAAAAATACTTCGAGACACATCATCATCAATATGCCAAGGGTAAAAGACAAAAAGAAGATCTTACAAGCAGCAAGAGAAAAGCAGTTGGTTACCTATAAGGGAGCACCCATAAGACTATCAGCTGATTTCTCAACAGAAACCATGCAGGCCAGAAGGGAGTGGCAAGAAATATTCAAAATGATGAATAGCAAGAACCTACAACCAAGATTACTGTATCCAGCAAAGTTATCATTCAGAATTGAAGGGCAGATAAAGAGCTTCACAGATAAGAAAAAGCTAAAGGAGTTCATCACCACCAAACCAGTATTCTATGAAATGCTGAAAGGTATTACTTAAGAAGAGGAAGAAGATCAAGTGAATTAAAAATCTGAGGAATAGAATAAACTGGTGAATATAATAGAATCAGGGACAAAGAAAGGGAGTGGATAGATAATTATCAGGGTGAAAGGGGTGTGGGGTGCAGAAAGAGACTGGATTAAAATTGTATAACCTATGGATGAGGACAATAGTGGGTGGAGGGGGTAAGGGCAGAGGGTGGGATGGGAATCAGGTGGAAGGGAGCTATGGGGGAGAAAAAGAAGAAACAATTGTAATAATCTGAGCAATAAAGATTTATTTTAAAAAATAACATTGGAAACAACCAAAGAGAGAGAGAGAGAGAGAGAGAGAGAGAGAGAGAGAGAAGAGAGAGAGAGAGAGAGAGAGAGAGAGAGAGAGAGAGCGCATCAATTTGTTGTTTCACTTTGTGGGATCAAACCTGCAACTTTGGTTTATGAGGACAGTGCTCTAACCAAGGAAGTGTCTGACCAGGGCCTGCATTTTCTTTTTCTTAATTCTTTCAGAAGAGATCATTTAAAGAAAACTTTTGTGCTAAAACACTGTTTCCCAAATGGATAATTCATGTAACGCTATTCTGTGGGGCTTAGTAGGTATGGCATGAAGAAAGTTTAACAAGCCAAACGATTGGAAAACCCTGGGTGTGAGTTGACTGACAGATTCCATCTCTGCAGGGCTTCTCAACGCCTTCAAATGTGGTCCAGTCTGCTTATGTACAAGGGGAGCTCTGGGGAGGCCAAAAAGGGGTCCTCTCTAGGACTCCCAGGCCAAATTGGGCTCCATGCCTGCTTTTGTTGGAACACAACCACAGCCATATGCTTACATATTGTCCTTGGCTACCAGGGCAGAGTTGAGTAGCACAACAGAGACGATGTACATCCTCAAGCCTAAGATGCTTGCTGTTATCTGGCCTCTCAGGGAAAGTGTCCTGACCCCTGATCTATAGTGTGTAGTATTTTTGAAATTTGTCTGAATACAGAACAATTTTTGGAACACACTCATTAGCATGTCTTAGCTCCACTGGGCACTTGGAAAACAGTTCTCTGAAGATAGCAGGCTTCTCAGGACCTCACTCAAGGAAGGCTCTGTGTGGCTCCCACAAATCACTGCGCTGTGTGTCTACCCTCTAATCATTAGCTTTTCTGTAACTTAAGTCCTTTTAAACATGTTGGGTGGATTAATTGTAAGGTTAATTTTGGCATTAAATCGTTGAGACATTAGTTTATTTTTTGATTCTTAAGGTTCTTAATTAATGTGCCAACTTTTTAAAAATTACTTTTAAATAGAATTTTATAATTATCAAGGGCAACATTTCAAAAACCAGGTTGCAGAATTATCAGAAGGAAAAGTTTTGGCACCTGTACATGGAAATTTGGGTCCACAGGAGGCTCAGGGTGATCTGACAGTGCACTGTGGCAGCCAAAGAGCAGGTCAAAGGCACGATGGTTCACTTAGATCAATGTTTCCCAAACTTTTGACATATGTGTACCCCTTCTATAATTTTCATAACGCTGAGTACCCCTCATAAAAAAATGGATATATTTTAATAACAATCAAAATATTTTTATTTTTTATTTTTTTGGTACATACCCAAAATAATAATAAACAAAAAATAAAATTATTCATAATAAAATATAAATAAAAGTTATATTATTAATAACATTTATTCGGATCAATGAGAAGAATGAAATTGACTTGACCCATGAGAACTTAGAATTAGGCGCAGCTAAGCACGGTGTAGTGCATATCCCCACCAAACTCCGGTGCAACACATACCCCCACCAAACTCTTCCCGTACCCCTGGTGGTACACGTACCACACTTTGGGAAACACTGACTTAGATGATAGGATTGGAGGGACCCAGAGTCATAGCCTCTTGCACTGGTGTGTTATGCTCAGTTCAAGATGTCACTTTGACAGACATGGACACATTAAAGCTCATGAGAGAATTGCCAGGTGGGAAAAGAAACCAAACCCATGAAAAACAGGACAGAGAGTAGGGATCTTTGGCCAGTAGAAAAAAATTCTACCACGATGCCTCCCTCCTAATATCTTAGGGACTATCATGAGAAAGATGATACAGTACAAACAGCATAGGGCAGGACATTTTAAACTATTAGGGGTACCCTGAAATGAGGCAGACTGCCACCACAGTGATGAGGGTCCCATCACTAGAGATCTTCACCAGAGGCAGGTGAGTATTTGGCCAGATTGTTGACAGATAGTTGGTTTAGATGATTTGTCAAGGCCCTTTCCAGGTGATGGCCAGCTACTCAGGGTTTAAGCCTAAAACATGAGAAGCTCATAGCTTGCCCCAGGGGATGCCATTGTCTGAAGGAAATAATCCTGAGAGTCTAGGATTCCTTCTTCCCTATGTTCTTCAATGTGTTTGTTGACGTAAAATTACAAAATTAAATTATCAGCAAGTCTTCCCAATTTATTTTTCAGAGGCCCTATATGTGAATTTTTAGCAAATATATATTAATTGGGACAATTTTAAATACATACTGTATGTTGAGTCTATTGATTTCTTTGTTGCTAGTCTTTTTTTCTGAAAATTCAAACATATTCTGGAGTCAAGAAAATAGAGTAATTAATACCCAACTTTAATAATTACCAATTCATAGTCTAGCTTGCTTCATCCATGTCCCTACCTACTTTATCCCTGGATTACTTTGAAATGTAATTCTGGGCCTTCTACCTTTTCATCCATAAATATTTTAGTTTTTATCTCTAAATGATAAAGGTTCTTGTAAACAGAACCACAATACCATTTTTCTACTTGAAATAATATTACAACAGAACATATTATATAAATAAAATAACAATAATTTTTTATTATTTAAAATCTAATCAGTGTTCAAATTCCCCTGATTGACTTTTTTTTTTTTTTTTACAGTTCATTTGTTTTAATCAGGATTGAAATGAAGTTTCTACTTTGCTATTGGTTGATATGTCTTCTATGTCTCTTCTAACATATAAGTTCCCTTTCTTGTCTCTCCTCTTTCCCCTCAGGGAATTTATTTGTTGAAGAAACTGGGTCACTTGTTCTATGGAGTTTCCCATTTGCCATTACATCTCTGTGGCGTCCTTGATCACGTTCCTCTGACTTTTCTGTTTTACCCCATGTGGTGTATTGGAATTAAATTCAGTCCTAGAGTTAGTGCATATACCACAAGTTAAAGGCAAAGGCCTTCACAAAACACCATCTCCAACTCTCAGGGGGCCACACACACTTCTGGGAAATAAATTCATGAATTTCCATGAACCGCCCCCCCCCCCTCAGATTCAATAATTCACTAGAATGACTCACAGAACTCAATATATTTATGGTAAGTGCTATACCTACAATTACAGGGCACACAGCTTTTATTACAGAGCACACAACTCAGGAAGAGCCAAATAAAAGAAATACACAGGGCTGGGCAGGAAGGGTCCTACACTGGAAGTTTCCACATCCCCCTCACACCATGGAATTAGGGTGTGTCACTCTAGTACATCAAAATTTCACCAACCAGAAACCCCTTCTGAGCCTTGGCATCCACACTTTTTATTGGGGCTTCATTAAGATCACATGCCTGATAGACTCACTGACTACACACTTGAACTCAACCTTTACCTCCCTTGAGCTTGGGCTGGCGCTAAGTTCCAACTCTCTGGCTACACAGTTGATCATTCTGGTGGCCAGACCCTATCCTGAAGCTATCTAGGGGCCTACCATAAGTCATCTCATTAGCATAACAAAACACTCCTCTCATTAAAGAAATTACAAGAGTTTTTGAGCTCTGCGACAGGAATTGGGAAGGAACACTAGATAGATACATAGATATATGTATATTTTTATACCATACTTTTTCTCCTATAAATTCATAGTTAAATCTAGACTTTAGGCTAGATCAGATTTTTTTCATGTTTCTATCATTAGGCACATATAAATATCTGGTGGCTGGAATAGGACATTTTTAAAAACTAGAACAAGTACTTCTGTCAGCTGAGCTACCAGAAGTATCTCATCATATCCTCCACTGATGGGGTATGAATCCACTATCAACCTCTTAACCACCTCAACCTAATTTCCCTTCCCCAGGGACCTCTTGCCGCTGTGTTTTCTTCCAAGTTGTGTAATGGGGATAATTATTTTTTAGCTGATGCAGAAGAAGTTGCTCATCCTGAAAGATGATTTTCAGCCTTCCCACTCAAGTTGCATCCTTTTATTTCATTGGGTTTCTGTACCCAGTCAATCAGAAAAAGAAATGGATGCTGTGTCTTGATTAACACTCCCTCGCCATGTGTTAGTAAGCCAGAGGGGATTTACGCAGAGTCTTTCCGCCTAAGCGGACCCACACACTGAACTACAGGGCAGAGCTGTCCGGAGTTCCCCTGAGGACAGCAGCCCGATGGCGCGGAGGACAGACATGGGGCACTCTAGTCCCTTGAGGAGCATGGCCAATCGTTTGTTTTGAAAGAAGAGAGCCCCAAGCTTGTCTTTAGATAGATGCTTAATCAATGGGCCCATAGGCTCCTTCATTTTAGAAATTGGAGGGAATTTGTGAATAAAACAAAGGTACACATGGAAAGAATGCCTGTGAACCAAACTAAGATGCCATTCAAGGAATTGAGACAAAAGCAAGTGGAATAAATGAGACTAAAGTCAAATCCCTTTTCATTTTCCTCAAATGTAGGTGAGCTATATGACCTGCTGCATGGTAAGTAACAACCCTTTTTTCTAGACTAGGCAGGCAGAACACAAGTGTGAGTAGTCACCAGCAGCCGGGTGGCATATACCCTTGGAAATAGATGGAAGCCAGTGGAGAAGACAGCCTTAGGAGGAGTCATTGAGGGCCAAGGCCATCCGGAGGCCAATCCAGCAGCCTTCAAAGGGGGGAGGGTGAGAGATCTCTGCTATAAGATCAGAGCTGTCAAAAACAAAACAAAACAAAACAAAACAAAACAAAACAAAACAAAACAAAACAAAAAAACTCAAGTCTGCTATCACATGTCTAATATCATTTCAGAGGCTCAGGGGTCCATTTGCCCAAATAACCTTCTTATTTACTCAGTCACTTCTGAAATTCCTTTCAAGAGAGATCACCCTAAGAAGACTAAAATGTAAATGCAGAGCCCACATTTCATGGTGGAGGTGCTACTGCCCACGGGTGTGGTGGAGACTTGCTGAACAGGCACTGACATGGGTGGTCATGAAAAGAAGGGAGTTCTCCCAGCGTGTGCCTCCATTCTCCTGGCTGCCCCGCCTCTGCCCTCTCCCTTCTTTGCTCCTCCTCTCTCAGCAGGGACTAGTTTGGGAGGGCGTGATCCAGAGCCGGACTCAACTCATCCTCATCTCCTGTGTTGTTCTCTGGGAAGCTCAGCCTGGGACTTGGGTGACGGGAATGTGGCAATGAGCTGGTGCCATCCAGATCCCTATCCTTGACACTTAAGCAGGTCCCTCACAGCAGTGGTGTCCTGACTGTGCTGTGAGGAGGAAGTGATGGTCACTTATGAACTGTCTCTAGGGGCTTGGAGAAGATGAAGAATAAAAGGCTGTGATATCACTGACCACGATGATACAATTATCAACAGAGACTACACTCTGTTGTGAGGTTAGTCCTATAGGATAGTAGTCTATACTCTTCCAATCTCATCTCCCATCCCAGTGTGTCCCCTAAAATTCTCAGTCAAATCTCTCCCTCCCCCCCCACACACACACATACACTCACACACAAGCACATGATTCTAAAATGCTCAGCTTCCCAGACTCCCTTGCAGCCCAGGATGCCATGTGACCCAACTTGGGCTTCTCTTTCCTTTCTGAATAAAATATCAGGAGGGAATGGCTTTCATGGGTCAGTCTGCCCCTCTTATTCCTGCCTAGTGGTGCTGCAACAACCCCATGACTGTGAGGGTAGAACCCACACACTAAGACAGAGGAAGCCAGCCCTTGGTACCACATTTGGCACCAGCCACTGAGTTACCCTCCTACAGACTTCTGGTTATAAAAGGAAGTGAACCCCTTGGTTGTCACGATTCTTTTAATTGGCAGTTCCCTCCCATCATGATTTTCACTAACTACATGTTGGCATCACGGCCTTTGCTGTCACTGAGCGATGCCCTAAGGACGTCTTCTGAGGCAGCTCCCACTGTTTTTATGGCACAATATAGCTGGTCTCTCTGGACGCAGTCTTGCGCCCTTCGATCCATTCTCCGTTCTGCAGTCAGAATGGCTTTTTTAAAATTCAAATTTGATTCTTCTGCCATCCTGCTTACAGCTCCCCGGGGCTCCCAGAGACTCCCCTTCTGGAGCCCCGGTGCTGCTGTGACATGGCTGCCCAGTCAGGCTCTCTGCCTCCCAACGCCCTGCATCTGGGGGAGACTCTGTGGTTACTTCGAGGCTGAAGTGATGAGGACCCACCTGTGCTCTTTCCACCTTCTCTTTGACCTCCACTGTCAGAAGAAGAGAGACCCTAGAGATGGAGGAGACACAATAGGATCACCACCTTCAGTAGAGCTGCCCGTCCACCAGAAACATTGCATCAGGCTAATATGAGAGTCAGCTGAGCCACTGAAATTGTGTGGTTTGTTATCGAAGCTAATTTTGCTTTAACACACTTTCTGTTGACTAGGATCAAGTTCAAATCCTTAGTGGGGTTCTCCACACTCTGACACTGGTCTATGTTCTATTCTCTCTTCACTCCACCAATGCTGAACAAATATGTCAGGCAATTGGCCCTAGGTCTTCTCCTTGCCTGGAAACTTCCTCCCCTGCTCTTTGCTGGCTAACTACCATTACCCATAGACACCTGGGATGTCACTTTTCAGAGAGGTCTTCCCTGAGCAGCCTGTAGATAAAGCCTCCCTGGTAGGGCTCCCAAGCCTCTCTGTTCTTCCCCATATTACTCCCTGCACTTGTCAATATTTGTGCTCCCTGCAGGACCATAGCTCCAAAGAGCCGAGGTGCATCTACTGGTATCTGCTTCCCCACTATCTCCCTATGTGCCAGAGAGGCAATAGGCAATCCAGGAATACCTACTGAATGCATGAATGAAGAAACTGATAGTGTTATAAAAACGTTAGTGTCCTTGTTTAGGGACACTCATGGGAAATGTTACTCATGTTGCAGAAATTTCTAGCAATTTTAAAATTCTATTATGTTATTTTTATATGATCATCTTTCTCTCTTTGTTTTTGCCACTAGGAAACTCACAGACAGAATTACAGCCCACCTGTAAGAATTGTTTTCTTTCTTTCTTAATTATAATTAAGTGCACGACTTTCTATATATTCTCTCGATGTAGCTCCGTACAATAATTCTGTCCTCCCTCTCCCATTGCCCTGAGTTTAGGATGATTTATCTGTAATTTCTGAAAGGACTTTTGTGGACTCCTCAGAGCTCCTTCTGTCAGAGTGGCATGTCGAATGTTTTCATTCCTAATGGGAGGCTGGCCTATCATTTCTCCATGCTCACACTAACTTGGGAATCTTTAAAATTGATCTTTCTTTATTTTTGCATTAAAGTATTGAATCTTCCCTGATACAACTTAACAGAAAGCTGCTTGTAATGGATGCACATCCCTATGGTAAAGGTCCCTGTGACAGAAGGCAGATGTAAAAATAAATAAATAAATAAATAATCTTAACTATAATCATAACATTTAAAGCTGACAGGGCTAAAAGGGGGTCTAGGGGGTCTGGCAGTCTAATTCCCTCACATAATAAATGAAAAAAGCTACCAGCCAGATAGGTGAAATGACCCTCCGAAGCCACACCTCTGAGCTGGCCCCAGATCGGGTGAGCCTGATCCTAAATCTGTCCTCTTCGGACAGCAGCCCCTGGTCCTTTTGCTACTTTAAACCTGGTGTGGTGGGATAAATAAGGGCCCCCCCAAATCGCCACATCCTGATCCCTGCGATTTTAAGTGTAGCTTATATGGCAAAAGGGACTTTGCAGATATGTTTAAGGACCTCAAGATGGAGCGATTAACCTCCATGATCAATGATCGGGCGGGCACTAGACACAGTCACGGTGTTCTGATGAGAGGAAGGAGGGGAGCTTTGGCTGCAGGGCAGGAGACAACACGAGGTGGCAGAAGTAGCAATGGAGTGGGTGGCCACGGGCCAGGCGGGCAGTCTCAGAGGCTGAAGAGAGGGGAGCAGATTCCGTCCTGGGGCTTAGGGAGTGCACAGCCCTCTGAGGCCTTGACTTTTGCTCGGTGATCATGCTGTAGGCTTTGTCCTCCTGCAGAGAGAGAATAAACTTGTGTGGTTACATGCCACTGGTTTGTGGTGACATCTCACAGTGCTGATAGGAGACTCACACACAACGGTTGGCCAACTACAGCTGTGCGCCCAATCCGGCCCGTCGCCTGTGTTTGTAAGTTAAGTTTTGTATGAACAGAGCCTCACCTGTTCCTTTAAGAGAGACCTATGGCTGCTGTGCCCTGCACCAGCAGAGTCCAGTGGTGTAACAGAAAACTACTGCTGACCCTGCCTTAAGATGGGAATTAATTCCACCTCTTCTCATATTTTCACTGTCCTTTTGGGCTAAAAGGAACACATGTTCATTAAGTTAAAACATCACAAAACCACTTCACCTACAAAGTCAATGTTCCTGGAAACCAGCATCCCAAGTTTGGGGCACGTATGATGCCGCTCTATCAGGCTTTGTTAAGTCTTCAGAACTTCATGAATTGCAAAGGGCTAACCACATCAGAAGGATGATACAGTTGTGACACGTTTTAACATGTGAGCCCAGGACGCAGAGGATAGGGTGAAGCTGACACGTTCCAAAGGTCCAAGCTGGAGAATCTACGGTGGATCCAAATGGGAGGAGTGAGGTGAGCTTTAACGTCGCTGGGCCCAGGCCAGACCTCCTCTTCCTGCGCAGCTACCCTCAGCCCCTTGGTGCATCAATTCCCTCGCTTGTCAAAATAAGACACACAGAGCAAGGTTGTTAAGTAACAAACAGAGGTAATGATGTGAAGCACTCTACATGGTGCCTGGCACACAGCCAGGCTAAATGAAAATAATTGCCATAATTTTAAATAAACATTGCAATGTCTTGGTTAAAATATCTAAAGAAATTAATCTTTTAAAAATAACTGCACAAAAATTTTTAAATTTACTTTTTCTAATTATAAAATGGCCACTGTAGATCATTTTAATCTGAGTGAAATCATTCAAAAATTAAAATTACCTGTTAATCTCACTACCTTAAAATTACTATGCTTACTATTTTGTCATATTTCCTTCCAGTCTTTTTTTCTGTGCCCACATATCTGTGCTCATTTATAACAACAGTTGAATTATATTATATGTAAGTGTGTGCCTTTTCTTTTACATTAAGACAATTTTCCTAATTGCAAACAGTTTTAATACCCGCTCCTGTGTTTTCTATGGATATATTTCAAGTAATTTAATTCCATAAATATGTTGTAGAGACCTGTTACATGTCAGACACTCTGGCTGATGTTGAAAAGCTAAAAGAGGAATTAGACATTTTCCTTGCCCTCATGGAGCTTATAGTTTTTTATTTTAAAAAAAGACGAAAGAAAAAGAAAAAAAGGAAGCACATTTCTAATCCATAATACACGGTAGACTCAGATAGGTATGATTTTTTAAAATAATAATACATACAAAATAATATTGAATGTAAACTGTAATTGAAAAATAACTTTAATAAATAAAAACAATTATACAATGTGCTCAGGAGTAAATACAATGTGTGTTTTTCCTCCTTCTTTGAAATTTCTGTTACCTGTTTTCTAAGTTGGATTTTTTTTTTTAAGTCACCATCATTTGAGTGAAAACAGAGCTGGCAAGGACATTTTTTGCCAAGAAAGGTGAATGCACCCCCACGCCCCGACTGTGAGCACTCTCTGGGAGGTATTTTGGAAACGCATCAAGTCCTTTTGAAGAAAAAAAGGAATGAGGAGATTGTTATATCTCCCTCACCTTAGATAATAAAAGCTGGATCAGCATCAGAAATTGGAAACAAATTCTAGGAAACCTCTCTGAAGTTTCCACAAGGTGATCCAATTAAGATATGCCTGGCAGCCATGAGCAGCTTCAGTACTGCCAAACCACAGAGAAATTTTAGATGTGAAACACAAGAAATATCTTGCTGGATAACCAAATATTTTTTAAAGGAGCCATATAGTAGAGACTTAAACTTCCAAGACATTGCTGACTATTTTTCTTGCCCTCCAGCCAAAGATAACCTAAGACAAGGGAAAGCGCTGGCTATCCCACGAAAGCCAGACAAGTAAACAGAAATTTGCAATGAATCTTTCTTAGCCTCAGCAAAGCCAGGCCTAAAACTCCATCCTCAGCACATTGAATGGAACCTCTTAGGTCAACTAACAAGCCCCCCCTCCCCCCCCCACCCGCGCTAGCTGAGGGGTGCTGACACTGCGCAGTATCTGGAGTCCCCTGCCCTGTGTGCCTCCACCTGCTGTCATACAGCACTTTGAACACTGGGCCCCTGATATTCTGGGCATCTCCAGAAGCTGCCAGCTCACTCTGATTCTGAAGAACAGCCCCACTCAAATAACATTTGGCCTCATATATGGTGAAAACATCATGGAGGATTTTTAAAAATATATATATTTTTATTGATTTTAGAGAGAAAAGGAGAGGGGAGAGATAGAAACATTGATGAGAGAGAAACATCGGCTGATTGGCTGCCTCCTGCAAACCCCCTACTGGGGATTGAGCCTGCAACCCAGGCATGTGTTCTGACTGGGAATCGAACCAGTGACCTCTTGATGCATGAGTTGACACTCAGTCACCAAGCAACACTTGCCAGCATAGAGAGGTTCTTTAAGTCAGTCTAATCTAGTAGATGACAGGTAATGGTACTAATGAAGTCCAGGAGAAGTGGGAATCAAACTCACTTGACAGTCCTCCTTTTAAGCAAAGACATTAACCTTAAATGACAAGTATTTAAAAATCAGACTTCTGAGACCAAAACAAGATGGCGGCCTAGGTAGTCTCCTAAGCTGCCAACTCATCAACAATTTGGAAAAAAACAACAGCTAAAATCGAAAGGGATCGCACCAGACCCACAGGAAAGCTGGAGGAATGGGAAGGGTACAACTAGACACAAAGCAGGGCACCGCTGTTGCCATGTGGAGTTTAAAACTCCGGCAGAACCAGACCTGCCGGAGCCGCTGCCACTGGGAATGAGGGAAGCCAGACCTCGCTCTGCCCCGGGGCCCAGGGAGTGGGCCAGCCCTGCCGGCCACCTTGGGAGCCAGGGAGCTGATGCGGGGCCTCCGCCACACCTTCTGCTCCTGCCCGGACAAGAAGCCTTTGAGCGAGGTCTCCCTGCCCGCAACCATCCCAGCCCGCCCGCCTTGCTGGTAAGGAGCTGGCGCGTCACTTCCGTTCGCGGCCCCAGTGAGTCCGTCCTCTGCTGCCAAAGGCCGAGCCGAAGCTTCTGCCACTACTGCCGTGTGGGTTTTAAAACTAAAGGGGAAATTGAACCACAGGAGTGACCATCGCTGCCGCACCCGCCACCGCACCCGCCACTGCCGCCGTGAATAAGGGAAATCCACAGAGAACAGAGCTCACTACGCCCTGGGCTCAGGGAGTGGGCGGCCTCAGAACTTAGCTTCTTTGTCTGCAGGTGCTCCGCTTCCGCACCGAACAATACACCTTTGAGGGTGGTCTCCCCGCCCCCAGCCATCTCAGCCCACCTGCAGCCATCCCACCCCGCCCGCTATGCTGGTGAGGAGATGGCCCGGCGCCTTCCATTCGTGGTCCCGGCGAGCCCTTCGCCCTTCAGGCCCACCGCCGCAGGGTCGAGCCGGAGCCTCTGCCGGGACCCCAAGGAGGGGTGCTACTGCTGCCATGTGGATTTTAAAAATACAGTGGAAATTGAGCCACAAAAGCCACCGCCTCCGCTGCACCTGCCACCGCTGCTGCGAGTGAGGGAAGCCCACCGAGAACAGAGCTCACTCCACCCCGGGCCCAGGGAGTGGGCAGCTTCGGAGCTTGGCCTGCGCACAGCAGCCGTTCCGCTAAGACTCCTTGGAGTGCGGTCTCCCCGCCTGCAGCCGTCCCAGCCTGCCTGCCGTGCTAGCGAGGAGCTAGCGTGGCACCACCAATTCTCGACCCCAGCACCCCAGAGGGGCCGTGTGCCCCGGGTGAGCTGTGTGTCCCAGGGGAGACATGTGCCCCGGGAGATCCGTGTGCCCCAGGGAAGCAGTGGGACCTGGGGGGAGGGGCGGTGTGAACCAGAGGAGGAGCAGATCCTATTCGTGTGGTCCTGAGATAGTCACCATAAAACAAGCAGACTGCCAAATGAGGAGCGGATTCTATTCATGTGGTCCTGAGATAGTCACCATAAAACAAGCAGATTGTCAAATGACAGTGGGGAGGGGAAGGAGACCTGGGGGGAGATAAGAGAACAGCCGAAGGACTGGTATGCATGAATATAAGTACAACCAATGAACACAGAACTCTGGGAAGGGAGGGCATGAATGGGAGGTTGGGGGGGGGGGTGGGCAATGGTAAGCTATGTACACATATAATACCTTAATAAATTTTAAATAAATAAATAAATAAATAAATAAATAAATAAATAAATATCAGACTTCTCAGAATGACTATCAATAAAACAATAAACAAACCTTGGCCAGGATGTGAAGAAAAGGGAACCCTCCTGTACTATTGGAAGGAATATAGATTGGTACAGCCACTATGGAAAACAGTATGGAGGTTTCTCAAAAAAATAAAAATTGAACTGCCTTATGACCCAGAAATTCCACTTTGGGGAATATATCTGAAGAAACCCAAAACACTAATTCTATGGAATATATTCACCCCTATGTTCACTGTATTGTTATTTATAACTATAGGCTAAGTGCACGAAATTCTTGCATGGGTAGGGTCCCTAGGCCAGGCAGGTAACCAGAGCCCATTGAGGCATTCCAGCCGCTGATCAAGGCCTCCCTTCATTCTGTGCTGCCACTTATACATCATAGTGAGTGATCAAACTCCTAGTCTCCCGGTCAAACTCCCGAGGGGACACTTTGTATATTAGCCTTTTATATATATTTACTAAAGGCTTAGTGCACAAAATTTGTGTGTCTCTCTGTCAAGTCTGTGCCCTCTCCAATCTGGAACCCCTCAAGGGATATCCAACTATCCGTTTAGACCTGATCCCACTAGGCCTGACTGATTGCCCCTAACCACTTTTGCCTACCAGCCTGATCACCCCCTAACCACTTCCCTGCAGGCCTGGTTCCCCCCAACTTCCCTTCCCTGCAGGCCTGGTTCCTCCCCTCCTCCAACTGCCCTCCCTTGCAGGCCTAATCACCCACAACTGCCCTCTCGTGTTGGCCATCTTGTGTTCACATGGGGGCAGCCATCTTTGACCACATAGGGGTGGCCATCTTGTGTGTTAGAGTGGTGGTCAATTTGCATATTATTTCTTTAGTAGATAGGAAGATAGCCAAGAAATGGAAGCCACTCAAGCACACATCAATAGATGAATGGATAAAAAAGCTGTGATACATACATAAAATACAATAGTACCAGGCCATAAAAAAGAATGAAATCTTACTATTTGCAACTTATTAACTTAGCATACTCCTTAAAGAGTACTATGCTGAGAGAAATAAGGCAGTCAGAGAAAGACAAATACCATATAATTTCATTTATATGCGAAATCTAAAGAACAATATAAATGAACAAGCAAAACAGAAACAGGCTCATAGATACAGAGAATAGATTGATGGTGGCCGGAGGTGCAAACATTGGGTGTCTGGGTAGAAAAGGTGAAGGGATTTAAAAGTACAAATTGGTAGTTACAAAATACTCATGGGGATGTAAAGTATAGCATAGTAACTATAGTTAACTATAGTTGCCTAAGCAACCGAATGACCAGAACAACCAGTTGCTATGATGTGCACTGACCACCAAGGGGCAGATGCTCAATGCAGGAGCTTCCCCGTGGTGGTCAGTGTGCTCCACAGCCAACTCTCCCGGCCGGCCAACCTCCCACAGTCCTTCCCCTTAGCCCTAGGCTGGGACAGGGGACCGGGGGTGGATGGCAGTGGATGCAGCCCCTTTCCCAGAGGGGCTGAGGGCCAGCTGCCTCCTCAGGGCTGGCAGCCAACCTCTCTTGCCCCATTCCTCCCCCAAGCCAGCAGGCCCCAATCGGCCTGTCACCCATCACCAGAGTGGCGGTGTGGCGGAGAGGAAAGGAAGAGGTGGGGGAAAGCAGGGAGCTGCATGGTGGCAGGGTGCCAATGATGATGGCATCAGCATCGGGCATCCATTCCTTCCACACCTGGCCCAATGATCATTGCCTCTTCTCTGGCCTGGTCCTAGTCAGCCTGGCCCTGATCGGCCCTAATCACCAGTCAGGCCTAGGGACCTCATCCATGCACAAATTTGGTGCACCAGGCCTCTAGACTATAATAATAAAACCATAATATTCTAATTAGACCAGACATCTTTCCTTCTGGACAAAGCCACAGCAGGCAGGGCTGAGGCAGAGCTGGCAGAGGTCCCTGGGCACCATGGCAGGCAGGGACCGACACAGAGACCCCAGCCACCTCAGCTGGCGGAGGCCAAAGCAGAGGTGACTGCTGCAGCAGCGGGGGCCAACGCCCTTGCACAAGTTTCATGCATCGAGCCTCTAGTATTGTAATAACTATGTATGGTACCAATTGCATTCTGGAAATATCAGGAGGAATACATTGTAAAGTACATGATTATCTAACCACTATGCTGTACATCTGAAAATAATACAAAATAACATTGTAGGTCAATTGAATTTTTTAAAAAACATACATTTATATCCTTTTTAAGAAATCAGGCTTCTCATAACTTCCTCTGATTCTTCAATGCTCACATTGATGACCAAGATAAGCAGAATAACCTGGAACCAAGGAAAAGGCCACTCGTATTGATGTACAATAATATCCCCTCATTCTTCTTAAAATACATCATTTTACATATTATTTCAGTTGTATTCTTAAACGTGCCCCATCAGTTAGAACATTTTGAGATCGTGAAGCATTTATTGAGGGCCTCCTGAGAAAAATTAAGTCCTTTCTAGAATGAGATTGAGATATCAATCAAGCAAGAAATACTATGAAAGGCCTACTGTGAGCACATATACTATTCGCCATATTTATGGGGAAGTAAGGGAAATAATCTCTATCCACAAGTTTAAGTTTATGGGGAAAACAAAACAAACTCAAATGATATTTTTTAAATTTATTTTTTTAATAAATATTTATTGTTCATATTATTACAAATGTTCCCCATCCCCCCCTTCATTGCTCCCCTCTACCAAGTTTCCATCTCACTCTGCCCTTTCCCCATCCCCCATTGTCCTCATCCATAGGTGCAGTTTATGTTCAGTCTCTTCCCGCCCCCTCCAATCCCCATTTCCCAGAAAATCATCAGTCCACTCCCCTTCCATACCTCTGATTATATTATATTCACCAGTTAATATTATTCATCATGATTTTTACTTCCCTTGGTTTTTAAATTCACTTGTTGATAGTTATGTATTTGCTGTTCATAATTTTTATCTTTATTTTCTTCCTCTTCCTAAAGAACCCCTTTTAGCAATTCATATAATTCTGGCTTGGCAGTGATGAATTCCTTTAGCTTAAATTTATTTGTGAAGCTCTTTATCTGGTCTTTGATTCTGAGTGATAGCTTTGCTGGGTAGAGTATTTTTGGCTGTAGGTTCTTGTTATTCATCACCTTGAATATTTCTTGCCATTCCCATCTGGCCTGCAAGGTTTCTGTTGAGAAATCAGCTGACAGTCGTATGGGTGCCCCTTTATAGGTAACTACCTGCTTTTGTCTTGCTGCTTTTAATATTCTCTCTTTGTCTTTTGCTCTTGAAATTTTAATTATGATGTGTCTTGGTGTGGTCCTCTTTGGATTCCTTTTGTTTGGGGTTCTATGTGCTTCCTGGACTTGTAAATCTATTTCTTTCACCAGGTGGGGGAAGTTTTCTGTCACTATTTCTTTCAATATGTTTTCGGTATCTTGCTCTCTGTCATCTTCTGGGATGCCCATAATTCTGATGTTGGTTCGCTTGAAGTTGTCCCAGAGGTTTCTCACACCATCTTCAACTTTCTGGATTCTCTTGTCTTCTTGCTTCTGTAGAGGAGTGTCCTCTGGCTCTTTGTGTTCCGAATCTTTGACTTGATTCTTGCAATCTTCCAATCTGTTTTTAGGACTCTGTATAATATTTTTTATTTCAGAGAATGTATTGTTTATTTCTAGTTGATACTTTATTATTTCTGTGGATCCCTTTTCATATCTTCATAGGTCTCGTTTATTTTATCGGCCTTTTCTAGGAGATTTTTGAACAACCTTATAAGCGTGGTTTTGAACTCTATATCCAGTAGTTTTTTGTCCATTTCTTTTGTTTGTGATCTGTTTCCTCGTCTCTGCATTTTCACTGCTTCACTGAGTTGGTAGGTTGGGAGGATCAGCTGTGTCTATGCCAGGAGACAGCCTTATTCCACTAGACTTGGAAACCTGCAAAAGCCTCTGTGTTCAGCTTGGATGGGGTGGAGTTTCAGAGTGGAACCTACAGTCTTGACTTCTGGTTAGCCCCACCCTCTGAGGTTCCTGAGTCTCAGTGTTCCTCAGTGTCCTTTGATACTCACTGCAAGCACCTCTGAGAGAAAGGCGCCCTAGAGTTTTGCCTGCAACCAGACAGTCTAGTCTCTTCCCCAATGAGCCCGTAACTGGCGTTCAGTGCAGTTGGAAGTGGCATTAAGAGCAGTCCAGAGCTTATGTCTCCTTCCAGCTAAGGCAATCCAGCGGCCCAATCAACTGTCTGTCCTCTGTGCGAAATGTGCGTGACTCTGGGGCTCTGCCTTTCACCACTTCCATGAGCCTCCGCCTTACATCCCAGATTCCCTCAGTATGAGCCTGGGACCCCAGGGTCTCGCCCAGAACTGGGGTTCAGTGCAGTCAGAGTTGGGGTTCAGCACAGTGCAGAGCTTTTATTACCTTCCCACTAGGGAACGCCAGCCAGGCACTCAGCCACCCCCTCTTCTCCTGCTCAGTCCTCTTCCCACGCGTAACATGTCTCTCCGTACCTTAGGCTTTTACAACTCCTCTGATTTTCCTTCTGGTTTTCTCTTACCTTCTAGTTGTAGAATTTCCAGCCAGTCAACTTTCCTGTAGTTCTGGATAATGTCCACTTTATATTTTAGTTGTATTTTTTGAAATTGTTGAATGAGGCTGCAGTTAGGCATTTACCTATGCTGCCATCTTGGTTTTTTCCCACAGTAGGAGATTTTAATACCCCACTGTCACCTTTGGACAAATCATCTGAGCCTGAAGGGCCAACAGCGATGACATGTGAGTCCCACTGGCCGAAGGGTTCCTACTTCCAACTCAGCCTGGCAACCCCCAAATGATATTGTAGCAGACAGCGTTATTTGATAACCCAACACCCATCAAGACTGCCATTTCCAGACTCCTAACAGACACTGCTTATGGCCAAGTATAAACTCTCCAGTATATGCTCATGATTTCAGGGAGAATGGCCCAAGCATCATTCTCAGGGAAGGGACCTGATGGGTCTAACAACAGTTAGACCAAAAAAAACAGTTACACAAGAAGAAATCTCTAAGAGATTTTCCTTTCTTGGTGTGATACCTGGACCAACAGCAGGCCTCTTACAGCCACAAGATACAACCATTAATATGAAAACTTCAGATCCAAGTATAAATTGATTTTCTGAAAATAACAGAAAGATGGAAACAACCTTGAGGCATCATTGACCTGTTGATGCAACCCACTCTAGAACTAAGCTATCTCCAGACTTCTCATAACATGAGATAATGTTTTTCTTAAAGAATAAGCCATTTCAAATTGATTTTTTTGCTACTGACAGCTGAAAGCCTCTTGGGTAATGCAAATATATAAACAAAAATGCTTCTTTGAAGTACTGGCAAAGTATACTGTCAGCTGATGCAACAGAGTAAAAATTTTGGAAAGAACCATTTGGCTATAAAGGAGAGCTTAGACAGAGATAGATGTGCATGCAGCTCAGCTCTCAGAACTCTAAGTGTCTTTTGGGACATTGTATGAAATTCCTCTTCCTGTTTTTAGTTCCAGGTCACCAGATCAGTTAGGTCAAACATCTTATCTAGAAAGGTGTATCATTGGAGAAAGAAATTTTAAAATAAATAAACCCAGAAACATTTCAACTTACACCAGCTAGAAGAATCTATAAGTTAAGGAAGTAGGTGAAGTAAGATGCGTAACTTTTTAAGATTCACCTGATAAAATGGAACCCAGTAAATGAGTTATAACTGGGACTTAAGGTTTTTATTAATTCCTTTTTTTTAAAAGCATAACTTACATACATACAGGAAATGTCCAGATCTTAGGTGTACCATTTCATGTTTTGAAAAAGGCTTATCAAGAAAGAGAGCTTTTTTGTCACCCCCAAGGTTTCCCTCATGCTCCTTCCCAGTCAAACTCCACAACCCATGAAGCAACCATGAACCTGATTTATATTATAGTAGGAAAATTTCCCATTTTATATTTTCACATAAGTGATATCATGCAGTATATTCTTTTTTGTGTAAGACTTCCTTCACTCAGCATGCTATTTTTGAGATTCATTCATGCTGTTGTATGCAGCCATAGTTCATGCTTTAGGCGTATTCCATTGTGTGACTTATATCACCAATTGTTCATCCATTCTCCTGTTGATGACTACCTAGGCATTTTCTAGTGGTGGCTATTATGAATAAAACTATTATAAACTTTCTTCTATAAGGCGCTTTTTGTGAACATATATTTTTTATTTCTCTTGGACAAAAACCTGAGTGGAATTGCTGGATCATATATAAGAAACTGACAAATTAGTTATACCATTGTACATTCCCACCATCAACATGTGAGAATTCTGGTTGCTCTGTCTTCTCTCTAATAAAAAAGAATCATATGATCTCACTCATTTGTGGAATGTAATGAACAACATAAACCGATGAACAAAAATAGAGGCAGAGGAAAAAATATTTTAGAATATAATAGAAGTAACCCTGTTATTTGCAGATTTTTAATATTTCTTACAACTTTTGTGATATTATACTATGTTAGTGCAGTTTTGGTAATATTATTATATTTAAAACCATTTTTTCTTGAAATATTTAAAAAAATAGTTGATGTAATTGATCCTTTTCATTTCAGCCAATCTAGTGAATATGTAATAGTTTTTTAATTATCATTTTATTTTGTATTTCCTTATTGAGGAATTATATTGAACATATTTTGGTCTGATTATTGGCCATTTGCATATCTTCTTTCATCAAAGTGCCTGTTTGTGTCTTTTGTCCTTTTTTTAACTGGGTTAACTTTTTATAAGAGTTCTTCACGTATTCTTAATACAAGTCCTTTGTCAGATATATGTTTTGAATATTTCCCCCCAATCTGCTTGTATATTTCTACAAGCAGAAATTTTGAATTTTGATGAAGTCTCAACTGCATTTTTTAAGTGATTTGTGTTTTCTGTATCCTTTCCAATAAATTTTTGACTAGCCTCTAGGTTTTTTTCTAGTAGCTTTATTGTTTTAAATATTATATTTGCTTATAATGTACATCTCAAACTGATTTTTCTATATAAGTTTTATTATGTGTGTGTGTGTATGTATGTGTGTATGAATATATACATATACACAATATATTTATGCACACATACACAATGGAATATCTCATTGTTTCAGTAACTTATATTGAAGAGATTTTCCTTTCCCATTAAATTGCTTTGACACTCTTACCAAAAAGTATTTAGTAATATATATTTATGGGTTGATCTCTGAATGCTCTATTCTGCCCCACTGATCTGCATGTCTAGCTTTTCATCAATACCATGCTAATCTGATTAGTAGTTTTAAGGTCCACCAACTTTGTTCTTTTCTTTCAAGATTATTTAGGCTAATCTTGGTCTTTTGCTTTTCCAAATAAATTTTAAAATTATCTTATCAATTTCTGGATAAAAGCCTTTAAGCACTATATTAAAGGTGATGGAACAGGCTTTGCTATGAAAAAGATGAAAGGAACTGTGAGGTGGCAAGGATGTGGGTGGGGGTGCAGAGAGCAAATGGCATCTGCTCGGAGGACAATTAAGAGTTCTTCTTGCTTCAAACAAGGACGATGAGCCAGAATGGAAACTGCTGTGGGCTAAGTTATGTCCTCTCCCTCCACATTCACATGGTGAAGCCCATAACCCCATGGCATTTGGGGATAGGGCCTTTGGAAAATAATTGGGTTTAGATGAGGTCCTGAGGGTAGAACCTCTAATGGGATTAGCACCTCTCTGCCATGGAGGACAGTGAGAAGAAGAGTTTGCTCCCTCTCTACCATGGAGGATAGTGAGAAGAAGCTGTCTGCAAGCCCCAGAGACAGACCTCACCAGGGAACCAAATGAGCCAGCACCTCTATCTTAGACTTCCTGCCTTCAGGACTGTGAGGAATGCATTCCTGTTGGTTAAGGCAGACAGGCTTCGGCATTTTATTATTGCAGCCCAAGCTGACTAGCACAGATCTCAGGCATAAGGGGAAAATTATCATGGGCCTTGAAGTTGACAATTTATTTTGATTCAAGGGGCCATTAAAACTTACAAATGGCAGATTGATTGCATGTATTTATCGCCAGTCCCTTCCTAAACCCTCCTTAAATGACAGTAAAGGAAAATATTAAACTCATAAATGCTAAGAGAATGGGAGAGGAGCTATGTCAGTCAGCTTCTTTAAGGTGGAAAGCAGATGGGGGTAGGGAGGTAACTGACCTACACAGAGCAGAGGAAGCTAAAACCAAAAGGACACCAGGGAGAAGTGAGCCATTTGTCATGCTGAGCCCAGAACGGATCAGAAACTAGAGGCAACGGCTCCCATGGACGTGTGGGGCCGAAACAGGAGCAGAGCGGCCACAGAGCCCTTCCTGCAGCCACGGAAGAGCAGCGCGTCGGACAGGAATAGAATGCAAGCATGGATGTGATTTCAGATTTTCCAGTCGCCCCTTTAAGAGAAGTAAAGTTCATTATAATAATACATTTTACTTAACCCAATATATTATCATTTCAACATGTAATCAACATTTTTAAAAATTTGTAATAAGATATCTTACTTCTTTTTCATAATGTCTTCAAAATCCAGAATGTATTTTTACACTCACAGCACATCACAGTTCTGACCAGCCCATTGCCAGTGCTCAGAGGCCACATGTGGTGGGGAGTGATGGGACCGGGCAGCACACGTCTAGACTGTCAGAACCAGGCGGTCCTGAACTCAAAGGCACAGGCACAGGAAGGAGTCTGGGTCCAGAGCTGAGCTGAGAAAAAGAATTTTGGATAAAAGCCTGCAATCCAGCTTCCTCTCACCCAAAACCCGGCATACAAGCAATTGGTCTCCTCACTCTGGCCCCCAGTTCACAGGATTGAGTCCTCTTAAGGCATTGGAAGAAAGAAATGCAATTTGAAGAGCAAAATAAAACCTTCAGAAATCGCAAACTTCACAGAACTAGTAGAATACATTCCAATCCATAAAACAATACTAAACATAAATAACAAAGACATTCTGAAAATTAGACAATATGATAGCTAAGTAAAAATGTCAGTAGAGGGTTGGATGATACAGTCAGAGTAATCCCTCAGGTGAGGATAGAGCTAAAGATAGGAACAATAGAAAATATATAGAATTTGAGGCTCAATTCCAACACGAAGGAGTTTAAAAACAAAGGAATAGAAAAGATTTTGACAGGAAATTCTATGAGAAAAATTTCCCATAAGGAAGGGGCTGCTCTTTTTGTGATAAGCCTTATAAGTCATTTGACTTTGATAAAAATTTAAAATTATTTTTAAAATAAAAACTGTTATAGAAATGAAAAAAAGCAATCAGGTTTTGCTTACGTGTCTGAGGATGGGATGATGGAATGATGAACGGTTCTTCATGGACACATATCTGTTGCTAGAACATGGGAAATATTAAATCCTCAGAAGCAACGAAGCCATGAGAGAAATACCGCCCACCCCCCCCACCCCCCCCACCCCCCACCCCCCCCCCACCCCCCCCCCCCGGTTTATGGTGTTGTTTTAATGCAATAACAGAAATCTCCAGGCTTCCAACTGCTGAAAATCTTGTTTGGGCTTCACGGCACTATGTTTAAATTCAGGCTCTGTGGTCTAGACATTACTTTGGCGCTTGGCAATCTGCATCCCAGAGAAATGGAACTCAAAGGAAAAGGACAGGAGGCGCTTCAGTAGAGTTCCCTGGAGGAGCCTCAGCAGAGCGCGCTCACACCTTGACAGGCAGGCCTGTCCTCAGTGCTGCCGAGAGCGAAAAGGACGAAGTGGAGGCAGAGTTCCTGGGGGGTTCACGCAGCTTCTTGATGTGCATGGGGGAGGAGGAGAGGAGAGAGAGTCCACGGTGCCGTCAGCGGGTCCCTGCCATCAAGAACCAGCCACAAAGAACTGGGAGAAGGCTGTCAAAGTACAGATGTCCTACCCTGCCCTACATTTTGAAAGGACACAAACCCTTGCTCTGCCCCCATCAATTCCTATGCACTTCAACCCAAATTAGGAGAACATTGGGACCTATTTGAGAGCTTTCTTAATTAGAATCACTGTAGAATTCTTTCCTAATACAGGTGTCTAGGATTCACCCCTAAATGTATTTTCACAACATCAATAAATTCAAGACCAGAGACTTTTTTAAATCATTTTTTAAATTTCAATTAAGCTTAACATACAAATTATATTAGTTTTGGGTATACATTCCAGTGATTAGACATTACATAACTTATTAAGTGATTATCCTGATAGATCCCGTACCCATCTGACACTATACTTCGTTATTAGGATATTATTGACTATATTCCCTATACTGTATTTTACATCCCTATGACTATTCTGATTACTTCTTAATCCCTTCACCTTTTCCCCAATCCCTTAACTCCCCTTCCACCTGGCAATCGTCAAAATATTCTATCTATGAGACTGATTCCATTCTGCTGGTTCACTTACTTTTTTTTTTAGATTCAATTGTTGATAGATATGTACTTATTACCAATTTAATGTTCTTTTTTTGTTCCTCCTTCTTAAGGAAGACTCTTTAACATTTCATATAATACTGGTTTGGTGGTGATGAACTCCTTTAACTTCTTGTCTGGGAAGCTCTTCATCTGCTCTTCATTTCTAAATGATAGCCTTGCTGGGTGGAGTGATCTTGGTTGTAGGTCTGTGCTTCACATCACTTTGAATATTTCTTGCCACTCCCTCTGGGCTGCTAAGTTTCTGTTGAGAAATCAGCTGACAGTCTTATAGGAGCTCCCTTGTAGGTAACCAACTGCATTTTTCTTTTTGCTTTAAAGACTCTCTCTTTGTCTTTAACCTTTGGTATTTTTTTTTCATTTTTTAAAAAATTTATTAAGGTATTATATGTGTACATAGCTTACCATTGCCCCCCCCCCACCTCCCATACATGCCCTCCCTCCCCAGAGTTCGACGTTCCTTGGTTGTACTTATATGCATACATACCAGTCCTTCCGTTGATCTCTTATCTCCCCCAGGGCTCCTTCCCCTCCCCGCTGTCATTTGACAGTCTGCTTGTTTTATGGTGACTATCTCAGGACCACATGAATAGAGTCCGCTCCTCCTCTGGTTCACCCCCCCCCCCCCCCCGGCCCACTGCTTCCCCAGGGCACACGGCTCTCCTGGGGCACATGTCTCCCCCAGGGCACACAGTTCTCTGGGGGCACATGGCCCCCTGGGGTACACGGCTCTCCCAGGACACACTGCCCCCTTGGGGCGCTAGGGTCGTAAACTGGAGGTGCCTCGCCAGCTCCTAGCTAGCACGGCAGGCGGGCTGGGACGGCTGTGGGCGGGGAGACCGTGCTCCAAGGAGTCTCAGTGGAACGGCTGCGGACTCGGAAGCCAAGCTCCAAAGCAGCCCCCTCCCTGGGCCCGGGCGGAGCGAGCTCCCCTCCCGGTGGGCTTCCCTCACTCTCGGAGGTGGCGGCGGGTGCGGCGCAGTGGTGGCTTTTGTGGCTCAATTTCCACTGTATTTTTAAAATCCACATGGCAGCAGCGGCGCCCTTCCTTGGGGTCCCGGCAGAGGCTCCGGCTCGGCCTGTGGCGGCGGGCCTGATGGGCGAAGGGCTCACTGGGGCCACGAATGGAAGGCACTGCGCCATCTCCTCACCAGCATGGCAGGCGGGCTGAGATGGCTGCGGGCAGGGAGACCGCGCTCAAAGGCGTCTCTTTCTGGGCAGGAGCCGAAGGTGCGGCTGAGGCCCGGCATAGGCTCCCACGGTAGGCCGGCCGGGAAGGCCCACTCCCTGGGCCCGGGGCGGAGCAAGCTCTGCTCTCAGTGGGCTTCCCTCACTCCCCATGATGGCGGTGGTGGCGGCTGCGGCTCTGGCGGTCTGGTTCCACCATAGTTTTAAACTCCACATGGCGGCAGCGGTGCCTTGCTTTGTCTCTAGTTGTAGCCATCCCATTCCGCCAGCTTTCCTATGGGTCTGGTGTAATCCCTTTCGATTTTAGCTGTTGTTTTTTTCCAAATTGTTGATGAGGTGGCAGCTTAGGAGACTATCTAGGCCGCCATCTTGTTTCGTTCCTCAACCTTTGGTATTTTAATTATGATATGTATTGTTGTTGGTCTCTTTAGGTTCACCTTGTTTGGGAACTGGAATTGTATGTCTATTTCCTTCACCAGGTTAGGAAAGTTTTCTGTCAGTTTTTCATATACATTTTCAATTTCTTTTTTTTTCTTCTTCCCTTTCCAGCACCCCAATGATGTGAATTTTGGTATGCTTAACATTGTCCCAGAGGCTCCTTACACTCTCTCCATTTTTTTAAAAATTCTTTTTGCTTTTTGCTGTTCTAATTATGTGTTTTTTGCTTCCTTATATTCCAAATTGCTAATTTGATTCTTGGCTTCATTAACTCTATTGTTGATTCCCTGTAAATTTTTCTTTGTTTTGGTTATTGTATCCTTCATTTAGGGCTGGTTCTTTTTATAGTTTCTATGTCCTTTTACATGCTGTTGAAGTTATGCCTGTGTTCCTTCAGCATCCTTATAACCAGTGTTTTGAAATCTGCCCTTTAGGAGATTACGTGTTTCTATTTTATTTAGTTTTTCTTCTGAAATTTTATTCTTTCTTTCATTTGGGACATGTTCTTTGTCTCCTCATTATGGCAACCTTCCTGTGTATGTTTCTATGTATTATGTAGAGCTGCCACTTATCTGAGGCTTGGTAAAGTGGACTAATGTAATAGGCGTCCTGTAGGGTCCAGTGCCACAGTCTCTCCACCCAAGCTGGACACTCTAGGTGAGCCCCTGTGTGAGCTGAGTGCACTGTCCTGTTTTAGTTGACCCTTGATTGCTGTTGGCATCACTGGGAGGGATTGACCCCAGGGTATTACTTGTGGAAGTGGTAGAGTCGTAATTGGTGTGGTCTGCAGCTATCTACCAGGTTCACTGGCTCAGGGCCCTCCTGGGAGGTACAAAGTCAGTCACTGCTTCTGCCATATCTGGGGCCATCAGGCATAAGCCACAGAGTGATCTGCAGATGAGCACAACTTGTGCTGGGCTTAGAGGTGCCCAGGAGAGGCCAAGCTATGAACCAAGGCTGACTGCCTCTAGTGCTGGACTTGGGGCCACTTAGCAAGAGGCATGGGGTAAACAGAGGGCAGATGTTGCTTGTTTGAGAGATCTTAGGAAAGTCTGAAGCATGAGCCAAGAGAGGCCATTTGTGCGGAAAAGCCACTGGAAATGGCTTAGGCAGCACATGAATTAGGTGGGGTGGGGTCTCAATGAATCACCAGGATGGGGCAAAGAGTATAAGCCAGGTTGTGAAGACTCAGATATGGTGCCCACCTGCCAGCTCTGTGAGAAGTTGGGGGATGGGGCAAGAGAGAAGGGAGGTGACTTAGAAAAGGAACACTGGCCTCTGCTGGCACTTTTGTGTGGGAGGAAGCTGCCCCTCCCCAACCCCTACCCCCCAGCTCCCACCCTGCTGCCAGCAATTCAGTTCCTCCTTATATAGTCCTAGTTTGTTTTAAGTTGCTGTACTAGTGCTGGAGCTCAGAAGGAGTGAATCCAAGTAAGTCTGTGCATGGGCCCTGGGACTCCAGCATCCCTCTATCTCACTCAGCCTTAACCCCTGCTGGTTTTTACAGCCGGAAGTTACAGGGACTTTTCTTTCTGGCTCTGGAACTCTGGTCTGAGATGCCTGGTGTGAATCTGGAATCCTTTGCTCCTCAGGGGTACCAGTATCCAGCCAAGATATCCCTCTCAATATTTATCTGCCATTATGTGAGTATGGGACCAGCTCATTCCACATTTCCACCCATCCTACCAGTCTTTATGTGGCTTCTTCTTTAATTTCCTTGCTGTAGGATTGCATTCAGCCAGATTTCTGACAGTTATGAATGATGGCTGTTCTAGAATTTAGTTGTAATTTTGATGTGGCTGTGAGAGGATGTGTGCACCAGGTTTACCTGTGGTACCATATTGGCTTGAAGCCATCAAGACATTTTTATTTACCTCTGCATTTTTTCAGAGTTTGGAAGGTGATTCTGATATATTCCTCTAGTTAATAACCTTTGATCAATGGTCCTCAAACTTGTGTGTAGTTTAAAATCTCTGGGGTAGTGTTGTAGAAATGACATTTCTAGGTTCTGCACCCTTTAATCTGTGAAATGAGGCCCAGAAATCAGTGTTTTCACTGATTCCCTAGTGAATGGATGCAGGTTGTCCTGAGAACTCACTCTTGGAAAACCCAGCTGCAGGCTCTGATGTAACCCACTCCATGGAATCCCTGTGGTTATAACCATTTACTTCATGGCTGGAAGAATTCTACATGGGAGTCTGGGTCCAAATATCTGGATACTTCCCAACTACACTCATCAATTGCACCTACACTCATGAGTTTGAAAAAAAAATAGAGTTTTGAATAGGGTTTGCATTAGACTTAACTTTCAACCCAGGAACTTTATCCCATTTCTTTCTTGTTGAATGACCTTGACCATGTTCTGCTGGGAGAGGAAGTATTTATTCTATCCATTTATTTAAACCATCTCTGCTGAAAAAAAAAATAGAATCATCACACACTTGGGGCCTGCATGTTATGATGGTGGGTGGTATGGCCACATGTGTGAGTATCCGTGCATGTTATGCAAATGCTCTCACATATAGCACTCAGGAATTGGAGTTGAGCCAAGGGCAAATATTAATGAGACATTTGATTAAGATCAAGCCCTGCCCACTCATTTGAAGTGTGTGTTAACAAAGCGTCAAGAAAAGGGATCTGAGTGCCAGTTCTCCAGGAACATGTGGGGGGCAGGCCCAGCCTGTGTGTGTGCTGCCCGGGAGGCAAATATGCACATTTCCAGCTGCTGGGAACCAGATGAGAGAGTGGCCCGTGTCACACTACTCCCACGGGAGAGGGAATGGGCCTCTGGAAGAAAACATTTCAGATAAGATCTATAGGCCAGAACAGCGCTCTGGGCAAGTCCAAAGGCCGACAGAGAGAATGCAGCTCCCTCCAAAGGCAAGTGCCAGCCTTTGCTTTCCTGGGGACATTCTCATTGAGACCTACAGCTCTGCGTGGAGAACCAAGACTGAGAGGAATTATAAAAATGACCAGAATGAGGCTGTCCACTGGTCTCCAAATGAGACAAAGCTGCCTGTGTCTAGAAACGCTGACTGCCCTCTTGGCTCTGGGAAGCAGGGTGCACCACAGGCGTTCAAACTAGGTCTTTAATTAACCCTCCTGCGTCTACAATGTTCTGAGTGTGAACAGCAGGCAAGGGTGCACACAGCAAAAATCGCCCCTAGAACTGGACTGGAATTATACTTAGGAATGCCTTCTGCACTAAACGCAATCCGAGGCCATTTTAGGCTGTGATACCACCTCCGTTTTCTGAGCAATTAACTATGGGCGGCAACCATGAGTACTTTATGTATATATGCCTCATCTATCTTTACAACAATCCTAGCATCGTCTCCATTTTTTCAATGATGAAACTGGGAGGTCAGAGAAGTTTCATTTCAAGGCCATACAACTAAGAATTAGAACGGGAGTCGGCCTCACACAGGTACCCATAGTCTTCACTGCCACCCATCCACATGATAAACTGTCTACTGTGTTTCAGTTGAGCTCCTTTTTGAAGAAAAGAATCAAAATGAAAAGGGTTAGGATCATTTTGAGGGAAAGCTGGAGGAGTTTAAAGCCTAAAAAATGCAGTGTAAGAACTCTTGATAATTGGTAAGGAGAAAAAATGATGGAGGAAAACCTACAGGTACTGTCTTTCTGGTAAAGGACAATATTGAGTCAGATTACTCCGATGTCACTTTGTGATGCTGAACAACTGTCTTCACTGTGCAAATTCTTCCCTGTTTTTAAAAAATGTTGCATGGACTTTAAAAAAAATATTTATGTTTATTGATTTCAGAGAGGAATGGTGAGGGAGAGATAAAAACATCAATGATGAAAGAGAATCATTGATTGGCTGCCTCCTGCATACCCGCCACTGGGAATTGAACCCGCAATCTGGGCATGTGCCCTTGACTAGAATCAAACCCAGGACCCTTCAGTACCCAGGCTGATGCACTATCTAATAAGCCAACCTGGCGAGGGCTGCATGGATTTATTTTTATGTAACCTCCATTTATATATTACAGAAGTGCTCATGGCCCATACTAGGAGAAAACTGATACACTGGTCTAGGAGCTGTGGCTGATAGATATGAAATAGCCTCTTCCTGCAGGGATCTCACTCCTATTTTAGGATTAACTAGCAGAGAACAAAGTAAGGCCTCCTAGTCAGAAGGGAAGGGGAAGGGGAAGGGGAAGGGGAAGGGGAAGGGGAAGGGGAAGGGGAAGGGGAAGGGGAAGGGGAAGGGAAGGGAAGGGAAGGGAAGGGAAGGGAAGGGAAGGGAAGGGAAGGGAAGGGAAGGGAAGGATGTATCTTACTTAGAGAGATTTACCTTACCCGGGGGTATGCTGCAAGCAGAGAGCTTGGACTAGATTTCTGTCCCATTTCACCTCTGTGGCCAGATGCCTTTGTGCATTGCACAACTTGCACAAGTTTTTTGAAAGTAAGACCAATACACACTTAAACCTCAAAATCCCCCCTACTAACCTCACTGCATCCATTCCTTATATCTGCCTTGTCTCTTTTTTCATTGTCTGGATCACATGTGCTTCTATCTTGCAACCCATTCCCTCTCACTGACAGAAGATCTCTTCTTCCTATTGACTCCTTCTAACCAATAAACTAATGCTGTGCTATCTCTCAGCTTAAACAAACAAACAAACTTTGATCTCATCGTTGGCCCACTTCTCTCTGCTCTCCCACTCAGCAGACCTCCTCACAAAAAGTTATCAGTACTCACTTCTCCATGCCCCCTCCTATCATCTGACTCTCTGCCCTCTTAGTAAGCCTGGCCCAGACCCTCCTGCCCTCAGAGACCCGGAACTTACTGTGACATCTACCCTGGGACTTTGAGCTTCAGTCGTAATGGAGACAGTCTCATTTTGTATCCTGATATATGACTATGGAGAAGTACTAATTCTGGTAAGCAACTGAGCTCCTTGGGGGTTTTTTCTCATTTCCTTGAGGTCCTTATTCCTCCTTTTCTTCCTTTGTATTCAAATATTTGTCAGCATCAGTCCTTCATTGTCTTACATACCTTTCAGCAACTTTTGAAGTAAATAAGCCCATTTTGTAGGGCCTTGTGAACTCAAATACCTACAGAGCCCAGGCAGCTGGGAGTAAATGAATAACTCTTGGAAGAAGCAGGTCATTGATAAGAGGAGTAGCACCTGAGCTTAGTGCTGGGGGTACAATAGGGCATGGTAGGATCACAGACAATTGAAAGTGGACAACTATCCTGTCCGAAGGAGACAGCCACTGCCTAGTTCAGGTCATTTACTGCTTTGCAGGAATGTGTGCTAATGTTGTCCCAAATTCTGATTTTTTTAAGAGAAGGCAGAAATTTGGCTTTTTTAAAAAAATATATATTTTATTGATTTTTTACAGAGATGAAGAGAGAGGGATAGTTAGAAACATCGATGAGAGAGAATCATCCATCAGCTCCCTCTTGCACAACCCCCACTGAGGATGTGCCTACCACCAAGGTACATGCCCTTGACCAGAATCAAACCCAGGACCTTTCAGTAGCAGGCCAGTGCTCTATCCACTGATCCAAACCGGTCTTGGTGAAATCTGGCTTTTTAATGTAAAATTTCTAAGTATTTAAATATTGGCTACTAATTCAGATTTTCTAACCAATACTGTGTGAACCAACCAGCCAGAAGCCAATCAAAATTCTTAAAGGGACTAGAACTGGCCTCTGGGCCTTCCATTTGCAAGCTTGGCCTGATACTTTCATCCTGAGTTCAACCTCCCTTTGATTGTGTCTCTCTAGTTCCTCACAATTTTGTTATTTCCTAATTCTTTCAATCTCTGACTTGGTTCTTAGAAATTAGAACCAGGAGGTGGATGGACAGAGTATTTTTTCCCACACACTGAACTTACTGATTCACATTACAATTGTGAGTCAAGATTCCCTCTCCCCCACCCCAAACACCCTCTTCTTCTTTCCTTAGGTTGTTTCTGTTCTAAATCAGCACACAAAGAAAAAAGTTCCAGGGTGACCCACCAGATGACAGAAACACCCAGATGGAAATTACTCCCATTGTTTGTGAACTGAAAAGCCCCAAGCACAGTCTGAAAAAAGGCAAATGAGACAAGCACTAGGCCAAAAGGAACCAAGGCCTAACAGTTTTTCCTTATTTAACGTGGGTATCACCAGTGAAAATGCTTCTTGCATTTAGTTTATTTCTTCTAAGAGTGACAATTGCTCAGGCAAGAGTTGAGCCTGGGGCCTTGTGCAGTGCTGAACCATCAGCAAGGCCATCCTGACATTCATTCACCCAAAGTTTAGGGGCCTGGAGATGAGGAAACCTCCACAGTCCCCCGGCTGAAGCTAGCAAAAGTCCTCTTGTAGGTTTAGAAGGTTAGCCTGCCTAAAATATCATATTCCTGAGAAAATATCATTTACCTCAGCATTATGTTGCAAACCATTTCTGAAAGACTGTTTGCAGGGGACAAGTTTCACCTGGCGTTGAGAGGGACATTTATTGCAGAACTTATGGCATTGCATGGTACATTATGCTCACCAATATCCATATTTCCCAGATCCCTCTACAGTAAGTTGACCACATGACTAGTTTTGGCTGATGGAATGGAACTTGGTGTTAAAGTGTTTAAGTGTCTGGTGCTCCTTTTACCATCTCTTCTGTCCACATGACTAGCAGCATTTGGCTAAGATGGCAAAGATGCACACAATGATCCTTGAGTCACTGCCTGGAGGAGAGCTGCCGTTGGAACCACCTAACTTCAGTGAACCTGGCGTGAATGAGAATTAAACTTGCATTTTGGGTTTTTGCCGTTCTATTGAGATATAGTTGACATGTGAAATAAACTTGTAGAAAGTCACTGAAATGTGGACAGCAGTTAGCATTAATTACTATGACTAGTACAAAAAAGAAATTAGAAAGACTAGTAAAAATATTCCCACAGACCTTCCCGTGGCCACTTGGATGAGCTCCAGGAAGGGAGTGCTATTGCTATTCACCCCCATAGGAGAAAGAGCAGCTGCAAGAGTTGTTCCCAGGTCCTGAGACAATGGCCACCTTTTCTCTGTTATGGTGTGCTGGGGTCTTTGGAACCCATCCAGAATGTGGCTCCCTCGACGGGAACACTACCATGGTGACTGGCCGACATGGCTCAGTGGTTGAGTGTCAACCTATGAACCAGGAGGTCACAGTTCAATTCTGAGTCAGGCTCCATCCCCAGTGTTGGGTGTGCAGGAGGCAGCCAATCAGTGATCCTTTCTCATCACTGATGTTTCTATCCTTCTCCCTTCCTCTCTGAAATCAATGTGAAAAACAAAACAAAACAAAAAACAGACCCTCCCTGGTCACCACCGTTTCTTTTCCTTGTTGGAGCTTGAGCAGGTAAGCCATGAGCAGTTCTGCTGAGGAAAACGCAGCTCCATCAAGGTTGCCTAGAGCTTCAGCAATGAGAAGTATTTCTCCACAGACCAGGTGGGACAAAGAGATCCATGCCTGATTGTAAAACATCCATGCTGTCTGCTGCAGGTAGACAGATAAGAGGAGCTAGGACTTTGGTCCTTCAGTCTGTTGTGTTAAATTGCCTTGACAAAGTTTTAGCAACTACTTTGATTCTAGAGAAGCTACTCCAGAATGACAAATTGTCTTTTTTAGACTTCAATTATAAAAGCGGAACTTCTGCTCAACTAGATGTAAAGTGAGGCCCTTAACTCCATTAAATGGAGTCAGTAACAGGTACAGACTGAACTGGCAGCAATCAAAAGGAATCCATCTTTGCCATAGCTAGTTTTGCTCAGAGGATAGAGCATCAGCCTGCAGACTGAAAGGTCCCAGGTTCGATTCTGGTCAAGGGCACATGCCCGGGTTGCAAATTAATCCCCAGTGGGGGACATGCAGGAGACAGCAGATCAATGATTCTTTCTCCTCGTTGATCTCTCTCTCTCTCTCTCTCTCTCTCTCTCTCTCTCTCTCTCTCTCCCTCCCTCCCTCTCCCTCTCCCTTTCTCTCTGAAATCAATAAACACATATTTTTTTTAAAAAGGGGGGGGGGTAATCCATCTTTGCTGATTAAAAGGAAAAAATAAAAAGGAAAGGGAAGAAGAGCAGAAAGAAGCAGTGCGTGTCCATCTTTGCTTGGTATTAAAGCAGAAGGACTCAGGTGTCGCCGTGCAGGAGCCCGGGATTCCATTGTTTGGAAAAAAAATCACACTCTCCATCCACCCCTCAGCATTTTTGGATTAACTTGTGATTCTCAGCATGATGCTAGACACCCCATGGTTTGACACCCTGGGTTCACCAATCCAAGGCAAAAGCTCTGTGTCCTGCTCATTCCACTTCAGTTTCGTTCAGGCCACCACTGCCCGGGCCAGGGCGACCAGGAACCACGGCTGTCGGGTTAAGGACCATGCCGGCACGTATCTGCTCCACCCTGTGATGCGGTTCCAGCTCCGATGCCTAAAAGGGAGAATCCAGTTGGCCCAGCTTGGAGAGCAAGCCCACTGCCGGGCTGGGGAGGCGCATCTTGACTGACAGCCTACTAAGCGGGTGAGCTAATTCCCTGGAATGCACAGAATGGGGATGAGGGCATTTCCTGGAAAGGAAATGGGGTGCTATTAGCATGAATGGGGAGCAGCAAAATCAACAAATGTCCACCCCACCTCCTCCCTAAGTGCATATATTTGATTTTAGCCCAAGTCTTGTGGAAGCAGAGCCAGGGAGAGGCAGACAAGGGTGCCTTGGCCTGACCATAAAGGGGAGAGCACCATCCCATTAAACATCCCGCACTGGAAACTTACAAGGTGCCTATATGCACATTTCCTCCTGGGACAGCATTAGTCTGTTTCACAAAGAGGCCGGGGGGGGGGGGGGGGGGGGGGGGGGGCGGGGAGAGAGAAGCGCTGTCCAAGATCCTCAGCGTCGCGGAGAGGCCCCTGGTCCAGGGAAACCTGGTTCAAGGTTCGTCTCCTGGTCCCAGGGCCTCCCTCAGGGATCCTCCCTGCCGAGAGGAGAATTCATGGGTGCCCCTGGGGAGCCCCCAACTACCACTGGAAAACCCTCCGAGAGCACACAGCTGGGTGGGAGGTGTCGCTGAGAGGCAGGTTGGTGTTGACGGGATTGTGGGAGAGGGGGAGACAGGGGGAGGGGGTGGGGAAGGACCCCTGGTGAAAATTTTCAAGCGAGAAAATATCTTCCTGCAAACCCGGTGTCTGTGTGCAGAGGGTGTCTGTATAAGTGACCTCTGTCTTGAGTTGGAGCTGGGAATAGAATTTTCACAGGAAAAAGGAAATGCATGGGTGTGGAGCTGCCAGCAGCAAAGGAAGTTTCCAGGCGAGTTGTCAGGGCAGGATTTATAGGCAGAAGTCTCCGAGGGCCGCAGCGGAGGGGGTGGGGGCGCGGGGAGGGTGTGATTTGCTGGTGGTGGAGCCTGGCACCTGGCACCCGTCCACATGACCTAACTCGGCATGCACGTGCGTAGCCCTGCTCAGCCCTATCTGGGCGGCTGGAACGAAAAGAACAGAGAGAAAACGCTCTCGTCCGGAGGGGCAATAAAAATGGAACTCAGAAAGGAAAAAAATAGTGACGTGGAGCCGGGGAAATGTCTGGAGGGTAGGAGCCCCCGTGGCCTATCCGACGCCGGCAGCGGCTAACGAAGCGTCCCCTTTCCCGGGACAGACACGGAGGACGGAGCTGCCCGGGGCTTCCGAAGGGAAGGCCAGTCCCTCTCAGCGGCTGGGCTGGGCTGGGCCCCTCGGGAAGTGCACAATGGACAGTGAGGGCCACCCGTCACCACCCAGGGCTTCCCCGGAGACAGCAGAGGCCGGAAAGAAGCGGCCTGCGGCTCCTCCAGGGAGCCAATTAGTCTGCGAGGCATGACAGTCGGCGGCCCCCGGGAGAGGCCGCCGTGTCTGCAGAGCCGGCGGCCGGTGCCAGAGCTAACAATCCACCGCTCTGCCGTCTGGGCCGCTCGGAAAAGCAAGCTCGTTTCCTCCGGGCCTCGGTGGCTGCGGCTCAAAACCTTCTGCACAGCCACCTTCGCTTCCCTCGCCCTGGCCCCTCCCAGAAGCCACACATCTGTGTACACACTTGAAAGTAAACATGCATGAAAGCAGAATCCGAGGGAGGGGGTGGCAGGGGCCTCTGAGGTTCTTCTCTGGGTGGACCTGCCCAGGGCTGCCCCCGCCCCGGGAAAGCCACCCTGGACAGGCTCTCCTTGTCCCTTTTCGAGAAGTGTGGGACCTCCTGAGAACATCTAAGGTCTGCAGCACAAATTTTCTTTCCGCAAAGACATCTACACGCTTCTGAACTCGGCTCCGAGGGTATAAAAGCCTGAGTTTCTTTTTCAAGTTCATTGGAAACCCTCCAACCCAAGACCCATCCCCAGCCCCCAATCGAACCAAAGCTTTTCTTCCCACTGAGACAGCAAAAGCAAAAGACTGCTTTTACTCTGGGTGAGCTTATTCGAGTCCACTTTCCAAATCTGCTCTCATTGCATCGACCCCCCAGATGGCAGGGACCGAGAGTGCCAGCCTGCTTCCGGAAGGCACCCTGAGGGCTCCGGGGCTGACTTGGGGGAAGCGCAGAGAGTGGGGTTTGAAGCCAAGCTGACTCAGGTGCCGCTGAACAATGACCAGAGTGCTAAGGTTTGGCCAAGGGGCAGGGAAGGCAGAGTCGTCCTTAACGCATCTGCCAGGGAGCCAGCTAATGGCCGGGTCACCTTGAGGCTACGTTACTGACCCATCACTTAACTTTTTCTCTAGCTCGGGTCCCATAAAAGGCTCAGGTATTAGTTGCCACATCCATTAGGCTCCAGGTTATGGTAATGGGCAAAGCAGTGAGAATGCCAGCAGCTGGCACTGTGCCCCTAAAACACCAGCCTCCTCGTGCTGGCAGCTGCCGAGGGCCTGCCTCTGCCTGGCAGACACCTTTCCCCACCTGTCAAGGCCCAGCTCACACCTCACCTCCTCCGTCAAACCCCACCCCTCCGGGCAGACCCACTCACCCTCCGCCAGCCCCTGGAGCAGTGGTCTCCAAAGTTTTTGACTCGTGTGCTCCTTAAAACTGGTTTGAAAATCCAAATGCCTTCTCGCACAGTTTTAAGATGACATAAAAAATCATTTATTGTAAGTTTAAATAGTTGCAGAGGATGGCATTTCCTTAGTACATATTGTAAATGTTAGCATTTTAAAATAAAATGATTACATCACTCTTAAATACTAAGACTTGGAATAATTCTATACCTACCATAAACAATTTTAAAAATATATGAAAAGTCTTCTTTATCAACTTATTGTTCCATAAGGTCCTTGAACTCATATTTACATTCTATACACTCTGTGCTTTTCATTGTCATGCTTATATTTAAATATTTTTTCATTAATAATCATTGTATCATTTCTTTCCTGCAACAAAATGTAAATACATTGAAATGTTAATTTTATTGTCACTGTAAGTCTGTGAGTTTTAAACAGCTTTTTCTAGACCAAGTCATAATTGCAGTAATCATCAGGCTGTAATTAATCGTATAATATAAATATGTCATAAATTTTTGTAATTATTAAACATAAGAGTAAAGTTTCTTTAAAATTCACCCCTTAAAAATTTGAAATGGCATTTTTTTCAATTTGCTGATGTAACATGTATGAAAATTATTTGTTGCTAAAAAGATAGATAATTCAGAATCAGTTCTCTTCCTATTTACATTTTTAAAGAGAAAATTCTGAGAAGCTTTGTTTTCCCCCAAACAAGAGTGAATAAGAGGCGTTTTATGTCAAAAATCATATAACAATCTTCTATCAAAAATTAGTACTGGCCTATCAGCTGACATATCAGTTTGGTCCTTCTTCAATTTTGTTGAAAGAAAAGAGTCAGAAGCCCTGAGACTCCAAAATGTCTTTGCTGCCCAGCCATTGGTCACCTCCTTTCCTAACTCTGGGAAATATACCAAAAAGACTGCAGCAACGCTTCTCGGTGACTGCCAGTTATACCTGCTGCTCATTGGCTTAGAGGCCCCTTGTTTAAACTGAAATGGTTGGGGAAATCAGAATACCTATTATTTTAATACAACTTTGCCAATACATTATTTTTGCTTTTTTAAGTTGAAATATTTACATATCATAAAACTCACCCCTTTAAAGTGTACAACTTACTGGCTTTTAGTATTTTCATAAAATTATACAGCCATCACGATGTAATTCCAGGACATTTTCATCACCCCAAACAAGAAATCTCATAACCATTAGCTGTCATTTCTTATCCCCACCCCACTTCCCCCACCCACCAAAACAACTTTTAATAAAATTGTTTTATCTTATCAGATGCTTTTTGGAAATCCATCAAAAGGCTGTGTTTTCAGATGTAGCTCTTTTGGTTCATGGAAACGTCTGCTATGAACCTGTTTGGCCACAACACACATTGCCAAGCCGCGCAGCCAAACCAGACTTTGTTCCCATTAGGAAAATAGTGGCTTCGGTTCCAAATCAATGTGTTCATATGTATCCCTGCCCAACCACCTTCCTTCCGCATTCTAATTCTGAGGCCGGAGATGGCCGATAGCAAACTGATGGGTAGGAGGCACAGCACCATGCCGTGCATTCACTGTCTCAATACATTAGGCCTCTGTCATGGCTTAGCGGCGCCCTCTTCACTTCCTGTTCGTGGAATCTTTCTTTAGGGGGTGTATAGTCTTTGACATTTTTTTAGAGGATGGAAGAGGAGAGATTATTGAAAAGAAATTCTTACCACGCCCTCTACAAAATATCTGAATTCAGGACATCCCAATGCAGGCCAAAGTACCCCTTCTCTGAACACTACATTTCACACACCACTCCAGGGAAAGCGTGAAGACGGAGCTGTGCCAGGAAGACCCGCTCTGAGGGCAATGCCCAGCTGCAGGAGAGAGGCCCGCAGACGGCCAGCTCCTTCAGGGCTCAGCGGTGGGGGGCCACGGGCCCGCCTTTCCTGCCCCGGGAGCTCCCCTCTGGCAGGCAGTGCTTGCTCCGGAGCTCTCCAGGGTTGGCCAAGCCTTTGCCAGGCCTGAATCTTGCTTTGACTTCTGCCCAGTCCTGCTTCCTCCTCTTTCCCTTGGCATGTGTGGATCCCTAATAAACATCTGGCACCCCACACACTGTCTCAGCTTCTGCTTCAGAACTCAGCCTGTAGGAAGGGGCCGCGGCTTCCCTGCAGGTCAGTGGTGTCCAGTTACAGGAGGTCTGTTCACACCAATATGTTCAATTGTAACTTTATTGCCCCAAAGATTTTTACTCTTCACAGGACCCCATGCCAGACTCAGTGAGGAAGAGCCCGCAGCTTTCTCTGGCCCGCGGATGGGGAGTTGGGGAAGGTGATGGGCCAACCCCCTAAAGCTATTCTTCAGTCATTGTGGAGTCTGAGCATCTGACATTGATTCCCTTAACCACTGGGTGCGTGTACCCTGGGGAAGTCCTCACCCTTCAGTTCAAACCCCCTTGCCTACAGCAAGCTGCCTGTCCTAATAATCACACTGTATTTTAATTGATCTTCAGTGTTTCCCAAACTTTTGACATATGTGTGCCCCTTCTATAATTTTCATAATGCTGAGTACCCCTCATCAAAAAAAAAAGAATGTATTTTTATAACAATCAAAATATATTTATTTTTTATTTTTTTGGTACATACACAAAATAATAATAAACGAAAAATAAAATTATTCATAAATAAAAGTTATATTATAAATAACATTTATATGGATCAATGAGAAGGATGAAATTGACTTGAGAACGTAGAATTAGATGCAGCTAAGCACGGTGCAGTTCATATCCCCACCAAACTCCGGTGCAACGCGTACCCCCACCAAACTCTTCCCGTACCCCTGAGGGTACGTGTACCACACTTTGGGAAACACTGATCTAAGTGAACACTTGCCTGCTCCATCCGTGGCAGCTTCTCAAGAGAAGAGACTGAGCTTCTTTCACTCGTTAATGACTTTGGTCGGTCAGTCAGTCAGTGACTTGTATTCGGAACAGTCTGTCTTGAGTCCTCGCTGAGTGCTGAGGGCATGGAGACGAGCAGTCCCTGACCCGTGCCCTCTAGGGGTGCACACACGAGTCAGAGAGGCAGAGGAGAGTGAAGGGAGTGGAAAGAAGCAACATGGTCCCGATTGACAATCCCACTTGGCTGTGAGAACCAAGAGCAACCAAGGCTTAGCCACATTGACCAAGGAAAATGGCTATTTTTAATACTTTATCTCTTTAGTAATCTCAATATTCCTTTAGTCAAAGTAACAGTTGTCAGCTGGTTATCAAATCCAATTTTTCAACTGAAGTAAACAATGGAGAAATACTAGAGCACCTAATATTTCCCCTACATTTTGGGCATTTTCAAGTGCAGATGTTAGTAAATACTTTATTTATATGAACATTCAAGAGCTTTGGCCTTTATTTTAAGAGTGAGTAAAGCCCTGGCCAGGTAGGTCAGCTGGTTAATGTCATCCTGATACACCAAGATTACTGGTTCAATTCCCCATGAGGGCACATACAAGAATCAAGCAATAAATGCATAACTAACAACAAAAACAATATTTCTCTCTCTCTCTCTCTCTCTCTCTCTCTCTCTCTCTCAATCTCTAAAAATCAATAAATTCTTTTAAAGGAGTTAGTAAAATACGGCCTACTTTAAATTTGCTTTAAACTTCTGGTACTTTTCTTTTTTTAACAATGTTTACCCCATATTTCAAAGTACTCTCAAAGAAAGATACTATTAAGTAACAACAATAATAACTAATGTTTGTTGAGAGTTTATTATGTTCAGACACTCATCTTGGTGCTTTCGACTTTCATTATTACTTACCCCTTGAAATAATCCTGTGGCTCAGATATTGTTATTGTCTTGACTCTGCTGTTGAGGACCTAAGCTTGGGATAAGAAGCTCCCGATAGGCATTCTGCCCGAAGGCTGCCGGGGAGTGGAGAGTCAAGCTCCCCCGGCTTTGTGCCTCACCTCACCGTGCCCGCCATGCTCTGCGCAGGTCTCAGCGCCCAGACTCGTTGGGCCCAGCAGAGCCCCTCAGGAGCGTGCTGCCCCAGCAGAGCGGAAAGGCCCAGGCCAGTCGCCTGCGAAGTGCCCGGTGGGAAGGTGACTGATTGGAAGTGACCTTTGCAGTAGCCACTTCAGCTGGAACTCTCTCTACACATACCCCGTTCCAGAAGAGCAGAAAATGACCCCTCAGGTCCCCTCTTCTCTTGGCCTCCCAATTCTGAGGCCCAAGGTCGCTGCTCTGATTGACGTCCTTGTGCTGAGAGCTCACACTGTCACGTCTCCAGCCTGGCCCACCCCTCACCCCTGGTTGAGTGTTTCTGCTTGCCCCTTGTTGCGTTTGCACCTGGGTGTGTAAAAGGCTTCTCACATCTGACATGTCCAAAGGGGGATTCCTGAGCATCCCTCAGAGCCCTGTCCTTCCTAACCTCTTAGAAAAATTTAGGGTGACTGTTAGGTCGAGGCAGGGGGGGAAGCCCAGAGCAGATGCAAGCATCTGCGGGATGGATGGTGACAAAGATAACTGGCTAGCTGGCGCCTTCCTAGGGCCTTCCTAGACCCCTGGCCCGAGGCAGGAATTCCACACCTCTCATGCTCTCCTCCCTCCCCTCCCTAAACAGCTATATAAAAGAAATACCTACTGCTTTTGGGCTTGAACTTCCCTGGCCCACCCTCGGACCAGCGAGCTTCACCTGGGAGTGCAGATTAAAACCCCCTTCTTAATCGCCTGGATTCCGTGTCTTGCTTCTGCGTTCGCCTACCTCTCAGCTGGGATCTTACAAACCTCTCCCTTGGGACCTTACAACCTTTAAGTGACCTTGACTCTTGGCTTTCTCCCACACCCTACCCAAAGCCCATCCAGAGTATCAGAATGCAATCCCTGCTCCTGCCTGCGCCATCACCTCTCCACGGCTGTTGCATCAGTTTCTGTCCTTGCCTCTCCGTCTCCGTTCTCCACAGCCCGCAGTGTGAGCGCGTTGAGCCATGAGTCAGAAGATCGGGCTGCTCAGACCTGCTCCGGCTCCCATCTCGCTCAGAGGACAAGCCAGGCTCCTCGCCGTTGGCCAGTAGGCCCTGCACGTGGGCATCACTGCTCCCCTCTGCCTCTTCCACCCTCACCCTGAGGTCCCAGCCACGTGACCCGCTTGCATTTTCCTCCGCCTGAAAGGTACCTGCTGGGCTCACCCCACTATGTCCCCCCTCTCGGCAGCAACCTCTTTGGCCCTGTGCTCAGATCCGCAGTGCCTTACTGGTTCTCTCCACAGCACGTGTCCCCACGGAACAGTCCACACTCTGCTTCACAGCGCTGGCCCTCTGCCGGCCGATGTCCACCGGGAGGACAGAAAGTTTCTGCCTTCCTAGTGCCGCACACACGGGAGCTGCTCTAAAGATCGGACTGCGGGAACACACAGTCAGGTCGCAGGAGGGCTGAAAGGGCCCGTGAGAAAGCCCTTTCCATGGCCCCTGCCTTAGGGTTGTTGTTCTCTTACCACCAGCACACCTGAGGTCGAAGCTTTGTGTTCGCCTTTCCCAAGTCAATCTTGCCCTTCAGGATGGGCCCCTTGGAGTCACAGCTAGCCGCCCCTCGAGATGAGACTTTTGAGTCACCTCAATTTCTGGCAAAGCTGCCCCAGGGGCTCATACGCTGTGAAGGAGGTGAGAACTGGTCCTGCCACAGGCTAGGTCAGTCCCTTGGCTAGAGACCCAAGCCCTCTGCAGCCTCCCTGTCCCAGGGAGAAGTGAAAAGCACCCGCTGGCCCACCCAGGGGGCTTGTGGGACCCAACGGAATCAGGGCTGTGATGTGCTTAGGACTGTGCCGTCCGCCGAGGATCTGGTGGCATGTGTGTTTGCTCCCCGTGCCTGCCGCGCTTGTCTTCACCTTTGAGTCCACAGTGAATGTGTCCCTAACGCCCACCAAGGACTTGGGTGAGCAGTCTGCCTCCCCCCCACCCAGAATGGGTGTCATGAGTGAGGCAGGGGAAACCCGCCCCGTGCTCACTCACTGAGGAGGATTCTAGGAACCTGCCTCCTCTCTCTCTCTCTCTCTCTCTCTCACACACACACACACACACACACACACACAGCCAAATAGAACTGTCATCCTGTGTTCTTGACGTCCCTCCATCAGTCCACCCTCCTAACCACTCCTGCAGGAATGTTCTAGCGCATCACGGGAAGCAGGTCCCAGGGAAGCCCCACCCACTCTCTCACAGGTGGCCTGGGACAGAGCGCTAAGAGCTGGCCCTTGCCCAGTGATTTCCCTTTCCCAGGACCCCTGAGCACCCTTCTGCACACAGCACAGCCCACTCCCCCACTCCGGGTCTGCCAGGAGAAATACAAAACAGCCCAAGAGAGCTGTTTATTTCAGACTCTGCACCAGGTGTGTGTGTGTGTGTGTGTGTGTGTGTGTGTGTGTGTGTGTGTGGTGGGGCGGGGGGGCTGGGGGGGGCGGGGAAGAAACCCTCCATTCGTGAGCCCCATCCAGCTCTGGCCAGTTCCTGGGCCGGGCTGTGGGTGCAGGTCATTTCTGCCTCCTGGCTGCAGTCCCCTCACCCACACCTTGCTGTGGCCACAACTTTTGGGGCCCTCAGCACTGAGCACAGCACTTTTACATTTCTCTCTGCTTAAACATATCGGATACCAGGAGGCCTCTAATCCTTCTCGTTGAGGCTGCTGCTTTCATGGGTGGAAGGTTTTGGGTTTCTCCATGGAAGGTATTTAGGTTGGCACGGTCACAGATGGCACACTGACAGGTTCTATTCTAAAACCGATTCTCCCATTTTGGGTGGATTCAGATCTGAGATGCTAGGTGCCTCCACACTCCTTTCCCATAAAATGTAGAGGGGAGCAATAAGCACGCCCTTCCCGGTGGGCATCTCCCCCTGTGGGGACACGGATGGGCTGGGCAGAGGGGAGCGCCAGGGCCTGGTCAATCAAGGAGGGAGGAGAAGAGACTTATCAACAACCCAAGTCAGGACGTGACCCCTGAGGAGAGCTCTGGGTGCCCTAAACCACCCCCTGACCTGGTGGGTATTCCCTCTTTCCTCTTCCGAAACTCTTCCTCACAGCATCCAAGAGAAGCCACTCAGACTCAGCGCTTTGAGGAAGCCGAGAGCAGGAGAGGGTCCGGGTTCTATGACTCAGCGGTGCCCACATAGGGTCTGCTTTCAGAAATGGAGAGGCAGCTGCCAGGAGAGCAAAGGCAACCTCCGTGAAGCCAGGAGTGGGCAGCTGTGCGGACCTTAGCACCCAGAGCCGGCTCCAAGCTCAGGCCTCAGGGGCAGCCTGATGTCCAGTTGCCTTGGAGTAGAATTATAGCATGAAACAGGAGCCAAGTAAAATTTTTTTTTAAAAAAAGAATTTATCATTAAAAGACTTTCCAGGGCATAAATTAGTGGGCCATAATACAAATGTATGGGGTGAAGGAAGCAATCTAAGAGTGATCGTCAAATTAGCCAGTGGATATTGCTAAAGGAAAGAAGGAGAAGGGAAGCCAGACAGGGTGAGCATGGTCACAGGAGGCTTCTGGAAGCTGTGGCTTCACACAGCGCTGTCTCTCCACGGGCATTAAGACCCCTCCCTGCTCCCACCAGGCCCTGGATTGTTGGGGGCGAACGGGGAGAAAGGCACATGCGCAGTAGAAGTCGGGGGATGGGGGGGGTAGGGGAGGTGCTTGCCTGTCAGTCTAGCCTGGGGAACAAGGGACTGGCTAGCAGGTGGATCCCATCAGAAGCTCAGGAAATCTTGGGAAGTTAATCGGTTAGTCTGAAGAAGCTCCTGGTTAAAATCCCTTGAGTTCCCTCTCTCTGGTTCCATGACCCACTCTCCACAGTCATGTGGCCTTAGCATGCAGGATGCTGGACTGGACTAGACTGGACTTTAACATGGAGCAGAGACTATGGCACTGGCCTGCTGAAGACATGGTTGGACCTTTTTCCATGGCGGGCCGGAGGGAAATGGAACATTGGAACCCAGGGGTTTATTTCCACAGGAATAAATATTACTCATCCTACCAAGCAAGACTCAGGAAATTCGCAAGAACCCCACTCCCACCAATAACACAAGCAACTGTTGAGAACATGAGGGAGCCACCTCTCAGGTGAGGCCCCGCAGGCCTTGGGCTCCAGTCAGCATGGAGGTGAGTTGAGTCTTGCCCATCATTGCCAATGAATTATAGTCCATTTATATATAACTAGAGGCCCGGTGAATGAAAATTCATGCACCAGAGGGAGGGGCCCTCAGCCCAGCCTGCCTCCTCTCACAGTCCAGGAGCCCTCAGGCGTGGGAAGCAACCCAGTGATCAGGGGAAGCCAATGCCCCATCACACCTCTGCTGCTGCCACTGCCACTGCTAGCAGCACAAGCCTCAGCCAGTCCTGATTACCTGAGTCTCGGGCAGCTCTGGGTGGCTGGGCAACTGCCATCTGAGGCTTGCCTGCACCTCAGGTTGGCCCTGGGTGGCTGGGGGTCTGAGGGGACTGGGGGACTCCAGAGGCAGGCATGTGCCTGCCACGCTGGCAGGGCTGAGGGGACTGAGTGCTGCCATCTTGTGGCTGTGGGTGCTGCCATCTTTGAGGGCAGGGCAGTCAATTAGCATATTCCTTCCTTATTGGCTGTGGGTGCTGCCATCTTTGCAATGGTGTGAGAGTCAATTAGCATATTCCCTCCTTATTAGATAGTATGTGAAGGTGCTGGCAGTGATAAGAATCTGAAACTTGCAATCCCTTTGATCCTTTGATGCAATGACGCATACATACAGCGCAAGAAAGGTTCTTGAAGCAGGAAGGCCACAGTCTTGGGGGAGAAGGATACACTTATTATAAGGCAGGTCACACCTCTGAACCACAGCCCCAAATCCAAAGCAAGCAGTCACAGAGGGAGTATTACTCCCTACTGGTTGGGAGACTTTCTTCTCAGATGCATGTAAATGCTCCTGAAAGCGTTTTGTGAGCTCAGATAACACCCTTTGAGATCTACTTGTTCTTCTTTGGGGGCAGCAAAAGGAAAAGTCCTGAGCAAGCATGTCAAACTCTGGCCAGTGGGCCACATGCTCAGAGGTGTGATCTGCCTTATAATAAAAGCAGGGTGTGAGTTTGACATGCTTGCTCTGGAGGCTTAAAAGTAGGGTAAGTGCCTGACATGAAACTTTGGACCCAGAGGCATCCATTTCAAAGGCTTCCATCTCAAATGAGCAGAGAGCCACTTGCGTGTCACAACCACTAGCTATGTTTAGATCCAAGCCAGACCTTTTCCACTACGCAGGTCCCCTTTTACAAAGTCCTGGGTCACCAAGGTAACTGTCCCCATTTTTCCCTTCCTGCACCCTAATTCTTGCTCTTGTGTTTTAAATTTGCCAAGAAAGAGTGAGCCTGGGCAACCCCAGACTCCCCACCCTCAATCCGGCAGAACCCCGGGGCCACACCATCTCTTTCTTTCCCCGGGACCTCTCTGTGTGGGCCTTGGGTGTGTCATGGACTTTCCTGTGAGTCGCAAATCTTATTCTTCAAAGTCCCCTGATGGTTTTCTGCTGGGGTGAGCCGTACATCATAGTAGGAACCCAAGGGCGGGAACAGCCACAACATCGCCTCAGGTCGGGAGATGTCTGTGAGGAATGCCTTGGCCATCCCTTGCTCATAGGTGGCATCACTATTTATGGGAAAGGCTGAGATCCACAGGAAACAGCACTTCATGGCACCCAGTCGATTGAATTGGAGCAAATTGAACCCAGTGTTCTCTGACAGCATAAGAACCTGCTGGAATTAGAATTGTAGGAACTCCTGCTTCCACGTGTGCCCACGTGATACGGAAAGGATGGTGTGTGTCCTGATGCAGCACGCCCAATGGAGGCTGGGGAGCCACGGTGTCCACTCAGTCCCTCCACATTAACAGTAAGAGCCAAAAAGCATTTTCTAGAAGATCATTCCAATTACTTTTTTTTAAATGATTTTTTCTTTTCTTTTTTGTTTTTGTTTTTGTTTTTGTGTGAGAGAGAGATAAATCTTCATGAGATCCATCAGCTGCCTCCTGTACATTCCCTACTAGGGTCTGAGCCCGCACCTGGGCATGTGCCCTGACTAGGAATCAAATCAGCAACCTTTCAGTGCACAGAAGGACACCCAATCCACTTAGCCACACTGGCCAGGGCCCATTCCAATTACTCCGGGATTAAGCTTTTGCCCCATGCACTAAGAGGTCACCAGTTTGATTCCCAGTCAGGGTCCATGGCTGGCTTTTGGCTCTATCCCCAGTAGGGGACATGCAGTAGGCAGTTTAGCAATGTTTCTCTATCATTGCTGTTTCTTTTTCTCTCTCTCCCTCTCCCTTTTTTTGTCACTGAAATCAATTTTTTAAAATATTTTAAAAATTTTCTTAAACAAACAAAAACCTCCAGCATAACTACTCCCATGGAAATTTAGGATAAGGAGACGTTTTGAAGTATATTCCTGCATATCCATTAAGAAGTACATATTAATTTACTCATTTGCATTTCTGAAAACCTACAGAATCAGAAGACTTTACAATAAGCTTAAGAAATTGATGATGACACTCTGCTGAACAGTCATCTTCCAAGCTACTCAATCTGTCACTGAGAGCACTCACTGAAACACACCCCTGGAGTGGGGCCTTGTGTGTCCTGCCCGAAGCTGTTACCCCTTCTTCTGAGGATGGCACCCACCCCCATTTTCCTCAGGGTTGTCACCACAGCCTTCCTTGTGGTTCATTTTAACCCAGTCTCTGGTGGCAAGATCAGACACATGACCACGGAATAACCAACATATTACCATCTTCTGGACACAATAATCCACCTGGGAATGGGAAGATGATCTACTTAAACCATTCAAGTTATAATATCTTATATTTTTTTTTAACAATTTAAAACATGTCCTTTTACTTGTAGGGTTTCTCAGCTGCTACGTAGAACACAAATCTAGATCTACAGGTGCCCTTTACTGGGGTCACTGGATGAAGCTCGGAGGAAAGCAGCCTGGGAGGCAGAGAAAGGAAAGACGGATTCCTCGTGAATCCGTGTGAGCACCTGGACTAAGTCATGCCTAAAACCTTAGATAAGCCAATAAATCCCCAGTTAATTGTGACTAGGTGTATGATACTTGTGGCTGAGCCCTGACTAGTGCAGTACAGATGATACGGCAATAGCAGCTTCCATTTAGTGAGCACCTACTATGTGCCAGGAAGATTAAATATGTATTATCTCTAAGTTTCTCAACCAGTGGGGAAACTAAGACTCAGAGAGTTTGTCAAAGGTCACGTCATGAGTGAGTGGCAGAAGTGGGATTCTAACTCAGGATTCTTCCTACTTCCAGAATCCACATTCTTGTTACTTCACTAGGCTGCCTCCTCAAGAAAGGACATCTGCTACCTGGTGGCAGTGGGATTAAAGAACTTTCCCAGGCATGACTAGCTTGCCATCAATTGTGTCAAAATAAAATGTAATTGTTTTCTACTGAACCATCTCTTTGGCTTTCCAAATCCTCCTCAAACTCACTAGCCTTGTCCATTATCACCAAATCCTTTGCTGCATTGTGAGACTTCAAGACACAACAAGGAAGTCTGGCCACTCTTGTTGGAAGTGAGGGAGGAAAGGTATGTGAGATCCAGGCAGTAACACCCGTGGTTAGGCTGCGGGGTTTGGATTCTTGGAATATGAGGACTGCAGCCCTATTACAAGGTCAAGGGAGAGGGGAGACGTGTATTCTGACACCAGGTCAACTCATCTACTCAGGATCCTGTCCAGACACTGGAGTTGGAACCGGAGGAAGACAGTTTGTGCTTCAGCAAACACTTGGCTGCCGAAGCCTTGGGGACATATGAGTCAATCCCATTAGGACGTTGTCATCTTCAGTGGGGGATTATTTGGGATTACCAGAGATTAAGGTGAAAGAGGGAGGCAGTATCTGCTTAATCCTGTGGCTATTGACTTGAAAGGGAATTTCCTATTAGAAAGAACCTGCCTGCTTCACAGACCACATGTCTCCTGTTTCCCTGTGACCCAAGGCACAGCCACTTACATGGGAGCTGTGGAAGCGCCTGCAAAACCCTGGTTGCCAGTGTCCCAAACCATGCCCATCCCTGCCTCCGGAGTGCCCTTGCTTTACTCCCTAGGAAAATCCATATGTGCCTGGGAAGAAAGGCCCCTTTAAGCCTTCACTGTTGACCTTCCTGTAGCAAACTAACAGCAGTGAGCTGTGACTAGTGTTCCTAGGGAAAAGAGAGGACATTAGAATGGGATATGGACAGAGGGCTTGTCACACAGTGAGCTGTGACTAGTGTTTCTAGCGAATAAGAGAGGATATTAAAAGCACTAAGGCAGCAAGAGTACTGCTCATGTTGAGTCTAGATGTTTAATCGGCAAAGACGCATTCATGTTTAACTCAGATGCTTACACAATTTGCAGAACATCATTTTTGATGGAAATAAATCTGGGTTCTGATGCAGTCCTCATTTGGGAACACAAAAACTCATGGCTGTTGGCATTTCTTTTTCTTTATTCCTTTGACTCAAAGCATTTGAAAGGAGGTTTAAGAAATTGGTTATTCAGCCATCCGTGTGTATGTTACTGCAGGATCAGGGATTGCTGAGAAACATAACACAGAAATAGCCTCTATTTCTCAAGCACTTACTATGTGCCACGCCCAGCCGCGGTGTGAGGAGGTGTGAGTGCGAGGACACGGGGCTGGGAGGTGGTCTGCCTAAGCTGGTTCTGAACCCCTGCAGCTTCATTGCTGAAGCCACTTTCTTACCCTCTGAGGCATCACGACACTTAAAATAAAGTAAATGAAAGAAAAATAAAATTAAAAAAACTAAAGAGAAGGGTCACCACTCATGGAGGAAAGACTTCGCGCCTTACTGAGGCTGCTGACCCATAGTGGAGGGCAGTACCTCCACCCGTTTTGCTTAAAATTCAAGAACTAAAGTTAGCTGAAATCGGTTTGGCTCAGTGGATAGAGCGTCGGCCTGCGGACTGAAAGGTCCCAGGTTCGATCTGGTCAAGGGCATGTACCTTGGTTGAGGGCACATCCCCAGTGGGGGGTGTGCAAGAGGCAGCTGATCGATGATTCTCTCTCATTGATGTTTCTAACTCTCTATCCCTCTCTCTTTCTCTCTGTAAAAAATCAATTATATATATATTTTTTTTAATTTTTTTTTTTAAAGAACTGAAGTTCTAGAACTACAACACGAAGCCTCTGGACCTCGGTCATTGAGGGACAGTCAATGCATAGTTGTCTAAACAGTGCCCTTCGGGTGGTGGTCGAAGCATTTAGCTGCTTTTTCTTGTTTAACTATCCTGTTTAATTACAAAAATAATTTATAAATCCACTTGCTTTTAAAAATTAACATTTGGATAAGGTTGAAGTCCTTCTTGCCGCCACTGCGATCCCACCCTCTGAGACAGGCAAAGCTAGGAGCCACTTCTTCCAGATACATGTGTGCACACACATGTGATGCAAGGCTGTGCACATATATGCCCCCAGAAACTTCATAGTATTTGTGTGTGAATGTGTCTTTACATAAATGGTATGCTGTCCGTCTATGATTAGTCCTTTTCCCTTAGAAAAGCTTCTTGGGGATCCATCCATCTTGAGAGCCACTTATATCTTCCACCTGGCCTTCTTGAGGCAGAGCCAAGCACAATGAAACTGAGCCGCATTAGCTCATCCACTCGCTCGGTTCCTGCCTCTCCTCTCTCAGGCTGGGCGGCCGTCCTTCATCAGCGTGGCGTGAGCCTTAAGGAGGTGCCACCTTGAGTCTCAGTTAAGTGGAGGGAGAGGAACATGCTTGCGGTGGCCCCTGAGCCTCCTCCAGGTCCTCCCACCCTGTGCCAGGTGGCCAGGGGCAAAGGTCAGCTCAGAGAGACCACAGCCACTTCCTGGGAGTCTTCGCTCCTACGTCCTTAATGTAGAAGATTCCCAGGGGCTGGGCTGCCCGGAGCCGTGAAGGGGACATGCATTTGGACAGGCTTCGGTTTGGATGCTTTCACCCAGTTACTTCCTTTATTGATGTGTTCTCGAGGACCTGGCTGCGCCCCGGTAAGCCTCAGTGTCCATGTCTGGAAAATGTAATTAATTCTAGCTCCCTCACAGGATGCCTCCTTAGACCAAGAGCTGGAAAGGGTGGCTGCTCTTATGATGACATCATGGGCTGATGCAAGCACAGGGAGGCTCGAGTTACTCAGTTTAGGGGTCATTCAAAGCAGTTTCAGACCCCGACCGAGGGAGCTAGGCAGGCAATGCCCCAGACGCTCCAAGGTTATGGTAGCTGGAGAGTTTACCTAATGGCACCAGAAAGGCCCGGTGAATTCCCAGCTACCGCCAGGGAGCCCAGGCCGGTTAGCTGTGCAGCACACACCACCTACAGCCTTCCCACCACTGTGCCATGGGCTAAGGGCTTTGCCACGAGTGTGGACACTTTTTCTAAAGGATCGGTGGCTCCGGTGGCTCAGGCTCTTTGCCTTTTGCTTTGAGGGTCCCATTTCCCCTCACCTTCTCCCGCCTTCCCCTGTCTCTGAATATGTCATACTACTACGCTTGGGGAAGCCGGAAACGTAAGAGGAAGTGAAACATACACTCAGACCTGCCAGCTTAGAAAACACACCAAACATGGAAAAATATAGAAGAGGTTTCTCTTCTCAAATATAGTTTTTTGTTTGTTTGTTTGTTTGTTTTGTTTTGTTTTAATTATTAGTAGGTTTGGGTTTGGTTGAGGGGCACTGTGATGCCTCAGAGGGTAAGAAAGTGGCTTCGGCGATGAAGCTGCAGGGGTTCAGACACCAGCTTAGGCAGACCACCTCCCAGCCCCGTGTCCTCGCACTCACACCTCCTCACACCGCAGCTGGGCGTGGCACATAGTAGGTGCTTGAGAAATAGAGGCTATTTCTGTGTTATGTTTCTCAGCAATCCCTGATCCTGCAGTAACATACACACGGATGGCTGAATAACCAATTTCTTAAACCCCCTTTCAAATGCTTTGAGTCAAAGGAATAAAGAAAAAGAAATGCCAACAGCCATACGTTTTTGTGTTCCCAAATGAGGACTGCGTCAGAACCCAGATTTATTTCCATCAAAAACGATGTCCTGCAAACTATGTAAGCATTTGAGTTAAACACGAATGCATCTTTGTCAATGAAACATCTTCTAGACTCAACATGAGCAGTACTCTCACTGTCCTCCTACTTCTAATGCTCTCTCTTGTTCCCTAAGAACACTAGTAACAGCTCACTGTGGGACAAGCCCTCTGTACACATTGAACCCTCTGCACAAATCTATGGGATGTGGACACTGTGGTCCCATTCAAGGGATGGGGAAGTGGATGCAGAGCTGTGGTTGGTGTTCAAGCTCTCAGCCTGCATTGCAGCATCCCTTTTCTTCACCTGGTTCTATCTCTATCTTTCTCAGGGAGTGTGCATTCTCCCGCCTCAGAGCACTGGGACCCCGCCCCTGGGATGGGAAGCAGAGCTGCATGGCTGTGGGAGGGAGTGCACTAAGGACTTAGCATCCAAAGGCCTGGCTCACGGTCTGTGTTCTGCCCTGTGTACATGACAAGTTATCATCTCAGCCTCCGTTTCCTAGTGTGTAAGATAGGTGAAGCCAGACTGCTTGGGTCCAAACAGCATCACACGTGCACATCACAAACCACTTCGCAAGGTGACACGGTGCATGTAAGCTGTGAACAGTCCCCAAACGTAAGAGCTGCCAAGTTCTTGACAAGAAGTGAGATGAATGTTGGGCATCATGACGTGTCTTATCAAACACATGCTGAACCCACGTGAAGTCTCATGCTCAAGGCTGCTGCTTCCAGACCTGGGAGTGGGGAGCAGGCTAAACGCTGAGGGCAGGGCTGTGCACGGTGCGGGCCGAGGGCCGAGGGCCACCTGGGTGCTTGTTAGAAATAGAAATTCCTGGGCCCCTCACACCTGCTACATCAAAATGTCCTGGGTACGAGGCTCAGGAATCTGCCCGTGAACAAGACCCTCGCGTGACTCAATCGGGGCTCCAGTGTGAGAAGCACTGGCTCCCAGGTGGCAGCGCCTGACCTACTGTGAGTGCGTCTCTGCCATCAGCCCTGGCGTCATCACGCTGATGGTCAGCACACCTAATTCGGATACAGAAACACTTTTAGGTTTACCCTTAGCTCATGGTGAGGGTGAGCCTGTGCCCATGGCAGTGGGGGACCACGCCGCCGTGAGAAGCTGCGCTCTGAGTTTGGCATGAGGGAACCGCAGGGAGAAAATAGTGACGGCAGGGGTTGGGAGGCACGGGCTGGTGGAGGAGGCGTTGATTGGCACCTGGGAGGGGGCAGGTCTCCATCACTGACCCCAGCTGATTGCGTGGGGCTAAGTGTTGTGAGAACCAAGGGAGCACCTGCAAGTCTGCAGGGAGCTGCTGTTATCCCCACCCCGCTTCTCACCTCGGCCTGCACACCTCCAGCCGGGTGCTGTCCAGGCCTATCTCTGCGTCAGCTGCTCCCCTTCCTGTGTGCCCACGTGGAGAAAGAGGTCAGGAAAGGACATTGGCATGTTTTAAAACAGGCTCTTTGATCCTCAGCAGAAGCGCCCATCGTCAATAGGAGCCTCAGAGGGAAATTGGGGTCCTGTTTGTGCCCTCCGGGCCTCTGCTAACATTGACCCCGCCATCAAAGGGATCGTGGTAAACCAACTGCAGACCAGACGAAACTGGTTCCTAAGATGAGAAGTGATTCAGAGTGTGTAGCAGCTCATTAAAAAAAATAACAAAAAAAGGCATTTGTTAATGAGTGCGGAAAATGCCAGTAAATGAGAGAGACCCACTCCATTATGATGCTTCCAGAGTTACTCAAACCTAATTTTGCAACAGCAAGGAGAGAATAAAAACGTCTGGAGCCGGTTGTCCTCGCTCGGAGACAGGATAATCTTGGAGAAACATTTTACGGTGTATCGCTTGAAGAAAAGTGCATTAGTCCTTCCTGAAAAAACATTTGGTTGACCTTGAAAATAAAAGCATTCATGAGAAGTATGAGCAGAAGTTTTCATTATTCCTTAAGCCCTCGCTTCAGAGAGACAAAAAATTCCACCCTCCATTGCAGCACCACAATGCCAAGTTGCCAAGCAACTGATCTTTTATGGTGGATCGCCACGGAGACGGATGTAAACAAAATCATAAATCCCATTACCCTGCTAAATACTGGGTCTGGGTTAAAAAGGGAGCAAAGTTGCTGCTTTTCAGGTTAAAAGAGATCATATGAAACGGTGAGTGGCAAGATTTTAGTCAGAGTAAATTGTCATGGGTGAGACTGTAATCAATGTAGCTCTTTTCTTTTTTTTCTTTTTTTCTTTCAATGGGCAACCGACCCTGATTTTCCTGCACCAAGGAAAGCAGTCATAGTTGGGAGAGTTATTTCCAGATGAAAAATTCACTCCGCCTCCCCCAGGGCCAGCCAGCAGCCTCCCAGGGGGCCTGTACCACTCAAGCCGGCTCCTCGTGGGAGCCTCTGGAGACAGCGCCACACGGCCCCTCTGCCTGTCACACACGAGTCAGACACAGCACTGATGGCGGAGGACCTGGGGCAGACCCTGAGGCAGAGGAGTAATGCATGGCATCTCATTTCCTGAAAAGTAAACCGTGCTGTTCGTGTGGAACGGGAGGCTGGAGGCCCAGGGGTTGAAGACATTCATCCAAGGTCACGTAATTAGTGGCCGGAGGAATGGCGATTCCAACTCTGGCGTTGAATTAAGTATTCCATGTGCTCCCACACCCAGTGTAGACTCGAGGCCCTCTGCAAGTAGAGACTTCGGCCCCAGAGGGGTCAACCAATCCCACGGAAAGTAGGCCAATCCCCGCTGAGGGCACAGCCCTTGCGGCTCCCATTAGGTGGCAGAGCCATGCAGCTCTGCTTCCCATCCCAGGGGCGGGGCCCAGTGCTCTGAGTCGGGAGAATGCACACTCCCTGAGGAAGACAGAGATGGAACCAGGTGAAGAAAAGGATGCTACAATGCAGGCTGAGAGCTTGAATGCCAACCACGGGTCAGCACCCAATTCTCCATCCATTGAATGGGACCACAGTATCCACATCCCATAGGTTTGTGCAGAGGGTTCGACAGGCCCAACAGAAGGCTCTCTAGAGAGGGTCCCTAGGTGGTGGACTGGCTGCAGCACACACCAGCACCCTTCAACATCTCAGTGCCCTGGCCAACCCAGACCAGTCAAACCAGCATTCCTGGTGGTGGGGCCCAAATCTTGAAGTTTTAAAGGAGTAAAGTTAAAAAGTGGTTGGGAACACTGGACCAGAAGCTTCCTAGTCAGGGCCTGCTGGCCGTGTGGCCTTTCTCCTGTAGAAGGTGCTGGTTCCTGAATGAATGCGGACCATCGGACCTGCCCCAGGAGGACTTCTCTCCCTCCCTGGCTGCTGGTCGCAGACAGCAGCCAGGCTCAGGAGCAGTCTGTCCGCGCCCCCTCGCTCCCTCGAGGTGACAGCCCAGGGTCCGGGTCCCAGCAGTTCTAGGACGGAGACATAGCTCAATGCCGAGGGCGTCCTGCCGAGCGAAGCCGGTGGATGGAGCGGGCCAGACCTGGAACACAGGAGCCTGAGGCCGGCTGAAGGCGAGGCAGGCCGCTGGCAGGGGAGGGTGCTGACGCACTGTCAGTCCATATTCCCGTTCTCCTAGACCAGACACAAACGTGCAACTTTATGTGACCTCTTCTAGTTTGGGCCACTCATTCAAGCCTGAAAAATTATAAGCCAAACAAGGCCCTCTCCTGTCCGAGGAGCCTTGGGCCAAGCCTCCTGCCCCTTTGGCCCCTGAAGGGCTGGGGGTCCTGCGCGGTGTTGTCAGCAATGACTCACAGACCTGCAGGATGGCCATGGGCCTGCGTGCCTGCTCCCACTGCAGAGACCTGACCCAGAGCGGGGGGGGGGGGGGGGGGGGGAATAGGGGAGGACCTGAGGGAGGGAGCCTGCTGGGGTCCTGCAAGAGGCCAAGGACTCTGCCACCAGCGCTTACTGGGAGGCAGATCCTGGAAACGCTGGTGTGGGGATGGAAGGCGGGAGGGAAGCTGAAAAGGGTGTGTTTCCAAGACAGGGACTTTGGGAGGCGACTCCATGGGGACACTGGAGACCAAGTGAGGCACCCTGAGTTATCCCAACCAGAGGCCTCTCGTCACGCTCAGAGCTGCCTCCAGAACACTAACTCCATCTCCTGCTGGCTCCGGCCAAGCACACCCCTCCTACACACACACACACACACGCACACGCACACGCACACACACACACACACACACACACACACACACACACACGCCTGTGGGCATGCTGTTGGAAGTCCTCAAGCCAAAGGGCCTCAGGGCAGCTGGGTCCCTCAGGCCTCCCAGGCCCCTGCGCTGCCTCCCCCAGCAGAGGAGGCCTGACCCTCCCGCTCCCTTCTGCTTCCTTCACAGCAGCGTGCTTAGGCGCAGGGGAGGCGCCCATTCAGGTGACCTCCACTCCGAGGTAAAGGGAAGAGAAAGGAATGATTGAGTGTATAGGTACGAACAATTATTCTCTCTCCGTGGTGTGATAAGCCGTGATTTTTCCTTAACCTTTCCTATATGTGTAATGCTCTTGTATTAATTACTTTAATTACTGTAATTACGGTCATGCCCCACGCACATCCCACTGATCAAGCCTCTACATCCTCCCGCCTCTTACGCCCGCCCTCCTAACAGCTTGGAGCCTTTTTCTCCTCACCCTGCCCCCGAGCCCCTGGCCGTGGGTCCCACCCGCCCCCATGCCTGGCTGTGGGAGTGGGACAGGGCCCTGCCTCTGTGGGAGGAGCCCTGGGTTACAAAGTAAGCTCCAGAGCCTTCGGGTTCAGGCTGACACCGCACCCCGCCTCGCCCACACCCCTTTCCTGCTCCCCTCACCCGCTGGGGGTGGGGGCCTCTGCAAAGCAGGCCCTCGCACAGGCCCGCAACCCGGCTCCCTCGGGAGACCCGGCCCCAGGACAGGGAGCTGCTTGTTCAAACTCAGGCCCCCGGCCCTCCCTCGGTGGCAGCCTCCGTCTGCTCCAGTTTCCGTGCGCTATGAAGCGACGCTTGAGTGTTCACGTTCCCATGCTCGCTTCTTGAAATAAAAGATTGCTTTATTTCAGGGATGGAAATTGACCTTTTCCTAAGATAAGACAGCGAATGGCAGGATCTGAGGTCCACCTGGCGGGACTGGGGGCAGTAAGAGCGAGGCGCGCCCGCCAGGTCCGGCAGCTGCCCCCGGAGTGGGGACTGGTGTTCCTACGACTGAGTCCTCAGGCCCTTCTGGACATTCAGGTATTTGTGTACAATCTCCTGACTGTTAAATGCTGGCCCCGGGTTTTCTGAAATCCCTGTATGATCCAAGTACAACATTCCCGTGACGGACTCCGACCCAGGGGCTCCCCCGGGGGGGCCTCTGTTTTCCTGAGGAGCTTTGGGGTACCCTCCACCACTTAGGCCACATGGATGCTAATAGCGGGGACATCCCAGTGCCCTTGTCTCCTGCTCTTGCCCACAGCTGACAGAACCCCGCCCGGAACCCTGCGGGATCCCGGTCCACACAGGAGCAAGAAGCACGTCATGGCGGCATTTGTGAGGAACCCGGGCCGGCTGCTCAGCAGGCTCGCTGTCGGTGAAGCACGGGTCCCCCGATGCCGAGAGGCCTCTCGGTTGTCCTCAGAGAAGAAAAACAAACGCGTTCCTATTTCCAGATTACAAACTAGGAAGCACCGTCTCCTTAAAATGCCTTTTAAGAGCAAATGTGTGAGCCCTGGTCCAAAAGAGGGTTCTCGCCTGCTGTCCAGGGACTAGAAAGGGGTGAGGCAGCCACATGCCTCCCAGGGCCGCCCACGCCCCACTGCCCGATGGATACTCATCACTCCGGTCGGACTGATGGCACCACCCACCAGCTTCCCGGGGAGGACGGCTTCCTTCGCTCAGTTCCACCGCTGCAGGTCGTTATATCCCCGGGGTCGGAGGCCCCCCAGCCCTCCAGCTGGCGGCTGAGTTGTTACACTGCTCCAACTCTGACCAGACATCGCTGCTGTAAAAACCACCGCAAGCAGATTCCTGTCGGTGGCTCGACCCGCTCTGCCCTCTCCTGCCCAGGAGGCCCAGAAGCATCACCTCCACTGGGTCGGGCACCGAAGGGAGCCAGACACTGGGCGAGGTGCTTGTCGCCTCTTGGGCGTCACCGTCCAGCTCTGGGCCATCTTCCTCAGCTGCCCGGGACCTCCAATCTCCCAGGAGCCCTGGAAGCCTATGAGAAGGCCCACCCCCCTCCCTCTAGGCCAGGGCTGAAGTGCAGGGTACACCCTCCAAGGCCAGAGGAGCTCATGAAGCCCACTCAGGAGCTGGCCTTGGAGGAACCCAGACTCAGCACAGGTGTCCCCCCCCCCAACCCCCCTGCCCCGGGGGGGGGGGGGCACCTGGCTCCTCATCCCAGAGGTGTTTGGAGATTTGGGATGGAGCTGAGGAAGTGCAGGGTGCAGAACCCAGCGTGTGGGAGTGGAGCACCCACAGCCTGGTGGTGTGGCTGGCCTCATTGAGACCAATGGGACAGTGGGCAGTGGGACAAAGGAAGACATTAGCGAGAAGACTCTGCAATTCTAATCCAGAATTAATTCTAAGATGGAGCGATCCAGCTCATTCATTCATTCCACACGTACATACTGGGTTCCTTCCTCACCGAGAATGTGATTTTTGAGTGAAGACTTGAAAGTAGGAGAGAGGGGGCCACACGGAGTCCTGGGGAAGGAAGGACATTGCCAGGGAAGGAACAGTGATTGCAAAGACACCAGCAGGAGCAAGCTTGCTGCACTCAAGGACAAGTCAGATGCTCGGGGACTAAGGGAAGTGAGCCAGGGAGGAGCTGGGAAGGGGAGGGGGGAAGGTAGCCGCAGTGTGTTTTGTATCCTCAGAACTGGGACTTGGTCTTTGACTGTGAGGGAAACAGGAAGGAGAGGCAGAAAAGGTTTCTGACTTATGTCCTAACAGTATCATTCTGGCCCCTGTGTTGAGAATTGACAAAAGGGGCCCTGGGTTTAAGCAAGAAGAGCAGGTAGGAGATGTGGTGGCCTGGGCCAGGGGGTGGTCTTTTGGCACTGAGAAGTGGTACATTGTGGGTTCAGTATGGGAGAGAGGTCACCTAGTTTGCTAACAGATTGAACACAAGGAATGGAAGAATGGGAGAAGTCAGTGTGACTCCGTGGCTTTGGCCTGAACAACCAGGACAGAATTTGTGTGCACTAGGATGGAAGGGGGTGAATATTCAAGTTTGACCTGTTCTGAGGTGATAACCGAAGTTCTCAGGTTGACAGTTGTGTATAAGACTTTGGAGCTCAGGAGAGAGTCTGGGCTAAAGATAGATAGATTTTCAATTCATCAAGATCCAGACAAAAGCTATAGCCAGGGGATTTAAAAAATGAGGAAAGGAAAATAGAGGCCCAGGCACAGAAGCCAAACTTGTTGTAATGGGGTGGCTTCAAGCAGTCATTTAAATATCTATATATATAAAAGCCTAAACTATCATTCGACTGTTTGACCATTTGACTAGTAGCTATGATGTGCATTGACCACCACGGGGCAGACACTCAATGCACAGGCATGGAAACATGGAACAGACTGATGAATCTCAGAGGTAAGGGGGATAGAGAAGGGCGGAAAGAGATTAACCAACAATCTTATATGCATACTAGAGGCCCGGTGTGTGGTGTCATGCACTGGTGGGATCCCTCAGCCTGGCCTGTGGGATCAGGCCAAAATTGGCTCTCTAACATCCCCTGAGGAGTCCCGGATTGTGACAGGGCACAGGCCAGGCAGAGGGTCCCCACTAGGATTTGTGCACCAAGCCTCCAGTCAGTTTATAAAAGAAAAAATATTTTCTAATAAACTCACAGTCCCAGATTGAAAAGAGTCAGGAAAAGCAGCCCCATACACACACACACACACACACACACACACACACACACACACACACACAAAACAAAACAAAACAAACAAACAAAAAAACCACTCACCTCCCAGAGGGTAGTCTCTTGAGAAATTTAGTCCTGAAGAACACACATACAATGTTCCTTTCTGCTCTCGGTGTTTATTCCATGGTTTCACCTCAGCTGGAGCTCCGCAGCCCTGCTCATGACTGCTACGTTTCATTCCCTTCCCTCATGCCAGGCAAACCTTCTTAGGTGGCCATTGTCCAGCCTCAGAAGTTATCCATAAAGTCTGTTACCAGGTCATCCGAATTTCTGCAAGAAGAGGTCTCCTGCCCATCTACTCGGGTCACCTGGAGCCTCTTCAAATCTACTTAGTGGATTTGTGGCCTGAACTCCTTGCTTCCCGGAGCCATAACAATGCAAATTTAACTAGTCTCTAAGGACTGATTTGATGAGATAACTTGAGTGGGCGAAGGGCTGCCTGGATAGCTGGTAGAACATTATTTCCGGGTGTGTCTGTGAGGCTGTTTCCGACAGAGATGACTGAGTAAAGAAGATGGCCCTCACCAATGCAGGTGGGCACCATCCAGGCTGCTGCCGGCCCAGCAGAACCAAAAGGCTGAGGGGCAGGTCGGCACCTTGCCTGAGCTAAGGCATCCATCATCTCTGGCCTTTTTCCTGGTGGTCAGGCCTTCAGATTCAGGCTGAAAGGGTTTCCTGGGCCTCCAGCTTGCAGACTTCTCAGCCTCCACAGTCACCTAAGGCTTCAGTCCTAAGCCAATCCCTCATAGTAAATCTCCTATCGGTCTCTCTATCCTATTGGCTTTGCTTCTCTTGAGAACCCTGGCTGATAGAAGCTGTACCCATTAGCTTTTGCAATAATATTGTTGCACAACGAAACACCCCGAGCTAGTGGCTACCACAAGCTCACCCGCCTGTGGTCAGCGGGGCTCCGTGAGGAGCCTGACCCGAGGCTGCAGGTATGCTTGGGTCTGCTCCTCACATCCCTTTTCTTTAGGGCTGAACGTCCAGGACACATTCTCACGGTGACAATAGAAGCATAAGAGGACGGACCTAATGACACAAGCACATGTCAAGTTTTTGTTTGCCTCTTATCCACTAACACCACACAGGCCAAGCCGGAACCACTGCCAAACCCAACCTCATTGGAGCAGGAAAATATTCTCCGCATCTAGTCAGAAGGAAAAGGACATAAATATCGGGAAGGGGGGGGTACCATTTGGGAACAGTTCTTCCATCTTTGGCTCTCTCTTTAGAGCCATGCCTCCTGGCATCAGGTGTTCCCCAGTCAAGCATACAATGTTCCTGTAGGCTTCCTACGTCTGCAACAAGATAAGCTGTGGCCTGGGAACTCTGTCCTCTGCGGGCAGAGCTTCTGCCCGGAACCTGACGTGCTGGTGCACCAGGAGCACTGGTGCGGTGGAATCACGGGTGATGTTTCCACATGAGAATGCTGGGCCCGGGGGCGGCACCTTCCTGCAGGAGAGCGGATTTCTGCCGCGTGCCGTGGCTACGGCTGGGCTAAGGGAAACAGGAAAACCACTCGAGGTATCCTTTCCTGGTTGTTAATATAATTTTTCTCACCCAGTTTTCACAAATAGGGCCCGTGGTGAAACTGGCCCCGGACCCTTCATACCCAAGAGTTTGCTGATTTGACCTTTTAACCACAGGATTAGCAAGACGCATTTATCCTGGCTGGTTCTGCAAATTCTCCCCGTTTCATAATTCAATCAAAGATAATAGCAAACGGAACGCGAGGCTGCTCCTGGGAAAGCCAACTGCAGAAAGGAAACAAAAACGGGGGGAATCAAAGACCTGCACTTGATGTATGTCTTGAATTGGTTTGGCAGGGAACCAAACAGAAAAAAATCCCTTCCCCCGTTCAGCTGGCACATTTCCACATCACAGAAGCATTGTGCGTCCCGCGGCTGCTTCTCCTGAAAGTCCCCGCCCAAGGGAAGGCCCAGATGCAAAACGCAAGCTCCGGGCAGAGGTGTGTGCAGGCAGCGGGGCTGCCGCTTTCCTCCCACACCCACCATCTCCTGCACCCCAGGGGGAAGGGGGAGCAAACTTTGGGTTTCTACCCAGGTGTCCTCAGGGGTAGTGGCTCCGAGCAGTTGGTTTGGAGTGAGAGAATCCTGGGTTCACATCCTGAAATGGCTACTCAGCTGTGTGAACTGGGTCTTCACCGCTCTGAGCCCCAGGGTTCCCGCCTGTCAATAGCGGCTCCTGCCTCACAGGGTGTGGCAAGGATGGAAGGACTTGGATGTGGGTGCCATTTAGGTCACGGCGGGGTGAGCGGCAGCTGTGACTAGAAGGTTCTGAAGAAAGCTCTGTGCCACCGTAGGGACTACTGTCTTCCAATTTCTGCTTTTTGTTGGAACTAAAAATAACAAAATGTGTATTTCTTCATAGACACTGAAGACATACAAGTGTTACATTCAACCTCCTTGTGGAAATCTATCCAACTTTACCCAAAAAGGCACCCCAAGGCTGCCTGAACTCTGCACACCTGAAGCCAGGTGGGCCGGACCCTACGCTGACAGGACACCTGGAGGAGAGGGACCCTGCGCTGGCGTCCCGCACTTCAAAAGACTCGCCTGGCCCTTCTCTGGCCACTCGGCTCCTACCCTCCCACCCTCCCTCCACCACCACCACCCGGGCGTGAGGAGATTGTAAGACCCAGGACCGGCCCCAGCCCGCCCACACCACACTCAGCACCTGGGACCCAGCTGCCCCTGCGACCAGGGCCGTGGTGCCTCTTTCCCTGACCCACCCCCACGATAGCCTGTACCTCCAAGGTGTATATGTCAGGCCCAAGAGCCGCCTGAGAGGTGGCTGTTTGCAGGTGGAGCTGGGAGATGCGGGCCGGGATTGGCCTCACACACGCAGTTGGACAGAGCTGGGTGTGAGCTGGCGGGGCTTGCATGGAGGGTGGAGGACTGGTGTTGTCCACCCAGGAATTCCCAGGAACCCAAGAAATCCCGATGCGAACCGAGTATTTGTCAAGATGGCAGGATAAGACTTATTTAACAGTTTATAAGTTTTATAAATACAATGTAAATATTTGTAAATTGTAAATATGTAGACATCTGGCAGGCAGGCCTCCGGGTAGCCTCATGCTTCCAGTCCTGCAAATGTTAGGGGCAGGTCTGTCACCTAGTAAACCCCAGAAATTCAGGGATTACTGATTGAACTCTGATGTTTCTCCCATTTATTCACTTAAAACTCTCTGGTGACAGAACTCCCAGCTAGCTCACCCAAACCCCCACCCACCACACCCAGGGACACAGGGAGCAGCCACAATGGTGGTCCGTTAGGCTTACTAATTCCAGTGGCCAGTGGAGGCCAAGGGCCACCAGAGCTCAGGGCTTCCAGCGCCCCTGGGCTGCACAGCACTCCATAGACCAGAACCCCCGTCAGAGACTGCGGCAGAGGACATATTCCACAGGTGGCTACACCACTCTTTCCCCTCCCAGATGCCCTCTTCTGGGGACCGGCCACTTCCCTTTCGCAAGGTGGCGTTCTCCTCCCCTTCCCTTGAACCCGGGCAGGCCTTTGTGGAGCGGAAGTAAGGCCCCGTGATTCCCAAGGCTGGGTCCTAAGCGGCGACCCGGCATCTGCCAGGCTCTCTCCACCACGTGGGAAGCCTGAACCCCTCTGAACTCTGAAATCAACATACTACAGACCCATTGCCAGACCAGGTAGCAGTGAAAGAGATGCCTGAGGGAAACCCACCCTTGTGGGGCCGGAGAGAGCAGAAAAGATCCAGGTCAGTGCCCAAGGCCGGGCCAGGGGAGATTTTCTGCATTTGTTTGTTTGTTTGTTTGTTTGTTAAAATTGGCTCCAAATGAGGAGAGGGGAGGGAAAGCCTGTGAAAACGATCTGTTCGTCCTACTTTCCCTGGCAACTGACTATCATGGTGCCCAACTGGCTACTAACAGGCACCGTTCTTCCAGCATCGGGTGCGAGAACCCGCTGGTGCCGGGCCCGGGTCAGCGGCTTCAGCAGTTCCTCCCGCAGGAGCCTCAGCGCCGGGGCCAGGCCAGCCAGACCAGAGGCTCGCACAGCGCCACGGGCCAGTCACGGGGGTCAGAGGGCCCTTCAGCCCGCAGGGGCCCCCAGTCAAAGTCCTGCCCCTCCCAGATTTAGGGGAGCTGCCTATATGAAAATCTTGGCATGGGCTTTCAACACACAAGTCAAGCAGATGCAGGTCATAGCTCTTTGAGGAGAGGGGGCCGGGAGCCAATGACAAAAATACATTTAAATCTTGCTCCACAGGGCACATCAGCTCGGCCACCATCCATGCTCTTTGGGCAGGACGTGGGGTGGCCTTGGGCAATGCACATGCCCACCAGGATAGGAAAAGAAGCCCTTTTAAAGGGGCCTGGCCCACAGGATGCTGCCAAGGGGAAATATCAGCCCAATTTTGCCAGGTCTTCACATTTTTCCCTCAAAAAGCCAAAAATTCACACTTTTCAATAAAGCTCCCTATTTTTTAAAAAAAGAAGGTTTTGTTGTTGTTGTTGTTGTTGTTTGTTTGTTTGTTTTAAATATATTTTATTGATTTTCCACAGAGAGGAAGGGAGTGGGATAGAGAGCCAGAAACGTCAATGAAAGAGAAACATCAATCAGCTGCCTCCTGCACACCCCCTACTGGGGATGTGCCCGCAACCAAGGTACATGCCCCTGACCGGGATCGAACCTGGGACCCTTCAGTCTGCAGACCAAAGCTCTATCCACTGAGCCAAACCGGTTTTGGCAAAGCTCCCTACTTTTAAGATATCGGCAACCAGAAGGAAACGATGAGTGCCATGCCCCAACCCCAGGGCCTCACCACTTGGGCGTGTGCAGACTGAGGGCCAGCTGCTGAGCAGCACCCTGGGCCGGGCGTCTCCAAAACGTCGGAGCGGAAAGTGCAGCAGCGGGCTGCCAGGGAATGGCTGCCACTGACAGGACCTGGGATCAATGCCTCGCCTCCTATAAGCCAGGCAGAGAAAGATACACATGATCTCACTCATTTGTGGACTATAATGAACGGCGTAGACTGAAGAATAAGAACAGATCCGGAGACCTAGAAACGTCTATCAGAACCTCAAACCTCAGGGAAGGAGGGGTCGGTGAGAGTAAGGGAGCGACCAAACAAGGGACTTGTGTGCATGCAAATGAGCCTAATCAATGAACACAGACAACAGGGGAGTGGGGCATGAGTGCGGGGTAAGGGGTAACAGGGGGATAAGGACACATATGTAAAAATAATAATAATAAAAAAAATAATTTTCAATTTTTTAAAAAAGGATAACTGAGTCCTGGGTCCTGCGGTGCTTCTAGACTCTCCACCAGGATGCAGCACACGGCGAACCAGTTTGACCACTGGCCTTAATTGTCTCCCATCCTTTGCTCCCTCCTGCCCCTGCGGCCCCGCCGGCATTTCCTAGTGACTTTTCATATAAGGTGTGCACTTGAATCTTGAAAACAATTCAAGATGTGTTGAACGCACAGGGCCACTGTGTAAGCCTGCACATCGTGTGCCCGTGAGGAGGTGTTGGAGGCTAAAATCCAGCCACGCGTCTCCCTCCAAGTCCTGCGCCACAGCCCTGACAGTGGTGTCGGCCGGAGGACTCCTCACCCATGGAGGCCGATGTATGGAGCAGGAGCCCGGAAACCAGGACTAAGGCCAGCTTTGGCCCCTGAGTCCCCAGCCTGTACCTTCCGCCTTAGCACCTGCTGCTCCGCTGGGGGCAGGGCCAGCCCTCTTGATCACACCCACCGGCCTTCTCTCCCTCTGAGGCCAGGCATCTGCCAGAGTTCTCCCATTTCCTCCACGCTCTCTCAGCAAAAGCCCATCCGGGGAAGGTAGCAGATTAGCTCCTCTACATTTAGGTCTGTGTGATGGACCACAGGTAGAAGGACTGCCCGGCGCTAGGATATTTATATGGTTTGCAAACCAAAATGTCAACACAACATTCCTACATTCACTCAGAGAGTAAATATTTATTGAGCACCAGGCGCTGTTCTGCGTCCTCAGGAATTCAGAGGAGGTCGGCAACGATAAGGATCCTGCCCTCCTGTCACTCCGAGGGAGGCGGGGGAGAGAGTCAATGAACAACAAGCATAATTTAATTCAAACAGCTTCATTGCAATATAACTCATACAGAAAGCTCATTAGTTTAAAGTATACAATTCAATGGTTTTTATTGTATTCAGAGTTGGGAAAGCATCATTTTCATAACCCAACCAAGAGGCCATGTAGCCCTGGCTGGTGTGGCTTGGGTGGTTGGAGTGTAGTCCCGTACACCGAAAGGTCTTCAGTTTGATTCCTGGTCAGGGCACATACCTAGAATGAATACTGGAGGCAACCGATTGATATTTGATGTTTCACTTTCACATCAATATTTCTCACTCTCTCTCTCTCTCCCCCAAATTAATAAAAGTATGTCCTTGGGTGAGGATTTTTTTAAAGAAGAGAGAGAGGCCATGTACACATTAGTGGTCACTCTGCATTCCATTTCCTCCCTCACCTTAGTTTAGTCCCCGCCAACCATTAACCTGCTTTCTGTCTCTATAGATTTGTCGTTCTGAACATTTCATGTAAGTCAAATATGAATTTTTTTAGACACATCAGCCATTCCTTTTTATTGCTAAATAATATTCCATTGCATAGATATACCATATTTTAATTATTCACTAATCAGTTGATGAATAGTGGGGTTGTTTATGTCCTTTGATTGTCAAAAAGTATGCTGACATCATTTGTTTAAGTGCCTATTTGAAACCCTTTGGAGTACGTACCTAAGTGTAAATTGGCAATTTTGTGTTTAGCTTTCTGAGAATCCACCGTTTTCCACAGTGACTACACCACTTTATATTTCCACCAGCAATGTATAAGGGTTCCTACTTCTCCACATCCTCACCAAAACTCATTATTTTCCTTTTACTATTGTTATTATTATTATAGCCATCTTGGTAGATGTGAAATGGCATCTCATTGTATCTTTCTATTAAGAAGAAAACTGAGGCACATGGAGCGAGAAACTTACTCAAACTATCTCAAAAGAGTGCAGGCAAGAATTAAATTTGTAACCCACTTACACACACTACAGTCCTAACCTTATGCATCAGCCAGGGTTCTCCAGAGAAACAAAACCAACCGGATATAAAATAAGAGAGTTGTTGTCAGGAGCTTGCTCATGCCGTTATAGAGGAGGACAGGTCCAACATCTAAAGTCGGCAAGCTGAGCGTGCGGACAGCGTAGCTCCAGGGTGAAGGCCAGCAGGCTCCGGACCCAGGAAGAGCCAATGTTTCAGTTCAGGTCCAACGGCAGGAAAAAGTCAATGTCCCAGTTTGACGGTGTCAGGGAGAGAGGTCAGGTTTGTTGTTCTCTCCAGGCCTTCAACTGATTGGCCATAATCTGAGCACCTGTGGCCCAATCAAGTTGACACACAAGTGCTATTTCAGAATTAAATGATACACTACATATTGAACTGTTTTGTTTTGTTTGTTTGTTTGTTTGTTTGTTGCAAATTCCTGACAAATGGTTATTAATAAATGATAGCTTTAAAAAAAAAAAAGGAAGATGAAGAAAAGGGGGCTCAGCTTCAGATGCCAATACGTCAGTCTGGATTCAGGGTTCGACATGGCTTTCAGTAGAAGCTCTCACTGACTCTGTTGTTAAGTGTGCAGCTTGGGAAGCTGCCCTGGGCCCGGCCAGTCCATCAGGAGATCTAGACTCCCCGTGTCCAGTACTAGAAGGCCAAGAGAGGGGTCATCCATTCACTCAAGCCCAGTTTTACTGGCTTTTATTAAGCACTGCTTCCTGCCAGGTGGCCTGCTGGGATCTCACCTGTTCATCTCCTGTCATCCTCACAGTGCATGCGTACAAGTCTCCATCTTCCCTGCATGACAAAGAAACTGGGGCAAAATAGCTGGTTTGGGTAACCCTGCATTTCTCGACTGATATGTGACAGAGTCAACATCTAAAGTTATATGCACTTGCCCCAAAATAGGTGCCCTCACTCCTGTGCCACTGGTGTCCACCGGGTTTCTAAGGACTTGGTGATAGAACCTCCACTCAAGGATTAGTTGATTTGTCCTGGGACACCTTCCACAAACCCAGTTAGATCAGGACAGAATAATTATGCTTGGCCTCAAGTTTTGGAAATTGGCACTTTGAAACCAGCTCACTCAAGCATAGAAGAAGAGCATCAGTTATTCCAAGAGGAACCACTTTTTTTCTTTTTTATTTAAATATATTTTATTGATATTTTACAGAGGAAGGGAGAGAGATAGAGAGCTAGAAACGTCGATGAGAAACATCAACCAGCTGCCTCTTGCACACCCCCTACTGGGGATGTACCCACAACCAATGTACATGCCCTTGACCGGAATTGAACTCGGCATCTTTCAGTCCGCAGACCGATGCTCTACCACTGAGCCAAACCGGTTTCGGCGGAACCACTTTTCTTATTCTAGTCCATCCATCCACCCTCTGAAGTTGTGGGGGAAGGAGACCTCTCAGGGAAGTTTGTGGGGGAGAAAAAAAATGCCCCTCTTTCCCCTCTTAGATTTTCTAGCTGACCTAAGAATTAAACTGACATGAGACAGATTAACAAGAGATAGCTACTAGATTTATTATGTGTATGCAAATCAGGGCTCCATCTGACTGTGAGACCCAAGGACAGACCAGGCAGTTGAGGTATACATATCATCTTGAGCAAAGGAGAAAGAAGCGTAGTGGTTTGAACTTCAACAGGCAGGAATGCAAGTTCACAAATAGAGGAGAAAGAGCGAACATGTGATAAGCAAATTCTTGATGGGCCTCTGGGTCACCCAGAAACCAGGGGCACAGGAGAGTCCAAGGGGACAGACTGGCTGGGCTCCTGCCTGCCCACCACACCCAGTTCACAGCATGCTACGGTATCGCTCCATTTAAGCAGGTTTTCTATTTGAGGACCTCTAGGCAGCTAAGAGGGAAATAAATGATCCTTCTTGGGTTTCTTGATTCTTTTTTCTTTTCTTTTCTTTTCTCTTCTTCCCTTTTCTTTTCTTTTCTTTCCTTTTCTTTCTTTCTTTCTTTTTTTGTCCCATTGATTTTTTAGAGAGAGTGGAAGAGAGAGGGAAAGACAGAGAGAAACATTAATGTTGATTGGTTGCCTCCTGCATGACCCCCTACCAGGACCCCGGGACAGGGAGGAACCTGAAACCAAGGTACTTGCCCTTGACCAGAATCAAACCTGGGACTCTTCAGTCCTTAGGTCAACACTCTATCCATGAAGCCAAACTAGCTAGGTGAGTCTCTTAATTCTTAAAAATAACTAGCTTAACATCATCACTATCCCAAAAAAGGCATATTTTGGGTTGGTAAACTGCTCTCCTTCAAGTTGCATCCCCTCCCCATGTGCTTGCTCTAGTCCAGAGTCAGAGGGACTCATTGGAGAGGTTGGCTGTCCCCACAGCTGTATTAATGTCGCTGTGCTGCCTTGCCCCACCTGTGGAAGGGGGCACACCTGGACTCAGAGCCCGCCTGCCAAGCAGCCCCTCCGCGAGGTAAACTCCGGGACAGGGAGGTAAAGGTGGCCCATCCAGACAGAGGCAGACAAGGTGGACCTTTGGTGGAGAGCCCTAAACCACAGGCCTTTAAAGAGATGGGCCTTTCAGGGAAGGGAATGCAGCTGGCCTGACCAAGCAGCAGCCTTCCCCTGACCCTGGGTGCAAAGTGGTCTCCGTGGGGGGTCTGGCAGCTCTCTGGCCACATCAAAAGTGCCTGGTTTAAACGTTGGAAACAAACGGAGACAAACAGCCCATGCTCTTCTCTTCTCTTCTTCTGGGATCAGTTCTATTTCAGAGGCCTCCTGGGCCCAGTGAATGAACTCCAACTGCCTCCAGGGAGGCCTGGCCCCGGAAGGCAGGTGGTTTGGGACAGGCAGGAGTTGCCTCCAGAGCCTGGGCTGTCCCTTGTCGCTTTCCTCCAGGCACGGGGTTCATGTGCCTATGGAGCTGGGGAGGGCACTCCACGGATAATGAGCACAAGACGAGCTGTGCTTTGGGGGGCAGAACGGCCACCAGGCCCCGTGGGCCAGGAGCTCGGAGGAGGGCACGAGTCCCAGAAGTTCTGGTTCCTTTGCTCAGTTTGGAAACATTTTCCCCAAATCGTTTCGCTCAGCCCATCTTCAGCTGTGGACTGGCAGGACTCACAACACTGATTCTCACGAGCTTTAGGAATCCAGCTTCCTAATATTTTCCAATTCCAAATATAAAGCAAACCAAAGAAGCATTAAAATAATTTGAACTTCAAAGGCTTTCTAATTCCTAGTGGCCACAATGAAATTAAATAAGAATCTGTCAGCCCCACTTCTCTCCCTCTCTCTCTCTCTCTCTAGAGCACTCTCTCTCTCTCTCTCCACTCTTTTTTAAGGAAGGGAAAAGAAGAGCAAAAAAAAGACACAAAGCCCATGCAACTCTAGGAAATATTTGCATGAAGGTTCTTCAGCTTTTAACTAGCGTTTATAACCAAGGATTAGTGAAGCAGCCTCTTGTAATTACCGTTGTTGCCCTGTTTGTGGCTATCTCTGTGAGGCCAGTAAATCTTGAAATTACAGGCTGACCACCCGGGAGAACTGAGACACAGTCAGCCGCATCTCTCACAGGCGCTGCCCTAGGCGATCCCCGCCCCCTGAGATGGCTTGCTCGCCAGGGAGAAGGGCCCGCCTGGGAGTGACTCCCAGACCTCACTGTGGCTTGGAAGTAAATAAAACCAGGCTGGGTGGCCTGGGACGCCCTGCTCCCCCTGTGAGTAGAAGGAGAGGCAGCAGCTAGCTCGGACAGTCCCTGTCACATCCCCCACCACCCCTCCCACTTGGACTACTGACGAGGGCCCCGGGGATAGACAAGAAGAGGACAGAGACAAGCAACTGAAACAGGGAATACAGAAATGCCTTAAAAAGGAGATATCTTGCCTCTTGAAATACTGTTTCTCCCTACTGAGGAACGCCACATATCCTGCAGAGGATGTTCCGATTACTTGAGCTTTACCCAGGACTGTGATCATGGCTTTAAAGTGAGCATTTGCGTGGATCTTTATAGCATATGCCTATTCTAGACCTCCGATAAAATGCCAAAGTATTTAGCATCAAATGACCAAGACCTAGTGAGTTCTGCGCAGGATGCCATCCTGGGCTATTTTTGAAATGAAACTCTTGGCTCGTCTCTCACACACACACCTCTACAAGGACAGACACCACGAAGGACATTTTCCTTTCGCTCTCTGTGGGTCCCTTAAGCAGAGGCTCTTTTTTTATCTCCTCCAGGGGGCCGAAGGCAGGGTCTTTGCCTTCTTCTCAAGAGAATGTTCCCAAGTATTCAGTGATTTGCCCAAGACAACTGGGTAGAAAAATAAAAGCAAACAAAACAAAAAACACCCCAAATTATTTCTTCCCACTCTTTCTGAATAGCAAGGAACACCATTCAGATACTATTGCATTTCCAACTGAGAGGAAGAGAGATCCCTCAACCAAATCTGTTGCCACATATGTAAAAATTTTCTATGCACAAACAAGAGGAAGTTCTGAATTATGATTCCTACACAGTGGGGGCGGGGGTGGTGGAGGGGAGAGACAGACCAAAAGGGAAGGAGGAAAGAAGGGAGGGAAAGAGGTAGGGAGAGATGGAGAGGAAGAAGACAGATGGCAGGGAGGTCCTTGGAAGTTGGCATTGCTCCAGGATCTGTTGGAAAGGAAAGGGTGCGGGCCTGCAGCAGGACGCACTCTCACCACGGTCAGTTTGGAGCTGTTTATCCCGGGAGCAACCCCAGGGAGCTTCACTCTCTGCCCTGCAGACTTCAAAGTGCCGGTTAGACATTAACATACGGATCCTCCACCATTCCCACCCAACCTCAGGGAGACTGCACTTAGGATGGCAGCCTCCCACGGGGAAACTGAGGAAGGGAAAGTGAGCCAGGGAAAGACCTGGGAGTGCCCCCAGGTCTGCGTGCCCCAGTGTTTAAGAGATCGTTCTCTTTGAGATCAGAGGCACGGGAGGGCCCCAGTGGACAATCAAACCAGCATTTCCAGGTCTCCGCCGACGTTCAAGGCAGGCAGCCTGTCTCAGTTGGCCCTTCCTACCATAAATGCCTGAGGCCCGGCTGCATCCTGGCAAGCCCTCCCTGAAGGACCCCAAATATTTGCGTCCAGTCCGTGTTTGCCTTTGCTCCGGCTCCTATGGAGAAAAGGCTGCTGGAGACCCAGACACCCCGTGGAGAGGCCTGGTGCCAAGTCGTCTGGGGCCCCCTCCCCCGGGAAGCAGGAAGCACAGCCAGCCCTGTCACCATGCCCTGAAGTAGGATGGATGGTCCCGGTAAACCGATCCCCGCTAATGTAACCGTAGGTGCTATTTAATATAAATACATCCACCCAGACACTTCCCATCGGCACGGAGCCTTTCCCCGCGCGCCCGGCTCGCCGCTGCGCCTCCGCAGCCTGGAGCCCCCGGGAGTGACTCGCTCGCTCGGAGTGGGAGTGGGGACCAGCGTGCGTTAAGTGTCTTTGTACCGGCAAACAGGGGGCCCCCGAAGCCGTCCCCTTCTCCATCTATCATTTCCTATAATGTACCTATCACATCCCTTGCTCCCCTTGTCTTTGCCAAGCTAAACAGCCTTAGTCTTGCTAATCTCTCCTCAGATGGAGCCCGGGCCATAAATCTAATCGCCGAGGAGAGAGGCCTTGGCTGGCCCTGCCTGGGCCTGCGCACAGTGCACAGGGGAGCGCCCACAGATGCTGGCAGAACCGCGGTGGCAGGGCGCGTTATAAAATGCAGATGTTGCTGCAATAATGTGCCTGTGGTGAGGTTCCAACTGTAAACCCGCCGGCTTGCTCAAGGGATAAAGGCCATTTACTTTGCTCATCAGCCCCACCCCCTGTCCTCTTTGTCTTTTGTCTTCATGGGCACCTTACGTTTAGAAATTCTGGTGGAAATTGGCAAAAGAGAGATGGGCACTGGCTTTGCGAGGATAACGTGAAATTAAGTCCCGTTAGCTCCTTGAATCAATTTTAAAAGGTGAAAGGATGCCATGCCTGGAGTTAAACATGTTGTCTGTGTGCATTTTTTAAATAATAGGGCACCTTCCCAGGCCCCAGGCCCCAGACCCCAGGCCCCAGGCCCGACTTAGGATTCCCAGCTGACACTGAGGCGAGGTGCCCACCCACCTCCTCCCAGTCACCCACCCGGCCATTGACAAGGGGTGTGTGTGTGTGTGTGTGTGTGTGTGTGTGTGTTCAACAAATCCTAAGTTTTTCAGGTGTTCTGGTTTCAAAGGTGAAAGGAATGGGACCTTTACCTCTTTAAGAAGAGCAGCAGAGGGCAGAACCTCTGCTAGTGCGAGTCCGGGGTGGAGGCAGGTCTCTCAGGAGGGCCACCCAGGATACCGCATCTTCCCGTTGACCCCACTGCCCTCCCCATCACCTCCAAAAGAGGAGGGGGCCTCCGAGAGACGGGCCATACTGGGAGGAGAAAACGCCAATAGCTCCGTTCACCTCCTGTGTTAATAGCCATTTTGCACTGGAGCAAAGGGCTGAGTTGCAGCAGTCTGTCTGGCCCCACGCCCCAGCAGGACACCACTTGCCTCAGCTGACCCGGCAGGGCCACGGAGAACGGAGAAACCCACTGTCCCTGAGGCTGGGTGGCCTAGGGAAGACGGAGGTCCCAAGTCACCTGGCAGCCAGGCTTCTCAGCAGGCCCAGGCGGAAACCAGGGCATCGCCAGAAAAACCTCCATTCCAAGCATGAGCGTGAGCTAACTCAGCGAGCCATCAACTCTGTCTGAGGGTAAGAAATGGAAACTATTCATGTGTGTATGAAAGCAAACGTTCCTTTTTAAAATAAGAGCACATTTGTTTTGTGTTAAATGCAAAATTCACATACACCTTTAGGGGAGGAGGGACAATGCAGGGAATTCTGAGCCTGTGTGTAGCTTCTTCAGAATCCCTCCGCCTTCCTGGGGCATCATCGCTCCCCTGCAAGTCAAGTTTGACAAGTATCTTAGTGGGCCATCGCCCATCTCTGAAGAACACCGAGCTGGGAAGGACAAGGGCCTAAAAACCAGAATGGCCGCCAGTATTGCAGAGATCTGGGTGGAGGGCAGCTGAAAGTGTTCCCTGGTTAGCTCAATATTAATAAGAACGCAAAATGAATCAAACCTGGTTGAGCCTGTTGCCTGGGACAAAGCCTATTTGCTTCACCGGGAGCAGCTTGCCCTCTAGTACTGGCTTGCCGGGTGGGGAGGGAGGGAGAGAGAGCAGGGGAGGTGAACTCAGGCACTAGAAGTGAAAATGGCAGGGGAGGCCCGGAGTGAGCAGTGTGTCCCAGGGGGCCAGGTGTCCCAGGAGAGCCGTGTGCCCCGGGGGAGACATGTGCCCCGGGAGAGCCGTGTGAACCAGAGGAGGAGCGGACTCTATTCGTGTGGTCCTGAGATAGTCACCATAAAACAAGCAGACTGCCAAAAGAGGAGCGGATTCTATTCAAGTGGTCCTGAGATAGTCACCATAAAACAAGCAGATTGTCAAATGACAGCAGGGAGGGGAAGGAGACCTGGGGGGAGATAAGAGAACAACCAAAGGACTGGTATGCATAAATATAAGTACAACCAATGAACACAGAACTCTGGAGAGGGAGGGCATGAATGGGAGGGGGAGCAATGGTAAGCTATGTACACATATAATACCTTAATAAATAAATTTTAAAAAGAAAAAGAAAAAAAGAAAATGGCAGGGGAGGAGCTTGACCATGGCTGTCTGTCAGTCTAAGCTGGGAAAGGGATCATTGAAAGCATCTCCCAGGAGCATGTGACCTGTGGGGTCTAGCAACAACTAAAGCACAAAGACTGAGGTGTCTCCAAAGGACTGAGCTCTAATATGAGACAGAAATTCTGCACACTGGCCTTAGTGTTGGTCTTGATGCAGATGGTTGGGTTTTTTCCATGGCAGGAGGGATGAAGATGGGACATTGGGAACCCAGAAGGGAACTCCTTTGATTTCTGCATCCCAAATAAATCTCGCCACACCACCACGACCCATGCTTTCTGCCGCCGAGCTCCAACAGCAGCTCGGAGGACCACAGGGGCCAGGATTGGAGTCCAGCCCCATGAGGTTCAAGAGCCAAGACAAGATAAATATCAGGAGGCAGAGCCCTTCCTGTCACAGACCAGGGAACCTTCCTCCCTCTCTCTGTTCAAGTTCCCCCAGAAGCAGACCCTGCTACAAAAATCCAAGTGCAAGTCATTTATTTAGTGGCAGATCCTAGGAAACACCAGGAGGAGTGGGGAGTGAGATGGAGGGAGACAGGCCACTCGGGAGGCATGCCGTATTGAGCAGCTACCATGGTGGGCCATTGCAGATTGGTCCCTCCTAGGGATTCTGGAATACACCATAGGACCCATGCCTCGGAAGCAACCCCCAAGTGGGCATGGGCCCTAGGGTACTTACACTCCAGCTCCCTACAGTTGGGAGCTGTGAGGATGGGAGTGGTCACGAATTCCCCATACTTCCCCATGGCTTGAGTGGAGCTCACTCCACTAGACAAAGAAAGCTCTCGGGTGAAGAGGTGCAGGGCTGAGCCAGAAATCAGGCTTCACTGAAAAGACTTGGGTGAGGGGTGTTGGTGAGGTGCTCACAGCCACTGCTGTACCCTCTGCACAGGCCCTGGGCCTCTTCCTCGAAGGCTAGGCATAGGCACGGTGGCTGACCTCACTCTTATCGAAAATCCAAGTACCAGCCTGGGCAGAATTGCTCAATGGCTAAGCATCAGCATATGAACTAGGAGGTCACAGTTCGATTCCCTGTCAGGGCACATCCCCCGGTTGCAGGCTCACTTCCCAGTGGGGGACATGCAGGAGGCAGCCAATCAATGATTCTCTCTCATCCTTGATATTTCTCCCTCTCCCTTCCCCTTCCTCTCTGAAATCAATATGAAGTATATATTTAAAAAATAATAAATAAAAATGAAGTGTCTCTACCAGGATATGCTTGTGTATCCGGCAGTGTGCTCGGTGCTTCACATTTGGTCCTCCTGACAAGCCTGCGGGTGGGCACTGGGATTGCAGAGAAGGAAATGGCCATCACAGTTTGCGTCGTTTCTGCAGAGTGCTGCCACTGGTAAGGCTGGGGCCTCAACGTGGAGTCTATGATCATCTTTGTGGCCAATATGGAATGCCTGCCCAGTCTCCCCTCCGGCAGGTTAATGCCCCACTAGGTCCTGCCGGGAGGCACTCTGTGGGTTCTGTAACGTGCCTGAGCCCTCCCACCTCATCCCAGCTTTTAAAATGATGGCTCTTATCCTGGGGTTTGGAGGTGATAACTGGAGACCCAGAAGTTAGCGCAGTGGCCTGGGTGGGGTGGGGTGGGGTGGAGTTACATACACTGTGGACATCCCTTATGTCTTTCCTTCCCAGTAGTCCTCCCCCTTCCTTCTGGTCTCCTCGCTGCTTTCCTTCCTTTATTTTAAGACCTACCTTCTCCATTCTGCAATCTTGGTGTCACTTTCAGTTATGATGTCAAGATAGCCTGTCATCTCTGGCCCACGATGCCACTGGCCCACGCTAGGAGCCCAGCTGTCCTGGCCCTTGAATGGAGTGGCTCCCGGACAGAACGCAGAGCAGTGCTCTGAAGTGACAGTCACTTTCTTGCCACCTATATCTTTGGTGTCTTTTCTGAGGCCTGAGTATCAGCTTTCTCTTTGATTCCATGTGCTGCCCACACCAAGGCTGTGGGTATCCTGCTGACCCCCTAGGCACCCACACTCCCTCCCTCCCTGCCCCAGTTAGCTGGTGTTGTGCAGCAACCCACCCAAAACCTGCAGAGCAAAACTACAACTTATTATTATCTGTCCTGGTTTGGGTTTGAAAGGATCCACTGGGTGGTTCCCCTTTGGGGCTCCACATGCAGTTGCAGCCAGCCCATGGCGGAAGCTAAGTTCCCACAGAGACTCTGCACTCTCCTGTGTCATGCCCGGTCTGGGATGGCAGCCACAGCTTGAGGCTGGCCAGCCTCTCTTGCTCTCCCCGTGGCCCCTTCATGTCCAGAGCTTGGGCTTCCTCGCAGCATGGCGGCCTTGGAGTAGCTGGGCTTCTTCCTTGGCTGTGGTTTTCTCCAGAATGAGTGCTCCAAGGACTCAGGCATAAGCTGCCAGGCACTGCTCTCCTGTATTCCATTTCCCAAGTCCCAGCCCGCCCAGACTCCGGGGACCGAGGAACAGACCTTCTCTCTGTGGAGGGATGGCATTTGCCAGCAGGGAAAGGAGACAAACCAACATATAGCCAGTGGCTTTTTACTCCAGTGCATGTCACCCTGCCTGAGGCCATTCTCCGAGGGCCGTGTACTCAGCCTGCAGCAGACAGAACTCTTTGGTGGGATATAGTGAGAGATTTAGTGACCACTGATGCCAGAGGCTATAGGAACTAGGAAGACGATTGGGGGGGGGGGGAGGCATTGTCTACCTGGGGACAAGAGGAGACAGTCTATATGGGCAGGGGAGAGGGTGGAGGCAGGGCAGTGCAAAGGTGCCGAAGACCAGCCTCCCACCTGGGAAGGTGGTGGAGCCTTCCCCACCCGCCCTGGCATTGCTGACCAAACCGTACTAAACTCTGCAGTAAGATGTCTGATGAGAACTGGGTGGCAAATAATTGTGTGGGTGTCAAACCAATGCTTTGATTCTACATTACATATTTAAATCTGGGGAACGGAAGACTGTAAAACCACAGGCATTCTTCCTTTAGAGAGGAAAACATTGATTTGAAAAACATAGGAAGCATCTGATATGAAAAGTTGCAATGACTTACCCAAAGAAAACCAACCAAGCCTGACTCTTTCAAGTTGGGTTCATAGTGGAGTAGTCAGACAATTTATCATCAGGACTGGGGCACTTTGGTGAAATGGGACATCACCTTTAATTTAGCCAAGATAACGGGCATAAAACAGGAAGCTCCAGGCAGACGGGTAGAGATGGGGAACCCAAGGACACGGTCCGCTTCCCCTACTGGAAGTCATGTGGCTGGTGAGAACCAGTGTGTGACCTGAACCTCAACAAAACTCGTAATTCGCACATTCCTCCTCGGTGGATACAGAATAATGGGAAATGCCTGGTTTGGGGACGGAAAGGCCTGGGTTCCAGTCCAGCTTTTTCGTTTCCTAGCTGAGAGAACCTGAACAGATCTCTTCACCTCAGTCAGCCTAATTTTCTCTTCTGTAACACGGGGGTGATTCCATCCCATTCACAAAGTCGCTGTGAAGATGAAAGGCTGGTATATGAAAAAAACGCTTTGCAGACTCATTCAAACCAATGCACGCTGATGTCATTTGTCCACTCAGCCGTGAATCTGGACAACGTCAATCCATAAAAAAAGCCTCATACGTGGTTTCTTGAAAAGCTATGAAAGAATCGCCCCCCGTTTCCATTCTGGCTCCCGTGTGAATAAATTCTGTCTATTTCATATGGAGGTGCGTCCTATTTCCGCCACCAGGTCCCTCACTTCATTCAATTTGAAGGCAGCTTTTGACCCTTGAACTTTTAACACCTCTCCTGGGGGACAAGGAGCAGCTCCACATTGCAGTGGAAGCCCATGGCTGCCCCTGGACTTTCTGCCTGCCACCACCGACTTCACCAAAAGCAGGCGGCGCCTGGACAACTCCGCGGCCAGCTTGAGGGGTAACAGGAAAAAACTTACAGGGGCGTCAGAAGAATAACCTGGGGTTTTGGACTGTAAAAGAGGACCACACACGTGGGCCCGTGAGGACTGTGCCCTGGACCATCTTCAGAAATATGGGAGCGCATTCCCTGCAGCCCTGCGTGGGCCCGTTAATGGGCTGTAGGCCGCAAATGGGCTACAAGCACGACACCACCGCGCTGTCCGTTTCTGGGGCACAAGTTTCCCGGGGCTCCGTGCTCCCTGTAAGACAGCAATGGGAGCGTCAACCTGAGTGCTGGGCACATGGCCCCATCTGTTTCTCTATCGTTTTGAATTTAGCAGGAAAACCCCAAGACGTGTTTTGACACAAGCATGATTTTTTCCTTCCCTGCATTTTGAAATGGCTGTGTTTGGAAGCTAATTAAGCCCATATGCTTCTGATTCATTTACACTTAACTCATCAAAATGTTGTTTTGTAATAGGCATTTGAAGTCCAAGGCGCCTCTCTTGAGCCTTTTTTCTCAAAACCAGGAAATTATGGTTTGCCAGCCAACAGCAGGGTTCTTGTACCAAAAGGTTCAAATTTGGTTCAAGACAAGATCCTACACCCAGGAGATTCTAGTGGTTAGAAACTGTCCTAAAGTATCACTGTCAAGTGTGGGTGTGACTTTGAATCTTCTGTTCCTATCCAAAGATACTCACTGTTCCAAGTTGTAGACAACAATTTATGGGAAAGAAAAAATTTATGCTAGAATCACTGGGCCCAATAGGGAAATTTAGTTTAAATGGAAATAGGATAGCTTTCCCTTCTTCTTCTTTTTTAAAAATCTTTACTGTTGAAAGTATTATATATGTCCCCCTTCTCCCCCATTGACCCCTTCTAGCTGGCTTTCCATCTTTAAAGAACAGTTTTCATTGGGCATAACTGGGATTTATAACCCAACGCTCATGCCAATGCCAACCCCAACCCAGGACGCAGTAGCCATTGTGCATCTATTTTTGCTATAAGATCTTATTACACTTTTCAAAAGCTTATCCACACCTTGGACTTGAAGCAAAACTACGACTCCTGTGCTCTCAGTGTCAGACCGGAGCATTGTCCCCAAGAGTCACCTGATTTCTAGCCTTTATCATCGTTGCTTGATCTCTATTTACTCGTGTTTACGGCCTAGACTCCATAAAGGAAGACATTAAATTGTAGAGTTGAACATTTTTGTCCACTAAAAAAGCAAATTATTTCTATCCACAAGAAAAGATGACTCCAAATGTTTAGCTTTGTTGTCTAACTTGGGAAAATTAATTCAGATTTTCATCTTGATTGACTATATACACCGGGTTTTTTTATCCTCCCGCAGACCTGCGTTCCCAGCCATCGGGTTTTCTCATTAGCACAGGAAGCAAACCTTTGATGCGCAATCACTAAGTACGTGTTTGAAGAGCCCTTTAACTTTTTGAAAATTATACTTTAAAATTGCACTCGCCTCAAGCCTGGCTTTTCAGATCTGTCTTCCTATTGCTGCTCATTTAAGTTTTATAACTCTGGAAGCCAAGGGCGTTCAAAGAGTTAAAAACTGAGCAGATGCAACACGGGGGGGGGGGGGGGAGAGAAAATTCAGCCAAGAACGAAGGGAAGGGCAGGATTTTGAACACAAGGTGTTTGCCTCCAGGACCTCCTTTCTGTGTGTGACGCGTCCAGCAGGGCGGCGGCACCTGGCTTCCCGGTGAGAGAAGCGAGGCGGGAGGTGGGTAAATAACTTGACCAAGTCACTCAGTTCCCAGATTTGGACTGGGAGCTGTCGATTTCAAGCCACATGTTCTCTTCACTACGCCTCCCCCTGCACAGCACTGGTACCGTTCAAGGCTTCAAGAAGCAGAACTGTGGGAAATGACAGAAGTGGCGAGCAGGAGCAGGCGGAGCAGGGCCAGATGGAGAGCAGGCAAGCAGAGCTTGTCACAGAGGTGAACCTGCTCATGTCACACTGGCGTGTGGGATGCAAACGTTTCCCCGATGTTTGCCCCTAAGACACAATACCACCCCTTTGAGAATGAATGCTCTATGTCAGCGGTGACCAACAGAAATATGGGGCAAGCCACATATATAACTTCAAATTTTTCAGTAGCCACATTTAAAAAGTAAAGAGACAGATGAAATTTTCTAATATATTTATTTAATTAAAAATATCCAAAATGTTTCAGCAGATGATGAGAACAAAAACTTACTGAGACATGTGTTTTTTTTCTTACTGAGACTTCAGAATCCAGTGTGTGTTTTATGCTTAAAGCACAGCCCAGTCTCAACTTGCCACATTATAAGTTCTCTCTAGCCACACGCGGCTAGCAGCGACAGTATTGAACGTGTGGCTCTCCGTGACCCCAGATGTGACTGCATTCGTGGTCTTAGCTGACCTAACAGCCAGGCCTGTTCTCAGAAAGCTTGCAAACTGCAGAGAACCCGTCTGCGGCCTGCAGATCATAGATTCCGCTGGAAAATCACTGACTTGGGTATTCCCACTTAGTCTGATGGGAGCTCACTGTAGGAACACTCAGGGGAGTGAGCAGGAAGACCCACTCCATCAAACCTCATTAAGAAATGGAACCCTAGCTGGTTTTCTCAGTGATTAGAGCGTCGGCCTACAGGTTCGCAGATTCAATTCCTGGTCAAGGGCATGTATCTCGCTTGCAGGCTTGATCCTCACTTGGATCAGGGCACATGCAGGAGGCAACCAATCAATGTGTCTCTCTTACATCACCACCTGGCCTTTCATCAGCCAAAGATGTTTCTCTCTCTCTCACTCTCTCTCCCCCTTTCTCCCCTTCTCCCTGCCTTCCATTCTCTCTTAAAAATCAATGGGAAAATATTCTTGGGTGAGGATTTAAAATTTAAAAAAGAAAAAAGAAAAGAAAAGAAATAGAATCCTAGTCCTCACCAGTCGGCACTCACAGCAGCTGTGATGGTCAGGGGCCTCGCCACGCTCCTGTCACCTCAGCTCCAGCATCCCTGCTTCTTTCCACCCTCCAGTCTCCGTATCTGCGTCTCACGGCTTCCGGTGCCCTGGAGCTTGCCATTCTTGTCTTCTCTGCAGTTGTGTGCCTGCTTTGCAGCTCTCCCCAGCTGCCTTCCCTCCTCGTGCCCCCCAATCACAGCCTGGAGCACAGGGGGGGGGGTCTAAGCAGGTGGCGGTCTTCTACGAGGTGGAGCTCACTCTTTACCTCTTTGCGGTGGGGCAGTGGGGGCAGCCCTCATCAGAACCAGTCCGGGTGGGAGCGAGAAATGAGGGAAGAGCTTGCCCACTCTATATCCTCTTTCCTCCAGCCCCACCCCAACCCCCTGGCTTTCCAGACCTGAAGATTCCCCCATAATCTTACCTCACCAGCCACACTGAGAGGAAAGAGAGCAAGAAGAAAGAGGGGGAGGGGAGTCAACTTAGTCTTTCTAAAGTCGTAACTCAAAGCTCCACCTCCTCCACAATGGTCCCATTTTTTATAGTCTCAGGGACTCCAGTTTGTCCTGGACTTGTCTGCAGAATGCCTCTTCGTTGAATGTGGAGTTGGGTGGAAGGAGGGAAAAGAAGGGAGCCTTGAGCTTGCCCAAGAAATAAGAGAACTTCTACTCACCTGGCTTAGAGCTCTTCTGCTGGCCCCTTCTCACCCCACACACGTAGACACCGCCAATCTCTGTGTAGGAGACCATGAAAGCCCCCTGTGCTCCTTGAGGGCAGTGCTTCCCAGCCAGGCGTGGTTCTGCTCCCGGTATCTGCAATATCTGGAAACATTTTTAGGTTGTCAGAGCCGGCTAAGCATGCTGTTGGCATCCGGGGGGGTAGAGGCCAGGCTCACTGCTAAATATCTCACAAGGCACAGGACAGGCCCCATGACCCAAAACGTCAATAGTATCAAAGCTGAGGAACCCTAAGCTTTAGGGAAGCACTTTCTTTCTCTGATGGCTTGAAGACAGGAGAGAGAGAGAGACATGAAAAGGTGAGGCAACCTAGAAGCATGCTGAACAATTGGGAGAAAGCAGCCTGATTGAAAGTATAATCTCCACAATTTCATCAACCAATGTCACACCAATAAACTCAATACATTTTTTTTAAATAAAGATAACTTGATTTATGCATTTTTAGAAAAGAAAATATAGCCCAGCCAGTGTGGCTCGGTTGGTTGAGCATCGTCCCATGCACCAGGAGGTCCCCAGTTCAATTCCTAGTCAAGGCACATATCCAGGCTGCATCCTCAAAGCAGTTGGTCAATGTTTCTATCTCTTGCCCTCTCCCGTCCTCTTGCTGAAATAAATAAAAACGTATTTTTTAAAAAGAATATAATCTCCCCTTGAATGTTGGAAAGATCCTTTTATTGTGTTATTGTAACAGAGTGCTGATATGGATGGCCAGGGTGACGTGGGAAAGGGAATCAATTGCTAGCTCTGAATAGTCTAGGTGCCAGCATCCACAACTTGCTGAAAGACAAGAGCTTGCCTCATCTGAGGTGCCGTAGAAGAAATTAAAAAATCGGGGTGACGGGGTGGTCACAGCACAAAAGTACACAGTCACTTTTCTTAAACGTCTGAGCCCATTACCGTGGGAACAACAGGCTTTCCTTGTCACCCCAGGACGGTTCTGCACCACGTGTGACTGCAGAGCCTGTGCAGCCAGAACAAACTGGGTCCTGCTCGTTTCCCCGTCTGTTCCTCTATGCGCCCGGTCTTCTAAGATCCTTCAGCACATGAGGGGAAAGGCCTGCTGTCATCTGCGTTTCCCTGGTGGGAAGTCTGAGACCCGAGAGGCTGAGTGAGTAGCCACAGCCTCACCGTGAGTAAGGAGTAGAGGCAAAATTCAAACCAGGTCTGTCTTGGCCTGAGCGGACTTCACACTTGACCACCAGGCCAGCATGCTGCTCAGCAGGGAGACCTCAGCCCACGGAGGCCAACACCTTCAGACTGTTAAGGGGAAGACATGCAGGCATTTCGGTTGGCCAGCATCTCCCCTAAAGCTGCGCGTGGCCCAGAGAGAGCACACGAAGAGACCAAGCTCTGCCAGGCGCTGTGTTTCATGCCTTCCTGTCCCTTCTCTGCACCCTGCCTCTCACTTGGAAAGCCCAGGCACCACGCTGCATCTGTACGATAGGAAACCCACGCAAAGACACACGGAGCGAGGCGAGCCTGCTCCCCGAGGCTCGCTTGGTAGTTCCAAGGAGTAACTGAAACTCCAGGTTGACCCCAACCCCGCAGAGCTGGCACCGGGAGCAGCACAAGCATTTTATAAATGCTCTTCCAGGAGGGAGGTGAGCTCACTTCCTGAGGGAGTGCTGCAGGGGGTGTCTGCAGGGCCAGCCAGGCCTGCTTTCAAACCTCTCACAGCCCGGTGTAATCGGGCATGAATATTGATTCAAATAAATTATGCATGTTTATACACTCGTTTATTATTTTATTCACACGGTCGCTCTAATGTAGTTAGCCTGGGCAGCCACCACGGGGCCAGTCAGCTCTTGGATGCTGCAAAAGTCAGTTGCTTTGCAATATTTGGTGGCCAGAGGGAAATCCAAGTCGTTAGCGAAAATTATAACCAAAATGACAGCAGATTTCTGTCATCTGGAAGGCCCTTGGCAAGTCCACGTCGCCAGGGTCAGACGCTGCCCCACGTCTGGGGCTTTCATGAGACCGTAGAAGAGCAAATATGGAAGGCTCCAGAGCATTCTAGCAATTATCATTTTAACAAATAGGGCTCTTTTCTAATATTCACATTCCTTTCCCATGGTCTCATGAAAACACAAACATTCACTCCATCCTCAAAAAATGCAGGCACTCTGGAGGAAAGAGCGACCGCGCAGTCCCCCGGCCAGGCCCAGGGGGCTGTGCCGACATCGGGCCCTGGGCTGACTGGCCTTTAAGGCAGCTGATAAGCTGGACCACCCCTCGGGGCTTTGTCCTGCCTGCTCCTGGCTGCTCCTGGGGTCATTCTGGGGAAAGGACTTCCCTTCCAGACTCTTGGAGGCACCCTTCCAGGAGACCTGGCGTGATCCATGGCAGTAACAGTAGCCGAGAGTGCAGGCCCCCCGGGGAGGGGGGTGGGGGTAGTGGGGGGCTCCCTGGGAAGAACCAAGGCCTGGACAGCTCTCTCTGGATATGGATGTGACAGACTGGGACCTGGTGGGGACGCTTCATGCCGGAGGCTACGCTACAGGGGTCAGATTCATCTTATAGATGGAGCTCCCCTCCCCCCCAAGAGCTGTGTTTTGGAGGAAAGAGAGGTATTCCTGAAATCCCGTGTTCTGAGGATTAATACCGTCACTTCATCTGCTTTCTAATGCCCACGTCATCCGTGACCAGCCGAGCAGGAAGACGGGGTACAGGATGCGGATTCCCTCGGTGGCCACAGAAGGAACCTGCGTGCTTCTTGACCACAGGCCACCGTGACCCTCCGGCCCCCTTTCTCCCCGGGAGCCGCTCCGGAAGCCACGCGTGCCCTGGAAGCCCGCACTCGGGCCATGAATGTTCAAAGGAGCCCATGAAGTCACCGCTGCATTCGTACGGGTTGTTTTCAAAGGTCGTTGAGAGAAGTAAAAGTAGGTAAAGACTGAGCACAACCACCTCCGGGCTAAAGGTGACAGGGATTATGACCTGCTGCTACAGTTTTTTGGAGAAATAGGAGGTGAATTATGTATTAATATGAAAAACATGATTTTAAAGGAAGGAAAAAGAAGTAATATATAGATTTTTAAATTCTCAAACTCTTGTGGGAAAGAAACAGCCCTCTGGACACCCATGGGGAGCACACTCTCTGAGGGAAACCTCAAGGTGCTGATGGATGAGGAAAATGTAACTCTGCCAATCTGTTTTAACACCAACATTGGGCTGGGGACATCAATAGAGTCCATCCCTCTGATCGTGGAGAGCAGTGTGGCCAACGGGCCTTTTAAGCCAAATTTAGGCAATGGGTTCGCATAAAATTAGTCACCAAGCCCTAACAAGTGTGGCTCAGTGGATAGAGCGTCTGCCTGAGGAATCAAGGGTCCCAGGTTCGATTCCAGTCAGGGGTATGTACCTTGGCCCCCAGTGGAAGCAGCTGATCGGTGTTTCTCTCTCATCCATGTTTCTGACTCTCTATCCCTCTTCCTTCCTCTCTGTAAAAAAATCAAATATATATATATATATATATATATATATATATATATATATATCATCAAAACTTCCTCTAATGATGCCTCCCAGCGAGAATTTCCCGCAGCGCCCTCAGGGAGAGGCTGATTTGCAGACCCACCGGGGTACTCGCTGGCTTGGCTCAGGGCAGAGGGGCAGCGCCTGCTCTGTGAGCGCTGTGTGCCCGGGGACGGCTGCTCAGGTGAAGCGGACGCTCAGGGAGCCGTGCCCGGTCCTGCTGTCTCCTGTGTGCGCCGCTCCTGGAGCTCCTGCTGCCACGTGAGTGAGGAGCGAGCCAGTGCAGTGGAGCCGGCTGGCATCCCTACCCCGACATACCACACACACCACACACACATACACACACACATAGACACACACACACACACACACACACACACACACACCATACATACACTATAACACTCACCTACACACATACCATACACGCACACCACACACACACACACCATACATACACCATAATACTCACCTACACACACACCACACACACCACACACACCATACACTCCATACACATACACCATACACATACCATACATACACACCATAACACATACATACACACACCATACACACACCACACCATACACACAGCACACACACACCATAACACACACACCATAACACATACACACCATACACACCATAACACATACACACCATACACACACCATAACACATACATACACACACCATACACACACCATACACCATAGCACACACACCATACACACAGCACACACACCATAACACACACACCATAACACATACACACCATACACAGACCACACCATACACACCATCACATACACACCATACACATACCATAACACATACATACACACACCATACACACACCATACACCATAGCGCACACACCATAACACACACACATACACACACACCATACACACACCACACCATACACACACCATACACACACCATTACACACACACCATTACACACACACACATACACACACCATACACGCACCACACCATACACACACACCACACACACCGTACATATACCATAACACATAATACACATACACCATACATATACCATAACACATTTGCACACCATATCATACACACACCACACACCATACACACACACTATACACACACACCCTATACACATGCCATACCATACACACCACACACACACTATACCACACATACACACACACACACACACACACACACACCACAAACACACCATACACACACACCACACACACATATCACACGTACCACACACACACCTACTACACATACCACACACACACACACACACACACACACACACAGTATACACACACCACACCACACACACCATACACAGCACACATACCATACCACACACACAGCATACACATCATACACACACCACATACACACCATATGCTGTGTGTCGTGTGCAGAGGAGCAGGCTGGCATCCCCACCCCAACATACCACACACACACATGCACACAGCACATACACACATAGCACATACATATGCATACAGCACGTGCACACACACCATATACACAGCACATGCACATAGCATGCATAGCACACATACACATCACACATATCATATACATACCACTACACACATAGCACACACAGCATACACACACCATACCACACACAGCACACATACACACAGCACACACACAGAGACACCATACATATCACAACACCACACACACACCACACACAGAGATACCACACATAAATACACAGACACACCACACACACGTGTGCACACCACCTGTGAGCCGCCTGCACAGGTAGCCACCCATTGTGCCCTCTCGGGTCAGCATCTGAAGCGCGAACAGGCGTGACCAGTGCTGGGCCTGATTCCAGAGACCTTTGTGCGACTGGGAAGCCAAGTGTGACGGCATCCTGTGCTCCTTCCCCGGGCACAAAGGACGGGCCTCTGGCAGCTGGGAGGGGGAGGGGAACACTTTGTCATTTCCCCAAAACAAAGTGGCCTGCATTCCACATTCTAGGAAGTGTGAGGGCACCGGTTGTGAGGGCGTATGAAAGGGGCACTAGGCCTCAGCACGAATGAGCACCCTTCTTGAGGATTTTTAAAAGCAAAGTACACGTTTTTTGAAAAGAAGAAGCAAGCTGGAATTTGCAGTTTTTCTGGGAACTCCCGCATTTCCATTGCCCAGGGCGCTGTTGAAGGACCGAAGATACTAGGATGCTCTTAACCAGGCTTAGGTTGGTCTCCAACGTGAAGCATCTCACAGGAAAAAATCTAGAGATAACACCCTGCCAGAGCATGAGGCCACGTATGTGGAGAGAGAACGCTACTCCGTGGCCACAGCTGTGTGCGTGATGCGTCGGAAAAGGACGCAGGAGCCGCTCATGCTGTGCACACTGTTACCCGAGGAAGGAAATGGAACTGGGGTGCAGAGGCCTGTGTTCCTGCTTCCTGGGATCTCCTAGAAAGAAGCGCCCACGTAGTATTGCTCGCAGAACAAAAAAGGCAACAACAGAACAGAAGGGGAAGAGACATTGAACTTACACATATAAGTAAGAATTGCACATTTTTTTTTGTATTTGGGCTTTTGTTTTTCCGGCTGAAGACACTTTCAAGGTCACTAATGGGAAGCAAAGGGGCTGGTCAGACACGAAGAGTGTGAGTCTCGCAGGTCTCTGCCCGCGCCCAGCGCAGGAGCCCGCGGCGGGCTGGCGGCAGGTCACCGCAGGCACAGAGGTTTGGGCCCGCACCGTCCACGTTCCCTCAGCCACGCACCTGTTGGGCGGTCCCGGCCACTGGTGCTCCCTCCCTAAGCCTCCCTAGGTGTCTGGCCCGTGGAATAGCATCTACCTCATGGATTAGAGAGAGTGCCAGAGGCAAAACCCCATGATACATTTCCTGGGGTACGCAGGCAAAGGACTGTCCAGGAAACACTGGCTTACCGGAATCCACACCGTCACCCCAGATCCAGTGCACAGGGGCATTCCACTAACCAGACCCAGGTTTCTCGACCCACATTCAGCAGGGAGTTGCTGAGCACTTCCCCCGGAGGAAACGTGCAGAAATGACCACCAAGAGGAAGGAAGCCCGGTGCCCTGGGAGCATGTGGCCTGGGCGGCGGAGTGCAGCCGGTCCGGAGCAAGCTCGGAGGCAGGCAGGCTTCTGGGAGGAGGAGCGGAGCACGGAGGGAGGCAGGCAGAGTGAGAGTCTCCGCAGTCAGCCCGCAGCAGCCACTCAGCAGCGAGCGTGCTGGTGGAGCTGGAGACCGGGTGAGTGAGGTGCGCCGAAAGAAAGCCACCGCTCGCTCATCCATTTCCCTCCCTGACTGTCACACAGCCTCAGGACTGAGCCCAGAGGCCGGGCCCACTGTCCCCTCCATGGAAAACTGGGTGTCGGGTGTTGTGGGTGGGGGAGGCAGGGGAAAGTATAGGGTGCGGAGGAGGAGGGTCGAGAGAGTCTTCACAGCAACAACGGGGAGGCCAGGCCTGGGAGAAGCTGGGGAAACAGTAACACCCACCGGTAAGTGAAAATACCCTCCCATTCCCGACCCTCCTTGCACAAGTCCTGGACGAGGGAAGGCAAGTGAAACCTAAATGCTAGGACATGTACATGGGTTTCGGGCACATCCCCAGCAGCGGGTGTGCCGGAGGCAGCTGATCCATGTCTCTCATCAATGTTTCTAACTCTCTATCCCTTTCCCTTCCTCTCTGTAAAAAAATCAATAAAAATATAATTTTAAAAATGTTTCCTGGTTGGACCCCTGTTGATACCAGTCACTGCCCATGTCATGTTGTGTCTTTCGTGTCAGGTGAGAGAATGCTGGTTCTCCTTGAACCCCTCCACCCACAGCCACAGCTCCAGTGTCTCTGGAACAATGGACTGTACACACAGGCACTATTTTGGATCCTATACTTTTTTTAAATCTATTACAGAACTTTTGATCTCTAGCATCTCTAGTTGGTGATTAAGATTCCCATCTCGCCCTAACCTGTTTGGCTCAGTGGATAGAGCTTTGGCCTGCGGACTCAAGGGTCCCAGGTTTGATTCCGGACAAGGGCATGTGCCTTGGTTTCGGGCACATACTCCGGGGGGGAGTGTGCAGGAGGCAGCTGATCGATGTTTCTAACTCTCTATCTCTCTCCCTTTCTGTTAAAATATATATATATATATATATATATATATATATTTTTTTTTTTTTTTTAAAGATTCCCATCTCTCTCCTTACATTACTCATCTGCTTTTGCTTGTTGTCTGCTTTATCCATTGAAGCCCTTATTGGATTCATCACAGGTATTTTAAAGTTCAGGTCTGATAATTCCATCGTCTCTGTCGTCTAGTTCTGGTTCTTTCGTGGTCTCTCCAAATTGTGGTTTTTGCCTTTTGGTATGCCTTGTACTTTTTTTTTCTTCTTGATAACCGAACATAATGTACTGGGTGCAAGGAACTGCCTTCAGCAATTCATCAATTACAGTTTGGGTTTTCCTACCCAACGCTGGTTCCCATGGCGATTGCTCTGCTCTGCTCTGCTGAGCCAGGCCGCCCTACGGCCCCGGTCTCTCCAGTCTTGGGGGCCAGCTTGCCCTATGACCTGACTTCTCTCACAGATCCAAGAAGCGTTGAGTTGTTTCAGTCTGTTCAGCATTTTACTCGCTCTTAGGACTGAGCGGCAGTTTCCCAGCTCCTTACATGGAACCAGAAGCAGAAAGTCCTAAGAATTTATTTAAAAACCTCCTTGGCCCCCACAACCATCCCACGAAACGAGATGACGAATGGTATTGTCATTATTGACATGTCATGTTATCTTATAGTATACTCTAAAAATAAGAAAAGCCCTCTGATCCGTGATCTGGCCCAAATCAAAGAGGCCTCAAAAAGTCAGGGACAGCAAGACCATTGGCCTAAAAGTGACTGCTTTCCTGCTTGGTGTCCAGGGACCTTCCCTGGGAACGTGAGGGCCCGCAAAGGCAGGTACTGGCTTGGATGGATGCTCACGTATGTGCTCTGTGCATGATGATAGGGAACTGGTTCTGAGAGAGGAGGTGCCTGAAAGGACCATGTTTGGGAAATGTGGGCAAGCCACGGGTGAATGTTTCTTCTGAGTGGAATTGGTGTTGGGAGGAGACCATGATTTGGGAAGATCTTTTGGTGATTTTGTTAACTGTTTGTGACAGGTACTGCAGATTATTTTAAAAATCATCCCCAACGTTATCTAGAACAGTGTTTCCCAAACTTTTGACATATGTGTACCCCTTCTATAATTTTTGTAACGCTGAGTACCCCTCGTCAAAAAAAAATGGATGTATTTTAAGAACAATCAAAATATATTTATTTATTTATTATTTTTTGGTACATACACAAAATAATAATAAACAAAAATAAAATTATTCATAATAAAATATAAATAAAAGTTATATTCTAAGTAACATTTGTTTGGATCAATGAAAAGGATGAAATTGACTTGACTCATGAGAACTTAGAATTAGGCACAGCTAAGCATGGTGCAGGGCATATCCCCACCAAACTCCGGTGCAACGCGTACCCCCACCAAACTCTTCCCACACCCCTGGGGGTACGTCTACCACACTTTGGGAAACACTGATCTAGAATGTGTTCCTTATCTCTAGAGGCTAAAAGGGGAAACCACCTTCCCAGAGTCCCTAAGAAGCACTTGTTGGATTCCAGTTGGAACCAGTCATTGTCTGCATTCTTATGGGACTAGGCAAGTGTTCTAGATTATACCAAACAGATGCTTCCATGAGAAACTTGGAAGACAGCAGGGATCCCTGGAAAGTGACACTAGTGAGGGGAAGTGGGACCTCCTGTAAATATGGGGATGGAGGCATTTGCTCTGTGACCTGGGTCCTTGGCAGTAGGGATAGTGAGGTTTTTGCTAGAAAAGTCTCACTGTGTGGCTGGTGTTTCTGCAGTTGCTCTCCCCCTCCACCCCCCTGGGTAGTGTCCAAGCTCGGCTCCCTGGTCCTCCTGGAAGCCTGCAATAGTGCTAAGCTCGCTGAGTGCAGCCTGCCGGGTGCAGAGGAGAAGCCGGCCTCTCCATGGTTTCCAGGTGATGCCATGGCAACTGGGCGACCGTCTAGTCAGCTCACAGTGTCCTTCCGTATCTGGTTCCCCCCAGGGGGAACCCAGGGCACCAACAGGTGATTCTGATGAACCAGCCAGAGACCTGAACCTTGTCTTTGAAATGCACTAGCTGGACCCATCTGAAAAGTTAGAAGTTTCCTCACAAACTCTAATCTGAAAACACTTCTGATATCTTAATGTTTCAAGGAACATATGTTGAAGAAACTGATTGTATCCTCTGTTTTATTCAGAAAGAGGAGGCCCACTTCAAAGGGCCTCAAAATAGTTATAATTTGAAACAAAAATGTTGTGTAATTCAATTTATTAGTGAAAAGAAGAATTTGAAGTAGTGGGTTTTTTTCTGTCACTTCTTTCACATTTCTGATTTCAGAACTTTTAATTGGGTTGTAACATAATGCTTCAAATTGTTCTCCTCAGAAGACCACTTTAGGCAATTGCATTTGCTCTGAGAACCTTGTCCAGATATGCCCTCTTCCAGACCGGGGCAGCCTACCCTTGTGTAAGATGTGGAGGTTGGCCTGGCTCTGCAGGTTAGTGTAGGAAGAACTCACTCATTAACCCACTCGTGAAAACCACACCCGGAAGTTCTGGACACAGAAGCATAGGAACAGCCACCCGACCAATCAGTGGTAACGGTGGAAGAGGGTAAAGAGTTTAACACAGATCAGCTTTGCTTTGAGATGGACTGTAGAAAGGCATGGGACCATGGGAGAGTGGAGTGGAGTAGGTTTCAATGCTGCAAAAGGACTCTGATGGGTACAGAAAGATCCCCCATCTTAGTAATGACAACTCCCCTCACGCAGTGACGCGAGCCAGAGCCCCGGAATCACTCCTCACACCTGTCCTTCCCTCACTCTCACAGCTGACCCAGCCCTAGCATTCGGGGTCCCCACTCCTACACATTTCTTAACCTCATCCACGTCGTCCCAAGTCTCCCGCCAGCATCCTGGTCCAGCGGGACAACATCTCTGGCCTGGACCACGGCAGTAGCTCCTCACCCGCCTCCCACAGCCCATGTCCTCACAGGAGCCAGAGCCATGCTTGGTCACTGGGCAGCCGACCACAGCCACACCTGGGTCCTCCCGCCTCACCCCATCTCACGCTACCCACCCACCCCATGCTCCCTCAAGTCCCCCTTTCAGTCCGTCAAAGCGCCCAGCTCGGCCCACAGGAAAGAACCTTATCTGCTTGGAGTGCTCCAGGCTGACTCTCCAGAGGACCCCCTTAGGTCTGAGCGGTCACTTTTCAGGCCAGGCTCTCTCCTACTCCCTCGCCTTAACTTCATATCTGGACGGGGCCACCACCCCACCACCACCCCCCGCGCCAGCACCCTGTTCCTTACAGACCGTCTCACAACATATAATTATCTATTTACTTGTGTCTCCTTTGGTGTATGTCTCTCCCCTGCGAGATGTTAAGCTTCTCCAAGGCCAAACCTTCCCCTTGTTGTCCACATTGTGTTCCTGGGCCCGGGCATTGTGCCTGGCACATACGGGTCCTTAGATATATTTGTTCTGATTTGGGGACAGATTAAGAAGTTGTTTAGGCCGAAACCGGTTTGGCTCAGTGGTAGAGCATCGGTCTGCGGACTGAAAGGTCCCGGGTTCGATTCCGGTCAAGGGCATATACATTGGTTGCGGGCGCATCCCCGGTAGGGGGTGTGCAAGAGGCAGCTGGTCGATGTTTCTCTCTCATCGACATTTCTAGCTTTCTATCTCTCTCTTCCTCTCTGTAAAATATCAATAAAATATATATTTTTTTAAAAAGAAGTTGCTTAGAATATTAAGTCAGGAGACTTAACAGTAACCAACAAAGGGGGGATTGAACTTAAAATTTCAGTGGCAAACCAATGTAGCCAGTACATCCAGAAACTGGGAGGAGGGAATGTCAACTGATCACATACAAAGCTCACGCAATGGCCCTTCCACCAACCCTTTTGCAAAAATATAGATAAAGGTTCTCAAAGTTGGACTTGCAGTCGCCCATTTGTAAAAGAGCTTACACTATGTACTCAGGTTCAAGGTCAGCACGCCAGCAACCTCACGCTCACTGTGTAACCGACGGAATGTGTGCGCGAGTGGGCAGGGCTCACCACTGTTGTTCACAACAGTCCCAGGCTGGAAACCGCCCGGTGTCCACCAGCAGTAGACCAGATCAGTGAATTGTTATACAATATGACATAGCTACACCCGCACACAGCAACACAGATGAATTTCACAAGCATAATGCTGAGGAGGCAAAAAAAAAAAAAAAAAAAAACCAAAGCGGATGCCACAGCTACAAGCTGTATGATTCCACATATAGAGACGTCAAAAAGCAGACAAAACTAACACGTTCCTAAAGCACAGCACCCAACCCAGGGAAGAACAAGGCAGTGAGTGCCACCGAATCAGGACAACAGCTGCCTCTGCAGAGAGCAGGGGTCAGCAGGGCGCCGCTGCCCGGTGGGTGAAGTGCAGCTTCTCGGCCAGGTGACAGCTACAGGAGGTGCACTCACGTACGTACTGAACTGTTTCTCAAAAAACTCAACATGCTTAAGAATTGAAAATACCAATTCCTGGGCCCATGTCCCAGGTAGTCTGATCAATGGGATGGCTCAGGCCCTAGAACCTACAAAAAGAATCAGAGCGAATCTAATGTAGGTGGCCCTCAGGCCAGATGTGGGGAGACACAGGCTCACACCCTCCCTCAGAGGCAGAAGAGTCCTAAGGAACGGGGGAGGGGAAGGGGGCGCCCTTCAGGCTGATTCTGTTAAGCCTCCCTTTGATCCAGGCACTGGGCCCATTAGCAGGGCACAGAGATACCGCGAAATCTCCAGACTCAGAAACGGTTTAAGTGACCTAAACAGACTGAGGGTAAAGCTCAGCATTGCACCCCAGTGTCTTTACGATCACAGCGTGTGTCTGTCTCGTGAGAAAATTGCCCATGGCAAAGTTTGTTAAGTAGATCTGATCGCTTCTCTTAGCCTTTAAAGAGATGCTGTGGCGTCATCACGGGTCATTGCGGGGTGGCTGCTGTGTGCCGAGGCCCATCGCCCTGCCTGTGCAGCACCGAGCACCAGGCCAGCCCTGACAGAGCTCTTGCCCGGGCCTCCTGCACCTGCCGAAAAGGTCCCTGTTTTCTCAGAAGACGCTCCTGCAAAAGGCAAGGGGGTGGGTGAGCGATATTGTCTTCCTTTCCCACAGTAACGTTTGCAGAGCTTTCTGGGCAGCAGCTTCTGGGCCCCAAACTTCTCCCAGGTGTCCCTCGCCCGGCTCCCCGGGCAGTGTGCTTGACTGGCTGGCACAGAAGCGGCTGTGACACCAGGAGCTGCAGCTGGCTCTGCAGCGCCCTAGGCTGCAGTCACCATTGAGAGCCACTCAGCCGGAACCCGCCCAATATACCCGTTCGTCAGGGTGACTTTCCTCCTCGGGCCGGGTCCTAATCCCTGACGCTGCTCTCACCGCGCAGCCTGGGCCGTGCAGTGTGTTTGAACCCTGGAGGTGGAGATGTCCCCATGCGGTGGGGTCTTCCCCTTCTCTCTTGCATCCTGCTTCCCCTCCCCGAGTCTATGAATTTTTGAGAAGCTGCGGTCAGGATGCCTCTGATCTGACCTGGAATCAGACATGTCCGGGGCACATCTGGAATCCCAATCTCTCTGTTTCCCTGAGCCCAGCGGGCAGCTTTCCCCGGAAAACCTCTCACTCTGAAGATCCCACCTGCCACCTGGAATGCCCCCAGGGCCAGGCCCAAGCTGCCCAAGCCCCATTGTTTTCTGTTTCTGCTGTTGTTTCTACAAAGCCCCTTCTGTGTTTTAACCTTCAGCCTCCCATCCACAACCCCCTAGGCAAACGAAGGCTGCTGGCACAAGCATGCCGCTAAGCCTGAGCAGCAAAGCAGGGTGGGCTTCGGGGAAAATGATCAGGGGGCACTTTCCTTCCCTCACTCTATTGAATTGGAGAAGTCTGTGGAGGAAAGGGAATTATCCACATGCAGGCATAACCTCTTAACACATTTTCCAAGGATAGCAAATGAAAAAATGTTCATACACAAAGTGGGAAGAACTGTAGCTTTGTGGGTGGCAGCATGGAAAAAGCTCCGGGCCAAGAGGAGAGAGGACAGGATTCTCGTCTTGTCTCTGCCAATAAACAGCTTGGGGCCTTAAGCGAATTGCTTGGCCTTCAGTGTCCTCATTTCTACCAGGAAGTATTTGGGTTTACCAACAACTTCTTCCAGCTCCAGGATGCTCCGCGAGGGGTGCCTTCTGTTCTGCGGCGGATGGAAGGGCTGTGTGAGCAAACGCTTGGCCTCAGGTCTTGACTGTGCTACTTGTCTCCACCCATCCTTCCCCCTCTTTCCCAGGCAAGATTAAATATTAAACACGCTAACGACCCACCCGCTCATCCGTGGTGCAGGGCCTGGGCGTCTCGGCCCCACCACGGGCAGGTGTTCCCTGGAGCCTCAGTAATTAGCTCACTTCTCTCCCGCCTCGTCCTGGACGGCAAAAAGGACAAACCAAGTAATACTGTCTACCAAGAGCAAGCGACCAGGCTGTGGCAACGGTTGTCTGCCACAGACAAAACCAAACCAGGATCTGGAGACCACTTCTCTCTGGCTACTCCACCTGGACAATCCCGACCAGAGAGAAACACATTCCCGGCCCACTCGGTCGTCCTGGTTCCCTCTTACCCTTCCCGGAAGCCCACAGGAAAGGCAAGCCTCGCAGACACACAATCAGCACCTTGGCACTGAACGTTCACAGAGGTTCAAACCAGTGCTTTCGGGATGCCCAGCTTCCCTACGCCCAGTTTCCAAAAGGCGCTCTCCACGGGACAGCAAAACCCATGACATACCTTTGGCCGTTTCTCTCAAAAGCCTGCCCTCCTCTGATGGTCTGCGGCTGCCCAGCCAGGGGACAATCAGGGCCCTGGGGGCAAAGGAGGCAGGGTTAGGGGTACAGCCAGTGGCAGGTTGGCAGGGTGCCGTTTGTGTCAACTAGACAGGGAAGTCCCGTCTGCTCAGGGGCCATCGGAGCTGAGGTCTGGGGGAAGGAAGGCGGGACAGGCCAGATCCCTGGGGGAAGAGCATCGTAGGCAGATGGAACAGCAGGTACAACGGCCCTGAGATAGGCGAGGCTTGGAATGGTTTTCAGTGTTGTTGTTTTGGTTAATCCTCACTTGAGAATATTTTTTCCTTGATCTTTTATTTGCCCCCCCCCCTCATTGATTTTTTTTTTTTTAGAGAGAGTGGAAGGGAGAAGGGAGAGAGAGAGAGAGAGAGAGAGAGAGAGAGAGAGAGAGAAGCCTCGATGTGAGAGAGACATCAATTGGTTGCCTCCTGCACGCCCAGCCAGGGCTGGGGATCGAGCCTGCAATGGCAGTTCGTGCCCTTGATCAGAATTGAACCAGGGACCCTTCAGTCCACAGGCCAAGGCTCTATCCACTGAGCCAAACTGGCCAGGACAAGACTTGGTGCGTTTCGAGATGGAGGAGGCCAGGGCGACTGGAGTTGAGTAAGTGCAGGGAGTTACGGCAGGGATGTGGGATCACACGGGAGTGCCTGCCTCAGGGGCAGGTGGAGGGCTGAGGACTGGCTTTCAGTGCAGGGGCAGTGGGGACACACTGGAGGCTCCCGTGCAGAGCCCACGTTGCCACACTTGCCTCGCCAAGAACACCCCAAACCTCCCCCTCCCCCGCCTCCCTGCCCCTGGGGCTAAGAGAGCTTGTTCCAATGTGTCTGTTCCTCACAACCCTGAGGTTCCTCAGAGGGATCCTAGGAGAAGTGGGGGGTGGAGGGGCTCCCCGCCCCCAGCCTGCTTGCTTCCGGTGTAGTTCTGCTTCCACCTGGGCCATCGCTTATATTTCCAGAGCCTGACCTGCGAGGCCAGGAGTGCGGCAGGCCCTCACCTGACTGTTCCTGCTTATCAGGTGAGTGCAGTGGGCACTGGTGAGTGGGATGGAGGCAGCGGCACACGGAGGTGGAGCTTACTCTTCCAAAGGGTTTCACTTGCGTACAATAACCAAGCACATATTTTGTCTGTTTTAAAAGAAATGTGCTATCAAGACATTAAATCCTGTGCGATTGTTGGGAGATGCTGGGATGTGACCATTCTGAGGTGGCGGTTGGTGGGTGTTGTTTTGTCTGGATACAGAGCAGAAGACTGGAAGGCAGCAAAGATGAGGGGTGCTTTGCTCTAGTGGATACCCCAAAACTTTCTAGATGCAATAATGAGAAAAGTATTAGATTCAATATGTCCAGGAGAAGTGTGTTGAACTGAACGGTTGTCTGCCACAGACAAAACCAAACCAGGGTCTGGAGACCGCTTCTCTCGGGCTTCCTCCGCCACCATAACAGACTGCCAGGAGCTCCGCGATTGAAGCAGCAGAGCTGTCTGTCATCTCGCAGTCCCGGAGGACCCAGGCATCTGAGGGGCCACAGCCCCTCCCAAGGCTGGAGGGGAACATCGTCCTTGCCTCTCCCAGCTTTTGTAGCTCTGCACATCCCTTGGTCTGTGGTTCTAGGGTCCGCCTGCATCGTCACAGACCGTCTCCTCCTCCCCCAGTCTCTCCTGTGTCTCTTCCAGGGGTCACTGTCCTTGGGTGTAGGGCTCACCCTACATCCACGAGGACCTCCTCTAGAGAACCCCCACGTCGTTAGATCCACAAAGACTCTCAGAGGGTCACATTCCCGGACATAATCGTTTTGGGGGGGAAGCCATCATTCAACCCACCCAAAGGGCACTTCTGGAGACAATAAGTAGGCCTCCACCCTGGGAGAGAAGCAGGGATGCGGCCATTCAGAGCCAGAAAGGGCACCAAGCCAGAAAGTAGGCGGCCAGACTGGGCTCATGCAGCCATGGGAGCAGGTCTGCCACGACCAGCAGGTCAAGGACGCAGTGGCAGGGGGGCGGCCACGACGCGGTGCAGCACAGCAGTCTGCAACCTTGGCTGCACGTTAGACTCACTGGGGAGCTTTAAACAAATATTAACACCCAGGCTCCTCCCTCGGAGATTCTGAGTTAATGGGGCTGGGTTGGCGCCAGGGCACCAGTATATTTTAAAGGACCCCGGGGGATTCCAAGGTAGAGAAGCACCGGTAGCTGGAGGAGCACTGAGGGGAGGAGTCAGGGACCCGAGTTCCCCTCCAGGCTCCGCCTCGGACAAGTCAGTTCCCATCTCCCGTGGGGACGTGGGTGTGGGCTCAGGGAGGACAGCCAAGGTTTCCCTCATCACGCTAGTTAGGCACCCCCTGCGCAGGATGCTCAGAGCTTTGCGGCTGCTGCCAGGCCAGTTTTAAGACCTTCCATGAATACACACTGTTCCGATTTCGCTTTCCATCTGCTTCTCACAAGGATCATGTGAGCCTCGGCGCTCGGCACAACAAGTTGTCCAAATTATTACAAGGATGACAATGTAAGCCACATGTGTGGGGTCCTCAGTGGGGCCACGGAGCCATTGGATGTGATTAGGCGACCTGTGTTGTCTCAGAGCTTTCACCAGAGGTCGGCTCCAGGCTTTTGAGGGACCACATGCCTGGTGCCATGGTTTCCGACTTTATCCCTCTTATCTGAGCACTGTCTCCTCGGACCCGAACGCGGCTGCGAGAGAGAAGCTCACTCCTGCTCCTCCAGGCTTCTGGAGGGAAGAGGACACAAACTCAGGAACACTGTTCACGTTGCAATAGTTGCTCCTCCCTGGGCCTCAGAGCTCCCTTACCTGCCTACCTGCGTTCTGGGTGGCTGCACACAGCGTCTTGAGATACTCAATTAAGTGCATTTTTTATCCTGTTCCCCCTCCCAAGTTCATCATCACAATCTTGCCCTGGATCCTCAGAGGGCGGCTCAAACAGGGCGGCGTCTCGAGCGTGTCCCATGAGAGGCACAAGGAGAGACCCCGCGTCCTTGGCTCTGAGGCGACGCGCTGAGGGCACCAGGAGGTCTTCTGCTGGAAGCGCCCCTGCCTTCAGCTTAGATACTCGAGACACCGGACTCTGACTGGAGCCCTGAGCTGCTTGGGGTGGGGTAAATGATCTGTCAGGGGTGGAGAACCAACAGAAGCCTGGAAACAAAGGACAAACGGACAGTTATTGGGATGGCGACATGAGTGGGGGAGGGGTTTCCTGGGGTTGGTATTAGCAAAATATTTAGGTGACATTTAAAAAAAATGTTCTAAGACTCCATAGTGAAATCTCTAGGTTTGAAGAGAATGGCAAACCCTCCTGGGCATGCAGTAACAGAGACAGAAAACAAACAAATCCTAAGTCACTGTGATGTGGTAGAGTGCCCAGGACCAGGGACTGAGCTAGCTGGCTTTCAGTGCGACCTTAACTGCTTATGTGACCTTGAGTGAGATACATACCATTTCCTGGGTCCAAGCTTTCTCACCTACAAATGAGGAGGTTGAATTATGGGGGTATTAAATGGCTTTCTTCATAAATCATAATCCATATCCATGATGTAAGCTGAATATGAGAAGGGAACTACTATTTATTTTCACATAGTTAAGGCCAGACATTGAGCTGGTTGTTCAATGAGACATGTTATCGCAATACAGTTTTACCCCCTTTTCAGCTGAGAAAACTGCCATTCCTTGTCAAGTAATTTTGCCCAAAGTCACACAACCAGCAGGGAGTGAAGGTGGGATTGCCAATGTGGGTTTATTCGACTCCACAATTCAATGAAAACAATTCCTCTATACTTGCAATTTTATTTTTGAGTTTTCATCATAGTTGAAAAATAGTACAATGGATGAAACACAGTGAGTGCCCGAGGCACGGTTTTTGAATGAGAGAACGTTTAAACTTCACTATCAAACTGGCTCATCATAATCCTCAGCACCCAGAATAGCACCTGGAACATAATAGTTACTCATAAGCATTTGTACAGTAGACTACTCCCTGAATGTAATAGCCCAATATGCTGTCAGAGTGAAGAGGACCAGCAGCTCACATGTTTGATCAAGAAGGACACTGAAACCGAAGCAAAAATAGCATATCCCTACCCTGCCAACATATCCCTACATGCTGTTCACGACGCTATGAGGCTGTCCCTGCAAGGCTTTATCTCCCTCTGCTTCACAACCTACAAAGAGACGTGAAGGAGCTGGAGAAAATCCCAAGTTGTAAGTGCATAGTGAGTGAACAACCTTAAAACTAAGGACTCTTCAATCTCCAATGTTCTCTTCTCAGTCCTCATCTTCTCAGCTACTCAATAGTGTTGCCTCAATCCGTGGTCTCCCAGTCAGAAACCGACCAGATGATCTCCAAGCCAACCTCTGTGTTCAAACATTACAAAAATCTAAGGTGAAGAAAGCAATTGTACTTGACATGACACTTAAACTGCTTCAACAATACACGATCTAATTTTAGAACATTTTCAATGTTTCCAAAAGAAACCCGACATATTAGAGTCTTCCTGGTTCCTGCTTATCATCCCCTGCTCCAAACACATAGGATGGATAGATGGATGAATGGATGGATGAGTGGGTGGGTGGATGGATGGATGGATGGATGGATGGATGGATGGATTGGTGGGTGGGTGGATGGATGGATGGTGGGTGGGTGAGTGGAGGGATGGATGGGTGGAGATTAGATAAATATACATCCTATTGGTTCTGTTTCTCTATAGAACTTGAATACACCAGTCTTTCCTCTGTCCTGATTCATTGTTAAATTCCTTATGTCTTAGCTTGGATTTCCTGGGAAGGATTTCTGGGGCTCTGATATATGTGAGCAAGAGGTGTATGTAGGGGTGAGGGGGGTGCACGCACTCAAAAGAGTAACAACCAATGAGTGAGGCAGAAAGAGAAATTGCTCTGTGAGAAGTTCTGAAGCTGAGATGACCCTTCATGGTTGTCCCAAATTCAAGCAACAGGCCAGGTTTTTATAAATCCCGCTCCACCCACCGCAGTAACACAAGGTAGTGGCATGCTTTAATTGGGCAGCTTTCTTGGACTGAGGTCCATTCCAAAGAGGGACTTAGCTGTGAGCTATCAGCCTATATTTCTGTCAGCTTGGGGATGTAGGCTTCCCTGTCTTGAAGAGGAATCTGGGCTGCACACTACAGCATCCCTTACACCTTGAATGTTCCATTTGCACCAAATCACTTTGAAACTGGGGATTTGGGGGTTGCTGTGTTTTTTTTTTACTGAATCCCAATCAGGAGACAAAAATTACCCTTTTTAGTTTGTGGGAAGGACTTCTTTAGCCATTTAAGAGCTTTAGCAAGCAAACCTGAGAAAGAGACAAAGAAGAAAATGTGCCCTTGCAAAGTGATGAAAGAATTCTACAGCAACTGGCAAGAACACTGAGGCTCTAGTATTTGGTTATTAAAACAAAATCTCTAAGGTACTTAGCACAAAACACTGGCATTCATAATGGAGAGTCTTGTACACACAGACAGGCAGGCTGACAGACTGACAGAAAGGCCATAGTTCTCAAGGCAAACATCTTAAATTACAGCAGCTCTTGGCTTATTTATTTTCCCCATTAGGTACTGCATTCAAAGGACCTTCATGTGGTACATTGAAGATCAAAGTACATTTTTTCAAAGGAGAAAAAAACAGAAAGGATGAACTATTCCAAATATACATATGTTCTCAGTTGTGAATATTTTCCATCCTTTGTTGTAGGAAAATAAGTTGAAGACAGGAAAGAACTAGGTGATAGAATCAATTGTGTACATATCATTGTCAAGAGAGGACGCCAAATCCAACACAATGGAAGCCTGTCTGTGAGCCAAAGCTTTTAGAATTTAAACCAATCAATGCTCTTCCTACATTTGAAGTACTTTAAAAGACAATCTTCTTTTAACAACAGTAGATTGATTCTTATAGACACAAACATCGATGTGTCACTTTTTTCTGCAGACAAGACTTTCCTGCAGAAAGTCTTATTTCCCATTCTATTGCAAATAAAGTTTAGATTTAAAAAAAACTCCTACTGTGTTATCCTAATGCTTCTAAGAAAAGAAAAGTCACACACTGTGTTCTTGAAGTCTCACCAGTAGAAAAGTATTCTAATCAGTACATATTTAGCAACACAGTTCAACACATGTTGAGGTTTGGCCATGTGTGTGTCAGACATGACAGCAGGCACTGAGACCTCTCGCATACCTAAGACACAGTTCCTACTTCCCAGATGGGAGGAAAACAGGCGGTTTCAACTTTAGGCAGGAAATTTCAAGATAGTATGTACCTTGGAAACCACCTGCATAGCTGTGGGGAGGTATTTAGAAGATGGGGGAAGATTTCGTAGAAGAAATGGCTCATGAGCCTAGTCTTATAGGATGAGTGGAGATGGGTGAAGAGTCCTGGGAAGACCTTATGGTCTCGGGCAGTGGTTGGCAAACTGTGACTCTCAAGCCACATGAGGCTCACGAGCCACAGTTTGCCGACCACTTGGCTTGGGGAATGATAACAACAGGCCACTCATGATAGAAAGGCAGGGCAGGAGGAGATGAGCTGGAGAGGTGGGCAGGAGACAGTCAGGGAGGGCTGTGGGTGGCATTCAGGAGCCCAGAGTCATTAAGAGGAACATGGCCAGATTGGTTCTCAGACCCGTTGTTCCAGAAGCAGCGTGAAAAGGGGGTTTAAAGGAAACAGGTTGGGCTAGATAGGGGGCAGGTGTGAGAACTTTTTTAGAAACTATTAATAGGACTGGATTAGTGACAGGATTTAGGAGTGAAGGAGAGTGAGAAATTAAGTATGATTCCCAGGTCTCTGGATTGGGCAACTGGCTACATGGATGGGTGTACAGACACAGAATTCAGGAAAGGCAAGTCTAGAACAAAAGGATAGGAGTTTGATTTTAGAAACCTTGAGCTAAGGAAATCCAAGGGAGAATTCAATGTAGATGTGTGAGTCTAAATCTCTAAAGCGAGGTCTGAGTTAAACATGGACTTGGGAGTCATTATCATATTCAGGCATTATAAGGGCATGGACTTTGGTTTGTTTTCATGTGGTTCATTCACTACTATATTTTGGAGCCTAGGACAGTACAGTACACACCATAAATAACTGTGAGAGGAAGAATAAACTCACGGAGTGAGAAAATTGTCCAGGTGGAAATGTTGAATAAGAAGTAATCAGAGGACACACAATAGCATAGAAATAGGTAACCTGTTGGCCATCTGCACTGCTCTCCCTGCCAACACCAAGCATTATATTTCAAGTTTAATAGAAATTACAAAATAATTCAGTACTTACCTTCATGCAATTATCTCCAAAGTAATAGAAGATAAGAAGACATTTTGTTAATCTCCTATAGTGGAGAGAAAAGTCCATTTTATGTATTTTTCAACTGATTTTTATGAGGTAGTGTGAATATTTTAAATGGATGAGAAATACACTCATGGACTTACAAACCCAAGCCCTGCATATTTCATCTAATTTTTAAAAACCTGCAAAGAACAAACTATCTTAATATATAAAAACCCTGAGTCGTAATGACCAGTAACAACCAGAGGCTGACCAATCGGAAGTCAGTGCTGGCCCTGCCCCCAAGCAAGCAGTCAGTCAGTCAGGCAGGCAGGCAGAGTGATTAGGGTGATCAGGTACGCAGGCCAACAGTTAGGGGTGATCAGGTAGGCAGATGGCTCCTCACAGGGCTGGCCCCACACCCAAGCAAAAAAAGAGGGAGGCCCAGGCCAGCCAAGCCATTGCACCCCAGCCTGTCGCCTGCAATGAGAGGCCACCGGTGGCAGGGGAGGAGGACAGTGCTGCACAGATGGCAAGCAGTAGCAGCAGTGGGGGTCGGGCCAGCTGCCTTCAGCCAGGGGAAGGAAAGCCCCAATAGGCCCTAATCTCAGGCCAGGCCTAGGAAACCCACCAGAGGGGTCCCAGACTGTGAGAGAGTGCAGGCCAGGCTGAGGGGACTCCCTCCCCTCTGAGTGCATGAATTTTCATGCACCAGGCTCTAGTGTAATAATAAAAGAGAATATCTTGGCCTCCAGATGTATATACATCTCTATTTAGAGGACTCAAAGGCACTTCAAAATGATTATGTTCACGAGCATACTTATGATCTCCTCCCAATTCTTGCTGAAGCAGAGAAAAGAGGAGTCAGCTCTGACACCTCCCTCTCCCTTGTCCCATAGCTACACTGTTCTCAGATCCTGTCAGTCTCACATGCTACAGACCTCGAGAGTCTAGACACTTTCTCTCCCCATCACCCCAACGGACTCCAAGGAATTGTCACCTATCCCCTGGATGTCTGCTACAGCCCCCTAATTACCCACCCTCCCCTTACCCTCTCTGGGCTCCCCCCGTGTATTTATTAATGTTAGCCCGAGTGTTTTTGTTTTGTTAAAACACAAACCTGCTCACGTTTCCCTCCTTTGTGCTGTGGCTCACAGGATAAAGACACGTCTCCTTAGGAGGCTTCAACCTCTTTCTAGTCTCATAGGGCCCCTGTCCCTGCTCTCTGCTGCTCTGACTGTCCTTCAGATCCTCATACCAGCGGCTCCTCCCACCCCAGTGCTTGCTATTCCCTCCACCAGGAACATACTTATCACCAGTATGTCCCACTTTCCATACCAGACCCATTTGGCTAGATGACCCCACTCAATCTTCCAGCTTAGATCAGGCTCTGCTATCTGGAGCTGCATGGAACTCCACTTCTATCCTTCGAAGCACACATTTCACTTTATAATTATGCACATTCTTCACTGTATCATTATACATCTCTATCTGTGTAATTAAATAAATTATATATGTTGGCTGGGCCTTATGCTCCATATCTGGTTTTGATCACTATCATATCCTCAGCTCCAAAATGTCTCAAAGCCGGGCACATAGTGGGCACGTAGTAAATACCTGCTGAAATAATAATGCATTAATGAGTGTGTGTGTGTGTGTGTGTGTGTGTGTGTGTGTTTGCTTATTTAGGATCTTTGGAAGGCTTTGGAATCATATATATATATATATATATATATATATATATATATATATATACCAAAACCTAAATATATATATATATATATTATATATATATATATATAAATATCAAAATTTATATATATATATAGACCAAAACCTAAGTAGTATATGTTGCTTCTACCTCTCTGTTATTATATAAGATTAAATGACATATACCAATGCATACTCCTTAACAAGATATTTATTGCTGATTCATCTGACTTCACTTCTCTTTTTTAAATATATTTTATTGATTTTTTTTTTTACAGAGAGGAAGGGAGAGGGATGGAGAGTTAGAAACATCGATGAGAGAGAATCATCGATCATCGATCAGCTGCCTCTTGCACACCCCCTACTGGGGATGTTCCCACAACCAAGGTACATGCCCTTGAGTGGAATCGAACCCGGGACCCTTTAGTCCGCAGGCCGACGCTCTATCCACTGAGCCAAACCAGTTTCGGCTGACTTCACTTTTCAAGTTGAACTGAAAAACTAGAACAATATTCATGAAAAAATTCAGTCCCTTCCCTTAGACATAATTCCACGAGGAGAAAGGAATCAACTGGAAATGGTGACTCAAAAGCTACTTCCATGTATCCCTTCCCACAACATGGACCATGAACACTTTTTGACATTGAAATAAAACAACAATACTTTTTAGACATTACTTGGAAAGACCATATGGTTTTAGGGAAAGTTAATCAGGATATTGCTGATTAACTATTAGAGAATTTCAAAAAGTGTCAGATATGCTTTTGTGAATATATTTTCAGTAACTCATCCCTGCACCTTAGCTAGCGTGTTCCACGACTGTTCCCCCAGCCACAGCAGAAGCAGGACCTGCCTGCGTTTTCATTGCCGGGCCGAGGCCCGTGGGCTAACCACCACCGCCAACAAATGCTCCCGAAATAAGTAATTTCCAGCTTCAGCATTTTCATTAAATGTTTCCTCCTGTTTTCAAAAACAATGAAAAGGCATCCAGTTCAATACTGTCCAGAGATTGAATCTCCACTGTTTCTTTTGCCTCAAAAGGGTGGGGATAAAAGGGAGAGGTCAACCGAAGGACTTGTGTGCACACATATAAGCCTAACCAGTGGTCCAGGACAATAGCAGAATGGAGGCATGAGTGGGGAGGGGTGGGGGATTGGAATGGAGGGTTGAGGACAAATATGTGATACCTTAATCAATAAAGAATTTTTTTTTTTTTAAAAAAAAGGGGGTACTTCTGTGTAATCAAAGGCTGGTATTTTCCCCAACCTTCTAAGACTGGATCTGCATGACTACAGATGCCTCTGTTGAAAGGTGAAGAGAATGGCAAACCCAACCTGGGGAGTGACTGCTGCCGAGGAAACCGGTTTGAGTGGAAGATGGTCTTTCCAGGGCAGTGGCTCCTGGGGAGCGGCCCTGGGGACCCCTCGTGCTGAGTAAGAGAAATAAAGTTTAGAGTTACAAGGCTCACATCTTGCTTCCAGAAAGGTTCCTTGCAGAGATGTCGAGGCTGGACCCACACACACAGGCACGGCCAAGGCCAGCATCCCTAACGAGGACTTTCCCTCCTGCTCCAGGTGACCGTGTCATGTATGATATGTTTCCCAGGAGCAACCCCGAGGAAGGCTTTGCCGCAAGTTTATTTGGGAGGGCGCCGGCGGGAGTGCGGCCGGGAGGCAGGGAAGGCAGCCAATAAAAGGTCCATTAACACGAGAGTCACCCCTGTGAATAACTGGAGCCCCATCCCACTGGGGAACCCTGGAGCCGGGCGGGTGGAAGGCGGGTGGGATCAGAGCTAACCCAGGCAGGAGGGGGAGAGCGGGGTTTTGCACAGCAGGCAGGCAGTCCTTGCTGGAAGGCCGCAGCCAGGGTTGTTCTGTCCTGGCTCCCCCCTCCTGCTGCTTCGTGAGGGCAGCCCCGCGGCCCTCCTGCAGAGAAGTGCAGCCCCAGCAGCGGAACGTCGGGCGGGCTGGCGTGTGTTAGGGACGCGAGCCGGGCACCGACAGCCTCTGGTGGTGACGAGCCACACAGAAAGCATCCCTTTATTGAGGGCCTGCTCTGTGCAGAGCCCTCTGTGCTGATGATTTCATCTTCCTACTCCTAACTGGCCTGGGAGGGAGGCATTCTTATTATAATTTTACAGCTAAAGAGGGAGGGCAGTTAACGTCTCCAAGGCCACGCTCCAACGCACTGCACAACCTATCTGGCTCCAACGTGGAAGTGCCGAGCCACCACCACACGCGGGAGGATGGGCCCTGCCCTCCACGAGTACACGCACATCACCATCCCGTGCACAGCGGAGTCTGCGCAAGGCCAGCCTTCCTGCCTGCGGGCACTGCACTCTGCCTTTGCCGGTCCTTTCACATTGGCACCGAGAGCTGTGCCAATTATTCAACAGTCAGTTGACCAAATACAGGACAACTTTGTGCAGGATAGCGGAGCTCTGAGGTCCTTTGACTGAAACGTCCAAATGAACATTCCGTGTGGCCAAGTTGTCAGCGAGAAAGGAGGCCTAATGAATCTCCATGGTGTGAGCCGAGAAGCAGAGCTGAGCCTGAGCACAATTCTAAGGGGCCGTCCCGGAGCTCTGGGGGACAAAGTGGCCGTTATCTGAAGTTGCAAAGGAATTTCCTGAAAGCGCTGGTAACTGTACAATGAAGCACATCATAAAAGCTGGCTATCCCTGGCGCCTGATCACGAGGGCAGCCTCGGACCAGTCAGGGCACTGACCTAGACCATGAAATCATTTTCAGAGACTTTCCCTCCAACAGGGAAAAACCCACTTCCCTAAAATAACCTCCCTTTAATAGACTGTGGCAGTAATAAAGGGGTTTATTTAATGGAACTTGCTGTGTACACTCAAAGTGAATTTGAACCAACCAAATTCCCATCCTCCCCTCCAGCATAGTAATGACCTCTTATATATTCATGCATTACAAATCACAGCAATTTGTCTTGAAAACAGCTAAATTCTTTAAAGGTTACATTTCCCAGTTTTCAAGACCTTCATTTTTTCCTGTGTAATTGCTCAAAGAATCCCTAGTTCTTTCTTTTCATTTGTTTTGTTTAAGGGCTTGCGGCCTCCCCGTTTGCCATTAAAAGAACGGTTTTCCAAACTCTCCACTGAGGGGCTTCTTCCAACTCTCACGGAAACCCCAGGACATGTGGGTGCCTGCCCGCCCCTCCCCCACAGAGACAGCTCCCAGCCCTGCAGCCCCACCCCCAGCCCAAAGGCCCATTGGTGGGGTTCGGTACCACCCGGAAGGTCAGTGAAACCCAGGCCTTAGGCACTCACAGGCTGACGCCCCAAATGTTGTGGTTGGTACTAACGGGGGCCAGCAGGAGCTGTTGCAGGAAGGGAAGCCCTCCCCTAAGTTCTCTGACTCTGTGGAAAGCCTACAGCTATGGGGGGAAATATTTATCCTATAACCCTTTTAAAAACTATTAAAAAATATTAAAGGAATTGCTGGATGGTGTTTTCTAAAAACATAACCAGCCATCAGCTTTTATAATTATTATTTTTTTAATTTTACAAAAAAAAATAGATCAAGTATAGGAACTATAGACCCAACTGTCATCTGATTATAAATGACAATGAAATATTATTTCTATCCTTTAAAAGAAAGATATTCAGGAGACAATTGTACCAAATACAAGATCAAACATTTAGGAGGAGAAGCAGAAGCTAGGAGTTCAGTTGACACAAACCTTCTAAGTTCTCCTCTACCGTGCAAAGTAATGATGATGTGTGAGCAGTCTCCATGGTCGGCGACGGTTCATTTCAAGGAGAGCTGCTGCGGAAACGCATGTGGGATGACTTGACAAGCAAATGAGAGCGTGCAATATTTGGGCCTTCTGTCTTCCAGCTGATAAGGAGTCCCCTGGCATTCTAGAAAGAATTTGGTTTCTTGTTCCCTTAACATAGACATTGTACAAAGGCCAATTTATATAGTAGGATAAAGGAAGCGTTAAGGTACCGCCCAGCGGAAGCCACCAAAAGGTGGCCGTGGGAATGATGGTTTTGTACAGCCAGCCACAGGAGCAGCTGAGGTCTCCACAGTGTCCTCCCCACTTACACAACCATCATCTCCCCTCTCAGTCACAGCGGACATCCCTTAGAGATGTGCTCTTCCGGAGCCTGACTCACATGTGCTGTGGTTCATGTGTATTTTTCAAGGATGCCCTGTCTCTATTAAAGCATCTCCATCCAGAAAGCAATGGAATAGCTGTAACTGTGAATGAACAAGATCGGGTCTACATTAAATAGTAACTTCTGACTCAGGAAGACTTAGTCAGAATCAGTGAATGTGCTTGGAGGAGTTATGAGAAAAACCTGAGGTGTTGCCATTGCCATCATGCATGTTAACCTGTGTGTGTGTGTGTGTGTGTGTGTGTGTGTGTATTTAGCAATTTGTCTTAAAAACAGTGATATATATATTGATTTTTTTACAGAGAGGAAGAGAGAGGGATAGAGAGTTAGAAACATCAATGAGAGAGAAACATCGATCAGCTACCTCTTGCACACCTCCCACTGGGGATGTGCCCGCAACCAATGTACATGCCCTTGACCGGAATCGAACCCGGGACCTTTCAGTCTGCAGGCCGACTCTCTATCCACTGAGCCAAACCGGTTTTGGCACATGTTAACCTTCTTGATTATGAATTGTGCCTACAAATGACATTACTGCCAATTGATGGTTCTCCCTCATAGATGCTTCTCTCTCTCCCTCTCTCTCTAAAATCAATTAAAAACATATCCCTGCGAAACAATTAAAAATAAAGATTATGAATATCCGAAAGCCCACTTCTAAATTATTTAAACAACAATGGGAAAGCACAAGGCCTTCCTAATATATAAAAACACTGAGTCCCTCACAACCCAGAGGCTCAACCTCCTGGAAGTCAGCCCTGCAGTCAGCGCTGGGTTGCTGTGTAGAACCCAGCACTGACAGCTATGGCAGCAGGCATAGTGACCCAGCACTGACTGTTGAGGGGGCTGCAAATCAGGCCCAGAGAGAGGCCTGAAGAGAGAAGCAGGGTCTGATCTATAGCCTCTGTGGCAGCTGTTGATCAGTACTTCCTCTCTCTTTCTCTCTGGACCTGGCCAACAGCCGTGCCTCCATTTCTCTCCAGGCCTCTACCGGGGCTACTGATCAGCCCCACCTTTCTGATTGGCCCCATTGATAGGCCCAGAGATGCTGACTGGCATAGAAACTGACCAATCAGAACCAAATTGGCTGGCAGAGGAGGGCAGTTGGGTGTGGGGAGGAGATCAGGCCTGCAGGGGAGAGTAGTTGGGGGTGATGGTGTGGGCAGGGAAGCAGTTAGGTGTTAACCAGGCCAGCAGGGGAGTGGAACTCCCATTTGACCCAGTAATCCCACTACTAGGAATATACCCCAAGAAACTAGAAACACCAATCAGAAAGGATATATGCACCCCTATGTTCATAGCAGCACAATTTACAATAGCTAGGATTTGGAAACAGCCTAGGTGCCCGTCAGCAGATGAATGGATCAGAAAACTATGGTACATCTACACAATGGAATACTATGCTGCCATAAAAAGGAAGGAATTCTCATCATTTGCAGTAACCTGGATGGAATTGGAGAGCATCATGCTGAGTGAAATAAGCCAGGCAATGAAAGAAAAACACTACATGACCTCACTCATTTATGGATATTAAAGAACATTATAAACGAATGAACAGAAAGATAGATATAGTGACAGTAAAACAACAAGCAGACTGTCAAATGACAGTGGGGGCGGGGGTGGGGGGGAGGGTAGGGGGATCTGGGGGAGATAAGAGATCAACTGAAGGACTGGTATGCTTGCATATAAGAACAACCAATGGACACAAAACTCTGGGGAGGGGGGGCATCTATGGGAGGGGTGGTGGGCAATGGTAAGCTATGTACACAGATAATACATTAATAAATTAAAAAATAAATAAATAAAAAATAACAGCTGTTGCCGAAACCAGTTTGGCTCAGGGATAGAGCTTCGGCCTGCGGACTGAAAGGTCCCAGGTTCGATTCCGGTTAAGGGCATGAACATTGGTTGCGGCCACATCCCTGATAGGGGGTGTGCAGGAGGCAGCTGATCGATGTTTCTCTCCCATCGATATTTCTAGCTCTCTATCCCTCTCTTTTCCTCTCTGTAAAAAATCAATAAAATTTTATTTAAAAAAAAATAACAGCTGTCCACTACGGCCTGTTTAAAAGAGAACAGTTAGATCTAGTGAGTATTGTGGGAGGCAAGAGACAAAACAGCTTATTTCAACTGGGGAACCAGGGATGTCTTCTTAGGACAATGGACACCTGATCTGAGTGGCCGGGGCGGAGGTAGGGCGATCGGAAATGGCATGAGCAGAGGTGAGAGAGCAGGTGAGAGGGACTGAGTACACGTAGCCTGCTGTTTCCCAGTGAACGGAGAGGAGCTGAGGCAGAGAAGGCTGAGGATGCTGATGGAGGGTGCTGCCTGCCAGGCTGGGCATCACCCTTCACTCGGTTAGTGATGGGCAGTGTCGAAGGTTTCTGGTCCAGGAGCTGGTTGGAAAGCGCTGGGCCTTAGGAATGAATGGAACTTTTTGTCATGATATATGGGGTGGATTGGGATGGATGAGGTGGGAAACAGGGAGCTAGCTTGAAGACCATTAGAATAGTCTCAGTGTTTGGGGCCAGGGCACCTGTGAGAATGAGGGAAGAGAATGAATATGAGAGAAATGGCCGTAGGAGAGAAGGTGGGATAGAGACAGGTTGGTGACTTCTTGAATGGGAGCAGAGAGAGCTCAGCAGGAGAAAAGAATAAAACATATACACAAAGTGTCAGATTTTGGTGGATGCTGAAGCCTGGAAGAGTGAGAGGAGAGAGAGAGAGGGAGGGAGGGAGAGGGAGAAAGAGAGAAGGAGAGGGAGGGAGGGGGGGGAGGGAGGGCTTCTCGCCTCTGGACTGTGAGAGGCTACATGTCCGTTACTTTAATCACCTTCCGTGTGGGGCTTTGTGATGACAGCAAGGAAACACATGCACACGGGACACCAGGAATGCATTTGTGTTATCAGTTGACATTTTAGTATCTGTCAAGGCCAGAAAGTGACATTAGTTGAACAAAGAATATGTTAGACTCTTTGAATATAATTCCAGCGGATATAAATTTTGGTGTTTTCAACTTTATTGAGGTATTATTGACAAAATTGTAAGATATTTAAAATGAACAGCATGATGGTGTAATGAACATATACATTGTGGAAAGATTCACTACCCCCATGCAGTTAGTTAATTATTGCCTTCCTTGGCCTAACATGTTTACTTTTTTATTGTTCTTTTGTGTGTGTGTGTGTGTGTGTGTGTGTGTGTGTGTGTGTGAGAGAGAGAGAGAGAGAGAGAGATTGAGAACTTAAAATTCTACTCTCTTAGCAAATGCAGTTATACAATCCAAGGTTATTAACTATATTCGCTACTTTAAACATTACTTGTAGACCCTCAGACATCATTCATCTTATAACTGAAACTCTGTATGCTTTTACCCACCTCTCTCTATTTTCCCAACCCCCTCATCCCCTGACAACCGCTTTCCAACTCTGTTCCTATGAGTTTGACATCCCCCCCCCCCACACACACACATGTAAGAGATACTATGCAGTATCTGTTTGTTTTTGGGTTTTTTTCTGTCTTGCTTATTTCACTTAGCATAATGCACTCAAGTTTCAGCCATGTTGTCACAAATAGCGGGATTTCCTTTTGTAAGACTGATTAATATTCCATTTGGTTCATCCATTCACCCATTGGCAGACACTTAGGTCATTTCCCTATCGTGGCTATTGTGAATAGTGTTGCAATGAACATGGGGGCACAGACACATCTTTGAGGTAATGGTTTTATTTCCTTTGGATATACACCCAGGAATGGACTTGCTGGGTCAGAGGGTAGTTCTGTTTTAATGTTAAAACTGGGCAAAACGGCCTTTGGACTGGGCTTGAAGTGGCATAGAATGCCAGACAACCTCCATGGTGTTTCCATAGTGACTACACAAGTTTACCTTCCCACCAACAGTGTGGAAAGGGTTCCCTTTCTTCGTGTTTGTTATCTCTCACCTTTTTGGAAACAGCCACCCTAACAGGTGTGAAGTGATCTCTCATTATGTTTTTGATTTGCATTTCAACAGGTGTAAATTGTGAATGGTTGGAAAATGGCTTTAAATTGTTTTTCCCTTTATTGATTAAGGTATTACAAATGTGTCCTTATCCCCCCATTATACTCCTACCCCCACTTTTTTTGGGGGGTGGGGGGGGCTTTAAATTTTTATCACCAGCTCATAAAAAGTTTTAAATCATGGTTACTAGAAAGAAATTTGAGCACATCATTTAGACATCTTGAAGAGATCATTATTAAAGTCCTTCTCAGAGACTTTTTACTCAGAGTCATTTTAGGCATAAAAGCTGACATGAAAAAAAAATGATATTCATGGAAAGAAGTTCAGGTTTCTCAATAAAAAACTTGAAAAGGTTTTATTTGAAAGTTTCATACAAATTTCATACTTACTATTTTTCTAACTTTTGAAAGTTTATATATTCTTCTTATAATTTTATACTATGAAGATGTAAAATATCCACAAATTCCCCCCACAGAGACATGCCTTTGCGTTTCCTCCAGTTTACTCCATTGTGTTGTATCGCTATTATCATTCTTTCTAGATGTACCATGACATAAAAGGTTGGAAAACTCCAGAAATACTGGGAGAGAGGGTATCAAAAAGACGTTATTAGTAAAGCCAAATAGTATTACATATATGTCTGCAGAAGGAGAAGGCATGGAAATGAGTGGGCCATTCAGTGGAGGGTGGGCTGATACTGTTTCAAATCATGATGGTTGAACAGAAGAATCCATCTGTGTAAGCAAACAATGATCTGCAATTTGTAAGTTGCCTTCTCCTTCACTTCCTTCAGGCCAATGCTTCTTTGTAACTGAATATTTCCTAGGCTGACTGTCTGTCCCTCTACCCATTGCTGAGTGACTTCATAATAAAACATCCTAGCAACATGAAATTGACAAGAAAAGAGAGCTAAGGTCACTGTTTTGGGGTTTTTACTACTACTCATATTTACAACTCCTAATAGTGTTTGTAGTAAATAAATAACATAATTTTCACACTGAGAACCACTGAAATCTATCTACACTAATAAAAGAGAAACATGCAATTGACCATCACTCCACTACACCCACCAGCCAATCAGAAGTGAGTATGCAAATTAACCCAACAATGATGGAGGCAGCCACAGAGCTGGAGCGAACAGGAGTCTTGGGTTGTCCCCAGTGATGGAGGAAGTCAAGCTTCCCACTGGCTCTGGCTTCCACTCAAGGAGGCATTGAGGGGAAAAAAGAAAAGAAAAAGAACAAAAGGAGGGGCTGGGAGTTTGGGTCATGGGGCAGAGGTGTGTGTGGCCTGCCTGCAAACAACCCTCAGCCCCTCACCCAGTCTGGCCACACCCCCATGGCCCGATCCCTGTAAACAGGTAGTCGAACATTCCTTGAGGGGTCCCAGATTGGAAAGGGTGCAGGCTGGGCTGAGGGACACCTCTACCCCCACCCCCCACAGGAATTTAATGCACCGGGCCTCTAGTATATCTATAAAACCTTAATATGCAAATAGACCAAACATCAGAACAAACAAATAACTGAACAACTGGTCACTATGACATGCACAGACCACTAGGAGGCACTTGCAGAACATGGCAGGTGTAGGCAGCAGGTGGCAGAGCATGGAACATGGTGGGCATCGCCTCAGTAGGATGGTGGAGCAGGTGAGCTGGAGCATCAGACCAAGGTGGGGGCGCCAGTTGCTGTCATCAGGGCGAGCCTATGGTGGTTCCTGAAAATTTTTTGCTCCTGCGTGCTGTGGTCCGATTGGGTGCTTGCAGTGCTGACCCCAATCACTCTGTGCTGTCAGTGGTGTGAGTGGGGCTGGCACCATCACCATGTGGGAGCGGTGGCGGAAGTGGGGCTGCCTACTGACAGGGGAATGGGGGATTGGTGGGAAGGGCCAGGCGGAAGCATTGAAGATGGGCCAAGACTTGCCCCTGTGCAACTGCAGCCTCATAGTCCACAGTTCTTTTCAAGGTGCACGAATTCACGCACTGGGTCCCTAGTATCATTATAAGATGACAAGGATGGAGATTTGTTAAACCCAGGTAGGGTCCGGTAAAGTAATATTGCATTTGCACATTACCTGACTTTAAGTCTTTGTGTATAGCCTCATTCTCCTGGAACAGGTCACATGGGTTTCTAGTACATCCTGGATCATTGTGTTGATACAGAGAAACTATGAAGGCAGTAGCTCAGAGCTGGGACAGGCTGGGGTCCAGAAGTAGAAGCCTGAATTCTAAAAACAGGACTTCCTCTCGGGTGCTGCTGGCTCTCTCCCTCCCCCTTCCCCAGGAATGCCCCTCCTCGCCCTCTGAACTGGTGGCAGCTCCCCTTCCTTTCCCCAGCAGCCCCACCCCTGCCCTCTCAGGAGCCAGGCCCAGGCACAGGTCCTGTGCTCCCTGGCTCCTGCACTGTCACAAACCTGCAGCTATTTGCTGTTCTCCACAGACACAAGCCACCACTTTGTCTAGGACCAGAATGATGGCTTAAAAAATGTTTTTTATTATGAAATAGATAACACATCGAGGGCATTTATTGCCTGTGTGAACAATAACACAGAGCCACTTTAACATGGAGTCCAGCCGGCCACTTCAGAGGAATGCCTTGCACTTCTTACTCCTCAAACCTTTGGAATGTTAACACTGGGCAACACGGCCCCTGGACTGGGCCTGAAGTGGCATTATGTGGCAGACATCTGTTCGCTATGACGACTGGGCTGAAAATTAAGTGAGCACCACTGTGTGAGCTTATCTGCACCTTCCGCAATGCCCGTTCCCTCCCTTATGTACTTGTGCCCCTTCCCTTTCTCATGAATCCCCCCGGCCCTGCGCCTCCTAATCGGAACACTATGTGGGATTCTGCCTCAGTGCTTCACAAACAGCTGTACCTTTGATTTCAAATAAATGCTGTTGCCTCTCACTTTGCCCTTTTATTTTTAGGTTAGCACCTCAATGGACATTTTTCAAAGCTATAGTAAAATGAATGATCTCTAAAGGTCCCCAGTCCTTTTGCCTCCTGCGCCCCGGAATGGGTTATTCATGCTCTTGCTTTTCTTTGTAAGTACTACCTGGTTTTGGCCTTTATATAAATGGAATTTACCTATGCATTCTTATGAGACTTCCTTCTGATGTGGGTATTTCACCCACGATAATGTTTGTAAGGTTCATCCGCATTGCTGCCAGGTAGCTCCAGCTCATTTATTTTTGCCTCTCGGCAGAACTTTTGTCGCGGATGTTCTGCACTCTCAGTTGACCTTTTCTTCTTTGATGGACATTTTGGTCTTGCCCCGTTTTATGCTTGTGGTGAACAACATTCTTAAACGCACTGTGGGGCCTCAGCTTTCCCGTAGAGGGATGTCTAGGAGTGGGGATCAACCTTCCTAATAATGCCAACTTATTTTCCAAAAGCAAGGGACCCAACCTACACTCCTATCAGCAGTCCCCCAAACTTCCCATTGTCTCACAGTCTCACTCACACTCGCCATGGTCAGACTTAAATCTTGCCAACCTGGTGGGTATGAAATGGCACTCATGGTGTTGCTAATGAAGATGGCGTTTTTCATTCCCCGATTCCCAGCACTCACCAGAGGACTATGCCAGTAGGAAAGATCACAGGTCTTTTACTTGACAAATGAAGAGCAATAATGCAATGTGACAAGTACATGACAGAGGAGAACACATCTATAAGTTGACTTCCTGTCCTTGGGCCTTCAAATCTAGTTGCACATCAGAATCACTGGATATCCTTTTTTCTCATTTTATTACGGAAAGATGTCAAACATGCTGAAATGTTGGAAGAGATGTGACTGTGAAACCCGTTGTGGAGAGCCTGCCACTGGCATTTTACTCTCCTTGCTTTAGGGGTGCCAGTTGTGAACAAGGCCAGCTCCCCAGGGCTGAGGGCTGGTGCTGTGGCTCTAGGGTGGAATCTATTTTTGTTTCCTCAGGTTTTTGTTTTTAAACTCCCCAGGTGATCCTGAAGAGCAGCCAGCCTTGGAAACCAACGCCTGAAGGAACTCGCTGCCATAAATAAAGAAGACAGATTTATAATTAGCCAAACACTGCTCATTCTTGGGGTGGGGGGTGGGGGTGGGGGTTCTACCAGGTGCCTACGGCCATTTTCTTAGAGCCCAGCTGGCTCCGGGGATGTGCCACCCAGGGTCAGTCCTGTGGTCCTGTGCAGGTAGGTCCTTGGCCTGAGAAGCCACGGAGGACCCAGCTCACAGGCACGGAGAGGAGCGTGCCCTTCAAATCCAAGCCGGCTCCTCTCAGCATTTGGGTGTTGTTATGGGATGAACTGTATCTGCCCCCTCCCCTGCCCCCCTGAATTCGTATCTTGAAGCCCTAACCCTCAGGGCCCCAGAATGTGGCCATATTTGGAGATAAGGTCCTGAAAGAGGACTTTTGGTTAAAATGAGGTCATGTGGTGGGCCCTCATCTAGCCTGACCGGTGACCTCACAAGAAGAGGAACTGGGGCACAGACACACACAGAGTCTGGAAGACCAAGGAGGGACAACACAGGAGCAGACAGCCGTCCACAAGCCCAGGAGAGCAGCCGGGGGAGAAAACACCTCCATCTGGGACTCCTAGCCCACAGGACCCGGAGAACATAAATGTCTGCTGCCTAAGCTCCCCCGCCTTGGTCCTTTACCGCGGCAGCCCTGGCTAACAATGCCCAGTGAGGGAAAGTCAGCAAGCCTTGAATCGGATGGCAGGCCAGGCACATCCGGCTTCCACCTCCCCGACTTCCTCCACAACACGCCTCCATCCACCACTGGGGAAGGTGCACTGAGCCCAGGACCCTGCCCCCCGGAGGCGGCTGCTAGGGAACAGAACATCCTTCCCAGGCCGCTCTTCCCAGGGCTGGGCCTGGAGGCACCAGGCGTGGCACGGTCTGCACAAACTGGGGTTTTCACAGCCACCAACAGCCTGCCGAGCGGCCCCAGAACACAGCGCGGGGACATGGCTCAGGCGGTTTCAGCCCCTCACAGCTCAACCCTCCTCCCGAAAATCTCCCTCTCTCGGAGCCTTTGCCTCTCGGCCTCTTTCACTCAGGGTGGAAATGAAATTTGGCTAATCCTCCAGATTTGTAACCACACAGCTCAAGTAAATGACGGCCAGTTCTGCACCTTCCCATGGACCTGCACCAAGATGAAGGATACATTCTGGGTAGCAACCATGCCCAGTGTGTAAAGCAGCTCTTCTCTCAGTCAGACAGGCTGTGGTTCGTGTTTACTACACTCACAGCCTCTTAGGTACGGTGGGAACTTTGTGGTCATTTTTCTGACCTGCTTGATGGCTATACGCTCTTTCCCCTGGCTGTGACCCACCACATCACTGTCACCCCCAGCCAGCTGGCCACACTGTCCCCACAGCTTTACTCTTCCTCAGCATTTTGTTCTTTATCACGAGCTTCAGTGGAAGGCTGCCCTGCAGGTCTCCCACATTGGAGTTGTGTCTTCTTGGAGAGAGTCCCACATGGACATCGGTTTCAAGTTTTGAGGCAAAGAGTTTCACAGGTCTCTCCCTCACTCCCCATTTCTTTTTGTCTTGAGATGGTAGCCCCCTCTTTGAAGATTGCACTGCCTACGTGGGCCTCCTGGATCCCCGGGAGCCTTTGGTTTAGGATCTTCCAGGTTGTACTTCACTCCTTTGGTTTTCAAGCTTTTTATTCACATTCTTCTGTTCTTCAGTCCTGTTTTACTTCTCCCTGATTAAACAATTCTCCTCTTACTGTTTCAGTGCATTTCACCATTGTAATTTGGTTGTTCACTCCCTTAATCCCAACCTATCACCTTTAACTATTTCTTACCCCTTGGTCCTCCAAGCCCTATCTTCCTGATGAAGGAGGCAGGGGAGAGGCTAGGTAGTCATTTTAGAATTGGAATCCAATTGAATTCATCACATTGAATGACATTGCTCCTTATGAAAGTTTGATCTGTCTGATCCACTATCAAAGAACTTCGTGCAAGAGTGGCATTCATCCAGAGGTGGAAAGCTTCTCAAATGTGGAAAAACGTGTCTTTTAACCCTCAGTTATTCATCTGAGGCATTCCAGTTGCTGGAGGTTGCTGTGGGGGAGGGGACGGATGAAAGTGCTTACACACACACTTTGAGTGGGAGCCAGGGAAGAGAGAAAGAACCCTGGAATGAAGAATGTGTGTGTAACAGGGGTTAACGATTGTATTTGAAGTAACAGACGATATTTAGAAAGACAAACAGAGCCAGGGATGACCTTGCCCATCAATAGGTTTGAAAATGCTCAGATGGTCTATTTTTAGACCTATTTCAAAAGGTCTCTCTCTTGTCCCTTCCACCAATATCCCCAAATATCTCCATGTGGTCCTCCACAGGGCCCAAAACCTCCAACTTTTGAATTATTCCTCTAAGGAAGCTCTAAAAGTCCAAGTTAACTTGCAAAGGTATCATCTAGTAGCCTCCTCAGCCATTGACACCTTGATGCCAATTGGCTTATCAGACTAGAGAGGCTAGAGCTGAGCTCTCTGGCCAGCCTTGTCAGTCACTGACACCTTCATGCCACGTGGGTTATCAGACTGGGGCTGGTTTGCAGGAAGGGATGAGGCATAAGCAACTTTAGAAGAGTGGAAGGAGCTGTTTGATGAGAAAGAGCCCACCCTGGTGGGGAGTCTCTGAGAAATACCACAGGTGACAACACAGGGGGCTCTGTGTGCTGGAGAACATCCACCTCCCACTTGACGGTTGGTTGAACATTTCTAGCATCTAAGAGTGGAGGGAAGAGAGGCACAGCACTATCGCTTTCAAAGACTGATTTCAGAGGAAGGTAAAGAAGGACAGGGTGCTCTTGGGAGAGAACATTTCCAGTGAGTTCTCATTCCAGACATTTTAGGTTACAACACCAAAGGTTCTCTCTCACTGATTTCTACACTACTCAGCCCAACTCAGACTATTTAACGTTCAAACCAAGCTTGTCTTTGCTCCCAATTGTAAAGCATTGGACGCAAATATGATGTAATGGGAACACACTCAGTCTTCACCAATGGATGCAAGGCCACACATCTAAATAGCTCGGTCATCTTCTTACTCTGCGCTATAAATGAAGGTTACTTGACAGAAGACTCGTACAGGAACCCATACTGCACGACCCCCTTTTGAGAAGATAGAATAGGGCTAGGCAGTCAGGGACAGGACCTTAGGGGGTGGGGGTAGGGGTGGGAGGTGCGGAGTGAAGTACTGTAGACGTGGGCAGAATGCAGCCTACTGACCATACCCTGTTCTAAGAAAAAAAAAACACAGAGACAGACAAAATGGCCTAGAACTGAACCCAACTGGGCAGGAAAAGAAGAGTGCATGAGCACACAAGCTGGATAAATAAGCTTTAAAATGTATGCATGTTGTTAAGGCAGAATTCTTGGGGGGGGGGGGGAGAGACCAAAACAAAACAATCAGAAGCCAGCATAGCATATACAGTTATCTTCCCCTAGACAAAGAAGCACACTTCCTTCTCTCTGGTGCACTGGGCTCCTGGCTCTCCTGTGGCCGGGGATGTGCTCTCCACACCCACGTGGCCATAGCCACATGGCTCCACATGTAGACTAATGGACTGTCATTAGCTTGGATGCTGAACTACACCCAACTGCAACATGGAAGGGGAGCTCTGGACACTGGCCTGCTTTGGCTCTCCTGGAACCCAGCTGCACCTTTCCCAGGACGGCCTCAGGGACAGAGACTTTGGAACCTGAGAGAAAGAAGCTTCATGGGCAACCCTCTCTGCTGCAGGGAGTCTGCCTATCCCTCAATAAACTTGGCTGTGCTTTCCATCTTTGCCCGTGGACTCGTTCTTCGATTTTGCGAGAGAACAAACTCAAACCCGAACAGAAATTTGGCATCACTTCCAAGGCCCTGTACTTGATTTTGTGTGTGTAGTTCTGAGTCCCTAAAAATAAAAATAATAAATAAATAAAAAGCCTTCCCCTTCCAAACTGCACTGAGCCTCTGGTCCCACCAAACCTGGGTGACCCTGGCATACAGCCTTGAGCACACTCAGGGAGCATGGAGCCAAGTGTGCTGGCATAACAGTTCCATTTTGATTAGGACAAGCTCCACGAGTTCTCCTGGAATTTCCCCACAAAACTAGTGAAAGAGCATTTGCTACCAAAAAAGATGTCTCTTTAGGGTAAGGATCATGGTAGGCTGGTTACCTTCAAGAAAAAGCATACCTGGGAGAAGCTCGAAAAGCCAAGGAGTCCCCTTTGTGAAGGACCTGTCCTCTTCTAGGGGAAACCCCGTCGTCGGGGAGATGTTCCCCGCACTCCGCCTGGCCCGCTCTCAGTGGAGAAGGCATGAGTTCATCTGCACAACACACACAACTCAGTGTTGTCTGCTGGGCTCTTCCTGGTCACCCTTCCCAACAGACTCTCCAGCCCCAACATCTTTTGACTGTAGTTGAAGGAGTTGTACTTAAAAGTGATGGCCTCCGCCATTTTGACAGGCTACTCTGAGTTCCTGGGTCTCTCCCGTGCATACATGATAAACTTAGCTTTTAATTTGTTTTTTCCTCCTGCGATTCTGTCTCTTGTTAACTTGTTTATTAATCCGGCCAGAAGAACTGGGAGAGCAGAAGATAATTTTCCCTGCCAGGCACTAGCAACTTTATGTTGTGGGCCATTTAAATGTCTTTTGCTAAGTTCTCTGTTTGTTTATCTCCTCTTCTCTTTTACATTCTAGACTATTCTATTTGGACATGTATTGACACCTTCTTCCTCACTCTACCCAAGCTCATAGCAGGGTATGAATTAAATCCTTTGATATGACGCTAAATGTAGTATTTCTGAGGGAAATATTGCTGGGTTTGTTTTTCCAACTAGTATGACTATTAGGATCCATGCTCAGGTTATATCTATTTGTAACTGTTTTTTAAAGTAAATTGGTATGAAATGACTTTTTTGGACCATCCTAATTCAGAGGGGTGCCAGCATTCCCATTGTTTGTCTCAAACACAGACACTATGGAAACTCAAATGGCCCCATGAAAGGATGGTATACCGTCTTGGGGGGTGGGGGGAGGTAGGTTGTGACACCTACGGTTGTTGTTGTTGTTGTTTTGAAATAACAACACACACACAAAGTCACACACAATCACAGGGTCAGCCCTGAATAGATGAGAAAAGGCTGGCTTCAATGGAAGGAAGACGAGCTAGTTAACAGTTGGTAGTTTCAATACTTTACCTTACCCCCCCCCCCATAGCAGCAATTCATTTTTATTCATAACGTGGTCCGTTTAAAACAGCCCCTATCCGTGTGAAACCATTTGGCCTGCAGGTTTGAGCAGATACAATGTTAAACAGGGTCCTTTCCATTTAGGGCAAGAGGCTGAGCCTGGTCTGCGCGGACCCACAGCACTTCCGGCTAACCGGATCACCCAGGCTTGCTTCATTTGGGAAGGCAACGTGGGTGGGAGCATTTGGGTGGCATACCCAAAAACCACAGTAATTGGAGGGGGGGGGGGCGCAAATCTCAATTAATGACTCCTCGGCCAGCTACCAATCTTGGTTTCTAAGGGACTCCACCTTGGTGTCCGCAGCGGTAGCGGCTGCCTAGGCACCTCGGACAGAAAGGACACGCATCCACATACATCTCGGGGCCCTGACCATTTCCCAGGGGAGGCTCTTGCTATCGCCGGCTTCCTTGGCTCCCTGCCTCCCTGTCAGCCTGAGGGTCTGTGGACCGGAATGCTCCCAGCTTCTCAGGGCTTCCGTGGGAACCCGGGCAGGAAAGGGCTTGAGACGTGACACGGCCGGCGGCGTGGCTCTGCCCGGGCTCCTGCACCCCGCATTGCTCGGAGCGCAGGGGATGCTGCGATGAGCGTCCCCTGCTCCCCCGGCACCCCTCCTCCCCGGGAGCCGGGAGAGTGGCTGAATGTTAGCCAAGGACGTGCGTGGGGTGGAGGTGTTCGAGGTGGCGGGCCCAGACCCCGGCGCGGCGGCCCCCCGCAGACGCGGCCGCGGGGGCGGGGAGGGCGCGGCGGGGGCTCGCGGGGCCGGGCGCCTCCCAGGAAGGCGGGGAGGGGAGCGCCTGTTTACCCAGGAGGGCTGTGCTGATAGCACGTTCCCCGAGTTTACTTTGCTTTCCTTGAGTTTATTGTGAAGGGGTAAAGTTTTCGGATCCGTCACGTGACCCTGACAGGTCCTGCCTATGGCGCGGCAGACCACCCACGCCGAGGGCCATGGAACTGCTTAATAGAAACAGGCTTGTAATTGTGAGTCCGCGCCGCACTCCGCCGAGAGCCTCCGGCGGCCCCGCGCGCCGGGGTTTTTACACTTTCCGCTCCCTTTGTAACCACGGCGGAGCGGGAGAGGACCCGGGCCGGGGCGAAGGCGAGGACGGCGGGGGAGACAAAGAGACCCGCGGCGGCCGGGCCAGGGGGAGACGAGGGGAGCCGGGGAGCAGAAGGAGGCGCGGAGGACCCGAGAAGGGGGGCGCCGGGCAAAGAGGAATTGATGTGAAGCCCAAGCCCCGCGTCCGCGCCATCGGCACCCGCGCTCCGGGCAGGGCTTGACGGCCGGCTATGGTGAGTGCAGCCGCCGCCGCCGCCGCCGCCTCGCCCCCGCGCGGCGCGCGCCCCGGGGACGGGCGCTGCGGGACCCGGCGCCCCGCGCAGCGGAACGGGGGCCGGGCGGGCGGGCGGGCGGGCGGCGCGCCGGGGCCGCCGGGCTGGGTGGGCTGCGCCGCCGCCGGGAGCGGTGGCCGCCCGCGCCTCGGCGCTCGCTCGCTCGCTCGCACACTCCGGGGCCCCTGCGCCCCTGGCGGCCCCGCGGGGCGGGGAGGGGGCTGGCGGCGGCGGCGGCCGGGGAGCGGCTGCAGGGGGAATTCTCACGGAGGGGGTCGCCGGGGATCCCATTTGCACGCTCGAAAGGGTCGACACCTTGGCTTCCGCTCCTCAGCCTGGCGGCGGCTACTGCGTGGCGAGGGTCGGCGGAGCGGGGTGGCGGGGCTGGCGCGGAGAGTGACAGCGCCGCGGGGGAGGTGCGGGCTGAGCGCGCGCACCCCCGCCGGCGCCCCGGGCTCCGGGGAGCCGCCGGAGACCTGCTGCAGGGGCCGGCGCAGCTCGCGGCGCCCGGACCCGGACCCGGACCCCGACCCCGGGGCTGGGAGGGAGAGGCACTTTCCAAACCCTGGCGCTCAGAGGGCGCCCTCCCCGCCGCTGCTGGTGGGAGAAGGGCAGGGGGGGGGGCTTTTATGAGTTCACGAAGGGGCCACGCGTAGGAGATAGTATGTGTTGATTTAATCACCTACAGAACCAGGGGGGTTCTGGTGCCTGCCACCCATTGCAGAGGAGTGTCGCTGGGAGGCCGGGGAAGCCCTGAGGTGGCCAGACCCATTCAAACTCCTTTAGACCTGGTGCCCAGGCTGGGTTCCCGGGACTCCAGGGACTCCACCTCCGGGGTGACATGTGCTATGTCTCCAGGTATTTAAGTTTATGTTTAAAAATGACAGTGTGTGGGTGATGAATAAGTCCAGAGTTCTTAGATCTCAATTTCTGTCATCTAAGAAGAACCTTACGGAATGTTGCCTGTGGAAGACACCCAGAGACTTGGGAGAGAAAAGCACTATTTTCCCATTTATCCTTCCTTCCTCCCTGGGGAGGGGAAATATATATATAAAGACCCACATGGGTGGCTCTAAATATTTCAAAATTGGGAACTGAGGTCTTGAACTGCTACAATAGTATATTTTCAGCATTCTGTGTGTGTTCAATTTTTTTCTCCTTTTGGCTTCCCCAGTTCAACATGCAATTAATTGCCTCCACAAAGAAAGACAATGCTTTTTGGTGTCATCCTTTGTTACTGTCACATCATTTCTGGGTGGCACCCCAGGATAAATTGTTGCCTCAGGTGCATTGTGTACCCATTGCTGCAAAACCTGGGGCTTTCCATTGTGAGTCTGAGTGCGCTCCAGCTGTCACCCAGAGTGTGTCTCCCCCCCCCTCCCCCGCAAGGCTGTGGGACACCTCTGAGCCCAAGATCTTTTTATATTAAAATGTTGAATCCAGGTGGACACCAATAGGCCCATTCTCTATTTAGGTGTTAACCTGCATTTCAGACCCACTAAGAAGTGTATATAATTTCTGTTTACAATCTAGTCATAATCTAACAAGCTATTTGAATAGTAGTTAGCACCATTTGAAGCTATTCTGTGAAAGAAAATAGAAGCCTTTTTTTTTTTTTACCAACCGTCTTCAACTTTTCAACTTCCTACAGATAGAAAAACTGACAAGCCAAATCAATGTGGATTAAAATATGTCTCCCGGTTTATCCTTCTCTCTCTCTCTCTCTCTCTCTCTCTCTCTCTCTCTCTCTCTCTCTCACACACACACACACACACACACACCTTTTATTTTCTCCCGCCTCTGCCACAGTGTATAAAGCCCTATTGAGACATGTAGGCGTGATGTGTAAACCGGATTAGCAGTATGAAAGAAAGACACACAATAAGCTGGAATTGTTTTACTTCCCTTTCATTTCTCATGCCTATATCTCTAATAAATTTGTTGCTCCAGCAGTGGGTCAAAGGGATCATGTTGCTCAGCTTCTTTTTCATGCAAGACCCAATGGCAGAGATCACTGAAACGAACAGTGTGCCTCCTGCCAAAGGCAGATCTTGATACAGATATATTAGATGGGGAGATAGAGATGAGGCAAGAGGGGAGATGGAGGGAGAGCTGCTCAAAGTGGGCTGTTTCCAGAATACATCTCTATCAATTAAAGCAATGTGGCTCAGAAGGTATTTAGACAGGGGAGGACATCAATATAAGGCTCCAGGCTATGCTTTCTTTCAAGTTCACTGCAGGCTCTGAACCTTTTCTTTGCACTTGGTGACTGGCATTGCCAGCAAGAGAATACCAGGAGCTTTGGCACTGCATACAGTCTAATTCCACTGCTCAAGCGAGTGTCGGAACCTGGAGTGATAAATGTGGAGATTTTGGGGGCCTTCTCAGGACACCTCCCCTCTGCCACCACCCCCCAGCCCTCGGCTCAGAAAATGCCAGTGCCCCTGGGTTTGTGCTGCAGACCCCTCATTTACTCCTTTGTGGAACTGGGAGCAGCTTCCCATTAAAGGAGATCAGGGGTAATTAGCAGCATTATTTTGACAAGATGGCTAGAGCTATTCCCTTTCCTCCAGTTGGGGGGGGGGGGGGGAGTGAGTGTGTGTGTGTGTGTGTGTGTGTGTGTGTGTGTGTAGGAAACAGAAGATGGGAGGGAGCAGGGGAGGGGAGTCATACTTGGGGTTTTTATATTTTGTGACTGCTGAATCTACCCCCCCCCAAACCTTTTAGACTCATTTCCTACCATCACCTTTTTAGCAAATACAAAAGCTGCCAATGATAAAATAATAAGGCATTCTTAGGGAGCCAAGAAAATGTGGTGGTTGGTGGCATACTGACTTGAATTGAGTCAAGACTCAACTCTTAAGGCACCTGCTGAACTGCTCAGGCTCTGACCCACCCTGCAGTCTCCACCCATGAATGGAACATTACATCCAACCCCAAATTCCCCTCCATCTCACACTCTCTGCAAGAATACTCTGGGACTTGGTGTAATGTCAGTAATCATTTGCATTTGTGCAAAAGAGTGTTAAAATTGGTAGACAAAATTATAACATTGCTCAAGGATCAAATTACGAGAACACATTTATCTCTATTCATTTGTACTCTGCAACAATGAGTTAAGTTACATTAGATTTTAAAGACCCCTTTGGTTGGATGTGAGCAACCAGTGGGAAGTTCAGTCTCACTCTGGTTCGTCAGCACTCCACCAGGGCCAGCCCCCACCACTGCTTACCACTGGAATGCCCACACACACAGGGCAGATGCTTTAGCTCAGTGTCACTTTTCCGATAATCAGATGTCATTTTTGAGATGTGTGTGTGTGGCGTGGCCATGGATGTTTGGAGTATGGGAGCAGAGAAAGAAGATACGAGTGAATATGTTACGAGTTTAAGGAATCTGTTTTGAAAACTACATACTCCAATGAAGACTTGGAGATGGAGAGACCAAAATAGCACTTCATGCACTGAGATGAACTTTACTTGGAAAGGGGAGATAAAACACCAAACGGTTGCTCCGGAGAGAGCCAGCAGGTCCGACTGGTTGAGAAGGCCCAGAGCTGACACTTATTTGGTAACTCAGGAGGGGAAGAGCCATTTCGGGGACTGTCTCCCAGCAGGCTCTTTTGTAGGCCTGGCTCCTCCAGCTACCTCATTTCAGGTCCCCGGAATCCTCGTGGTTAGTTGGAGTTAACACACCCGGTGTGGCGCAGCGGTCCCCTGCACAGGGCATGCATATTAAAGGCGACAATGCTTACAAATGTAAATAAGGGCAGATTGGTTAGGAACAACATTATCGCTGGGAATGTCGCCCTCGCATGCATCAGCAATGAGGCAAATTGGGGGCAGCCACAGCCCTGACCACCCAAGTCGAGCAGGCTTTTACACTAGCTCCTCTTCCCTTTCTTAAAACGTTACAGAAACAAGGCCAATTAGATCCTCAAAGTAATTCATCTCTGTGTATGAAAAAGAGCAGACCACAGGGGAAGAGGCGGTGGGGGTGGGGAGATTAAGATAGCGCTTGTGAGAGCCCAGGCCGGGGATTGCGTCCTGGAACCAATGGGTAGAATTTACAGGCTGGGACCATTGTCTGAGATGCTGAAAAGTTAACCTATCAAACAGCGGGTGAGCTGGCGGCAGGGCGCTGAAAACCCAGGAGATCAATGTTCAAAACGTTTAGGAATTAAGTCAAACCGAGGGAAATGAGCCCAAGTGGAATTTGCCATTGAAATGGTGCCCGGGTAGCCGCAGCCAGGATGGAGGATGTGCAGCTGCCCGCGGAGAGTAATGGGGAACCATGATGGGTACATAGCCTGTAATTTCATTTTAGGATCCACAATCCAAGCAGCCATACTGAAATTGCTGTAAAATAAAAGACTGGTAGGAAAACTAATATTTTGGTCTAAAACGTTAAGAACTTTGAAAAAGACAAACCTAGCAACCTGTCTGGCTACATGCAGCATACCTTTAAATATAAAAACTGGCATGGAAAACTAGGGGAAACCTAGTTTTTAAAAAATGATTTTCAGCTACAAGCACGACACGTCTGCAGAACCATTCAGTAAAAAAAAAAAAAAAAAAAAGGTTAGAGAAATCGCCTTTCCTGTTGTTTCCTATTTATCAAGCATAATAAAGATAAGAATTTTGCTCAAAGATTGAACGTGCTATGGTCGAGCCCAATTCTCCCGAGATGTTTTTTTTTTTATTAAGTACGAAGTATCGTTTTCATTTGGACAGTGCTCATCTTCCCATCTGGATTTCAGCAGCCCTTCCCAGAACAGCACACAAAATCACGTGCTCCCTTGGAGTTCTGACTTTTGAATTTCCGCGCTGTCCGGGCCCTCCGGTCCTCCTCCAGGTCCCGTGAATTCCCCCAGACCTTTTCCTCTTTGTCTTTATTCTACAGGTCACTCTGCCCGGCCCGGCGAACCGCAGAGGTTTTGCCGGTTCGAGATCCGGGGGGCAGGATCTCCCGGGGAAAGCAGGAAGCAGAAAAGGCTAGAGGGAATGCAGTGAGGCTGGGCAGGGAGGAGAGAGCACAGGGGAGGAGAAGGAGAGGAAAAAAGAAGGGAGCGGGAAAGGAGGGAGGGGAGCCTCTGAAGAGGAAGGAAGAGGGCGGAGAGGGCTAGCCTACAGGCCCCCCACGGGAGCCGCGTGGGCCCACCCGGTGGCCGGCTGGCAGCGCTGCAGCCGCTCTCCGGCCGGGGCCGCGGGGCGGGTGAATGGAAAGGGACCCCGCGCGCTTAACCATTGGCTGGCCGCGGGGAAGCCGGGCGGGCATTGGGCAACGTCAGGGGGCCGGACCGCCTTCAGGAATGTACTACGGCGCGTCCGGCACGTCTGTCCGCGCCGGCGGGGTGCACGCCTCGCCGGGGCTCCTGGGAGGCGGCTTGGGAAGTGGAGCCCGCTGAGGGGAGAGCCCGGCGGCTTCCCTACCTGCTCACGCCGGGCCGCGCGGGGCGGCCGGGAGCTCGGGCGCGCGCGTTCGGAGACGCGCACGCGCGCGCGCGCAGTAGACCTCCCGGCGGCCGGGCGCGCGCCGGCCGGCTGAGGTCACGTGGCCGCGGGAGCTCCGCCCTCTCTCCACTCCTCCCCCTTTCTCCATCTGGGTTTCTTTCTTTCCTTTCTTCGTTTTTTTTTTTTTTTTTTTCAATGAACACACACCGTGTGCATCTTAAAGCCACACGGCCCCATTTCACGGCTTCAGTCGCCTTCTTGTTGCCGCGGGTCCCTCTGCGGTTCAACGCCGTTTCTAAAAAGAAGAAACAAATATTAAATAAAATGAGGCAGAATCGAGGGTTTGGGGGTCTGGACCCTGTCGCAGGGAGGAACTTAACTTGCAAACGTAAGGAAAACAAATTCCCCTGTCCAGAAACGATGTTTAAATTAAAAGGAGAGCTATGTGAGCAGTTCAGTTTGACTCAGAGTGGCGTGTTTTCTTCCCCAACGGGAAGCAAAGCCCCCGGAGCCTGGGAGACACTGGCCGCAGTATCCCACGAGCCCTCGCAATCAGCCCACAATTTGTTTCAAATGAATCCAACATCAAAGCCTTTATTGTCCCCTACGTCACGCTATTATTAAATATAACAGGATGCGTACCAGTTTTTGGGGAAAAAAAGTTTAAAACAGACTTTAAATAAGGACATGAAATTAATTTTTAAAAAGGGGCGGGGGTAGGATGTCTAAATCCAAAATAGGAAAACTTCCTTAAGGAAACAATTCCGTTTCTCTGGATTGTTAAAAGGATTCTGTTGTTTCTTTTTTTTTAAAAAATATGTCACATTAAATATTCAAATAAAAACGCCTCTGCCTCCATGAGAACGCTTCGGTGTCTGATACACGGCTTCCTTCAAACCCGGACTGTGCTGCCTTGGGTTTGTTTTATTTTATTTTATTTTTTTTATTTTAGAAGGGGAGGGGGCGAGGGAATGGATTTTAAGAGAGGTTTTCTTTTTCCAAAGTCTTTACTTTCCTCTTTAACTTTCCATTTTGTTTATCTTAATGTTAGGCGTTGTTCCCTGCGAGAGTCTAAGTCTTCTCTTTTAGTTAGAAAAGAAAAGAAAGGAGGGGGAAAAAAATCTGGCACATACTGGTGTACTATCCACCACCCTGTCATTATTGGTGCAGGCCTGGGAATTCAAGCCGGACCTCCCAGTATTTGCTGCAGCTCGAGGCCAAGGTGCCTCTGAAAGAGTTTTCTTTGAGGAATTTCAGAAATTGTTTAAGCGCTTAAAAAAATATTACACTTTCCCCCGCGTCTATCGCGAGGCAAATGTTCGTGGGTGTTTGTGTGTGAGAGTGTGTGCGCGCGCTCAAAAGGCCTCTACAAAAAGAAGATACTGTTGAAAAGAAAAGGAATAAAAAAGAAGGGGGGAGCATTCCTTAATGGAAGTATTGCATGCGAGAACGTTGGCGCTCTCGGAGGCTCCCCCCCCCCCCCCCCAGCCGGGATGCACACACTGGGGTTGCCTACCTGGGTGGTCTCTCTACTTTGGTGAGCTGTTGCTAAGCAGCTAATAATAGTCATGTTTGCTGAGTAATTTCTGCCCTCCGTGAGCCAATCGCGTCGCAGAAACCCAAGCCATCTGACAGCCCCAGGGGCGGGAGCTCCAGCCTTTTTCTCTTTCGCTCGCTCTCTCCCCCTCCACCCCCTCCCCTCCTCCTCTTTCTCCAAATGGAGAGAGTTCTTTTTTTTCTTCTTCCATCTCATCTATTGAATCAAGGAGCTGCTGCGGCCGCTGCCCGCTGCACACACACAGAGCGGAGTCCCCAGGTCCCGGGAGCGAGAGAGGCGCGCTGCACGGGGGCAGAATGGTCCAGTGGGTCGGCGAGGAGCACAAGAAAGCAGAGTCCGGGATCGAGCAGCCAACGCGAACCCAGCAGCCAGAGCCCGAGCAGCCCGAGCAGCAGCATCAGGAGCCGCCACCACCAGCAGCAGCAGCAGCAGCAGCCGTGGGAGCAGCGGCGGCGGCGGCTGCCCCTGCCCGGCAGCGCTGAGACCCTCTGGGCACCCACAGACCCTGCGGCGGCGACTCTGCGCTTGCCCTCCGCGGCCGCTTGGGCGACTCGGGAGGCGCCGAGGGAGCCGGCAAGGCCGGCGGGAGCGGCGGGGATTTGCTGGCGCTTTCTGCAGTGAAGGGGTCGCGGCGCGGGGCGGGCGGCGGGCAGGGGGAGCTGGGGACCGCGAGGAGCGCCGCACGAGCGCCCGGAAGACCGGCTGGCTCCGCGCGCCGGCTCTCGCCTTCCCGGGAACTGGATGTGGGCAGCGGCGGCCGCAGAGACCTCGGGACTCCCGCGCAATGTGGCAATGGAAGGCGCAGGGTCTGACTCCCCGGCAGCGGCCGCGGCCGCAGCGGCAGCAGCGCCCGCCGTGTGAGCAGTACCAGCGGCAGCAGCAGGATCAGGTCTGTCAACCGGAGCCCCAACGCGAACAGCCGGCGGCCAGAGGCGTCCTCGCCAGCCTAGCGCCGGGGCGCGCCGGGAGTCCGCAGCGGCGGCGGCGGCAGCAGCGCGCCGGACGGCCCGGGAAGCCTCGGTTCCCGCGGCGGCGGCGGCAACATGGCCTCGGCTGGTAACGCCGCGGAGCCCCAGGATAGCGGCGGCGGCGGCGGCGGCGGCGGCAGCGGGGCCCCGGGCCGGCCGGCCGGAGGCGGGAGGCGCAGGCGAACCGGGGGTCTGCGCCGCCACGCCGCGCTGGACCGGGACTATCTGCACCGGCCCAGCTACTGCGACGCCGCCTTCGCTCTGGAGCAGATTTCCAAGGTGCATTTCAGACTCTCCTCTCCTCCCACTCTCTCATCCCTCCTCTTCCTCTGTGGGTCCGCCGGGCCACACACACTTCTCCAGGAAAAGCAGCAGACAAGCGGGGATTGAAAAATTCAAACCCTCCCTCCGGTCCAGGGAGGAAAGGCTGTCTGAGGTCCGCAGGGGGTGGAGGGTGTGTGTGTCTGTGCGCGCGCGCGCCCGCGTGTGTGTGTGTGTGTGTGTGTGTGTACACGCGCCCTCCCGGCGTGCCTTTTCCGGAGCCTGGGAAGCGGTCCGCATGGACCACCTTGAGGGCGGCCGCGGCGCGGCTCTGCCCGGCGCCCCCGGCCTCGGAGCTCCCTCTTCCCGCGCTCCTGCCCCTATTTACAGCCCAAACCCCTGCAATGCTGCCACATTTCTTAACCTCTCGGAGGGGGAGGCGGAGTACGGAGAGGCGGAGAGAAGGGGGGGAGGGAGCCGAAATAAAGGTGGTTTCCTTTTCTGGCAGCCGGCTTTGCTTTTGTTGAGCATGAAATCTCAGCTCCTTTAAAAATTACCTTGGGAATAGGGCATCTCCCCTCTTCTATTCCCCGTTTTTTACCCAGTTCTCAGAGCCTTGGGGGAAAGGGAAAGTTGTAAACAAACTGCCACCTTAAATCCGCGGTCCGGGTCTGCGGAGCGGCCGGGTTCATTGTGTTTACAAGGCTCGTAGAAATGTGCGGAATCCGGGGAAGGCGAGCACCCGGACGGGGGCCTGCCGGGGCCCGGCCGCCGCCGGGGAAAACGCCGCCGCCGCCGGGAGCAGCCAGCGCCCGGTCGGGACCCCGGGCCTGGGCCCTTCCCTTGTGCACGCCGCTGCTTTTTATGTTTATGGAGAAGGAGAGGGAGAGAAGGGAAAGATCCTTGTGGCTGCCCTCTTCCGATCACAAATATTGTAAGTTGCAGATGGCTGCCCCACTTCCTAATCAGCTCACTCGGCGTCTCCCAACGCCATGGAAATGCGTCCGGAGAGGGCTCCCCGGGCCGCGCTCACCACGTGTGTCCCCTTCCTACCACGCCGGCGAGGGTCAGCACGGGGGGTTCCGCACTACATGGCTCCCCAAGCCGCCTAGCCCCCGTCCCTACAGGGGCGCCCCAAAGAAAGGTGGAGGGTGGGGCAGGATCTGCGTGGAAGGGAGGCGAGCTTTGCCGGTTCTTTAGTGTTGGGCTCCTTTGCAAGGGATCACGCAGCCTCTCCCTTACCAGGTCCGGCGTGGCTACTGCGAATGCTGAGGGATTTCTCTCCTCTCTGCCTCAGCTTCCCCTTCCCCTGGTTCTTACACTCCCAGCCCCCGCCAGCGCCGCAGGTCGCACGCGGGGATGCCGCGCAGGCCACGCGTGGTGGCGCCCCTGCTGTCGCCGAGGTCCAGCTCCCACGCCGCAGCCGGGCTCTGATTTATGCCGAGTCCCCCGGTCGCCCCCCCCCCCCTGGCCCACGCCGCCCGCGTTCTCCCGTGCGGGCGGGGACTCCAGCCTCGAGGGCATCCCCCACGGCTTCCGCGGGACTCGCGGGCGGGCGCGCGCAGGCGGGCGTGGGCGCGCGGGCCGGGGCTCCCCGCGCTCACCACTCCTCCCTTCTGCTTCGTCCTCAGGGGAAAGCTACTGGCCGGAAAGCGCCGCTGTGGCTGAGAGCGAAGTTCCAGAGACTCTTGTTTAAACTGGGTTGTTACATTCAGAGAAACTGCGGCAAGTTCCTGGTCGTGGGCCTGCTCATATTTGGGGCCTTCGCTGTGGGATTAAAGGCGGCTAACCTGGAGACCAACGTGGAGGAGCTCTGGGTGGAAGGTAAGAGCCCCACGCGGCGCCCTCCCGCCCTCCCACTTGATGAAGATATTCGCCGCCGGCGAGCACCTAGAGCCCCGGCGGCGAGAGAAAACCCGCGGCCCGCACCGGGGGAACGGATTGTTTGGGCGCCTGGCCCCGCGCCAGGCCCGCCCGACAAAGGCCGCGCTGTAATCGGCTCGGGGCGCCGCGCGGGGCTAGGTGTGGTGGGAGAGCGCGGCGGCGGCGGCGGCGGCGGCGGCGGCGGCGGGGCGCGGGGCCTCCGCGGGACGGACCACTGCGCGGCCGGGGGCCGCGGGGCCCGCCGCCGCCGCGCCGCCCGCCGCCGCCGCGCCCCGAGAGGCGGCCTCGGGCAGGCCTCGCCGCTCTTGGCTCCGGGCCTTGGCTTCCGTCCTCCCCCACCCCACCCACCGCGTCCAAAGGGGAGGGAGGGGGGGCGCGGGGAAAGGCCACCCCTCGGGCTGGAGGGAGTGTGCGCGCCCCCGGCGGCCGCGGCCGCCGCGCAGGGGAGGGCGGGGGGCGGGCGCAGCGCGGGCCTGCGGAGGCGGCGGCGTGTGTGGTCCTGTTTTTGGACGGCTTTCAACTCTGGGGGAAAAAAACATTTGTCTCAAGGTATAAAAAAAAAAAAAAAAAAGCGGGAGGTGGGGGGAAGGAGTTGGGAAAGAAACTGTAAAGCGCAGGCTGGGACGCATGTTTGCAAAGTAGATTAATGTTTCCTCGCGGGTGGGGGCTTTTAAAGCGGAATGATCCGCGGGGGCGGGGGCGGGGGCGGCCGGGCTTTCCGGGCTGAAAGGAGAAATGTGTTTTAAGAACCCGGGTCTGGAGGGAGGGAGGGGCCCCGGAGCTCTCCAAGGGGTTCTGCCAGTCTTTTCACTGCATTCCTCAATTGGGGCGTGCGGAGGGCGGGGAGGGGGGTCGTCCTGAAGCCTTTTTAAGCAATCGTAAATTTAAAATAGATCCCTCTCTCCCTCACGGAAACATTTTACATTCTTTTGGTGATACAGGTTTTGTTTTTTTGTGTGTGTTTTTTTTTGGGGGGGGGGGGGACAGTCTTGCTCTTTGGAAACACTTGAACCCCTAAACACTGCCTTGGCCCTCTTACAGTGGGATGGGAGGGAGGGATTGAGGTAATTATGTAGATATTTCAAACCAGAATATGTGGAGCATTCCTAGCGAAAGCTACCAAGGACACAATTGGGAAGCCTGAGTTACAGGCGCACTGCCCTCCCTTTCAGAACGCTGCGGAGGAACTAACCTTGGAGAATATTTTGTTAATTTTGCCTTGTTTGTGAAGATCCAGCCTTCAGTGTCGAGCAAACATATGGTGACGCCTTTAGCTGAGAAATGACAATTAAAATAATAGTTCAAATAATTAAGACCAGGAAACATTCTTGCCTTAAGTAGCTTGGTAATTAATACAGAGGTGTTATTTGGATGGAATCCACGGGGTAATTTACCTCAGTGCAGCACTTCGCTGTCATTGGGAGGATGAAAGAAGTGTTTTATTGACCACCTAGGATGTTCTGAGTGTCTGTGGCGTCCCTAGCACCGTGCTAGGCACTGGCGGGGACCTCGAAGCCTGGGTGACCACCCCTGAGCACAAATTCACCACTTAAAACTACTGGGGCTAAATGGACTTGCACTAAATCTGAGCTCCCAGTTGAAGTGGGTGTGAAAGTTCAGTGGGGAAAAAAAGGAAAAGTTTTGATGGAGGTGGTGAAGCAAATTAAGGCGACTTGGAGGGAGAGAGGATGAAGGAGGGAGCTCTAGGCCATAACTCAGAAAAGGGGTCAGGCAAAGGCCCAAACTGAGTGGACAGATGGCAGTAGAAGCTCGTGCCGCCCCCCTCCCTCCATTGGGTGCAGTAGCTCAGGTGGGCCCTGGACCGCAGGGCTGTAGTTTGAAGCTGTGATTGGCTAGACTGTGAGGAGCTATCATAGGTTCTAGGACAAAGCAAGGGATGAGATGGACAGAGGGGGCCCCCAGCTCTGTCCACATGTGCACTTTCCACCGTGGGTGCCAAAAAATGTGTTGGTTTTTGGTGACAATAGATCACTTTTTTGTTGTTTTGAGGATGACTTTTCAATAGACCTTTAATAGATTTAAAGATGAGTCATGTGGTTTTATTTTTGTAACATTGTGTATTTCTAGAAGCAGCTCTGTTTCTGCATTCCACTTTTCATTCAGTTCCTGGAAGGAGCAGTAGCAGGCTTTGGCTCTGTCTTCGGAAGAGAGCGTTAAGGACTGGCACACCTGCGGGGAAACTCCTTTTGCCTCCCTTTGGCCTCGGAGCTGTTTTCCTTCCCATTTCTGTTTTGGCAGTTTCAGGGTGGCTCATTGGTTCTTCAACCAAATACTATCTACTCAGTACTATCACTTGTTGAGCTACTACCATTACCATTTGTTTTTATCACAGGCCTTACAACTCAATGAAGTAGTTATTTATTATATTTATGTTTGTGATATGATAGTTTATGTATGTAATTCTTTTAAATATAATAGCTGAATTATTGTCCTTTTTATCTGAGAAACCATGGATCCTCCCTGTCACCATGACCACTTTGCCTACTAATGACTTGAGTCAGCGATTTTCAACCTTTTTCATCTCATAAACTAATTAAAATTATGCAGCACCAGAAAATATCTTTTTTTTGCACATCTGACTACATATGTGTGTTTATAATTTTGAATATATATATATATATATATATATATATATATATATGTGTGTGTTAATTACCTACCCTTTTTTAGGCTCCAAAGTGACTTTTGAAAAAATCAGGTGCCTATACTTGTATGTAAGGATTTCTAGTACCAAGAATTAACCAGTCAGACACAACCTTATTATGTGATGTGACCAACAAGATGCAACTCTTATTATATGACCTATGTGTTTATGGTTCAAGACGGGGCATTTACACCGGACAGCTGTTGTCATTTATTTTCATTTGACAATCTAAGGGAAAAGAGGTCAGGCCCCTGACTAAACAGTCAGGTATTGCACGTTTTAAACATTCTTGTGGCACACCTGTTGGAACTCACTGACTTAAGTCACCTTGGTCTCCTGTTGCCTGGACCCCGATTTGTCATTCATGCACTCGTTCGCAGTGTGCTAGGTTTTTCCCCTGTAGAGGAAGCCACCGTTGGATAAATGCAAATAAACCCAGCCTGGGAGGCCACATACCATTTTGTAATCCTAATTTAAATTCACAGTAGAGGTCTTGTGTGTGATTTGGTGGGCTTGCTGTTCCTGTTGGCAGTAAGTAGTGGGAGCCTTTGCTGTCTTACACTGCAGTAAATTAAAATGAGTAGCAAACTCAGAATTTAAGTTAATTATGCACTTGAATCTCTTAAATTCTTCGTCACTGTCAGCAGAGAAGTCTGTTAGATGGTGTTTTCTTAATTGGAACTGTAAATGTTCTGAGTACACATAGGGTGCTGGCTACTACATGGAATAAACCAAATGATGGCGGCTGTGTGTTTCCATGGTTAAAAAGCAACAGAAGGAAAGAAAGCATAAGAGATTTTAGAAGGAGAGGAATGCTGAGGGATAGTTTGGAAAATGCTATTTTTTCTGTGATTAAAAAAAAAGCCATGAATATATACATAGATGTATACCCACCGACCAGCATCTGGAGGCATATGTTATGTCTACATACAAATGCATACATGTAAAACTTGGGCAAAAGTGAGTTTACAGTTCATATGGGAAAAGATGTGCAAGTTATGAGTATTATAATAGCTTTATTAACTCAAAATAATGTCAGTGGCACCGCACCCTTAGACACAATCTCGTAAGTGCTCAAATTGCTTCATTATTTACACATTCTTATAGTCTTTGGAAATCAGCTGTTTCAGTGACCTGCTTGGGTCAGCCCCACTGTCTCCCAGGTGGTTGAATTCACACCTGCTTAGCCCTTCCCTGTATAGAGAGAACAGATGATAGATAGATAGATAGATAGATAGATAGATGGTAGATCTCCACTTGCCTCTGTGGTTGTGTGTGCACATAGAGTTACTACATGCATTCCTATAGCTGCCAAATAATGTTATCTTTTTAATGTAGCCAGCAAATTAAAGGTCTCCTTTGATTTCACTTTCATGCCTTGTTTAGCATGCTGGGAAGATGTGGCTTTAAAAAGACAGTGTCATACATTGGCTGCTATGTGCGGACCTGTGTAAGCTAGATAAGGAAGGTGCCTCAGTTTCTTTCATGGCATCAGTGATGAGAATTTGATTCTGTTATTCAAATGTTCATATAACGATTGCCTTTTAAGAAAGTGTCAGTATACATTAGACATTAGCTTGAATCTAAGGTCAAGTAAAAAATGTCAAATCTAGCTCACTTGTGAATGGTGTCCTGAAGTTTAGAATATGTGGAGCCCTGGCTGGTTTGCTCAGTGGTTAGAGTGTCAGCCCACACACTGAAGGGTTGTGGGTTCGATTCTGGTCAGGGGCATGTACCTTAGTTGCAGGCTCAATCCCCAGCAACCCATTGGTGTCTCTCTCACACCAATGTTTATCTCCCTCTGTCTCTCCCCCTTCCTTCCACTCTCCAACAATCAATGAGGAAAAATACCCTTGGGTGAGGATTAACACCACCAACAAAGAAGAATATGTGGAATGATATAGTGGACATCTGCTGTTATGCAAACACATTCCAGCAGGGCCAGGGAGAGGCTAATTGCTATTCAAAAATAAAAACATCCACTGAGAATGTATTCTCTGTGCTTGCTCTGTTCTGGGCACTGCATGACGCCCCTGCCCTCAAGGTACCACCCCAGCGGGCATACAGACCGGCGGCCCTCAAGGTACCACCCCAGCGGGCATACAGACCAGCGGCAAGATGGCAGGACAGCCCCGGGGGAAGGGCCTGAGACAAGCTTAGGGGTCGGAGAGTTGGGGGTCACGGGCCTTCCAGGCTCAAGGAACAGCGCGGGCAAAGGCTCAGGAATCAGAGGTGTGGCTCCGAGAGAACTGCCAGCTTCCTTCGGTGGGAACATCAGGTGCGAGGTGGGAGCCGGAAGGACGAAGGCCCAGCCTCCTGGCGGGAGGTCTTCAATGTGTGTAGGGCTTTTGGAGGGGAGGCTGCCGGTCCTCCCCCGCCCCAATCTCTGCCTGTGTTGGGATTTGCACTAGCATTTTGGCCCTTCCTGGGACCAGGGCACTTCACCTGGATCTCACCCTGTGGGCACAGAAGGAAAATGTTTTCTTTTTAGTCTTGCCCATTTCTCTGTTGTCTTCCATTTTCACTTAGCACGTTTATCCTCCTGTCTCCCTTAATATCTGCCCTCTCTACGCCAACCTTCTCTCAGACTCCAGTTTGTTGTCGCCATATCCCAGTGACAGAATGTCCATTTGTGTGTTTGAACGTCTTGGTTTTTCCCTCAGAGCTTGCCCAGCCCCTAGCTTTCTTTACTGCAAGAGGGAACAAACTTGAAATGAATCCATTTGTGTTTGTTTATTAACATCTCCAGAGGCCAGCATCAAGGGAGGAATAGCTTCGATTTTTTTTTTTTTTAAGAGAGAGAATTTTTTAAAAGGCTGCTTGGGGTTTATGAGTGCTCTTGAGTTCATACGTACGTGCTAGCATTCTGCCTTCCGTGTTCTTGGCAGTTGTAGGCGATAACTGTGGAGCCTACCGTCCTTTCCGCTTAGAACGAGCTTTCTCACTGCTGACCTTCTGGGCTGCTTAATTCTCTCATGTGGGGCCTTCCTGTGCCTTGTGGCAGCATCCTTAGCCTCTGCCCACCAGATGCAGCTGCACCCTCCAACTGTGATAACCAAAATTATTTCTGGTCATTGGAGTGTGTGGGGGGGGGGGGGGGCACCATGTACAATATCACCCTGATTAGAACCTCTGGTTTAGATAACAGATTTCAGTGGGAAGAGCCATGCTTTGCAGATGGAAGGCTTTCTTTATGATGGAGCTGCAGCTGCAAATGCATGGACTTGACACACGCAGGAATTTTATTTTGTAAGGTACTCTGCCATCCCCACATTTACTGACCCAGGTAGCTAATGTTTTTCATGCTAATTCCTTTGTTTTCTTCAATTGCATTAACGTCAGATAAACACCATGACAGGTTGAGGGTAGGGCAGGCCATGGAAGAAAGAAAGAAATGTACATTCAGGTACTTTTTCCTCAGGTGACTTAACTTTGCCAGCTAGATCTCGGGGCATCTCAGCGCCCGCAGGCTGAAGGGTTTTGGTATGGAGGTGACTTTGTAAAACACAAGGAAAGACACCTCTGGATTTTGTTCATATTGAAACAGCAGCCTTTTCCCCGGAAGTCCCCACGGCACAGGATTAGCGCATTGGCGGTCTAGTGCTCCAGATGTTCCTGCCACAAACCACGCTTGCCCAGGTGCTTTCCACAGCCCAGCCAGAGGGACTGGGTCCGCCAGGAAGCGGCAGGCGGGTTCTGCGTTCGCTGCCCTCTCCCTGGCGATCACCCGGCTTCTGGCCACGGGGGCTGGCCGTGCAGGCGAACCTCACAGTGGACAGAAAGACCGAAGGCATCGCCCCTCCTCTCCACTCGCTTCCCCGTGCGCGCTTACAAACTAAGAACGTGTTTACTGATTAAATTCCCATAGTGGGCGTGCACACATAGGTAGAAGCAGTGGTGGTGTTTCCTTCCCAGCTGGAGAGAAGTGTTTAAAACGATATGGATGTAAAAGTAAGCGAGAGCCTCAGGTGCCTTCTCCCAGGGCAGCCGGCCCTGTGGTCCTCCCTCTCTCCTCTCCCGCCTCTCTGCCGCCTGCCACTCCTCACTCACCTCCAACAAGGTTAGAAGCCAGACGGGCGCAGGGGTGTTTCAGATGCATGCAGTGCCACTTGGAGGCCCCGCGGATGACAGCTTCCAGATGTACGAACTGCCGGTTCCGTTTGTTTGGATTATGCGCCACAGCTGATGGCTAGATTAACGCTGGCTGGACAAGCTATGGGAGATTTGTCTGGCTTCCACAGTGCCATGTTTATATTTCATTGGGCTTTCTCCTTCAAAGCTGACCTCCCTGTGACCCCAGAGCTCTGTCCATCCAGGCCGAGCTGTAACTTGTCAGCCCTTCTTGTGTTGGGGGGCTCACAGTGCAGGAGAAGGGCTGCTTTTGGGGCTGCCCCATTTTGTTGGGGGGCAACTGGCTGCCCAGATGGAGCCACTGGAGAGTGTAGGCCAGCCGTGGGCAAACTACGGCCCTCGGGCTGGATCCGGCCCGTTTGGCTGTTCTATCTGGCCCGCAGCGCCGAAAGAGCGGAGGGTTCTCTTGCTCTCCCCTCCGCTCCTTCACCAGCAGCCCAAGATGAGAGTGCCAGCATGGTCAGGTTGCTTTTGTTCCGGCCCTCCGGTCCAGTTTAAGAACCAATTTGGCCCTCGAGTCAAAAAGTTTGCCCACCCCTGGTGTAGTCTGTTCTGGGGCAGGTAGGTGTGTGTGTGTGTGTGTGTGTGTGTGTGTGTAAGTGTAATTTTAAACCTAGCATGTGTGTTTGGGCTTTTAAAGCTAGTATGGAAATATCTTGAAATTACTTTAAAGGGGAGCAGATTTTTAAATTTTTTTAATTTTTTAAATTTTATTTTATTGTTTAAAGTGTTACATATAGTAGTACATATATCTCCTTTTCCCCCCATTGACTTTCCCCGGCTGGGGGCAGATTTTAATAGAGGCCATTTTGCAGAAATGTAGTATTTTAATGTACTATTTTGACAATATTTTTTGGGGGGTAGAGGGGGAGTTGAGAGCGGTCCAGCTATGTGTAATATCCCCAAATAATGGTCATACCCATATGACTCTATTACTGTGACACTGTTTCCTTGGCCCCTCCCTGACTCCCAGAACCCTCTTCTGCTTGCTCCCTCCTCCCTTAACCCTCACCGTCCATCCCTTTGCTCTTCTTCACCTCTGTCCTCCCTTCTCTCCTTCTCCCTTCTTCTGCCCACCTTCTAAGCTGCCCAACTCATTTCCTCCCAGTAGATCTCAGGAGGGACGAGGGTCAAGTCTGCAGTGGTGGTAGATCCGGGTAGTCTCACACTGGCAGGGAATTCTGTATGTTTCAGCCCTCTTCGATGCAGAGCTAGCTGCCATGTGCATCGTTGGGGCTCTGACCTTGGAGAGGGCTGTTTCCAACACCATCCTCTTCGATGAGGGTCTTGTCAGTAGCAGATGTGCCTCCCTCACTGAGGAGTTGTGGCATTTTTATGAACTTCGAAGGAAATGTAGGCTCCACTGACCAGTAGAGTGTGATGTCAGTGAGGGTCCCCTGTGCTTCCTGTATCATATGGAATATGGAAGCCCCGCCCCCCAGCGGTTCTGAGGTGGTCAGTGAAACGCCCACACGCATATTCTGAGCCAAGCTTTCCTGGTGGAACTCCCGCCACAGCCATAGCCACAGCCATAGGGAGCACGGAGCTTGCTGAGAGGGGAGGCCAACTGCACAGCGTTCCATGGCCCGCCCACATGGAGTCCTGGGGAGGAGGGCTCTGCTCTGAAGGAGGGAGCTCCTGGGCCTTCTCGCCAGCAGCCTCCCCGGACTGTACGCAGGTGTCAAGGTTATCAAATGTAAATAACTGTATTGCTTGTTCTTTGCTTTCACACCCTGAATCTTGGTGCTTTAGGGCAGTGGTCGGCAAACTCATTAGTCAACAGAGCCAAATATCAATAGTACAATGATTGAAATTTCTTTTGAGAGCCAAATTTTTTAAACTTAAACTTCTTCTAATGCCATCTCTTCAAAATAGACTCTCCCAGGCTGTGGTATTTTGTGGAAGAGCCACATCCAAAGGGCCAAAGAGCTGCATGTGGCTCGCGAGCCGCAGTTTGCCGACCACGGCATTAGGGTAATATAACTGGATTTTTCCTCTTAAATTGGATTTAGCGTTGTTTTTTCCTTGACACTTCAATGTCTGTTTTTCTGCATGCACTAGTACCCTTTGTTCCACAGAAATAATTAGCCTTCCAGAACAGTAGAATGCTGCCCCTAAGAAACTGCTTGACCGCCGTGGAGATTTTTAGGAGTTGCATCCTGGCCTCAATCACTTCAGGACCATGACTGTTTTGTTATATTTGGGTTTCGAGCTTGGTTGGAAAAACAGCTGTCATGTGTTAGGGAAACTGTATCGTTGGTGGGCGGTCAGGTACCTGCTAATGAATGACAAGTTTGTTGTTGGAGAGATTTATAATGTGGAGTCAGGACCTTATTCCCAGCCCAGTAACCCAGGTGTGAGCTGCCCACAGAGTCCACATTGCACGTGGGTCCCCAAACATCCACCGGTCACGAAGGGGAAGCCAGTGTGAGCAAGTCTCCATGCCAGAGACTTCTCATGATAGGGTAATTAACAGAAACAGATTTTCCCAATTTATCAAGCAAGATAGCCTTCAGTCACTGGTGAAACGTGTGACAAAAGTAAGCAGGAGGAGCTGGAAGTGGGCTTTGTTAAGTCAGTGTGCATGATCCCCCCACCCCCACCCAATCACTGCTTAAGGGTTTCTGGCCCCTCGCTCAGGAATCCTGCCCAAAAATGCCAGATGTATTACACAGTCAAGTACTGCAATGTAAACACCGCTCTGTGCCATGAGCCGGGTGGTCTATCTCCTGTCTGAGAAGGCAGAGAGGTGGGGGTGGGGAACGAGGGGTGAGCCCTCTGCTCTGCAGTGAGCCCACGCGGCCCTGCCGTCCGCGTCTCGGCTGCACGGCCCAGGTTTGGAACCATCCATGAATGAATGCTCTGGGTGGCACAGAAAAGCAGCTTGACTAGGGATGCCAGAGAGAACAAGATGCGGCTTGGATAACGGTGCTTCTTTGGGTCAGATAAGTATGTCAAATGTTGAACCACATGTGGGGGCACTGATAGTGAGGAAGCTTGACTTCCTAGCAGCATCCTGGAGCATTACCCTGTCCATCCGCTGTGAGTGAAGTTGAACGTGGAGCAGAGCCAGTGGAGGAGAGGCCAGCTTCCTCCCCCACCCCGCCTGGGTCTGGGGAAGCCGGTGGGTTGGTGAAGCGCCCTGTGTAGCCCCCTCCCCCCCCCCCCCCCAGCTCACAGGGCAGGGCTGCCAGCGGTCCAAGGAGGTGGGATGCCAGACGTTATCTGTAACATCCAGGTCATCTAACACGAGGCAGCTCTTAGACAGACTAAATTCGGGGTTTTTGAAAATTAATATGAAGGTTATTTTGTGAGTTAGGAGGAAATGGGTTTCAGTTTGAATTTGGGGAAGTTGTTACAACAATCTGAAATAATGTTACCCTGATTTAAGAAATCAGTTCTATCCAGAGATTCCAGAAAATCGCTTTGAGAAACAGTGATGATAAAAATAGGAATTTTGAGATTAAGGAACGTGTAAGCTTCCTGACACGCTCCCCACCACCACCACCACCACCACTTTTTTTTTTTTTTTAATTCTCCCATCTTCCCACCCCATTCCCTGGCTTCCTTTGCTCTTTTACCGGGGAAATCAGAAAACTTCACAAGACAGACGTAGATATCAGAACGTGTATTTTTAGATAGTCTTTTTAAGAGAAAAAAATAACAAAAGAATTCCCCGGCTGCTGAGAAATGCTCTCCTCTTACCTGGCTACTCCCCCATGACATTGATGCATGGCTGTGGCAGGTTTTAAAAATGATAAATATGTCATCGTCTCAGTCCACACACGACACAGAAAAATCATTGCTCACGTTTAATACCTCGCGTACTAGCAAATAAAGCTTACAATTTGTGAGACTGGATCAGGACGAAATATCTACTAACTTTTTTCTAGAGATTTGGGGAATAGGATGACCCCTTTTTCCTCCCCCCGCTTTTTTAAAAAAAAAAATAGGCTACAGTTTCACATGGCTCCCAAAAGAAATCTCTCTCCCTTTTTGTTTCCCACACCAATTGATTTATCATTTTGCTTGCAAGCAGATCCAGAATGTTAGGGCAAGAACACACTCACTTTTTTCTCGTAACTTTTTTGTTGCGGACCGAAACCAGTTGACTTGAATAAATTTTTCTGAGGCCTGAATGTAGCCAGCAACGTGGAAAAATCTTACCATTCAGGGCCGGCTGAATGTACATTTCAGCCACACAGTAAGCTGCATTGGTAGGCACTGGACTGCTAAATACAACCATTTTTCGCTGCAGCGAGTTAGACAGGTGATTAGCATAATTAGCACTGAGCAGCTATACATATGGTAATGCTGAGTGTGTAAATGCCAGCTGCGGTGTAAAATTTATGTCAGGGGTCGGCAGGGCTGTGCGAAAGTATTGTGTTCCAGCTGCAGGTCAGGGCCCCCAGAGCGTACCTCCTTTTCTCTCGTCGGTGAATACGCCAAACAGAAGAGAAAGACAGAAGTATAACAGATACGGCTTTGATGGAACAGCCCGGTTCTGTGCAAGAGAGACCGTCCTAGAAAACACACCCTGGCACACACACTCGCAGAACCCCATCACTTTCCCTACAAACTGTTTTTGCTTCCTGCAGGGTCCACATGAGCAGCGACCGGGATGGGGGGCTCTGGGTGAGGGGCACAGGCCCCATGGTTTCCGGGAGGACCACTGGAAGAGTTGCACGTCTGTTTTCCTCTCCATCCTCCGGCCCCCCTGCCCCCTTCCCCTTCCCTACTCCTGCCCGCATTGTTTTCCTTCAGGGGAAAGGGGAGGGGAAAGGGAATGGGGTAGAGCTCGTCCTTTAGGAGAATGGGAACAGCCCTCAGGGGGAGTGGTTCAGCCCTTGGGGCGACTCTTCCCAAGCTGCTTGACCTGTGTAGGCAGAGGGCTCGGAGTTCCTTCGAGCTGTGGAGGCCGCTCGGCTCACCAGTCCACCCACCACCCCCAGACCCATTAGACACGAAAGGAACCACAGGCTTCCTGTGTGGAAGGAGGTCAGTCTGGAAGGGCGCCTGTCCTTGGAAATGCACCATGGGGGGATTTATTGCTGTGATGAGTTCAAGCATTTTTTTCCTGCTATGTTCCCATCAACACCCCCCTCCCCTCCTGCCTCCCTTTTGGTTGGTGACTGTACGGTGTGGTGGTGACAGCATATAGTTGACACCACCACCAAGGGGTCCTTAGGCAGCAGCCCCTAATCCAGCTAATCCCAATGGCGGCAAAATCGTGAAAGTGGCCGCCCCGTGACGGGCGTCTCCCACACAGATGCAGAGGGAAGGACCCCTCGTGGGAGCTCAGTCAGGCGGCCCCGGTGTGTCCTGGGGCGGGCCGGAGCCTGCGCTGGAAGGTGGGGACCTGCATTGTCTCCTCCCCTTCACACCGGAGGGGGAGGCAGTGCCCAGAGCCGCCGGACAATGGCAAGAAGACTGTTGAGAGCTGAGGGGAGAGGTGATGTCAGCCCCGCAGATGGAGAAGGGAACTGGGGTTAATGTTATGCATCCGCCTGAATGCTGTGAGGGAGCCACTGCCACACAAGCGCTGGGTTTTGTTGTTGCTCTTGGCTTGTGTTCTGTGGGGGCTTTTGGTGGAGGCCTGAGCAGGCCTTCACTGAAAACGGAGGGCCTGACTGATAACTGCATGCCGGGTTTGGGCCCGGGTGCTGCTTTCTGGCGCTGCGTTCCCTCAGAGCAGCCGGCGGTGCGGGCCTCCGGGCGTGCTCAGCTCCTGGGGTTTTCAGCTGCAGGCGCTTCAGCCCTGGAGCAGGGAGGTGACACTGTGGTGGGACCTGGGACAGTCCCCTTGGGCCTGCGGCTGTAGTTTCATTCGGCCTGTCTCAGGCGGTGGACCGCAGCCCGCGTTCCCGCGTTCGCACAGCCAGCCACTGATGAAGGGCGGCCTCCGCACAGGTCCAGGTCGCTCTGGGTGCTGGTGGCCCTGTCAGGGGTACTGGGAGGCGAGGGGACTGGCAGGCAGCAGGTCCAGGGTGGGCGGCGTGCTGGGGTGACCTGATCGTGCCCGACAGGGCGAGCGGCTGGCTCCGGGGAAGGCCATTCAGAGGAAGCAGGCTGAGCTGCAACAGATGGCAGCGCGGACAGCTGTTGTGGGTCCTGCCGCAGACGCATGCTCCGAAGGGGCCTCCAGCGACTTCTGCACTCCCCCTCCCCGCCCCACCCCTTGTCCCTGGGGAGGGGTAGGGCCGGTGTCCTGCTTTTTGTCTTGTTTCTGTGGTTTTCATCTCACTGGCCTCCCTTCATGAAGGCACATTCTCTCTGGGCTATCTGATTCTAGCATTTTCCCATGGCAACACCCAAGGGCACAATCCCACCGGGAGAAAAGCAGCCCGGAGCCTCAGCAGCAGTTGGCTAGTCATGAATAAAAGAGATGGGTGGAAAAGTGGCTGAAACTCACAGCCTAGGAGTTTTCAGCAAATTGCCCAAATTACTGAATCTTCACTTTTTTTTTCAAGTTAGAAAATGAGCCGGTGTTCATAATTTTGCAGTTGCACCCTTTTAGAGATGGGTACTTTTTTTCCACCCTCATAATAATGCATCGCAACATTGAAAGGGGGGCCAGAAGCAACTAAAGGGGGGAGGGGGATTTTTGGCATTTGTTCGATAATTCATGGGATTAATCAAATGCAAATGCTACGCTTGCATATACACAGACCTGTTTTCCTAATTGGACTCTGAGTGGGTACTTTTCAGGCTGAAAGGGTCATTTGTTTTGACTGATTGACTTTTGGAGGCTTTGAGGAGCATTAATATCTTATGCAGATGACTGCCTGTTCCCAAGGCTCGCTCTGTGTCGGGGCTGCTCATTCATTTATTCATCCGACAGCCCGAGTGTGCCCCCGCGAGCCTGGTGAGCGAGGTGAGTGGGCAGCGGGAAAACCCTTTGGTTGGTCGCCCAGATTATCTTTCTGTGGATCACAATAGGCTTTTGCATGAGTGCCACAGGCGTGTATCAGGCCTGTGCAGAAGGCTCAGGCAAGGGATGAGCCAGCAGGCAGACTCCACAAAGGGGGTGTCTTTGGCTCACTCACCAGGGGTCGGGTTATCGGGGGCCCAGCTGTGGCCCCAGTGTGGAGTGGTTTCTCACCTGTGCTGGCCCTTCTTCGCCTTGTAGAGCTGTGCTTGGTTTGCTTCGGGGAGGGAAGGATCCACAGAGCTTGGTGGAGAACTTTGCCGAAGGGGTGCTCTTTTACCCAGCTCCTTGCAAGAGCTGGTTTGAGCCTCGGGTTTCTGGAGAGCTGCGCAGTGGGGTTTGCAGAACAAGAGGCATAGGGCTGCCTGTTCCCTGGCCCTCATCTGTCTGCCCTTCCAGGACCAGGAAGAAAATGGGGCCTGACCACAGCCACCCATGGGGCTCTGCTGACCAAACTGGGTCTCCTCGGGGGTGTTGGGAGATCTCAATGCAATGTGGTTGCCTTTTACAGGAAGATACCAATCATGGCCCTGGGTCACACGCCGGGAGCTGGTCTGACTGGTGCGGGGTTGGTGCTCCGGGGCTGGTATCCTCAGCCGGTGCTCAGAGGCCACGGGCTCGAAAGGCAGTTGGACTCGGGGTTAAAGGGTTGGTTCTGCCTCCTGTTGTCTGGGCAGCCAACTCCGTAGTCACCCCAACTCCACAGCTACGGGCTCCCCTCTGTCATTGGGTGCATACACACCCCGCGGTGGCTGGACGAATGAACGGATGCCCGCTCAGCTCCTGGTTAAGGGCCTGGGAAGTCTCACAGTACTGTCCATCCCGTGAGGCTAGGAATAGCACTTCTATTCCCTTTTAACAGAGGTCCTGTGGATTAACGGTACTGTGGGCTCATCCCAAATCTCAGTGCCCCTGGTGGCAGGGCTGGGGCTCAGAACCCCGGACCTCTGGTCCCCCTTCTCATCGCCGCCCAGGCCAGGCTGTCCCGTTCCATGGCGGGGGGGGGGGTGGCCCTGAACAACATGGTTGTCAGTAAGTAACTAACGAGGGTGAAAGTGCCTGGCGGCGGGAGACACCACACACGTGTAAGGTTATTTTGTGTCCCGGGATCCTGAGGCGACGTGTTTCTCCGAGCCCTGTTCAGAGAGGTCGGTTGTCATTTTATTGGAGCAGGAAAAGACTACGAGAACTCGGGATATTATAGAGATGCGTGTTATTTTTGTATTGGGCTTGTTTTTAGTTCAAACTCCTACCCAGTAGCTTCATATTCATTTTTCCCTTGTCATGTGGAAGTCTTTAATTAAACACGTTCAAGAAAGTTAGGAAACAGAGATAAGCCCCCGAAAGGGAAGCGGCTGAACATTGCCCACAACCCCCGTAGCAGCAATCCTGGCTGTTCCCGAGGCTGTCCGTGCTCCTCCACCGACGTCGCAGGTGCCAGCTCTCAGGGTCGGTCTGCTCAGTAGTAAAAACAACTAGGTAATATTTCACCAACGTTCCATTGCTTTACAAATCAGAGCGAGGGGCGTTGACCTGGAGAATGGGAAGAGAAGGAACCCATTTCCCCCAGATCACACCTGTAACAGGCCGCTGCAAACGTGGTCCGTGGGGCTGAGAGCCGAGCCTCACACGGGCGGGTGACGTGAGGAGCCCTGGCCGCCGCCCGCGGGGGGGGGAGAGGAGCCTGTGTTGGGGTGGCCGCTGGGAGGAGCCATAGCATGGCTCTGCCCGGGGTTCCGTGTCTGGCCGCTTGTTCCGGAGCGCCGTGGCCCAGGACCATGGAAGAGCGTGTGGTGCTGTGCCGGCGGTGACACGGGCGCACGGGGAAGGAGCCGCGGCAGCCAAGGGAATGGCTTTATCATGGTGTTGCCAGGGGCCAGCCACGCTCACCTCCTCTCTCTCCTTGCAGAAGCCAAACCTACGCAGCCTCGCCTTCGCCAGTCCTTCTGCCCAGAGCGCTGGTCCCCTCGCTCTTCGGAGTCACCTCCCTTTAGGTGCTCCAGGCCGCTCCTGGGGACGCGGCCTGCCCTCCCCACCACTGGCACCCCAGAGGCACCCCCCCTCACCTCCTCCTCCTCGGCTGGGTTGTGCCAGGAGATCATGTCACCGCATTGCCTGGCTGATGCCCGTCTGCCTCTCGGGCCAGCCCGCTTCTTGGAGCAGAGAGCACACTGGTTCCCCCCACCACGGCCCCTACGGCTTAGCTTATAGCACCCTCCCCCCCACCATGGCCCCCTGCGGCTTAGCTTATAGCACCCTCCCCCCCCATGGCCCCCTACGGCTTAGCTTATAGCACCCTCCCCCCCATGGCCCCCTGCGGCTTAGCTTATAGCACCCTCCCCCCCACCATGGCCCCCTGCGGCTTAGCTTATAGCACCCTCCCCCCCACCATGGCCGCCTGCAGCTTAGCTTATAGCACCCTCCCCCCCACCATGGCCGCCTGCAGCTTAGCTTACAGCACTCCCCCCCCATGGCCCCCTACGGCTTAGCGTATAGCACCCACACCCACCCATGGCCCCCTATGGTTAGCGTATAGCACCCCCGATGGCCCCCTACGGCTTAGCTTATAGCACACGTACACCCCCCCCCCACCATGGTTGGCAGATGAATGAATGTTTACTGCCATTTGTCAGGTAAAGCAGGTGTCAACTAGACTTTTTAAAAATTACTGAATAATTTTAAAAAAATATATTTTGATTTTTTACAGAGAGGAAGAGAGAGGAATAGAGAGTTAGAAACATCGATGAGAGAGAAACATAGATCAGCTGCCTCCTGCACACCTCCCACCGGGGATGTGTCCACAACCAAGGCACATGCCCTTGTCTGGAATCAAACCCGGGATCCCTCAGTCCACAGGCCGACGCTCTATCCACTGAGCCAAACCGGCCAGGGCAATTACTGAATAATTTTGCAAAAAAATTATTATTTAGTCAAACAGAAGATGAAACGATAAGTAAAATGTGGCCACATAACATGCAAAAGTAAACGGAATTTAACAATGCTCAAAAGTAGGAAGCAGCGTAGGTGGTTGAGGAAAGTTGAGAATTCAGGGTCGTTCAGCTCTCGTTGCTCGTTCCACCCGAACGAACGGCAGTCTTATCTTGGTGGAAACTGGTTGTCACATTACTCACATATTTGTATTTATCACTTGAGCATCGAGATGGAAGAGCAGAAAGGTTTTCAATTCCAGGCACCTGAAAACACACACCTTTATGAGCACATCTGTCTCAGACATCTAGAGCGGTGACGCACGGAGCCCCTGCTGGGAAGCAGCATCACCTCCGAAGGCCCCTGCGATGAGGCCGCTGCTCTAGCCTGAGCCTGGCCTGGAGGAGGGGGCCGGGGTCCCCAGCGGCTGGGACCCGGTGGGCGCCCCCCCTCGGTCCCTGCCTCACTGCCCGGGCCCCAGCGCCGCTCTCTGAGGGCGCAGGCTGGGCTCCTGCCCTGGCGTTGGTTGCTGTTACCTCACGGTCTCCATTCACCTGGCGTGTTAAGTTCAGCAAAGGGAAAGGAAGCGCGGCCTTTGTAAGCAGACCCGGAAGTGGTGTGCAAGGCCCTGCCGAGGGGGCAGGGAGGCCCCGTGGTGCAGGGCGCGGGCCGGGGTCAGAGCCAGGCGAGGGGGCGGCCGAGCTCCTCCTAACGGTCTCACTGGAGCCGCTGGTGTGCCGTCACCTTCCAGAGGGCCTCTGGCTAATAATTGACTTTTTAGCCTCAAACTGCTTTTCTGTCTCTAGGGAAGGTGGGATGGAGTGTAATTCAGCCCACTAGCTAATTGGTTAAAGACCAGCATTGCAATCTCTGCCCCAGGAGCCAATCAGAGCCTGACCAAGGGCAGCCCCCACCCTGACCGAGGACAGCCCCCACCCTGACCGAGGGTGGCCCCCACCCTGACCCAGGGCGGCCCTCACCCTGACCGAGGACAGCCCTCACCCTGACCGAGGGCACCCCCCACCCTGACCGAGGGCGGCCCCCCACCCTGACCCAGGGCGGCCCCCCACCCTGACCCAGGGCACCCCCCACCCTGACCCAGGGCAGCCCTCACCCTGACCCAGGGCGGCCCCCACCCTGACCGAGGGCGGCCCCCACCCTGACCGAGGGCACCCCCACCATTACCGAGGGCAGCTTTCCGAGCCTCCTGTGTCGGGCGGGAAGGTGGCTTTCTGTACCTTTATCCTGCATTGAAGGCTGTCTCCTGTCTTCCTGTGGTCTTTCTGGAATGTCATATTGATTGCAAGCTCCTCCCTAATTCCCAGGGCATTTGTCAAAGTTCTGCCCGAGGAGTCTTCACTCTTTTTGTAGCCAATTGATCATTTCCCTCTGTTTTCCCCTTCTCCCCCTCCCCTCTTCCTCTCTGATACACAGTCTGCTCATGTCCAGCCTCACCACCCCAGGTGGCCTGGGCCGTATGCACACCCCCCAGGCTGTGGATATGGACTAGTTTTCCCAACCAGGGCATTATTTGCTTTGTAGCCTGCCCCCTTGTTTATAAAATATGCCAAGAGAATGAAACAACCCGCAGCTCCCAGTACTTGCTTGCCCAAACCAAATGTTTATGTCCTTGAATACTAAACTTCCAGAAAAAGGATTCCACGTGGGAAAGCTGCAGGGATCGCCGAGGCTCCGGAGTAGCCGCAGGCCTGCCTCTGGGCGCTCAGAGCGCTCAGGTCCCTCCAGGAGCTGGCTGGCTCTCTGTGGGCCTGGAGTGTGTGGGGTCAGGGGGCTCCAGGGTTCTGCTTGCTGCTCCTCCCCGTGACCGCCTGGGGTCACAGCTCGCCCCAGCCCTCCCTCCCGCCGTCCCTCCCAGCCAGGTGCAGCATCCTCAGCGTGGCTTGTTCTAAAACCACAGCGTAGGGCCCAGGGAGGAGACAGAAGGAGTCTGAGGCAGCAGCACCAGCTGGGCCCGCTTCGGCTGGCCTGCTGGCGTGCAGGCTTGGGGCTGGGGCCGGGCTTCTGGCTTCCTCGGCACGTTCAGCCGTACCTGGGAGCTCCCAGAACACAGGCTGCCCGCCCGAGGCGCTCAGCCTGGCACCTGTGTTTTCTGGATGCTGACCAGGTGAGTGAGGGAGCCGGGTTCCAGGGCCTGCCCCTGACAGCTCCGGCTGACACATTTGGTTCCTCTCCAGTGGGGTTTCCCATGGGCATCTGACGTGAATCCCATTATTCATCTTCTCCTGGCAGGTTTTGTGCTGAATGCAGTTTGTCATCTTTCTTTGTTTCTTTTTCCACAAGGAGAAACATTGCCTTGTTACCTTTGCCAGATTATTTAGGACAAGAGTGTAAATTAAAGCCGTTTATCTTGAAATGTGCAGTGGGGCACCTTGTTTATACAAGTGAAAGAAATTGTAACAGCGGTGTCTGGTCTGGTCTGCAAGGAAAAGGTGTCTTGAGTTTTCCGGCCCCTCCTCCCTTTGCACTGCAGTGCAGTAGCTAGAAGGTGCACAAAGCATTAGGTTCGTGCATGTGACAATGTCCTTCATGGTTTTAGCGAATATTTTTTATGTTTGTTAGAGGCCAGGTGCACAGATTGGTGCACTGGTGGGGTCCCTTGGCCTGGCCTGCACCCTCTTGCAATCTGGGACCCCTCACGGGATGTTGGACTGCCGGTTTCAGCCCGATCCCCGCAAGCCAGGCTAAGGGGCCCCACTGGTGCATGAATCCATGCACCGGCCTCTAGTATGCAAATAAGATCTTTGATTAAATCTCTTCCTGCCGTTTTTCCTCCCCCTTGCCCTCTTCCCTCTGAGTTCGATCAGTCTGTTCCATGTTTCCATGCTTATGCATTGGGCACCTGCCCCCTGGTGGTCAGTGTTTGTCATAGCTACCAGTTGAACAGTCACTTAGGCTTTTATATATATATGTATATATAAAACATTCCTGACAACAGCCATGTGACTGTTACTCCTCAAACATCAGCCCCACACTTTCTTACCAGAGTTTGTTTATCATGTATCCTCTGCTTCTCAAAGAGGTAGCACATAGAACGTGAAAAGGTGGGGATTTCGCTGTTCTAATTGAAACCCATGCATGTTTATCAGTTGGTGGACGAGTGAGTCGTGAATTAAATTATACTCGCCAGAAGATTGGAGAAGAGGCTATGTTTAATCCTCAACTCATGATCCAGACCCCGAAAGAAGAAGGTGCCAACGTCCTGACCACAGAAGCGCTCCGCCAGCACCTGGACTCAGCACTGCAGGCCAGCCGGGTCCACGTGTATATGTACAACAGGTAAGGTGAGGCCCCTTTATTTTAGTAAATAAGGTTGCCCTAGAAATGCAAGTGGGGTGTTAATTCAAATAGTTTTTTAATGAAATGACTTTTTAAAATGAAAATGTTTTTAAAAAATCTTGATCCATTTCCAGAGTTTGGTAGTCAAAGACATGACTTTATAATATATTTTCAGTAAGTATTTTGTCACTATCCCCAAATGTATATGATCCTTCAAGCAGCCACTAGGATGTGATACAGTACACCTGTTCTGAAGATGTTTTACTGCTTGAGCTGTTTCTAGAGCAGCCAGATTTTGAGTTGCCTTTGGTCAGCTTGCAAGGAATAAGGAAGGAATAGAATAGAAAAAACAAAGCAAAGAAGTTACTGCTCATTACTTTGAATTCACTGTAAATGTTGACGGTTGTTGGTTTGTTCACGAAACCAATAGAGGGCAGAGCCACAATGGCAGATTTCTGCGTAGGATAGGTCTGTGCCCAGCTTCACAAAGTGTTGCTCTTTAATTTCCTAGCTACCTTAACAGTGCGGTGGGTGCAGCAAAAGCAGAGGAGGTGTCTGGCACTTTTTGTTACCTATCCAAGCTGTGAGATATCAGGTGGGGATTTCACATCTTATCTGTTCTTGTACAGCACTTAGGTCAGGGCAGACACTTGGAGTTTGTTGACTGCCTGCCTGCCTGCCTGCCTGAATTGATTAATTTAATTGGGTCTTCTCCCTGAGTGGTTGAGATGACTATCCCTAAACCCCATCTCCAGGGCACCACTGAGTTGGCATTGATATAACTCCGTCCTGCCCCCATAGGTTTTCAACACCGTGAGGAAGCGGCAATGTAGACGTGTTCAGTGGCCAGGGAGAAGGAGGGAGAATAAAATGAAAGTCTGTCCTTGTCTCTGCTATAACCTCAACTCTGCATGCACTTCGCTGGGTTGGCTGTAATGGAAGGCCCATCCAGCTGGGGGCAGGCTCTGGGGGCTCGGCATGGCCTTGGGACGAGTCACCTAGCTAGCACACTCTTGTTTCCTCATCTGTAAACGGAGTTATGGAGTGTTTGCTCTGTTATCCTCAGGAGGGTTCCAGAACAAGATCAGGCACATGTATGTGTGAAAGGGTTTTAGAAAATGTAAGGGGATGTGTCTTAGCGCCTGGGCCAGGCAAACTTGGGTGGAGAGCGCGTCCCAGCGCTCACCAGCACAGCCCCCCAGTCTGTCAGGAGCTTTGTGGGCAAAGCAGCTACCGGGTGCCACTCTGTAAAACGGGCCCTGGAAGTGGGCGTCGCGGGGCCACTGAGCTGGCGCTGCGTTCTCACGCACCGAGCTTACCTTGAGGGGCTGGCTCGTGTCTTCCCTGGGAGACAGGGGAAGCACCTGTGCAGGGAAGCAGCACTGTCACTGAGACGGAGCCAGAGGGCCTTCCTGCATGAACTTGAAAGAACACCTAGTTCAACCCATCTCATTTTTTGAAGTGAGAAAATTGGAAATTTGATTTAATTAGAGTAGTGTTTCCCAAACTTTTGACATATGTGTACCCCTTCTATAATTTTCATAACGCTGAGTACCCCTTGGCAACAAAAAAAGAGGATATATTTTAATAATCAAAATACATTTATTTTTATTTTTTTGGTACATACACAAAATAATAATAAGCAAAAAATAAAATTACTCATAATAAAATATAAATAAAAGTTATATTATAAATAATATTTATTTGGATCATTGAGAAGAATGAAATTGACTTGACTCATGAGAACGTAGAATTAGGCGCAGCTAAGCACGGTGCAGTGCATATCCCCACCAAACTCCAACTCTTCCTGTACCCCTGGGGGTACGCGTACCACACTTTGGGAAACACTGGATTAGAGCATCTGTCCAAGTTCATACGGTTATTAATAGGACACAGCCGGGTTTCATACTTTCTTACAGCTCCAAGCCTAGTGGTGGTTCTCACCACAGCCATGCCCTTCTCAAGCAAGCTCATATGAGTTAATGGATGGAGTGACGTGAAGTGAGAACCTGCGTTGATGCTAGAGGCAGTTAGGATGTGAACATTTACACGGTGGGTGGAGGGCGGACGGATGGGTTGGTAACATGGGTCCTGCGGGAGGAGCTGCGAGTGTAGTTCTGGAGAAGAAAGTTCCATAGAGATGAGCGGGCACAAAGCCAACGGCAGTCTCCCCTGCAGGTGCTCCTGGGTCGCGCAGGAGGTCTGACCAGCCAGTGCTCAGGAGAAAGGGGTCGTTATTAGGAGCAGCGATCAAAACGCCTCGCAGGAGGCAGCCTGTCTGTCGGCGGGTGTGTGGGCAGGTGCCAGGGAAGAAGGCAAAGTCGGGAACTCTCCTTTGGGTGATCAGCACCATAGAGCAGTGTGGAGGGAGCTTTTTGTATCTATTTTTTCTTCTCCCCTACTTTTCCCAAATTTCCTTTTTTTTAGTTAGACTTATCTTCCTAAAGGCAGGGGCTTCTGTAGCACTCTTTTAGGGATAACAGTACTCTGTGATATGTAGGTGCTAGATGAACCGCAAGTGAGGTCAGTGTACTTAATTACTGTGTCTACAGGACCAGAAGAGAAGACTGTAAAGTGGGAAATGGATGTACCTGGCACTGTTTGCAGCATCCATTCCTGGTTAAGAGTAGGAAAGTTCATTGTGAACACTGTCTATTAATAAGGACATTGTCTGCTAGTAAAAAAAAAAGGGCAGTAATGTTTTCCCACCTGAATATATTAATATGTTATAAGCCTTACCAATGTAGTCTCCAGTTATTTTGAATTTATGATAACTCCATCTGAATTATTTGCCCTGAAGTTGTTTAATGTATGTGGAAAGCAGATGAATGGTGTAAACAAGATTATTGGGAGAACACTTAAGGAAACAAGACTTCTCAAGTACTTTGGTAGTATTCATTTACATAAACACCCACACGTTAATTACAATTGAGTATTAACTGTTCATTAAAGCAAGCTTGTTGGGTCTCTACTTGGCAAAAGCTCTGCTCGTTTTGACAGATACTTAAAAGTGATCAAAATCTCGATTCGTTCTATGTAGCCTATAGTTCCGGTTTTGCACTCAGTTCCTTACTTTATTGCAATGAGGAATTTTTGTCTCTGCTCTTTACCAGGCAGTGGAAATTGGAACATTTGTGTTACAAATCCGGAGAACTTATCACAGAAACAGGTTACATGGATCAGGTATATTTTCTTTTTGTTTACAAAGGACATTCTCAAAAACACCCCAGCGGTGTGCGTCAGCCTAACACTTGGCCTATTCTTTTTAACTTTGACAGATAATAGAATATCTTTACCCTTGTTTAATTATCACGCCTTTGGACTGCTTCTGGGAAGGGGCCAAGTTGCAGTCTGGGACAGCATACCTACTGTAAGTATATAATCTTGTTTTCTGGCGTCTGATTCTAAGTTCTAGAACGTTTTTGATATTACTTTATCATTGTTTATTCTGTTTCAGTTTTGAACAAGAAATAAAAACATTGAAATTCCACGTGCATTTTTTGAGAGAATGGGTTGTGGGGAAAGAAGTCTGCAGCAGAATATTTTTCCTCTTTAAAGAAAAAAAAGTTCCTTAGGCATCATTACATTTCATTCACTTTTACCAGCCTATTTATATGCAAATAAAATGCAAATGGTTTCAGAGTATGTGTGATTTTTAACTCTTTAAAATGCTGGCAGTTTTGTGGACTGCACTCAAGCTTAGCTTGTCTTTTAAAGAGAGAATTTATTAGTGGGCACATGTCAGAACTACATATTTTGAGTGAAAGCTCAAGATGTTCCTGAGGAGGAAAATGTTAACCTTTCTAGGGATCACATTAATGACATTTAAAGGGGCAATCTATCTTTGAAGGTCCCGCTTGTAGATGCTTCGTAGTTTAGCAGTTGGATATTATATACTCCTCCTCATTTAAAGAATGATTGCTAATCAGTGTCGACATTTTCAGTTAATTATGCAAGAGTTGGTGCTTGGGTTATTGTTTCCGTCCTAGCTTGCACATCTCGGCAGAAGCAGTTTGCAGCGGCCATCCCCTGACCCTCCGTGTACAGTTTTAGATGGGAAATAAGGGGTTTGTGTTTTCTGGTTGGGGGATTCTGAATAATGGCTTCAGCCTGGTTAAGCAGCTACAGTGTGGTTTGAACCACATAACAGGCAGCCAAAAGCCTTTCTGGTCTGTCAACAGCACAAATTCAAAAGTGAGTGTGGGGGGAAGTGGCCTTAATGGCGGTGATGGTGGAGGCGGCAGGGGGGCTCAGGAGGTTGACTGCCAGGCTGTCAGAGGGAGCTCATAAGTATGGGATTATTACAGGTAATGGACATCAAATATTTTGATGGATGACATTGACAAAGTAGTTATTAGGCTTGCAAGTGCTAATTTGATATTGTGACTCCCTCTTTTTTTAAATCTCAGTCTTCTGTTTAGAAGCGTCTCTGGCTAATTTTGTTTTTAGGTATTAAAATACAGTAGGCGGGCAAGTTCAGATTCTTAGTGCCTTCCTTCATTCATTAGCCCTCTGCTTACTTTCCTGACTTAAGTTAGATCAGGAGCGTTTGTTTTTTTTCATGCGGTGGGGGTGTGGAGGGGGGCAGGATGGGGCAGCGTTACCAAAATCCTCCTGTGATGGGAGCTGGTGTGTGCACTCTCTGTGGTCTTGTCATTCTCCTGAGGATTCAGAAGCCCCTTCATTGTCTTGCCTCCTTGTTTCTCTCACAGAGGTAAGCCTCCTTTGCAGTGGACAAACTTTGACCCTTTGGAATTCCTAGAAGAGCTAAAGAAAATAAACTACCAGGTGGACAGCTGGGAGGAGATGCTGAACAAGGCGGAAGTCGGCCATGGCTACATGGACCGGCCCTGCCTCAACCCCGCGGATCCAGACTGCCCCGCCACCGCCCCCAACAAAAATGCCACCAAAGTGAGTGCCCCCGGGATTCTGCTCACGACAGGCAGGGAGGGCACTGCGATGGTTTCCCCGTCCTTCGCTTTATTCTTTTCATTTTTAAGATTTCATTCTCAATGACCTCTTTTGTCCGTGGCACTGAGTTTGTTTATAGAGCGAAATTCTGCTGTAAGATTTGCCATACGCCTCTCATTAACCTTGTTTTTAATGCTCTTGCTGAAACAACCAGGCCCTGAATGCGCTGGGTTTTAGCAAGGCATGTGACCTGCCTGCTAACTCCCACGATTATGTGGCTGTCTTTCTCTTCTAGCCTCTCGATATGGCCCTTGTTCTGAACGGCGGATGCCATGGATTATCCAGGAAGTACATGCACTGGCAGGAGGAGCTGATTGTGGGCGGCACGGTCAAGAACAGCACTGGGAAGCTCGTCAGGTAACCGACACAGGGACATCCAGCCATTGCGTTTCGCACTGTCCTGAGAAACCTCTTCCCTCTAACATCTGCAAGTGCATTGGCGTTAGTGCTTCGCTGCTCTCCTGGCCAGCTGTCTGGTGTAAGAGCAGACCGGACCAGCTCAGAAAGGCACCACAGGGTGTGTGTGTGGGGGGGTGTTCGAGAACATTTTTGCCGTTTTTATCAAGACTAGTTAGTGAGAATAGGGTTTTAGACCTGCCCATTGTATAGAAAATTGGGGCCCGTGTAAAGCAGACATGGTCACAGCATGTGGAGTTAAGTCGTACGAGCTGAACGCCCTGAACGCCCTCGTAACCTGTGAAGCTAAAGAGAAAGACCAGCCGATGGCGATTAACAAAGAATTGCCCCGCGGGCACTGCCCTCCCTGCCATCGGCCACAGGCGTGTGTCCGAGCCCGCTCCCTAGGGAAAGCCATCAGGGTTTCTGCACAGGCGAGCGGCCAGGGGTGAGCCCAGCAGATCTGGCCAAGCTCTCTACTCCGCTGCCCTCCCTGCTTCATGGAGTAGAAACTGAGAGAGGAAATTGCCTATTAATTTAATTTTGGGCTCTATCTGTAGAAGGTTTGTAAGGTGACACCTTTAATATGGCACACCAATCTGTTAAATAAAGTAACATCCAGGTCCGGTTGTCATGGAAACCTGTGCTCATGCAGAACGGTGGGATGGCTGCGGGAGAGGGGGGCACACGGAGAGCTGCTTCCGGGGGTGCTGACCTGTGCCTTCTCACCACCACCCACCCCCTCGTCCAGCGCCCACGCCCTGCAGACCATGTTCCAGTTAATGACTCCCAAGCAGATGTACGAACACTTCAAGGGGTACGAGTATGTCTCGCACATCAACTGGAACGAGGACAAGGCGGCCGCCATCCTGGAGGCGTGGCAGAGGACCTACGTGGAGGTGAGCCGCCAGCGTCCTGGCACCCACCTGTGACTCTGGGGACAGGCCCCTTAGTTCCTACGTACTTATTGGAACGATGCTTTAAAACGTTCTTTTATGAGGATTTATTTTCAAAACAGACCGAGCCTGGGAGCTTGTGGGACAAAAACGTTTTTCCCTTTTCTTGATATTTAAGATCTTAATGACTGTGCCGCGCACATGCTCATTGGGGATCCCTGAAACAGTTTGAGGAACCAGTTGGGAACTCTGGAGCTAGGCATCCCTGTTTGAAAAAAAAACAAAACAAACACGTGCTGCGCAGGAAAAGGTGTCTGGGAAGCATTAGCAAGGCACAGCCTCCCTCACAGCTGCCGTGCCCTGGGTTAGGTCACGTGACAGGCACTGGCCTTTGTTTCCCAAGCAGTGACCTCTCCTGAGCTGCCTGCGACCTCTGAAAGGAGGATGAACGGGAAGGGTGCCTCCGAGAGCGAGTTGCTCTGGATTAGGGGGAACTGCTGGCGAGCGGCAGGAGGGAGTAGCTGTCGGGAGGGAGTAGCCGTCCTCCCGGAGAGCACAGAGAGCTCTGGGCCTGACACCGGCTCACCACAGCCCACACGCTCACCTGGTGGGTGGTCACCGCTGCTGTCCCAGGTCCAGGGTCCTCGAGTCCAAGTTCAGACCTGAGTTGTACAGAGCTCTTCCTAAGGCGGCTGAAAACAAGTGGGGGTCAGGGTGCAGAGGCAGGTCCCCCGGCCCCTGGGCTGCTCGCTGAAGCTCCTGGAAGCGCTGGTTTCATCGGGGACGTCCCCTTCTGTTGTGGCCACAGGTGGTTCATCAAAGCGTCGCCCAGAACTCCTCTCAGAAGGTGCTGTCCTTCACCACCACCACCCTGGACGACATCCTCAAGTCCTTCTCTGACGTCAGCGTCATCCGCGTGGCCAGCGGCTACCTGCTGATGGTAACCATCCGCTCAGCGCCCCCGGGGTTTGGGTTTCTTTTGGGGTTTGGTTTTTACCTCTCCTGTGATGGCTCCTGCTTTTTAACTGCTCTTAACACGTGTGCGTCTCGGAAAGAGAGAGCTCGGGCTTCATAACAGTTTGAGGAGTGGTCGTGTGAAGTTTGCCCACCTTGGATTTGTACCATTTCATGTGATGTCTGTAATGTACATTTTTGTTGTTGGATTTCATTAATTTTTTTATTTTTTACCTTTTGATTTGGGGTGTTGGGTGGGGGAAAACATTAGAATCCTTACACATTCTAATGTTTGGCTTTTGTGTCTCCCCCACCTGCCCTCTCCCCCCTCCCCCCCACCCTTCCCCTCCACGGTTCTGCTTGCAGCTTGCCTATGCCTGTTTAACCATGCTGCGCTGGGACTGCTCCAAGTCCCAGGGTGCCGTGGGGCTGGCTGGCGTCCTGTTGGTTGCACTGTCAGTGGCTGCAGGATTGGGCCTGTGCTCATTGATCGGGATTTCCTTTAACGCTGCAACAACTCAGGTACTAAAGGAGCCACCCGTCGCTTTGTTGACCGACATCCCTCCCCAGGCCCCGGCCTCCTGTGTGTCCCTGTCACCCAGAGGGTCTTTTCCACCGGGATGCCACGTCTCTCGGGGGAGCATGCCCGCGCCTCTGTGGGCGGGAGAGCGGAATGGGCTCTGTGGTTGGTAGAGATGTTTCCCTCACAGTGGAATTCAGATCGTTAATAGAGCAACGGTTCTCAGGCGTCAGTGGGCTCGGAAACACTCGATGGCGGGGTCCACCCTCGCATTTCTTAGCCTGTTGGTTTGGGATGGGGGTGGGGAATCTGCATTCCGACGCTGGTGCCGGGATCGCACCCAGAGGACCCCTGCTGTAGATGAGCCACAGCCCTTCTTGTTGATTAAGTTTAAAAAAGAAAACCATTGTGCTTGGCACTTGGAATCAGAAACATGTAAGACCTGTGAGCTGAAACCCCTAGGCTTCGGGCATTTCACTGTCAGATGACACGGAACATCTCCCCTAGGGTAACGGACGCTGCCCCCCCCCCCTCCCCGGGCAGCTCTCGGGGGTGCCGGGCGGTGTGACCCAGCCTGGAGCGGCCAGGCCGGAGCTCCCGCCTGATGCCCGTCCCCCTTCCCGCACAGGTCTTGCCATTTCTCGCTCTTGGCGTCGGTGTGGATGATGTGTTCCTGCTGGCCCACGCGTTCAGTGAAACGGGGCAGAACAAAAGAATCCCTTTCGAGGTAAGAGAAAAACAGAGGAGTGGGGCTGCGGGGCTGCCAGGGCCTCCGTTCCCGAGCCCTGCCCGGTCCGCTCAGTCGGCCCCGGGCAGAATGCAGGCCCCGGTCAGAAGAGTGTGTCTGGCTCCAGTAGGAAGGTCAGCTACCAGTCCCTCAGGAAGCGCACTCCACAGTGTGTGCTTGTGTCTCTGGGGGTGAGGCTGGTCACTACGCCCCCCGCCCCCCCACCTTATAACTGTGTGCATTAAGTCATCATCTCGTAGCTCTGTGTGTGGGTGGTGATAGCACGGACAGCACACGAGAGTGTGCTCGGTCCTGACAATGCTCTGGCGCCCGTGTGGGGCGGGCAGGCTCTCCCTGTGGGACTGCCTGAGGCAGCTCTCTCCATCACCCTGGCTCTGGATTTGTATTTGAGTTGTCCATGCAACTGCTGCTCTCGGGAAACCTGCTCTGTGCAGCGCTCAGCTCGGCACGGTGCCTTCTTGTCCCCAGGACAGGACCGGGGAGTGCCTCAAGCGCACGGGAGCCAGCGTGGCCCTCACGTCCATCAGCAACGTCACGGCCTTCTTCATGGCGGCGTTGATCCCCATCCCCGCTCTGCGGGCCTTCTCCCTGCAGGTGAGTGTTGGTGCGGAGCCGGGAGTGGTACCACTCGGCTGCGGCCCCGATGCCGGGCAGGGAGGTGGCGTGTCAGCTCCTGAGACGCCTCCTTCTGGGCAGATGCTTCGCCCTGATGGTCCTCTAAGCCTTAGGGTCGGAGGAGAGCCCCGGCTTTCTTTCCTTCTCTGGAAGCCTGAGAGCCCAGAGGCCTGTAGCCTGGCGTCCTCGAGGCCTGGTGCCTTCAGAAGTCACCCTTTCATTGGTAGCTAAACGGACATGGTACCAGGGCCGCTCCCTGTGGGGCGTCGGTGAGCCCCTGCTGCAAGAGGCAGGAGTCCCCGGTCTGTCCCGGTCCGGCTGCGTCGTGGCCTCCCTGCTGGAACGCCCTCTGGGCTCCCACACTCTCTCCCGAGCACGCCGCCGTCCCTCCTGCTCTGCGAGGACCTCCCTGGCCGTACAGAGGAGGCAGGTGGCCAGTGGGTGGTAGCTCAGGACGTTTTGGATGCTGCTGTGTGAGAGCGTGTCGCCATTCTCTGCCTGCAGGGGTGCCCGTGGATGGCCTTCGCCACCTCCTCTCCTTAGCGCCCGCAGACGCTCCTGTCCCCTTTCTCTTTCCTCTTGGCCCTGGGTCCCCTCTCAGGCCGCCTGAGAAAACTCAGGTTCCTCTCCCTTCACGCAGAGCGGCTCAGCCCCCCGTCGTGCTGTGCGCTCCCTCCAAAGCAGCCCTCACACACCTGAAGGCCCGTGGGAGCCTTTCCAAACCAGGAGCCGCTTCTGTGCGCTGAGTGCGGAGAGGTCTCGGGTGGGGGGGGCCGAGCTTGTCGCTCACTGCATTGTGGGAAACTCCGGGGCCCGCCGCTTCCCCGGCTGAGGGAGAGGCTGTTGGCCACTCGGGCCTTCTAACCCCAAGTGGCTTCGTGTTGGATCGCTCCAGGATGTTCTTCAGGCCTTGGGAACTACATTTACATTTTCTCCCCATCACCGTTTATCCCCTCTGTAAGCCTCAACTCTTCCCCAACAGATGGGAGGGGCGATGGCTTTCCCTCCATTTCGTTTTCCTTTTTTCCTTTACAGTACGATGTGTGGTTCATGAGATGGCCAGGTTCTTAAAGGAAGTGGCATCTGGTGTCACTTTCAGACTGCTCTCACTCCTCCCTCATTTATACCGCCCGGCTGCCTTTAGTCACCAGAAGGTTCTAAGGATGGGACTCACTTTATGTTTTTTATTAACATGATCAGCTCTTTTTTAGTCTTACTATTTGAATTTCATTTCACTACTGCCACGGCAGCGAAGGACTCTGCCGTGTCTGGGACACTGGGCTTGTGTGATGTCTAGTGTTAGGTATAACATGACGAGAGAGGTTGTGCCAATCACTATGACCACCAGCTCCCGAAAACAAAAAGATTTAAAACAACAAAAAAAGGTTTACCTTGTTATTAGTATGTGGAGAAGTAGCAAGGGGATCCATGGGTAACGTCAGATCTGAGCCTGGGATGGACGCTCGGGAACAAGAACACCCCTCTCCGTGACGGAGGGGCCGGGCCGAGGCTGTGGACCGCCCCTGCCCGGCCTGCCCCGCGCAGCTCCCTCCGCCGCCACCCTGGCTTCCCGGGCGGCAGGTTCTAGAACCGGGAATCTGTTCTAGAGTCTCCCAGGAGCGGGACCCTCTCACACCTCTCCTTCCTGCTCCCTGTCCCTCGCTGCTCTGGGTCTGCTCTGCCTCATGCTCCTTCTGGCCTCCTTGTGCTCTCTCTCATTTTCTCTTCTCCTCCTCTCTCAGTACACGGGTGATCCATCAAGGCACACTCTCCTTTAATGGTACCCTATGGTGTGGCGTCTGACACGCTGCCTGAGTGTCCCTAACGCCTTTTAGGAAATCCAGAGCGCTCAGTGCTTCCAAGGTAAGCCCTGCCGGAGGCGGAGTGAATACTGTCGGTTTGCGTTCCTGTTCCCTGGCTCGTGGGGTGTGACCTCAGAAAACTGCCTCTGCCGCGCCCAGGAGTCCTCGTGTGTTAGAGAAGGGCTTCCCGGGACCCTGGCTCATTCTCTGTCAAACAAAATTAAAAAGAAAAGAAGAAAAAAAAAAGTGAGACAAGACAGAGACTGCGCCATGAGCTTTGCAGTAATCACCACAAGCTTCAGCTTGAACATGGCTCCCTTTTAAATGTATTGACATTGGAAATGGATCATTCGGTGTGCTTCCCGTTCCCTCAGTGACCTGTGTGCAGCTGTGACTGGGTATCCATTTGTGCTTATGTTTTCGGGATGCTATCGACTAAGCACCTAAAGGGAGAGACCCAGAGAGGTTCTATCCAATACAGCACCCATGGTAACCTGGGAATTTTCCCGGGAATTTTCCAGACTATGTGGAATTTTTCCCCCCAGAGGAGCTGTCTCACACCTCCTGGCCAATCTCCACCCATCTGTCCAAATGCCACCTGTAGACCAGAAGCAGGGCGCCGCTGAAAGCCTTCGGGAGCCTAAGCCTGCGCTGGGGCTTTGCTGGTAACTGAACGGTGTTCGTTCCAAGTGGTTGAGGGCGGAGATGAGGGCCCCTCTAGGCCGAGCGTGTTGGTCTCTGTGCTCTGCAAGGGTCTCAGCGGGCCGCCATGGTGCTTTGCAAGGACGTTTCCTCTCAGCGCAGTTAGAGCCGATGGACAGTGCACGGTCCGCCCCAGCATCTTTTCGGAATTACTTCACTTCTTAGCCTCACGGGGCTCCAGCGGCGACACTGCTCCTTGATGGGAAGTCCTTGCTGTTGGCCTTCCCTGTCCTGATGCCCTTGAGGGGACCTTCTGTTAATGTCTCACCAGACCATGTACTCCCTGGATATGTAGTAAGCCATGTGGGTTTCTTCCCTCGTTGCACTATTTCACCAAGACACAGGAGGATGCTGGTCAGATTTCCTCATTGGATGAAGTCGGTGTCATAGATACTCCCCATTCCCTATGGAAAGGACCCGAGTGGTTCTGGTTGCACGCCTGGGCCACGTGTGTGCCTGTATGGCTTATCCTTTCACAGTCTCGGCCCTGGTCCTTAGGAACTTCTGTTCAGACCGAGTCACCCCGACTTTTTGTCTACCTGTACTCCTGAATTCTAAAAATAACTGTAATCCAAAGAAAAGCTCAAAGGATTCCACCCCCAGGGTTGAATTTCCTAGGAAATCCTGGAGACTCAGACCCATTCTTCCCAGCACCCCTCTTTTCTGATGGGCCTGAGTTCTCCCCACCCCGCGTCCCTCCCCTCCGGAAGGGACCAGGTCGGATAAGAACTCCCAGGTCTCAGTTGGGCTGAGGGCGGAGGCACCACGCCTGCCTTTGAGTCCGATTTACTGCGTAACCTCCGGCAGGTGACCTTCCTCTGCGTCACCAAGTCTTGGTGAGGGTGGACGCTCTGCTCCTGTCTGCCCCTGGGTGCTGCAGGGACCCGTGCCTCCTGGGTAACGACCTGACATCCCAGGGCTCTCTCCTCTCTCTTCCCGAGTAGAGTCTTCATCTCCAGTGCTGAAGGGCCACACAGCATGTCCCTCTCAGATTCCGCCCTTGTGGTTTCCTCCACGGGCACCTCCTTCCTCTGGGTCCTGCCGGGGCCTTTTTTTGTCCCCTACGTCTCCCTGGAGATGGTTCCTCGACCACCGCTCCGGCCCCCCTGCTCTCTCCCTGCCTGAGCCGCTGTGGAGCCCCGCGCCTGCCTCATCTCATCCTTCAGCCTGGAGGGTCTTTGTGGACAGGGCTGTGTCGGTCCCCGAGAGCGGGATTCTTTCTGACTTACCGTTACATCTGCAGCACCCAGCACGACGCCCTGCCTTTTCCCTCCAGAGTACTGATCTCTTAGGTCTGTGGTCGGCAAACTGCGGCTTGAGAGCCACATGCGGCTCTTTGGCCCCTTGAGTATGGCTCTTCCACAAAATACCGTGGCCTGGGCGAGTCTATTTTGAAGAAGTGGCGTTAGAAGAAGTTTAAGTTTTAAAAATTTGGCTCTCAAAAGAAATTTCAGTTGCTGTACTGTTGATATTTGGCTCTGTTGAGTAATGAGTTTGCCGACCACGGACTTAGGTGACTCCTCCAGTCAGAATAGTGACTTGCTACTAAATAAGCATCGCCGCAGGTCTTAGGGTTCCTCCCTCACACAGTGAGCGGGGCACTTAGCGCGTCTTCTGAGCCGAAGAGGAACCGTCCGGCAGACGACGAGGAGGGCCCGGTCGTGCTCAGGAGGAGCCTGCTGGCGGCTTTTTGGGTTTGTAGGCCTGACGGGGAATTCGGTACGGAAAGGCGTGCCTCTGGGCTCGGGTGTGCGATTCCTCTTGAGTGTACTTCCCAACGGCGATCTGGAGCCCTTGGTGCGGTTCTTGTCCTTTTGCTGGGAGTCAGTGTTCTTCCCTCACCCTCAGATGTGTGCCCAGTGGGAGAAGGTTTTGGAACTAAGCGTTTCTTTGAAAAAAAAAACCTCACAAGAGGGTGTAATTGTCCAAAAAGTTGCTGATGATTTCTTGGTTGCTTAGCGTGCCAGTTGCATTTTCTCCCTGTGCTGCTGCTCGCCGGGCCTCTGAGCGTGGATCGCGCTCAGCCGTCCTCGCTGGCGGTCTCTGGTAGCGCCGTGTGGTGTGATTTCGACGAGGTCAGCAGATTTGCCAAAGCACTGCAGCCTCTCCCCTGTGTTTGTTCCGGGTGGTGGAGTGACTTTGAATCTGCACTCTGTGCCCTGCACGCTGAGATCGCACCCGGGAATTCTCTCTCCTTCGCCCCCTCTGTCCCTGCTCTCTCCCCGCAGGCTGCAGCAGGGCTCTCTGGAATGTGCCTATTAAAAGCCTCGGGGGACGCGTTTGAAATTTTATTTCATGTTTTAAAGGTGACGTTTTGATATACTCGATCCATCTTGTATATACACTTTCTAAGCATAAAATCGGCTGCGTGAACTCTTAGACACGCTGTGAGAGGGAAGTGGTCCCTTTTGTTTTAAATTACAACCTCTCGGGTGTCTTCTCTGTTCTGCCTTCTGGTCCAGGTAGGTCGCTAGCAAGGTGCCAGTTTATTCCTTCCTGTGTTTGTGCCGTCCAGGTTCGTGGAGTTATTAGCAATGGGAAGGACCAGGATGGCGGGGCCTCGGCCAGTCACATGGTCTCTTGGTGAGGAGAGAGCAGCAGAGTGCTGAGAAACTTGAACATGTCCGTTAGGTCTGAATACTTCCGTAGGAAAGGGGAAAGAACGTTGTTTAAAACGTCTTTTTTTATTATTAATATATTTTATTGGTTTTTTACAGAGAGGAAAAGAGAGGGATAGAGAGTTAGAAACATTGATGAGAGAGAAACATCGATCAGCTGCCTCTGGCACACCCCCCCACTGGGGATGTGCCCGCAACCAAGGTACATGCCCTTGACCGGAATCGAATCCGGGACCCTTGAGTCCACAAGCTGACGCTCTATCCACTGAGCCAAACCGGTTTCGGCTTAAAACGTCTGGTTATTTCCACCCCTGGTTAGTGTTGTTCCAGTAGGCGCAGGGTGCAGGTTGGACCCCAGTCAGGGCACACGTGAGAACTAACCAGTGCATGCGTGTATAAGTGGCACAACAAATCCACGTTTCTCTTCCTCTCTCTAAAAATCAATCATCAATCAATCAATTAAAATAAATTTATAAAACAGCACAGCCTTACTTTCAGAGCAGTCCTCTCTGCCTGGGAGGAGACTCTGGTAACGGTACGTTGTCCCGCCAGGCGGCCGTGGTGGTGGTGTTCAACTTCGCCATGGTGCTGCTCATCTTCCCCGCCATCCTCAGCATGGACCTGTACCGGCGCGAGGACCGCCGGCTGGACATCTTCTGCTGTTTCACCAGGTACAGCCGGGCCACGGGGCCTCGTTGTGGGGTACAGAGGGGTGGTGCTTAGACACGCTTTCGTCTGTGGACTTGGACGGCGGGGGCTGGGGAGCGGCACAAGTAGTGGGGGTGCTGCCTTGGGGAGATAGCAGAGCCCTTGGGGCTCTCCGCCTCTCGACCACATTTTCATAGCCCCGAGGTGGTGATCCTCACCATGAGCTATTTCTCTCATGAGTCAGTGTTGTTTGTGGTTAGGAGGGTGTCACATCTCGATGGATTGGGGTGGAACAACGTGAAAACCAGGCAGCTGGAAAAATGATGCCTTTGGGGTGTTTTCCTTTGGAAGGAATTGTGCCTCGAAGGGGTTCAGCAGCCTGCGGCTTGGTTTTGTGAGCCAGAGTCAGGACCAGCCGCCCCTCGGCCTGCTCTGGTTGGCCTGCGTCTGTGCCCGGACCGGGCCGCCGGGCGGTGTGCTGGCGCTCCCCCATGCCCGCTCTCCGGCGTCAGCGCTGCGTAGCGCGGGGTCCCTGGGCGTCGGCGGGAACGAGAGCCGTTTCGGTGGCCGCTGAGCGCGTTGCCCTCTCTCAGCCCCTGTGTCAGCAGGGTGATCCAGGTCGAGCCTCAGGCCTACACGGAGACGCACGACAGCACCCGCGCCAGCCCCCCACCCCCCTACAGCAGCCACAGCTTCGCCCACGAGACGCAGATCACCATGCAGTCCACGGTGCAGCTCCGCACGGAGTACGACCCCCACACGCACGTGTACTACACGACGGCCGAGCCGCTCTCCGAGATCTCCGTGCAGCCTGTCACCCTGACGCAGGACACGCTGGGCGGCCAGAGCCCCGAGAGCACCAGCTCCACGCGGGACCTGCTCTCCCAGTTCTCCGACTCCGGCCTCCACTGCCTCGAGCCCCCGTGTACCAAGTGGACGCTCTCGTCGTTCGCCGAGAAGCACTACGCTCCTTTCCTCTTGAAGCCCAAAGCCAAGGTAGCCTGCCCCACAGAAGGCTCTTCCTGCCTCGGGACGCAGCAGAGCAGGCTCCTGGGGAACCCCCCGTGTGAGGGGCTCCCGGCCCGGCGGGGAGCTAGTCCCCTGACCCCCTCCCTGGCCATTCAGCGAGCTCACTCCTACAGGATCCGAGCGGCGGTGTCCGTGAGTGTAGATCAGCCGCTCACATACTACACAGTTACTCTTCATGAAAAATGGGATTGCTCCGGTTTTATGTTTTCCCTCTGGGAGAATGACACCCCTCGCCCCCCCCCCCTCTCTCCCTGTCCCCCCATGTTGCATCAGGGCCCGTGGGATGGCATAAGTGAGGCATAACCCAGACAGCTCGGTGGTGGTGGGCGAGTCCGTTCTGTCCCTGGGTCTGACCCGAGCCTCTTTCCCGTGCTGCAGGTGGTGGTGATCTTCCTTTTCCTGGGCCTGCTGGGGCTCAGCCTGTACGGGACCACTCGCGTGCGCGACGGGCTGGACCTGACGGACATCGTGCCCCGGGAGACCAGAGAGTACGACTTCATCGCCGCACAGTTCAAGTACTTCTCCTTCTACAACATGTACATCGTCACCCAGAAAGCCGACTACCCGAACATCCAGCACTTGCTGTACGACCTGCACAGGAGCTTCAGCACGGTGAAGTACGTCATGCTGGAGGAAAACAAGCAGCTTCCCAAGATGTGGCTGCACTACTTCCGGGACTGGCTGCAAGGTGAGGGCCACCGGGCGCGCGTCCTCCCTCCGCGAGGGGCCCAGGGCTCCGCGTCCGCGAGCCCCCTCTGTTCGCTCTGTCACCGGGTTGGGTTGTGACGCAGCACCGACACGTTTCACTGACTTCTGGGTGTTGCCTGAAGCTCTTATACAGACTGTTTCTGGGGGGGCCTTCCAAAGCGGGCCTTGACCTGTAAAGCGATGCCAGCGGTTCGTGGGGTGACTCGGGCACTCCTGTGAGCATTGGTGAGTGCACGTTAGGAGATGGGAACGTGTGTTATGAACTGTGGAGCTGTTGCTGCTGGGGTTCTTTTAGGGGGGGTGGTGGGTGGTTTGGGTGACCAAGTCTAAAGGAAGTGTTGCTGGGATTTCTAGGCTGACTCACTGCCAAAGTATAGCTTCCTCTACCCACAGATTGTGCATCCTTGCCGAATGTAATTTAAAACTCCATATTTTGACCATCTTTTGATTTGGCATAAAATTCCATGAAGCAACCTTATAAATGCTTAATCACATCTCACTGTATTTCATAAATAATCAAATTCTGCTTGAAAATGTCTTTTAACCCTAGCCAGTTTGGCTCAGTGGATAGAGTGTTGTCCTCCAGACAGAAGGGTCCTGGGTTCATTTCCGGTCAAGGGCACGTACCTCGGTTGCAGGTTCCTCCCCAGCCCAGGCCCTGGTCAGGGCAAGTTCAGGAAGTGGCCAGTCGATAAGTTTCTCTCACATTCGTGTTTCTCTCTCTGTCTTTCCCTCTCTTCCACTCTAAAAATCGGTGGGAAAATATCGAGTGGGAGTTAAAAAATAAATAAAATGCCTTTACAGTTTCTTACCTTGCTCTTAGAAACATCTCTAGGAAATAGTTGTCAACTGGAGGAAAAAAGACCTAGATTTACTCCCCGCTGCTGACTGGATGTGAATGAATGTATTCAGTGATTCTGAGAACATCTGTTCATTTATTCTGTGTTGATTCATGGAAAGTGGAGAATCAAGATAATTATCCACACGATTCCAGCAAAAACGCTGTTACTGAAACACCCCAATAATTATGGCCCCCAACACTTCTGGCTTAAATTATCCAAGTGATTGTCTTAATTTCCCCCTTAATTAGGCTTGTTTAAACACAGACTTAAGTGCCTTTTGGGGTCGTAAGTCAATATACTTGCATGTAGAGAGTAAGCAGCCAGCTTCTCTGTGTGTTTGCATGAAATGGTAAACAACTCTAGTTCAATTGGAAGTTGTTCAGTATGGTTTCTGGCTTTGACTTGTTCATTGCATGTACCCCAGATCTGACCTCTTTGTGGAGGAAGGCAAAGAAAATTACATGATAGCAATAGAATTTTTTAACATGCTCGTGAGGTTAATTCTAATTTGTTTCTAGTCTTGTTTGGGAAGCACTGTTTTTTGGATAAGAAGTCAAAAGAGGACCAGGTAGTGGAGAGATTCCCTGCTTTTCATTCTACGTCCACCCACCCCCACCCACATTGCCCACCCACCCCCCACCACATTGGCCCCGGACATGTAAATAGCTTGCCACAAACGACAAAGATTTGCGGTGCTGCCGGTGTCTGAGCCAAGGAGGATTGTTGTAGAACTGATCTCAGTGTCTCACCAATCCTCTGGGTGCTCCTTGCGGCAAGTGAGGCAAGTGAGTTTGGGAAGGGGGAAGGTATTGTCTCCAGGCATCGCCGAGGGCTAACCTTTGCTTAGCGTATTGTAAAGTATTTCTCTGCTTCCTTTAATGATCTAAGGCAGTTGGACTCGGAATCTTTTTTAAAAGTGCATTTGAATCGTGTTCTGATTGCTATCGTATTTGCCGGCGTATAAGACGACCCCCTAACATTTCCACTAAAAATACAGAGTTTGTTATATACTCGCCGTATAAGACTACCCCCCACTTGGAGGCATATTTTTCAGAGCCAAAAAGTCGTCTTATACGCCGGCAAATACGGTAAGTGAGCTGTACCCACCTAGATTGGTGAGATTCGTGTAATGCTCCCTCGTCAGGGTCCCAGGAGCCTGAGAACTAACTCTGCAGCCAGCTGTCAGGAGTCCAGCAGAGCCCTGGACACAGACGGCCGGACCCTGGACCGTGGGCCGCCTAGAGGAGCTTCTGGCCTAGCCGGGGGCTGATTGGCCTTTGAACCTGTCCTGCAGGAAGCAGTTATCCTTGAGTCAGCTTTCCTTCAAAACACTGTGTGTGGCGGTGAAGTGATGGAACCCTCACTGGTTGTTAATGGAGTTGTCACTGAAAACTATGTCATCACTGGTCTTTATCAGTATTTCAACGGTGGGAGGGAGGGGGCACTAACTGGTTTGGCTCAGTGGATAGAGCATTGGCCTGCGGACTGAAAGGTCTCAGGTTCAATTCCGGTCAAGGGCATGTACCTTGGTTGCGGGCACACCGTAAGTAGGAGGTGTGCAGGAGGCGCACAGGAGGCAGCTGATCGATGTTTCTCTCTCATCAATGTTTCTAACTCTATCCCTCTCCCTTCCTCTCTAGGGAAAAAATCAATAAAAAATACTTTAAAAATAGTTGGGGGGGGTTAGAATTAATAGCAACATAGAAATTGTCCCACATGCCATCCTGAACCCACATGCAAATAAGGTAAAGTGAGAGATAAAATCACAGTGTGTATCATATACAAATGGTTTTGTTTCTATTTCACGGTGAATTATGCAAGTAAAATGTAACTGAATATCTTCTTTTTAGAGCCTTGCATCAAAGAAAAGTCCTGAGCAATTGGGATCATTAGTTCAGAACTTTTCACCAGGAAATAATTAGTATGAGAAGTATATAAAAGGAGGAACATTCTAGCTAAAACTTTTCATGTTTTGCAGCAAAATGCCACAATTTTTCCTGTTGTGTGCCTATGTTGGAATATAAAATGTTGTTCAAGGGGCAGTGGAAGTGAGTTTTTGTCCCTTGTTTTGTGTCCAGAATTGTGAATTGTGAGTGCTCTTGGCCAACCATTGTTACTTGAGCTTTTGATAATTAGTCAGAAACTAATATACCAATTCCAAGGACTTAGCTTTCTGTAGAGGCAGTGAGTGTTTCTCGTACATCTCTGCGTTCATGCAGAGTAGCGGCCAGCAGCATGGCTGCGGAGTTGAACTTGAGTGGCCAGAAGGGTCATCCTCCCCTAGTCAGGTCTTTCTTCTGTTTTGCTCTGGGGTGTGCCAGGAATCTTAGAGTTTTGGTACCCATTTGCCACTAGATGTTGCCCGTGCCCATGTTAATAACTCTCCTCATCTTATTCGTCTTTTCAGCAAATCCTTCCTGGGCACCATTGTGTGTTCTGGGCAATTGAGAGCATCGGTGGTTCAAGCCAGCTCTGGCATCAGGCCGCCGGGTCCAACGCTTAGCTCCAGCCCTTGCTGGAGGCTTCCTCGAGTGGTTCTGCCTTTGCAGGCAGCAGTTTCCTCATCTGTAAAGGGGTACTGCACAGGGACATCTCACGAGGTTGTTGCAGCAGTTAAACTAGGATTTATTAGCAGGTCGAGAGAGAGAGAGAGAGAGAGAGAGAGAGAGAGAGAGAGAGAGAGAGAGAGAGAGGGTTGAAGGGCCATACAGGCATGAAGGGTGAGAATTCTGTTATGGTGAGGAAAACAGACCCGGCCTCTTTTTTTTGGGGGGGGGGGGGGAGGGGCGTGCTTTTCCCTTCCTGTTTATTTTCATCAAACCCAGGGGGAAAAAAGGCTTTAGGTCATAAAGTAACATCTGTGCAGCGCAGGTTGTGGCGTGCGTGCCCCGCCGTGAAAACAGCCCGTGTGAGCGCGGGGGGCCCGCCACCCGGTGGTCTCCCGCCGGCTGCTCCTCCGCTCTGGCCCTAGCAGGCCCTCTCCCACCTCTGCGCCCACAGGCCTCACCCCAAATTGTTTGTATAAAAACAATGCCCGCAGCCACAGGAAGGAAGGAGTAGTTAAAGAGAGACAGACAAGGCAGGGTCCTGTGCTCCTCCCTCCCCCCCCCCCCCCCCCCCACCCCGTCAGCACACTTCAAACTCCAGGAGCTTAGCCATTTGAGCACTAATGGAACCCACTTTTGGGGGTGTCTTTGAAGTCATTCAGAGCATGTCGGGAAATGAAATAAGCCCCCTTGTCCTTCTTATCCTTCTTACTGGCCACGCCTAGCCTATGCGTGTTCAGCTTGCTTAAAAGATGTGGTTTCCTGAGTGCTCAGAGCTCTACTTGGGAGGTGATTTGGGGGGGGGAGGGGGTGTCGGAGGAGAATGTGTGCACACTGGGATGGCCCAGGCCCCGGGCCGGGTCACCAGGGCCCTGTTTTCTCTTCCCGCGTGCTTATCTCTTTACAGCTGTGGCCAGGCCGGCGGGTCTGCAGTGATGGTTTTGATTACAGGGGCCAGCGCAGCTGTGTGTGGTGGGCTCGCCCATCCCCCAGACCCAGCCCGCTCCTTCCTCCCCCTCCCCGGGCTTGCGGTTTGTCATCTGTTCTCACAGAGCCCCTTGTATTGGCCTGTGGCTTCCTGTTCTCAATCTGATCCAAATTTCCCCTGTGAGGTATTGCCCCGCGCGCGCACACGCGCCGCCCCCCGCCCGCCCTGCCCACCCCGCTCCCGGGAAGGTGGCAGAGAGGAAGGAGCGTGGAGAGGGAAGAGGTGTTGGCTGTGATCTTTACACAGCCTGGCGGCCGATCCCACAGCTTGTGTCCGCTCCACGAGCCGAACAGATGGAACAGATTGGCAGAGCCGTGCTCACTCACCCCGAGCTGGGAGCAGCTGAGTTGCTGTTTGAAGTCGGGAGTTTGAATGTGTCTCTCCCCCTCCCGGCGGAATTTCTGGTCGCGTTGAAGAGCCCGTGGCCCAGCCAGACAGTGGCGTGAAACGGTTAATGAGCCGCCGTCTTCTTCCTCTCCCTCCCTCCCTCTTTCTTTTGGAATAAGTCACAGAGGAGAAGAAGTTCTTCTTTTGTAAAGGGTAAAACATGTATGTTTATTTCTCAGAAGTGAACATTTCCCCCGTTCACCTTAAAAGCCATGGTTATCAGCACCTGAAGTTCACTCGTGAAAAACCTGGTGGTGTCTGAATGTGAAGCTGGGTGCGAGTAGAGCCCAGAGTGTTCTGGGTCGGTGTCCCACAGCACCCTGCCCGGCTCTCCGTCCCGGCCCCCCGCCCCCAGGACCGCGGCCGGCCGCGGAGGGGTTCTAACGAGCTGCACACACTTGCCTTTTCCAGGACTTCAGGACGCGTTCGACAGCGACTGGGAGACGGGGAAAATCGTGCCGAACAATTACAAAAACGGCTCCGACGACGGGGTCCTGGCCTACAAGCTCCTGGTGCAGACCGGCAGCCGCGACAAGCCCATCGACATCAGTCAGGTACCCGCTGCTGAGCCCGGGCTTCGGGGCGCCGGGCGCGGCCTGCCCCCGGCCTGGCTTCCGGAGACGGCGGCACCGGGGCCCGCAAGAGCCTTGCGTCGGCTCTGATGCCCTCCTCCCCCGGCTGGTTGTGTGGCCAAAGGGCCAGGGAGCCTCACTGGACTCACCTGTCAAGTGGGGACAGGGGTGGCACCTTCCCGCAGAGCAGTTGTCGGCGCCAAGCACAGTCGGGGCACGCAGGCTCTCTTCCGTGTTAGAAATGCTGGGTTGCATTCTCTGCTTTGAATTCTAATGCTTATTGCCTCATTGGCGCTGATTGTATCCAAATTTGGAAAGGTGGTGTGCTTAGGCAGCAGTCACGTGAGCAGGCAGGTTTGGGGGTGGGGGCATGGACCGTTCGGAGACGGGGGAGGTTCCTGGGAGGGTGGAAGGGTCCCAGACCCTAGGGGGAGAGAAGGGCAGACAGATTGCCCCGTCCTGAGCGAGCCACGCAGAAACACGGTCCTGGGGAAGGAGTGGTACTCACTCACACCTCTCAGGCCCCCTGCTTGTGCCTCCGCTGGGGCGTGGGTTCCGGCCTGTCCCTGCTGCTCGCTCGGCAGGTCGGGGTTCCCATGACCCCCGCTCTGCTGCTGGCTCCCCAGGTCTGTCCGCCGCTCGCCGCTCCTCGTGGCAACGGCCTTCACCTTCAGCAGAGAACCGTCAGGCTAATGATCTTCCCGGCGGCTCTGTTTATCGTCTCCCCTTTCTTGCTGGCATTAAAGGTGACAGATTTACAAAGTACATTGTTCAGAGTTATTACGGAGTGTGAACTCGGTTCTTTATGGCCGCATGTGGCCCGCCGTCAGGTTTGACGAGGATGTGGGCACGGGAGCCTGTCTGAGAAATAGCGGGAATGCCCCGTGGCTGGGGTGGGCTTCAGGGACAGGGACACCCTGGGCCACAAGTGACTGGGCCTGCCACCCCCCCCCACACACACACACACACATCATTTCCTCTGCCTGGGAGGGAAAAGGGTGCTGCGTGCACGGAGGCCCTGAGCTGTGCTATGTAATTCCAGAGACGGCTTGAAGACATACAGTTGTTACATATCCTGTGGATTAATTGAATCCAGATCTCCGAAACTTAGTTCTCTCGCTCCCTTCCATGCTCTTCCTTCGCTCTCTTTCTGTTAACTGCTGTCACTGGTGTTTTTCATTTTGTTAAAAAAGACCAAAAGCTTTGGAACCAGGCCTGAGTCTAAAGTAAACAGGAAAAAAATACCCACGTACGTGCATCTATGTGCGTCCATTGCTCTCGCCGTGTTCTTCACCCGAGCGAAGCCCACCAGACCGGCTTTGGAGGGAGCGTCGTGCTTAGCCAGCACAGGCTGTGGGTCCTGCTGGTGACCGCCCCGCCCCGAAATAAGATTACCCAGAAAGCCCGGGGCCGGGCGCCAGCCCCTCCACTCTCTGGTGATGGGCATTTTTTGAATGCACAGGTCATAGGAGGCTAGTGTTAGCAAAATTTATACAGATGTTGTTTTATTTTTATAGCTCTCCTCCATTTACTGGGTGGCATTTCCTTCAGTGTTAACAGCAGAGGTTAACTGCACACAGACGTGCGGAGGGACTCTTGCCAGGTTTCCCCCTTCCCCTCCTATAAATACGCTGCTCCAGATTGTTCGCTCTCCGCCCCGGCTGCAGCCGGGCCTGTGGCGTTCAGGCGGAATCGGCCCGCCGGTCCCCGGGCCGTCTGCAGGGCCGTGCGGGTTACAAACACTCCAGGCTTTGCATTCTCCGTTCGGCGCATTTTGAAAGAAAAAACCCAGGGTGTTCGGATGGGATTTGTTCTCACACTCGTGAACGTGGGCATGTGCTAGGCTTTGCAACAAGTGGGGTGCAGAGCCCTCTTCTCCCCCAAGCCCCCTGCTGAAAGGCCCCTGTTCCCCTCTTGCAGCTGACCAAGCGGCGCCTGGTGGATGCGGACGGCATCATCAACCCCAGCGCCTTCTACATCTACCTGACCGCCTGGGTCAGCAACGACCCCGTGGCCTACGCCGCCTCCCAGGCCAACATCCGGCCCCACCGGCCCGAGTGGGTCCACGACAAGGCCGACTATATGCCCGAGACCAGGCTGCGCAGTAAGTGCCTCCGCCGTGGCCGCCCAGGGTTCAAAAGTGCACACGAAACAGTCTGCCTCTTTTACCCGCGAACTCCTGGGGACAGAGGAGAGGGAATAGCACACAGCCCGCGCGCTCGTGTGGAGAAATAAGCCTCTAATCTCCGCCCGGAGCTCCAACCCTAAGGCGCCCACCAGCCCGGCTCCTCCGTGCCAGCTGTTCCCTGTGAGCCGGGGCTGCCTCCAGGCTGAGTGCTGGTTTACTATGGCGGAGTTTTATCACTGGGGATTATATGTTTATCTTAACTTTGTCAGCTCTGGTGTGGAAGGGATTTTTGGCAAGTCGGGTCGTTCCTGTCAGCCGCCGAGCACCTGCGCTCCGTCATCCCGCTCGGAGCGGGCGGGGCCCACGGGGCCTCCTCTTCCTCGCCCTGCGCCTCGGAGGAGGGCGGCCCCGTGTGCGGCTGGCCCGCCTTCGGGTCCACCGTGGGGAGGAAGCAGCGCGCGGATGGGCTCCTTCGCGTGGGCGACTAGAGAGCAGGCGGGTTGTGCGTCCCGGTATCTAAACCTCGAGCCTGTGGCAAGCAGCCAAGGCTTGTCTTGATGAAAATTTATAGTTGAGATTATAATAGGGCAAATCATGTTCAGCAAGTCAGCTGAATGACCCCGAAGGGTCCGGAACGCCCATTGTGCGGGGGTTTCTCCCCCGGCCGCCGGGGCTTAGCGTGGCGTGAGAGGCAGCCGGGCCCTGCGCTCGGGCGCCGAGAGGATACGGAAGGAAGCGCGCTCTCGGCAAAGCACTGCTTCCCGGGTATTTTGTCCTCATCGGTGGCTGCGGGCAGCAGCTGGAACGTGGTGCTTCCACTTGTGTCAGCTGAACAAAAAACGCGGCTGCAATTGAATTCTCGAGTTGTTTAGGCCCTTTGCAAAAGCGGCTGCTTCTAGAAATCTGAGATCAAAGGTCAAATAACACACAGATCACAGGCTCCCCCAAAACCAATCCAAGGTTAGTTATTGTTGCTTTAAAAAAATGTAAACCAAACTCTGCCGCTCTGTCTGAGAGCTGAGGCCTCTCTCGTGTCTGTCCTCGCTGCTGAGAGGAGCAGCCTGTGGGCTTCCCTGCAGGGTTCTCTCTCCGTCGGTTGTAATGGCGGAGAACTCATCTGTGTGGCCAACGAGGGGAACTTGTCACTTCCCTCCCGTGCCTGGATCCCAGCCGTTGGCCTTTGCAGCGTTGCCAGGAGCCTCTAACCCACGGCTCTCTCCCTCCCGCCTTCCCATCCAGTCCCAGCCGCTGAGCCCATCGAATACGCCCAGTTTCCTTTCTACCTCAACGGCCTGCATGACACCTCGGACTTCGTGGAGGCGATCGAGAAGGTCCGGACCATCTGCAACAACTACACGGCCCTGGGGCTCTCCAGCTACCCCAACGGCTACCCCTTCCTCTTCTGGGAGCAGTACCTCGGCCTGCGCCACTGGCTCCTGCTGTCCATCAGCGTGGTGCTGGCCTGCACGTTCCTGGTGTGCGCCGTCTTCCTCCTGAACCCCTGGACCGCCGGGATCATCGTGAGTGCGCTCTGAGGGTCTTTGTGGAAGCCGCATTCCTTTCGGCCTAGCTCTTTCTGCAGCCGGCGGTTTTGTTTATGTCTGGGCCTCCAGGGCCAGGGTAGATTGCATCACCCACACTCTATTTATTCTGCGGGAGGCGGCGAGGCCCGGGGCGAGGGGAGCTCTGGCGGCCTCCCTCCTGCTTCCCCTCTCTGCGGCCTTCGGCGCTGTGCTTACGCAGCAGCCACGCGTTTGTGAAAGGCGGACACTCAAAACGTAGCTGATTTTTTTTTTTCAACTCATGTGTCCTTTGGAGGTCACGTTAGTCCTGATAGGTAGAAGGTTCTGCTAAAGGGAGGGACGATTAGAGAGGGTGGGGCGGTGACTGGGAACAGAGTGGTTGTGCGTGTTGCGTGTATCTTAACTCCTGGGGGCCAGTGGTCAGCTGGTGTCGCGCACCCACCTCTGGGCCTCCTTCCTCCACGTACAGCACTCTCAGGTTTGGAGGAAGTTTTATGCGGAGTCTCATAAAATCACGGCAGTGTTTAGGTTCCACGAACTGTGGTATAGACTTAAATGCCAAAATTGTAAAAGCAGGAGACCAGGTCTCATTCCTGCACCGTAGGCTTCTGCAGCAGGCGCGTTAAAAGGTCAGTGTTTAGTCTGCGGGACCTGCCACGGTTCTTAAGCAGCGGATGGTGTCCATCTTTCATTAGCTTATTGGAAGGGAGCCAAGGAGACTCTCCTGGTGCTTCTTCCCCCGTTGCTGCTGCCCGCTGCCCCAGCCCCACGCCGCCTCCCTCCCGTGTCAAGTTGGTGGTTTTGTTTGTATTTTGCCCCCTTTGGCCCAAGAAACTCCAAATTCTACCTGGCAGATTTTCTTTCCATCTCCTCGAAAACTGTTATAAGGCAAAGAAACGCTTTTCCTCGGGTTTGACTGTTTGCTTTGCCCACCCCCGCTGCTCTCCATTTCTTCAGAGTGAGGGGGCTGTAACCTGACCCCCACCGGTGGTCCGCAAGTCCCTTTTCCCCGGCTGTGCTTGTGCCAAGTCATCCTCACGGAGGCCGTGGGCTCGGGACAAAAGCACGGGTCCTTTATTCGCCCCGTCCTATCTGCATTCTTTAGGATGGAGGGCCAGTCAACCCAAAACTGAAGGACCAACTCGTTTACAAGGTTGAGGGGTGGGTCAGATCCAAACGGAAGGAAATACCTTGTTTCACATTAAACGTGAAGCCGGTGATGAGTTCTTATTTGTGTAAATCTCCGTAGGTCGCTCTGGTGCAGTTTAGAAAACGTTAATGCTTTCTAGAGCAGGGTGCCGGAGACAACCTGCAGGAGCACACTGCACCTGGCCTTTGGTGCCTGCTGTCCCGAGGTCCCCGGCACCCGTTCTGGGGGAGAGGCTGCACTAGGTGTCAGTCAGGGCGGGCGTGGGCGTTGCGTTTGGGTGCCAGGGCCTTCTCGGCAGTTGATCAGAAGTGAGGCCGAGTTGGGACTTCCGCCCTCCCCTCGATTTCCGTACCTGGAGCCAGCCTGTGCCCAGCCACTCACCCCGGTGCCCTCCGACAGGTGACGGTCCTGGCACTGATGACCGTCGAGCTCTTCGGCATGATGGGCCTCATCGGAATCAAGCTGAGTGCCGTGCCCGTGGTGATCCTCATCGCGTCCGTCGGCATTGGCGTGGAATTCACCGTTCACGTCGCTCTGGTATGGAGACTTGCCAGCTACCACCGTAGGGAAAAGCAGCACATCCTCTGGCTCCCATAGTCTCCCAGTTCGGAGCCTTTTCCTCCCCCTCCACCCCCCCCCCCCCTCCCGGAGCACACCCAGTATGCACACATGCCCTGGCGCTGGCACTCGCGTTCCCGAGGAGCGGCTGGAATTTGCCTGGGCTCCTTTCCCTCGAAAGGAATATAAGGAGAAGGTCCGCAGAGAGTGCCATTTATTTGGTGGTGTCATTAGTGGCACCACAGGTCCTGGAGTTGTTGACTGTGTTTCCAAGACATGGGGAGAGAGAGAGAGAGAGGAGAGAGAGAGCGCGCGAGTGTGTGCACGCACACAGGACCACACACAGTGTTAAAAGCCACATTAATCAAGCAGGGATAACAGGAGACCACACTCAGAGGCTCACTGGGGATGGCATAATTGAGGGCGCGGCCAGTTGGCAGCGGTGGAGACACGCCGGGCTGGTGAGCGCAGGCCAGGTGCTCAGCGTGAGGGCCGCGCTCCCACCTGAGCCCACCCAGCTCCTCCACCTCTCAGCCCCCGGGGTTGAGAGCTAGTGTTGCTCCCCAGGAAGTGTCCCCCTCGTCCTGGGAGGGCTTTGTTGGAGGGACGTGAACTTCAGCAGGAGCCTTAAGCCCAGGAGACGAGCCCCTTGTCCGTGCGCATCAGAGACTTACTCGGGAGCCTCTCGGCCTGCCCGTGCGTCGTGCTGGGGGTCGGCCCTCCGTGACTGTTGGTTGACTGGTGTGTGGCTGGCCCTCCGCTAGGACCCCAAGCACCGGGATTGATCTATTACGTTTAGGTTTGCTTTTGGCATCTCCAGCATTGACGTTCCCCGGGCTCAGTGCTCAGCACGTGCGTGTCTGGGAATCTGCTCCCGCCCCGTGCCTTCCATGGTCCCCCACAGGACTCCTCGGGGCCACGTCCATGCAGCTTAGGGAGTTTACACTTTGTGACTCAGAAGGGATGTCTTGTTGAAATGGACCCATTTTATCCCCATGTGCAGCGTGAAAAGCTGGGAATACAGAAACAGAATTTGCTGAATTTTGAACTTGCCCAAGTCACTTTCTCTGTTGGAGGAGGAGGGAGAGAGGAAGGCTCCCAATAGAAACTAGAGCTTAGAAACACACGATTCTAACATCGTTTCTTGGGGAAGGAGAAAACAGCCGCTTAGGATTCCGCAGTCGCTTTATCCTGACTCGGATGCAGGTGCGGCAGCTGCACTGCGCACGGCAGCTGTGTCTTCGCTCAGGTTCCTGCGATGGAAATGCCGCGCCAGGCTTCCCACAGCCTGGTGCCGGGCTCTGCCCGGGAGGCGGTGCCGTGGGGCTGAACGAACAGGGAGGGATGTCTCTTAGCACCGAGGTTTAAGGGGGATCAGGAGCCAGCTGGGCTGCGGGAGCAGCAGCCCCTGCTCAGGGCTTCGGGCCCACGTCTCCATCGAGAGACTGTGTGCACACAGGACACGCGTGGTGGGCCTCCCCTCCGGGGTGTGAGTGTGTGTCAAAGCGGCAGCGGCTCCGGGTGGTGACATGCATTCTCCTCCCGTGAAGGTGTGCTGTGTGGGTGACGTGCACCGACTGAGAGGATAGGCCAGCCCGATGCTCACGCCTCACGGTCCAAGCACAGCACACAGGAGCAGGTTCCCAACAGCGCGGCCTTCTTCCCAGAGAAAAGGCCGTGCCTGGGCCCTGCAGGCTCCTGACTAGGTCTGAGTGGAACCCAGGCCCGCTTACGAGAAAAGAAGGCAGACTCACAGCACCCCGAGGTGTGCTTTTGTTTCTTGTTCCGTTAAAGAAAGGCGCCTTCCTGTCCCTGGGCGGGGCACGGGGCGATGGCAGGGCGCCTGGGTGTGGGGTAGGCCGGGGTCACGGAGCCGGCCCTCAGAACCCCCTGGCCCCCTTGTCTTCGCACAGCCGGCTGCCGGGGAGAGAACTTGTGCCCAGCCCAGCCTGCACCCTTCCCCCCCTTTTGGGTTCAGCTGTGGGCCCAGTAGGCTATCACAGTAACGGACCCACATTTAATCAGACCCAGGTCACACTCTCATCTCGGGCCAGCAGCCTGGTACACTGGGGCTCTGTCAAGTTGCCGTTGAGAAAAACAGCATTCTTGACCAGGCAGAGCTTAGGGAAGGCAGAGGAGACAGGGTATGTCCACCTGGGGTCAGACCAGGATTGACTGGATTTACAGCCCTATCTTTTCCTTGTGATCCGTCCATCTCTGGTGCTGAGATGCGCTACAAGCACCTTAGTTTGAACCCAGTGATAGAGCTCCTAATCTCAGCATCATCACGAGGAAGCAAATACTTAGCGCCTAGTTGCACATGACACCGAGTTAAGTCCACTCTGAATTGAGATCTTGACCATCCACATGTCAGGCTGAATGCTGTCACACTCACAGGTTAAGGTCTCCGTGCTAATGGTGCGAGAGAATTTGGGGGGGGGGGGGAGAGGAGGCTCAAGGGCGAGTAGCGGTGAAAAGAAGAGCACATTTGGCTCATTTTTGTATCGTTTTGGTTTGGTTTTTAATTTCAGGCAAGTATGCTTCCCCTCTTTGTTGTTGTTATCCAAGATGTACGTCAACACTGTATATGACCCGGTGTCGTGAACTGGTCATTTTAGTGTAAGCCCAGATGTTGCTGAAGATCTGAGAGGTCCCGTTGAGGCAGATGAAAGAGCTGCCCAGTCCCGCCCAGGACTGACCACCTGCCCCTCTCTGTCCCCAGGCCTTCCTCACGGCCATTGGCGACAAGAACCGCAGGGCCGTGCTCGCCCTGGAGCACATGTTTGCGCCCGTCCTCGACGGCGCTGTGTCCACGCTGCTGGGGGTGCTGATGCTGGCGGGATCCGAGTTTGATTTCATCGTCAGGTAAGCAGAAGTAGGAGAGAAGACATGTTTGGAAAATCGTTATTCCTTGCTCATGTGATCTCTGTTGCTTATTTCCTTCTGTGTGTGGTAGATTGCAGCATTTCTTCTTCATTATAACTCAACTTCCCCCCACCTGTGAGGTATAATTTGTAATTGGCAAATGAAAATCCTGTACGTGTAAGGTATACAACACATTTTGATTACCACAGTCTGTGATGCCACCTTATGTTTAGTTTATTAAGTCAGAGATGTGCTGAGAGGTATGAAGACAAGCCCTCCCACAGGGCCATCGTGTGGAGTATCTTGGGGAGGAAAGATGGAGGGTTTGGGGGCAGCAGCAAGGGCGGCTCACCGCTCCAGGCTGAAAGGTCGCCCAGTGCCCTATGCCCAGGGAAAGTGTTCCGGGTTAGAAATACCCACAGAATGAGACAACTGTGGTCCCCAGTAATTGACTGCCTTTGACCTTCACTTCTCCTTCTAAACTGGGTCCAGGAAAACATAGCTGCCCAAAGCTGTCTCTCCCCTAGATCTTACTCTCTTAAGAAGCGAAGGTAAGGTGCCCAGGTTTCAGTGTTGCGTTCCACGAAGATTCAGGGTACATTTAAGATGCCACATGGGTGTCACGTGTTGGAAATCCAAGCCTCGTTTGGACATTTCTCTCTGGAACTGAGGGGCAGGAGTTCCTGGTGAGTTTAACGGAGAAAGTGACTGGGTGACGTGTGGAAGGACGGCGGGTGCTCCTGTTGAGAAGCGGAGGACGCAGGGCCAGAGCAGATCCTGGCCCGGGCAGGGCCGCCCGCCCTCTGGCCGCAGCCGCTCCCGGGGCTGCACTGCCTGGCTCAGGGAAGGAAGGGGCAGCGTCACAGGGACAAGGACCCGCGTTACAGCCAGACGGGAGGAATGGCCGGGCGGACTGCGATGCTTCGGGAATCTGGAGAGAGAAGCCCACCAGGCTTTTCCGGTGTTCATGCGCACGTGTGTCTTGGGGAGACCTTTCATTTTCAAATACAAAGAAGAAGGTGTTCCGTTTCAGCCAGTTTATGACAGAAGAAGCATCAATGCATGGGTGTGGGGATAACCCATCGGCGGGCGCTTCAGTGTCTCAGAGCCTTCCTAGAGCGAGAGGCAGAGCTTGGCTCACTGTCCCCGGAGTGCGGACCGCCCGCCCCACACCACGCACTGTGGGCTGGCCGGGGCTCTCGATAAAGGCGGAATGGATTTTGTTGGGGTTGGAAGGCGACTCCTGGGTGATGCCCATACTGCCAGGTCCTCAGCACAGATTGTTGACCATGTACCAAGCTGATTAGTACATTCCTGTCTGCCGATACCAGATAGATGGATGCCTACACTAGAGTAAGGTTTGGTTCTGAGCTTTGTTTAAGCTCCTAATTTGACTTTTTCTGCGTTTCCTTTCCATGCATTTACTTATTCAGACATCAGTGGTTTCTTTATGTCATTATAAAGAACCTATGTCAAAAGAATTTCTCTTCTGTAAGTCTCAAGGGACACAATGTTAACAAGCCGTTTCACACAACAGCGAGTCCTAGGGACCCTCACCCCCATCGAACTCACAGGAAAGAGTTCATGCGCAAATGCTAAGCCATGGGGAGCGCAGGGCATGACGGGATCTCAGGATCCAGCTGTCTCGTGGGGCTGCCAAAGGGGCCGCCCCGAGGTAACTTACTTAGCCTGAGTCTGAGCAAGCAGCGGGGAGCCTGGGTGGAGGGCCGAGAAGCCCAGCCCTCGCGTCTCCCCCTGGCTGCTTATTCTCTCCCAGAGACACCGAGTCCCCTGTGTCAAGCACTTAAAAGGGCTTCCCTTTTTCTAGAACTGGATGGATTGACCTGATAAAGCCCTCGCTGGGGTCGACTGGATGAGCAGACATTGTATACACTAAGCGTCAGAAATCTAATTGGTCTGTTTATTCTACGCTTAGATGGATGGGATGCAAATGTCTTAATGCCTGCCGCTGATGTATGCCTCTGCCTGAAGTCCCCGCAGTTTACATTAGGGCAGGATGCCGGCTGCTCGGCTCTCACTAATGCAGCTCAGGAGTTCCCGGTGTTTACAATAGCTGCGAGGTATTTGTATTTTTATAGGGATTCTCTCTCCTTTCATCTGATGTCGAAACATATATAGAAATGGCGACATTTGGTGCCTGTTCTGTTTTATGATCAAGAGGACCATTAACAGAGAGATATTTGCCCTCCCTCTTCCCAGAACATCCTGAGCCCCCACCCCACCCCACCCCACCGCCCACTCCCAGCCAAACGGCCCAGAAACCATTTGTTACAGAAACGCATGCTCGTGTGGCGCCCGCGCCTCCCCAGGTGCAGTGGCTCACCTTGGTGTTCACGGCCCACCCCCGACTGGATCCCTCAGCGGTGGGAGAGCAGGGCCACTGGTGCACGCCCCTCCTCCTCCTCCTCCTCCTCCTCCTCCTCCTCCTCCTCCTCCTCCTCCTGCTGCGGCCTTTAGGTTTGAGTTGGCTGGTGCAAAACAAGAGTATTCAGAGGCGCTAAATTGTCCAACCAAAAGGTTGGCCTCAGAGTAGCCCCATCCCTGTGGCCCGCCCTTCCCCCTCCACTAGCGCCCCAGCAAACACAGAATGGGCAGCGTCTTCTTTACAGAAGGCTGGCTCCTGGTCTCAGGACGATGGCAGCCGTGTGGTTAAACTGGAACTCACGGCCTTCTAGACAGAGAGCCGCTGTCAGTGAGAGCCGCTGTCAGGAGAGCCTTACCTGACCCGCCGGGGTCCTGGCGGGGGCAGACCCTGTCCCAGCGGGTTAGCGGCTGGACAGGGGGCTGCGTTTCCCCCTGGGCCCCGCTGGTTCAGTGCTATCCCCTTCACTTCGTCTGTTGGCTTCTGCTGGATTCCCTCGGCCGTGTACTTGTGCTTTGTCTGCTCCGCCATTCAGTTCGAGTTCCATATTTCTGAGTTTGTGTAGCACGTTCATAAGTAACATAACGTGCCATGAGAGTTCAGCAAATTAAACTAATTCTTTTCTTCCTTCATGAACTTCGGGGTTGTGCGATGCAGCCCTCAAAATCACAAAGTGAAAAAAAATCCATACTCTTGTGCGGAATTCGAGCCGCAGTTTTATAGCAGCCTCTCGCTCGCTGTGTGGGTCTGGCTCATGTTGGCTTAGGAACGCTGTAGCATTCGGGCCTGTGAATCGCAGCCTAATTTGCCTTATTTCTGTTTCCCTTTTCTCCTCAGGTATTTCTTTGCGGTCCTGGCAATTCTGACCATCCTGGGTGTCCTCAACGGGCTGGTTTTGCTTCCGGTCCTGCTGTCCTTCTTCGGACCATATCCTGAGGTCAGTAACCGCAGCGCTATTTTCCTGGCGTCCCTCTTAATTTACATATTTTAGGCATATTCACATTCCTGATGAGTTACTTTTTTCAGCAAACATCTCAAGAACTATTGCTTTTTTTCTCTTTAATAGTTTTGGGGTTGTAGTATTGGTCCTTTAACTTGTTTTTTTTGTTGTTTTTTCAAACCACATGATTGGCACCTTAGTCCTATTGGTCTCTATCATATATCAGTGAAGCATTTCCCACTCAAGATAGAGGTGGGGCGGGCAGGAGTAAAAGGCCCGCCTGCCTTCGCAGTGTGAGCGAGGGCGGTGCTGCTGCTCCAGCCGCAGACCTGGGGGTCCTCCCGGTGGCAGGGGGGGCGGGGAGCTTCGTGGTGAGGGAGGACAGAGGCCCTGACCGACAGGCACGTGGATGATAGCAGTCTTCCTACCGAATCCTCCAAAACAGGTGTCTCCAGCCAACGGGCTGAGCCGGCTGCCCACGCCCTCCCCTGAGCCACCTCCCAGCGTGGTTCGCTTCGCCGTGCCCCCGCGTCACGCGACCACGGGGTCCGATTCCTCCGACTCGGAGTACAGTTCTCAGACGACGGTGTCGGGCATCAGCGAGGAGCTCCGGCAGTACGAGGCCCAGCAGGGCGGCAGGGGCCCTGCCCACCAGGTGATCGTGGAGGCCACGGAGAACCCCGTCTTCGCCCGCTCCTCCGTGAGTCCGCCCGGCAGCCCGCCCCGCCCTGCTCTGCGGCAGACCGCCCGAACCCTGACCCGACAGGAAAGCAAAGTGGGGTTAGGGGGAGCGTCGGCAATTGCCAATATTTGGCTCTTGTGAAACTGTGTCATCCCATGAGTTGGCTCTCCCGGGGTCACAGAGGCAGAGGATGTAGGGAGGGACACGAGGCGGCCGCTGTCCCTTTGGCCTGGGCTCAGTGTGAGCTGAGCGGCGAGAAGTAGAGGAGGCCTGGCCTTTTTTTTTTTTTTTTTTTAAAGCTGCATATTGTTTTAAAATGATACCTTTTAAAAATGGAGTGGGATTTTCATTGCTAGCTGAAGGGATCTATTTTTCTTTTCTCTCATTTGTAGTCCCTTTAATTGCCCTTGGTTACAAAAATTGTTTCTATTCTTGTTGTCTAAGACTTTGCCAGAGCTTTTGTGGCCCCAGGTACATATTCTTGGTGGCGGAGAAGCTTAGCCTTAGGTCATTCAGGAAAGCTGGGAGCCCTCCCCAGGGCCCGGACTCTGCTCCGTGCTCCCAGGCTGGCCTGGGCCCCAGTCCTAGAGCCCAGCACACAGAGCTTCTCCGAGGCCAGTTCTGCGGCTCTGAGTCCCCCCACCGAGGGCTTCCTGCTGTCCCTCCAGGAAATGGGTATTCCAGCCCCGGCCAGAGCACGCCTCCCGTGAAAGAGAGAAGGGCCGACCAAATAACCTAAATTTTCCTCCGCTCACCCCCCGGGGTGATGCCTGCTGAGCTGCAGTGTGAATCTGGTTTAGTTCAGCAGGAGCCTAAAAATAGGTACAAGCTGAACGACTTTGAAGTTGGTCACGGTCCTTTTGATTGATGTGGCCACTGTGTTGCTCTCTGCTTTGTACAGAGACCCAGAAGCCAGGCTCCTCCCGAGCAGGCCGAGCAGCGCTGCCCGCAGAACCCTCTGCGACGGTGCACAGGCGGTCTGCAGCCTCGGTCTGCAGCCGCGTGTGGCTGTTGAGCGCTTGAAATGTGGCGAGTGAGACCAAGAGGCTGAATTTTGAATTTTAGTTCATTTAAATGCAAATAGCTACATGTCCCCGATGGCTGGTGTGTTCGCCAGAGTGCGGAGAGATGGTCCTGCCAAGGCCAATCTTAGCAGCTCTCCGAGGGGTTCAGGGTCTGGCCCTCCTGAGCGGGGGGTGTACACTGGGAGGGGGGCAGCTCGCACCCTCTCCGACCACAGCCCTGCGTTTGTGGACGGCTGTGCAGGTGAAAGCCTAGAGGTTGGGTCCCAGGAAGGCGCTCCTCTGCCGTGGAGAAGCCGGGGCAGTTGTAGGAGAATGGGTTTCTCTTTTGTGAGCGGAAGGTCTTTGTTGGCTGGGGGGGGGGGGGGGGCTCTCGCAGCCATTTGTGGGGTTGACGGGCCGCTGGGTTAAGAAGAGCTGTGTGTGGGTGGCCAGGCGGGAACAGGGCCAGTAGGGGAGGGGGGTGATGCCCACCCTGGGGTCAGCGCCCAGCCTGCTTTAGCCTGCCCTCGCCCTCTGCAGGTGGTCCATCCGGAAGCCAGGCATCCGCCCTCCAGTTCTCGGCCGCAGCCCCACCTGGACTCGGGGTCCCTGCCGCCCGGACGGCCAGGCCCGCAGCCCCAGAGGGAACCCCCCAGAGAAGGCCTGCGGCCGCCCCCCTACAGACCGCGCAGAGACGCTTTCGAAATGTCTACTGAAGGGCATCCCGGCCCTAGCAGCAGGGACCGCGCGGGCCCGCGGGGAGCCCGCTCGCACAACCCCCGGCACCCCATGTTCACCGCCACGGGCAGCTCCGTGCCCAGCTACTGCCAGCCCATCACCACCGTGACGGCCTCGGCGTCTGTGACTGTCGCCGTGCACCCCCCGCCCGCCCCCGGGCGGCACCCCCGAGGGGGGCTGTGCCCCGGCTACGAGGACTACCCCCAGACGGACCCTGGGCTGTTCGAGGACCCCCATGTGCCTTTCAACGTCCGGTGCGAGCGGAGGGGCTCCAAGGTGGAGGTCATAGAGCTGCAGGACGTGGAGTGCGAGGAGCGGCCCCGGGGCAGCGGCGCCAGCTGAGGTGCGTGCGGTGCGGCCCAGGCCTGGCTCCTGGGGTTTCTGGGGCTCGGAGCCCCTGGCATTGGTGTGTCCCGCCCCGAACGCCTATGACCTGATCCCCAGGGCAGGGCTGCCGGGCCCAGGCTCTCCTCACTCGGCAACCAGTCCCGTCCCAGATTGGGGCTCACACACACACACCCCCCCCTGCCCCGTAACCTGTTGAGGGTGGTGGACTAACAGAGATGCTAGCGGCTGCCCCTTCACCAGTGTTTCCATCCTGTTCACGTGCCCGCCAGGGGATGTGACAGGCGCCAGCTGGGTGAATGGGTGTGACGTGAGCGCACCAGCACCCACCCTACATAAGGGAAGGGTCCCACCAGCCCCGGGGAAGCCCGCCGGCCCCGCCACCCTGACTTGTGTATGGAGATTCTCTCTGCCTGTTGGTGTGCTTTGTAAATGCGGACTCCGAGGCCTGTTCCTGCGTGTGACTTCCTTTTCTGTGCTCCCGCAGGGTGGGTGACACCTGAAGCAAAGAGGCCAAAGATCGGAGTCCCAGCCCCGCCCTGCCAGGAGCACACTGCGAGGAGCCGGGAGGACGCCCTGCACCGGGGTTGCAGTTCGCTGTGACTGTGACCGGCTGTATTATTTTGTGAAATATTTCTTTAAATATTTAAGAGGTGTACACATCTGTAAATACAAAGGAATGATGTAAAGTCGTGCGGTCTGGCGCTTCCCACCCGGGCCCAGGGCGGGCGGGGGTTTGTACATTGGTCTCGGTGCCCCAGCCAAGCTTAACGTAGTCTTAAATTCCAGCATATCTTGCTGCTGCTTAAATATTGTATAATTTACCTGTATAATTCTATGCAAATATTGCTTATATAATAGGATTATTTTGTAAAGGTTTCTGTTTAAAATATTTTAAATTTGCATATCACAACCCTGTGGTAGTATGAAATGTTACTGTTAACTTTCAAACACGCTATGCGTGGTAATTTTGTTATTGTTTAATGAGCAGATATGAAGAAAGCACGTTAACCCCGGTGGCTTCTAGGTGTAGTTGGGCGCGGCCCCCCTGCTGGCTGCGTGTGGACGCGTGTGTGGGTTCCCCATGTGCTGTACTGTGACTGTCGTTCCTTGTTCTTCCCTCACTGTCTGTCACCTTCAGTGGGCTCTGCCCTGGTCAGGCTGGGAGAGCATTGCCTGGTGCTTGGAGGCTAGCCCGGCCCAAAACATCGCCTTACGCTTTTGTCAGACTCACTTCGAGTCCAAGGCACCTCAGAAGGTCATTGCTGCCAGCCAGGCACCCCAGCTAGTGCCTCGGAGGAGAGAACTTCCTTCACACGGATCTTTGTGGTGGACGTGGGGACCTCAGGGTCTAGAGCTAACCTCTGGCACCTTCATTACTGTTCAAGAACTGCCGAGCATGCCTCGTGCGGAGCCTCAGCTGGGCATGAGCATGTGGCGCAGCCTTCCTGGTATCTCTCATGACCAGTAGACACACAAAAAAAGCCCACAAGTGGATTAAAAATGTTTTGGAGATAAAGACCCTGCTACCAGGCAGAAAAACCTGTGCATTCCAGGCCCACAATAAACCTAGAGTGGGTGTTTTGAGTCCCTACCGTTTAAATTCTCTTTCTCCCTAAATTGCACAGTTGGTTGGGGCTTTCTGGGTCTGTCTGCGTCTTTAAAAATAAATAGTGAGCATTCAGTAAGGCGACCCGGGGTCAGAAGTCTGGTAGGATGTAGAAGGATCCTTCTCAGTGTGTTTTCGTTAACGTGATGGTGCACATTCCCAACTAAGTTATTGTCTTCTTCCCGCCGTTATTAGTGTTCTTTCCATGTGGCGTTTACCGACAAGCAGGAAGGTGCTCGGTGCGCACACTCCATGAGGAATGGGTATGGAGGCTGGTTTCTCAACCAGGCATTATGTGTAAAGATTTGCCTCGCTGTCGATTCTCTCTTGGCGGAGGCGTGGTCTCCCTCGGCCCTCAGCCAGAGGCCAGCATGCCGGGGAAGCGCGCGGCGCCCAGACTAAGCTACTCGAAGGGCCCGCGGGCAGCTCCTGCCCACTGTGCCCTCCTCTTTCACATGGAAAACCTGCCTCGCAAGGCAGCGGCCTCAGGCCCTACATGCATGGCTGTAAGATGCTAATTGGAAGCCACCGGCGGGCCCTGGGTGTGTGCCGATATGCCAGGGCCCGCCGGCCCCCCTGCTACTGTTGGGTGCCTCCCTTAGCCACACTGTCTACCTAACGCCCCGCTCTGCTCGGAAAGCGCATGCGTCCTGCGTTCAGGAGAGACAGGGTGCAGGTTCTGAGGTCTGCTTCCCTCTGGCAGGGGCGAGCCCTCGCTCCCTCCCCAGCTTGTGTGGTGCCTGACGGCTTGCCCAGCCCCCGCTTTCTGCTCTGCGTGGACCTTTCTCCGACAGTCACATTGGCAAAGGGAGGACACGGGGCTGGCGGGCAAACTAGAGTCTCTCTCGCTCGCTCCCTTCTTAAAATCGTTTTATTTTGTCTGTCTTGTTTGTTCATTTGGATGTTTTAATTTTTTAAAAGAAATCTTTGCTGATATTTATAATTTTGTATCATAAGAATGTTTTCCTACAGTATTTGTCATGCCAGTTTATAACAAAATGCAGGGATTTTTATTTCTGTTGGAAACACTATTACAGCTATGTTTTACTTTGGAACAGAATTTTTATTTGTATAGAGTGCTTACTAATGTTAAATAGTTCAGAGTATATAACATTTTCATTAAGGTCTCATAGTCGGTTTTAGTGTAAGGAGTTTAAAGGAAATAAATATTCAAACTGGGTCCCATTGCCTGCCAATTTTGGTGGAAATGGGTTTGTGTCATTTCAATTACAAAGATAAAAGTATGCCATATAATTTATTTATATGAAAATTTATTTTTGTAGTGTACATAGTAGTCATCAAGTCTTTGACAGAAGTATATTTTTAAAGAATTTATATGTGATGAATCCATAATGTCTGAAACTTTGCTGAGACATGAGTGGGGCACACTTCATTGTAAAGTACAGCAAGAAAGGAAATGTTTAACAGTGTTAAGAGAGAGAGATCGAGTGAGTATTCATGCAATTGTGAAATGTGTATTAGTTAACCATTTGTGACCTAGTGCGGTTCTCATTTTAAACCCTGGAAGGCAAAAATGTACAAACTCTCTAAATGTTAATGTTCAAACACTGATAGAAATTCTAACATGAATAAAAAATAATATAACTTGTTGGTATGTCTTTGTGTACCGAATGTTCTTTAAGAAAAATATCCTGTGAAGGCAGTGAGTGTGTCAGGCCATCGGGGACGGACGGGGTGGTTTCGTCTGTCGAGCCTCTGTCTGTGCTCTGCTTCATGGAGGTGTTCTTGATGTGAAGGAGTTCTTCGCCTCTATTTCTTGCGACCAAGGAAGTTCCTAAATTACCGTTCAGAGTGGTCCCTCCTGCCATCTCTTCAGCATTCTTACTTTCTATGTGATACCAAATAACTAGAGGGAATACAGATTCAATAATTATTAAAATGAGTGGAGGTGTCACACTTAGTGTTTGTGGTAGGATTGTACCTTGTCTGCGGTCCTGGAGGAAAATCGGGCCAGAGCACCCGGTTTGAGGGCTGGGAGCGTGTGCTGAGAGGTCAGCCTCCTGAGCCACAGCCCGCCTCCGGCTTTTGTCCAGACTTCCCAGAGACAGATACTCATTCACATGCAGATTGTCTGTGGCTACGGTGGCAGTTGAGTAGTTGAGACAAATGATATGTCCTCACCTTTGTGTGTCCCTCACCGACTTCTGGAGGTTGACAATGGTGGTTGTGATGAGTCTGGACCAGAGGGAACGTGAGAGTCCAATTCGAACAACCTATGTGGCTCAATCACCAACTCTGAGGCTCTTAAGAGCCCCCACCTCTAAGGTGAAGGAGCCCGAGAGGTACTGGGGGAAGGTTTTGTCCCTAACGAGCTCCTTGAGGCATTTGAGTTTACAGTAAACTGACCAAGGAGTGAGATGTTCAGGTAATACAATGTCCGAGTCAATGGACACTTCACATGAGAAAATTATTAAGCAGGTTTTCTGCTTTACAACCTCATCTTCCTGCCTCCTCCTGATAGAGCCAGCGACCTGCTTCTAAGCCCTGCTCACCTGGTTCATGCAGAAGTCAAAAGAGGAAACTGCACATCCGAAACATGGATTGTATTCACTGGAATGCAAATTCAGAGGCACTTTCTTTTTAAGTGTGCTTTATTCTGCCAAAATGACCATTCATTGCCATCTGATCGTCCTATATAATAAAGAGCTAATATGCAAATGGGCCTCGCACCCTTATGCTGGGGCCACAGAACCTGAGGCCGGGCGGGGATCGGGAGGAAACAGGTCCACCCCTCTCCTGGCGCCAGGCTGGGTGATCTGAGGCCACGCCTCCTGGCGCTGGGACGGAGCACCTGCCTGAGGCTGCACCCCCTCCCCTCCTGAGCTTGACGGGGGAGGGGCCGGCCATGTCTGGGTTTCACATGACTTAGACCAGGGGTGGGCAAACTTTTTGACCTGAAGGCCACAATGGGTTCTTAAACTGGACCAGAGGGCCAGAACCAAAGCAACCTGACCATGCTGGCATTCTCATCTTGGGCTGCTGGTGAAGGAGCGGAGGGGAGAGCAAGAGAACCCGCCACTCTTTTGGCTCCGTGGGCCGGATAGAACAGTCGAACAGGCCGGATCCGGCTCACAGGCCGTAGTTTGCCCACCCCCTAACTTAGAGGCATACGCTGGTGGGTGGGGACTTGACTCTGGGTCCCATGCCCATCCAGACTCCGACAGAAGGGAGATTTTCATATACATTTTACTAATTTTCTTTCATCTCTGACACTTCTATTATAGAGAAAGGGCAAAGAGCAATATTAAAATATTTCCTCTAATTCCCTTTTAATGTACCCAAATTTCATGCACCGGGCCACTAGTATTCTTCATAAATTATAAGTACCTAAGTTACATGCAAGCTAGCTTAGTTCTCATGTTGGCTTAGGGAGGCATTTTTAATCAGATCTGTGTCCCCAAATCCACCATATTTATTCAGGACTTGGGTAAACATAAGGCCCCATGTTTTTTGGCACAGCAGACATATTTAACAGCTCTAGGAATGCTGCGTGCTGCTCAGTCTCGGGCAGCAGCCACACTGATGTAAAAGCAGGTGTTTCATTTTTGGTAACTGGCAACTGACCTCCCAAAAGGAAACGCGGAGATGACCTATTAATCATCTAGAAAGACTATTTGCCAACTTTTAATTACTTTTTGCGAAGGCTGCACCTAACGAGAGCACACCTCACACATGAATCTATTTCATTGTTCATATCGCGATGGAGGCATGCTGGACGCCCTCTCCCGCACAGGCCCTGCCGGGAAGTTCCAGCCTCAGCCGGGATGCTGAGGGCACGGTCTGCTGCCTCCTCCGTGGGGATTCCCTTTTGTGAGACAGAGGGGACGGGGCCTTTCAGCTGAGGTGCTGTGAAAGGAACCCACCTCGTAGAGAGCATTTGCCCTTCCAGCAGTGCCACCCAAAAGCGGCAACCACACAGTCAGCTGACCCCTCCCCGTGCCTTTTTCCTGGCGTGTTCTCCTCCTTCCTCTGCTCCCCATCCACAGGCCTGGAGGCTGAGAGTGCAGGAGCAGGAGCTGTAAGCCACCAGCAAGGCAGAACCTAGTCAGCTCACAGCTCCCACTAACGCAAGCCCAGGGAACACACGTCAACAGCACCATGTGTACCCAACGGACCACAGCCTGGCTTCTCCCGGGAGGGACGGCAGGAGGTGGGTAGGAACCTGTTATACTTTTATAAAGAAAATCATCACGTAGATGGAGGGGAAATTGATGAGCAAGTTCTGGCTGGTAAGTTATTATATAATAATGAAGATTGCAGCATTAAGCCCAAGACAAGATGCCAAAGAAAAATCTTGGTAATTACCAAGTTCAATCAGCAGCAGCGGTAGGTAGACTCCCGTTGAGAGCCCGTTTTGCAGCAAGAGAAGCAAGATGAGGCAGGACCAGGAGAGCAGAATGCTCTCTGCTGTGCACTGAGAGAGAGAAGCTACCCACCGCGGGGGGCCATGGTCAGGTGTCCAGGATGTGAGGCCGACACTGGAGAAGACAAAGCACTGCCCAAACCAGGAAAAGCCCAATCCAATGATGAGGACGGGCAAAGAAAAACAAGAGTGGGATGAAGTGCCAAGAGACAGTCAAAGATCCTCTCTCCTTCAAAACATCCTCGGGCTGCCAAAGCAGTTGCCAACCCGTAATACTTGAGTATTGTGTCTGCTGAAGTGTCAATCAGGCCTGGGCCGTCTATCAATGGGTGCTTTTCTCTTTTCCTGTACAGCTCGCACCTCACATGGCATTATGGAAGGTTATCACAAAACATTGGAGTTTGTCCTGGATCCTGGGACCTGAAAGAGACCTTTGCCATCTTGTGTCCAAGAAATCTGGAGCAGTGATGTGCCATGCCTGACATTAGCCAGCACCTCAGTGGTCAAGTTGGATTAGAACCTGGATCAGTCTGGTCTGGTGTTCCTATTCTCTTATTGACTACATTCCTGCCACCCCGTTTGTCTCACATGTTAACTTCCAAGGTCTGGGTGAGGCTGTCTACACAGCTACTGTAGCTACAGAGTTTCTGGGCCTCTCAGCTACCACCTGAACACACATGGCCGTGTGCACACAGACCAAAGGCTAAGAGCTGCACTGGGGGGAAGCAATTAGCCAATCTCTGAATTATGCTTCTGATTGCACGTAAGTTCCCAAAGCTGATTGGTTAAAATGTTCCTCCTTAATTAGAAGCAATTAATATGTGAGACTAGGTTTGCATTTCATGATTGAAATCTCATAGTTCATTCAGTAATGGTCTCTAATGGCCTGTAATCATGAAGCCCACATAATCAAGGTGGCATTTTCAAAGAGGGAGTGAGGGAGGGAGGGCGCCGGGATTTATGAACTATTCTCCTGCCGAGGGCATGGCCTGCATGTGCCTCAGACTGCAGAACACACGTGCACGCACGCACGCTCTTGCCCAAACACACCCAGGGCGCAAGAGGTCCTGACCTGTCAACTTTGACCCCTTCGGAACTTACTCCTCTCTTCTCTCGTTCTCTCGAGGCTTGTCCCCTCTGAGAGCACTCTCTTGGCGACCAGGCCAGTCGAGGTCCGCCCCAAAAGCAGGTTCTCAGGCTGGAGCCCCACCCTGGGGAGCCATGGTGCTGGCTGTTTTCTGTTCAGTACGCGTCAGGCCATGCACAGGCCACCTCACCCATCAAACCCAACACACGTGATCTCCACAGAGATTTGAAACAAGGAGGAAAGAGTGCTAGGAGGCAGTGGGCAGCAGAAAAGACAAGGAAGAGGAGGGGCAGGGCAGGAAGGGAAAGAATGCAGCGGCAGAGAAATCCAGAATGGCAAGGTGCATGAAGAGAGGAAGAGGAAGAGGGAAGCCTGAGCGGGAAGAAGGCGCCCACAGAGTTGAGGCCCTCCCGGGAACTCCTCACCGCACACCAGTCATTGCCGGGATGGCGGTTCTCTAAGCCAAAGTGGGAGGCAGGTTGCAAAGGAAGGGCGCCCTGCTTCCTCGCGGCCTGGCCATCGCGGGGGCTGCTCTCAGCCGGAGGCGTCTTGCACCTGAGGCCAGAAGATGGTGGCCACAAAGGAGAAGACAAGAAGTCCCAGGAGCTGGACCCTAGACTCACCTTGCTATGGAAGGGAGGTCCCTGCGGAGTACCAGCAGGCAGTGACAATGACCCGGCAAAGCAAAACTGCTCCTCCTGGCCGACAGCGCCCGCCCTCAGGAAATCTGAAACGGAGTCCTCTGCCGTGTTGGCCAGGCCTGGTGCCCATCGCTACGCTGGCAAGGAGACTGCATTGGGCACAGTGTGTGGAGAAGACTCCTGAGCATGCACCCAGCTGCCGCTGAGGCAGATGGTGCTGGTGTGGCTAGAAGCAAGCCAGGACAGACCTGCGAGGAACAAACCACGCAGGACTCTCTTTAATAAACCTGGCCCGCTTGCCCTGGCTCTGTGGTTGAAGTGCTGTCCTGCACACCGAAGGGCTGCACATGTGATTCCCAATCAAGGGTACACACCTAGGTTGCGGGTTCGATTCCTGGTCAGTGTGTGCGGGAGGCAGCCACCCAGTTTCTTTCACATGCTGATGTTTCTCTCTCTCCTTTTCTCCTTCTCTGAAATCAACAAATATATCCCTGAGTGAGGAATTAAAAAAAAAGTCCAGAGCTTGATTTAAACACACACACACACACACACACACACACACACACACACACACAGGAACAGTTTCTATGTTTTATGTTACTTTCCCACTGTCACCCTTTCATTTTCCAAAACTTTGGAGTGGTGATGTGTTTAGAGCAGGGGTCAGCCAGCTACTGCCCACAGGCCACACCCAACCACCACTTGTTTTTGTAAATAGAGTTTCATTAGAACACTGCTATGCCCGCTCATTTCTGTGTTATCCATGTTTCTCATGCTACAACAGCACGGTTGAATCGTTGTGACAGAGACCATATAGCCTCCAAAGCCTCAAATACCTACTACCCAGCCCTTGACGAAAACATTTTCCATGCCTGATTCAGAGTAGAAACCCTCCAGTCTGGACCAGGTAACCACTTAGAGCCACCGCACAGACCAACGATGCTGTTTCTTATTATTTCTCAACACACTTCTTCCCTCCACCTGGCCTGGACATTCATCCCTGAGACAGACACCTGGCTGGCTCTGTCATTGAATTCAGGTCTTTGTTATAATGTCACTGTCTGGGGAGGGGTGGAGGGGGTGGGCGGGCGGGGGGGGAGGGGATGGATCTGCTCACCCAGCTTAAAATAGAAAATGCAAGCCCCTCAACCTCTCTCCCTTTTCTACCTCATCTTAGTATGACCTAACAGCCTCTATATTTTGCCAACTCATTTGTTGTTTATGGTCTACCTTACCCTTCTAGAATGTCAGCTCTTTGAAGTCAGGGATTTGGGGCTGTGGTATTCATCTCTGTACCCTGACATCTAGAATGGTCCCTGGAACATTTCCTATGGTATTGTGAAAACAATGAACCCTAAAAAGTAACGATAGTCACTCCTGTTTCACAGGTGAGAAAACTAAGAATCTAGGAGGCTAAATGACCTATGAGAGATTACAGTGCAATTACAGGAAAGAACTAGCCATGGATTCCGGAGCCTCTGGGCTTAAGTGCTACTGATGGGAACCGTCTCCATGACTACTGTGTGCCTTTGCTGTTCGTTCTTCTGCTTTGGTTATTAAGCATAGCACCCTCACGAGAGCCAGGCACTGTTCTAGATTCTGTGTAGGATAGAAAGAGAAATATGACCATAGTCTCTGACATGAAGAATCTTAAAATCTATTTATTTCTGTCTCTCTATAAATACATAAAAAGTGTGCATTTTTGTTTGCCCTACTTTTTTATTAATATATTTTTATTGATTTCAAAGAGGAAGGGAGAGAGAAAAATATCAATGATGAGAGAGAATCATTGACCAGCTGCCTCCTGCACACCCTACACTAGGGATTGAATCTGCAACCCTGTCATGTGCCCTGACCAGGAATCAAACCCTGACCTCCTGGTTGGTAGGTCATCACTCAACCACTGAACAATACTAGCTGGGCTGTTTGCTCTACTTTTTATTATGGAAAATTCACAAATACACACAAACGGAGCATAGAATAATGAACCCCAATAGTATTTTCCCAATTCTATTTTTTTGTCAGTTCTCCTTCAATTTTTTATTGTTTGCTGGAGTATTCAAACACAAATTTCAAGCACCATGACATTTCACCTGCAGATACTTCTCTGAGAAAAACTTTCTAAAAAAAAAAAAAAAACAACCTGCATTTATTACACCTAACAGAATGAACAATAATGCCTTCATATCACATAATACCTAATTCATATTCAAATCTCCCTGATTGTTCCAAAGATGACTTCGTGTGTTTTATTTTCTCCTATTTTTTATGCAAATCCTATCTAATAAAAGAGTAATATGCAAATTGACCATCACTCCAACACACACGATGGCTGCCACCATGTGGTCAAAGATGGCTGCCCCCATGTGAACACAAGATGGCAGCCACAAGATGGCCAGCAGGAGAGAGCAGTTGGAGGCAATCAAGTCTGCAGGGGAGGGCAGTTAGGGGTGACCAAGCTGGTAGAAGAGGGAAGTTGGGGGCAACTAGGCCTGCAGGGAAGGGCAGTTGGGGGGGACCCAGGCATTCAGGGGAAAGCAGTTGGGGGCGACCAGGTCTAGACAGATGGCTGCCCCCATGTGGATACAAGATGGTTGCCCCCATGTGGACACAAGATGGCTGCCACAAGATGGCCAGCCAGGGCAGTTGGGAATCATCAAGTCTGTAGGGGAGAGCAGTTAGGGGTGACCAGGCCTGTAGGGGAGGGCAGTTAGGGGCAAACAGGCTGTCAGGGAAGCAGTTAGGTATCAATCAGGCTGGCAGGAGAGTGGTTAGGGGCAATCAGGAAGGCAGGCAGGCCAGCAGTTGAGAGCCAGCAGTACTGGATTGTGAGAGGGATCGGGCCTAAACGGGCAGTTGGACATCCCTGGAGGGGTCTTAGATTGGAGAAGGTGCAGGCTGGGCTGAGGGACAACCCCCACACACACATGAATTTCATGCACCCAGCCTATAGTATTTCTATAAGAACCTGTTTTGTTTTATTTTGAAACAAAGAGAGCAACAACCATTTTTGTATGTTTTAAAAAGAAATTTGTTCGATAAATCAAGATACATGTGAAATATTATAACATAGAACACAATCCATCATTTTTAAAAAGGAATAAATTAAGCAAAACAGAGCTCAAATGAATGGATAGGTCAGGAAAGAAGTCCTGGAGGAGATGGCATTTGACTTTGGCCTTGAAGGATAAGATTTCAGTAGACAGAAATTGTGGGGTGGGCATTATCAGTAGAAGAAAGAGCCTAAGTCCCCGAGGAAAAGAAAGTGAGATGTGTCTGAAAAATGAGGGGGCCATCTAATTGGAGTACATGCCACCCCTAGGTGATATTGGTCCTAGGGCTAGTAGTTCCAATATCACCTGGGAAACTGCTGGAAATGTAAACTCATGCCCCACCCCATCCTACTGAGCCAGGATTCTGTGTCTTAAGCTCTCCCCAGGATCCTTCAGTTGCCCAAAGTTTAAGAAGTGCTGCATGGATTGAGAAGGACACTTGAGAAGAAGGTGACCTTGAAACCTAGTCTAAAGACCCAAACAGGTGTGCCCTCTTGAAGTCTGTTGAACAGACACCTGACTTTGGCTGTGTTTTAGACCTCTTGGGTTGGTGGCGGGGGGAACAGAGGGGAGAGAAAGGATGGATGGAAAGAGAACCTGAAAGTAGGAAAAGCAGAGGAGGTTTTCACAGTGGCTGTGAAATGAAATTATAGAAGCATCTTGCTGTTTGTTTCTCAACATCCATTCACTCTTTGGCTCCCCATTAACCCAATTTTCTTCTGGAGAAATCATCTTTTCCCCACTCTCAGTCTATTTGCTTCAGGGAGACTGGCCCTCATCCCAGGGTCCAGGGTTGATCATGCGGCTCAGACCACCCCCAAAGAGAATCATCTCTGGCACAGTGATCGGTTTGCGGGTGGGAGAATGAACCAATCAGAATCTGTCAGATGGGAGGCTGTGTGAGACTTCTAAGAACAGATGCAACATGTGTGTTCCCCAAGGAATGCGCAGCCTTTCTGGGAGGGGAGGAGGAGAGAGCTGTTCTGAGAAAGGAGCCAATAGAGCAAAAGGCAGAGCCAATGAAGGAGCAAGTCCAAACTGGTTGCAATATTTGAACCCTGGATCAAGCTAGACCTAAAGCTAAATCTACACCTGAAATATTTAATTCTGAAAGGCCTTCGAAGTCAAGTGTTTGTGAGTGTTCTGTCCTGAATGACTTCACTTTGGCATTGGACTTGACGAGGGAAACGCAGATCCACAGGACAGTGACAGGCTGTGACTGCCATGGGGGGGAGAGAATGGGGAAGCCAAAGGGAACTGAGCATTGTGGCGGGGTTTGACAAGCAGCAGGCTCTGAGGAGATTCGTGTGCAGTAAGTTTGCTGGGAGCACTCCCAAGGCCAACCCCGAGGGGAGAGTGAAAGCAGCAGCCCTGGGGAGAAGGGCACGTGGAGCTGCCCGCAGTTGGTCCTGTGGGCGCTGAGATGGCCCTGCTGAGTCGGCTGGAATTCGGGCAAAGAGACCAGAGCTGTCATCCCCCTTATCTCCACTAGTCATTGCATTCGGGCTGCCACAGGACAGGGGCATGACCTCGGGCCAGGTGTCCTTCTTCCATCAAGTGGCACTCCCGCAGGGGGACTGGGCCCAGCTGTCAGCCATCAACACCCCCACAGCTGGGGGAAGAGAGCTGAGCAGGTGGAGCCACACAGCGTTCACGGCAGCTGGGTGCTGTGCCCGGGAGTGGCTGGGAGCACGCAGGTGCCTGCAGCTGAGAAGAGGCCGTGAGGAGGAGCGATGGAGTCGGGAGGACAGATTCAGTTTTGAACTGGTGGTTTCTAAGCACTTGAGAAGATGTCCCCAGAGGTCCAGAAAGACACCGCCTGGAAACAATAGAGACAGAAACTGTAGGTGTGGAGCACCTGCCAAGAGAGGGTGTAGTTAGATGGGAATAAGAGAAGATGGAGCTTGCGCAGCTCCTGGGAGAGAGAAAGGAGCAAAGAGAAGGAAAGGAACCCATGACAGTGGAAACGAGGAGCAGTTAAATGAAGAGCAAAATCAGACAGTGTTGCAAATTTCAAGAAAATAGTAATAATAGCAAATATGTACAGACTAGAGGCCCGGTGCGTGAAATTCATGCACGGGGCAGGAGGGGGAGGTGTGTACCCTCAGCCCAGCCTACAACCTCTCCATATAATTCACTCATTTACATTGTACAACTCAATGTTTTTTAGTATATTCACTGTTATGCAACCATCACCACAGCCAATGTTAGAACATTTTTGTCACTCTTTAGCTGTGTTACTCACTATCCTTCCCACTCCTCTAGTCCTAAGAAACCAGTGACCTGCTTTCGGCTCTGTTTTGGACATTTCACACGAATGGAATTGTATAGTACCTGATCTTTTGTTGTTGGCTTCCTTCACTTAGCATAATGTTTTCCGGGTTTATCCATGTTGCAGAAGGTATCAGTACTTCATTTATTTTTATGGGCAAATAAAAGTTTACTGAGTCCTGGCTGGTGGTGCTCAGTGGTTGGTGGGTCACCCATAAACCTAAGGGTCATGGTTTCAATTCCCAGGCAAGGGCACCCAGATTCCATCCCTGGCCTTGCTCAGGGCATGTGCAGGTGGCAACCAATCGATGCTTCTCTCTCTCCCCTCTCTCTCTTCTCTCTCTTCTCCACTTTCCCTCCTTTCCACTCTCTAAAAATCAACGGGGAAAAAAACATTCTAGGGTGAGGATTAACAAAAACAAAATTTACTGAGTGGCTATGTCACATTTTGTTTATAGCTGGTCAATTGGTGAATATTTGGGCTGTTTTGGCTTTTGGTGATTACAAATAGTGCTGCTTATAAACACGCTTGTCCTGGTCTTCTCATTCCTTTGTGTGTATATCTAGGAGTAGAATCGCTGGGCATCCGGTAACTCTATGTTTAATTGTTTGAGAAGAGATATATACAGGCAGAGTGGGAGTATTTCCCATTTGAAAATACATGGTATTAATAAAACCAAACAGCCATTCTAATGTCTGACCTAACCTGAGAGATTTCACTTCTTTAGTACCAAAGAGATGTCATTTGGTTCTCAGAGTAGCCATGGATTTAACCATATCTTAGCTGTCCCTGTCACCACCTGTTCTTAGGGGTGGGATGAGGAAGGAAAGAATAGGATGATGAACCTTCTGAACCCAATAACATGTGTATCTGCTTGCAAAGCTTATTATGCAGTTTATGATAAAGTCTGAGTGGAATTCAATTTAACCCGTACATGCCCATCTCTTTGGGCACCACAGCAGCAGTGAGGGAGGGAACACGTGATGCATAATGCAGCGTATGAGATGGTTCAGGGATACTAAAGGGCAGAGAGGGAGTAGGCTTCAGGAAGAGGTAAGCAACGTTTAGAAATTCGGGGCAGGAGACATCACTGTGAGCTGCCGGTACTTCTGTGGCAGGAGGGACGGGCTTTTGAGACTACCTGTCTACAGCCATCCCGTGAATAAATGTTCAGGATAGCATGGGAGCAGAGACAGTGACCAAAGTAAAGTTGACATTTCTGCCAGGTTCTGTGCTTTACAATCACTCTCTTTCATAACTCTCACCGTAAGCCCCTGCGAGAGATATTAAGTCCCATTTTGCAACTGAACATACTGGGTAGGAGGGCGCAATGGGAGGAAGAGACATCTGTAATAATCTCAACAATAAAACATTTTTAAACGTGGGTTTAGTTCCAAAGAGCAATGCCAATTCCACAGAAATAGACCATCTTCATTTTTTAATATATTTTATTGATTTTTTACAGAGAGGAAGAGAGAGGGATAGAAAGCTAGAAACATCGATGAGAGAGAATCATCGATCAGCTGCCTCTTGCACACCCTCCACTGGGGATGTGCCCGCGACCAAGGTACATGCCCTTGACTGGAATCGAACCTAGGACCCTTCAGTCACCAGGCTGATGCTCTATCCACTGAGCCAAACCGGTTTCGGCCATCTTCATTTTTTAAGATCAAAAAGCCCAGGTTGCAGGCTTGATCCCCAGTAGGGGTTTTGCAGGAGGCAGCTGATCAATGATTCTCTCTCATCCTTGATGTTCCCTTCTCTCGCTCCCTCTCCCTTCCTCTCTGAAATCAATAAAAATATATTTTTGAAAAGATATAAAAATATAAATAAGTAAAATAAAACCAAGAAGCTACCAGTGAACCTGGAATGTTCTCGACAGCTCCTGAGCCAAGCACCACAGCCCTGCTTCCCAGGAGGTAAATCAGAAGCATCACTTCTATGGCCCTGGACTCACTTCTGCTTTCTCTTTATCCGACTGCACCAAATCAGTGAGACCAAACCATAGCCTAGCCCCTCGCTGCACAGGAGTCTGGGGAATGTTTTTAGTTCTCATCTCTGATATAGAAGACCGTCGGAATGGGTGTTAGTCACCAATCCACAACAGTAACATAAAGGTAAAGGTCCTTCAGCCATTAGGGAGCAAAGCCAAGATTCAGAATGAGGTCATGCTCTTAACCCCCACAGAACACTTCCTCCAATGATCAGAATGGTCTTTCTTACCTTTCAGATTTGGGGGTCTCTCCTGTTTGGAACCTGTATAGAAATATTTCTGTTCTGTATCTAAATGTGCGTTTACCTATTAAGCCCACAACTTCCATTGCTGTCCCTGGTTGCAGACTTTGCTGATACAGTCTATAAAGGAGGAAATAAAAATGCTCAGCTGTGTTTCTAGGCACCCACGCAGCCTCAGGCGTGGGGAAGAAGAGCCCTCTTCTTCCTGAGCCAGACACTGTGAAATGCTTCTGCTGATGGAAGCCGGGGAAGCAGGCACTGGGCAATTAAACCCCGTGGTCTTAGTGACACTTGAAATTATAAGAAGCATTTGCAGGGAGGAGAGAGGACCAAACTTCTGGCAGTAATTATAAGAAATATGTACAATGAGAATAGAGCCTTTCTTGGATCTTCTCTTTGTGTCCTGGTCACACCAGCCCTACGCCCCAAAATTCCTAAGTAGTTCCCAGTGAACCTACCTGGCCCGCTTCTGTGCAGGCACGCCTGGGCAGCAGCGAGGAGCGCTCCGAGGGCTGTGACCACCAGTGAGGGCCATTCCTGGAGAGTCACACATGTGTCAGCATGATTCCTTCAGAGCCATCAGGAGCCCAGAAGTAGACATCTGCAGTCTCTGAAGGGAACCAAAGCAGCACTCCTAGCAAACACCCCCAATCCCAAAGGGATCCGGAACTCTGACATTTGTAAATCTAAATCAACTGATGTTTCTGGCACAACTGGAAAGCTTCTTTTAGGGAAAAACCCCCTTAGTGAGCCTTTGTTTAAGAGAAATAACCTTTTCCATGTGATTTGTTCAGTACATGTGTATGCTCATATGTATGTATCGGCTGAGGTACATAGGAGAGGCCTGATAAGTGACAGCAAAACCTACCTGTTGCAATTTGATTACCCGAAAGATGAGAAAAATCCTTGTGGGTCTGCAGAGACCAAGTGGTTGGCTGACATTGGAAAATGCTCATGATCTACTGAAAAGCAGATTGCAAAAGAAGCAGTCCATTGTAACCCTGTTTCTGAAGAAAAAAAAAAAGTATCTATATAAGAGCAGAGGCAAAGTCAGAGAGGATGCACATTGTCGTCGTATTTTCAGACAAACAGTGTTAAGTATCATTTATTGATATTAATGGAACATTGTTTAATAACCATTACATATTATTATTTAATATGTCATGTTATTTATCATCATACTAGAGGCCCCGTGCATGAATCCGGGCACTGGTGGGGTCCCTGGGCCTGGCCTGCACCCTCTTGCAATCCAGGACCCCTTGGGGGATGTTGGATTGCTGGTTTCAGCCTGATCCCCCGCAGGGCAGGCTGAGAGACCCCACCAGTGCATGAATCCGTGCACTGAGCCTCTAGTATGCATATAAGATCTTTGGTTAATCTGCTCCAACCCTCCCCCTTCTCACCTTCCCTCTGAGATTCATCAGTCTGTTCCGTGTTTCCATGCCTGTGCATTGAGCGTCTGTCCCATGGTGGTCAGTACAAATCATAGCAACTGGTCAAACGGTCAAACGGTCACTTGGGCTTTTATATATATATATATATATATATATATATATATATATATATAAAATGATATAATGAAATAACATCATGTATATATAATGTTATTTCATTATATTATTGTTTGAGTGACAGATATTTAGCATGCATGTGCATTTTCTAATTACTCTGCCAAAAATTATCTTTGGTTATGAGGTACTCTTTTAAAAAGATATTTTTATTATAGTCCTTCCTAGTTTGTTTTCCCTCTTCTTTTCCTCTCCTTCCTTCTTCTTCCTTTTTCCTTTTCAACCTAGCATTGTAAAATCCAACGTTCTTTAGGGACTTCTTACAGGCAGCAGCAAATCGTCCATGAAGCAAGGAGCCCTGGAGGGTGTGGGGCTGGTAGCTCAGGAGGACTCAGGCATGCTCTGGGAGGACTCAGGCGTGCTCTGGGAGAAATGAAGGCAGTCTGGGCCCAGGAGATGCGGCTGCTGGGCTGGTTTGCCATCAGACAAAGGGACCGCTGCACATGGGAGGCGAGCAGATGCCAGCAGACGGCTTTTGTGAGTCCCTTCATGTTAATTAACTTTTGTGAGAACCTTCATGTTAATTAACTTTGCTCGAGCTTTCCCTAGACTTGAAAGCTTTGGAGTGGTTTGTTTTTGTAAAATGCTTTGACTCCAGAGAGAGCGGCTTCAAGAGGAAGAAAAGGAGAAACAAAAAGAAAGGGAAAATTTTTAAGTGGGGTTTTGCTTACCAGGAAATTTCTTCCCTTGGCTCCGTCCCTCCCCTCCCCCCACAAGGACTGACTCAACCATCAGAGAGAATTTTAATGGCCTTTTTCTTACCCTAAAAAATAAACCAGAACCAGACTTCCATGGCTTTGCCTCACCCAGAGAAGACAGGTGTGTGTGTGTGTGTGTGTGTGTGTGTGTGTGTGTGTGTGTGTGTGTATGTGTGTGTGTGTGTGAGAGAGAGAGAGAGAGAGAGAGAGAGAGAGGAATTAAATTGAAAGAATGAAGAGCCTTGGCCTAATTCATGACAAGGTAGAGAAAAGGGAGCATGTGGGGCCGGCTCTGTAAGTGAACAAACGTACACCAAGAACCCGGTGAGGCAGGTCCTGGGGTTTCCAAGACTTTATGTGGCCGGACCGGATGTTAGAGTCCAACAGAGGCAAGTAAAGAGAGAAAGTGTTAGAAAGTGGGAAATCTAGTCAGCCCTCTAGTTATTTATGAAGTCAACACAGCATCAAACTACTGATTTACTTTTTTCTCCCATTTTATGTTAAAAAATTTTCAAACATACAGAAAAAGTTGATCATACAACTAACTCTCATATGCCCACAGCCTACGTTCTGTAATTAGCAGTTTGCTATCCATATTTGTTTTTGTCACATACTGTACATACCCATCTACCCACCCCTCTTATCTGTTCATCACATCATCTTATTTTTTAAGCTTTTTAAAGTTGCCAACATCAGTATACTTCATCCTTACATACTTCAGTATACATCTATTAACTAGCCTCAATATTTGCATATGGTTTGTGGAATTTTTTAGGCAAAATTTATATGGTAAAATGCACATATTTAAAGTGGGCCTTTTAATGCATTTTAACAAAGGCATACAATTGGCCTTTTAAAAAGTAATTTCAAATAATGAACACTTCAAGAATAGTACAAAGATCTCTCATTTACCCTTAACCCAGATTCACCACTTTTTTAATATAGTTATGAGTAACTTACATATATCATATTACCTTTACTTCTTAATAATTTTGTATTTCCTATGAACAAGGCTATTTTCTTATTCAGGAAACTTGACTTTGATACTTTTTTAAAATCTAAACTTCAGCCCATTTTTCAATTTTGACAATTACCCAAGTAGTTTTCTTTATGGCATTTTCCCCTCTAATACAGTCTCTAATAATTTGTGAATTATGGATTTAACTTTATTAAGCATTTTATCTTGTTTGATGCTTTTTGGCTTAAATTGTACTTTGTCTTATACCACAGTAGCAATGCCTGAATTCTTACTGTTTCAATTAGCCTGGTCCACCCCCTATCTTTACTCTTTTTGAATGACTGTGTCTTATGTGTATCTTATGAATACAGCTTAGCGTTGGATTTTGCTGTATAAACCAATATAAAGGTCTTCTCATAAATAGGGGAGTTAATCTATCCATATTTCACAATATGACATATGTTTGGTCTCAACACTGTCATAGTATTTATATTATAACTAGAGGCCTGATCCACAAAATTTGTGCACGGGTGGGGTCCCTAGGCCTGTCTGGCAATTGGGGCCTATCGGGGCCTTTGGGCTGCCAGCCAGGACCTTCCTTCATTTTGCCCCACCACCTGGAGGTCAGCACAGATCATAGCAGGTGATCAAACTCCTGAGGGCTCAATTTGCATATTAGGCATATATATATATATATATATATATATATATATATATATATATATATAACAGTGTATATTATATTGTATTTTCTATGCTTTTTTCTCTATTTAGTGTGTCTGCTATATTAGTTTTAAAGTTTCTATTTCCTATTTAGGAATTTTTATTTTAGTTATTGTCTTAATATTTATATACTAGTGGCTGGGTGCACAAAATTTGTGCATGGAGGGGTGCCCCCTCAGCCCAGCCTGTACCCTGTCCAATTTCAGACTCCTTGGGGATGTTTGACTGCCAGTTTAGGCCACAGGGATCGGGTCTAAACCGGCAGTCAGACATCCCTCTTACAATCTGGGACCACTAGCTCCTAACTGCTCTCCTGTCTGCCTGCCTGATCGCCCTAACTATTTCTGCCTGCTAGCCTGATCACCCCCAACTGCCCTCCCCTGCTAGCCTGGTTGCCCGCAAGGCTTTTATTAGTATAGATATGACCCTTCACAGAAAATTTCACTGACCCTGCCTTTCAATAGGGCTTAATGATTGAGACATTGGGGCCAGACACCAAGGTTTCCTTTGTTTGAATAGTGGAAGGAATAATTATCTTGTTTTTAAGTTGCTCTGAACATCAAATGAGATAATGACTTAGAAAAGTATAAAAGCACCATATAAAGACAACTGCCTTTTTCATGTACTGAAAAGACAATAATGTGGTAAAGTGAAAAACACTATTTTTATTCTACCCCTTCCTTCCTTTACAGCCTTTATTTAAACTTTGAAATTTACAAAAATTCCACTCCTATTTTCATTTCTTTACATTCGATGTTATTTGTATTAATTTCGGGATTTATATTAGTTATAGAATAGTGGTTAGACAATCATATACTTTAACAAAGTGTTCCCCGATATTTCTAGTACCCACCTGGCATCATACCATCACTAGAACACATTGACTATATTCCCTGTTTTAGTGACAATGGGTTTACAGGTTCCTTCCAGTCTTTCTTTTGTGTTGCTCGCCCTTTCTTTTCTTTCTCACTTCGTCCCTCATTTTCTTTATATAGTATTTCAATTGGCCCTCAAAGCTCAGCGAAGGCACTGGGACACGCTTCATCCACTTTACAGACCAGGAAACTGAGGCCAATTCCAGTTGGTTGTGGAACTGGACTCAGCACATAGGGAGCCCTCACAGCCGTACTCTCCGCCCTTCTAAGGGACAGCTGCGGGCAAACAGAACAAACCTCCCCGTGAGGCTTCCGAGCCTCATTCATCGTGGACACTCCACATTCTTTCCTCTTCCCCCCACTTTTTTTAATGACCCCCTCCCCTTCTGGGGAGCAGTTGGTAGGCTTCGCACTCACTGTGCAGGCGCATCCACTGTGGGGCGCTGCAGGGTGGGAACTGGGGGCAGGGCAGGTGTGGACTTGCTTTTGGGCCACAGCGAGAGCAGGAGTCGCTGCCTCTAAGTGCTCAGACGGCTTGGGCAAGGCCTGGTTAGCGCCAAGAGCTTCACTAAACCGCCACAATGGGATACCCGGCAACCCCTGCCTCAGGGCTGCGGGTTCGTGCCCCTCTGCCAGGTGTCCTTCCTCGATGGCAGTCATCGCCTCTTATTTCCCGCCAGGCCGACCCTCTGCAGACCCTTGCTCTCCACGGGGAGGCAGATCTCCACCTGCCAACACCCTGCCCCAGCCCGAGCCCCCTCCTGTGCACCCCACCTCAGTGCCACCCCTTGGCTCGCCCGCCTCCTGGCTGGCAGCTTCACCGAAGCATGACACTCACCCAGGAGCCCAAAGGGAGTGAGTCTTGAACCTCCACATCCCAGTCTCTGGATTTGCTCCCACACCTTCTCTCTGTTTCACATCTTGAAGGGGCACCGGGTGGGGGCATCCTGCGGCCTGGCCACGTGGCCTCCAGGCGGCCTGGTAGAGCTGGTCTTTGTGAACCTGTGGATCTGCGGCCAGAGGCCCGGCCTGGGTCTCAGCAGCCCCCTGCCCGCTGGAGAGGGCTGCGGGAGGAGGACCAGAGCCTGTCCGTCATTTGCTCCCCAACCCCAGAGGAGGCACCGCAGGCTCAGTCCCCCAGCTGCTGCGGCCGGCCCACCCAAGCCTGCCGCATATGCAGCCTGCTAAATGGTCGTTACGTTATGGAGTAATGGACAAGTTGCATATTCCTCCATTATTATATAGGATGAGTGGGCAAAAGTAGGTTATAGTTGTGACTATGGGAAACAGTTTATTCTTGTATTATTATTTATAAATTATTGTATTATTTCCTATACAAGCAACTGTAAACCTACTTTTGTCCCACCCTGCATTCTCTAGTTTCCTAGTAGCTTTTTTTCTCACGTAACTTCTTGTTATCTGACCCATCCTGGTAGCTTCTGACTCCTACTACGACATCAGGCAGTGATCTTATTTTGGTTCCCCTATCTTTGCCCTGTCTCCTCCCATCTTTTAATTGTATTCTTTCTACTTTGTCAGAACGTAAGATATACATGCTTTCTCTACAACCTCCCTCATTTTACCCTTAGCATTGTGGCGAACTATGTTATGTTGGTTATTTTGCTGAAGTTCCTCTGTTAACACTCAGTTGGATGGAGTTCATTTCCTAGTATGTTCTTCAGAATGGGCACATGTACTGCACGCCAGTTTGCACAGCTTGGAGGGAGATATGATTCTTGATTAGCACTTTCTTTCCTTGAGTTTCATGGAAAATGTGGCTTCACTTTTGCTTCGTGGCTCGGGGAAAGCCTGGTGCCTCGGCTGATTTTCTTACCTGTAAGGAACGAGGGCTTTTTACCAGGAACCTGAGGATTCTTTGTCTTTAAATCTAATAGTTTTACTAGGAAATGTCTTAGAGACAATTGTCTTGTATCAATTTCCAAAGTTATACAGGTCTATTCTATATGTAGGTTATGTTTTTCTTTAATTTTTGGAAAGTTCTCTTGGACTAGAAGTTTATACGCATTCTATTCCAATGTTTTGTTTGTTTCTTCAAGGACCACAACTATTCCCATTGGACCTTTCTTGTCTGCCTTCCATGGGAGCCACTTTCTCTCCAACCCTTTTAACTTCTTTATCTCATTTTAGCGAGATATCTCATGTTGGCCTTTCTTCAGCGTCCCTTATTAATTTTTCATTGAAATCTATTCTCCAGTAGAACTTGAAGTTTATTTATAATTTCTGAGATAATTGTGTCATTTTCGTCAACATCTTTGAGTTCAACCAATTCATGTTGCATTTCTTTCTGTTTTGCATCCATTTCTATTCTTAGATTTTTTATATTTATAATTCTAGGGTGCTAAAAAATTTATCTCCATAGATTTGCTTTAGGATACTGAATTCAGTTAGGAGGTTTGTTAATTTTTCTTCTGTCTTGTGAATGATTTTTTTTTTGAGGGGGGGGAGAGGAGAGAGAAGAATTTTTATCAGCTCAAATGTAATATTTAACATTTTGTTTTCTTTTTACAATTATTTTCTAAAATGAAAGTTTGATTTTTTAAATTTCTAGGTATTTTGTGGGCAGGGTGCCTAGGTAAAGAGTGCCTCCGTATGCCGATTTATTGACGTGCACTTCCTTTAATGAACGATGTTGTTGACTGCTGTGGTGGTGGGACGGGGTTGATTGGTGTGATGTTGGGCTGATAAACATTTAACAGCCAGGTCTCCAGGAAATACAAGCAGCCTGGTTCGTAGCATCTGCCAGTTTCCGTGGTGTGTGTGCTCTCTCCATGGTGGTTATCAAACTGCCCCGGGGACTCACTGAGCACAGAGTCGGGAGGAGATGCTCTCAGTCCTTGTTAGGTCACTGGAGTGCCCTGTTCCTCTTGTGCGTTCACGTGATCTTTACTTACCCCTCCTTTTTCCTTCTTGTCCATGACAACCTGTTCCGAGGCACAATCCCTCCCCTCGTTGGTTTTTCCAACGTTGGAGAAGCCCCCAACAGTACTGCCCCCCTCGGCCCCTCCTCTCTAGTTGGCGCTTTAAACTTCTGAGTCCGATGCACGTGTTCAGCATTGTGACACCGCGGGGCTGCTCCGGGCGGGTTTTGCTTAGGCTTCATCTGCATCTTTCACTTCTCTTCCTTATTGCTTAGGGTCACTTAAGTCTCCCTCTCTCTGCTCTCAGCATCCACAGGCTTACAGTGTGGTGAGATTCTCCTGGGATTTGATGTTTATTTCACTATTTACAGGAGTTGAAAGAGTGTAAGAGTCTCTGTAGATTAGTAATGCCAAAGGCACGGCTCATGCGTAGTTTCATTTGTACTTCTTGGTGATTTTATGGTTGAGAAGTCGATGAATAAGGATGTAGAGACATTTGGATCAAGCAGCCATCATTACCTCCCACACAGGAAGACCCTCCTGGCTTGGCCTGATGATCAAATGCATCGATTGTCTCAGTGTCATGTGGATAAAAGATGTAAGCTGCTCAGTTTACCTCACTTCCGGTGATACTTCATTCCCTGGGCTAGCTAGGTCTGTGTGCTCCAGGAACTGCAGTCTGGTTTTAATATCCAGTGAAAATGATTGCTAGGGTGAGTGACAGATGTCATCCTGACAGGGCTGGGTCCGTGAGGTTGGTGATTTGGTCCAACCACAACCTCAGGTATTCTCATCCTGCTGTTTGTATCTAATGTATACAAATTGGGCAGAAATGCTTGTCCATTGGTTGTAATGGTAGAGGGAGAGGAGGAAAATATGTCAAAATAATGGCAGTTTGAAAACATTTTCAATTTTGGTATATAGTAAGGTGGCCAGAATCGAACCTGGGACCCTTCAGTCTGCAGGCTGAGGCTCTATCCACTGAGCCAAACCGGCTAGGACAAGATTATAATATTTTTAAAGATCTTAGTTCGAGATTACCTTCTGATAACAGGAGGGGGGGGGGAAATAGACTTCAAACTAACTGGACCTAGAGTAGTTTGGTTTGGTGACATAACAGTCCAGATGGAAATTCTGAAACTGAAAGAGGGTAACACAAATCAGATGTCCATCCAAGGGATGTTTAAAAGCACGACTATGTGTAAACACATCCTTGGGCTTCTCAGCGATGTGATTTTCTTTGCAGAGATTCTCTTGCACAACGTGATAGAGGCCACCCTTGGTAAGCGCCTGCTTTGAAGTAACCCATCATGTTTGGCTCCTCAGATCTTGTAATTTTTCCTTGCTCATGATACGTTTACCAACATATCCCCTTAATTACACATGCCGCTGCAGACCCTCATTATGCGGCTCCGGCATCCTTCGCTGACTGGGCAAGGGAGACCCCGTTTGATTTCCTGCTTCATTGAAGTGGAGAAATGCTTCACTACCCTCCTCTTAAATACACAGCTACAAAACGGCCTTGCCTGGGTCGTATAAAAAAGTTTATAGAGAAGCAAGATGATTAAAGCTGGAAGGGCTCCACTGGTTTTCGAGATTTCAGATGATTTTTTTTAAAAAAACTTCTTTATATTTTTTCTCTTTTTTTCAGTGCATGTGTATTATTTTTTTCAAGACCACATACATGATCAACATTTATTTTAAACGCACTCAAAACTGAAAAGAAATATACCCAAATTACACAGTTATGGCAGTTGAAATAATTTTTCTATTCTTTATACTTTTAGTATTCTCTAAATCGTATTTTTAAAATAAGGACAATTATACACAAAAACTAGCCCAGAACTAACAAAGAATTATTATTTTTATAGAAGTCAATAAGCATGCCGAAACCGGTTTGGCTCAGTGGATAGAGCATCGGTCTGCGGACTGAAGGGTCCCGGGTTCGATTCCGGTCAAGGGCACGTACTGTGGTTGCGGGCACATCCCCAGTGGGGGGTGTGCAGGAGGCAGCTGATTGATGATTCTCTCTCATCGATGTTTCTAACTCTCTATTCCTCTCTCTTCCTCTCTGTAAGAAATCAATAAAATATATATATTTAAAAAAAAAAAAAAACAAGTCAATAAGCATTATAAAGCAGCCTTAAAATTCTGATCTCTTAGCTTCTAGATTTCCATTGATTTCATATTCTACTTCAGATAATTCTTCTTGTTAGATGTAAAGATTTAAGACCTTTTTAGCCTTCTCAACTATTTTAATATTTCAACATACCTGACTCTACATCTCTGAAAAGCCCTTCTCTTCTACCCTTTAAAACACTCACACATGCACACACACACACAGGCATGTCATAGTGGTGATCTCTGGGTAGCATAAGCATGATTTTGGTTTATTTTTATTTATTTTTTTTTTGCTTGCCTACATTTTCTCATTTTCTTCAGTGTTGCGTCTATAGTAATGAACAAGAGTTTTCTCCTTCTAAACAATAAACTGATCATGAAAATAACTGGCTCTCAGAAAAATACATAAAACATTGCTCCCTGATCTTAACCAGCACTTGGTATTATCAGAAGAAGTTTCCATTGCTGGAAATCTGTTGTCCAGAGTGGTGTTGATTTGCATTTTCTGATTATTAATGAGATAGTCATTGGTGTATTTGTCTAACTATGCACAAAATCTACACTGTCCTAAGTACATTTTTTAAAAAATGAAATCCTCCTTAGCTATTTTGACTCAATGGATAGAGCATCAGCCTGCGGATGGAAGGGTCCCAGGTTCAGTTCCAGTCAAGAGCACATACCTGGGTTGCAGGGTCAGTCCCCAGTAGGGGGCATGCAGAAGGTAGCCAATCAATGATTCTCTCTCATCATTGGTGTTTCCTTTAAAAAATTTTTATTAATTTCAGAGAGGGAGAAAGAGGGAAAAAGATATAGAAACATCAATGATGAGAGAGAATCCTTGATCAGCTGCCTCCTGCATGCCCCATGCTGGGGACTGAGCCCACAACCCTGGCATGTGCCCTGACCGGGAATCAAACCTTGACCTCCTGGTTCATAGGTCAGCACTTAACCCCTGAGCCATGCCAGCCAGGCTCATCATTGATGTTTATATCTCTTTCTCCTTCTTCCTTCCTCTCTGAAATAAGTAAAAAAAAACCAAACAAACAAAAAAAACAAAAAACAAAAAAAAACAACTACACTAATAAAAGAGAAATATGCAAATTGACCGTACCTCTGCAATGCCCACCAGCCAATCAGGAATGAGTATGCAAATTAACCCAACAAAGATGGTGGGTTAATTTGCACATGCTGGTGCTAAGTAGCCTGGGTCGCAGGAACATCCTTGGGACCCAGGCTACTCTGAGCCTGTAGGCCCGCACATAGGCCCTGTGCGGCCAGGGTCCCAGAACACCCCCTATCCAGGACCCAGAACCTGGGATGTGCAGCTGGGGCAGCAAGCAGTCTGGATCCTTGGACAAGCGACTGGGGGCACCAAATGCAAGCAGCTGCAGGATAGGGTGGGGACTTGTGCATGTGCTCACACCAAACGGGTGGCCAGGCTTGGGGATGTGCTCCCAGTGGCCACCTTGCACTGTGTCTGCGAGATCCATGTCCCCCAACTCATGGACACAGCTGCTGGGCTTGGGTTGTGCCCCCGACAGCTGGAGACATGACTCTAGCCCAGTGGACACAACGCAGGGGATCCTCTGCACATGGGCTGCAGAGGAAATACCTTTTCTTTAAAAAAAAATCTATTTTATTGATTTTTACAGAGAAGAGGGGAGAAAGATAGACAGTTAGAAACATTGATGAGAGAGAAACATCGATCAGCTGCCTCCCACACACACCTCACTGGGGATGTGCCCCTAACCAAGGTACATGCCCTTAACAAAAATCAAACCAGGGACTTTTCAGTCTACAGACCCACACTCTATCCACTGAGCCAAATCAGTTGGAGTGTAAACACCTTTTCTGATCACTCATTGGCTAAGCTCCCTGTATGTTGCCACCTGCAGTGTTTTTGGTAACTTGGGTAATAAAAATTCAAGAAGGTGATCTAGGGTTTTTCTACCACATTCCTAGAGAAAAAAAATGAAGGTCCGCTGATGGAGGGGCTAAGAAATGTCATATCCTGCTCTAGCCGGTTTGGCTCAGTGGATAATGCCTCGGCCTGCCAACTTCAGTGTCCAGGTTCGATTCTGATCAAGGGCATGTATCTAGGTTATAGGCTCCTCCCTGGGGCCCATGTCAGGGTTTATGCAGGAGGCAACCAATCAAAATGTCCCTCTCACACTGATGTTTCTGTCTGTCTCTCCCTCTCTCTTCCACACTCTCTAAAAAATCAATGGCAACATATACTCAGGTGAGGAAGAAAAGGAAGGAAGGAAGGAAGGAAGGAAGGAAGGAAGGAAGGAAGGAAGGAACGGAGGGAGGGAGGAAAGAAAGGTCGTACCCTATGAAAGACACATCTTGAAAGTGCCTAAAGAAAGTTGTCATTTTTTCATGGTGAAGGGACTGGAAGCTATGTTGATGAAAATACCTGGCGGCTGCTGTGGCTGGCAGTGGCTGGCAGTGGCTGCAGCAGTGGGGTGATGGGGCTGGCACCTTCCCCTGACCAGCATCTGTAATAATGTCTCTATTTTCATAAAATTTCTGATTTGGGTTAAAAATTTCTCTTTTTTTTTTGGTGAGTCATGCCAGAGATTTCTCAATTACTAATCTTTTTAAAGAAACAACCTTTGACTGTTGGTCTTTATTTTATACTAGAGGCCGAATACACGAAATTCATGCAAGAGTAGGCCTTTCTTCCCCTGGCCCCCGGCACTGGCTTCCCACCAGCCAGTGACAGGCACCGGGGCCCGGGCTTCCCTCGCAGCCCTAACTTCGTCCAGAAGGTCCTCTAGAAGGACGTCTGGTCCAATCGGCATATTATGCTTTAATATTATAGATGTTTGTTTTATACGTCACTAGCTTCTGCTCCTATATTTATTACTTTATCTCAATCTTCTTTATGCTTATTTTGCTGATTTTTCTCATTTTTGAGATGTATGCTTTAGTTATTGATTTTTAGACTTCTATTTTGTTTGCTTTTTTCTTCTATTTTGGTTCAGTTGAAATATTTTCTCATTTCCATTATTATTTCTTATTTGACCCATATTATATTTAGGAGTCATAACTTCTAACCAAGTTGAAATGTTTTCTTTTAATGATTGATTTAACTTTTAATAATTGATTTCTAACATAATTTTATTGTGGTCAGAGAATATTATTCTGTAAAATTTGTTCAAACTTGTTTTTATAGCCCACTAGATTGTTAATTTTTGTATGCTTGCTTGAAAAGACCATGTACTATGCAAGTGTTGGAGATGGGTCCTATACATAATTTAGGTTGAATTTGTTAATTATATGCAAATTTCCTATATCTTGAAGTTTTCTTTCAACTGCTAAGATTTTAAATTTGTTCCTATGATTATGAGTATGTCTATTTCTGACTTTACTTGTCAATTTTTAATTTAAATATATAATCAGTGATTGTGTGCACACTGAACCATTCCTGTCTTGAGTACTAAGATCTCTAGACCAGTAGAGCCCAGAATCACAGGTGTAATAAACAAAAATTTGGCAAGTGGCAATAAGTGAAAATTTTGTAGGTGGATGATTGGATGCTTAAATGTGATAATGAGAAATGCCATGCCCTTCAACCTCAATGGGTGAAACCACACCATTGGTCACTGGTTCCAGGCATGTCCTACGCTGTGTCCATTAATATGACAACATGCCAACCTCACACGGTGTTATTGACAACACAGCGGACTCCTTCATAGGCTACAGGTATGTCTAGTTTTATTGCTCTTCACTTTATTGTGCTTTATTGTTATTTGGACTTTTTGAAAATTGAAGGTAAGACCCTCCACCAGGAAAAAGTGGCTCGGGTGATGGTTAGCAGTTTATTAGCAATGAAGTAGTTTTTAATTAAGGTACTACATGTTTTAGACACACTGCTATTATTGCACACTACATGGACCACTGTATAGTGAAAACATAACTTTCAATGCACTGGGAAACCAAAAAGTGTGTGTGAATTGCTTTGTTGTGACATTTGCTTTATTGCGGCGGCCTGGAACTGACCCGCAGTGTCTCTGAGGTATGCCTGCACGTTGTTATGAACTCAGATGCTTCCGGCTATGTGGGAAGTGAAACCCATTTTCATTTTTCTATTGCCTTACCTCTTTATGGAGTGAGCTTCTTTGTCAAAATTTCAAGGATGCATGAACTATTCACCACATGCATGAATGATATTGCTGGGAGAGGCATGGTGGGTAGGGAAAGCAAATCCAAACCCCAAATAACTATTTCTATAGGTTCATCAATTGGAATAAACGTACTACGTTTATAGTGGGGGGATGTTGGCAACGGGAAGGCTGTCTGTGCTTTTGTGAGGGCAGCCGGTATTTGAGAACTCTCTGCACCTTCTGCTCAATTTTGCTATAAACCTAAAACCGCTCTAAAAAAGTAAAGACTATTTTTTAAATAAAAATAAATCTATTACATGCCCCTCCAGTGTAATCAATCTGCCACAGGTGCCTGGCTGTCCTCCCAGACAGGACTCCTCTGCAGGGGTTCGGGGATGGCCACTGCGGCCGGCATTGGTGAGGGGAAGTGACACGGTTTTGTTCACTGGTAGCCTCCTTTTCTACTACCACGGCCACTTTTTAAAACAGCCCGTTGAGTATGCAATTTGGAGGTTCTGGAAGGAGGCTCACTACTATCCATAGGGCGGGTCCTTTGTCCACCTGCATGGCTGTAGCTGCCTCTGTGACAGAGGCCTATGGGGGGCCATGTACCTGGGATATAAATATCCTCACACCTACTACCAAGAAGCCTATTTACAGTCTGATTTCCCAAGCCTCCTGGCCATCACTTCTCCCATATTCTTCCTTCCAAGTCCCTGACCATTTGTCCAAATGAATTGCCACGGCTAGGAGACAACAAAGATCCTTACTTCAGGACAATCTCATGTCTTCGGGAAAAGTGAACAATAACCTGTATCAATTGACATTCAGAAAACTGGAGATTTGTTATTTTTTTAACCAATATGCTGCTGACTCATTGGGTCCACATTTCTGGAAACCAGCTGAGAAAATCATCAGGACCACTTCCACTTGTACAGGCTACCTTACCGGCCCCGGGTTCCTTGGGAGGTGGTCTTGGAAAATCAGGTTATCTCAGTAAGTGCTGTTCTAGAGAGCGGGGATGCAGGAAGCAGGGGGAGGAGACTGACAATGAAATGCAGCCGCGCTGGTGCATTACAGCGCTGGTGAGAAGCCACAAGCCCTGAGTCCTAGTTCACAGCAATCAGCCACGGCAACACTGGTTTCCCTACTAGTATGTGGCTTCATTTACCTTCGCACAACCTATTAATGATGTGAAGTGAAGACTCACAGTGAAGTAAGAATCTTTCCCTGAGCCGAACGATACCTGTTTCTACATGGAAAAGGCTTTGCACTACAGATAAGAATTAATCCACACCAAGACAAACCATTGTGCAATTCAGAACACAAGGAACTAAAAAAGAACCTTGACTATTCCAGAAAAAAAATTTCTTTTTACAAGTTCACAATCTAATGCACATAAAGATGCCTCTAGACGTCTCAGCAATAACGCTGGCAACTAAATAATGGAGCAATGCCTCAACAACAGCTGAAAGAAAACTATCTCCCATCTAGATGCTACCAATTCAAAATGAGAGTCAAGCAAAGTTCATACATTCTATGTTTCAAAAAAATGTATCTCCTACAAACATTTTATCACAGGAAGACACAGACACAGGAGATTCAACACAGAGGACTGAATGCAGTCTCTAGGACTCCGCAAAGGGAGAGCCCCAGGCCCAGCTGTCAGCCAGGGCGGCCAGTCCCCACTGAGCCAGTGCAGCGCAGGCCCTCTCATCACAGCCTCTGTACCACCCGCATAGTCTGCAGGTAACACACGCACATCGCTTCAAACGATAAATAACACTGGACGGCATTACTCAACTACAGCTACTCTGTGATCAAAAGGAACAAACTACACACACAACATGGGTGAATCTCGAAAATATTATGCTAAGTGAAAGAAGCTACCCCTCCCCCTGAAAACAAACAAACAAACCCACTTTACATAGAAAGTTCTAGAATTGGCCAAACAAACCTAATCTACTGTGATTAAAATCAGTCAGTGGTGGCTTTGGGAGTGCGTACTGAGAGCTTCCTGGGGGATACAACACCCTACATCTTACTTAGGAAAATAATTTGTCCAACCCCACTGAGCTATGGAATTAAGGTCTGTGCTTATCACCTGAAACTTATACAAAATAATATTGAATATAAACTGTAATTGAAAAAAATTTACTGGCGGAGGACTGAGAAGGTGGGGCAGTTCTGTACCGTGCTGCTTTCCACTGGTTAAGACCTCCAAGAGCAAAGGCCTACCGAGGTGAGGATGCCCCTACTGTCACCTGTAGAGGGGCAGCACTGAGCTGGCCAATATTTGTGGTGCTGCTTGTCCTGGCTCAGGGGAGGCTTTCCACTAAGTCTGAAAGACTAAGACATCACGGGGACTCTCCGCCACCGCCCTCGACAAGCTCGGCCCTGCCTTTGCGCCACACCCGCGGATCCCAGGGCCTCCACCACTGCCATCGCCCACGGCCTGCTCTGCCAGGCCTTCGCGCACGCTGTGCTGGTGCTGCACCTTCCGTTGGCAGACCCGGAGAGTCCTCTCTCCACTGCCGCATGGCCAGGCCAAAGCATCAGACACTACCGCCATGCGGATTTTAAAACTACAGGGGAAATTGAGCCACAGGAGCTATCATCGTTGCCGCACCCGCTGCTGCCCCCAAGAATGGGAATCCACCGAAATCAGAGCTCACTACGCCACGGGCTCACAGAAAGTGTGGCTTCAGAAATTAGCCTCTGCATCCACAGCAGCTCCACATCCGCACCAAAGAGGACACCATTGAGGGCGGACTCTCCCCATACAGCCATCACAGCCCGCCCACAATCTTCCCAGCACACCCACCATGCTGGGAGGGAGATGGAGCGCGCTGGTGAGGAAATGGCACGGCGCCTTCCATTATCCACCCAGGTGAGCCCTTCCTCCAATGCCGCATGGCCGAGCCAAAGCTCTTGCCACCACCGCCATGTGAACTTTAAAACTACAGTGGTAATTGAACCACAGGAGCAACCGTCACTGCTACACCTGGCACCGCCACCCGCCACTGCTGCCGCGAATAAAGGAAATCCACCGAGAACAGAGCTCACCACGCCTTGGGCTCAGGGAGTGGGCGACCTTAGAACTTAGCCTCCATGTCTGCAGCTGCTCCGCTCCCACACCTTTGAAGGTGGTCCCCCCGCCTGCAACCATCTCAGCCCAACTGCAGCTGTCCCAGCCTGCCCGCCATGCTAGCAAGGAGCTAGCGCGGCGCCTCCAATATGCGACCCCAACACCCTAGAGGGGCCGTGTGCCCCGGGTGAGCCGTGCCCCCCAAAGGGGAAGGGTGTCCCGGGTGAGCCGTGTGTCCCAGGGGGCCGAATGCCCCGGGTGAGCCGTGTGTCCCAGGGGGCCGTGTGCCCCGGGTGAGCCGAGTGTCCCAGGGGGCCGTGTGCCCCGGGTGAGCCGAGAGTCCCAGAGGGCCGAGTGCCCCGGGTGAGCCGAGTGTCCCAGGGGGCCGTGTGCCCCGGGTGAGCCGTGCCCCCCAAAGGGGAAGGGTGTCCCGGGTGAGCCGAGTGTCCCAGGGGCCGAGTACCCCGGGTGAGCCGAGTGTCCCAGGGGAAGCAGTGGGACCCAGGGGAAGGGGCGGTGAAAACCAGAGGAGGAGTGGACTCTATTCATATGGTCCTGAGATAGTCACCATAAAACAAGCAGACTGCCAAATGAGGAGCGGATTCTATTCATGGGGTCCTGAGATGGTCACCATAAAACAAGCAGATTGTCAAATGACAGCGGGGAGGGGAAGGAGACCTGGGGGGAGATAGGAGAACAACCGAGGGACTGGTATGCATGAACATAAGTACAACCAATGAACACAGAACTCTGGGGAGGGAGGGCATAAATGGGAGGTTGGGGGGGGGGACAATGGTAAGCTATGTACACAGATAATACCTTAATTAAATAAAAAAAGAAAAAAGAAAAAAAAGAAAAAGAAAAAAATTTACTGAATGCAAGTGATGCCTCAATAAATTTGACATGTTGTATATGTATGGTTGTATTATATGGTTTATATACTAATATGTGTATGTGTGTGTGTGTTTATACATCTGTTCTTTGCCCTACCCCTTGCCATTCCTCCCATAAGAAGACATGCGCAGTAGGAACTAGGGAATGCCATCCCAGAGAAAGGCAAGGCAATTCCAAGGAAGACAGCAGGCTAAGGGCGGCAGCTGGGCCCCAGGCTCCGGCCGAAGGAGAACGAAGGTCTGCAGGAGGAAAACCTCCAAGAAGAGAATGGAACCAATTCCTTCATGAGGAAGCCTGAGGACTCCCGTTGTGGAACCTTGTGCTGAGAGACCATTAAAAGGGGTGAAAGAGCCCCTTTGCCCAAACACACACTCCCTTTCCAGGGACTGCTGCATCCAATGCGTGACCTGCTAGGGGCGCGCAAGCCCAGCTCTCAGAGGCCGCTACTCGCCTCTCCCTCGCCCCGCTGGCTGCTCCCCTGCCCGCCAGCAGCGGGTCCTGAGACTCCCAGTAGAACCTCAGGATTCAAACTCCCTCAGATTCAGCTTCCTGGCATCCCACCAGGGAGGTCAATTTCAGACTCTGACCTTCGCCATCACGCTGAGCGGAGGGATTCTGGTGTAGAAGGGTCTGGCCTGGCCACAGCAGTCCTCTCTGCAGAAATGAAAACAGCCTGAAGCCGGACTGGCGTCCTGAGGCTGGGGCTGGGGCTGGGGCTGGGGCCGCCAAAGCCCCGGCCCGCCGCCCAGTGTGCCTCCAGCACAGGCTGCTGTCCTACTGTGCGAACTGCAGGCCTGCAGGAGGGGTGGCGGCCTGGCGGGTGGCCCAGGACCCGCCCCAACCCCAGGGAAGAGGCCACTGCATTCAAGGAACCAGGAAACCCCACCGGGCAGCTCAGGGCGCCTCCGCTTCCCTTGGGGCTGGAGGGTGTCAGGGATGTGTCCGTGCTGTCTCAGCCGGGAAGGAGCTGGTGGAGCAGGTTCCTGTCTAGCAGAAAGGCAATCCTCTGCCATACCCCCCACACCCCCCCCCCCCTACACACACACACACACACACACACACACACACACACACACACACGCCCGCAGCCCCGGCTCTGGGCAGCGCGGGCCTTTCTCGGGCGCACAATGGGCGTGCGGAGCCCAGTGCCCGGTCCAACCCCGCACGGAGCTCAGGGCCGCCCGGGCTCCCAGGACCAGGACCCTCTCACACGGCGTCTAACATTCCAAGTTATTTTTCATGGGGGCTCCTATGGACCCTGGTTTCTGGTCCCCCCACCCGGAAGGTTCGGTTCTTCCACCCGCCCACCGGCGAGCTCAGGGGCCGGCGGCGGACACAGCCGCGCGCACGCCGCCGCTCTCCCGGGAAAGGCGGCCCGGCCCGCGGGGAGGGGAGGCCGGGCTTTGGTGTGTTGTGTTGTTTTTTTGTTTTGTTTTTTCTAGGGAGAGAGTTCCCCCTCCTCCTAACAGCGAAGCTCGCATTGTTATCCGCCCGCGAACTAACGGTGAGCCCGAATTCCTGCGAGTCCCACTGGCGGTCTGGGAGCCAGCCTTCCCCGCCCCGCCTGGGGGGGACGGACACCCCGCCGCCCGCCCGCCCGCCCGCCCGCCCCGGCGCCGCAGCCCTGAAAACGCTCTCATGAGGATTCTTATCCCGTCTGTTCTGCTTTTTTTTAGCCCCGGTTTTCAAGAATCCTCTCTTCTTTAAGAATGGCCCATTTTAAATTTGGTGGGAAACTGGTGGCTCAGCCCTTTCTCTCCTGATAAATTCTCCCTCCGCCGCTGGAGGTGAAGCGGAGGAGAACGGAGCTGGGGGGGGGGGGGGGTGAGGGCAGCGCTCCCGGGGTGCGTCTGTGAAGCGGCCCCTCCGCGGGGCGGGGGGCGCTGCGTCTCCCACTGACAGAAGCGGCGCGGGACGCGTGGAGATGAAAACGCCCGAGTGCAGGGTGGTCTGCTCAAAACGGCCCGCATGATGCAACTCCACTTGAAAAGGAAACGTTTGCAGATGAGTCACTTATTTAACAGTAATAATTAGCATGTGGGGATCTCGCTGAGAACACCCAGCAGAAGAATGTTTTATTGATTCCTTAAGAGTTTCCACACCGTGGCTGGGGCCTCAGTCGAGGCTATATATTAAAGACTGACGTCAGGTTCATTTGTGGGAGATGGAATAGGTGAGATTACACTTAAGAAGAAAGGACTTTGTTTAAAGGGTTTCAAATCACATCAGCAGGACATAGTTGTTCAAAAGGTCAACAAAATGTTGGGATGCATTAACACAAGCATAATCTCCCAAGCAAAGGAGGTGATTATCCCCTGGCACTCTTGGGTGGTCAGTCCATATTTGGAGTACTTTTTCAGTTCTAGGTGATGAATTTTAAAATAAACATTAACAAGCCATCCAAGATCATGAAAGATCTGGAAATCACAAAAAGTCATTGTACCTAGATGAGCCAGGAGAACAGGTCTTGGGTTGCATAGAATTGGAAAAGTTACCGAACCTCGCCTCTGTATTCTCATCCATGAAAACGAGATAATAATAACCCCCACATCGTGGGGTTATTCTGTGGATTAAATAAAGTCATTCATGCATACCCGTGGCATGATGCCCGGCCCATAGCATGTGCTCAGTAGATATTAGGTATCATCATTAATACTGACAACAATAGTCTCTAAGATATTACCCTATAGTTACATGGCATTTTCAGTTCATAAATTGACTATATCATTTTGTTTCTAAGGTGCCCACGTCTTGTGAGTTAGGTATAATTCTCCTCAGTTTCAGAAGAAGAGACCTCATGTGCCCCAAGGGGCCCATTCTTTGCTGCTCATCTGCTGAGCACCCATCTGCTCTGCCCCGACCAAACAGCCCTCAGCCCAGGACAGCATCGTAGCAGCCAGCCACTGGGCAGCACCAGAGGCACCGTTCCTGACAATAGACCTGGCCAGTCCTTGAGATCACACAGCTTTGGTCAACGTGACCTTGGTGGGTAGCTACATCCTGTGTGACTACAAGGGCATTGGACATGGCTGTCATGCTCATTGCCTTGAGAGAGGAGGCCCCCAGGCTGGCAGCAGTGGAGACGGGAGCCAGTGACGTAGCTTCTGTGTACACCAGTTTCCCCAGCAGACAATCGGAGACCTTCCAGGACCAGGCAGTCCCTGGATGAAATGTGAGCACACGGAAGTCCTTTGAAAAGACTAGAAAGCACCCACAGCAGCCTTGCTCACGTAATTTCAAAGCAGAAGATAACTAGCATTTAAGTATCAAAACGCTCTAGGTCAAGGCTACATCAACAGGAGCAGACTTGTGTGAGCATCACTGAGCAGATCTCCATAATCAGACACTCATAAATGGAATCACTGTTTGGCTCAGCGACTTAACCTGGAGGCTCCTGCCTGTCCCATAAGCCCAGAGCCTTCCAACATGGCAGCCTGGCTCCCCAAGTCCTGCCTCGGCCACCCACTCAGGCCCTGGTTTCCCCCTCCATTTGGGGAATCTCTGAACTTCTCTGGTGTTCTGGTCTTTCCCTCATCTCAGGCCTTTTCCACTTCTGTCTCAGTCACCCTCATCACTTCCGGTCATTCTTCTGGCACAACCCTGGCCCCCAGAAACTCACTCAGGCCAGCCCCAGGCCCTGAGAAAGGAGACAAAGGGACTCAAATCTGCTCTTCACCTTTCACCTTCCTCTTAGGAGGCACTTCAAGGTCATGGCATCTCCGAGGTCTGATCCTTAAAATGAGGAGGCCTAAGGAAAAGCTCAGGACATTGGTGTTGGCAATAATTCCATGGATACGGCACCAAAAGCACAGGTAACAAAAGCAAAAATACACAAGTGGGACGACATCAAACTAAAAGGCTTCTGCAGCCCTGGCCGTGTGGCTCAGTTGGTTGGAGCATCATCCCGTACACCAAAAGATGCAGGTTCGATCCTCAGTTAGGACACATACAGCAGACAACCAATTGATTTTCTCTCTGTCTTCAAAGGTTTCTCTCTCATTTCCTCTCTCTCTTTTTTTTCTCCCTCTCTCTGACTCTGTCACTCTCTCTCTCTTCCTCTGTTTCCCCTCCTCTCTATCTAAAATTAATAAGCATATCCTCAGGTGATGATTAAAAAATAAATCTTTTGCACAGCAAGAAAACCATCAGAAGGATAAAAAGGCAAATGACTGAATCAGAGGTCATATTTGTAAACTATATATCTATATATATATGATAAGAGATTTATTTCCAAAAAATATACTGAACCCCTCCAACTCAACAGAAAGAGAACACGAATCACTTTATTTAAAAATGGGTAAAGGCCTGGTGGGTGTGGCTCAATGTTGAGTGTCAACCTATGAACCTGGAGGTCAAGGTTTAATTCCCAATCAGGGCACATGCCAGTGTTGTGGGCTCGATCCCCTGTGTGGGGCATGCAGGAGGCAGCCAGTCAGTGAATCTCTTGATGTTTCTATCTCTCTCTCCCTTCCTCTCTGAAATCAATAAAAATTTATTTAAATAAATAAATAAAAATGGGCAAAGGACTTGATAGACACTTCTCCAAAGATGATATACAAATGCCTAACAGGTACATAGAAAGGTCCTCACCATTGCTCATCAGGGAAATGCAAACTAAAGCTACCTGAGATGTCACCTCACATCTATTAGGGTGGCTTTTAGCAAAAAACAAGACGGGTGTTGACGAGGATGAGGAGAAATAGGAACCCTATGGGTGGGATTGCAAAATGGAGCACAGATACGGAAAGTAGTATGGAGTTTTCTTAAAAAAATAAAAGCTGCCTTATGATCCAGCAATCCCATTTCTGGTTATTTGTCCAAACGAATTGAAAGCAGGAGCTCCAGGAGGTCTGAGCACCGCCATGTTTATTGGAGCCCTATCTGCAATGGCCACGATATGAAAACAGCCTGACTGTCCGTCGGCGGATGAAGGGGTGAAGACCACGTGGCTTATGCACTTATGGAACATTGTCCTGCCTTAACAAAGAAGGACATCCCGCAGCAGGGGACTCCAGGGAGGAAGCTGGGACACGATGCTAAGGGAACTCAGGCCGTCACAGAAGGACAAACACCGTGAACCCTCCTGTGCAGAGATCTAACATGGTCAAGCTCATGGGAACAGAGGATAGCGCTGTGCGCGGGGAATGGGCTTTTGCTACTCACAGGTATACAATGTCAGTTATGCAAGAGGAGCAAGTTCTGGGGCTTCTCTGCACATCATTGCCCACAGAGGAGAATACTGTGTTGTACACTTAAAACTCTGCACACAGTAAGATGTACTTACATCTTATGTTAACTGTCCTTACAACAATCAATTGATCAATAAACACAGAGTGAGGCCTCACCATCCCAGAAAGAAAGACTTCTTATGTAAGCGAAGTGCATACCCACACGCATGTCTGTGTGTGTACATGTGCGCACATGTGCACACAGGAGAGAGGGAGAGATGATCTATGTATCAGTTAAAATACACCCACATCCTTTCAGGTTTGGCAAGGTCAGACCAATACCCTGCTTTAGAATCAAGTCTCACAATGCCAGGAACAAAAAGAAAGGGATTCAAAGTTGATCAGTCACTAAAAAAGTAGTGTGTGTGTGTGTGCGTGTGTGTGTGTGTGAGAGAGAGAGAGAGAGAGAGAGAGAGAGAGAGAGAGAGAGAGGAATTACACCTCACAGTTAACACTGGTTCTCTCTACATAATAGGTTAAAGATTACTTTTTCTCTGTTTTTCTGTACACTGTATTATCTACTTAAAAAAAGTTTGAGGAACTTGTATTAGTAAATAGTAAAGAAGTAGTAAGAGCTATAGCAACTAGCTCTCTCTCCCTGCTCCTTACCATCAACCCCTGACTTATGTGGGGGCAGTGCAGCGCCCCGAAACCACGCACTTTCCTTTGCCTCGGGGTGGCCACATGGATAAGATGTGAGCAAAGTCACTGAGTGAGGCTTTACCCTGATTCTTGTTATGATTTCCTTCTATCAAGTGCTTGTAGCAGTAGGAGACGTCTGTATAAAGCATGAATTCAAGCGTTTTTCCCACCTAAGGAAACTGTAATCCGGACCTGGAGATCATGAAAGCCAGGTGGGCAAACACCTGGAAATAGGGTTCGGGCAGAGCCCTTAATAAGGTACAACACCCCTCTGCCCTCCTTGCAAAAATGGGGCCTGTGGTTAGACTCCGAATCTGGGGTCTTTTCATTGATGTAGACAAAGCAGTGGCAGTAGAGCGAGAGAAGGGAGGCAGGTGAGGTGGGAGTCCTTTCCTCTCCTAAATTCTGTAATTCAAAATACCACAAAGGGCCTTTGTTTAAGAATAAATACTGCGTGTTCCAAGCAATTCCCGGAATTTTTTAAATGGCTTCCATTTTCCTGGAGGAGAAGCTTGTAATGATCTGCTTGGCTCTCTGCCTTTGCAGCCCTCAACGGGAGTCACTTAACCCCCAATTTGTAGGTTCAGCTCTGCTCCCACCCCTGTCCCTGCGGGGAAGTCACGTCACAGCCTGTCCGCTGTCCTCCCGCTCACCTGGCCCATCTACAGAAAGCCAGGCTCCCTGCTGGTCTCTGAGAGATGTCCTTTACTCCCGGATATAAATAAAAACCAAAGACATGCTTATTTTTAGACTCTGTTTATGAATATAACAACAAATGTAACCCTTCAAAAAATAAGGTGTTCCAAAAAACACGTGCCACGTCCCAGCTGTCCCAGGTGGGGGGGGGGGGGGGGGGGACCTTCTACTAGTACTTCCAATTGGTCGAGGAGGCATTGGGGTCCTTTTGGATTTAATCTAATCTTCCAGGAAACATTACATTTAAAGGGAGAAGAAAAAGACTTTAAAAACTAATTCCATGAAGCCCTCACTATGCCAGCCTTAAATATACAGCCTCTTCCTTTAAAAAATGTACACGTTTCCACATGATTTCACTTTTACTCAGGTCAAAACTGTGCTTCTTTTTTAATTTAAGGAAAGTAATTTGACGACATTTGAATTAGGCTGAGGAAAACGCAGGTGGCTTTCATAGCAGCAGACCTATGAAGTGAAAGCTTATACATTGTTCTAGCGACAGACTTTCTAGCACAGCACCCCCGGCGAAGGTTGCCGAGGGAAGGTCAGCCTGTGTATGGTAAGAAGAGTATACTGCCTGGATCTGCTGGGTTCCGCCATTTCTTCATGAAAATGCACTGTCCATCTGGTTGGAAAGAAACGTCCAATTAACACCACAGGCTACCAAAACATTTGGTGTCACTCAGCTGCTCCCCCCCTTGTACAGCTGTATCTAAGCAATGCCATGCCTCTTTCACCTCTCCCCCCCCCCAGCAGAGTCTCTCTCCCATATTCTACTCGCTTATGATCAAAAGCATCCAGGAAATTGCAAGATGCATTACATCACACAATTATCCTCTTTATAGCTATGAACAAACTAGAACTGAAGTTTCCAGCGACTTCTCTTGTTTTTATGCCCTATAGGCATGTGAGAACAAAATAGACAATGGAACATAACACAGATCAACAGCTTTTCAGGTTTAGATCTCCCCATCCAAGATGCAGAAGAATGAAAAGGGTTCTACCCCAAACAAGTCTGGTCCTGGCTTCACCACTGAACAACTTGTGTGGCCTTGGGGATGTTTTTCATACCACAGAGCCTTAGCTTGGTCCCTCATAAATGAGAGGTAAGTAATATGCCTGCTTCAAGGATTGCTTCGAAGATCACACGAGACAGGGTGGATAAAAAGGCTTTGTGACATTTCATGCACAGTTGTTATTACTGCAGCACCAGCAGAGGTGGGTGACCCCACATATTTTTGGTTGGTAGGAGGCCTCCTGCAGCACCATGGCCCCTCAGCTCATGCCCAGGTCGAGGGGACCTGGTGGAAGCTGAGGATGAGCCCAGGAATTCGGGTTTGAGGGAAGCTCTAGGAGGAGGGAATACAATACATATTTAAAGACTCTAAGGCTTAGAGTAGAATCCTCCCCACTCTCTTGATATCCAGGCTCCAAACACTATTGGTTTCTCCACACATTCTTTCCATTCTCCTCTCTCTCAGGCTCACAGCCTGGAGTGAATCTGCTTGATCCTCAACCCTCTCCCATGTCCCTCCGGCACATGGCTACCAGACTGGTCCTAGTTAAGCTCCACTGGGCATATGCCAGCCTCACTGCTTGACGATTTCAATGACTCCACTGTGTCTGTACACAAAGCCCCACCTTCTTCACTGCCCCACACTTATGCCACTATCTGCCCTGCAGGCTTAGCTCCATCGCGTCCTTTTTTAGCTTGCCTAGTTATATGGAAGTTTCTTGTTCCTTAATCATACTTCTAATTGTCTCTTTTATTTCTTCAAATACATTCAACGTAGGCATCGCACATTCTCTGTGTGATCAATCTGACGTTTGCTGTCTTTCCTGGTCTGGTTCTACTTTTGCTGTTTAGCTGATTCTCACTCGTGGTGCCTGGTTTTCTCACAGGTTCTCTGATTCCTTAAAAACCGAGGTTTTCATTCTCTGTCATTTTATCTAAAGGGATGTGCCGAGGCCTGGATTGAAGGCACGTTCCTTCGGTGAGAACTTCAGTTTGCATCTGCCAGGTATCTTAGGCACTAGCAACCCTGGTCCTCTTAGAACTGAATTCTTGGCTTGAGATTTGCCCAATGGGCAGTGTGGTTTGGGCCGCACTCCTCCATAAGAAGCTTCCCTGTGGTTATGAATTTTCAGGGATGGGTTTTGTTTTGTTTGTTTTTTCCAAAAGAGGGCAAAGTTTCTTCCTGTGTTCCTTTGAAGGGGCAGGCTTTTGTCTAGCTCACCCACTGAAGGTGTCTCAGGGTTACGTGGGGTCTTCAATATGACTTCCCTCGTCCACTGTTGCCCTGTGCAGCCCTTTAAGACCAGTGCTCCAGCCTGGGACTGACAACGACCCACAGAGCAGCAGCTGACTTAAGTGCCCATCCTCCACTCATCCATCCTTTTCATAGTGTTTGGAATTTGTAGATTCCCCTTCCTTTTTTTTTTTTTTTTTTAATAAGCTATACATTTGAAAAGCCTTGTGAAAATTCATCAAACGTATTTAGGGACATTGTAAGGGAATGTTTTTCCAAAATATCTAGTCTACCATGCTGCTAGTCTGTCTCTACAAGCCTTCTGGGATCATCCAGGTAATTTTGGTTTTCAAGCATGATGTGCATTGCAGACTCCTCACCATAGCTCATCATGTTGTTTATAATGCCAAAGCTGTCCTCGCCCGGCTACCACTTACCGAGGGGAGGGCTGCAGCTATGTCAAATACAGAGCAAAGTATTTCTCATGTATTAAATAATTTAACTTCATAAAAACCTTAAGAGGTGACTCTACTCAGCACCTATTTTTTAATACTTTGTTTTCTAGAGTAGTTTTAGGTTCAGCAAACCTGAGAGGGTGGTTCAGTGATATCTCATCTGTTTCCTGCCCTGACATATGTACTGTCTCTCCCATTCTCAATATCCCCAACCAAAGTGAGGCATTTTTTAAAATTAACAAACCTGCATTTGACATGTTGTTAGCACCCTAAAGGCATACAGCTAATAAATTATCAGAGGCCAGATCCATATCAAGGACCATTGGATTCTAAATTCTATACTAAAGACCATTGAAGACCGAAACAAGATGGCGGCCTAGGTAGTCTCCTAAGCTGCCACCTTATCAACAATTTGGAAACAAAAAACCACAACAGCTAAAATCGAAAGGGATCACATCAGACCCACAGGAAAGCTGGCGGAATGGGATGGCTACAACTAGAGACAAAGAAAACCACCGCTGCCACCATGTGGAGTTTAAAACTACGGTGGAACCAGACCCGCCGGAGCCGCCGCAGCCGCTGCCGCCGCCGCAAGTGAGGGAACCCCACCAAGAGCAGAGCTTGCTCTGCCCCAGGCCCAGGGAGTGGGCTGCTTCGGCTTCCGTGTCCTCAACCGTCCTGGCCTGCCCACCATGGGAGCAAGGGAATAGATGCCGGGCCTCAGCCGCACCTTCCGCCTCCGCCTAGAACGAGACACCTTGGAGCGCTGTCTCCCCGCCTGCAGCCATCTTAGCCCAGCCTCCACGCCCACAGTTGTCCCAGCCCGCCCACCGTGCTGGTGAGGAGCTGGCGAGGTGCCTTCCGTCCAGGGGCCGGCAAGCCCTTCGCCCCTCAGTCCCGCCACCGCCTGGCCGGGCCGGAGCCTCTACCAAGCCCCCAAGGAGGGGCGCCGCTGCAGCCATGTGGAATTTAAAACTACAGTGGAACCGGAGCCGCCAGAGCCACTGCCACTGCCACACCCGCCGCCCTCGCCACGAGTGAGGGAAGCCCACCAAGAGCAGAGCTCCCTCCGCCCCGGGCTCAGGGAGTGGGCTGCTTCAGAGCATGGCCTCCACGTCCGCAACCGTCCCAGCCTGCCCGCCGTGGAAGCAAGGGAACTAACAATGGGCCTCAGCCGCACCTTCCGCTCCCACCCGGACACCTTGGATCGCGGTCTCCACGTCTACAGCCACCTCAGCCCGGCCTCCGTGCCTGCAGCTGTCCCAGCCCACCCGCCATGAGCAGTGAGTCCTGGGGGACCCATGTGCCCTGGGTGAGCCGTGTGCCCCAGGGGGGCGGTGTGCCCTGGGTGAGCCATGTGCCCCAGGTGAGCCGTGTGCCCGGGGGGCGTGTCCCCTGGGGGAACCATGTGCCCCGGGAGAGCTGTGTGCCCCAGGGGAGCCGTGTGCCCAGGGCGGGCTGTGGGACCTGGGGAGCCGTGTACACAGGGAGAGCCGTGTGCCCTGGGGAAGCGGTGGGACCTGGGGGGAGAGGGCTGTGTGAACCGGAAAAGGAGCGGATTCTATTCGTGTGGTCCTGAGACATTTGGACAGTCTGCAGCCATTAGCTACAGAACACTCTGTTGTATTTCCCTACAAAAACAAATGAGAGAGAGTGTCCCACTTGAAATTCATATACGGAAAAAAGGAAAAGAGAAGGGGAAAAAATCTGAGGAACAGAATAAAGTGGTGAATATAGTAGAATCAGGGGTAAAGAAGGGGAGTGGACTGATAATTATCAGGAGGATAAGGGGGTGGGGAAGCAGTGAGAGACTAGATTGAAATCATATAACCAATGGATGAAGACAATTGGGGGGAGTGGGGGTAAGGGCAGAGGGTGGGAAGGGAACTGGGTGGTAGGGAGCTTTGGGGGAGAAAAAGGAGAAACAATTGTAATAATCTGAATAATAAAGATTTATTAAAGACCATTGGATTCTAAATTCTATACTAAAGACCATTAATCCATTTTTTAAGTTTTACTTCTAGTTTTCATGGTTGTACAGCTTGTTTTCTGAGTGTAGAGAATAGGCCTCATATATATTCTCAGCATCAAGCACAAAGTTATTTTTTCAACAAGTATTAATTAAGCCAACATTTACATCTACTATGTGACAGATTATATACTAGCTAGCCTTGATGTTACAGAAAAGACAGACAGAAGCTGTGATCTTCAAAGAGCTTAGATCCAGTAATGGGTCTTAGAATTCTGCCGAGATGGAATAGCTCTGTTCCTCCCAGATCCTCCCCTTACAAGTAAAAATCCATGGACATCACACAACACAAAGTTGTAGATAGTCTCTGGAAAAATGAAAAAGAAAAAGGCAGACTACCTGAGGACCTTAAGACTAAGGAATGACATAATAGTAAGTTTCCTCCAACCTGGAATTACCAAAAGACATAGACCAAAAACCCTTGTTCCCCCTAGCCAAAGGCCCTAATTAGACCTAACCAGAGAGATTTTGGGCAATATCCCCACACTTATAGCAAGGAAATAGGAGGTTAATCTTCAACTCCTTCTTTCCTAAAGAATCAGGGGATGCTCCAATTGACACACCATGTGGTGTTGGCAGAACCAGAGGGCAGCAGATCTTCCATCCCCTGCCCCACGGAACCAGGTGGCAGTGATTCTATCCTACACTACACTAGGACAATAAATGAAATAAAAGATATACAGACTGGAAAGACAGAAATAAACTGACCCTATTTGCAGATGATACGATTGTCCATGTAGAAAACTCCTAAATATTTACACACACACACACACACACACACACACACACAGCCTCCTAGAACTAAGTTTAGCAAGATTGCAGCATGCAAAAGCAACAGACAAATTCCAATCACATTTATAAACACTAACAATAAGCATATGAAAGGTTATATTAAAAACACGGTATCATTTATAATTGTTCCAACTAGAATAAAATACTTAGGTATACACTTAAAACACACACAAGATTTGTATGTTGAAAATCACAAAATGCTCATGAAAGAAATCAAAGAAGACCCAAATAAATGGAGAGACTCTGCATTCATGAATTGGAAAGCTAAATATAATAAAGATGTCATTTCTCCTTGGATTGATCTATAGGTTTAAAACAATTTATATTAAAATCTCTTCAGCTCCTCCCAACCCGGGTAATACGGGTCCCCAATGTTATTGAGGCCTTCACAGGTGTCGCCAAGATGCTGTGAGGTCTTGGAGGGGGGGGGGTTGTGGGGCAGAGGTGGGAGATGTCATCTGAGAGATCTTGGCCAACATACATGTTTTGGAAAGTCAAGAGTGGTGGGGCTGGGCCAGTCCAGAGCAGGGAGCCATCAGTAGGATGGCCATGCCTCCTTCACCGGAGCAGTCCTGGCGTATGCCTGGTTTCCAGTGAATCAGACCCCCTTCCGCTCAGACAAAGGTCCTGGTGTGGATGACAGGTGGTCGCCAGACATGTCAGGAAGCGGTGTTCCTCAGTCTGCCTTCCCTGTCTTCAGGGCGTGATGGGCCGAATTCCTGGGGCCAGGCCGAGGCAGGCTGCCTGGTGAGGAGGGAGGGTAGGGAGGGGTCCACATCAGAGGTGCAAGCCTGGAGGGGGCAGCAAGGAAGCGGTTTCCTTTGGGGAAAAATGGTGGACCTCTGATTTGTGGGGACCTGCTGAGGTGCCAGCTTCTGGGGACAGCAGGTGAGCCACTTCAGGAAAAAGGAGTGCAGGAGAGGGCAGGCACTCTAACAGGTCAGGATCTTGTGTTCAAGAAGAGAACCCCACCCCAGCGCTGTCACTGGCTCTATATGTGTGTATGTATGTATGTATTTTCCTGTACATGTTTTATAAAAGAGTCCTTAATTTAAAAAAAAAAAATCTCTGCAAGGGTTATTTTTTATGTAGATACTATAGGCCCAGCGCACAATTAAATCATGTATGTGTAGGGTCCCCATAGGCCTAGCCCCATCAAGGCCATGTCTGCCACCCCACGATGCCTTGCATACTCCACAGACACTGCCGGTGCTCCACGGGATGCTGCTGGTGCCTTGCAAGGCTCTACTGGTGCCCTGGAGGGTGGGAGGAGGGCCTGAGAAGTGCTCTAGCATCTCCTGGTGACTGGTTGTTTGGTTGTTCTGATGTTATGGCATCATGATCACAGGCCTTTTTATGATACAGACTAGAAGCCCGGTGCATAAAATCCATGCACATCATTAGCCACCAGGCAATGCCCCTCAGCCCAGCCTGCACACTCTCCAATCCAGGACCCCTTGGGGGATGTCCTAATCCCAAGGATCAGGCCTAAACCTGCAGTCAAACATCCTTCTCACAATCTGGTACTTCTGGTTCCTAACTGCTCACTGCCTGCCAGCCTGATCACCCCTAACCACCTCTGCCTGCCGGCCTGGTCGCCCCCAACTGCCCCCCCCCAACCCGCTGGCCTTGTCTCCCCTCACTGTTCCCCTTGCCAGCCTGGTTGCCCCATGCAGCCAGTTGTTCAGTCATTTGGTAATCCCTCACTAACCCCCTGCCTGCCTTGTCGCCCTGGGCCATGCTAGCATAGGCAAGGGTTTGGCAAGCCTGAAGAAAGGCCGGTGAAGGATGAAGAAAAAACAGACAAAAGAATAAGCTGGGTCTAGGTGGGATCTTCTGTGTCTGGCTGAGGCCACAGAACAGATCCAGACAGCAAAGCTGATGCTTTATTTATAGTCAGGGGCAAACAAGGTAATCTACAATGTTGTTGTAAGTTTCACTTGTTTTGGCAGCACTTACTGCCCCTCCCACAGCCCATTAGCTACTCAGGAAAGGTCTAGGGAGCAGTTAAAAGATCAAGTTTAATTATGCTTAGAGTGCTGTTTCCTCCAAGCTGGGACTTGTTTGTGACTTTGCCAGCAGGTCAGTCCCAGGCTTAACTCTATAACCGCTCCCTACATTGCCCCCCCACAGCCTGCTGTTCAGTTACTGTGAGGGCGTCCTGACTAATTTGCATATCACCCTTTTATTAGTGTAGATAACCAAGTTTATTGAAAAAATTATATAGAAGGGCACATGCTCTAGAGTAACTAAAACAATCTTGAAAAAGAAGAATGAAATGGGTGGAATTACTCTATTTAAGGTTTACTATAATAGCAGCAGTAAGACCATGTGACATTGGCAGAGACCAACACATAGATGAATGGAACAGAACAGAGAGCCCCAAAATAGACCCACACAATAGTCTCAACTTATTTTTTGACAAATGTGCAAGAGTTATCCAATAAAGGAAGGATAGCCTCTTCAACAAATGGTGCTGGAGCAATTATACTCTGACCTAAACCTCATAACTGATACAAATTTAACAAAAATGAACCATAGAATTAAATATAAAGTGTAAATCTATAAAACTTATGGAAAAAATATATAAACTTCTTTAGGACCTGGAATTGGGTATAAAATTCATAGACTTGGTATCAGAAGCACAGTACATAACAGAAAAAACACACATTTGAACCTCATCAAAATTCAAAACTTTTGTTCTGTGAAAGTGCATGTGGCTGAAACCGGTTTGGCTCAGCGGTAGAGCGTCGGTCTGCGGACTGAGGGGTCCCGGGTTCGATTCCGGTCAAGGGCATGTACATTGGTTGCGGGCACATCCCCGGTGGGGGGTGTGCAGGAGGCAGCTGGTCAATGTTTCTCTCTCATTGACGTTTCTAGCTCTCTATCTCTCTTCCTTCCTCTCTGTAAAATATCAATAAAATATATATTAAAAAAAAAGAAAGTGCATGTGAAGAACATGAAAAAACAAGCTACAGTCTGGGAGAAAATATCTACCAATCACATCTGACAAGGGACTGATATGTAGACTGTATAAAGAAGACCTAAAAATAACCAGTAAGAAAAATCCAATTAGAAAATGGGCAAAAGACACAAACATATTTCAGCAAAAAAGATTTACAAATAGCGAAAAAGCTTATGAAAAGATGTTCAACATCATTAGCCACCAGGTAAATGAAAAAAATCAGAGCCACAAAGAAATGTCATTACACACCTATCAGAATGGCTACCATTTTAAGAAGTGAGAACACCAAACACAGTACTGGTAAGGACGTGGAGAAACGGAAACACTAATACTTTTCTGGTAGGAATGTAAAATTGCACAGCCACTCTAGAAAGAAAGGTGGTATTCTCTTACAAAACTGGACATGCTACTACTGTGTGACCCAGCAGTTGCACTCCTGGGCATCTATCCCAGAGAAAACTTACATTCACACAAAATCTGGACACAAATGTTCATAGCTGTTTTATTTGTAATAGCCAATATGTGAATGATTACACAAACTTTGCTACATCCACATGATGAAATACTACTCAGCAATAAAGAGGAACTACTTTGATACATGGAACATGCAACAACTTGGACGAACCTCCAGAGAACTATGCTAATTGAAAAAGGCCAATCCCAAAAGGCCATGTAATGTATTATTCCATTTATATAACTTTCTTAGAATGACCAACTTATATAAATGAAAAACAGATCCATGGTTGCCTGGGATCAAGGCGGGGGATGGGAGAAAGTGTGGGTGGCTATAAAAAGGCACCTTGACTATATCAATGTCAATACCTGAAGTAAGGTGTGATATTGTACATGATTTTGAAATATGTTGCCATTGGGGGAAACTGAATAAACAATATAGAGATACCCCTGCATTGTTTGTTTCTTTTTAAAAAAAAATATATTTTTTATTGATTTTTTTACAGAGAGGAAGGGAGAGGGATAGAGAGTTAGAAACATCAATGAGAGAGAAACAACGACCAGCTGCCTCCTGCACACCCCCCACCAGGGATGTGCCCGCAACCAAGGTACATGCCCTTGACCGGAATTGAACCTGGAACCCTTCAGTCCGCAGACCAACGCTCTATCCACTGAGCCAAACCAGCTTCAGCTGCATTGTTTCTTATAATTATATGGGGGACTATAATTATCTTAAAATTAAAAACTTAATTTAAAAAGTATTTGTGCACACACACATACAATAATAGAATACAGAAATGTATGTAGAGGAGGGAATGCAGTTCTCCTTGTGTTAAGTGGAATTATAAATGTTTTTATGGATGAGAAGGCCTTTGGCCTGATTCCTGCAAAGTGAGTGGATGTTCTCCAGATGGACAGAGAAAGAGCAAGAGCATTGGAATTAGAGGAATATTTCCCCCAGATGGGTAGACCAAATTTTCCACAGAGAGAAATAAAGAAGTTCTAGGTGTATTATCTTTTTAACTGGCATTTCTAGGGGTGACTAAGCCCCCCAAAAGAATCCAAGAACAGGGATAATCAGAAGACCAATTAACTAAATGAACCATTTAAGTGTCTGTTGCAACCATTTTCGTAAAACAAATTAACTTGCAGATACAGAATTAGAAAATTTGGAGGTGGCTTCTGAATTATAATCAATACAATTATTTGTTGATGAAATCACTTTGTCCTCAAATATAATTAGGAAAAGTAAATGGTTCAATGCTTTCACTGGGACTCCACAAGAGATGCCTACAATAATGTATTATTACGGGGGTTTCATTTGTTCTAGCAAAGCTCAGTGACACTGAGAGAATCTACTGATTTGCTCTGCCTGAACCCTCCCATCGGTTCCGTAGGTTTGAATTCCAGAACACATCATCATTTTGAAACACAGGTCAGCACAAAGATGGGATTAAGATAAGCAAATTAATTTAATATCCACATTAGAATGCAGTCCTTCCAAACAGTACAATATTTCTGTGCTTACTGTTTTCTCATTATCTCATTTTCTAGAGTGAATTACTCTGCCTGGAGAAGAACCTCAAGGACCTTTGGGGCACCTGGAAATAGATTCTAAACCACAAAACCAGATGAGACTCCAAAACTCATTCATGAGACTCTGCTCAGCATATCCTACTTTCTATCTAAAAAGGGGGAGGGCTCATATTTTCATTGTCAGGTGTAAAATCAGCCAATGATGTCATCAGCTTTGACTCCATCTATCAGCAATGCAAATCTGAAGATGACAAGGTGCAGACATTGGCGGGTCAGCACCCGCAACTCTCTACACAGGGCTGGGCATGATTTGAAATGTCATTCCTCTGTGTTTTGCTTTTAGTGTTTAGTTCATCTAGGATGCTGCATTGATTTTCAGACCCCAGTCTAAAGCTAAAGCTAACGCGTTGAGCTTTTATCAGGGCTGACTGGCTCCAGAAAACAAATGAATGAGACCGGCTTGGTATTTGGCCTCCCTCTCATTTCACAATTGATTTTCCTCCTTCGCTTCTCTACGCAGCCAGTATTCCCAGCCTCCCCTTCACACGCTACTTGCCCTCTTCGTGCAAGCTTACGTCGGCCTGGCATGTTGCCAGTCTGACCAGGGCAGGGCATCTGAAATGCAACCGAGTTATAGATGAGCTTTTGTTTTCAATCGGCTTTGAGGAAAGACACAAACCAAGATGTGTGGGCAGAGAGGTAATTAATTTGGTGGTTGTACGATGATAAAATGCAGGTTGGTTTCCAGTTTTTCAGATAGCATTGTGATGGGCTTCAAAGACACAACAAACCTTTAACAAGGTCTTCCACATGCCAGAGGCTGCACTAGGTGCTGGGAACAACAAGACGATGGAATCCATGCCTCTGGGAAGCTCAAAGTCTGGGAAGAACACAGGGACCAAGGGGCACCATTACAACACACTATTAGTTGTTCCACCTGAGAGTTTCCATTGCATTAAGCTGTTGGCACTTACCTCACACCATGGTTTCTCCAGCTCCTAACTCAGTGTCAGGCATATAGCAAGCTCTCCAAAAATATCTGATGAAATAATGAATGAATACACAAATGAACAAGCAAAACATTATTGAAGTACCACTATGGAGTGTAGTCGAAGCAATTAGCTCTGGCTGGAGGGAAAAGTAAGTCTTATTAGAGACTAGAAGTACGGTGCACGAAATTTGTGCATGGGGGTGGAGTGGGGGGTGTCCCTCAGCCCAACCTGCACCCTCTCCAATCTGGGACCCCTCTTAAAATCCAGATCTGCTGGCTCCCAACTGCTTGCCTGCCTGCCTTCCTAATTGCCCCTAACCACTTCTGCCTGCCAGCCTGATCACCTCCTAACCACTCCCTTGCCAGCCTAATTGATGCCTAACTGCTCCCCTGTTTGCTCCTAACTGCCTTTTCCTGCAGGCCTGGTCACCCCTAACCACCCTCCCCTGCAGGCCTGATCGCTCCCAACTGTTCTCCCCTGCTGGCCATCTTTTGGTAGCCATCTTGTGTTCACATGGGGGCAGGATCTTTGACCACATAGGGGCAGCCATCTTGTGTGTTGGAGTGATGGTCAATCTGCATAATACTATTTTATTAGGTACCCTGTTTCCCCGAAAATAAGACAGTGTCTTATATTAATTTTTGCTCCCAAAGATGCACTAGGTCTTATTTTCAGGGGATGTCTTATTTTTCCATGAAGAATACGGTACACATTTATTGTTAAATGAAAATAAAGGAAATATATTACCTGTATACAGTATGGTAGTACGGTAGTTGTCAACACAAACCAGACAAACTGTGAATCCTACAGTATCAAGAATTTACTCATTTATTCAATGACAATCATGTCATCATCTTCTGGAACATCATCATTACAATCCAATTCCTGAATTTCCTGGTAAATTTCTTGTGACTCCATTTCTTTCAGGATCAGTGGACCAAATCTCTCATGTTTAGCAATAACACTGTCTTTAAATGAGCACTTCTTGCCAAGGTAGCCTGCTCACAGTGCATTTGCAATGCAACTGTCAGTGATTTTCTCCCATGAATTTTTCACCCAAGTCACAACTTCTTGCAGTTTAGGTTTCACAAAGTTTCCACTCTGATTTCTCTCCATTCACACAGCAGTGACGTCAGGACTCCGTGTAACGTCACTGGTTGCTAGATGCCAGTCGGGGCGGCCCTAGCGACCAGTTTACGGTAAATTAATTTTCATTCTGAGATAGAGCCTGGGGGCCTTATTTTCAGGGGGATGCCTTATATTACACTCAGAAGGAAACCTGTAAGTAGGTCTTATTTTCGGAGGATATCTTATTTTGGGGGAAACACGGGTAGGATAGAGGCCTGGGGGCCAGCTGGTTTACCCTGAAGGGTGTCCCAGATCAAGGTGGGGGTTCCCTTGGGGTGTGGGGAGACCTGGGTGAAGGGCCTGTGGTGGTTTGCAGCTAGCCATGGCCCCCAGCGACCCAAGTGGAGTCCCTGGTATCTGGGATTTATTTATCTTCTACAATTGAAACTTTGTAGCCTGGAGTGAAGTCAAGCCACCTGCTTGCTCTGTGGCAATAGCCATTTCTGTTGGGATTTATTTATCTTCCATAATTGAAACTTTGTAGCCTTCAGCAGAGTCCAGGGTTGCAGAAACTTGGCTTCCTCCATCACCGGAGGCAACCCTAGCCTCCTGCTCTCTCCAGTTCCATGGCTGCCGCCATTTTTGTTGGTATTTATTTATCTTCTATAATTGAAACTTTGTAGCCTTGAGTGGAGGCCTGGGCCCACTAGGGTGTGTGGAAAACTTGGCTTCCTCCATTCCAGGGAAACCCAAGCCTCTGGCCTGCTCGCTCTGTGGCTGCAGCCATCTTGGTTGGGGTTAATTTGCATGCTCACTCCTAATTGGTTTGTGGGTATAGCAGAGTAATGGTTAATTTGCATATTACTCTTTTATTAGATAGTTTGGTGATTTGAGCTAAGGCTTAAAGCATGTTTAACACAGAGCATGACCTTGAATGAGCCCACAATCAAATTCAGAGTAATTTAACTGGGCAGAAATTCAGGTGAAAATGGGCATTTGGAGGTAAGGGTGTTCCAAGTAGAAGTACCTCTAGCACCTAGCTTAGTGCCTGGCACATGAAGGAAATACAACAAGGATTTATTGAATGAATGAGTAAATAAATACATTAATGTGCCAAACAGTGTATACAAAGTCACCAGTGTTGTGAAAAGTAGGCATATTTATGGAATGGTATATTTGGAAATTGAACATAGGTCCTAGAGCAAATTAAACCTGAAACATTGCTGGAGGCAAAAAAATAAAAATAAAAATAAATGACAAAACTGAAGCTGTTGTACTTTAGACACATCCTGAGAGGGCAGGGTTCTTTGTAAACGATTACAATGCTGGGGGAAATAGAAGGCAGAAGGAGAAGAGGTGACCAAGTAGGAGTGGGCTGACTCCATAAAAGAAGCCATGGGCATGAGTCTGCAGGAACTGAGCAGGGCTGTTGAGGACAGGACATTGTGGACATCACCCATTCATTGAGTTGTCAGGAGTCAGCGCTGACTCGGTGATATATGACACACACATATTTGGAAAATTACCTGTAATGATTAAAGCATGATATGCTAATTAGAATGGACATCCTTCTGGATGACCTTCCAGATGAAGCCGAGGCTGCGAGGGAAGCGTGGGTCCTGAGTACCAGATGGCAGCCAGAGAAAAGCCGGTGCCAGCAGCTAGGGGAAGGAAGGTCTACTCTTACACAAATTTCTGCATTGGGCCTCTAGTATAATTATAAAAAAGAGATGGTGAGAGCCGAAAAAATAGAGAGTACAAAAAGAGTGTAATGTAAGGAACAGAGCTGCTTGGAAATAAAGACATTGGGCATGGAGGAAAGCAATTTTTATTTTTTTATTTTTTTTTTATTTTTTAATATATTTTATTGATATTTTACATAGAGAAAGGGAGAGAGAGAGAGAGAGAGCTAGAAACGTCGATGAGAGAGAAACTTCGACCAGCTGCCTCTTACATACCCCTACCGGAAATGTGCCCGCAACCAATGTACATACCCTTGGCCGGAATCGAACCCGGGACCCTTCAGTCCGTAGACCGATGCTCTACCACTGAGCCAAAGGAAAGCAATTTTTAAATAAGAGCATGGGAATAGTCCAGGGACCACAGAGTTGGAGGCCTGACTGGTGTGAGGAATAAACTTAAGTATCACATGTCACCAGGGTTAAGAGAATCTTCAGGTAATGCTTCTGACTGGGGATACCAGTGTGATAAATAAGTAAGGAAAGATAAGACTCAAAGGATCATGATCCAGAAGGAGCTGACCCATAAAGAAAATAAAAGTAAGAAGAGGCAGGAAAAAATTTGATTGCCTCTAAGCTAGATCAAGTCTGAGTGAGCTTTATTAGACTCTGTATTCGTTATTTATTGCTGCATAACAAATTACTTCAAAAGTTAGTGGTGGTAAACAATAACCTTTTATAACCTCACACAGTTCTTGTGAGGCAGAATTCGAGGCAGTTGAGTGGGGTGGTTCTGACCCCGAGGTCTCTCATGGGTTGGCTGGGCTGGAGAGTAACCCAATCACGTTTTTGAGGGAGGCCTCAGTTTTGCTGACACCCAGCTTTCCATACAGCTACTTGATGTCCTCAGGGCATGTAGTTCGCTCCCCCCCAGAACAAGTGTTTCAAGGGAGGTCAGAGGGAAGCTGCAGTATCTTTGTGATCTAGCTTTGGAAATCAGACTCCATGATTTCTACAAGATCCTTTTGGCTACAGCTCAGCCCTCTTCAAAGTAGGTCCTCTATCAGGGTGAATCTTGGGTGGCCAGCATCAGTGGGGCTAATTACCACAAATTGCATTCCATAATTACCTAATCCAATGTCATTCTCTAGATTGCTCAGGCAGGCAGGTTCAACAAGAGGTGAAAAAAGTAGACTTCCACAGCTCCAGGCTTATGTTATTTTTCTCGACGATAAAAGGAAAGTGCTGCTTCCTGATCGTTTAGCCAGGCTCCCACAGGTGAGGCTCATCGGCCTGGCATGGATCCTGCAAACAATCAGAAACCAAATCACTGTGAAAAGTGGGGGGAAGGTGTCCACATGGGAACAGTTCCACCTGAACTGCACGGACTGAGCCACAAGGGTCCCTCAGCAGTGTGGCAGGGCAATGAACTCTGGCTGGTTCTGGTTCTGGCATGGTTCCCCCAAAAAGAGGAGAAACAAGGCAAACAGCAGAAAATGTGGCACGAGCCCTCTAATTCCAGGTCTTATAAAAAAAAAAAAAAAGAAAGGAAAAAAAGCCCACTCTGCTGGAATAACATCACATCATGTATTCTCCTTGTCTTTTTTCATCAATACATACTATCATCAGAGTATATTGCAGGTGTAGATATAGCACCCTACGAAAGATGTGTAAGACCTGGAAACTGAAAACTATGAAGCATGATTGAGAGAATTAAAGAAAATCTAAATAAATGCAGAGATATACTATGTTCATAGATTGAAAGGGAATATTGTTATGTCAGTTATTCCCAAAGTGATCTATAGATTCAATGCCATCTACATCAAAATCTCAGAAGACCATTCATTGCTTTTTTTCTTTTTTTAATATATTTTTTTATTTTTTACAGAGAGGAAGGGAGAGGGATAGAGAGTTAGAAACATCGATGAGAGAGAAACATCAATCAGCTGCCTCCTGCACACCTCCTACTGGGGATGTGCCCACAACCAAGGTACGTGCCCTTGACTGGAATCGAACCTGGAACCTTTCAGTTCGCAGACCAGAACACTCTATCCACTGAGCCAAACTGGTCAGGGCAGAAGACCTTTCATTTCAATTAAATTGATAAGGATATTTTAAAATTTATATGGAAATGCCAAGGACCTAGAATAGCTAAAACAACATTGAAAAATAACAAAATAGCCCTAACAGGTTTGGCTCAGTGGATAGAGCATTGGTCTGCGAACTGAAGGGTCTCAGGTTCGATTCCAGTCAAGGAAATTTGATTCCAGTCATTCAATTGGTTGTGTGCACATCCTACGAAAGATAGCCCCACTGATGCTGGCCACCCAGGGTTCACCCTGATAGAGGACCTACTTTGAAGAGCGCTGGGTTGTAGCCAAAAGGATCCTGCAGAAATCACAGATAATTCGATTCCAGTCATTCGATTGGTTGCTGGCACATCCCCAGTAGGGGGTGTGCAGGAGGCAGCTGATTGATGTTTCACTCTCACCGATGTTTCTAACTTTCTATCCCTCTCCCTTCCTCTCTGTAAACAATCAATAAAATATATTTTTTAAATAACAAAATAGAGCATTTACATTACTTAACATCATAAAGTTATAGAAATCAATGCAGTATTTTATTAGCATGAAAATAGAAAAATAGGTTAATGACAGAAAACAGAATCTACAAACAGAATCTACAAACAGAATCAGATATACATATATAGTTATTTAGTCAATTGACTTTCACCAAAAGCACAAATGTAATTTCATGAATAAGGATTGTCTTGTCAAGAAAGGGTTTTGGAACAATTGGATATCCATATATTAAAAAATAAAATTCGGTCTATATTACACACAATTTTTAGAAATAAACACAAAATGGATCAGAGACCTAAATGTAAATCATAAAACCATAAATCTTGTAGGAGGAAAATATCTTTGAAATGTGGGTTGACCAAACCTTTTTTAGAACAGTAAAAGCATCAGACATTTTCAGAAATGGATGTAAGATTTCATCAAATTAAGAACTCTTCCTCTTCAAAAGACACCATTAAGAAAATTAAAAGACACATCACAAAATAGGATAAAGCATTTGTAAATTACATGTCTGATAAAGGATTTGTATTCATAATATTTTAAAAAATTCTCTCACCCTCACCAGTTTGGCTCAGTAGATAGAGCGTCAGCCTATAGACTGAAGGGTCCAGGTTTCAATTCCTGTCAAGGGCATGTACCTTGGTTGCAGTCACATCCCCAGAAGGGGGTGTGCAGAAAGCAGCTGATCATTGTTTCTTTCTCATCGATGTTTTTAACTTTCTCTCCCTCTCCTTTCCTCTCTGTAAAAAAAAAATCAATAAAGTATATTTTTTAAAAAACTTCAAAACTCAATAATATAACAACCCATTTTTTTTGAAAGTCACCAATTCCAACAGACCAATGAAAATACAGGGAGTCTCAAAAATGTTTATCTACATTAGCAGTTGATAGTTCAATTTTGAAAATATATTTTATAAACACTGCCTTTATAATTATTCAAAGTGAGTGTATACAGTTTTTAGGGATGCCTATATTCAGATGGCAAATAAGCCCATGAAAAAATGCTCAGCTTCATTAGTCATTAGGAAAATGTAAATTAAAACCACAAGGAAACACCAGTACTTATCTAATTAGAATGACCAAAATTAAAAAGACTGAACAAACTAAGTATTGGTAAAGACCAACTGAAACTCTCCTACCTTTCTAGTAAAGATGCAAAAAATGACATAACCACTTGGGAAAACAGTTTGGTAGTTTCTTAAACAGATATTTACATGAAGGGCCCAGCCATTTGACTTCTAAGGATCATAAATAAAAATGTTATTTGTCCAAAAACTAAACACATTTTATTTAAACTGAGCTGTATATCAATGTACATAGAAACTTTATTTATAACAGCCCCAAACTGGAGACAATCCAAATGTAATTAAGCGAAAGAATAAAGAAATTGTGGTATATACCTACTATGGAATACTACTCGAGAGTAAAAAGGCATGAACTACTAATACAATACTACATGGCTTCACAAGCATATGCAGTGAGTGGCCAGATTATTATGATCTCTGAATGCATAATAATTTGGCCACCTGGTGCATGAATTCGTGCATGGGTGGGGTCCGGCCAGCCTGGCCAGGGGGAGGGGACATGGGCAGTTGGTCGGCCTGCCTGCTGGTCAAACTCCTGGTCGAGTGGACAATTTCCATATTAGCCTTTTATTATATAGGATATACACTCAGTGGCCAGATGATTATGTGTTCAGAGATCATAACAATCTAACCACTCCGTGTACACGAGCCATTTATTTTAGGCAGTTATTCCTCAATTAATCTGTATAAAAAGAATATAAGATCTCAAGTTACCTTCCCTGGGCACTTTCTCAAAAAGCTACTAGAGGATATACACCACAAAATAGGGAGTAAAACAAGAAAGAAGACGTGGGACCTAGGATATAGAGAATTCAATGAAGGAGAATAAAAATAAATCTTCAAGAAGATAAAACTAATAGAATGGCCAATATGTCCTAATATATTAAAGATATTAACTCAAACTGAGAAAATTCTGGGTAACTTATAGGAGGCACATAGAAAACTTAGCGTATAATGAAATAAGAAAATTATGGACTCTAGGGAAAATAAAACACTACACAAGAAAATAATGTTTTCTACATGACTCTGCTCTAAATTGTGCTTCCATCCAAACCCACCATCACAAAAGTGTTAACAATGCATATTGATCTAGTTATTGATCAAATTATTGTACAACTATATTGAAAGGATTACAGTATGAAAAGTACATGTGTGAGGTAGGAGTAAGTCAGTGCAAGGATGAAATCCTCATTGTTCATGGTGGAGAACAATAGGTAATTTCTAGAATTGAAAAAACCAAAAGTCAAAAGACATTAGACATATAGAGGTTCCTAGAGAAGGAATTAGCTATTCGCTAAAAGAATTGGAAGTGGTTGTCTCTAGGGAGGGATCGGCAGAAATTGGGAAGGGTGAACCATGAACTGCTGATATAGGTAACAAGCATTACTGAACCATTTTACTCAAACTCTGTGCGTACGTAATCTTGATAAAATTAAGCAATAAATTAACATATTTTGTGCAATAAAAATATCTCACTTAGGATAGTGGTGATAGTTGCACAACAACATAAATATGCTTAAGGCCATTAAATTGTGTATTCAAAAATGGTCAAAATCGCCCTGGCTGGTGTGACTCAGTGTGTGTTGTTCCCTGTACTGAAGGTTATTGGTTTGATTCCCAGATCAGGGCACATGCCCAGATTGTGGGCTTGATCTCCAGTAGGGGGCATGCAGGCATATCAATGTTTCTCTCCATCAATATTTCTCTCTTTAAAAATTAATAAAAACTTTTTAAATGGTTAAAATGATAAATTTTATGTTATGTTTATTTTGCCTCAATTAAAAAAAACACACACACACACTTAGTAATTTATTTAGCAAAATAAACATGTGAAAAAAAAGATGAAGAGTTTTGAAAAATAAACATGTGAAGAAAAAGTGTGAAAAAGATGAATAATTTTCTTTTTTTAATTTTATTGATTTTTAGAGAGAGAGAGGAAGGGAGAGTAAGAGAGAAAAATCAAAGTGAGACTAAAACATAGGTCAGCTGTCTCCTGCAGGCCCCCTACCAGGGATCCAGCCTGCACATGTCCTGACTGGAAATCAAACCAGCAACCTTTCAGTGCGGGGATGAAGCCCAACTAATTGAGCCACACTGACCAGGAAACAAGAATTGCTAATGAGTGATAAATGACAAAGACCAGGTGGAGGAGTGGATAGAGTGGAGTAGGAGGAGCTTTGGAGGTTGGGGGCCAGAGGAAAGTTGGGTTTGAGGAAGATGTGCATGGTAAAGAGTATAATTAGCCCCCTGGCCCTCCATTGGGTACCAACTATGGCTTCGGGGATCTGAGATATGTTGACTTCAGCTGGCTGAAAATTTGCCCTCTAAAATTGTTTTCTGTTGAATGGAGGAAGGTAGATTGATCTTCTTTCTCTATTGGACATGCTACACACCCACTGATACAGTGTGCTTCTCTCAGCTGTAATTCTCTGAGCTGTGTGTCCCTTCCTGCTGAAGCTACTTTTTCCTGCTAAGCACTTTCTATCTCCTCTTATTCTGTATTGGTTTGACTTAAATATCAAAGGGCAACCCTAGATTACATTTGAAATTACCAAATTGATCTGGCTCCTCCCTCCTTGAAATGGTTCAAGGTGAGATTTTTCCTCACTACTGTCAAGGTATCCTATCTAATAAAAGAGAAACATGCAGATTGACTGTACCTCTGCTATGCCCACAAGCCATGTCCACCAGCCAATCAGGAGCAAGTATGCAAATTAACCCAACCAATATGTCAGTTAATTTGCATATCCAGGCATAGAGCAAAGACTGAAGGCAGCAAAGAAGGAAGCCAAGTACTGCAGAAGGGAGCAAAGCTTCGGAGAAGCAAGCCAGGTAGTGGAGAAGGGAGGGAAACAGGCGGGGGCTGAAGGAAGCCCTATTCTTGCAGGAATCTTATTGCAACAGGCCTCTAGGGCAGGTATATTAAGCACACAATTTTCCAGGATCCCTCTTCCCACAGATATTTTTGAGAGACGGGAGTGTGACAAACAAAACTGGAGCAATTGTCAAAGGATGGTTCTTCAGGACAGGAGGCACCAGTGCACATGGCAGAGGGGGATACTGCGAATGTCAGCTGGGAGAAAGAATTCCAAAACGCTGCCAGCATTTTGTGCCCCATCATTAAGAAGAGGTCCATTCTCAGGCCCTCTGACTCTGCCAGCAGACTCTTTTGCAGGTCATTTCCCCCCTGGTCCCAGGTTGGGGCTGCTCAGAGGGTGGGGCTTGTCCCTTTCAGAGCAGATCTGCGCATTGAGGGCTGAGTTTCCACAGTCACTTTCCAGATCCAAAAAAGCACATGACCGACTGCATCTTGTTGACATATGATGTGGGCATATTTAAATAGGGCTCTGTTAGACCCACAGCTTGCCAACCTGGCTGACGGCCCAGGCATTCCTTCCCTAGAAGTTTCCAGAGGAAGTGGTAGGGGCGGGTGCAGTGAGGGTAGAGAGGTATGGAGAGATTCATGCAACCCCAGGTGTGATGACAGAGATGCCAGAAAATGTCATAAGCCTTGGAATTTTGGAGACACTGGGTTCTGCAAATGTGGGGAAAGTTGCCCTGGCCAGGTGGCTCAGTTGGTTGGAGCATCCTCCCATACACCAAGTGATTGTAAGTTCTATTTCAGCCAGGTCACATTCCTAGTTGATGGGTTCAATCCCCAGTCTGGGTGCATCGATCCCCAACCGATCAATTTTTCTCTCTCCTCTAATATCAGGAAGAAAAAATATATATCCTCAGGTGAGGATTTTTTTAAAGTGGGGAAAGTGGGTTTTTATTTCATTACTTGTAGAAATATCAAGAATGCAACCCCCCAGTGGAGGGGGCCCCAAAGCATTTTCCTGTAACTAATTCAGGCAATGTTTCTTGAATCCAATTGAGCCAGGAACTGTATAATGTGGTGAGAGCATAAAGGTATTTCTTCCTCTTTGAGCAGAAGTTAAGCAGACACAGAATTCTTCAGGAAGCACTGAGGACACACAAATGAGTGATAAGGGAAGATGCATCAGCTAGGACGTGAGGGAGGAATAATATGAAGCCTGGTCCACACAGGCTTCCCCCAGCAAAGAGGTCTCCTGGCTCCCTGGAGTGAAAGTCTGGAAACAGGACATCCCAAACTTGGTCAGGGGCTGAACCACATAACCAAGAAAGACCTCCGTTTCTTTTCTGTTTTCCAAGATGCTTTCTGCTCCTCTCGTGGTCCCAGCACGACCACCACCAGACTCCAGGGCTCAGGATTCTGCCCACATCCAGCAGGAAAGAACGTGTGACTTTATCAAACCATCCTCCAAAAGTCCAGAGAACTATCCTGACTGAACCAGGGCGGGGAGGGTCATTTGACCCCACCCCCCACGCCCCAGGAAGCAGTCCCTGTGGCCAGGAGATGGAAGCATGAACTGAATTGACCTTGAGGTCACATGTCAGCCACAGATTAGGAAAACAGTTCAATTTGTCAGTAAGTACGTGTTTGGGGGTGCTGGGTGCAAACGGTGAGGGGACATCTGACTCTACCTGAGGAGGGGATGGTGTGGGCGGGAAAGAGGAGGTTGGGGAACATGTCACAGAAGAGATGTCACCTGGGACCTGGATATGAAAAACCTTGAACGCCGTGCTGAGCGCCTTCAAACTCTGAAGAAAGAAGTTGTTAGAGCAAATCCATCGCGTAAGCCAGATGGACATATTCGTGTCAGGGAGTCATTTTCAAAATGCTGAACATGACTCTCATATAAATATAGGATGAGTACATGTCAAAAATGTTACTCAGCTTCTTAGCTAATGAGGGCTCTAGCAAGAGGATAAAGCTGGTCTGAGAGCTCTGAGGGAAGGGTGTCTCCAGCTCAGCAAAAAAAGGGTAGAGCCCCATCCCTGGTGAGACAGAAAACCGCTCACATACTTCCGGGCAGTGAAAGCATAGCCTTTGGGGCTATCTTTCCTACCTGAGAGAAACAACTCGCATTTCTACCGGGCAGTCAGCAAATCTAAATGTTAACCGCATAGAGTCAGTTTATAATTAATATTAACAAGCAAAGTAAAATAATAGTACACGTTAGAGACATGAAAAAAGATAGTCATCTTCATGGCCTTATTCTGAAGTTTTGGATAGTTTTTCTTAGCTCCAGAGTAATCTGTTTAAGACACTTTCCCTTTTTTAATTGAACTTGGGCATTACAGCACTTGCATGTCAGTGAATACTGCTCATAGTAATGGTCTTATTGGTCCTGAAAGGGCGCTGGAGGAGATGTGCTCGAGAGAAGAGACGTTTTAACTGATTCCCAAAGGCTGCCGCAGTCCTGCCTCCCGGCCCCTCTCTTGCCCATGAAGTGTTTTGGTTAGAAGGGAAAGATATTCTACACACTCAATAATTAAGTACAGCCAAGCTAAGCCATGTTTAGACCTACATTTTTGGATAACAGATTTATTAATGGACTGGTTGAGAGAATTGAACCATTTGGTGTTTGGGAAAATTGGAAATGTTTAAAATAAATACTTGGCATCCTTTCTTTCCAACTGCTGCAATATGTTCGTTACTATTAAGAATAAAATGTTCATGGTAAGGATTAATTTAATGGAAATCTCTTAGCAACTTTTCACTAAAAATACACTATAAATATTAAAAGTCTACTATTTATTTTTACAAAATGGAAAGTATTTTTTTCAAAAACAGCTCACTAGCCCAAAGTCTTTTTTTTAATTTATTTCGTTATTGTTAGAGTCTTAGGTGTAATAGTTATCATGGCATAGGGAATATATCCTATGCACACACCCCTGAAAAAAGCCAGGATTGCCACCTTTAGTAAATAAGAATACCATATGCTAAGTTAAAGGTGAATGTCAGGAAAACAATGAATAACTTTTTAGTGGAAGTAAATGCAATATTTAGGACACGCTTGTGGTAGGAAGAAAAATGGCCCACAAAGATATCCACAGTGCTGTCTCCTCATATCTCTTTCTCCTCACAGCAGACCTCTTTGTACCTTTTTGGAACTCCAGCTCTGTGACTGACAATGCTAGTTGACTAATGTATTTGTAGCCTGTGGCTGCTATGACAAATTACTTCAAACTTAGTGGTTTCAAACCTCACAGATTTATCTCACAGTTCTGAAGGTCAAAAGTTCAAAGTAGATTTCACCAGGCTAAAATCAAAGTGTCACAGGGCTATAAATAAATTAGTCACTCCTTCTGGAGACTACAGAACCCATTTCTAGGCCTTTGCCACTTTTAGCTGCTGCCCACTTTCCTTGGCCCACGGCCCCACAAGACTGAGACTTCTACTTCCAGCGTCACATCTCCTTTCCTGACTCTGGCCCTTCTTCCACTCTTTTCCAAGGACCCTTGTGATTACACTGGGCCCACCCATAAATTCCAGCATAATCTCCCTATCTGAAGAACCTTAAATTCATCACATCTGCAAAGGCCTCTTTGATCTCCTGAGATAACAAAACAACAGGTTCCAGGGATTAAGACACAAACATTTTTGGGAAATCCTTAGTCTGCCTACCACACCTACCCAATATCTATTCTTTCCTTCTTCCTTTCTAACAGAACTACTGTTTTGTTCAGGATGACAATAAGCTTGGACAAAAAAGTGATTTACAAAGTTCTCATCCAAAGTGGTTGTGTGACATAGTCTGGCCAATGAGATGTTAGAATAAGTCTACTGGCCAATGAGAAATAGAATTCTAGTTTCCACAAAAGCTATTGTTTATCTGATTAACAGAGGCAGATTCAATTGCCATATACTGTTTGTCCTCTCTCATTAACTCTTCATCCCGCATGGAAAATGAATCTGAGGCGAGAAAGGCAGCCACTACATTCTGAGTACTAGGATCAAAATTACCCATGAAAGATGACAAGACCAAAGTAGTCAAAGGATCTGAGATGTGAACATGACACATTAGCCCCAGTCCTCCAGGCTCCAGACTTGTTACCTGAAAGGAAGAAGCCTTCATTGTTAGCACCAGGGTAATCACTTCATGCAAGTGAATCATTCTGTCAAGCATGGGTTCTAAATCCTGCTATGCAACACGTGCTTGCCAGCAGCAAGCATGTCACCTGCAAGTGCGTTAAGCACATAGCCTAGGGCCCTTCCCCAGATCAACTGAACCAGAATCTTCATTGTAACAGGAAACTGATGCACTTTCATTTGCTGGGTTGGTCAGAATGCACTTCCGAGTTGCAGGAGTACTGCCGTAAAGTGCACAGAGGGCAGGGAGGGAAATTGCCCTGGGTCCTTTCACCTCAGCTGGAACAAATGGTCTGTCTGGAAACAGTGGCAACCTTGGACTTGCTAGGATAAATTTCAAACACTGGGAGCCAGCTGGCGGTGCCGAGCGATCAGGACCAGTGCTGGGTGCTGGCAATGACTGCAAGTGGCGGTTCTGGTAATGGCTACGGGTGCTAGCAGGGCCAGCGCTGGCAGTGGGTGTGAGAGGTTGCTGCCAGCCCCGATTGCCCCTCAGGAGCAGGGGGAAGTGGAGAAGTCAGTTTAGAGATGATCCCACAGGCCAGCTGAATGACCCGTGTATCGTTAAGTCCATGTCTCTTCCCACACATACCACTTACCCTGAATCAGTACTTTCCTTGTTTCTTCTCTAAAGTTGTATTTTACGACTAGTCAGCCTAAGACCCCACATCTACTTTATTCAATCAAGACCAACTGGATAAAGAGTTGAAGGCTGGGTGGAATCAGAAAGAGGAAGATTACTTCTTCTTCTAAAAACTCTGGGTTTGTGCTTACACCTGAAATGTGTTTGGTGCGATCCATCACCGAGATGAAGGAGGTGCAGTTAATGTGTAAATCCACAGAAAGGGACACCCGAGGAGCCTTTCAACATACTACATTATTCATTTCTATTAAGTCACTCAATTTATATGGAATATAAATTGTGTACTGATTTCTTAGCAATGATTTTATCAGAATATTACAAAGGAACAGAGAGGGTTAAAGTACAGCTACCGAGTTTCTTGAGGACCAGAGGGCAAATCAGGGAAGCAGGTCTTCTGATTGAATTTTCCCTCTTGAAAACTGTTTCAGGAAGTTTTGTGGGTTTATCAATTTAATTGATTTTTCAAATAGGTAAATCCAAAGGTTTGAATGAAAGAGGCTACAGTGAAAAACTCTCTTCCCTTCCTTCAGGCCCTCCCCACACATGCCAAATCTCTCTCCCTCGAGAAGACTACTGTGGCCCCTTTTTGGGGATCCTACCACATGGGCACTTTGCACATTGGAGGATACTAAGAAATGCCATTGAAAATCAAGAGTGGAGTATAGATTGGTCTGAATTGTACTTGTGAGCGTACTTCAAAACTACTTTCTCATTATCCATTTGCTTCTGTTAAGATCTTTTGCTGACATTTAACAGATATAATATCAAGTAAAGATCGAGAGCCTTGCTACTTACGCATCCCAGAGGATTAAGGAAATAGCATTTACAAAACACGTGGAGACTTTCAGAGGAAGGTTCCGAATAAGCAAAGCAGTTGTTCTAGCAGTATGCCCTCCATATAATTTGCATTTTATAACTCCACCTTATCCCCAAGCCTTCTACACGCTCCCCACCCCCAACCCCACAGCATCTTCCAAGGGGGAGAGGTTAGTAAGAAAGGGTGACTGATGCAAAGCAACACTGAGTAGAATGCTTTGAGGAGTTTTGTTCTGTTTGCCTAAAGGATCCTAGCTCCTCTGTACTTTTAGGAACTTGCAATTATTTTCAAGAAGAGGGACCCCTAATTGCATAACTTCATAGTTGTGTGACTTTCTTTAATAATTCAAATAATTTAAAAATCTTTTCCTTTTTTTAAAAAAAATAGAATATTTTATATATTTTCTGTTTACTTTTAAATATGTTTTTAGCCCTAACCAGTTTAGCTTAGTAGATAGAGCATCAGCCTGCAGACCAAAGGGTCCCAGTTCGATTCCAGTCAAGGGTATGTACCTCGGTAGCAGGCTACTCCCCAGCCTGGGCCCTGGTTGGGGCTCATGCAAGAGGCAACCAATCAATGTGTTTCTCTCACATTGATGCTTCTCTCTGTCTTCCACTCTCCCTAAAATTCTATTAAAATATATATGACCCGTGTATCGGGTCATATATCATCAGACCCTAGCTGGTTTGGTTCAGTGGATAGAGCGTTGGCCTGTGGATGAAGGGTAGATTCTGGTCAAGGGCACATGCCAAGCTGTGTACTCAGTTCCCAGTAGGGGACATGGAGAGGCCAGCCAATCAATGATTCTCATTATTGATCTCTCTCTCTCTCTCTCTCTCTCTCTCTCTCTCTGTCTCCCCTCTTTCTCTCCTCTTTCTCTTCCTCTCTGAAATAAATAAAAATATATTTTTTAAAAATATCTTCAGGTGAGGATTATCCTATATAATAAGAGAGGAATGTGCTAATGATCTGTTATGCCCTGAAGCGTAACAACCAGATCACGAATCTGCAGGAGAGTGGGGCAGCGAACTACAAGTAGTTGTGAGAGAGCTACAGGAGGGGACAGGGCAGCAAGCTATGGGGGATGGGGGGGAGGGGGAGAAGGGGGGAAGGGGAGCTGCAGAAGGGCAGGGCAGAGGGCAGAGAGCTACAGGAGGGTGGCAGTAATCTACTGGCACACAGATTCCTATGCATGGCTACTAATATATATATATATTGTACATAATGAAAACCTAATATGCTAAGTGTCCAGTCATCCAGTCATCTGTTCAACCAATCAAAGCATAATATGCTAAGGCCACTCACTATGACATGCACTGACCACCAGGGGGAAGACAGTTCACTGGTCGACCAGAGGCTATGATGTGCACTGACCACTTGGAACCAGACCCTCCGACTGGTAGGTCAGCTTGTTGCTGGGGTCCAGCTGATTGGAACTGAGCAAGACCGGCCGGACATGCCCTGGCACCCTTCTGTGATCCCTCTCCGGCCCTGAACATGCACCAGTGGGGTCCCTCAGCCTGGTTTGTGCTCTTTCATAATCCAGGACCCCTCAGAGGATGTTGGAGAGCCAGTTTAGAGATGATCCCACAGGCCAAATTCGTACACCGGGCCTCTAGTACGTGTGTGTGTGTGTGTGTGTGTGTGTGTGTGTTGGTTTTTTAGAGAGAGAAGTGAGGAGAGATATAGAACCATCAATGGTGAGCAAGAATCCCTAATCTACTGCCTCCTGCACACCCCCTACTGGGGATCCAGCCCACAACCTGGGCAAGTACCCTGACCAGGAATCGAACTAGGACCTCCTGATGCAGGAGACAACACTCAATCCACTGAGCCCCGCCGACCAGGTTATTACTTTCTTTTTTCACCTAGTACTAAGTTAGAGGCATCACTGGTCTGAACAGCTCCTTTGTGGAGCATGATCATTTGAAAATGAGACTGGCTACCATGATTAAAGACATTCAAAGGAGACTTGGTTCACATGATAAAGTAAAATCAATATGTGATTTGAGTCCTGGCCAGTCACCAGGTTGTGGGGTCTCAGGTTCGATCCTGGTCAAGGGCACATGCCTTGGTTGCAGGCTCCATTCCTGTGTGTGCGGGAGGCAACCAATCGATGTGTCCTTCTCACATTGATGTTTCTTTCTGTGTGTCTCCTCCTCCCTTCAATTCTCACTAAAAATCTTTTTTTTTGGGGGGGGGGGGTGTGGATAGGAATAGCCTCAGGTGAGCATTAACAACAATAACAACAAAAATACGTGTTTTGAGGTAAAAACAAAATGAACATTGCAAGGACACGAAGATGTTTGCCTGCCCAATACAAAGCCTTCAGCAGTAAGTGTGAGATGGAAAGATTCAGAGCAAGAAATTCGGGTGGTCAGTGCAGTGTTTTAGGAAGAGTTCTCGACTTTGTTCCAGAAAATTTTGAGTAGTCCACTAGATTTACAGACAAATTAATAGGCTGTTCTAAGAGATAAAAGTCTATAAAACAACAACAACAACAACAACAATGCATCTCTGGCAAGGAATATAAAAAATTACAAGCAACTAAATAAATAGAAATTAATAGACTTTATTTTCTTTTTACTTTTTTTTATAAAAAGCATTTTATTTATATGGAAAAGCTACATTAAGATCTGTAAAAGGTGTCATTATAATATTGCCTATACAGAAAATAATTCAAATGTGAATAACAACAAATAAAAGTTACACATCTTCCTACTTAGCAGTGCAATTAATTCACATTGCAATAAAGTTAAGTCAAGTATAACAAAATCAAAACAAGTGTTTCTCCATAATCAGTATACTGAGAATTACAGTGTAAAGATCATTCAGGTTTAAGAAATCTGTAATTGATCTACACAGAAAACCCTACGACAAGGGAGAGTGACAGTTAATTCATTTAATTATCAGCTGTTCGTTTTTTTTCAATACTGTTCACAGGAAAAAAGTAATGAGTTGATATACATGTAAATAGAATATATTTAGTCTATACAGTAAAAAAATACAAATTACAAAGTGAGCTAACAAAGAATGAAATCTGAATAGATTTATAAAACTGACAACACATACAACACATACAGTATTTCTCATGTAAAAACATCTAATTTCAGCAAAAAATAATTTGGTTACTTTTTAGATGCTTTGTAGATCTTATAAGCTGAAGATGCAGATGTCCAGGTATCTTAAAATCCATAATAAATGTCTTTCTTAATGCATACAAAATGATAAATGCTCTCATGACAGTCTTAAGGGTGTTTTTGAAACTTGGTTTACTCTTGCTTCAGAAATACATTTAAAATGGATAAAAATCAAAGGATTTCATGATACAATGAAACAGTAAACAGTGCTCAATTTACTGCTAATATTGAAAAAAACCTAGATTTTACAGTACTCTGGTATATATGAAAAAAATTTTATTTTACATTGCATATTTCTGAGTCCATTCTCTTGCGTGTCTGTTGTATTTTTCTTGGTCTGACCTATAGATTTGTGCAATATCTGGTACTAAGGGGTCACTTGGATTAGGATCCCAAAGTAGAGAACATATGGACAGTAAAACTTTTGATACAGTCAGAGATGGTGACCACTGTGACCTCAGGATATCAAGACAAATATTTCCATTGCTGTTTGTTTGGATGATAAATTTTTGTTGTGAAAGCAATCTTTGGTGGTTTAAAAGGATAGTCTGCCGGGAAATGTACAGTGAGAAAGAAGACTCCGCCTTGATATGCGCTATCAGGAGGTCCCATAATAGTTGCTTGCCAGTGGAACAAGTCATCTCCCACAGGCCCGGCGGAGCAGTGAGCAGGTGGGTCACGCTGTAGGTCACTTCATTCTTTCTGAATCCGCTTCTGTCCCATGGGTCCGGGAGGACGGCGGGTCACGGGCCTGCGGTGGGTCCCCTGCTCGCGGCTCGCTGGCTTGCTCGCTCCTGGCGCCTGTGCCAGTTCTGTGTGCGCCCGAGCGCGAGTGTGCGCGAGTGTCTCTTTTTACTTTTTAAATATATTTTGTTGATTTTTTACAGAGAGGAAGGGAGAGAGATAGAGAGCTAGAAACATCAATCAGCCGAAACCGGTTTGGCTCAGTGGTAGAGCGTCGGTCTGCGGACTGAAAGGTCCCGGTTCGATTCCGGTCAAGGGCATGTACATTGGTTGCGGGCACATCCCCGGTAGGGGGTGTGCAAGAGGCAGCTGGTCAATGTTTCTCTCTCATCGACGTTTCTAGCTCTCTATCTCTCTCCCTTTCTCTCTGTAAAATATCAATAAAATATATTTTTTTAAAAAAGAACAAAGAAACATCGATCAGCTTCCTCCTGCACATGCCCGCAACCCAGGTACATGCCCTTGACCAGAACTGAACCTGGGACCTTTCAGTCTGCAGACATACGCTCTATCCACTGAGCCAAACTGGTTTTGGCTTTATTTCCTTTTTTAAATACAAGACCTTTAATTATAGCATTGCCAGAAAAAATGCTCACTGGCAATTTAAATAATCCGATAGGCCAATGTACAAAACAATAATTGTAATGTACATTCCAAATTAAAAGGCATAGCCAGCGATTTTTAACTTTGTTCATCTCATGGCACACATAATCTAATTACTGAGTTCTGCAGCACACCAAAAAAAGAGGTCTCATTTTGATTCATTCAAACTGGACAGTTATTGTTAGATGAGCCATTCTCATTTATTTTATTTTATTTGACAATCTAAGAAAAAGAGGTCAGTGCCCCTGACTAAAAAGATAGTTCATGTCTTAAAAATTCTTGTGGCACAATGGTTGAAAATCGTTGGCATAAAACCATAAAGATAGTATTAAGAGTTTATATTTTCTTCTCCTTAATCTTGAACTATAGCTGACTCCCCAAGACATTTGTACCAATTAATGACTGGTTGAGGTTAATAGTTCTTTTTCGGGCTTGGTTCATTGATCCTACTCAGGCACTCATTAATCGCTAAAAAATCTGAAATAAGATGTAAAAAAAGCATTTTATCAGTATTACTTAAAAAACTGTATAGGCCTAGTTGGGTTAGAGCAGTGGTCAGCAAACTGTGGCTCCTGAGCCACATGCAGCTCTTTGGCCCCTTGAGTTTTTAGCAAAGGCCAGCTAGGAGTACCTTGATTAAGTTAATAACAATGTACCTACCTACATAGTTTAAGTTTTAAAAATTTGGCTCTCAAAAGAAATTTCAGTCATTGTACTGTTGATATTTAGCTCTGTTGACTAATGAGTTTGCTGACCACTGGATTAGAGCATCCTCTCGATACACTAAGGTTGTGGGTTTGATCTCCCATCAGGGCACATACAGGAAGCAATCAATGAATGCATAAATAAGTGGAACAACAAGCCTCTCTCTCTCTCTCTCTCTCTCTCTCTCTCTCTCTCTCTCATCAATAAATAAAATTTTAAAAAATGGCTGTAATTATTTCATACATATATGTCAAATGTAAGAAAACATCTCTCATGTTGCTTATGCATATGCATAGTAGTTTAGAGTTTCTTTAAGTTTTTATTTCTAGAACTAGAGGCCTGGTGCACAACATTCATGCATTCAGAGGAAAGTGGGTCCCTCAGCTCAGGCTGCACCCTTTCACAGTCTGGAAGCCCGTGGGGGATATTCCACTGCGGCTTAGGCCCACTCCCTGCAGACATCCTTAGTGCTGCCGTGGAGGCGGGCCACTCACTCACTAGCCATCAGCAGCTGTGGCTGAGCGGCACGCCCCCTGTGGGAGCGCACTGACCACCAGAGGGCAGCTCCTGCTTTGAGCATCTGTCCCCTGGTGGTCCCTGAGCATCATAGCGACCAGTCGTTCCACTGTTTGGTCAATTTGCATACTATCCTTTTATTATATAGGATTTCCTTCCAACAACAACAAAAATAATTTGACATAAATATGCTATTATGTAAGGAAGACATTACTAAGATCTGGCATACTAAAATGTTTTTATTGGCCCAAAGAAAAGGGGTGCAAAATTTACATTAAAAATGGGAGTGTTTATTTTCCCCCTTAATACTTTGAATAAATTTATTAAAAGCTATCATGAGAATTAAAATTGCATTGTAGGTGACTGCCCCAGTAGAAATGAGGCCGTATGTTTCCCATATCCTTAAAAGAACTAAATACACAGTATAGTTGAAACATCACAAACATAGACCAGTTTATTATTATAACCATAAATCATATTTTCACAATAATTTGTTCTGATGCAGGAATTTCGTAAGGAAAGATATGAAGTCTCAGTGCATCACTATGTTGCTCACTCTCAATTCAACATCTAATAGGCTTTCTCTGGTTTTACATCCTGAGTCCATAAAGCTTATTAAATGACACTTCAAGTTTTCTCCGCGGTGGAAGCTTTGGCTGAATGAAAAGGCCTGCTGGGCTTCCCCCTGCAGTTTCCTAATTAGGGCTTCCTTATTGCATCACAAGCATTAATCACCACGTTATCCAGTAACAGATCAGACTGAGCCTATCTTTCAGATCCTCATTAATCTACCAGTAAAGTTATGAGCTCCATTAATATGGTTATGTTTAGAATGTCTCCCTCAAGCACAGTATATCCATTTCTGGGCTGAATAGCTTTAAAGCATGTTGTCTCCTCCGGGCTGAAGATGTTTCTGAAATATCAGCTCTGACGGAGTCACCTTCCCCACACACCCCACGTAAGATGCCTGTAGAATGTTTGCCTTATTTACTGCTGTGTTTACTCATTTAGCAGGAGAGACATTCTCTAAGCAGGATCAACTTTGCACCTTGCAGAGGCCAGATCGTGTGTTGTTGTGCAGAGTTTGGCTGTTTTCCACCTGGAATGCAGGCCCAGCCTCCTTTGAGATCTTTTCATGGAGTGGTCACCCCATCAGGCAGAAGGTGTGGCCGCTTCCTTGCAATTCTAACCACCCAGCGCTTTCTGAGCATCAGTGTTCCGTGGGTGAGTGACAGTGAAAACGGCAGAGCATCAAGTCCGCCTGGCCGCATCCACATTGCTGACTGAGTTCAGACGCCGAGCCCAGCGTGGTCCTGCCTGGGCGCCGGGCGGGCCAGGCAGGAGAGGCTCTCCACCGATGGCAGCTGCGGAGCTCTGATACATGTCATGGGCGAGGAGAGTGCGAGGTCCCCTTTTAGAACACGACAGGAAGACGTCTCTGAGTCTCTCAGCCTGCCTTAGAGTTTAATTAACTGCATTTATGGCTGCATTTGGCAGTTTCTTAGCAGAGGATGTAAAAATAAATAAGCCGTTAAGATACAGACTACAGGCATATGTGTTTTTTGTTGTTGTTTGTTTGTTTGTTTTTACCATAAGACTCATTTTAGAGGGCTTAAATAAGTAGAGAGATGCTCTCTAGAAGTTTGAGAAAACTAGAAAATATCTTCCTGAAAAGAAAATATTGACATCAATAATGTTTTGTCCAAAATGTCATATTCAAAGATAGACAAGGTAAAAGAAAGGAAATATTAATAAAAACAGAGGTCTGTTAAAACAACTTAGTGATCATGTGCTTTTTTTTTTTTAAACTACATTTCAAAGAAGGTTAGAAATTATGGATTTGTGAGCTGAGTAATGTGAATTTTTCCCCCCAGCAAAACCATCTAGTTTTGGAACTCTGCGGTCTATTTTGTTCTTGAGATCAAGGAAAGCCTATGTTACGTACTGAGCTGCAGTGAGAGGACAGGGAAGTGAAATGGGCCTGGAATGAATGAACAGTGTTTGGGGTTCAGACAGCCCTTTCTCAGCCTTTCAGGGTGCTGTCGTAGAGCACAAGGACCAGGGCCCGGGGAACGCTCCAGTTCGGTGAGACTGTAGCTGATGAAACCGAAGAGGTCCAGGAGGCAGAGTGTCAATGTCACCAGGGAACGGAGGTCTCCAAAGGAGAGCACGAGGGCTCTGCGCTTGACCTTGCTGTGGAGAAATGTCTTCTCAGATTGGCAAAGTACATGAAACTCAGGGTTCAAAAAGACCACTAACGATTGTACAGATGAACAAAAATCAACAGAATGAGATCTGATGCAAACACCTAAAAGTGAAAACCTGCACTTAGGCTCAAAAAACTTCCCCGTGCAGTGCAGAGGCCGGCATGGGAAGTTTTACATGACCAAAACAACACACACAGTGTTTTAGTTGATTTCAAGGGGAAAATGAGTCAAAGTGTGGATGGCGAAGGAACTAATGGGACCTTAGTTTATATTAACATAAAGATGGCCTCCAGATCAAGGAAAGTAATCTTCCCAGTAGGAGAGTCCCTGGCCAGTCCACATCTGGAGTTGCAATTCTGTGTGCCACCCTGGGGAGGCTGGCCTGAGTGGAGGGTAATGGGGAACAGGCGGAGGTCAGCAAGGAGGGAGGTGGAGGTGGGGGTGGGGGCTGGGGGGACGGGAGGGGGAAGAGATGCTGAGAGGAGCAGGCTGATGAGAATCAGTGTTTAGAAGCTTGGGAGTTTCTATGGTAGGGAGCCAGGCTTCTTTCTTTCAGGATGAAAGTTAAATTGGCTAAGAGAAAATGTAAGATAAAAGAAATTCGCCATTATGCACTCCTACAACTCCAACAGAAGTAAAACAGTCACCTGATGTAGTAATTAAGGGGTTTATTCAACAACGAAATAGCAAGAAAAAGAGAAGGGAAATAGATGGATTTATTAAGAGCCTTGAGAGATATATCAACCAAATGTGTGGACCTTGTTAAATCTTGATCCCAACAACTGCCTGGTAAATCAAAATAAGATATTTGGAGATAATCAGGGACATTATTTTTTAATAATAGATTTATTGAGATGTAACTCACATGCCATAAAATCCACCCTTCAAAAGGGCACAATTCAGTGATTTCTAGTATAGTCACAGCAGTGTACACCACTCACCACTCTGACTCCAGAACATTTTTATCACTCCCAAAAGACATCCCACAGTCATTAACAGTCACTGGTCATTCCCTCTCACCCCAGCCCCAATAAGCATTAATCTGTTTTCTGTCTGTGAATTTGCCTTTTCTGGACATTTCATATAAATGGAGCCATATAACATATGGTCTTTTGTGTCTGGTTTCTTTCATTCAGCATAATGTCTTCAAGGCTTATCGACATTAAAACGTTGTATCAGTACTTCATTTCTTTTTATGATTGAATAATACTCCTTCATACAAGTAGACCATATTTGGGTGTCCATTTCATCAGTTGATGGACATTTGGGTTCCCGCTTTGTGACTGTTGTCAATAATCAATATTCATGTACAAGTTCTCATGTGAACACATATTTTCAGTTCTTTTGTGGGTATACACCTAGTAGTGCTGGGTCATGTGGTAACTCCATTTTAACATTTTGAGGAACTATGAAACTGTTTTTCCAAGGTGGCTGTACATTTCATATCCTCACCAGTAATGTGTGAGGGTTCAAATTTCTCCACCTACTAGCCTATATTTGATATTTTGCCTTTTTTAAAAATTATAGCCATCCTAGTCAGCATAAAGTAGTATCTTATTATGGTTTTTATTTGCATTTCTGTAATGATTAGTGATACTGAGAATCTTTGCATGTGCTTAAGGGATATTTGTATATCTTTAAAGAAATGTCTACTCAAATAATTTTCTGGTTTTTAATTTGTCTTTTATTATTTAACTAGTGGCCCGGTGCATCAAATTAGTCCAGGTTAGGGGTGTCCCTCACCCCAGCCTGCACCGTCTCCAATCTGGGATCCCTCGGACATTCCCCTTGGACATCCCCCTTGCAATCAGGGACCACTGGCTCCTAACAGTTAACCTTCCTGCTTGCCTGCCTGATCGACCCTAACCACTCTGCTTCGGCCCTGCCACCATAGCTTTGTCCAGAAGGATGTTCGGAAGGTTTCCCAGAAGGTCTCCCGGTCTGATTAGCATGTTACCCTTTTATTAGTAACTATAGAAGAGAGAGAGGCCTGGTTCATGAGTGGAGGCCGGCTGGTCTGCCCTGAAGGGGATCCCAGATCAGGGTGGGAGTCCTCTTGGGGGGTGGGGTCAGCTGGGTGAGGAGCTGAGGGCAATTTGCAGGCTGGCTCCAACCCCATCAGGGTGCGAGTCCCCACTGGGGGGCATGGTCGGCCTAGGCAAGGGGCTGAGGGCCATTTGGGGGCAGTTTGCAAGTTGGCCAAACCCCCAGCTTTGTCCGGAAGGATGTCCGGAAGGTCTCTGGAAGGTCTCCCAGTCTAATTAGCATATTATTCTTTTATTAGCATAGATCAGCGGTCAGCAAACTGTGGCTCTCGAGTGTGGCTCTTTCACAGAATACCACGTATAGGTGCGCAGGTATATAGTGTGATTGAAACTTTGTGGCCCATGTACCGAAGTCAGTTTTCGGTTCTCAAAAGAAATTTCAATCATTGTACTGTTAATATTTGGCTCTGTTGACTAATGAGTTTGCCAACCTCTGGCATAAATTATAAGAATTCTTTATATATTTTGGATGCATGTTCCTCATCAGATTTTTTATTTTTAAATATTTTTCCCAGTTTGTGGGTTGTTTTCACTTTCTTTTTTGTTGTTGTTATTAATCCTCTCCTGAGAATATTTTCCCATTGATTTTTAGAGAGAATGGAGGTGGGGAGAAGAGAGAGAGAAACATCAATGTGAGAGACACATTGATTGGTTGCCTCCTGCACAGGCTCCAACCAGGCAGGGATTGAACCTGCAACCCAAGTATATGTCCTTCTCCTGGAATCTAACCAGTGAACTTTTGGTGCTGGGACCGGCACTCTAACCACTGAACATACCGGCCAGGGCTGTTTTTACTTTCTTGATGGTATCATCTGAGCGCAAAGTTTAAAATTTGATACAGTCTATCTTCTCTAGATTTTCTTTTTTTTCCTTTTACTTATGCTTTTCTTTAGATTTTTATAATTGGATTTAAGAAACAACTTTTCCATCAGTTAATTTAATGTGGTTAAATGTATTATTAAAACCAGAAATAATGAGTGTGTTGTGGTTGAGATGTTGACTGAAGTGTATTTAATCTTATTAAGATAACTTGAGACTGGTTCTCATGATAAAGACATAACTAGACAGCTCTGAAGCATCCATCATATATAAAAACTGCTGTTTGAAATTTTAACCCTGCTATTGTGGCTTCTGTAAATGCTTGATTGCTTAAATAATAAGGAAAATAAGACTACTCCCATTCCAGAGAGGCTGTGGACAGAGTTGTCAGTGACACCAGGCCAGGCCTTGAGATATGGTCTCATGGCCTTTTCCCAGCACGTAGGCCTTCTTTTCCAGAAGACCCAGAAATCTCATTCCAAATCTGGGAGACTAAAGAGCTAGGGAAAGTATAAATAGAAAAGGTTTCCTCCATGGGGTTAGGGATGGGGAAGAGGCCCAAAATTTGAAAGGCACATTTTTCTCTGGCCCTGTGCTTAATAAAATGTAACTCCCGTTCTCTAAGCGTGGCTTGGTTTTTTTCCGGTCTTCTGTAACAGCTCCAGTTGCAGTTATATCAGCAGTTCAACTATCACAATGATTTAGTAAAATCTGGAAGGGAATGGAACCCTCTGGAAATCACCCTATAAATAGTAACATACATTTTGAAAATCATCTTCCTTGCTCCAAGTGTCATAGAATAGTTATACTCATAAATAGGGAAATTAACCATTATTGCTACTAAAATCATCCTCAACACAGTATTACCAACCTGGAACGGTTACCTGTCCTCCCTTTCATCCCCAGCTGGGCTAACTCATTAGAATCTAGAGAAGTGAGAAAATATGATTTGAAAAATTAGGTATTTTATGTTTTGTACTTGAAAATAAAAATTTAAACTTATTTTTTATACTTCAAAAATAGAAAATAAAGCTTACTGTCTAGGTTTCTAAGAGAAAGTCACTAGAAATGCCAAAGACTGGGGGAGATAGTAAGTTGTATATTTGTCCCAAAGAGACATGAGTTTAAACATACCAGGAAGCAGTGTCCCAAAGGAATAAATGGTTAAGGTTACAGAGGTTCAGATCTCAATGCTCCTGCCCATCATTTCAAACCTTGTAACTGTCTTTAAAGAGTAAATACTTTTAGCTGGCCAGTGGGCTCAGTGGTTAGAGCATCAGCCTGTGCACTGAAGGCTCGTGGGCTCAATTTCCAGTCAAGGGTTGGGGGTTCCATACCTGGCCTCTGTCGGGGCATGTTCAGGAAGCAATCAGTTGATGTGTCTCTCTCATATATATGTTACTTTCTCTCCCTCACTCTCCCTCTCTCCCTTCCACTCTCTCTTTCTAAAAAAAAAAAAAAAAAAAAGTTTCAATGGAAAAAGTATGCTCCGCTGCAAAAAAACAACAAATGAAGAAGGACATTTGAGCAACCACATGACAGAGGCAAGAGGAACAGAAGCCACAGCTGGTGCACAGGCCCTAAGGTGGGACCTTCCCAGGCGGGTTTGAGAAATGTAAAGGTCAATGTGCTGAAGCCTCGAGACCTAAGGGAGGGTTAACAAGGATGACATCAGAGCAACAGCAAGAATTCAGACCAGGTGGGTCCTGTGGGCCAGGGTACAGGCAGACTTGGGCTTTCTTTCTGACTCAATCAGGGCTCCATTGGAATATGTTTGGAAGAGGAGTGACAACATTGGTTTTTAAAAGGACTGTGTGGCTGTGAGGCAGAAACAGAGAGATCCAAGAGCAAGGTTTGGAGTGATCAAGGTGAAGGATGGTGACATCTGGGACCAGAGCAGTAACAGCTGAGTAGAACTTTAGGGGAAGTGCAGATGTCAATACATACAAGATATCAGTGGGGTAAGTAAAGATGAAAGTAATCACTGCCGAACAAAACTCTTGTGTAACAAACTAGCAGAAGAAGTCTCAAAGCAACCAATGGAAAGTAGGAAAACAGAAAAAAGGTGACTCAGATATATAAAATAGAAATTTTGAATTTATTGATTTTATTTTATTTCTTATTTATCTCACACATTTTCTGAAATATAGCCATATTACTTTTTATATTTTGTTCTTTTTCTTTTTTAAAAAGATATATTTTTATTGACGTAAGAAAGGGAGGGAGATAGATACATCAATGAAGAGAGAGAATCATTGATTGGCTGCCTCCTGCATGCCCCTTACTGGAAATGGAGTCAGCGACCCAGCCATGTGCCCTTGACCAGAATTGAACCCAGGACCCTTCAGTCTGCAGGCCAACACTCTATCCACTGAGCCAAACCAACCAGGGCTTTTTCTTTTTTTAAAAAAAAAAAATATATATGGAACACTTCATGAATTTGTGTGTCATCCTTGCACAAGGACCATGCTAATCTTCTCTGTATCTTTCCAGTTTTACTTTTTAAATTTTAAAGAGTTTGCTTTTGTACTAAGGACCAGGGCCTGCTGTGATTCACTTTAGAAAATCAGTGTCTGGGAGCCACCTCACCTGTCTGGAGTTCAACATACAGAAGCAGAGCTGGAGTTTGGGAGTAGGGTGACTGAAATGAGGAGGAGAGCCTTAGCCGGTTTGGTTCACTGGATAGAGCATCCTGTGGATGGGCCCCCGGTTCCATTCTGGTCAAGGGCACATGTCCGGGTTGCAGGCTTGATCCCCACTAGGGGACATGCAGGAGGCAGTCAATCAATTATTCTCTCTCATCATTAACGTTTCTCTCTCTCTCCCTTTCCCTCCCTCTCTGAAATCAATAAAAATATATTTAAAAATAAATAAATAAAATGAGGAAGAGGGGGGTGGGGCCCACCTCTGTGATCTTGCTACTTAACTGATCCTTCAGACCTCGCTCAAAATTTCCCTCCCCAAGGTGTTCCTACCACAGAGTTGGCACAAAGTTCCCCCAAACAAAGCCGAATGTCATAGAACAGGGCCACCAACTTGAATAATGTGTGTGTGTGTGTGTGTGTGTGTGTGTGTGTGTGTGTGTGTGTTTTCCACGTAATAGATGTGGCAAGTTTGAAAAATGTTAAGTCATATTATAATTTGAGAGTGGAGAGAAAAATGCATGTCTTATGTTGGTTACCCCAAAGTGGGCCTTTCGATGAGCTGCTGTGTGTAAGTGATTTATTAAGGAGGGACCCCCGAAAGAAACCTGGGAACGGAAGAAGGATGGGTAGGGGAAGACAAACAAGGGTTCAGTTTCAGAGTCTGCATCTGCAGGTAAGAGCTGAAGTTCCATTTTCCAAAATGAGTCATCACCAGTCTAGCACAAAGGCATGGGAAAGACAAAAGGGCAACAGAATCAGCTAAAGAGGCTTAGCAGGAACTGGAGGATACCCCATCACACTCGTGCAGTTTCTTTGTGCCTAATCCCATCCTCCTCATTGGTTTATGGTGGGGTGGGGAATAGAGAGGGAGCTAAAAAATTAACTGTTACTTCTACCTGGCTTAAAGATTTTAGGCTGTTCACTTAGTTTGATCAGTGTCTTTAGTTGCTGCTCAGTCTTCTCAGATAGAAATGTTTACTTTCCCAGTTACCCCTCAACTCCCCCTACTCCATCCCCTGTGCCTCTTTCTCTCCTGGTATCTTCAGATATGAGGGTGGGGTTGTCTTATTCAACTTCTAGGTTGACAGAGAAAAGCTGGGGTTCCAGATGCGGCACTTCTTGGCCTAGAGGATGGCTCTAGTCTAGTCCATTCGCAGGTTGCCTGAATGTCATTCACCTCTGGTTTGGTCTGTCAGTTTGCCAGTCTGGGGTAAAGCCCTTCTGACTTGGTATCACATTGGCCTCCACCAGCTATAACCCTACCCTGTCCTCCCCAACCGGGCCTGTGCTATGTTTCCCCTATAGCTTTTAGGCTTAGCAGTCACAGGTCTATTTATTGTCCAGTCACTCTGACCAACAATTCTCAACTTACCCACACTGGTATGGGGAGCCCTAGAGGCAAAAAATGTGCACTGTAAAATTTGTCATTTTTAAGTTTTACAATTTAGTATTGAATTGACAGTATTGTACAACCATCACCATTATTTCCAAAAAATGTTTAACATCCTAAACACAAATTCTCCTATTATCCTTTCCCTCAGCCCCTGGCCACCTTTAACCCACTTTCTATCTCTATGAATCTATACCCAAATCACCTGGATATATCGCTAAACTGCAAATTCTAGTTCAGTAGACACTTTAACAAGCTCTCAGTTAATGAGAATGCTGCAGGTCCATGAATTACACTTTGATCAGGTTTACCTCAAACACACAGCCAGCCAGATATTTCTCCAGCAAAAATGGTTTGTTCAGGAATAAGAATTTCAATTTGGGACATGTAGTCCAATGTCAAATCATATACAAGCCCAAGAAACAAGAGGGGGACTGGTCTTTTATGGACCTGGGATGGGCTTTTGTAGGTGAAGAGTCCATTGCAAGAAGCTGAAAGTTTGAAGTCTAGTGGCATTTCATTGGCTGACTTACGGAAGTCTCCCATTTGCTGAGCTGTTACTGGACAAGAAGAAGTCTTTTCTCCCTCCTGCTAAGGCAAGATATGTCTCCTCCCCCTTGGGGTCAGTAGTGTGTGTTGAGTGACAAGTGCATGGGAATTCTCTCTTCTAGCCTGCTGGCCCAGTGTCCATTCGTTAGGGGCATGTATGGGAAGTGGCCAATGTGTCTCTCTCAAATCAATGTTTCTCTCTGTCTCTCTTCCCCTCCTACTTCCCGTCCACTCTCTCTAGATATCAATCGAGGGAATATCCTTAGGTGAGAATTAAAAAAAAGCAGCAAGAAGAAAGCAGTTAGTTACCTACAAGTTTCATATGACTGTCAGCTGATTTCTCAACAGAAACTTTGCAGGTCAGAAAAAGAGTGGCAGGAAATATTTAACGTGATGAAAAGCAAGGAACTCTACCCAGCAAAGCTATAATTTAGAATTAAAGGTCAGATAAAGAGACTCCTAGACAAAAAAAGGTAAAGGAGTTCATCACCACCAAACAAAGAGGAAGAGGAGAAGGAGAAGGGGGAAGGGGAGAATAAGAATATGAATAATAAATGGCAATAAATACATATCTATCAACAATTGAATCTAAAAATCAAAATAAATGAACAAGAAGAACAGAACCAGACTCAGAGATAGAAAGAACATTTTGACAATTGCCAGATGGGAAGAGGGATGGAGAGAAATGGGGAAAAAGGTGAAGGAGCTTAAAAGTACAAATTAGTAGTTACAGTGTAGTCATAAGGGTATAAAGTAGAGCATAGGGAATATAATCAATAATATTATATTAGTTCTAACTGGTTTGGTTCAGTGGATGGAGCATTGGCCTGTAGACTGAAGGGTCCCAGGTTTGATTCCAGTCAAGGGCATGTACCTTGGTTGTGGGCACATCCCCAGTGGGAGGTGTACAGGAAGTAGCTGATCAATGTTTCTCTCTCGTTGATGTTTCTAACTCTCTATCCCTCTCCCTTCCTCTCTGTAAAAAATCAATAAAATATATTAAAATATAATATTGTAATAATTACGTAGGGAGTTAGAGGGTATAATAACTTTTATAATGCCTAATCACTGGGGTTTACACCTGAAACTTATATATTGCATGACAATAGTAATTGAAAAGATTTAATGATAAAAGAGTTCTTTCAGGAAGAAAAAGGTTTTCTAAAAGTAGTTTCAATACTACAGAAACAATATTTGAATGGAATTATAAATCAATATCTAAAAATGAACTCATGAAAATCTCTCTCTCTCATTCAAGCATTTGACCAGTAGCTATGACATGCACTCACCACCAGGGAGCAGACGCTCAACACACAGGCATGGAAAGAGGAACAGGGGAGGGCAGGAAGAGATTAACCAAAGATCTTTTATGCTTACTAGAAGCATACTAGTTGGCATGTCCTGCAGGGTTCAGGCCAAAGCTGGCATTCCGACAACCCCTGAGGGAGTCCCACATTTTGAGAACATGCAGGCCAGGCTGAGGGACCCCACCAGTGCACAAATCTGTGCACCTGTCTTCTAGTACTTAAATAAACAGCTAGAGTGAGGTAAACTGACTGATGACCCTGCCTTCCTATCCCTGCCAGGTGTTATGTCCAAATCTCTGGAATTTGTGAGTAAAAAAAGACTTTACAGATATGATTATAGATTTTGAGATGTGGGATTATCCTGAATTATATGGGTGGCCCGATGTAAACATCAGGGTCTTTATAAGAGGGAGGCAGGAGTATCAGAATTATAGAGGGAAATACTGGAGGATGGGGCCATGAGCCAAGGAATGCAGGCAGCCTCCGGAAGCTAAAAAAGGTAAGAAAATGCATTATTCCCTAGAACCCCAAGAAAGGACACAATCCTACTGACACCTTGATTTTAGTCCACTAAAACTGTTTGGAACTTCTGAACTCCAGAAGTACAAGATAATACATTTTTATTGTTTTAAGCCATTGTTTGTAGTAATTTTTTATTGTAGCAATAGGAAATTAATGCAAAAGACAAAGAGATACAGAAGGCAAGTAGCATAAAAGCCTCTGGAGTTCTAAGAGTCCCCAAAATAAAGGGAAGGAGTTTTCTTTTAATGATACTTTGTCACTTGCTGTGCTGAATACATTTTACAGTGAAAATTATTTCTTCTGCCAAAACCCGTTTGGCTCAGTGGTACAGCGTCAGTCTGCAGACTGAAAGGTCCCTGGTTCGATTCCGGTCAAGGGCATGTACACTGGTTGCGGGCATATCCCCGGTGAGGGGTGTGTAGGAGGCTGCTGGTCGATGTTTCTCTCTCATCGATGTTTCTAGCTATCTCTCTGCCTTCCTCTCTGTAAAATATCAATAAAATATATTAAAAAAAGAAAAGAAAATTATTTCTTCTGATACATTAAATCTCATTTGGCTTATATATGAAATGTAACATTTTTATTACACTTACATGTGATGAGATTATGTCACAGAAATTAAATTAAATGGGACAATACATATGATGTGCTTGGCAAAATGCCTGACACATAGAAGGGACTCACTAAATGTTAGTTTCCTTTGCTTACCCTTATAAATCTTGAATCTTTTTTTAAAGAAAAATTTTTATTGAGAGTATTACAGATGTCCCCCCACCCCCCATTATCCCTCTCCACCCATTTCCCGCCCTGCCCCAAGCCTTCACCACTCTGTATGTGTCCATAGGTAATACATATTCTATATTTATAAAAGCCTAAGGGACAGAATGACAGAATAACCAGTCACTATGATGCGCCCTGATCACCAGGAGGCAGACACTCAATGCAGGAGCTGTCCTCTGGTGGTCAGAGCGCTCTTACGGCCTACCTGCCATGCTCTTACACCCTCCCCCCAGCTAGCCAACTTCGCATGGCCCCAATCAGCCCTAATTGCTGGCCAGGCCAAGGGACCTGGCCCATGTATGAATTTGTGCACTGGGCCTCTAGTCTATAATAATAAAAGCATAATATGCTAATAGGACTGGACAGCCAAATGTCTTTCCAGACAAAGCTTCGGTGGCTGCAAGGGCCGAAGGCAGGCAGCTGCCATGGTGGCAGGCAGCTACAGCAGCGGTGGGGTGATGGGAGCAGCACCTTCCTCTGATCAGCCAGTCACCTCCCACAGACAGACAGAACACCCCCTGAGGGCTTCTGGACTATGAGAGGGGACAGGCTGGGCTGAGGGGACCCCACCACTCAGTGCATAAATTTTCGTGCACACACTGGGCCTCTAGTGAAAGTATAATATACTAGAGGCCTGAGGCACGAAATTTGTGCAAGAGTAGGCCTTCCTTCCCCCCGATGCCTGCACTGGCTTCCCTCTGGCACCTGGGCTTCCTCTCAAAGCCCTAGCTTCGTCCAGAAGGACATCTGGTCTAATTAGCATATTATACTTTTATTATTATAAACTTGCTGGTGCCATATTTGAAGTTCTATTATGATCAAGCAGGTTTTTTCTTGCTTTATTGTGATATAATTGACAAATGACATTATGCAAGTTTAAAGTGTACAATGTGATGATTACTGCGTTAGGTTAGTTAAGAGATCAATCACCTTATACAATTATCTTTATTTTTGTGTGTTTGAGAACATTTAAGATTTACTTTCTTAGTAACTTTCAAGTATACAATAGAGTACTGATAACTATAATCACCATGCTGTACATTAGATCCCCAGAACGTATTCATCTTATAAGTGGAAATTTGTACCCTTTGACCAACATCTCCCTAGTCCCCCACCCCAAGCAGTTGTTTTATTGTATGATTGAGTGTACTTAAGCCTTAATTTAGCACATGAATAAATAAAAAGATGCAATTAAGTAGTTTTTATTGGAAAACACTAGGCAATTAAAGAGTCAATCTGAAACAGAATTTTCATGAAGGGGATAAAACTGATTTTTGACTTAATAATTACCAGAATTAATTTAATTATAAATGTGCATAATTTCTCTTAATTTGGAATATTTAGTGCTTTATCTTAGCATTTCTTTAATACTGATTTTATGCTAAATTAATTATTATAAAATACTTATGAGAAAAATTGTTTTTAAGGCATGTGCTCATTTAAATGTAGTTTATTACTTTCTGCAGGCAATAAAAATGTGCTATATTAGTTACAACACACCACCATTGGTAGGAATGCATGCATGCTCTAAATAGTACATTTTTTTACTGAACTAAAGAAAATTAGACTAAAATTGTCTTAACAATGAAACACACACACACACACACACACACACACACACACACACACGGTGTATCATTGCTCAATGGAAAAAGGACAGATTTTTGTTTTCTGGGAGTTCTGTGTTAGAGATTGCACAATGAGAGAGTTGTTTCTCCATTCTAAAATATTCACAGAATTTTAGTAGGTGGATAAGAGAATTCCCCATCTTCCTGTGTCTTGATGTGTGGTTTAAGGCCCCCTCCATCCCCATTTTTGAATGAAACTTACTGCTCTATTGGGTTTATCTCCTTTTGACAGGTATATATGTTTTGAGCTATGCTATTGGAAGAGAAGATGTTAAGAAAGATTCCCTTCACTAGAGTAATCTGCACAAGAGCAGAGAACACTTTTTCCTTTTTTATTTTCCACTCACAGTAGCCCAGACCTTACTATAGTGCCTCAACTGCTTAGCAACAGAGGTCTAAGACAAAAGTAGTTGAAATAGATTTTTTATTTATTGTAAAAGAAGTCCAGAGTTAGGCTAACCAGGTAACTCCTGTGATTACTGGGGAACAGAGACCTTCTACTTCTTTTTGTTGTTGTTAATCCTCACCAAAGGATATTTTTTCCATTGATTTTTAGAGAGAGTGGAAGGGAAGGGGAGAGATAGAGAGGGAAACATTGATGTGAGAGAGACACATCAATTGGTTGATTCCCGCCTGGGTTCCTATCAGGGCCAGGGATTGAGCCTGCAACCTAGGTTTGTGCTCTTGTCCAGAATCGAACTGGAGCCCTTCAGTTTATAGGCTGATGTTCTACCCACTGAGCAAAACTGGCTAGGCCACCTTCTACTTCTTTTGCTCTGCCATCCTTATCCTTGACCACCATCCTTGAAGGTACCTTATAGTCTAAGACGGTGGTCGGCAAACTCATTAGTCAACAGAGACAAATATCAACAGTACAATTGAAATTTCTTTTGAGAGCCAAAATTTTTAAACTTAAACTTCTTCTAATGCCACTTCTTCAAAATATACTTGCCCAGGCTGTGGTATTTTGTGGAAGAGCCACACTCAAAAGGACCAAAGAGCCGCAGTTTGCCGACCAGGGGTCTAAGATAACTGAATTACAACCATCTTGCCCTTACAGGAAGCAGTAGAAAGGGAAAACGGCTAAAAAGCTCCTTGCCTATTGCCTTTCTACCTTTTAAGAAGCCTTTCTGAAAGTCCCACCCAACAGCTTCCACTTATCTCTCATTGGTTACAACTTACAGGGCCATCGCTGATAGGAAGGCAGTTTGGGAACTGCAGTCTTTTGTTGGGCACATTGCTTTGATAAGTAAATACTAACAAGAAATTAATAAGGACATTGTAATCAGCTTTTTGTACAGCAAAATTTACAAGATTGTTCTTTGACTCTCTCCATCTTAAAATTAAAAATATTTTTTAAAAATGATGGTAGACCCCTTCCCCCAAAATCTTTACTTGACCAATAAAAAGTTAACTGCTAGTCTGGATTTATTTCGGACCAGTCCGAGCTCAGTCCCACCTATGCCGGCAACAGCGAGGCGAGAAAGAGCGCGAAAGTCCCATTTCCATGGGTTTTATACCCCGGGGGCATATCACCCTGATTGGTTGGGTTAGGGATAGGGGATAAGGGATTGGTTGGGTTAGGGATAGGGAATAGGGGATATGGACCCCTGATTGGTTGGGTTAGGGATAGGGGATAGGGTTGTAGTGGGGGGGGGGGGCTGGCTCCCCTCTCCCCCCACAGGGAAGGAGCACACAGAGGTGTCTGCTGGGGCCTGGCACATTGGATGCGGCTCCCTGATGGTCTTTGGGGTTCAGGTACAAGGGCACAACAATGGACAGAGGTAAATACCCCACCTGCAGCCAGACATTCCTGAGCACTGAACCACCAATCAGCACCTGCCAAATATTCTAAGTCCCGGATTCCTAAGTCCCTAGGTCCCTAATCATAGGCCTTACATGAAACCACCAATCAGCATGTGCTGAGTGCCCTAAGCCCCGTTCCCTACCCCCCCTTAAAGGTGCCTGTAACCTGGCCCTCGCTCTCTTCAGCTCCTCTCTCTGGCCATAGCCGGGGGCAGTGGTACTCTTCTCTTCAATAAAGCCTTGTCCCTGGTCTCCGGCCTTCTCTGTTTCATCTTTCAATACCTGATTCCTCAGTGCAGTTGCAGATCCTAACAATTTCCTCTGGAGTGGGATCCTCTTATAATGTTTACCTTGGTAAATTACCTAGTTCCTGAATTCAATTTACTCTTTGGTAAAATGGGTATTCCTTCATTTTAGAAGGTTGGAAGTGTTTGACTCTTTTTATTACATGCTTACACTGCCTTGTGGAAATTTTTCTTGAAAGTACTTCTTAAATAGATTTATGACTATGAGGCATTGATTTTTAAAAAAATTGAAATTGAAGATTAGGCTCCTCAAATTACAATTTCAACATCTAAGAAAAATCTTAGCCACTGCTAATTTCTAGAATAGAAAAATTCACCAAGACAAGCTAATACTATTACCATGAATGAATTTTACACAAAATGCTGCTTTCCCGTTAAGTGGTTTAAATTCAGTTTTGAACTGACTTAAATCTGAATCAAACACTGTATGAAACTGATTGGTAGCGGGGAGAGGGGTTGTCATTAACTCAAGGATTCCTTTTCTGTGTGTGACCACAGCTAGAAACCATATTCTAGGCCTTGTTTGGTGGTGGTATTCCCTTCACATTCAATTTCTCTTAAAATAAAAAAACAAAACCCAATTTCCATGTTACCCCCCTACATTGTGAAGACAGCGTTGAAGTAATTGGGCAATAACCAGATTAAAACCCTCCGGGATTTTCCTCCGGGGGTTACCCACGACTCGACCAGAGGCAGCAAAGTTAGAGGAAGGCAGCCACAACCGCGCCGCCAGGGAGCCCGCCAGCTGCCGACTTCCGCCCGCCGGCGACTTCCGCCGAGCCGGGGACAGGCTCCGCCCCGCCTCCTCGAGCCCAAGATTCGTCGGAATTTTCCCGCGAAGTCGCGGGGGGCGGGGCCCCAGAGTGCACTGCGGGCGCGCCGGCTCCACTGCCGAGCGACCGCGGGAAAATTCCAAAAAAAGTCAAAACAAAACAAAAAAGCCGTAGGAGGCGAAGCCAAGTTTTCAAGCCACAGAACACGGGCGGTGGCGTCCTTCCCGCCACGGCCCAAACTGCTGAGGCAGCTCTGGCGCGGACCACCGGGTAAGAGGCCGCCGCACACCGCAAAGGCGGCCGTTTCCTCTGGGGGTCCGGCCGGCACGTCAGCCCGGGCGTGGGGGTGGTGGGAGGGAAGACTCGCGAGAACGCCCCTCCGCAGCGCGAGGCGCCCGTAGGTGGGGAGCGGGCTCCCGCCGAGCGCGGGGGGCGAGGAGGGGGGGTGGGTCGGGGCGTGGGGTGGCGCCAGCTCCCGTGGGGGCGGGGCCGGCGGAGGGTTCCCTGGGAGAGGTGGCAGATGCGATTTGGTTTTGTAGTTCTTTTTGTTCGTTGACGCCGGTCGCCAGGTCTTCCCGGAGGGGCGCCGAGGTGAATTTCTTCGCCCGGATCCGGGGTAGCCGTGACAAGCTCGCCTCTTAACCCTGCACCCTCCTCTGCGGGCCGGTTCTGCGCTGCTCCTCGCCTCCGCTCCGGCGCTGGGAGGGGGCGAGGCCCAACGAGAGGAGCCCGGGCGCGGGTGTTACCCCTCTCGCCCTCCGGCCTTTCAGCCTGGGAGGGGAGGAGGGTTTTGAGGGGCTTTCGCCTCCCCATCACTGTCTTTGAAAGCCAGGCCAAATCGGGTCCAAAACCCTTAAAAAATATTTTTTAGGGGCTGTTTTTTGCTGGCTTGCCTTTTTTTCTATTTTTTTTTTTCTCTCCTTGGTCGTGTTCTGTCTGGAGAGGGAAAAGGATTTGGAGTTTTGGAAACACGACAAATTTTGGACCAGAATTTTAAGGAAAGAGACCTAGGAATTTTCTGGCCAAGATATGTGTGTGCCTGTGCTTTTTGTCCTAATCTGAAGCTTGGAAAGCTCTCGGGCTCCTGGGTTTATTCTATCTTGTGTCCCATTTAATGAATGGATCTTAACTGAGATGTGATTGATCAGGGCCACCCAAATTCAGCTGTGCGTGGATATCACTCACCTTCAGTGATGTGCAGCTCAGAACATTTTCTCATTACTCCCCTCAAGAGGGAGGGAAGGTTGTTACAAGTGACAGAATTCATACCATGTGTTGGGATGAGTTATTACATGCTTATTTATTACATAAGCTCAGATAGAAAACATGTTCATTGTGACTTTATCCATTAAACTTAAACCAAATTGAGGTTTCAGTCTAATGTACTGTGCCAGATTCACATGGAAAGAAGCACATATACACATTACTCATATACAAGAAAGATTGCATCCAAAAAGAATTTTGGCCAACAACCCGATTAAAACCCCCCGTTTTTGCCTCCTGTAGCTCCTCTCAGTGTGCTTTTCTCTCTCTTTCTAGTTGTAGAATTTCCACTCAGCCAGCCTTCCTGTGGTTCTGGATGATGTCTGTTTTGTCTTTTAGTTGTAGTTTTGAAATTGTGCTAGGCAGCAGTTTAGGTGTTTTCTTATGCCACCATCTTGATTTCTCTCTCTTGATTTCTTGAAAAAATATTTACTAACTTTTCCTATTTAAATCAAAGGCCTTTTACCCCAAGGTAAAAGTTAGATCCTGCTTTAGAATTTGACTATGTTTTGTTAAAACATTTTCAATCATTTTTTTCATCATTGAGTCATATTCCTCTTGATTTCTTTTTTAAAAAAATGGTTGTAATCTTTATTGTACAGATTATTACAGTTGTTCCTTTTTTTCCCCCCAATAGCTCCCCTCCACCCGGTTCCCACTCCTCCACCCCGTACCGCCACCTGATACCCTTACCCTCTCTCCCCCACCCCCACTATCCACATCCATAGATGTATGATTTTTGTCCAGTCTCTTTCCACACACCCCACACCCCTTTCCCCCAGAGAATTGTCAGTCCACTCCCTTTCTATGCCCCTGATTCTATTATATTCACCAGATTATTCTGTTCATCAAATTTTTCATTTACTTGATTTTTAGATTCACTTGTTGGTATTTGTTGATCATAATTTTTTATCTTTTTTCTTCTTCTTCCTCTTCTTAAAGAATACCTTTCAGCATTTCATATAATATTGGTTTGGTGGTGATGAAGTCCTTTAGATTTTTCTTATCTGTGAAGCTCTTTATTTGACCTTTAATTCTGAATGATAGCTTTGCTGGGTAGAGTAATCTTGGTTGTAGGTTCTTACTGTTCATCACTTAGAATATTTCTTGCCACTCCTGTCTGGCCAGCATAGTTTTTTTGAGAAATCAGCTGACAGTCATATGGGTGCTCCATTATAAGTAACTAACTCTTTTTCTCTTGTTGCTTTTAATATTCTCTCTTTGTCTTTTCATATTGACATTTTAATTATGATGTGTCTTGGTGTGGTCCTCTTTGAATTCCCTTTGTTTGGGGTTCTGTGGGCTTCCTGGACTTGTGAGTCTATTTCTTTCACAAGGTGGGGGAAGTTTTCTGTCATTATTTCTTGAAAGAGGTTTTAAGTATCTTGCGCTCTCTCTTCTTCTGGCACCCCAATAATTCGGATGTTGGTATGCTTGAAGTTATACCAGAGGCTCCTTACACTATCTTTGTATCTTTTTTCTTTTCTGGTTGGATGTTCTTTGCTTCTTTGTATTTTAAATCTTTGACTTGATTCTTGCAATCCTCTAGTCTGCTGTTATTTCAGTCATTGTATGCTTAATTTCTAGTTGGTCCTTTTTCATATCCTTGAGGTCTCACTAAATCCATGGTCGGCAAACTGCAGTTCGGGAGCCACATGCAGCTCTTTGTCCCCTGAGTATGGTTCTTCCACAAAATACCATGGACTGGGCCAGTCTATTTTGAAAAAGTGGCATTAGAAGAACTTTAAGTTTAAAAAATTTGGCTCTCAAAATAAATTTCAATCATTGTACTGTTGATATTTGGCTCTGATGACTAATGAGTTTGCCAACCACTGCACTAAACTCATCGGCCTTTTTTAGAAAATTCTTGCAAAACCTTATAACCGGGTTTTGAACTCTATATCCAGTTGTTTGCTTTCCTCCATTTCTTTCATTTGTGATCTTTTTCTTTGTCTTCGCATTTTGGCTGCTTCCCTGAGTTGATAGAGTGGCTTTGTGTGCTAGGTGTCCTATAGGGCCTAGTGGCTCAGCCTCCCCAGTTACCTGAGGTGGACACTCCTCATGCACCCCTTTGTGGGCTGTGTGCACAGTCTTGTTGTAATTAAGCCTTGATTATTGTTTGTATCACGGGAAGGGATTGACCTCCAGGCCAATTGGCTTGAGAATCAGCTGTGTTTACACTGGGAGAACTTCTGTGCTGAAGACACTCTTATGAGACAAGACTTGCAAAAGCCTCTGTGCTCAGTTTGGATGGGGCGAAGTTAAGGGTGGAGCAGACAGCATTGGTTTCCTGTCAGCCCTGCCCTAATAGGCCCCTGTGTCTCAGTGTTCTGTGGTAATCACTGCAAGCACCTCTCAGAGAAGGCCACCCTCAAGTCCCGCCACTGCCAGACAGTCCAGTTTCTTTCCAAATGAGTCTGGGTCCCCAGAATTTTGCCCGGAACTGGATTTCAGAGCCGTCGGGAGCTTTTGTCTCCTTCCCGATTGAGAAAGCGAGCTGCATACTCAGTTGCCCACCCTCTCCATGCACGCGCTTCGGTACTTCTGCCTTCCACAGTTCCTCTGAATCTCAGTGTGCTTTTCTCTTTCCTGACAGTCCAGTTTCACCCCATATGAGTCTGGATCCCCAGAGTCTCACCCAGAACTGGAGTTCAGCGAAGTTGGGAGCTTTTGTCTCCCTCCCACTTGAGAAAGCCAGCCTCGCACTCAGTTGCCAGTCCTCTCTGCATGTGTGCATCTTAGTACCTCTGCCTCCTGTAGCTCCTCTGAGTCTCAGTGTGTTTTTCTCTTCCCTTCTAGTTGTAGAATTTCCACTCAGCCAGCCTTCTTGTGGTTCTGGATGATGTCCGTTTTGTCTTTTAGTTGTAGTTTTGAAATTGTTGTTCGAGGCAGCAGTTTAGGTGTTTACCTATGCGGCCATCTTGGTTTCTCTCTCCTCTTGATTTCTTTTCTTTCTTTTCTTCTTAGGTATCCAAATCTGTTTATTGGGATGGTTTCCCACTCATCTGGATTTGAGGTGCTTTTAGTGCTGTTTCCTTCTGAAGGAGCATACTTCTGTAATCTTTGCTTTTCCTCCTGTTGGCTGACAGAGAACAGTGGAGCAACCAACACACAAAACTACCATTTGTGCGTGGCTAAAGACGGTGGTGATTTTATAGCATCCTGGGCATTTTACATCCATGAAGTAGGAATTGGGGCTCTTCACCAGGTGCTTCTTGTGTTTCCTCTTTTCATCTTCCGGAGAGGGATGGAGGAGATCCTTAGCAAGAGGCATATTGTCCTGGGGAGATCGTCACCACCGGAAAGGCTCCTCTTGATTTCTTGAAAATATTTACTAAGGTTCCAGGAAAGATAGGCAAACTCTATATTAGACTTTTTTGTTCTGTTCTTTAATAATAAAAAGCATTAACTTGGTTGGCTGAGTGTGGATGATGTGTTGCTGCATGCATGTGAAAATGTGCATATACATTTTAAAATAAGTGGTGTTTTAAACTACTTCCATATTTCAGCAAGTAGTTCCAGTAACAATTACACAAATTTTGTATTTATGAAAACCAGCTACAGGGAGGCCAGCCTGGGCAGTAGAAAGTTGGATTGATTAGCTAAGCTGCATAGAGTGCCAGAGAAATCTCACATGTGTGGCAGTTTCAAGTTGGTAGTGGTGAAGCCTCAAATCAGGCTTGAAATCAGTACCAAATGCATTTATAAAATTTTATTTTAGCTGGGTGGGGTATGTATATTCTCTGATGTTGTTTATGGCTCCTGAATGACTGACTTTAAGATGAAAGAACATCTTCGGAGAAGTACATTGCCTTTGCAGTGTTTTAATAAAAATGCATAAGTAGAGAAGAAAAAAGTTAATTCATCAGAAAAGTTAGGTAACAATGCAAATCTTTTATTTTCTAAATATCAAATCTTTTTTTGAGTCAGTTTGGACAAGACCTTGCAAAATTATCTGGCTCATTCTCTTAGGTTCTTCATAATCCCTCCTGGGTATATAGAAATAATTTCCCTGTTAACATCTCTAATATAGGAACATCTGTAATCTTCCTGATACCTTTCTCTAGTTATAAAAAGGTACGTTTCTAATGGAAATCACCTTATTGAAACAATATACTCTGATATATAAAGAATTAAGTGTTGTTTTTTCCATAAATTTAGTAGGTTTTTAGAATTGTGCAATGACCACCACTATTTACTTTTAAAACATTTGCATCATCATAACAAGTTTATGTTTGCAAGTTCATACTGACTCCTGACTCTGGCTTTCAAGACCTCAGACAACCATTGGTTTGCTTTCTGTCTGTGTAGATTAGGCTTTCTGGACATTTCATATGAATGGATTCATAAAGTAAGTGCTGTCTTGTGTTGGGCTTTTTTTCACTTAGCATAATGTATTTGAGATTAATCTATGCTGTAGCATGTGTAAGTAGTTCATTTATTTGCTGAAAAGGACATATTGTGGTATGTCCTATTGTGTGGACATACCACATCTTGTTTATCCATTCATCAGTTGATGGACACTTGAGTTGCTTTTACTTTTTGGCTATATGAATAATGCTGAGTTGAGCATGTGTGTGCAAGTCTTTGTGTGGAAATATGTTTTCATTTTTCTTGAATATATACATGAGTGGAATTGCTGGGTTGTATAGTAAGTTTGTGTTAGCAAATTATCTTTGCTCTTCTTCCCATTTTTATTTTACATACTAATTGTTGGAAGTTAACTTTACAATTTACTCTTTAGGCAACAAAATATTCAGTGAGATTATCACCATAAATCAGCAATAAATATAATAACTCTGGATTGTGCATCTGTTTTTTTGAAAAAAAAAGGGTAAAACCTTGTTTATTTGTAAGAAGAATAGCTATATCTTGTAAGGTAGCCCAATGGGTCAAAAAGGAAATTACAAAGAAAATTAGAAAATATCTTGAATTGAATGAAACTCACAACATATTACCCTGACTGGTTTGGCTCCATGGATAGAGTGTCAGTCTGTGGACTGAAGGGTCCCAGGTTCGATTCTGGTCAAGAGCATGTACCTTTGTTGTGGGCGCACCCCCAATAGGGGGTATGCAGGAGGCAAGTGATCAAAGTTTCTCTCTCATTGATGTTTCTAACTCTTTATCCCTCTCCCTTCTTCTCTGTAAAAAATCGATAAAATATATTAAACCCACAACATATTAAAATTTGTGGGATGCTGTTTAAACAGTGCTTAAAAAGAAATTTGTAACTTTATTCTTTTTTAATTTAAAAAATATATTTTATTGATTTTTTACAGAGAGGAAGGGAGAGGGATAGAGAATTAGAAACATCAGTGAGAGAGAAACATCAATCAGCTGCCTCCTGCACTTCCCCTGGGGATGTGCCTGCCACCAAGGCACATCAAGGATGTGCCTACCACCCTTGATCGGAATCGAACCCAGGACCTTTCAGTATGCCGGTTGATGCTCTATCCACTGAGCCAAACCGGTTTTTGCAGAAATTTGTAACTTTAAACAGTTGTATTAGAAAATAATAAAGGCTGCAAATTAATAACTTAAGCTCCTACCTTAAGAAATGAGAAGCTGAAACCGGTTTGGCTCAGTGAAAGGTCCCAGGTTCGATTCTCGTCAAGAGCATGTACATTGGTTGTGGGCACATCCCCGGTAGGGGGTGTGCAAGAGGCAGCTGGTCAATGTCTCTCATTGACATTTCTAGCTCTCTATCTCTCTCCCTTTCTCTCTGTAAAATATCAATAAATATATTTTAAAAAAAAAGAAATGAGAAAAAGGAGCATACTAAACCCAACGCAAGAAGAAGGAAAGATATAATAAAGAGAAGAGTGGAAATCAGTGAAATAGAAAACAGAAAAACAATAAGTAAAATCAATGAAATGAAGAATTGACTCCTAATTTGTAATTAAAAATTTTCCCATAATGGAACATCCAGGAATAGGTAACTTCAGGGGTGAATTCCATAAAATATTGAAAGAAGAAATAACACTTATCCATCACAACCACTTTCAGGAACTATGAGAAGGGAACACTTCTTAACTCATTCTAAAATGCTAGTGTTACCTAAAACCAAAACTAGACAAAGACATCACAAGAAAGTTACCCACCAGTATTTCTCATAAACATAGACACAAATATGCTAAACAATATTACTAAACCAAATTCAGTAACATATAAAAAGAATTATATACCATGACCAAATGGGATTTACCCCAGGAATGCAAAGTTAGTATAACATTAAAAAATCAGTTAATTAATAGAATAAACAAAACCACATTGTCATCTCAATAGATACAGAAGAGCATCTCACAGAATCAAACATTTATTCATCTCTCAACAATCTAGGAACAGAAGGAAAGTTTCTCAACCTGATAAGCATTTATGAAAAATGTATGGCTGACATCATAATGTATATTGGTAAAAGATTAAATATTTTCCCCTTAAGATTAGGAAAAAGTTAAAAACGTTCACTCCCCTCTCACCCCACCTTTCTTCTATTCAACAATGTATTGGAGGTGATATGTAAAACAAAGGCATTCAGATACAAAGGGAGAAATGAAACTGTCTATATTTACCGATGATATGACAGCTTATGTAAAAAATGCTAAGGAATTCACAAAAAAGCAAAACCTGCATGAAAGAAATGCAAGGATACAAGATCAGTATACATCAACTGTATTTTTATACTATACTGACAGTGAACAACCCAAAAATGAAATTTGAAAAAGGTCTATTCATAATAGCATCAAAAATGAAAATACTTTGGAAAAAAGTTAACAAAAGAAGGGCAAGACTTGCATAATGAAAATTACAAAACATGTTAAGTTGGCAATTCTCCCCAAACAGATCTACAGAGTCCATGCAATTTCTATTAAAATCCATCCCAACAGGCTATTTTTTGTGTGTGTGTGTGGAAAAAATGACAAGCAGTTACTGAAATTTATATGGAAATGTGAGGAACCCAGAATAGCCAAAACAATTAGAAAAAGAAAAAGAGCAATGAAATAATTATACTACCAATTTCAAAATTTACTATAAAATTATCATAATCAAGGCAGCATGCTGCTGGTATCACTGAAACAGAAATGAGAGTCTAGAAATAATTTATGGTCAATTGATTTTTGACAAAAGTGCCAAGGCAATTAAATGAAGAAAGGACAGTTTTTTGTTTTTTGTTTTTAACAAAGAGTTCTGAAACAATTGAGTATCCACATGCAAAATGATAAAGAATTTGGACCCATATCTCATACCATGCACAAAAGTTAACAGAAATTGATCATAAATCTAAAGCATGATCCAGGAAAAGAAAAAAAAATAGACTTCCTCAAAATTAAAAATGTTTTGCTTTAAAAGATAACATAAAAAAAAAAAAAAAGAGCCAAAACCGGTTTGGCTCAGTGGTAGAGCGTTGGTCTGCGGACTTGAAAGGTCCCAGGTTCGATTCCGGTCAAGGGCATGTACCTTGGTTGCGGGCACGTTCCCAGTGGGGGGTGTGCAAGAGGCAGCTGGTCAATGTTTCCCTCTCATTGACGTTTCTAGCTCTCTATCTCTCTCCCTTCCTCTCTATAAAATATCAATAAAATATATTTTTTTTTAAAAGGGAAAAGACAAGTAACAGACTGGGAGAAATTATTTGAAAAACGTATTTGTTAATGACCTTGTAACCAAAATATACAAAAAATGCTTAAAACCCAATATTAAAATAAGATACCCAATAAAAAATGGACAAAAAGTTACAATAGATACTTCAAGGAAGACGTAGGAATTGCTGATAAGCATGTGAAAATATATTTAACATCATTAACCAATAATTAAATGGGAACTAAAACTATAAGAAGATCCTACTTCACATCCACTAGGATGACTGTAAGAAAAGGTACAGTTAACCAGTTCAGTTGGTTGGAGCATCCTCCTATGCACCAAAAAGTTACAGGTTCTATTCCCAGTCAGAGCATATCCATAGGTTGTGGGTTTGATTCATGGGAAGGCAACCAATCAATGTTTCTCCCCTCCCTCTTTTCCCTCCCTTCTTCCCCCCTCCCCTCCTCTTCTCTCTGTTTTTTTCTGTCACTTTCCCTCTCTCTAAAACTAATAAGCATGTCTTAGGGTGAGGATTATAAACCAAACAAAAAGGAAAAGAAAGCTTAAAAAAAACCAAGTGAAAATGTGGAAAAATTAAAATCTCCTACATTGCTGATGGGAACATAAAATGGTTTGTCAGTTTATTTTGTTTATTAGATTCCACATATAAGTCATGTGATAGTTGTCTTTCTCTAATTGGCTTATTTTGCTTAGCATAATTCTCTGTAGGTCCATCCATGCTGTCACAAAGGGTAAGAGATATCCTTCTTTATTATAGCTGAATATTATTCGATTGTATGAATATACCATAGCTTTCTATCCACTCATCAGTATTGATGGGAAGTTGGGTTGTTTCAAGATCTTAGCTATCTTGATACCTAAAGAAGAAACCAAGATGGTGGCATAGGTAAACGCCTAACTGCAGCCTCACACAACAATTTCAAAAAAAATACAACTAAAATACAAAATGGACATTATCCAGAACTACAGGAAAGTTGACTGACTGGAAATTCTACAACTAGAAGGAAAGAGAAAACCAGAAGGAAAATCACAGGAGCTGTAAAAGCCTAAGGTACGGAGGCACGGTGCGCACGTGGGGAGAAGACTGAGCTGGAGAGGAGGGGGCGGCTGAGTGCCTGGCTGGCGTTCCCTAGCGGGAAGGAGATAAAAGCTCCTGACTGTGCTAAACCCCAGTTCCGACTACACTGAACCCCAGTTTTAGGCCAGACCCTGGGGACCCAGGTGCATACAGAGGGAATCTGAGCTGTAAGGCGGAAACTCAGGGGAGCAGTGAAAGGCCGAGCCCCAGAGTCTCGCACATTGTGCGCAGAGGATGGGCTGTTGACTGTGCCGCTGGATTGCCCTATCAGGAAGGAGACAAAAGCTCCAGACTGCACTGAACTCCACTTCCAACCCCACCTCCAACTACACTGAACCCCAGTTCCAGACTCATTGGGGGAGAGACTAGACTGTCTGGTAGTGGTTGAATCTCGAGGGCACCTTTATCTCAGAGATGCTTGCAGCAAGTACCAAAGCAGTGAGTACCAAAGGACACTGAGGAACACAGACTCAGGAACCTCATAGGGCAGGGCTGACAGGAAGCCAAGGCTGTAGGGCCTACATTGTAGGCCAGGCCTGGGCAAACTACGGCCCATGGGCTGGATCCGGCCTGTTCAGCTGTTCTATCCGGCCCGAGGTGCCAAAAGAGTGGAGGGTTCTCTTGCTCTCCCCTCCGCTCCTTCACCAGCAGCCCAAGATGAGAGTGCCAGCATGGTCAGGTTGCTTTTGTCCCGGCCCTCCCGTCTAGTTTAAGAACCCATTGTGGCCCTCGAGTCAAAAAGTTTGCCCACCCCTGGTGTAGGCTCTACTCTGAAACTCCGCCCCATCCAAGCTGAACACGGAGGCTTTTGCAATTTTCCAAGTCTAGTTGAATAAGGCTGTCTCCCAGCATAGACACAGCTGAGCCTCACAACCAATTGGCCTGGAGGTCAGTTTCTCCCAGTGATACCAACAACAATCAAGACTTAACTACAATAAGGCTGTACACAGAGTTCACAAAGGGGTGCACCAAGAGTGTCCACCTTAGATAACTGGGAGGCTGACCCACTGAACCATACAGGACACCTTACCACACAAAGCCACCCTACCAATTCAGGGAAGTTGCAAAAATGCCGAGACAAGAGAACAGATCACAAACGAAAGAAATGGAGGACAAAAAGAGACTGGATATAGAGTTTAAAACCACAGTTATAAGGTTTTTCAAGAATTTCCTAGAAAAGGCCAATAAAATAAATGAGACCTATGAGGATATGAAAAAAGGATCAACTAGAAATAAAAATGGATCAACATTGTCTGAAATAAGAAATATTATACAGAGTCCTAAAAACAGAATGGAGATCGCAAGAATCAAGTCAAAGATTTAGAACATAAAGAGCCAGAAGACACTCCTCCGCAGAAGCAAGAAGACAAGAGAATCCAGAAAGTTGAAGATAGTGTAAGAAACCCCTGGGACAATTTCAAGCAAACCAACATCAGAATTATGGGGGACCCAGAAGAAGAGAGAACAAGATACCGAAAACATACTGGAAGAAATAGTGAGAGAAAACTTTCCCCACGTGGTGAAAGAATTAGACTTACAAGTCCAGGAAGTGCACAGAACCCCAAACAAAAGGAATCCAAACAGGACCACACCAAGACACATCATAATTAAAATGCCAAGAGCGAAAGACAAAGAGAGAATATTAAAAGCAGCAAGAAAAAAGCTGGTAGTTACCTATAAAGGAGCACCCATACGATTGTCAGCTGATTTCTCAACAGAAACCACACAGGCCAGACGGGAATGGCAAGAAATATTCAAGGTGATGGGTAACAAGAACCTACAGCCAAAAATACTCTACCCAGCAAAGCTATCACTCAGAATCGAAGGCCAGATAAAGAGCTTCACAAATAAAAAAAAGCTAAAGAAGTTCATCACCACCAAACCAGAATTATATAAATTGCTGAAGGAGGTTCTTTAGGAAGAGGAAGAAAATAAAGATAAAAATTATGAACAACAAATATGTAACTATCAACAAGTGAATCTAAAAACCAAGGGAATTAAAAAAATCTGATGAACAATATTAACTGGTGAATATAATAAAATCAGGGGTATGGAAGGGGAATGAACTGATGATTCCCAGGGGAAACGGGAATGGGGGGTGCGGGAAGAGACTGAACATAAACTGTGCACCTATGGATGAGGTCAATGGGGGGTGGGGAAAGGGCAGAGGGTGGGGTGGGAACCTGGTGGAGGGGAGCAATAGAGGGGAAAAAATGAGGAACATTTGTAATAATATGAACAATAAGTATTTATTTTTAAAAAAAGATCTTAGCTGTCTTACTTAATAATAGACAAACATATAAATTGACCGTACTTTCGCTATGGCCACAGCCAATCAGAGTGAGTATGCAAATTAACCCCAAAATGATGGTGGTTAATTTGCATACATAGGTGCCCAGCGCTGGTGTCCCAGGAATATTCTGGCACCCTGGTCACTGTGAGGTAAGGCCACGTGGGCCCAGCACAGCCTGGGAAGGGCCTGAGCGAAGGGGCTCCTGGGCAGGGCCAAATCAGATTGAGGGGGCAGGAGTGGAGCCTGCAATCGATGGCAGGGAGCTGAGGTCCCCTGCCCAGGCCTAAAACTTTGGCCAGAGGCTTTATATCTGGGCAGGGCCCAGCGCGATTGGTGCAAACCTTAGAGGAAACACCTTTTCTGACTGCACATTGGCTAAGCTTCCTGTAGGTCACTGGTAATGTTCTTAGTAACTTGGATAATAACAATCCAAAAAGGTGATCTAGGGTTTTCCACTACACTTCTGGAGAAAAAAATGAAGGTCCGCTGCTGGAGGGATCAGAAATGTCATATCCTGTCCTAGCCTGTTTGACTCAGTGGATAATGCCTCGGCCTGCCGACAGCAGGGTCTGGGTTCGATTCTGATCAAGGGCATGTACCTAGGTTGCAGGCTCCTCCTTGGCTGGGGCCCAGATCAGGACTCATGCAGGAGGCAACCAATCAAAGTGTTCCTCTCACGTTAATGTTTCTGTCTTTCCCTTTCTCTTCCACATTCTCTAAAAGTCAATGGAAACATATCCTCAGGTAAGGATAGGAAGGAAGGAAGGAAGGAGGGAGGGAGGGAGGGAGGGAGGGAGGGAAGGAAGGAAGGAAGGAAGGAAGGAAGGAAGGAAGGAAGGAAGGAAGGAAATGTATATCCTATGAAAGATACATCTTGAAAATGCCTAAAGAAAGTTGTCATTTTTTTCTTGGTGAAGGGACTGGAGTCCGTGTTGATGAAAACACCTTGGTGGCTGTTGTGACTGGCAGTGGCTGCAGCAGCGGGGTGATGGGGCTGGTGCCTTCCTCTGATCAGCCCAGTTGCCTCCCACAAAGGGGTAGGACATCTCCTGCAGGCTCTCAGTATGTGAGAGGGGATAGATTGGGCTGGGGACCCTCCCACCCCCAGTGCACAAATTTTGTGTACCGGGCCTCTAGTATAGTTAATAAATATTGACCACCATGCTACTTTAAGTAAATTCTTAAAGTAGTTGTAGCAAACTTATAAATATTGGTGGCTTAACATAACGCTAACTCTTGCTCATGTCACAGTCAGCTGTATGTTAGATGTCTCCTCTGTGCAGTTTTCCTTGGTGCACATTGTTTGCAGTCTAGGAACTGGGCTCCTTCCATTTTCTGGCTGCACTGATTCAGAAGCCTTCCCTCCCCCCACCCCCCACCCCAGTCCTGTGTATTGAGAGAGAAAGTAGAAGACCGCACAGAATATTTTAAGGGCCAGACCTGGAAGTAGTATATATCACTCATGCCTTCGTTCCTTTGGCCAGAACTTAGTCATATTGCCAGCCTAACTACCAAGGAGCTGGAAATCCTCAGGTGTGGAGAGCACTGTTAAACTCTGTCACACACACCTATTATGGCAGGTACAGTGCCAGGCGCTGGGGATATAACAGTAAACTAAACAGTCTCGGTTCCTGCTCTGGCTGAGGTTACCTTTCAGGATGACTTGGGGAAGGGGCTGTCATGCCATCCTTGGGTATTTGGCAAAAGAATAATTGCTTAGTGTCTTCCATTTGCCATTGGCCAGATAATTTCTCTTGCATGACAAAATTAAGGCAATAATTTTTATAAGAAAACAGCAAACCCTATTCAATACATTAACATGCATCATAGTATAATTGAAGCATTAAAAAAATCACCAAAGTTCTTTTCAACCTTGTCATGCTTTTTAAATGGCTCTGTATAAAATAAACATGGTAGAATCAATAAAACAGAGACCAGATCTCATTTGCAGATATGTTTTGTATGGCTTGCATGATTGTTTTTCTTGTTGTTTTTAATCCTCACCCTGGATATGCTTTTATTGATTTGAGAAAGAGAAAGAGAGATTGGGGGAGGGAGGAAGCAGAAGAGAGAGAGAGAGCAAGAGAAAGGTTGATGTGAAAGAGAAACATCAAACAGTTGCCTCTTGTATGTGCCGGACTGTATATTGAACACGCATCCAGGTCTGTGCCCTGACCAGGATTCAAACCTGCAATCTTTAGCTATAGAGATGACACTTCGACTGACTGAGCCAAAATTTAAATCCCACGAACAGAGCTGGCTTATATGATGTTTTAAGATTTTTTTGAGTCATTTAAGAACATTAAAACATTAAGTAATTTCACCTTAAAAATCCATATTTTCAATTTATTATTATTATTTTTAAGATGAAGGACAATCTGACACACTAAACCTGACACCTCTTTTGTCAGCAGCTGGCTGGAGCTGAGTTCTGGTTGTCTTCTGGGGATGGAGCTTTGTCTTCAGGTGCCTCAAGCCCATCAGATTGCTTCACTTATTTACCTTGCCTGTTTGGATTTATGACCTTTGTCTAAAGTAATTTACTAACTTTTGAGTAATTTTGAAATGAATTCAGTTGTCAAACCAACACTGAGGAGGAAAATGGGTAGCTAGTTTGGAACAAATTTTTTTATACTTTTTGGAGGAATTACTATAATAATATGTGTTCTCTGGCTAGTTCAAAATTTCTTACTTGTAGGAAAAAAGCTTATTATTAATTATTCTTTAACAGTGATATACCATATACTTTTAAAAAAATATTTTTAAAAATATTTTTTATTGATATTTTACAAAGAGGAAGGGAGAGAGATAGAGAGCTAGAAAGGTCGATGAGAGAGAATCATTGATTAGCTGCCTCCTGCACACCCCCTACTGGGGATGTGCCCGCAGCCAAGGTATATGCCCTTGACCGAAATCGAACCTGGGACCTTTCAGTCCGCAGACCACTGAGCCAAACCGGTTTTGGCTATACCATATACTTTTAAGATGTCAGCATTTTTATTCTATTGATTTTAAATTTTATTTTATTTTACTTTTTTTAAAAAAATCTCTTTTGGTTTCTTGGTTCATTTCTAACATTACTTTGGTCATAAGCCCTAGTAAACATGTTTCACCCTTTCCAAATTAGTTTCATATAGATTGTATGTGATTCTTATAGTAACCATATGTGCCAAGGTAAGGCAGACATTAAAAAAAATTTTTTTTTAATTTGGGCCTGGATTAGGGGGTTCCTGAGAGTTTGCCCCACAAGAGGATAGCTGCTGAGGAACTCCTAGGGTTGCTTCTGTTTGTGCGACTTTTAAACGTGTCTCCGCTATTGTGGCATGGTAACCATAATAGTATTATTACTAAAGGAGCCACACATTTCTGGTTACCCAGGCTCAACTGAATTTAGCAGAAAACATTCACCTTCAACAATATGTTCTTTTTGAAATGTTTACAGAGAAGGAAACAGAGGTTAGTGACAGAGCTGTTGACTGCTACCCAGGGAAATTAGACTCTTGTCTGGTGCTCTTCTCATTGCACCAGCAGCCCATGTCCACAGGCTGTGGACGCTTCCCACTGGAACATTCTTAGCAAGTCTTGGCAGGCTTTTTAGTTGCATCTTTCTACTGTGTAAATAGAGGTATTAGAAGAAATGTATTTTCTTTTTTTTTAATACTGCCTAACCAGTTTCTGCTTGGTAATGTGCCCTGAGACTCTCAAGGAGTGCCAGCAAACAAATTAGACCCACAGTGTATTTGATATGCCTATCTTTCCCCCAAACAAAATTTAAATTCCACAAACACAAATTGAGTCGTTTTCCAAATGTTTGTATATGAATGGAGGGTTTTGTCCTATCCTTTTGTAACCAATACCATAAAATTTTTGAAGGTCCATGATCCATTTGTTGTACAATGTTAATCCAAAACAAAACTTTATTCTAACTAAACTTGTAGCTAGGGAGAGATACCACACTCATTTCAATTGATCAGTACAACATGTTTGTACCAACCAGATCTAAAAACTGCACAAAGGAGTGCCATGCTGTAAAGACGGTATTATAGTTGTAAACACAAGAGCAGCTGTTATAAATCTAGCAAAACCTCAGATTAAACAATTTAAAATTTACTGAAGATGACATTCCAGACCCATTTTTCATAATATAAACACTCTGGGCCATGCCTTTGAAATGAGTGGGATTGTCATTAATATTAATGCCACTGAATTCAAGACTAGGGAGTCACTTCTTTTTGAGCTTTATTTTCTCTCCTAATTTTGGAATAAAATATACTTTTAAAAGGCCTGAAATATGGCATGTTTATTCATGGCCTGAAGGGAGGGGTGGGGGGAAGGATCCTGTTGCTTTTAAATTGTAGGAATACAAAAATATGGAGTATTTTATCTTTATGATCTTTTAAGTTAAATGAGTTTGTTAGAATTAAATTTGGCAAAAATTAGTTATTAATGGAATTTAATTGCATTGGTCAATTAAAAAACTAAAAAAACTAAAATGGTTGATATTTTAGGATTGTATTATTTGCTATTTTAGTTTTATTTAAGGAAGTAATTTTATTCTGAGTGATTGTGTGCATGTTTTTTGTGGTGCTATCTTTCAGCTAGACCAGGGTGGGATAAGTCTCTCAATATATGCACTTCTAATTTGTTTTTCTTCTCATTTTCTACTTAGTGGGATACATGGTGGGTTTGGCAATATAATATTTTGTAGAGCTACATTCTGCATTCTGATTTTCTATAAAATCTCATGATTTTTGTCAAATTTAAGAGTACACAGGGTCCATTAGAAGCTGTTTGAATGAACTGGGCCAAATAATTTTGGGGTGGGAGGCAGGGTGCTTGTTTTGATTGCTTGTTTATTGCTGACTGAATTTTAAAATTTCATTTGCTTGTACTGATTTTCTTCACTCGATTTTTGGAGAAGCCTCTAAATTGGGTAAGAGCAGTTTAATTGACCTTAGCCTTTAATGAAAAAGAGGCAACATTTATCAAAAGAAGATAGTTGAATCTCATTTACATTTGTTCTTTCATTTTTATTAAACATTTTTCTGATCAGGAGAATTGAAGCGAACCATTGTCAAGTACCATGTTGTAACCTGAAGTTGGTAATTGTGGAAACACATAACTGATATGGTAATCTCTATTCAAAAGAACTTTGGGTATTTTTTTCTTTTTATCCTCATCTGAGGATATTTTTTTCCATTGATTTTCAGAGAGAGTGTGGAAGGGGTAGAAAGAAATAGGGGAAGGGATATAAAGAGATAGGGTAGAGTAAGAGAGAGAGAGAGAGAGAGAGAGAGAGAGAGAGAGAGAGAGAGAGAAGAGGAGAGGGGAGGGGAGGGGAAAAGAGGAGGGGAGGGGAGAGGAGGGACACATAGATTGGTTGTAGGACTAGGGATTGAACCTGCAACCCAGGTACATGCCCTTGACCAGGAATTGAACCCGACACCTTTCAGTGCACATGCTGATGCTCTAACCATTGAGATCTAGATATTTCTTATTTTAAAAAATTTTTATTGTTGAAAGTATTATTACATATGCCCAACTTTTCCCTCCATTGACCCTTCTAGCCCCCCACCCTCACCTCACCCCTTCCCTTCACCACCCTATTGTCTATGTCCATGGGTTATGCATATATGTGTACAGGTTCTTTGGTTGATAACCTCCCACCTACTCACCCTCCCCCACCTTCCCTCTGACATTGTGCACTCTGGTCCATGCTTCCATGTCTCTGGATCAACTCTGTTCATCAGTTTATTTTGTTCATTGGATTCCACATATGAGTGTGATCATGTGATACTTGTCTTTCTCTGACTGGCCTATTTTGCTTCGCATAATACTCTCCCGGTCCCTCCATGCTGTCTAAAGGGTAAGATTCCCTTCTTTTATACAGCTGCATGGTATTCCATTTTATAAATGTACCACAGCCTTTTTATCCACTTGTCAACTGCTGATTAACTTGTGTGTAGGTGTGTGTGTGTGTGTAGTATGTGTGTGTGTGTGTGTGTGTGTGTGTGTGTGTATATATATATATATATATATATATATATATATATATATAATTTTTTTTTTTTAGGAAAAGAGAGAAGGTGGGGGGTGGGGAGAGAAAGGAGAAGAGAGAGGAGCAAACTTGTTGTAACTATTTATGTACACATTGGTTGATGCTTGTACGTGCCCTGACCTGGGCTCCAACCTGCAACCTGTGGCATATTGGGATCAGGCTGTAACCAACTGAGCTACCCAGCCAGGGCTAGAACTTTGGATATTTCTATCAGCATAGAACAGCAATTTTTAACCAATGTGCTATAAGAATGTTTAAAACATGTAGCACAAACCTCTTTTCCTTTACATCGTCAAATAAAAAAGGACAATCGCCAACACAGCAATAGTCGTCTGATGTCAATTCCCTATCTTGAATCATAAATATATAGGTCATATAATAGAGCTGATCTTATAGAGCTCTATGGTTGCATCTGATTGGTTAATTTGTGGTTCCAGGATTCCTTATATACCAGTAGGCACCTAATTTTCTAAAAAGTCATTTTGGAGCACAAGGATAGGTAATTACTTTTTTTTTTTTTGTAAATCAATAAAAATTATACTTTAAAAAAAATCTGATTGGCTAAAAAATATATATTTTGCTATGCTGCAGAATTTTAGTAATTAGTTTCTGTGTGCCATGAGATGAAAAAGGATAAATTAGCTGTCATAGAAGGTGGGCATATCACAATGATTACATCTCTTGCTTTTGCCTCCTTTTTTGTTCTTTTCTTTTTTTAAATTAGAACTCATGGAGGCTTCTTTTAATTCTTTTTGCACTTAGTAATATTTAACTTTTGAGAAAGGAATTTGGGCTAGTATAAATAACTAGAGGCCTGGTGCATGTGCACCAGTGAGGTCCCTTAGCCTGGCCTGTGCCCTCTCGCAATCCAGGACCTCTTGGGGGTGTCAGAGAGCTGGTTTTTGCCCGATCCCTGCAGGCCTGATCCAGACAGGAAGGAGCCCGATCCTGTGCGTTAAGCATCTGTCCCCTGGTAGGTAGTGAGCGTCATAGCAATGGGTCAACCGGTCGTCCAGCTGCTTAGGCTTTTATATATATAGCTAGTCCTTTCCTTTCCTGTTGCAAAACTTAAAACCATCCTAGGTTTTTCCTTTATTATCATTCATTCTCCTATGCATTCTCTGATATTGTATCTTATTTACTACCTCTTTCTTGGCTTACTCCCTTGTTTTGGAGCAGCACATCCTCTAGTATGTTTTTAAATGGAATGTGGGATAGCAATCATTTTGTGTCACACTTGATTGATGATTTATCTGGACATAGAATTCCATGTTGGAAATAGCATTGTTCTATTCCCTTTTACCTTTCAGTGTTTTTACAATTTTATGATGATGTACTGTGGTGTGGATCTCTTTTCATTCACTGTGTTGGGCATTTGGTTAGCCCTTCCAATCTATAAACTCTTGTCTTTTTGTTCTAAGAATATTTCTGTGATTATATCCTTCCTTCATTTTCTTTGGAGCTTCTTTATTTGGAGTTTGATCTTTAGAACTGACCCTCTGATTTTTCTATCTTTCTCCTGTTTTCCATCACATTGTCTTTTGGCTTTTGAGATTTGTTGTTGTTAGTCCTCACCCAAGGACATTTTTCCTGTTGATTTTTAGAGAGAGTGGAAGGGAAGAAGGGAGTAGGGGTACACACACACACATAATATATGTGTGTACACACACACACACACACACACACACACACACACACACTAGAGGCCTGGTGCATGAAATTTGTGCGCGGAGGGGTGTCCAACTTGCACCCTCTCCAATCTGGTACCTTTTGAGGGATGTCCGGCCACCTGTTTAGGCCTGATCCCACTGTGACATCCCTCTCACAATCCAGGACTGCTGGTTCCCAGCTGCCTTCCCCTGCAGGCCTAGTCCCCCACCAACTGCCTGCCCTTCAGGCCTGGCCCCCCCCAACTGCCCTCCCCTACAGGCCTGGGTCCTCCACAACTGTCCTCCACTGCAGGCCTGGTTCCCCGCCAATTGCCCTCCTCTGCAGTCCTGGTCCCCCTCAACAGCCCTCTCCTGCTGACCTGGTCTCCCCCAACTGCCCTCCTCTGTTGGCCCAGTCACCCATAACTGCCCTCTCCTGCAAGGCCTGGATCCCTCCCAACTGCCCTCCCCTGCCAATCTGGTCTCCCCCAACTGACCTCCTCTGCCGGCATGATCAACCATAACTACCTTCCCTGCTTGTCTGATCACCCTCAACTGCCCTCTCCTGCTGGCCTGGTCCTGCCCAGCTGCCCTCCTCTGCTGGCCTGGTCACCACTAACTTCCCACCACTGCCCTCCCTTGCAAGCCATCTTGTGGCTGCCATCTGTGGCAGCTATCTTGTGGTGGTCAAATTATGTCCACAAGGGGCAGCCATCTTTGACCATATGGGGGCAGCCATCTTTGTGTCTTGGTCTGATGGTCAATTTGCATATTACTCTTTTATTAGATAGGATATGTGCCCGGTGCACGGAATTTGTGCACGGGAAGGAAGGTATCCAGGGGGGTATCCCTCAGCCCAGTCTGCACCCTCTCCAATCTGGGACCCCTTGAGGAATGTCCAGCTGCCCGTTTAGGCCCGATCCCACTGGATGTCCTAAACGGGCAGTTGGACATCCCTCTCATAATCCAGGCCTGCTGACTCCCAACTGCTCGCCTGCCTGCCTGCCTTCCTGATTGCCCCTAACCACTTCTGCCTGCCAACCTGATCACACCCTAACCACTCCCATGCCAGCCTGATTGATATCTAACTGCTCCCCTGCCAGCCTGTTTGCTCCCAACTTCCCTCCTCTGCCAGCCTGGTCACCCCTAACTATCCTCCCCTGCAGGGTTGATCACCCCCAACTGCCCTCCCTTGCAGGCTTGGTCCCTCTCAACTGCCCTCCCTTGCAGGCCTGGTCCCTCCTAACTACCCTCCCTTGCTGACTATCTTGTGTCCACATGGGGCAGGATCTTTGACCACATGGGGGCAGCCATCTTTGTGTTGGAGTGATGGTCAATCTGCATATTACTATTTTATTAGATAGGATAGAGGCCCAGTACATGTGTGGGGGCCAGTGGGTTTGCCCTGAATGGTGTCCAGGATCAGGGTGGGGGTTTCCTTGGGGCATGGGGCGGCCTGGGTGAGGGGCCTGTGGTGGTTTGTGGGCCAGCCACGCCTCCCTCCTCCCCCCACCAGCGACCCAAGTGGAGGCCCTGGTATCTGGGATTTATTTATCTTCTACAATTGAAACTTTGTAGCCTGGAGCGAAGCCAAGCCTCCTGCTCACTCCCTGGTAGCAGCCATTTCTGTTGGAACTTATGTATCGTCTATAATTGAAACTTAGTAGGCTGGAGTGAAGGCCGGAGCCTGCTAGGGCTGCAGAAGCTTGGCTTCCTCCATCACGTGGGGCAACCCTTGCCTCCTGCTCTTCCAGCTCAGTGGCTGCCGCCATTTCTGTTGGAATTTATTTACCTTCTATAATTGAAACTTTGTACCCTTGAGTGGAGGCCTGGGCCCACCAGGGTGTGTGGAAAGCTTGGCTTCCTCCATTGCTAGGGAAATTCAAGCCTCCCTCCTGCTCTATATGGTTACAGCCCTTTTGATTGGGGTTAATTTGCATACTTGCTCTGATTGGCTGGTGGGCGTGGCTGGTGGCATTGGCTTGTGGTGTAACGGAGTGATAGTTAATTCGCATATTACTCTTTTATTTTTTTATTTTTTTAAAATTTATTAAGGTATTATCTGTGTACATAGCTTACCATTGCCCCCCCCCCCCCCATAGATGCCCTCCCTCCCCAGAGTTTTGTGTCCATTGGTTGTTCTTATATGCAAGCATACCAGTCCTTTGGTTGATCTCTTATCTCCCCCGATCTCCCTACCCTCCCCCCACCCCCACCCCCGCTGTCATTTGACAGTCTGCTTGTTGTTTTACTGTCACTATATCTATCTTTCTGTTCATTAGTTTATAATGTTCTTTAATATCCATAAATGAGTGAGGTCATGTAGTATTTCTTTTTCATTGACTGACTTATTTCACTCAGCATGATGCTCTCCAATTCCATCCAGGTTACTGCAAATGATGAGAATTCCTTCCTTTTTATGGCAGCATAGTATTCCATTGTGTAGATGTACCATAGATTTCTGATCCATTCATCTGCTGAGGGCCACCTAGGCTGTTTCCAAATCCTAGCTATTGTAAATTGTGCTGCTATGAACATAGGGGTGCATATATCCTTTCTGATTGGTGTTTCTAGTTTCTTGGGGTATATTCCTAGTAGTGGGATTGCTGGGTCAAATGGGAGTTCCATTTTCAGTTTTTTGAGGAAGCTCCATACTGTTCTCCACAGTGGTTGCACCAACCTGCAATCCCACCAGCAGTGCACGAGGGTTCCTTTTTCTCTGCAACCTCGCCAACATTTGTTGTTTGTTGTTTTGTTGATGTTGGCCATTCTGACAGGTGTGAGATGGTACCGCATTGTTGTTTTGATTTGCATCTCTCGGATAATTAGTGACTTGGAGCATGTTTTCATGTGCCTCTTGACCTTCCTTCTGTCTTCTTTTGAGAGGATCCTATTTAGGTCCATTGCCCATTTTTTAATTGGCTCATTTATTTTCCTTTTATTGAGTTGTATAAGCTAATTTGCATATTACTCTTTTTTTAGATAGGATATATATATATATATATATATATATATATATATATATATATATATATATATATCAGAGAGAGAGAGAGAAATATGAATGCAGAGACATACCAATTGGTTTCCTCCTGCATGTGCTCTGACCTGGTGGGGATGGAATCTGCAACCCAGGTTTGCCCCCTGACCAGGAATTGAACCCGAAACCTTTTGGTGTGCAGACTGACACTCCAGCCACTGAGCAACATCGGCCACGGTACTTTTGAGATTTTCAGCTTTAAATTCTATTTTTTTTCTATTGAGTTTTTCCTTTCATTCTATATATGTATATATGTATATATATATATATTTTTTTTTTTTTCCATTGATTTTTTTTTTTTTTTTTTTTTTTACAGAGAGGAAGGGAGAGGGAAAGAGAATTAGAAACATGGATGAGAGAGAAACATTGATCAGCTGCCTCCTGCATACTTCCTACTGGGGATGTGCCCTTGACCGGAATCGAATCTGGGACCTTTCAGTTTGCAGGCTGATGCTCTATCCACTGAGCCAAACCGGTTAGGGCTGCCATTATATTTTTAATTGCCAAGACTATTCACTGACTGTGCTTTTTGTTAATATTCTCTTTCTGTAATGGATATAGTATTATTTCCTCTACTATAAAGATATTAAATGTTATAACTTTAAAAAATAAGTCACATGACTTCTGTGTTGCTTTTACTTGTATATTTCGTGTATATTAGAGGTTTTCTCAGATATTTGATAATTAGTCCTAGGTTGTCTGCTTATATTTACAACAAAGAACTAAAAAGCTGAACCAAATCTCCACATACATGGGAGATACTTAACTGACTCTTATATTCCTATTAAAAAGATCCAGTTGGGCTGAGTGTTGGGGAACCCTCTCATATCAGTACCTTCAGATCTTATTAATTAATTAATTAATTTTTATTGTTGATAGTATGACAAATATCTCCCATTTCCCCCTCCTTTCCCTCCTCCTCCCAGTCCCTACCCACCCCTCAAGTCTTCACTGCCCTTTTGTCCATAATACCTTTAGATCTTTACTCTGGTTTATCCGAGTTGCTTGTCATCTATAAGTCAGACTGTCATTGTTCTAGGGCAGTGTTTCCCAAAGTGTGGTACGAATACCCCCAGGGGTACAGGAAGAGTTTGGCGGGGGTATGAGTTGCACCGGTGTTTGGTGGGGATGTGCACTGCACCGTGCTTAACTGCGCCTAATTCTACGTTCTCATGAGTCAAGTCAAGGCAGTCTTGTGAGGCGTGAGATAGTCCAGTGTGCAAATAAATTTTATTTATAATATAATTTTTATTTATATTTTATTATGTTCAATTTTATTTTTTGTTTATTATTATTTTGTGTATGTACCAAAAAAAGAAAAAATAAATATATTTTGATTGTTATTAAAATACATCCATTTTTTTTTTGACAAGGGGTACTCAGCGTTACGAAAATTATAGAAAGGGTACACATATGTCAAAAGTTTGGGAAACACTGTTCTAGGGCAGTGGTTCTCACCCTTTCTAGTGCTGCAACCCTTTAATACAGTTCCTCATGTTGTGGTGACTCCCAAGCATAAAATTATTTTTTTTTGGTACTTCAAAACTGTAATTTTGCTACTGTTATGAATTGTAATGTAAATATCTGTGTTTTCCGATGGTTTTAGGTGACCCTGCTAGCTGTTCTCAACCTGTGGGTTGTGGATTGGAATGCTCTATACCTTCTACCCATGCAAAAAGGTTAAGTAAAATGAGGCTAAGCATGGAGAAACTCTTGGGAACATTATTTATTTATATATATATATATATATATATATATATATATATATATATATATAATATATTTTTACAGAGAGGAAGAGAGAGATAGAAAGCTAGAAACATTGATGAGAGAGAAACATTGATCAGCTGCCTCCTTCACACCCCATACTGGGGATGTGCCCGCAACCAATGTACATGCCCCTGACTGGAATTGAACCCGGGACCCCTCAGTTCGCAGACCGACGCTCTATCCACTGAGCCAAACCGGTTCCAGCAGGGAATATTATTTTTAATGAAAGGTGTAGGAAACATATAGTTTTATATTGAAACCACACAAACACACACACACACACACACACACACACACACACACATGAAAGCAAAAATACTTATGGAAGTATTAACATATATAGAGGGATTTGATGGTTATCTTATCCTAAGTGATTGTGATAATGTAGATTATAGACTGGATAAGGCCAGGGCTGGGAGAATTATGGGTTAGAATGGAATCTGGGATTATTATAATGTAGGAATACAGGGTTCTTTTACTAGGGACAGATGTTTGATGATGTGAATTAAAACAGTGGGTTGATTGATGTCTTGGAGGTCCTCAAGACCACCTATGGTTTGATGATTCACTTGATAGACTCACAGAATTCAGCATATAGTTGTCCTAATGATTATGTCTTATTACAAGGAAAAGCTACAAAGCAAAATCAGCAAAGGGAAAGGTTCATGGGATGAAGTCTGCCGGAAACCAGGCACAAGCTTCTAAGTGTTCCTTCCCTGTGGAGTTACAAAGGACACACTCAGTTCCTCCAGCAAAATTGTGACAACATGTGTGAAATGTCTTCCATCAGGGAAGCTTATTAGTGATTCAGTGCCCAAAGTTTTTATTGGGGGCTGGTCATCCTCTGCTTAGAAGGTACCAAAATTGCAGATCCTCAGAAGGAAAGCAGATGTCCAGCATAAATCACATTGTTTGTACAAACAATTTAGGCACAGTAAGTCCCTCTTAGCAGTTAGGGAGGTGGAACTCGCACAGTATCCAAGTTCCCGCATTCTAGTCAAGGGCCAGCCTTACAAGCTGTCCTTCCTAAGGAGAGCAGGGTCAGGCTTGCCACGTTAACTCTTTTCTGCACAGTCACTTTAGGAGGTGAGAAGTCATTTTGAGGGCCAAAGCTGGGCTTAATCTTGATAAATTTCTCAGTCGTCTGAAGGCAGGGTTAAAGCCTCACTCAGGTGTAAAATGATAGTGTGTTAAAAATAGGCAGAAAATTTAGCTTGTAGAAGTTTATAAATTAAGGGTGAGAAGCACAGTCCACACAATATTGGAACTCATAAGAAATCTAGATAAGGGAAGGAGAGAGGAGAGTTGTGCTGTGGACTGAATTTTGTGACCCGCTCCCCCTGCCATAAACTCTTATGGAGCTAGAGCCTTTAGAGAGGCAATTAAGTTTAAGTGAGGTCATAAGGGTGGGAGTCCTAATAGGCCAGGGTTGGTGGCCTTATAAGAAGAGGAGGAGAGAGCTTTTTTTCTGCCTGTGCATATGCACAAAGAAGCCATGTGAGCACACAGAGAGCTGCCATCTGCAAGCCAGGCAGAGGATCCTCACCAGAACCAAATAGTCCAGAACGTTATCTTAGGCTTTCCAGCTCCTAAAACCGAGAAAATAAATGTGGGTTGTGTAAGCCACCTAGCGTATGTATTTTTTGTTGTTGTTATGGCAGCCTGAGTAGACCAGACTAGGACATCAGCTTTATCAAGATGAATGCTATATGGAACAAGAGAATATTAATACGGTGCTGTTTTTTTGTTTTGTTGTTGTGTTTTACTGTTTTGTCGTTTTGTCGGTTTGCTTTTTAAATTTAGCTAACTCACCCACATATCACCCTTTTTCATTTAGCATCAGCCATTAACCCAAGGTTCAAGATCTGTGCCATCCAATACCATATTTGATTATGTAAATTTGAATTAATTAAAATAAAATAAAATAAAAAATTCAGTCCCTCAGTCACACTAGCCACATTTCATGTGTTCAGTAGCCACATGTGGCTAAGGGCTATGATATTAGACAGTATATATATCATAGCATATATATATATATATATATATATATATATATATATGGCCTATGATATTGGACAGTGTATATATATATATATATATATATATAACATTGACATCATTGTAGAAACTCTTTCACTTTCTAAATAGTTGACTCACATCTCTTGCTATTTATTTTCTGTTTCAGTGGTTCTGAACTTTTTCAGTCTTAAGGCATGGATAATGATTATAGTTGGAACTCTGTAGTATAAATATGTCAAGTTGACTCTGTAACAATATCATGCTTCTACAATATGTGCTTTTAAAAAAGGTGTTTTCTACCCCTCTGGGCTTGCTTATATATTCATAGGACAGAGAGCTTGGATACCACAGGTTTACTCTCTGACACCTGCTTCCCACCTGCTGGATGTTTTTTCTGCTGTTTCCTGGAGGTGGTAAATACAGATACTTTAGAAGGAAGTGTCAGTAGCTGGACTGCTTTGTTGAGAACCGAGGGGTCCAAGGGGTCGTCAGAGTAAGTGGCAAACAATCTGGCATTATATGGAAAAGATTGTTTTCTGAGGTAATAAGTATAATATTGGTCAGAAAGGTCATTGGTAACCCACTCACCAATCTGTGTCATCATATATGGGCACTGTTCTCTAGAATCCTCAAAACAACCCTGTGAGGTATTCCGCTTCCTAAGTCAAGTGGAGGCTGCCTTCAGAAATCTCGTCTAATTTGCTCCGGGTCACCGAATTACTGAATAGAGATACTGGATTCAAACCTTTCCATTGGTCTTTGAAACAGCTTGTGTTTTTTTCCACCCTGATACAGCTGGGTTTTGCCCCTTCACCCAGCTGGGTGAGAACAGCCCTGCCAAAGCTGTGTTCTATGTGCAAGGGGTTCTTTGTAAGTTTCATACACATTTAATTCAGGTGAAGATTGAATGACCTGGAAGGGCACATTTTTTCTTTTATTTTAAATAATTGTTATTTTAATTATAATGAAAACAGGAAAACATTTAAAAAAAGGAAATATCATTAATAATCCAGCATTTGTTTTGGATAATTAAAAGACTCTCCTGTGTTTATGCAGACATACTTTAACAAAAATGTTATCATGCTATTATAAGTTTGTCTGAAGCTTCCTAATTTGATTTAAGAATTTAGGATGAACATCTTTCCAAGTCAGTCAGGAATATTCTTTGTGCAGTTAACTGCTCTGTTTTGTTTTGTTTTCTAATATATTTTATTGATTTTTTGCAGAGAGGAAGGGAGAGGGATAGAGAGCTAGAAACATCGATGAGAGAGAGAGACATCGATCAGCTGCCTCCTGCACACTCCCTACCGGGGATGTGCCCGCCGCCAAGGTACATGCCCTTGACCGGAATCGAACCTGGGACCTTTCAGTCTGCAGACCGACGCTCTATCCACTGAGCCAAACCGGTTTCGGCACTGCTCTGTTAATTTAAAAAGTATGTTTTTTTAAAAAAACAGTTATTATTATACCCACTTTAACCAGTCTCCTTCATTTTAGCCTATCGGTGTACTTTTTTAAAATTTATTTTTTTATGGTGTTACTAACAAATAATTGAAGAGAGGAACAAAGTCTTAAATTTGGCATTCAGTACCAAATAATTCCAGATGTTTGCTTTGCCCTGAAGATAAAAAGAACCTACCCACTCCGATGTTGTGTTTGTTCTTCTCATCCTCCCTTGTCTTGATTTCTCTTTCATTTCATTTAATTTTAACCTTAATACTATAGACTGGCTTTATGAAGCCCTTGGGCTGCTGTGATGATATCTTTGCCAGTGGCTCTCTCTCTACCCCCATCACTGATGGGTCTCTTGGCCGGGAATGGTAATAATGGTGGTTCTTTCAGTTGATTCAGGAGTACTCCAAGTCAGCAGTCATATTTGGCATCACAAATAGGAGGGTGCCATAACCATACATCGCTGGATTGGGATTTAAAAGTTGTTAGTTGCCCTGTGAGCTATTCTTTAGTGATCAACTTAAGCAGGAGATTAAATTTATTTCCTGAAGATTTTTTTTCTTGGTCATTGACTGACATTATTGCTTTATTATTATCTACCTTATTCTCTTTATTATCGTTCTCTTAAAATTTTCTTTAAGTCATTTTATTTTGATCATTTTTTCTTTCATTTTTTAAAAAAATTGTGGCTCCTTTTAATCCATCTTTAAATATATATATATATATATATATATATATATATATATATATATAATTGATTTTTTTCACCAAGGAAGAGAGAGGGACAGAGTTAGAAACATCAATGAGAGAGAATCATCAATCAGCTGCCTCTTGCACACCCCGTACTGGGGATGTGCCCCCAACCAAGGTACATGCCCTTGACCAAAATCGATCCTGGGACCCTCCAGTCTGCAGGCCGATGCTCTATCCACTGAGTCAAACTGGTTTCGTGATCATTTTTTCTTATATTTCCCTTCCTATTTGTGATTTCTCAGACTTCTTCCTTTTTCTTAATCAGACTTATGCAAATGAGATTTTTCCTTCTACTTGATTGTAATGATGGAGTTTTTTATTGGAAAAGGACAGGAAGATGAGGTGAGGTAAGAAAGGTGGAGGTGCCCAAACTGGTTTGGCTCAGTGGATAGAGCGTTGGCCTGTGGACTTAAAGGTCCCAGGTTTGATTCTGATCAAGGGCATGTACATTGGTTGTGGGCACATCCTCAGTGGGTGGTGTGCAGGAGGCAGATGGTCAATGTTTCTCTCTCATCGACATTTCTAGCTCTCTATCCCTCTCCCTTCCTCTATGTAAAAAATCAATAACATATATTTAAAAAGAAAGAAAGATGGTGGTAAATATGCCACCTGCTAATTGTTAATATATTTGGGAATCTAATTTCTTTTTGATTTCTTGTGTTTGGGAGACCATAGAATCAGTTGGATACTTATATCAATTGGCTTTTGTGTGCAGAGCCTTACCAGAATCCTATATAATAAACATAATATGCAAATTGACCATCATACCCTTGCACAAGATAGCTACTCTCATGTAGTCACAAACTGGCTGCCCCATGTGGTCACAATATGGCCACCACAAGATGGCCAGCAGGAAAGGGCAGTTGTGGGCAATCAGGCCAAAAGGGGAGGGCAGTTAGGGGTGACCAGGCCTGCAGGGGAGGGCAGTTAGGGGTGAGCATGCCTGCAGGGGAGAACATTTGGGGGCAACCAGGCCTGCAGGGGAGGACAGTTGGGGGCAACCAGGCCGGCAGGGGAGGGCAGTTGGGGGTGACCAGGCCTGCAGGGGTGGGCAGTTAGGGGTGACCAGGCTTGCAGGGGAGGGCAGTTAGGGGTGACAGAGCTGGCAGAGGAAGGAAGTTGAGGGTGACCGGGCCTGCAGGGGAGGGAGAGCAATTGGGGGGGGGGGGGAACCAGGCCTGCAGGGGAAGGAGGGCATTTGGGGGGGACCAGGTCTGCAGGGGAGGACATTTGGGCGTGACCAGGCCTGCAGGGGAGGACAGTTGGCAGTGAATGGGTTGGCTAGGGAGCAGCTAGGCGTCTATCAGGCTGGCAGGGAATAGGTAGGGGGTGATCAAGCTGATAGGCAGAAGCAGTTAGAGGCAATCAGGCAGGCAGTCAGGCGAGCATTTGGGAGCAAGCAGTCCCTGATTGTGAGAGGCCTTTGGACAATTCCTTAGGAATCCCAGATTGGAGAGTGTGCAGGCTGAGCTGAAGGACACCTCCCCCCCTTGCAGTGCATGAATTTCATGCACCGGGCCTCTAGTATTACTGATAAATCCCTACTTCCCAGAAGCTAGGCCACCTTGTGGGAGAAAGGATCAACCCATGCAGAAAAATATTTCAGCAAAGGTAAAACAACATGACCGAAAGAAAATGTGATATCAAGGTCATATATTGGGAATAAAGGAGAGATAAGGAGCTAAACTCCTTTCAGAAGGAGCTAAGTTTAGAGTATATAGAGATGTTTATATTGGTCATAAACAGGGCTGTATTGTAAGTAATTTTGTTTGAAGGTTGGTGAAGTATTGACTAAGGCAGTGGTCAGCAAACAGAGGCTCAAGAGCGGCACTTTGGCCCCTTGAGTGTGGCTCTTCCTCAAAATACCACGTGCGGATGCGCATATACAGTGCAATTGAAACTTCATGGCCCATGCACAGAAATCGGTTTTCGGCCTGGGAGAGTCTCTTTTGAAGAAGTGGTTCTAACACCGAGCCACACTCAAGGGGCCAAAAAGCCGTATGTGGCTCGCGAGTTGAGGTTTGCTGACCACTGGACTAAGGGATAGGACCTATTCTGGGGCTCAGAAAACAAGGTTTTGTTTCCAGAGGACAGTTAAATATGGATAACAATATCAGTACTGAATTAGGCAGATTTTTATTAAAATGTGATCTGAGTGTCTGTATTTATTATACCTAGCCTTACATCTATCAGTAGAATAATTGCTAACAAAGCATTTAAAGGGATGTACAGATGATCCAGGCAGAATTTCCTAATTTGCTTTTTTTTTTTTTTAATCTTTGGAGAAATCCTAGTTGAAACTGGAAAAATTTCAAGTTTTATTATTGCTCTTTACAAATTATAAGGATTTTGATATTGTCTAGTTAAAAATTCAATAGGTTTTAGAATCTAGTTATTAATTGACTTTAGTTCTCTACAGTTTTGTTGCTTTATAAGAGGACTCTTGCCCTGGCCAGTGTGGGTCATTTGGTTGGACTGTCATCCCTTAAACCAAAAGGTTGCAGTTGCAGTTTCTGGTTCGGGTGTGTACGGGAGGCAACTGACGGATGTTTCTCTCTCAAGTTAATGTTTCTCTGTTTCTCCTACACCCTCTCTCTTTTTCTAAAAAAATCAATAAAAATATATTCTCAGGTAAGGCCAAAAAAAAAAAAATAAAGAGTACTCTTAAGGTTATTAAAATCAACTTAAAAGCAGGGTAAATGGTGTGTACCTATAAACTCAGACTTATTAGCACTTGAGTAAAAAAAAATTGGTCTCAGACATGACAATTAGGATATTCCTCTAAACCACGTATATTGCCCTTGCTGGTTTAGCTCAGTGGATAGAGCATCAGCCCACAGATTGAAGGGTCCTTGAGTGTGGGAGGCAATCAATCAATGTGTCTCTCTCACATCAATGTTTCTCTCCCCCTCCCTTTTACTCTCTCTAAAATTTAGTGGAAAAATATCCCTGGGTGAGAATTAACAAAAACAAAAGAACACATATACTATAGTATTTTTAAAGCCTGCAACCAAAATGTAGAATCATTGTGTTTTATAGCACTTGAAATTATATCTGATATTCCTGTACCTCTGTGCTCTCCTGGTACAGCTTTTGGTTTACCTTAGTGGTGCAAGAATGACTCTTACACTTAAGTAACGTACATTGCTTGACTGCACAGATGACAACAGTGTTGAATGTACTCAGTAAAAGAAAATTAGTACAATAGTGATTTTGCCAGTTCGTTTTTACTGATATTTATTTACTTTGTATGACTATAGCTCTTGTAAAGGAATTAAAAACCCAGAAATTAGAGCCAAGAACAGAGCGGGTGTGTGCTCCTCCTGCCCACCACAAGTTGGTTTGAGCATTGCTCCATATGCCAACAAGGTTGTAGGTTTGATTTCTGTCGGGGCACATATCCAGGTTGCAGGTTCAATCCCAGATCGGGGAGCATGTGGGAGGCAACCTATTGATTTTTCTCTTACATTGATGTTTCTCTCTCCTTTCTTCTCTCTCTCTCTCTCTCTCTCTCTCTCTCTCTCTCTCTCTCTCTCTCAAAACAAACAAACAAATAAATAATCCTCAAGTGAGGATTAAAAGAAAGATATTCAGGGAAATAAAACCTAGAAATTTTAAAAATGCAAACTTGAATTTGTCATACGCTGAGCACTTTACTGAATCCACTTGAAGTGATGTGTAGACATACCCTGCAGTAGTTTATATGCAAATAAAGGTTATACAAATACAGTGTTTTATAATAAGGGACTTGAGCATTTGCGATTTCTGTATCTGCTGGAGTTCCTAAACCAGTCTCCCACAGAATCTGAGGGATGACTGTACCTGTTCATTTCTGTATACTTCTGGCAAGAGGCAGATAGATAGTGCTGTATATAAGAATTGTATATACTTCTGAGCATTTACTTTAGTAGGCATTTTAATGTTTCAGAAAATTAAAAGGGAAAGGCTGAACCTATGTAGTTTTTTTTAGAAACTGTAGAGACACTCTGAAAAAATATAAAAGGAGGAACCATAGTTGAAATGTAACTTAGATGAAATGAAACTCTTAGAGGAACAGAAAACAGTGAAGAAAGAGTATGATTTGAATTAAGAGTGAAGTGCTATAAAACTGGTCAACTAGAAGCACTTGATGCAAATACTCAACAAACTAATCAAGGTTGAAGAGCATAGAAAATATGTGTCATGGCAAGAGCTTGGTAATGCAGAATATCAGGAACCATGTGTAAATGCTGTAACTATTTCCTATTACGAGAACATATAAAAGGAAATTTACATAGGATACAAAGCCACAGATACCTGCATGAAAGTACAACTTGTCAGTGGATATCAGCGCAGGCTAAGATTAGGTCACGGCCTTGAAATGGTCCAGTGGGTTTCAAGTATGTGGGTAGGTAAATAAAGTACATCAACATCTTCTTTATAACTACTTAAGATCTGCTGGAACAAATAGTTATTATGCTAGCCATGGAAAGTTGAGGTTTCTCCTACATATGGTCTTAGCAAAGACAGATCATCTTATATTAAAAAAAGACATGCTCAACTTGGGCTGTGAAATTGTAAATAAACCCTACTTTACAGATTCTTCTTCTTGCTGAAACATTAGCCTATGTTTTGGAGAAAGCAATAATGTTTTTAGATTAAAAGAAACAATTCTTCATTCTCTTTATTAATATTAAATACCAAACATTTTACTTTTATGTCATATAAACCTCTTCGAATACATAGATTTTTAGTAACCAGGAAATAAATCTGTGCAGTCGAGAAATGTCAGAGCTCATGAGAGAGATTATGAATTGCATTTGGGAAAATGGGGGATACTTATCAATTGGAAAACCTGATTTTATTTCTGCATAGCAATGGTTTAAAGAAAATGTTGTCAGGCATATTTATCTTGGATATATATCTTGAATTTTTATGTGACAAGGGAAATAGAAATAAATTTATATTTGGCCCCAAAAAAGGGTGTATGTTATAGATATGCAGCTCCTGCCTAGAACTGTCTGCTTTTTTGTTGTTGACCAAAAATAAACATTTCTGGTTTAACTTTTTGAAGGCAATTTGAATGGTTTCCATTTTGGAAATCATGTGATTTTCTATTAACTAGTGGGTGGTAAGGTGGTCAGATGAAGTGTTTAGTTCACCCAGCAGCATCAGATTGATCTGGCAAATGGAATTCTTTTAACTGTTGGAAAACATTTTGTTTCCTTCATCCTTTGGCAGGAGCAGACATCGTCTGTGGTTTCCTCACAGAAGTTTGGGTGGGCAAATTTGGGATGTGTAAATAGAAACAGCAGACAGAGAGTTTGTCTCTGGCAGTTGGAAAGGCCCAGTGAGGATCTTAGGAAGAGACTGATGACATTGATGATGTGGCGGGGGATCGGTTGTTCGAGTCCTGAGAGAGGAATTAAACCATGTGGACATAAATGATGAATGCAAATGCTCAGAATAAAGTGATGGTTCTTTCTTAAGGAAATACGCCAAAGATTTTAGGTTGAGGTTCCTAAAAAATTTGCTTTTGATATGGATAAGAACAAACAAGTTCCTCTTTTTGTTTCGCCTCCATTTCCTTCTGTGACATGTCATCAGTGATTTCTCAGTTACTGTCTCTGTCTCTCATGATGTATGACCTTGGGCAAGATATTAACCACTCTTTGCCTCAGTTTCTCATCTATAAAATGGGTTTGTGGAGATTGAGCTATGTCTAAAGCTATTATAATTGTCCCGGGCATAGAATGAGCACTGTGTAAGTGTTAGCTGCTATAACAATAATTGTTATGCAATCATTATCATCATACTTCTTATTTCAGTAGAAGGAGAAAGCTTCTTGAGGAGGAAGCTATTGGCTTCCTCTAATAACCTTAGTATATTTTATGTATTTTCATAGAAATGAATCAGGAATGAATTGTTTAGTGTTTAAAGTGATTTATAATGTATCCATGTTACCTTTAAAATTCATTTTTGAAAAATACCAGTAACTAGGGATATTTTCTATTTTCTTGGCATTTTTTCCAGATTAAATCGCAAGCCAATAAATGTCAAATTAAAACCATATAGGTACCTGTTCCCTAAGGGCATTATGTCTTACAAAGCTATGCCGTAATTCTTCTTTTAAAAAAAATCTTTATTGTTGAGATTATTACAAATGTCCCTCTTTTTTTCCCATTGCCCCCACCACCCAGTTCCTGCCCTGCCCCAGGCCTTGGCCACCCTATTGTCTGTGTCCATAGGTAATGCATATATGCATATAAGGTCTTTGTTTAATCTCTTCCCACCCCCACCCCTTATCCCTCTGAGAATCATCAGTCTGTTCCATTTCCATACCTTTGATTCTGTTTTATTCATCGTTTTATTCTGTTCATTAGATTTCTTGTTTATTTTGGTTTTTAGATTCAATTGTTGATAGATAAGTATTTGTTGCCATTTTCTTGTTCATATTTTTAAAATCTTTTTCTTTATCTTCTTCCTTTTCTTAAGGAATACCCTTCAACATTTCATATAATACTGGTTTAGTGGTGATGAACTCCTTTAGCTTTTTCTAGTCTGTGATGCTCTTTATTTTACCTTCAATTTTAAATAATAGCTTTATTGGGTAGAGTAATTTTGACTGTGGGTCCTGCTGTTCATTATTTTGAATATTTCTTGCCACTCCCTTCTGGCCTGCATAGTTTCTGTTGAGAAATCAGCTGACAATTTTATGGGCATTCCCTTCTAGGTAAGTAGCTGCTTTTCTCTTGCTGCTTTTGAGAGTCTCTCTTTGTCATTTTAATTGTGGTGTCTTGGTGTGGTCCTCTTTGGGTTCCTCTTGTTTGGGACTCTCTGTGCTTCTTGGACTTGTAAATCTATTTCTTTCACAAGATAGGGGAAGTTTTCTGTCATTATTTCTTCAAATAGGTTTTCAATATCTTGCTCTCTCTCTTCTTTTGGCACCCCCATAATGCAAGTGTTGGTATGCTTGAAGTTGTCTCCGAGGCTCCTTAGACTATCTTCATATTTTTGAAGTTAGTTCCTAGAGTTTCTAATTACATAGACTTCATCTCTGATAATGGCTGAGAAATACATTGTTTCCAGATTTCTTTGTGTTATTTAATAAATATCTATGACTCTTCCTCACATTTCTTTGCTTGTCAATGTAACATTTTATTTATCTTTACGTTTTCCTGAGTATCACAATTCTCCTCTCCCCCTTCATAGAAGGAACCTTAAATTATTTTCTTTTTATGCTTTTCCCCTTACTTCTTGGCTCAGATTCTTTTTTCTTTGTTGTATATTTGTGTGTGTGTGTGTGTGTGTGTGTGTGTGTGTCCGGGGGAAGCTAGAGTAAATGGTATTTTCCTGAATTATTTATTGACAGTTACAACTACTATTTATTATCAACATTTATCTCATTTAATCTTCTTTTTAGTTCTAAGAGATGAGTCTCATTACTTCTTTCTTTGAGAGAGAGAGAGAGAAAAAAAAGAGAGAGATATGCTATATTTGGGCTGCACAGCTGATAGTGGTAGAACTAGGATTGAACCTAGTTTGCTAGTGATGTGTTTGGTTTTCAAATTATAAAGTATACAGTGTTTGATCTTGCACATATAAAGAGGCTGAACTGAAATTTCTAAGTTCTGTTGAGAAACTTAGTTTATTTAAATTTGGTTCTTGCTCTCTCCCTGTTATTTACAGCTAGAAAAATAAAAGGCTTCAAATATAACCAATAAGAACCATACCACTTTTACATTTTGTTGTAAACTAGTGTTTATACAACCCATGACTTGACAGTCAACCAAACCATCTTATATTACCGTCTTCTGAATGTAGCTGGAAGTGGCTTAGCAAAATCTTGAAACCTCTGACTCTAATATTTGTGGTATCGTAAAGCAAACAACTTCAGGGCTTTCAGGCTTGGGTGGTGCACAGCCTGTGCATGACATAGGTGCTTATTCTCACTGTTGACTCCTTTGCTTTCATGAGCAGTTTTGCTGACAGGGAAGAGAGATTATTTCTGGTGGAGAAATCTTTGAGAAAGCCATCAGCCTTTTTCTTTTTCCATTAGAAATGCAATAACTAATGATAATAGCTTACATTTTTTGAGTGCTGACAATGTGCCAGGCACAGGTCTAAGTGCTTTCTGTATATTTATACATGTTATCGTTCATAGTAATCCTACTATGTTTTCCATTTTACAGATACAGAAATTGAGAGGCAGAAAGGAGAAATAACTTTTCAAGGTCACAGGGCTAATATGTGGCAGGTTGGGCCTTCAAACCTTGGCATCCTGCCTCCTAGAGTCAGCCTCCTTAATCGCTCTGTTATACTGACATTTTATTGCACGAACAAAGAAAGGTATAGGTAACTCATAAATAGCTGTTCATGTTTTTTGGAAAAGGTTTCACTTGATGCCTAGTGGCAGTTCAAAATAGTTAAGTGATTGCTACTCATTAAATTCTTAACTCATATAAAATGAATTATTTGTCTTGTATCTAATATTATGGTGTAACACTGTACATTAAAAATACTCTTTTGTGTTTCTACAGATTGAGGTAAACTTGCATTTCCAGTAAACAAAATGATTCCCTAGAAAGACTGTTGAAAACAAAACTTTGAAAAGTGAGTTCAGAATCAAAGTAACAGTCACAGAATGATCAAGTAATTTGGTTAATCTATAATAAGTAGTGTAAACCATGCCTTATTGGTTCTGTACTCACTTGATCCTTTTAGGTGAATATTCCAGAAATAACAGGTAAAAATATTTGGAATTACCCAGGCTGGCTTTAGGCAGAATTTGTCCTGTCATCTATCTCTGGCACCTTAGTTCCTCTGCTTTTCCCCAATTACTAGGTGGGGTTATGGTGCCAAACTATCTTTATTCACTGTCAACAGTGATAGTCACATTAATGTTTAAAAGTATGGTACATTATCTCTCTGGGCATTTTCATTGAATTAAAAAAAAAATCAAAACCTGGGCTTTGGGATTACTTTGGAGATTTGCCTCACTCCTTTGTGAAACTCAAATTTCTCCTTTTCATCCTGTGTCTTTTCTAACAGACTGTTTTGGTGTCAAGTCTAGGCCTCAAGGAAGAGGCTTGGGTGGCACAACTTACTATCAGTGGCATGACATACATAATAATAATAGTGAACGGTATAAGTGGTTCGTTGTTGAACACCAGTTTGATCTCACCTTCCTTCCTTTTTCATGGTTGAGAGGTAGTGAATAAGTTAAGACATGGTATATTATTCTATCTAATAAAGATAGACCATTGACCATAACTCTATGACAAAGATGACTGCACCTACAGCCAATAAGGAGAGAATATGCAAATTGACACAACAAGGTGAGAGGTGGCTCTGGCTGGAGTAAAGGCGGTGCCGGCAACCAGGGGAAGGAAGACCTATTTTGTACGAATCTTTGTGCATTGGGCCGCTAGTCTCTCAATATTTAGTATAACCCTGTGTCCCATACCAGGCCTCCTCACTGTCTCTCATCTGAACTATTGAGGTAGGTGAATTGATTACACTAATGATTCCAGCCCAGGTTTTGGAAATGGTTAATGGTATAATTTTTGCATATTTGCAAGGCAAATTCAAATGGAGCATAGTTGCTCCTCCTTTTGTTCCTAAGGCCATAGTATGTGGTAAAGTCAGCTACTGCCTTGAATTCACCTAATCTAGAGAAACAAATACCCTGTTTCCCTGAAAATAAGACAGTGTCTTATATTAATTTTTGCTCCCAAAGATGCACTAGGTCTTATTTTCAGGGGATGTCTTATTTTTCCATGAAGAAGAATACAGTACACATTTATTGTTAAATGAAAATAAAGGAAATTTATTACCTGTATATCGTACGGTAGTACGGTAGTTGTCAACACAAACCAGACAAACTGGGAATCCTACAGTATCAAGAATGTACTCAGTTTTTCAATGACAATCATGTCATCATCTTCTGGAACATCATCATAACAATCCAATTCCTGAATTTCCTGGTGAATTTCTTGTGACTCCATTTCTTTCAGAATCAGTGAACCAAAACTCTCATGTTTAGCAATAGCACTGTCTTTAAATGAGTACTTCTTGTCAAGGTAGCCTGCTCGCAGTGCATTTGCAATGCAACTGTCAGTGATTTTTCTCCCATGAATTCTTCACCCAAGTCACAACTTCTTGCAGTTTAAGTTTCACAAAAATTCCATGCTGATTTCTCTCCATTCTATTTTCAATGTAGTCATTAATTTCCATGTGCAAATTGTCTTTGAATGGCTTGTTTATTGCAATGTCAAGAGTCTGGAGATAGACCATCATTCCTGCAGGAATCATTATCTGATCTATTTTTCTTGCGTGAAGAAATGTCTTCATGTCTTTAGCTCTGTGAGTGCTGGATGCATCCCAGACCTCTTTTGCTCCCTCACATAACAAGCAGCAGCATTAAATTGACCCACTTCTTTATAACTGCTTGTGTGGCCCAGGCTGTTTCAGTTTCAAGAATAAAAATGCCCCAAACACGTTCAATCTTTTCCTACTTGCCCTTAGAAATGATTAAAGGTGGGATTTTAGTGCCATCCAGATGAATTGCCAAAATACAGGAAACACATGCACTTTTGTAAGCAGTGGAGGGAATGTACACTAAGGAGGCACCCCGCTGTTCAATTGTTGTTTGTGATGATTGGCCCATAAACACTGCAGTTTCTTCCATAGCAATCATGTTGGAAAGATTGTATTTAGAGAAGTCAGCATCATCAATAAAGGACTTGAATGCAAGTGCTCGCTTAATAACTTGAGTATCTTCCAACCTAAACAATGTTGTAGATCTTGTTAAAGACAGTTCACTTCTCTGAAGGAAATTATCCAGCCAGTATTGTGATGCTTTGAAGTCTTTGGGGGCTCTGTCAAACTGTGGTGCCATTGCAAGGGCAAATTCTTGGATCTGAGCCCTGTTCACAACCAAAGCCTTTGCTCTCCTGTCAACAACCCATTCACAGATCAGGTCTTCCAGCTTGGAAAATAATGGTTGCCGACCTGATCCACATTTGCGCTTTTTAGCATTTCCCTTGTCCACTTGTTCAATGAGGTTACCATACTCTGCTCGCCATTTTCGGACCAATCAGATACTCAATATCTTCTCTTTGCAGAAAGCAGTAAGATTTTGGCTCCAAGAGTCTTCCACGATTCCTTTCTTGTACTCCATGGAGTAGCTTTTTTTTTTTTTTTTTTTTTGCGCTCATTTCTAGGGTTAAAAAAAAGGAATTGGGTATCAAGGTGGGGGGAGAGGGATCACTTAAAATGACACAGGGGGGATCAGAGGAAGGAATCAAAATGGCACAGGAGAATCAGAGGTGGGATTACCATTTTAGTAACCCCTTTTTACAGTCATTTTGATTGTCCCCTCTGATCCTCCTCTGTCATTTCAAGTGATCCCTCTCCGCCCACCCCTGTGCACCTTCACCAGACATCCCCCCTACCCCTTTATCAGACATTTACCCCCTGAGGCCTGCCTGGGGACTGTCACTGGGCTTGCTGGGACCTGGATCTGGGGTGGAGCAGAGTCTGCCACTGACTGAGAACCTTCAATCATCATGAAGGCGGCGACGAGCATCAGGTAGTGTCACCAGAGACAGACCAGCACTCACCACCTTTGCTGCGTCCTGTCTACTCTAATCCTCCTGTTTTTCTACACGTGTCTGTGAAAGTCTCCTCCTCTCTCCCGCCCAGCACTCACCGCTCACTCCGACCTCTGCTCTGCCTTCACACAGCAGTGATGTCAGGACTCCGCGTAAGGTCACTCGTTGCTAGACACCAGTTGGGTCGTCCCTAGCGACCAGTTTATGGTAAATTAATTTTCATTCTGAGACAGAGCCTGGGGGCCTTATTTTCGGGGGATGCCTTATATTTCTCACAGAAGGAGACCTGTAAGTAGGTCTTATTTTCGGAGGATGTTTTATTTTTGGGGAAACGCGGTATGTCTTTTGTCTTTTTTATTTCTCTGTGTCTCCTTTATTATGTTCTTTTGCATTGAGGGAATATTTTCTAATGTAACATCTTAAATTCTTTAATGATGTTTTCACTGGACTTGTTGAGTATTTCTTTTTTCTTAGTGGTTGCTGTAGGGATTACCATATACAGCTTAACTTATCAGCATCAACTTCAGGTTGAAACTTGGTAGCTTAAATCCACTGGTATTGTAAAATAAATTTAGCCCTCTTGCTCCGTAACCCCTTTTGTGGCATTATTGTTATACATATTGCATCTTATAATGTTACAAACCCAACAATATGTTGTTATAGATATTACTTTATCATATGAAGTTCTTTCCTTAGCCCAATACAGCTTTGCTCCCACACTTCTCCTTTAAAAAATATATATTTTCATTGTTTTTTTTACCGAGAGGAAGAGAGAGGGATAGAGAACTAGAAACATCGATGAGAGAGAATCATTGATCAGCTACCTCTTGCACACCCCCCACTGGGGCTGTGCCTGCAACCAAGGTACATGCCCTTGACCAGAATCGAACCTGGGACCTTTCAGTCCGCAGGCTAACGCTCTATCCACTGAGCCAAACCAGTTTTGGCCCACATTTCTCCTTTGCACTGGTATTGGCAAATACCTCACATATATCTTACATTTCTATATATTTTAGACACAACAATTCATCATATGCGTACCATTTTATATAATTGATTTTTATATTAACTATGAAAAGAAAGGAACGTGAATTTATAATCACATGATTACCTTTACTGGTGTTCTTTTTTTCATTGTGTGGATTTGACTTAACTTTTGTTTTGTTTTTTTTGTTTTTTTGTTTTTTAAATATTTTATTGATTTTTTACAGTGAGGAAGGGAGAGAGACAGAGAGCCAGAAACATTGATGAGAGAGAATCATCAATCAGCTGCCTCTTGCACACCCCCTACTGGGGATGTGCCCGCAACCAAGGGACATGCCCTTGACCGGAATCGAACCTGGGACCTTTCAGTCTGCAGGCTAATGCTCTATCCACTGAGCCAAACCGGTTTTGGCTTGACTTACCTTTTGTAGTTACTTGCTTTCAGTCTGAAGAACTTCCTTTAATATTTCCTGTAAGGTGGGTCTTCTAAGGAACAAATTTTCTCAGTTTTTATTTATCTGGAATAGTCTTTATTTCATGTTCATTTTTTTAAAAAAAAATGTTGAATTCAGAGAGGGAGGAATGGAGTGAAGGAAGAGAGAAACATTTAATGTGAGAGAGATTCATTGATTGGTTGCCTCCTGTATGTGCCCCAACTGGGGATCAAACCCATAACCTAGGTATGTGCCCTGACAGGAATCAAACCTATAACCTAGATATTTGACTGGACAGGAATCAAAACCGTGACTTTCTGGTGCATGGGACAATGATCCAGTCAACTAAACCACCTTGGTCGTGGCTTCATGTTGCTTTTTGAAAGATAACTTTGCTGCATATGAAATTTTTGATTGATATTATTTTCCTCTGAGCATTTAGAATACATTATCCAACTCTTCTGGCCGCTATTGTTTTTGGCTGAGAAGTCACCTGTTAATCTCATTGAGGGTTTCTTGTAAATAATGGGTTTATTTTTCTCCTGCTACTTTCAAGATTTCCTGTCCTCTACTTTCAATATTTTTATTATGATATATCTGTTTGTGGATATATATATATATATATTTTTAAATTCTACTTGAAGTTTATTGATCATCCAGGATTTTTTCAATAAAATTGGGAAAGTTTAACTTTTTTTTTTTTTTTTTTTAATGTTCTGCTCCTTTTTATCTTCTCCTTTTGGTACTTCCATTATGGGTATGTCCACTTAATGGTATCCTTCATTGTTCTGAGGCTATCTTCATTTTTCTTCTTTTTTTTTTCTCTCTGTTTTTTTTTTATTTGATCTCTATTTTAAAGTTTGTTTATTCTTGCTCTGTCAGTTCATGTCTACTATTGAGCCACTCCAGTGAGTTCCACACTTGACCCATTACTATACTTTTCAAATTCTGAATTTCTATTTGTTTCTTTTTTATAATTTATCTGTTGATACAACATTGTCATCATTCCTTTCTTCACTTCTTTTTTAAAAAAATATATATTTTATTGATTTTTTAACAGAGAGGAATGAAGAGGGATAGAGAGCTAGAAACATCGATGAGAGAGGAACATTGACCAGCTGCCTCTTGCACACCCCCTACCGGGGATGTGCCCACAGCCAAGGTACATGCCCTTGACCGGAATCCAACCTGGGACCTTTCAGTCCGCAGGCCGACGCTCTACCACTGAGCCAAACCGGTTTCGGCTCTTCACTTCTTTAATCATGGTTTTCTTTAGTTCTGAGAACATGTTTATTATGGTTACTTTGAAACTTTTTAATGAGAAATCCCACATCTGATCACGTTCATGGGGAGTTTCTGTTGCCTGCTTTTTCCCTGGTGTATGGGTCATACTTTCTTATTTGTTTGCATGCATCATAATTTTTGTTGTTGTTGGAAACTGGACATTTTAGATATTGTAGCAACTCTAGACACTGGTTGTCCTTCTCCCACCACCCTTCTTCTGGGGCTTAGTTATTTGCTAGCTTATTTCTTTAAAGTGGCAGGTATGTTTCCCCTCTCATCATCATTGGTAAGCCTTTGATGTTGATCCTCAGCAGCTTTGGATATGCCCAGTGTCACCCTAGAATGATAGTGATATTAGTAGGGCTCTTTTTAACTTTTTCTGACCGCACCCAACTGGTGAGCTCCACTGATTGCTGCAGTAGGAATTTGCTGAGTTTAGAGAAGGGAAGAAGGGAGTGGTGGTGGTTGATACCACAAACTCTCCTTTCTTACCAGTTTTCATGAGTAGATACTTTCATTTTCTCTCTGCCCTTTGGAGCATTTCCAGAGGCTTTAAATGATCATTGCTTTAATAATAATCACCAGTGTCACTGGGGAGCAGATCAGCTGAGCCCCTCACACTGCCTTGCTGGAAGTCTGTCCTGTCTTCCATAGGCTTTTCACTAGTGTGAAGTGATAATGTATTTAGGCTCAAACAAGTTTTGGTAATGTTCTCTGATGTTTCCATAGTATTCTTTACTTTTTTATATCACTTTTCATATTTAATTATTATTTCTTGTGTATTATATTTCTTCTCCTAGAGCAGGGTTTTCTAAGACTTTTTGACTATGTTCCACAATAAGAAGTACGAGTATATGTTATATCCTATTTAGATTATACATATATTATTTTTATTAATGTTTTACTAAGCAGCACCTACTCTTTCTAAGTGTGATATACTATGATATTTTCCATTCTATCTTCCTTTATTAAAAAAGAATGCTTGGTTGCTATCCATGTAGTTGATTTCATAACTTGCAATTTGAGAAACACTCTCTACTCCTTGAGGCAAGGGACCGTGTCTGGGGTACACATCTTATCTCTAATCTCTGGCATAGTGCCTTGCACACAGAAGGCACTTAATGAATGTTTGTTAAATGACTATGTGAATGCTGGACTTTCAGAGTCTTTAACAAGTTAGAATGAATTGAGATACTTTAAGAGAAATCACAGCACACAGTTAGAAATCTCACTTGAATCCTGAATCCTTTGATTGTGGAGTCCCTATAAATATCTCTCAGGACTAGTGCTTAGGATGTGTCTTTTTAGATGAATAAAAGTATGCCATGGTAAGTTTCTTTTTCCAATGAAAATGAAGGGCAAAATCCAGGAAATACCATGTAAACATTTTGTACTTTCTTAACATCTTTCTTTCTAAATGCTTAAAGGAGGAAATCTGTACTGTAAGGAAGGAGGCATAGAAATAAAGAAGAAAACATAGACAAAGTAATTATGTCTGGACTAGTTTATTCTCAAAACTTAAATTAACCAAAGGTTACAATTATGCTCTTTATGCTCATAGGAAAACTTTCAAGATCTTTGCCCACAGTTGGTAGGCAAAAGGACCCATACTTACTTATTCTTTGATTTTCTTTTTTCTTTTTTTGAGAGCCCACCCAAATAGATGTGGTTAAGCCTTTTGAGGATTGCCAGACCGAAAATACAATTCTTGGGGCATGACAAGGAACAAGCAGTAGCGCTTTATTAAGACTTAGGCTAGGTACATATGTTATTGTGGAAGAGTGCCATGAGGAAAAGAACTTCCTGAGGCCCCACGGGAAGATGGGTTTTGTGGAAAGCTATGATGTAAAATTAAAGGAGTTCGACTCTAAGTTTCCATCTCCGCCTCACCATGGGAGAAGTCCAGTCTTGTCTTCAGCAGGGCCAGAAGAGGCCACTGCCCAGGATTTCTGTCCCATATTAAAGCCCAGTCCAGCATCTGGCTAGTTTAGATTGTGCTCCCAGCTGCAGTCCATTGCATGTGGGGTCCTCACGGCAATGGGCCATGCAGCTGCTTAAGGCCACATGGCTATTGAGAGAGAACACGCCAACACACAGGCGAGAGCAGGTCACTGAGAAAGGGAGAGCAAGAGGGCAAGAGAGGAAGGGCAACAAGAGAGAGGGAACTCTTTGGGGATTTTAACTTTCCAAGATCCTTTTAGGGTCCAGCCTCTAGCCAGTCTATTGTTCCCCAGACTAGACTGATAGGAAAGCACCTTCCTTATGTCACCTGACTTCACTGTGCATGGGACCATCTTTTCCTTTGTTCCATCTAATCCCCCAAAGGTCTGCAGGGAATGGACCTGTGGTTCCCTGGGGAGAGCGAAGCTGTAGCATCCTGGTGAAGTTGCCAGATGACCACACTTCTAAAGTCTGGCCTCTCATTTGCTTTCTTCCCTTTTTAATATGAACAATTAGCTAATTATGATGATAACACATGCATACCAAATCAAGCTGATTCTTGAGATTACCTTGCCCCTAAATGATTGGTCTTGAAGATGAGGTAGGGGAGGGTAAGAGAAAGCCCAGGCTCCCTGTGACAGGAAGAGCAGCATCTGTTAAAGAAAAGTTGGCCCAAGGAATTAATGCCACAGGTCATGTGGTACTGTTAGGATATCTGCAGTCTAAGTCGAGATGAAAACTTCTTCAAGAACAAACAAACCCAGCAACAAAAAAACTTCATAGATGTAACAGGAGATCTCCCTTATGAAATCCTTAGTTGACATTGGAAATGAATATTATCTTGGGGGTAGAGTTAGAGGGAGACCCAATAAAAGCTTTGTATTTCATTTCCTGGTGGTTGAGGAGTTCACATACTAGACTTGGAAGCAGATAATACCTCATAGTACAACCAACAGGAATTATCTTCTCTGTCTGGAGAAACCAAGCATCTGGCTTTCTGAATTTATGAAATTGTAATTCAGGGAACTGATTAATTTTACAATATAAGGTGTGAGGGCTGTGGCTGCTGCCAGATGTAATTGAGATCCATTCTTGCCTTTCTCACTCTGCTCCTGCTCTTTCTGATCCTATGCTCAAAGTCTCTCTAGTAGGTTTTAGTTTTGTTAGACCAAGGTTGCTCTTGTCACCATGGCTTTTTTATTTTAAGTAAACTTTTTAAAAGAGCAGTTTTAACTTCACAGTAAAATTGAGTGGAAAGTGTACAGTTCCTATATATCCCCTCCTCTGATACATGCATAACCTCCCCCTATCAACACCCTGTACAGAGTGCTACATTTGTATAAGTGATGTACAGCGTGTCTGATTGATATATCCTAATCATCCAGAGTTCATCATTTACCTTCTGATGTAGTACATTTTGTGAGATTGGAGAAATGTTTCGTAAAATGTATTCACCATAATAGTATCTTAGAGAGTGGTTTCACTGCCCTAAAAATCATCTGTGCTCTGTCTGCTCCTCCTTCTCCTGCCCTCAACCTCTGTCACACTTTTTGTTATTATTTTCAAAAATTGCTTGAGGTACCAGTTCTGATAGAATTCTATGCCTGTGCTGACCTGTTGAACTGTATTTTGACCATGATATAGTTCAGAGAAATTCTACTTACGTAAGGACTGCTGATATCTTTTATTTGTTCCTTTTCTCTCTTCCTTTCTCCAAATAAGGGGAAGTCAGTGACCATATTGTGTGAAAACAGAAGTGTTCTTTTTATTTCCTCAGATTTTCTTGATGGTCTGCTAATCGAAGATACTTCTGGACAAACGATAAAATCCGATAATACAGCCCTAAGTAGTAAGGTTTTGCTTAGGACCATTAGAGATAGAAGAAAATTTAAAACTGGTTCCTGCTCTCTATTTACAGGTAATGGTCGTATTTTCCACAGATCTCATATACGTAAATGACAATCTTCCTAAGTATCATTTACTAAAAGTCTATATAAGAGTATCATTTACTGATATAACTCTTGAGTACCTTAATGCACATCCAGATAATTTCCTCTTGCTGCATCCCTTTTTGAAGAATCTGCCCAGAATTTAGCACTTGTCAACCACCAATCTTTGTGGGAGGAGCAGCTGATCGAGTAGAAACCAATGTAGAGACTCCGTTGTCTAGATGGAACCAGTTAGATTCTTTCCTGAGAATGGTAACCTTAAGATATTGAATTCATTAGATGATGGCTGAAAGATCATGTAATGTTGTGACCACATTCTTAACTAGGATACCATAAAAACCATGTGCAAGCCCTGGGGAACAAGAAATAGAGGAAGCTAGTCCATAGGGAGAAACTATGGAGTGGAACAGACGGGTGGAGACCCATAGGAGATGGTGGTGTGAGTTGTAGTCGCAGTTTTTATTTGGCCCAACTAACCTCTCTTTTCTTTCCTTGAGTATCCATGAGATCTTTTGTTGTAGCTTTTTCATAGCAACACTCTCCCCCATTCAACTTGAGCTAGTTGTATGGGTTTTTGGTCTACAACTGAGATATAGTGCCGGTAGAATCTAGTATAATGGTACAACACAGCCTTACATAATTAAGGTCTTGAAGACTCTTTGGGTTGAGAGACACAAAAAGATTGAAAACCAAGGTCTAATTACCAGTGCAGAATAAATATAAGTTGAGGCAGCTGCAGTTATTGTTTTCTTCACCTGTAGTCATTTATTCATTAACCACCCTTTCCTTTTCTAATCTAAAGAATGCCTATATCATTTAATATTTTCTCAAAAAAGAAAAAAAGGTCTGCTGTTTTCTGCCTCTTTAGTCAAAAAAATTTTTTTTTCAATTCCTTCTTATAACTTCAGAACTCTAGATGCTAGGAAACTTGGATTCTGTTCTGGTCGGAATTCTAACCACATGGTTGGTTTAAGGAAGGTCTTTCATCCCTCTGCACCCTCTGCCTTCCCTATGAAGTGAAAGAGTTGGTTTGGATCATTGGCTTCCAATCCGTAACTCCTGCACTCCTTAAAGGAAATATTAATAGGTTTCAGGGGTTAGGACATGGGCATGCATTGCGGAGGAGGAGGGGGCGGGAAGAGGGCATCATTAAACTAGTGTTAATGAGATGGCATGTTGAACCATTTTAAAAACCTTTTTCTTCCATATGATATTCTTGACAAGATATTAATGAAGAAGGTCAAGAAATCAAGCTATTAATCATGCATTTGCTATAGATGAAATAAATATGCCTATTTTTTACTTAATGACTTTAATTCATTCCTATAAACCATGTCACTAAGTGAAAAGTTAGTAAAGAAAATAATTATTTCTGGTAACTTTATTGGGAAAAGTTATTCTATGTTTCATCCCAACCCAAGATATCCAAGTATTTACCCCAAATAGAAAAATTTGTCATTGAGCAATGAAAACATTTTTATGCTGTAAGCAATAATTTGAAAATTAATAAATACAGTTTGTCCATAAATATAATAAAATGGTACTTTGTTGCCTTAATAAAGGAGAAAGAAAAGGCTTGACCAGATGTGGGGATTGATGGAGGCGGGAAGGAGTCGTTCTTTGGAAGATGGTGGAGAGCATGCATTTGTATCAGAAGTGCTTAATGGTTTTTTTGTTGTTGTTTTGTTTTTACCCCTTTGGGCTTTGACAGTGAAAAAATTCCTAATGTGGAAACTTTTGTCATTTCTGTAGAAAAGGAATCTTTGGGTTTCCTCCCAACAAAAAGCAAGATGTAAATTTGCTTCCCTTCTTGTAGCCTGCAATTTCTATACCTTCTTGAAAGATGCTGCATTAGTTTCCTGAAGCTGCTGTAACAAATTACTATTGATTTAATGCTTTAAACCAGTGGTCGCCAACCTTTTGGACTTCACGGACCACCGATTGGTGACCACTGGTTTAAACAACAGAGGTTTATTCTCTTATAGTTCTGGAGCAGGAAATCTAAAACCTGGCAAGGCTGAGTTACCTCTGGGGACTCCAGGGGAGAACCTGGTTCTTTCCTCTTCAGCTTCTGGTGGCTGCCAGCATAGCATTCCTGGGCTTGCGGCCACATCTCTTGTGGCCTGCCTTCACATTGCCTCCTCTGGTTTGAGTCCTGCCCCCTCTTTCATAAGGATACATATGATAGCATTTATGGCCTGCCCTGATAATCCAGGGTAATACCTCTTCTGGGGATCCTTAACTTAATCACACCTTTTGCCATACAAGGTGAATATGAATTTACTCTTAAGCTAATAATAATCTCAGGTTCTGGGGATTAGGACATGACATATATTTGGGGGGCCACCATTTAGCCTACTAACAGATGAGATGGGATATTTGAACCATTTATAAAGTCTTTTTGTTCCATATGATATTCTTGACAAGAAACTGCTGTGTTGAGTAAATTAGTGAGTCTGTTCTTTATCTGAAACCATAATATTGAAATGTTACATGATTTACTTAGTGTGCTGTGTGGTGAAAAGGTCATTTAATGAGAGGGAAAAATGAGTCATTGTTCAAAAAGTGGTATATCTTTTTGAGAGCCCTTATAGCAAAAAGTCATTACCTGAACTCTGTGTTTGCCTTCTACACTTCATGCTAAGGCTGGCTTCCTGCAGCAACTAGAGCAATTGTTTCTTCACACCTGGCCAGGAGAGTCTTTTTCCAGTAGCTCCTGTATGAATGATAGAGTGGTGTAGCATGGGTAGGGCCCAATGATTTTTTTTTAATCCTCATTTGAGATATCTTTTCATTGGTTTTGAGAGACAGAGGAAAGAATGAGGTGGAGGGAGGGAGGGAAGAAGAGAGAGAGAGAGAGAGAGAGAGAGAGAGAGAGAGAGAGAGAGAGAGAGAAGAAAGAGAGAGATATCATTGAAAGAAACACCCTGTACACACCCTGACCAGGGATCAAGAGAGAAAGAGAGAGAGAGAGAGAGAGAGAGAGAGAGAGAGAGAGAGAGAGATCATTGAAAGAAACACCCTGTACACACCCTGACCAGGGATCAAACCCGCAACTTAAGTATGTGCCCTGACCGGGAATCTAACATGCAATCCCTTGCTGTATGGGAGGTACTCCAACCAACCAAGCCAACTGGCCAGGGCAAGCTCAGTAATTTCTTATTGTAGGGCACTGTCCTGTGCATTGTAGGATGTTCAGCAGCATCCCTGACCTCTACCACTGGATACCAGTAGCATAGTGCCCCTATCATGGCAACCAAAAATGCCGAACATTGTCAGAGGGCCCCAGAGGGTCAAGATTGCCTGTGACAGAGAATTGCTGCTTGAACACAATTAGAGACCATTTTCGTCTCACCAAAATCTGGTGGCTAGGAAATTTTGGTTTTATAAGAAAGAGGAAGGTAGGAAACGGTTAGTAGATTAACTGCAAATGTCCACTTCATTTGAAGCTCTAATGGACCAAAATTGGGTCAAATTTAGCAGACTTACTAAATTGTTGCTAGGCCCCTGATAGTATATTCTAACATTAAAATAGAGTCTTTTATATTGGACAACTAAAACCCAATATTATACCTTTAAACATTGTATGGGCCTATCAACCCCAGGTTGGGCTCTTTTCTTCTTTAGTCAATTAGTCAGTTGCTCTTTAACTTAGAATTGTCTCTGTATAACCTCATTCTTTTTCAACAAGTCTCCCCTGAGGTTTTCACATTCAGTGGGACTCACCTCCCTGTGACAGTGCCCTGCTTCCTCTTGCCCACAGCCATTAGCAAACACAGAGTTCTGCGGCCTGTCCATTTTGCTAGCTGTCTAGGTACTAGCAAATTGTGATTGAAATTTTTCTAAAGTATAATTTTTCTTTTCCTGTGAAGTAATTGAAATAGAATACTGACACATATATTGTTTTGAAGTTTTTATGATTTTCAGGTTAACAAATTTGTATTTTTACAGGCATCAGATGACTGATATTTTGAGGATACATGTTATTTCTTCCCTGAACGTGCTGTGCAGAGAATCTCTTCTCTATTTTTATGCGAGTGCCCTGGCTGTAATGGAAACCCTGACTGGTACTAGATGAGAAGTGTGCAGCATGATGGGAGTCAATATGAACTGCTGCTTTTTCATCACTATTCAGGCAGAGGAGAGGTTACACATGCAATGGCTCATAAATAGAGTGCCCCCACCAGACCAATCTTATCTAATCACTCTGCTACACTCACAAGCCATGCCCACCAGCTAATCAGGAGTGAATATGCAAATTAACCCAACCAAGATGGTTGCAGCCATGGAGAGAGCAGGAGGGAAGCTTGGGTTTCTCTGGTGATGGAGGAAGTCAAGCTTTCTGCATACCCTGTCCAACCCAGGCCTCTGCTTAAGGCTACAAAGTTTCAATTATAGAAGATAAATAAATCCCAACAGAAATGACTGCTACCACTGAGTGAGCTGGAGGCTTGGCTCTCCTCCAGGCTGCAAAGTTTCAACTGTAGAAGATACATAAATCCCAGATACCAGGACCTTTACTTGGGTTGCTGGAGGGTGTGGCTGGCCTGCAAACCACCTCAGGCTTCTCACCCAGGCCGCTCCACACCCCAAGAGAACCCCCACCCTGATCTGGGACACCCTTCAGGGCAAATCAGCTGGCTCCCACCCGTGCACCAGGCCTCTATCCATCTAATAAAAGAGTAATATGCGGATTGACCATCATTCCAACACACAAGATGGCTGCCCCTATGTAATCAAAGATTCTGCCTCCATGTGGACACAAGATGGATACCACAAGATGGCCAGCAGGGGAGGGCAGTTGGGAGAGACCAGGCCTAGCAGGGGAGGGCAGTTAGGGTTGACCAGGCCAGCAGAGGAGGGAAGTTGGGGGCAAACAGGCTGGCAAGGGAGCAGTTAGACATCAGTCAGGCTGGCAAGGCAGTGTCTAGGGCAGGGGTGGGCAAACTTTTTTGGCTCGAGGGCCACAATGGGTTCTTAAACTGGACCAAAGGGCACTCTCATCTTGGGATGCTTGTGAAGGAGTGGAGGGGAGAGCAAGAGAACCACCCTCACCCCCCCACCCCTACTCTTTTGCCTCTGTGGGCCGGATAGGACAGCCGAACAGGCCGGATCTGGCCCGCGGGCCATAGTTTGCGCATGGCTGGTCTAGGGGGTAATCAGGCTGGGAGGCAGAAGCAGTTAGGTGATCAGGAGGCAAGCAGGTGAGCATTTGGGAGCCAGCAGTCCCAGTGGGATCGGGCCTAAATAGGCAGTCCGACATCCCTTGAGGGGTCCCAGATTGGAGAGGGTGCAGGCAGGGCTGAGGGACTCCCCACCCCCTGTGCATGAATTTTGTGCACTGGGCCTCTAGTAAGAAATAAGAAAGGTAATTGACACACAGGCTAGACTTCATGTGGATTATTCAGGTGAGTCTGTCAGGATTTTTGTAGTTGGCAATCCCTAGAAAGCCCTGAAGGGGGCTCCAGAAAGAACCCTATCTTTGTCATGGCTTTAGCTGTCTTCTCTTTGTATATAGCACAACAGAAACAATCAGTTCTACCTTGCTGTTACTGATGATATTCCATAAATGGTTTTCCCGAGGCTATTTTCTTTATTCTGTTTTGCTAGTGGTTCGTTTCTCTATATTTTAAACTCCTTAAGGGGAGGGGAACTATTGTATTCATCTTGAAATGAGTTTGTAAAAACACTATTCCCCAATCTTTATAAGCTATTGTAGGGCTTAAAATTTACATTACACATATCCTTCAGACCCCCCTTTGGACTAATACAACTCTCCCCTTGAGTTTTCCTCTGCCCCATAGAAACAGGGAAGGGAAGCCTCTAGATCAGGTGTGGGCAAACTACGACCCGCGGGCTGGATCGCTGTTCTAAACTATTGAAGAAAAAAAAAAAGACCATACCCTTTTATGTAATGATGTTTACTTTGAATTTATATTAGTTCACACAAACACTCCATCCATGGTTTTGTTCCGGCCCTCCGGTCCAGTTTGGGGCCCTCGAGTCAAAAAGTTTGCCCACCCCTGCTCTAGCTATAACAGTATCACTAAGATAGCTTCATGGGAAGGAAAGGGGACATTATTAAAGTAAAAATGGGGGTCTTGGCAAAGGCCCCAGTTTTAAAAGAGAGGGAGAGCCAATTAGATTGAAAGAATTGGAAGGCTATCCCTCCACAGTCATTTTTCTGAAGCGAGGTAAACATTTGGGTAGAAGTGGGTATATAGCCATTTTTTTCAATAGATGGACTAAATTGTCCCTTGGAACTATTACAGTAGGTGGTGCTCTTGTGCCATAACATAACCATCTTTATAAAGGTTTTGAAATGAGGGCCTATTGATCCCTTTGGGTGACTGCAAGGTACACAATTTGGATGGCATCATCTGGGTCTTTTTGGTGAGAGGTTTTTCTGTCTGGAAATGTGGTTAATTCTGGTCTTTACCTTTTCTAGCTTGCCTGAGCACTCTGCTTTCCAAGGGGACCTAAATGAGAAGTTTACTAAACTGTTTTTTAAAAATTATAGCTTTATCTGAATAATAATGTGTTACCAGTTTTCTGATACCATTTTTTTTCTATTGGAAATCATCTGTGATCTTCCAAATTAAGCTTCTTTCCAGATAAGTAAGCTATCCTCCTCCTCCTCCTCCTCCTCCTCCTCCTCCTCCTCCTCCTCCTCCTCCTTCTTCTTCTTCTTCTTCTTGAGTAAGTTTTAAAAAGAAATGTTTTCATTGATTTAGAGAGAGGGAAGGAAGGAGGGAGGGAGAGAAGGAGAGAGGGAAGGAGGGGGGGAGAGAATTAGGGAGGGAGGGAGGGGAAGGGAGAGAGACATTAATGAGAGGAAAATGTGGGTCGGTTGCCTCCTGCATACCCCTACTTTGTTTGAACTCCTAACTTAGGCATTGCCCTGACCAGGAATTGGACTGGTGACCTCTGTGCATAGATGATGAGCCCAACCAATTTAGCCACACTGGCCAGGGCTCATTCTTGTTTCTTTATGTTTTCTTTCCTTTATCTTCAGACAAGATGCAATAGAATGAAATACATGTGGCAGAGAAACTGTTAGTGATAAAGGAATATAGATGAAAAACCAGTCTAACCAGCCACTAGTAATAACTGTAGCTGACTGTGAGCCTGTTGGTATCAGCTCCTTTCCTCACTCCTTTTACTATAAAAAGAGTTTCTGGGTCTAAAGTTGTTTGATGGCATCCAGTGAAGTTCATATTTGGCGCTGCTGGGAGAAGCCTGGTGGGAAAGGAAGAGAAATGTAAGCCCAGAGCTGAGTATCCATTCCAGGGAGGATAAATCTCTTGTTGACAGAAGTTGCCCGAAACATTTAGGGGTCTGCTTTTTCAGGAGGTTTCTTGGGGTTGTCTCTAATGTGAAGGACAGTTGCTTTACCTTGTATCCACCAGCTGCTAAGGGAGCTGCAAAATGCTATGGAGCTTCTGTGTCAGCCTGGCTGTGAGGATCTGAGCTGCCGGCTGCCTGCTGTCTCCACAGGAGCCAGTCTCCGTGGGCTCAGCTGGCCAGGCTGCTGCACCAGAGCCGGCCCCCCCTGTGCTTTGTGACCCCTGACCTCTGGGTGTACAGGTGCTCTCTGGTAGCTTTCATGATTTTTAAAAAATAATATTTTTAGTTTATGTGGCTTTTAAAAATTGATTTATTTAATTACTTGCTTATTTCTTTGTTTAAATGATCTTTCTCAGTATTTAGAATGTACTTTTAATTTAAAATTCATGTATTTCTTGAACATTCTTAGTTTATCTCTTTAAATATTCTTAGTTTTATCTTTTTAAAATACTGCTTCTTTTCTTTTCCATCCTCTTCTCTTTCTTTTGCTCTGATGCCTTCCAGATGTTTGTGGAGCTGTCCTTCATATTTCTTAAGTACTCTTTATATATTTCTTCTTTTTCTTTTGAGTTGCAATCTAAGTGAATTCCTTCATGTTAGTTTCAAATGAGCTGGTTCTTACTTCAGTCCAGTCTAAAGTATCTTGGGTACTGTGTTTTTTATTGCAATGACTATTCCTCATTTAGATAATTTTCAATTGATTATTTTTTAAATATCTCTTCTTATTTTAATTTTGCTTTTTTGGTTTATAATTTCTTATTTCTTTAAAATTATATAAGTGTACTTATTTTGCTGGACTGCTTTATACTATTAATTTTGTCTGAAGTAAGTTAGTGATCTGATGGCTGGTTTTTTTAGTTGCCTGTATTGGCATTAGATTTCTTTATATACCTTAGAACTTTGGTTTTGAATAAGTTTTTTTTTATTCTTTTCACTTATTTTTTATTTCCCACCACTCTTTCTCCCTCTGTGCTCACTTTTTTTTTTTAATATATATTTTATTGATTTTTTACAGAGAGGAAGAGAGAGGGATAGAGAGTTAGAAACATTGATAAGAGAGAATCATCGATCAGCTGCCTCTTGCACGCCCCACACTGGGGATGTGCCCGCAACCAAGGTACATGCCCTTGACCGGAATCGAACCTGGGACCTTTTAGTCTGCAGGCCGACGCTCTATCCACTGAGCCAAACCGGTTTGGGCTGTGCTCACTTTTTTTTGGTTTAGCAATATTCTAGTAGTCTCTCTGGCTTACAAGGAGCCCTAGTCCAGAATCGAATTGGTGATTCAGTTTCTTAGGCCATCATAGGCTGCCTCATTGAATTCCTAGTCGCTGGATGGCCTGTGTCCTAACCTGCTCCATAAGAAACCCGGCCTGGGGAGCCCTCCTCCACTGACCACCTTGGGCCCTGCCTTCAAGCAGTGATGCACTCTCCTCTGTGGGTTATGTTTAACCTCAAAACCCTGTGGGACGCATACTTCCAGTTTTGGTGCCTCTCTTTGGATCCGGAACTTAGGAGGCTCCAGGCTTTAACTTCGAGGACTTACCTCTTTGTTTCTGCACCACATCTATATCATAGAGATGTTTATATTATTTTTGAGTTTGCCTGCATGCTTTTAGTTTCCTTGTGTTTCTTTTAATTGCTGTGTGTTTGGAGTAGAGAGAATCCATCAAGTGTGATTTTCTTTGCCATCTTAACTGGAAGTCATGTGGGCTGAGGTTTTAAAGGAAATAAAGTGAGATATTTGGTTTTACATAGTACTAAAAGCTAACCACAAAAATGCTTTTCTGTGTGAGTTCAGTGACCCATAACGTACAGTTATTTAAACTCCTTCTTCAGAGGCTGGCAGCCCCAAAAAGATGGGATTTATTACGGATTAAGCAGGTGGGATTTATTAGGATGCGATGGTTCTCTACAAGGATTTTACCTTTTACTTTTCATGTTGGTGGTAACTTAAAAAATTCAGTTTTTTTCCAAAAACCTAAATTTTAACTAAATAGTGTCTTAAGAGGTCAGTGTCTGCAGTTGTGCTTGTATTGGTGCCAAGTGGCACTGCTTTTAGATATTGAAAAATGAACAGAGGTAAGAATGTAAATAATGTGCTTGAGCTGAATGAGAGGTTGCTGTTTCACGAATTGAACCATCCCCAGCAAACTCAACAGAAGCTGCCAATAGCAGTCAGTACCAAGCTCACCTGACTAGTCCAAGTGAGGCTCAGTAACCTACACTATTGATCACATTGAAATCACTTTGTCAATTGAAATTTTATTGATTTTGTAGAGTTGTTGGTATTTGTGCATTTAAAAATATCTATAGTTGTATAAGTTATAATACAGTACGTATTTTGCTAGTTTTATGTTTTTTAATATTTAATTGAATAATGATTTTAGACGGTTCTAAGAGCTCTCAAGCATCTTATTTTTTCCCCATCACCATTTATCCCCGCTCTGCCTCTTTCACTCCCTCCCCCTGCCAATATCACCACACTGTTGTTCATGTCTGTGAATTCTCTCTTTTTTCTTTTGCTCAATCCCTCCACCACCCCACCACCCGAGCTGTCTGCCTGCTCTTCAAGAGTCTTTTTCTTCAAGTTTGAGAAACATGAATCAAAGGTAGCTTAACTCTTCCTGTGAAGTGTAGTAGCATTCTGGGCTTGGTTTTGATGTTTTTGCCTGGTTCATCACTGCTCATACTTCATGATTTGGCTTAGCCCAGGCATCGTTCTGTCTGCTGGTGTTGGACACTCCATAATGTCCCTTCTTAATGCTCCCTGCAGCTTGCCATGGCTCCTTCTCTCCTAGCCCTTCCCACAAAGGATTATGTTTTATCTGTTTATAGACCCCCATTTGCTCATTAGCCACAGGTTGTGTTAGAGCAAGAAACGCTGCCATCTTTTTATTTGCAATGTTTTTCAGAGTTCTTATCATAAAGTAAGTTCCCAATAAATGAGTGGGATTTTTGTTTGTTTTTATTTATTTAGTAATACATTGCCAGTGGAACAAACCAAAGGTGGGAAGAGGCAAAAATAACTTGGAACTGAGTCATCAGTGACAGAGGCAAGAAGAAGATTTCCAGTATTTTAATATCTGATGTGTCTCCTCAGCCTATTTTTCTAATTGGTCTCACCAAAAGTTCACAGTCTTACTGTCCTGTAAGTGAATTGAGGACAAGAATGCAAGGAAAGATATAGCCACTATTCTAACAGGATGTATGCGAGAGACTGGTGTTTGCCGAGTCCCAGTGAGAGCTCTGAGGTGCAGAGGGAGAACAGGGGTGGGGTTTCCAGCTTAGCAGCCTGAAGGCAGCACTATCCTGAAGGGCTCCACTTGGAAACCAGGTCCAGAGAGTAGCTTTCCTGCATGGGTGTGGGGACGTGGGTGGAGAGGGAGCTCAGGAAACCTCCAGATTAAATGTCCTTAATTCTTTGCAAAGCCATCTGAAGGGTGTGTACGCTCTGCACCTCTGGGTTGCAGTTGCCTCTGCTGATTCCTCAGACCCAGATTTTGTTCATGACTGAGCTTTGTTTGAAATTATTTGCAAATTTCAGGTCTGTGTTTTTGATTAGGGTATCTCAAAGGAGAAACACTGCTGACTCAACAGAGAAAAAGCCAGCTCCTCCTAGTGGAAATTTTCTTAAAATTTCATTGTTTTAAGGGGAAAATATAATTTGCTTCTTTCACAAGCACTTTATGGAAATGAGAATATTTTATTGTTCCTTTTTTTAAAAAGCCACAAACACAGGGACAGATTGACCAATCTTAAAATAATGAAGCAAAGAAACAGTACTTTAAAGTAATTTAAAAATACTGGTATCAGACTTTCAGTAAGGAAGAGGAAGAATGTTGTTAAGCTTCCTGGTAGTTGAATGTAAGCTTCTTATTTTTATATTTGATTATATTTCTAGAAGTTTTACATATTTTCTGACAAGCCATTGTGCCCCTAACTAATGACATTAATTGAAGGCTAGGTATTTGGTTTCTCTTTTTTTCTTCTTCCATAAACAACATGTTTTATAGCATTCTGTTCACAAATCTCTGTTTGGTGCTTATTTCATGAAGAAACTACTTAGTTGATTTATGCTCAGGGGAAATGGAAAAAAAGTAGTGCTCTTTATCAGATAGCCACTTAGAGCAGGTTGTGGTCTGTATTTGGTATGTATAGACTTACCTTTCCTACCTCTAGCTTTTAGATGATGCAGACCAAAGGAACTCTCTTGACTCCCTTGACAAGTACTGTATGCAGTCGTTGTTGATGATGTGAGGTTCATGATGAAATTTGTTTGAAGTATTGACAATCTGGGAACTACATGGTGTCTAGCAACACAAAGTTGGTCAGAACTTTATTTTATCTACTGAATCCACTAAGGTTTATGTACTTATTTATTTATTCACAGATTTATTCAACAACTATTTATTGAGTTCCTACTGTGACAGGTACTGTGCGTTGCAGTGGTTTTCAGAATGTGTTCTGCAAATTAGGTTCTGAGATATGCCAGCTAGACCATGTTTGACTACAAGTAACAGAAAAGCCAATGAAAGGAGGGGTAAGCCCAAAGGAAAATTCCAAGGTTGGCTTCTTCATTGCCTCTCCTGTGCTAGTTGAGAGGACCCAGGTCCATCTTTCTGCTTTGCTACTTGCAGCAGGTTGATCAATCCTGGGAGGCTTACTTACTCCTGGGTCCCAAGGTGACTACTGCTATTTGAAGTGTCACATGAAAACTACAGTGTCTAGTATGGAAAGGCATGCATTTATTTAAGATTGAATCTCTCTCAGGAACCCTCCAGCTAAAGCTAGTTCTCATTTCCCAGAGTTGCATAATAGTGCTATACATATAATCGGTAGGAGGGCAAATGGGAATACCAAGGCTGGTCTACAGTAGCCATTCTCAAAATGTGCGTGGGGACCCTTTCAGGAGGGTTACTAGAGCAACACTCTCTTAATATATAAAAAGCCAGGGGCCATCAACCCAAAAAACTGGACAGGCTGCGTGGGGCAAGCAGGCCAGCAGGAGGGTTAGTGAGAAACAGCTAAACAACTGAACAGCAAGCTGTGTGGGGTGACCAGGCCAGCAAGAAGCAACCAAATGAACAGTGAGGGACAACCAAATGACTGAACAGAGGCTGCGTGGGGCAACCAGGCAGGCAGGTGGGGCAGTTGGGGATGGCCAGGCTGGCAGGAGGAGGCAGTTAGGGGCAACCAGGCTGGTGGGGGGAGCAGTTGGGGTGACCAGATTGGCAGAGGGGTGGACAGTTAGGTGAAACCAGACTGTCAGGGGGGCAGTTAGGGGCCATCAGGCCGGCAGACAGAGGCTGTTAGGGGTGATCAGGCTGGCAGGGGGGACAGTTAAGGGTGATCAGGCAGGCAGGTAGGTAAGCAGTTAGGAGCCAGTGGGAATCATTATCTGATCTATTTTTCTTTTGTGAAGAAATGTCTTCATGTCTTTTTTAAAAATATATATTTTATTGATATTTTACAGAGAGGGAGGGAGAGAGATAGAGAGCTAGAAACGTCGATGAGAGAGAAACATCGACCAACTGCCTCTTGCACACCCCCTACTGGGGATGTGCCCACAACCAAGGTACATGCCCTTGACCGGAATCGAACCCAGGACCTTTCAGTCCGCAGACTGACGCTCTACCACTGAGCCAAACCGGTTTCGGCTGTCTTCATGTCTTTAGCGCGGTGAGTGCTGGCTGCATCCCAGACTAGCAGACCTCTTTGGCTCCCTCACATAACAAGCGGCAGCATTAAATCGACCCACTTCTTTATAACTGCTTGTGTGGCCCAGGCTGTTTCAGTTTCAAGAATAAAAATGCCCAAAACACGTTCAATCTTTTCCTTCTTCCCCTTAGAAATGATTAAAGGTGGGATTTTAGTGCCATCCAGATGAATTGCCAAAATACAGGAAACACATGCACTTTCCTAAGCAGTGGAGGGAATGTACACTAAGGAGGCACCCCGCTGTTCAATTGTTGTTTGAGATGATTGGCCCATAAACACTGCAGTTTCATACATAGCAATCATGTTGGAAAGATTGTATTTAGAGAAATCAGCATCATCAATAAAGGACTTGAATGCAAGTGCTCGCTTAATAACTTGAGTATCTTCCAACCTAAACAATGTTGTAGATCTTGTTAAAGACAGTTCACTTCTCTGAAGGAAATTATCCAGCCAGTGTTGTGATGCTTTGAAGTCTTCGGGGGCTCTGTCAAACTGTGGTGCCATTGCAAGGGCAAATTCTTGGATCTGAGCCCTGTTCACAACCAAAGCCTTTGCTCTCCTGTCAACAACCCATTCACAGATCAGGTCTTCCAGCTCGGAAAATAATGGTTGCCGACCTGATCCACATTTGCGCTTTTTAGCATTTCCCTTGTCCACTTGTTCAAAGAGGTTACCATACTCTGCTCGCCATTTTCGGACCAATCAGATACTCAATATCTTCTCTTTGCAGAAAGCAGTAAGATTTTGGCTCCAAGAGTCTTCCACGATTCCTTTCTTGTACTCCATGGAGTAGCTTTTTTTTTTTTTTTTTGCGCTCATTTCTAAGGGGTAAAAAAAAAAAAAAAAAGGAATTGGGGTATCAAGGTGGGGGAGGGGGATCTCTTAAAATGACACAGGGGGGATCAGAGGAGAGAATCAAAATGGCACAGGAGAATCAGAGAGGGGATTACCATTTTAGTAACCTCTTTTTGACAGTCATTTTGATTGTCCCCTCTGATCCTCCTGTGTCATTTTGATTGCCCCCTCTGATCCTCCTGTGTCATTTTAAGTGATCCCCCTCCCCCCACCCATGTGCCACTGAACACCTTCACCAGACATCCCCCCTACCCTTTTATCAGACCTTTACCCCCTGAGGCCTGCCTGGGGACTGTCACTGGGCTTGCTGGGGCCTGGATCTGGGCTGGAGCAGGGTCTGCCACTGACTGAGAACCTTCAGTCATCATGAAGGCGGCCGCGAACATTACTAAGTAGCATCACCAGAGACAGACCAGCACTCACCACCTTCGCAGCGTTCCATCCACTCTAATCTTCCTGTTCTTCTACACGCATCTGCGAAAGTCTCCTCTCTGCTCTGCCTCCACACAGCAGTGACGTCAGGACTCCGCGTAAGGTCACTGGTTGCTAGACGCCAGTTGGGGCGGCCCTAGCGACCAGTTTATGGTAAATTAATTTTCATTCTGAGACACAGCCTGGAGGCCTTATTTCAGGGGATGCCTTATATTTCACACAGAAGGAAACCTGTAAGTAGGTCTTATTTTCGGAGGATGTTTTATTTTCGGGTAACAGGGTATATAAGGCTCCTGAATCTTCTTACTCTCCCAGTTCTATTAGCCTGATAGCTTCAGTGTGCTGTGTCCTGAGTTGATATCCCTTAGGCAGTTGAAAGTAAACTGCTTTCTCATGTCTTCAGTTAATCACAATGGAGAAATGCATTTACCGGCTTCATCACTGCATTCTAGCTGCCAAAGTTGGTATTAATTTTCTCCAGTTAGGCTCCATACTGAAAGTGCAGTTTGAGTTGGAGTCACCATTTAATTATGTTTGTGATAGTCTAATGTTATTGTGGGGCCCTTTGGCCCCTCAGTTGGAGATCTGGGGTTCTCTGAATCCCCAGATGTATGACATTGTTCTCTTTATAGTCCAGTGACTTTTACGTGGTCATTCATACTGGCGGAACATGAGTCAGCGTCCCCAGTTGCAGGTGTTACCCCATTAATCTGTATTACCTCCTTGTTCGTGGACTTCTGGTTTCCAATTCCCTAATATGAACAGTAGTTCCACTCCCATTTTCCCTGACTTGGGCCAGCAACCAGTCCTAAATTTCCTTCCTGCCTTCAAAGGTTGTTGGCTGTAGCCCACTATCTAGTATCAGTTTGTATCAGGCACTGTATCAGTTTCAGGCTGTATCAGTTTTTGTTCTTTGATTAAATATTAGAGAAATCAGCAGTGGTTAATTTAAGGGGAACAAAGGTGTAAAAGAAAAATTTATTGGAAGTCTGCTTGATAGATAATAGAAATTAAGAGAGAAGCACATAACTTAGGGTAGCTCCAGGGATGTAGACTCTGAATGACTTAATTCCACCCTTATGTCAGTCTACTCAAGATCCATATTACCAGCAGAGTCTGGTTTGCCTAACCTGAATTAGCATCCCATCCTTGGCTGATGGCACAAGATGCCTTCATTAATAGACCCACCAAGACTTGGGGAATGGAGGAGAGATACTTTCCTAAATGAATGTAAGGAGCTAAACCAAAAGAAGAGAGGAGGAATGCTCCATACCAGATGCCTATTTATAGTATCAATTCAGTGTTTCTTGTTGAGGAATTCCATTTTTCTTCATGAGCTGCTGTCCATCCCAGTGCATTGCAACATGTTCCACATCCTTGGCTACTGGTCACTAAATGGCTCTCCCACTGCAGCCATCACAACTAAGACCTCGCCACTTCCTGACCACTACCATCTCCTCCTCCCCAACTCCTACCCTCAGCGTGCCCTCCCCAGACTAGCTGTACCCTGCACTATACCCTGCACTGCATGATCCCCAAACATCTGTACCCTACACTGCATGATCCCCAAAACTATTTCCATTTAAGACAAGTGGATATATTTCCATTGCTAAGCAAAGGTTGTTTGTAATTTTGTTATGATAAAATAATGTTTCTTTTCTATCAAAAAGTTCTTCATTTTATTCCAGTTATAAAACAAACTAGTAGTCTTGTGCACGAATCCGTACTCCAGTAGCTCTCTGCGGGGCCTGGCCGCTCGACACCACTGCCCAGAGGCTCTCCGCAGCCCAGAGGCCCATCTGCTGCAGAACTACTGCCTCGTTGCCGGGGTGATGACACAAGCGTTCTGCACCCCAGCTGGCCAAAGGCCAATCTGCAGCCGAGTGCGGAATGCTTGCCTGCATTCTGCCAGGCTACCCCCTTGGGATTGGGAGACTCTGGTAGGGCTGAGAGGACTGGGCGCTGCCATCTTGTGGCTATGGGCACTGCCATCTTTGTGACGGAGTGACAGTCAATTTGCATGCTATCCTTTTATTAGATAGGATAAGTGATGGTGATACATAACATGGTGATTATTATAGCTAATCCTGTATTACGTATTTGGAAGTTGTCCAAGAATAGATCTTAAAAACTTTCATCACAAGAAAACATTTTAGTAACTATGGGGATAGATGTTAACTAGACTTATTGTGGTGATCATCTCATAATAAATACAAACGTTGAATCATTAGGTTGCATACCTGAAACGAATGTTATTCAATGGTATGTTAATTTAAAAAATGAAAAAAGTTCTTTAATTCAGTGTCTCCAAATATCTAAACTGATTTGCACCTAGAACCATGTGAAATATATAACAAATTTATCAATTTGTTTCTTTAATTTAGTTCTTTATTTAAGGGTTTCAACTTTAGAGCCAGACCCTCTGAATTCAAGTTTCACAATTGTAGCTCTGCTGTTTACTAGCAATTATTTTCTTTGGGCTTCTGTACTTTTTAGGCAATTACATAATCTTTCGGTGCTTCTGTAAAATGATAGCTACCTATTTCATAGGGTTATTGTGAGGATTAAATTAGTTAGATGCATAAAGTATTTAATATATTCCCAAGAGCACAGTAAATATGTGTATAGAAAAGCTATATTTCTAAAATGGGATATTAATAATTAAGTTTAACATAGATAACATAAAAATACCTTACTTTTTGGGGGGGAGAAGGGAGCTTTTAGTTAATCTTTGGGCAATTATATAATCTCTCAGTGTTTCTGTAAAATGAAGAACTTATTGAACGGCCACTGGATAGATAATAGAATTACAGAGATAAAAAATTAAAATGCTTTATCTGGAAAAGCATTTTGTTATGGCATTTAGCTCAGAACTATAGTTTGAAAAATATCAGTGAATTATTCATTTCTTCATTTATTATTTATTGATTGTTTGCCAGACATGTGGCAGTTTTAGGGAGACAAGGAATTTATGTACTAATCCCCTGAGGAAGCAGTAACTAAGTGAATACATGAATGCAGGTTAATTACAGATGTGATAGCTGTGGAGAAATCAGAAAGATCTGGAAGCAGGGAGTGGTTTGGTTTGTTGGGGAACAGATGAGAGACCTGGACTGGACTTTGGTCAGCTGGGGAGACGAACATGGAGATGGGAGGGTTGCTGGATCGGCATTTGCAGGACCTAAGAGACTCTGGTAAGGAGCTAGGGTTTTTAATTTTACAAGGAGTTAGGGTTTCTTTGCAAGGGAGTTATTGGGAGGGAGTAGGAGAATTTAAGCAGGAATGTTCTGGATCAGGTACACATTTGGGAAAGTTGTTTATGCCAGTTGTGTTAATGGAGTTGTTTTTGTCATTGAGAATAAATTTGAGAGGGGCAGGTGAAGACTTGGATGGGAATGGGATGGGATGGAGGCAGTAGAAGTGAAAAGTGGATGAGATAGAATCAAATCACACATACTGGTATACTTAGGAAATATTGTGAATTTGGTTCCAGATCACTGCAATAAAGTGAATATCGCAATAAAGCGGGTTACATGAATTTCTTGGTTTCTCATTGTATATGAAAGATGTTTACACTACACTGTGGTCTATTAAGTTTGCAATTAAAAATACTTTATTGCGCCGAAACCGGTTTGGCTCAGTGGTAGAGCATTGGTCTGCGGACTGAAGGGTCCCGGGTTCGATTCCGGTCAGGGGCATGTACAATGGTTGCGGGCACATCCCCAGTAGGGGGTGTGCAAGAGGCAGCTGGTCGATGTCTCTCTCTCATCAACGTTTCTAGCTCTCTATCTCTCTCCCTTCATCTCTGTAAAATATCAATAAAATATATTTTTAAAAAAATACTTTATTGCTAAAAAGAAATGCCAACCACTATCTGAGCCTTTAGTGAATCATGATCTTTTGGCTGGTGGAAAAAGATTATGATTCACCGTGGAAGTTTTGTCTCAATGCTGATGAAAGTGCACTATCTGGAAGCACAACAAAGTGGAGAGCAATAAAATTAGGGAGATAGAATTGACAGGTATTGGTGATGACTGGAAGAAGAGGACAGAGAGAGAAGGGGAAGAATCATTTTTGGCTGTTATATGCCATTTGACATTGTGCATATATTCCTTCTATTCTTAAAGCTTTTTTCCTCCCCATTTAAACATGAACCTTTTTTAAAATTAAAATTTTGGTACCACTTTAAAACTTTAATCTTCCTGGTCTAGATATTTTTTATGCAGCAACAAAATGTATAAATCTTTTTTTATTTTTAAATCTTCACCTGAGGATATGTTTTTATTGAATTTAGAGAGAGAGAGAGGAAGAGAGAGAGGAAGAGAGAGAGAGAGAGAGAGGGAGAGACACCGAGATACCTTTGGTGTACAGGAGCACGTTCCAACCAACTGAGGCACACTGGCCAGGGCAGTTGTATAATCTTTTTCATTTTTTTCTTTTTTAGTAATAAGAACCTCTTTGATGTTTTTGACACTTAATTGGCAACATTTTATCTGTTATTCCTTGAGGATTTAAACTCATCACTTGCAGAGTAGTCATTTGAAATTAAATAGCTATTATCCCTGCCTAGGAAAGTCTGTCTGTAAAGGCCCACACCTGTAGAAGCAGCCTTCCCTTCTCTGCCTGGTGTGCTTCCCGTGGTGAGGAGGCCTGAGGCTGGGACCTGGCGTTATTTCCCTGGCTCTGCCAGGGCACATGCTGGCTGCTTGACTTCGCTGTTCTATTTAATATACACTTCAAGTATAGTAAGTCAGGTTATAAGGTTTTATTTTCTGTCACTTAGGACTAATATACCCCCTTCAATAATTGGAGTTTATCATATTTTATTAAAATATGATTTTTTTTGTCTTGTCATTGAGATCAAGCATATACAGCAGCCGAACAGATTGTTCAAATCAATACATGTGAAATGAATTCTTTTACTTTTTTCTAAGAAGAGATACTGGGAAGAAAATTCATTAGACAGTAATGCATAGAGATTTTTTTACACCTATGAGAAACCAGAAATGCACATAAAGCATAAGAACTTCAAAAACATTTCTTAAATTCCCATAGATGTTTTTGATTTCCCACTACATTAAATACACAAAGGAATTTCATATTCTGAACATTTAAAAATAGCTCAATCTTAAAAAGAAAATACAAAGTATTATCAGCTGTGCTTTTTGTACATAATTAGCATGTCTGTGGAGGTATAATGACTTTTAGTGTAATGATATTACTCATGATAAAAAGTTCAGATGGTAATAATTGGAGCTACAGCTGGGTGACACATTTAAAAATAATTCAAAATGACTCCACAGAAAGCATGCTATTTTAGTCTCTAGTAATCCCCTTTTTACTCATCAGTGAATTTGTAGTCACCAATAAAATACCCTTTTTAAATGTTTCATTTTTTCATTTTTATACACCAATAATGAACTATAAGAAAAAGTAAGAAAACAATCCCATTTACTATTACAGCAACAACAAAATAAGGTACCTAGGAGTAAATTTAACCAAGAAGATAAAAGATCTGTACTTAAAAAACTATAGGACATTGAAAAAAGAAATTGAGGAAAATACAAATAAGTGGATGGATGCATATACCTTGTTCCATGGATTGGAAGAATTAACATCATTAAAATTAAAATGTCCATACTACCCAAAGAATCAATAGATTCAGTGGAATTCCTATTAAAATATTAATGGCATATTTCATAGATCTAGAGAAAATATTCCAAAATTTTATATGGCACAAAAAAAGACCAAAAATAGCTGCAGCAATTTTGAGAAAGAAGAACAAATTTGGAGACATCACAATACCATATATCAAATTATACTACAAAGCCATTGTAATAAAAACAGCCTGGTACTGACAGAAAAAAAACCCCCAAAACAGGCATATAGATCAATGGAACAGAACAGAGAGCCCAGAAATCATCCCACACCTTTATGACTAATTAATAATTCACAAGAGCATACAATGGAATAAACACAGTCTCTTTAATAAATGGTGTTGGGAAAATTAGACAGGCACATGCAAAAAAAATGAAACTAGGCCATCAACTTATACCACATACAAGAATAAACTCAAAATGGATACAGGACTTAAATGTGAGTCACGAAATCATAAAAATCCTGGATGAAGACATAGGCAATAAAATCTCACATTTCTCATAATATTGTTGCCAATATATCTCCTAGGGCAAGGGAAACAGGGAAAAAACAAATGGGACTACATCAAACTAAAAAGCTTTTGTACAGCAAAATAAATTATCAACAAAATGAGAACCAACTGCATGAGAGAATATATTTGCCAATAATCTATATATCTATACCTTTATCTATACCTTTATCTATACCTTTATCTATATATCTATATCTATGTCTATATCTCTATATCTATATCCATGTCTATATCTATATATCTATTTATATCTATCTATATGCCTAAGCGACAACTGGAATGACCCGGTCGACTGGTTGCTATGATGCTCACTGACCACCAGGGGGCAGACGCTACCACAGCCAACCTCCCGAGATCCCTCCCCCCAGCAGGTCCCTCAATCCAGCCAGCCCCTCCCTCTAGCTGGCCACTCCGATTGCCCCATTCCACCCCTCACCCCCACCCCCAGTTCTTTCCCCTGGCTGGCAGGCCCTTCTTGGGACTGGGCTAGATGGCCCTGATTGCTGGCCAGGCCTAGGGACCCCATCTGTGCATGCATTTGTGCACTGGCCCTCTAGTATATGATAAGGGGCTAATTTACAACAAAAATATATAGAACTTATATAGCTCAACACTAAGAAAACACACAATCCAATAAAAACATGGACAAAGGACTTGATTAGACACTTCTCCAAGGAGGACACACAGATGGCCAATAGACACATGAAAAAAGGCTCATGGTCACTAATCATCTGAGAGATGCAAATTAAAACTTCAATGAGATCTGTCTTCACACCTTCCAGAATGGCTACCATCAATAAATCAACAAACAACAGGTGCTAGAGAGGATATGGAGACAAGGGAACCCTAGTACAGTATGGTGTGAGAGTGAATTGGTGCAACCATTGCGGAAAACATGGAGGTTCCTCAAAAAATAAAAAATGGAACTGTCTTTTGACACAGCAATTCCACTTCTGGGACTATATCCTAAGCAAAACACCAATTCAAAATACATGCACCCCTATGTTCATAGCAGCATTATTTATAATAGCTAAGATCTGGAAATAATATTAGTTATATTGTCACAAATGCTCATCAGTAGATAAGTGGATAGAAAAGCGTTGGGATATTTACACAATGGGATATACCTGGGCTGTAAAAAGAAAGGAGTTCTTACCTTTAATGACAGCATGGATGGACCTGGAGATTATTATGCTGAGTGAAATAAGCCAGTGAGAGAAAGACAAACACCGTATGATCTCACATGTGGCATCTAGTGAACAAATTAAACTGATGAACAAAATAGAACCACAGGCATGGGTACATGGAACAGACTGACAGGTGTGAGAGGTGGTGGGTAGGGAGGACTGGAAGAAAGAAGGTGAAGGGATTAGCTAAATGTATGCATAGTCCACAGACACCGACTAGAGTGTGATGAGGGCGAAGGGAGAGGAGGATGGTCTGGTGGAGGCAGGCAAGGAGGGGGAAAATTGGAGACATTTATAATAATGTCATCAATAAAAATATTTCATTTTCTCCCTTTCTTACAGATTTGAATTGTGCTGTTTTTATCATTGCTTAACAGGCCACAGTGAAGGTACATCACCTTTGTCCCTTTTTTGATATGGCTCAAGATTCAGTCGGACTTTCTTTTGATTATCAGTTTTGGATGCGGAAGCTGTCTGTATGGGGCCAGGCCTCCACTTTGGAAGCCCAGCAAGACATCTGCCATCACCTACCTCAGTTCCAGGAGTTCCTGAGGCAGATTTATGAAACCTTAAAAGAGATGGTAAGTAGTGACCAAAATTAATGCCAGCAGGGACTCTTTACCAGATTTCACCAAGCCTTAATTTTATCCAAGGTCAGGAATTTGTGATATTGACCTACTGTATTGAAGGAGTAGAAAGACGAATTTTACCCATAGTAATACAGACATGAAGTGGTTTCCTGTCTGTATTACCATAATGGTCTCTGACTTGATATTTTAAGTGGCCTTTTCTGGTAAATATTTAAGATTTTGAATGTCTTTACAGTTGTCATATAACTTATTGTATTAAGATTTGATATATTTTTATTTTGGTATGATTTATTTTTATTCTAATAGATATATTTGTAAATTAACATATTTTTATGTTATCAAAATATTATTTGTTTTATATTTATTATCTCACTTCAAGATGCAAAGCAAAGCCGAAACCGGTTTGGCTCAATGGATAGAGCGTCAGCCTGCGGACTGAAAGGTCCCGGGTTCGATTCTGGTCAGGGGCATGTACCTTGGCTGCGGGCACATCCCCGGTGGGGGGTGTGCAAGAGGCGGCTGATCGATGATTCTCTCTCATCGATGTTTCTGACTCTCTATCCCTCTCCCTTCCTCTCTGTAAAAAATCAATAAAATTTATTTTTTTAAAAAAGATGCAAAGCAAAATTGTGATTCAACATAGACATTCTTGTGTTATACTTTTACTCCCATAGTCATAGAAGCAAGTAGGAAATTTGAAGGATAATTCATATTGGTGCTATGAGTTCATATGCCTTTTGACACTGCAAAGAAAGATGCAGTCTGCATGAACAACCAATGCTAATTTTAAAATTGTTTTTTATAATAAGACTTTTGTAACTTGACCTTAAAGTGGTCCCATGAAGTCTTAAGACTGGCCTCGATCCTGAGACAATGTGAAGAATTTATTGCTGCAGCAGTAGAAAATGCTTGTCATTTCACCCTTTGTGTACATTATCTCAATTTGGTCTCATTTTTTAACTTTATTTGAAAGATAAATAAGTGGGAAAAGGCCATTGTACAACAGCATGCATATTTTTTAAAAACTATTTTTAATTTTTATTGATTTCAGAGAGGGAGAGGGAGAGACAGAAACATCAGTGAGGAGAGAGAATCACCGATTGGCTGCCTCCTGCACACCCCACACTGGGGACTGTACCCGCAACCTTGACATGTGCCCTTGACCGAAATCGAACCTGGGACCCTTCAGTCTGCAGGCCAACACTCTGTCCACTGAGCCAAACCAGCTAGGGCAGCATGCATGTTTTTAAGTCTTAAGTTGTTTTCTATTTAGTTGGCCTATTTTTGTTTCAGGTTTTAGGTTGTTGTAGACTGAGTCTAGTGCCATTTAGCATATAGTAATCAAAGTCGTAATAAACATAGATAAATATCTTTGGCCACTTTTATTTCTTTTTATAAGTTCCAGAGTTTTTGTCCTCCCAAACCTTCTTTGAAATAGCCCTTCTGGAGCTGAGTTAGGATCATCTTTTATTTTGTTAGAATAAAACTACAGGATAAAGATAAGAGATTATAAAGATATTAATCATGCATAATGTTGTTTCACTGTCATGGGCCTTTGTTATTTTTAAAGAAAGTGGCATTTCTTGACTTAAGTCTGAGTAAAGTGAAGTTAATTTGGTAACAAAATTGACTTTACTAAATATGCTGTACATCTTAGTGACCTGGTTTAAGTGAACAAAGGCGGTTGTTAGGGTTGCCGAAGGAGGAACGCATGCGGCCAAAGTGGTAAAGAATTATGAATTTATTAGGTCATCTGGAAAACGAGATGGGCTGAGCCCCAAAATGGCACCAGCACCCAGGGACAGGGAGTCAGAAATTTTAAAGGCCTCCAGGCGGCCTTTTCGTGGGCAGAGCTTTCTCTGGGAGGGTCCCCAGGGGAAAGAAAATGTTCTTAGCAAGTGGAGTGTGGTCTAGCAAAAGGGAATGTTGGTTGTGAAAGGACCTGAAGGTCAGGTCCCAGGGGAGAGGGTATCCATTCGACTATTTGATCAGACCTGGCAGTTGCTTGTTAAACTTTTTTTGAATAACATGCCGAAAGATCTTTTCTAAGTTTATTTTCCTTACTTTTCTTAACTATATACTAAAACAAGAAGCATTCAAGTTCCCTCAAACCATAGTGTAAGTTCAGTCTTTCTGAGTGATATAGGGCCCTTTTACTGACCAAAGCGTAATTTTCTTTTACAGGATTCAAGTACTATCATTGAAAGATTCCCCACAATTGGTCAACTATTGGCAAAAACTTGTTGGAATCCTTTTATCTTAGCATATGGTAAGAATCCATAGCATGCTTTCTCAAAACACAAACCTCTGATGATAACTTTAGTCTGCATTGCTTACTAAAATACAGAGCTTTAAATTAGAAATCTGTTTTCTGTATTTCACAAAGCAACTTTTTATTTTATTTTTTAATATTTTTAATTGATTTTTTTACAGAGAGGAAGAGAGAGGGATAGAGAGTTAGAAATATTGATGAGAGAGAATCATCAATCAGTTGCCTCTTGCACACCCCCTACCGGGGACGTGCCCGCAACCAAGGTACATGCCCTTGACCGGAATCGAACCTGGGACCCTTCAGTCCGCAGGCCGACGCTCTATCCACTGAGCCAAACTGGTTTCGGCACAAAGCAACTTTTTAAATGTATATTCTTTGCTCCATTACAAAACGGCATCCTTTATTGTTTATATGTATTTGTGTGTGTTTGTATAGATAAACACACACACACACAAATGCAGATCTGTATGGAATAGAATTCTTTGTGTTAGAGGGTAGAAACTCTCTGATGATTATCATAACCTCATTTTTAATTCAGTATAAAATGGTTTTAATAATGAAATAATTTTTAGTTCCCAGTTTCATATTAGCACATGTGCTGTTTTTTCATGTGTAAAATTATTCTTCAGAGTCTGAATCCTTCATGACTCTACCATTATTTAGGGATGACAGCTTGGTTTTACCAGAGATTGAGAGGAATTTGGGATTCATTGGGGGAGGTGTAACTTTACTCATCTGCTGCCTACCTGTCCCGCCTCACTTCCTGTTTATTTCTCCACAACTACACCATTTCCCTTAATATACAGTAATACTAACTACACTTTTTATAATTGTTGGTTTGTCTGTCTGATATCCTGGAATACAATGTCTTTCAGGAGCAGGAACTGTGGTTTTAGTTCTGTGTCATCCTGGGGCTTATGGTAGGGTGGAGCAGGTGCATCTGAAGGTGCACAATTTAGGCTTATTACCTTAAATTGACTATATTATTAGCTAACATAATATTTACTTTTCATGGGTTTTTTTAGTCAAAGACTGATTGTGTAACATGATATCAGAATAAAAGATAAAATTAATATTTCTCTTTGATGTTTTAAAGAATTATGTAATTTCCCTCTCCTAACCTGTCATACATAAGCTGCTGTAAGAAACATGAACTAGGTGGGGAAGGGACATTAGCATTTGGTCCTGTGAGCATACCTGCATGTGTGCATTGAACATACTCAAACTCACTTTCTCTGGCTCCACCCTCATCTACTCTACTCGTCCTCTCCACTCTGCCTCTTGCTGCTGCTTCTCTTTTGAGTTGATTCTACCTACCCCAATCACTCAGCCTGTTCAAGTTCTTTATTTTTAAATCCTCACCTGAGGATATTTTTTCATTTATTTTTAGAAAGAATGGAAGGGGAGAGAAAGACAAATATCGACGTGAGAGAAATATGTCAGTTGGTTGCCTCCTGCCTGCACCCCTACAAGAGCCTGCACTGGGGAGGAGCCTGCAACCAAGGTGCATGCCCTTGATTGGAATCAAACCCGGTACCCTTCAGTTTGTAGGCCTACGCTCTATCCACTGAGCCAAACCAGCTGAGACCTGTTCAAGTTCTTGATCTGAAAGGGCAAAGCCTTCTTCGTACAGCCATCACTGTATTTGCCATTCTTACCAGGCCCTACATCCATGTCCTGTATTTATATATTTTAGTGGTGCCATGGAAATGTACTGCTAATGAGCTTACTTTGTTTTAGGAATTTACAGATGCAAGCCATCACTTGTTATTCATGAATGCCACAAGCACACTATAGGGGAGGCCTCTCTCAGGATCCTTCCTGGAGGCCCTGTCTTTGGGACTGGAGTATCCAGCTAGGCAATGAAGTGAGACTGGAAACTGACAGCAGATCTTAGTGCAAATTTTTTATTCTGAAAAAGAGTGGAAATGAAAGGAATATACCAGTACATATTTGCCACTAATATTTTATTTTTTTATATATTAAGTTGAAATTTCAAATAAAAGTTAATTCTTTAAACTTTATTTCTATAGTTTAAAAGCATGAAGGCAGCATTTTTTTTTTTTTTTGAGACAATAAATATTGTGTTCAGCTGCCAAGTTTGGGAGAGATAATTGTTACACAGCAATAAATAGCAAATAGTGAGGAAGAGCGGTTATAGCTGTCATATTTAATTATGAGCAAAGAGAATCAAGTGTTCCAAGGAAGAGAACACCACTGAATAAAAGGTTTCTCTCTCTTTCTATTACCTACTTTGTCTCTTTTCTTTCTGGTGTCTCCATTTCCAAATACTTCTTTCTTTCTTATCCTTATTTCATATCCTGTTCTCACTTACCATTATGGGAGACTTATTTCCTTAATGGAAACTGTTTACATTTATTGTATTTAAAAAATAATTTTGATGCTTTATAATTGTAAAAAAGACCCTTTCCTGAGAGAAAAAGCCCAACCAGTGAAACAGCAGCATAAAGCAAGTTCTCTATACCTGTCAGTCTTTTCTATGAGCTCAGAATCAAAGGTGTGCCTCAGACAGGAAACTGAAATTTAATGGGCAGTTCAAAAGGCAGCACAAGCAGTGAAGCAGAGAGAGATGAAGAATTGGTTTCTGGTTGTCAGAGGGGGCCAATGGAATGAAGATGAGGTGCTAAGGAAAGATCGCAGATGATACAAGTTTAGGCCATAAGGATAAAATTAGTCTAGCCTCCACTTTTACACATAAGGAACCAGAAATCCAGAAAGTTCCATGACTTGACTTAAAAACCCCATCTCATCTACTGTCCTCAAGAGTCAGCTCTAGCATGAGCTCCTCTATGAAATTCTCTTTCTCCTCAGATCCTTGTTCTGACTTCTGGTCTTTTTTCATAAGTGGAAAGTGAGCAGAAATTGTGACCCATGTTTTCCTAGGCCTTGGCATATAAAAGCAAACAAACAAATAAAAACAAAAACCTCAGTGAATATCTGTGCAGTGAACATATACATTCAGGTGAAGCTGGCCAGTAGGAAAGCCAGGACCAGAACTCTTCCACCATATGGTGTGATCTGCTGGGAGTTAGGTAATTACGACATGACAGACTTTAGAGGGGTGGGATCCTGGCTCTTATTAGCGTTCTACTCTGGGAAAAATGTCTTCTCATCTCTAATCCATAATTAACCTTTTCTGCAAGACTATCATCAAGAACTCATTTAGATGCACTATGCAATCCACAGAGACCAGTGCAAAATGAGCAATGCCTCTGATTCTACTTCTTCAATTCTGTAACACAAACTCCCACATTTTAACATTCTGAATTAGGGATGTCCTACACGTACCATGTATACTTAAAGGTTGGGTGGAAAGTAATTTGGCTTTTCTTTTTCTTTCTTTTTCTGTTTTCTGTTATTGTTAATCCTCACCTGAGCATTTTACTAGTATTTCCATTGGCTTTGACAGAGAGAGAGAGAGAGAGAGAGAGAGAGAGAGAGAGAGAGAGAGAGAAAGAAAGAGAGAAAGGGACATCGATGTGAGAGAGACATATCAATTGGTTGCTTCCCATACACTCCCTGACTGGGGTGAGGATTGAACCTGCAACCTAGACATGTGCCCTTGACCGGGAACCAAACCTTTGGTGCATGGACTGATGCTCTAACCACTTGAACACACTGGCAAGAGCTTTTTTTTTTTTTTTTTTTTTTTTTTTTTTTTGAGAGAAAAATAAATATACTAGGTGTACCAATTAATAATGAAGATTTTTTGCCAAAACCGGTTTGGCTCAGTGGTAGAGCGTCGGTCTGCGGACTGAAAGGTCCCAGGTTCGATTCCGGTCAGGGACATGTACATTGGTTGTGGGCACATCCCCAGTGGGGGGTGTGCAGGAGGCAACTGGTCAATGTTTCTCTCTCGTTGACATTTCTGGCTCTCTATCTCTCTCCCTTCCTCTCTGTAAAATATCAATAAAATATATTTTTTTAAAAATAATGAAGATTTTTTTCAATAGATGGTGTTACACATATGTTGCTGTATATGCGATTTGATATGTATGCTGTTTTGTTGTATTGATAACAAGCTTCAAAACTTCATATGTCAAATTTGCTGAAGGTGTTAACATCATAGATATTTTTACACTTAAAAATGTCAAATTTCATGCCATAAAAAGAGCATTTGCAGGAAGTTTTAATTCATTACTTTAAGAAAAGTGCTGCTGAATACTTCAGGAAGCTTATGGTGAACATGCTCCATCTCAAGATACTTGTGAACACTTGTGTAAATGATTTAAAAGTGATGATTTCTATGTGAAAGACAAAGAACGTCCAGGTCAACTGAGAAAGTTTGAAGACCAGTAGTTACAAGCATTATTGGATGAAGATGCATATCAAACTTCAAAACAACTTCCAGAAAGATTAAACATTGCTCAACAAACAATTTCCAATCTTTTACAAGCAATGAGAAATATTTTAAAGGAAGGAAAATGGGTGCCACATCAATTGAACAAAAAAATGGAAAACCAAAAAGTCATCAGTAAAAGGTTGCTTCAGTGGCACAAAAGAAAGTTGTTGTGTTTTTTGCATTGAATAGTGACTGGTGATTAAAAATCCCAAAAGCACAAAATCATGGGTTGATCCAGGCCAACCATCAACATTGACTGCAAGGTCCAATCACTTTGGAAGGAAGACAATGCTCTGTGTTTGGTGGGATCAGGAAGTTGTGGTGTATTATGAGCTTCTAAAACCAGGTGAAACCGTTAATACTAATTACTACCAACAACAAATAATCATTTTGAACCATGCTTTGATCGAGAAACGACCAGAATGTTCCAGAAGACACAGCAAAGTAAATTTTGCTTCATGATGATGCACCATCACACACTTCAAAACCAGTTAAAGACACATTAAAAGATCTTGCCTGGGAAGTATTAACCCACCCACTGTATTCATCAGACTTTGCTCCTTCAGATGACCACTTGTTCCGATTGATGGCACATGCCCTTTCTGAGCAGCACTTCAAAACATACAAAGAAGTGGAAAATTTGGTCTCTGAATGATTTGCCTCAAAACAAGAGAACTTCTATTGGGACGGTATTCACAAATTACCTGAAAGATGGGGAAATGTGTAGCTAGCAATGGACATTACTTTGAATAAAGCACTTTTGATGTTTCTCTTGAAATTACCGTGTTTTCTTTGATTACAAAATCCAGCATTATTCACTGGTACACTTAGTATTGTTGAACTACATACGTGAAATATCTCAACACCTGGGAAAAACTCCTATCTTTTGTATTATTTTAGATTTAAGCTCCATGCATTAACATTCTCTTCTTTCTTTTTTTAATTGTTATTTTAGTGTTGTCTGCGATTTGGAAATGCATTCCTTTTTATCCCGGAAAGCTGTTTGTGTAAGCTTGTCAGTAGACTGGTTCTAAACCGGGGGTTCTGCCCTCCAGACCCCTCATAGCATCCAAGACCTCAGGACTCTTGACTTGCATAGAAAAGAATTCAGGAATGAATCCTAGGGAGAGCAAAAGCAAGTTTTATTTAGGCAGAGAAAGAAAGAGGTCTGGATGTGGGTTCCTGAGCTCAGGATTGGCTTCTGCCACCCGGTGCCCCCTGGTTGCACGTCTCACAGGACATGGCCATGAAACAAGTGAAAATACATGTTTGAGTGGACATGAAGAACTTGTGAGTTGTGCCTTGTGTGGTCAGTTAGTTCCTTGGATTTTATATGTATTCAGTTTCTGAATTTTGTGGCACCAAATTCTACCTTGCCTTTGGGTTGAGAGGGGGTCTTGTTCCTAATGTGGTCTGTTTTGGAAGTGTCATAGCGTTTCTGGCACCAAATTAAGATTTTGCCTTCTGATTGGGAGGGGGCTTGTCCTCAACATGGTCCCTTCTGCAAGTGTCATGATGTTTATCCACCTGACCCCCCTTCTACTTGTATTGTCAGCTTTCATTATAATGATGGTATGTATAATGGACCTTGGGGTTGGTCTCTGGTCACCTTTTCCTCCATTGTGGATTGATCTGATTTCAGCCAGTACTTGTTGATGACTCCTGTGCACACCACAGGAGTTTCCTGCCATAAACTGTTTCCCTTTGACCAGGTGTGGAGGTGGGGGCTCTGCTGAGAGGACCTAGCCAGCAGCTTATCAGCTGTGATGGTGCTCCTACTTCCTCATTCCCCTGGTTGGGAGTTTTTCCTAACTTCCTCTGTGCTGTCTCAAGCTTATCACTGGATGTGTCTGTCACACTGGTGACACAAAGATGGAATTTCTTCTAATATTTAAAACATAGGCCATATAATAGTCATATTTTTAATCAGTGGGATTAGTTCAACCTGAAGAATGCAAAGATCATTAGACATTAAATTATAATATTTGAAATAAATTGATCTCAGGCAAGCTCATGTAAACTAGGGGGAAAAGTGAGTCCCTCCAAATAACTCTTGATAAAATTTGTTTAAACATGTTAGTTATTAGGAGACTATAAGCCTATAGATATTTATAGGTTTAAAAAATACTGTTAGTGTCTTGAGTGGTTGAAAATGCAGAGGTAGTTTCTGTAGTTTGTATTTTCCTTTATTTAAAAAAAATTTTCATCCTTTCCCGGGGGGTATTTTTTCATTGATTTTTAGAGAGTGGAAGAGAGAGGGAAAGACAGAAATATTGATGTGAGAGAAATACATTGATTGGTTGCCTTCTGCATGTGCTCTGATCAAGGCCTGGGCCAGGGAGAAGCCTGTAACCAAAGTTCGTGCCCTTAACCGGAATTGAACCTGGGACCTTGTGGTCCACAGGCTGACACTCTATCCACCAAGTCAAACTGGCTAGGGATTCTTTATTTCTTATTAATGAATCCCTTAGAGATGCTGTGCTTATGACATAGCAGAAGAAAGAAGGTAAAGAGTGAGAAGTTGAGTTTTTCACCCCAAAATATGCTTTTGGAATATTGACTATTTTAAGCTGGTTATTTTTATTTGTATTTTTATTATTTTTTTTAAAATATATTTTATTGATACTTTACAGAGAGGAAGGGAGAGAGATAGAGAGCCAGAAACGTCGATGAGAGAGAAACATCGACCAGCTGCCTCTTGCACACCCTCTACCAGAGATGTGCCCGCAACCATTGTACATGCCCTTGGCCGGAATCGAACCTGGGACCTTTCAGTCCACAGACCGACGCTCTACCACTGAGCCAAACCGACCTCGGCTAAGCTGGTTATTTTTAATTAACAGAAGACTTAAATAAAAAATTTGCCCCCTGCTGAAACTGGTTTGGTCCAGTGGAGAGAGCGTTGGTCTGAGGACTGAAAGGTTCCAGGTTTGATTCTGGTCAAGGGCATGTACATTGGTTGTGGGCACATCCCCAGTAGGGTGTGTGCAAGAGGCAGCTGATCAATGATTCTCTCATCGATGTTTCTAGCTCTCTATCCTTCTCCCTTCCTCTCTGTAAAAAAATTAATAAAATATATATTTTTTAAATTTGCCCCCTTACTTCTCCACCCTACTACTAAAAGGATTTAGAGAAGACCTGCTCCAGGAAGGAAGCTATTATAGATATGATAGTTTAACATGAACTAAGTGTGATAGAGAGGAACCCGGGAAGGCCCTTTGATCAAAGTTCTCTCTGTGACCCTTGTTAAAAACAGTCCAGCAAACATTTACTTACCAGACATTTGCTTTTCCATCTCCATGTAAATTGTCTTGTAGAGTCCAAGATCATAATTACCGTATTTGCCGGCGTATAAGACGATTTTTTGGCCCTGAAAAATATGCCTCCAAGTGGGGGGTAGTCTTATACGGCGAGTATATAACAAACTCTGTATTTTGAGTGGAAATGTTAGGGGGTCGTCTTATACGCCCAGTCTCTTATATGCCGGCAAATACGGTATCATCCCTCTCCTTAGCTCAAGATAGCCTATAAGCTTTAACTGCCCTACTTATCCTTGGGTCCCGTATTCTTTTTATTTTTTTTTTTAATATATTTTGTATTGATTTGAGAGAGGAAAGGAGGAGGAGGAGGAGAGAGAGAAACATCAGTGATGAGAGAGAATCATCGACCAGCTGCCTCTTGCAAGTCTACTACTGGGGATCGAGCCTGCAATCTGGGCAAGTGGTCTGACTGGGAATTGAACTGATCACTGAGCCAACACTGGGAGGGCAAAGGTCCCTTATTTTTATGGAACATCCACATGTGCATACATAAGTTTGGTCATTTTTTCCTGTTAATCTGTCTCATGTTAATTTGATTATTAGTCCAGACAGAAGAATTTAGAAGGCTAGAAGGAAAATTTATTTTTCTGCCCCCGCCAGGCATTAGGTGGTTCTGCAAAGGCTTGATGCCAGGTGCTGGGTTTCCTCAGTCCCACCTCCATGGCCTTGTGATAAAGTCCTAGCTGCTTGGCTCTAGTTCGGGTAACTGACATCTTCCATCTTTAAGCCTCCTTTGCTTTTCAAACCTGTTACAAAATTTCCAGCTGGAATGGATTCAGTGTCCAAAAGAAAGAGAGAGAGAGAAAAAGGCTCACTAAACAGTTATTCCCATCAAATACAAGATTTCGAAGTTCAGCATTTTCATCACATATTTACTAAAGTTTCAAATTTCAGAGTAAAAAATTAAAAGCATGTTAAGAGGCTTCTATTTTATGCAAACCGTTTGATATCAAACAATCTTTTTTTGAGTTTGTTTTTAAAAAGGGAGGGTGTTTTGTCAAATTAGAAAATTAAAAGGTTAAATCTGAAAGATTGAGTACTGCCTGTAATAATTATGTTGCCTTAAAGAGGTTGAAACTACTAACAATATGAAATGAGAAATAAAGAACTGATCTTGCCCAGTTCTTTTAGTTCTTTCCACCTTTCTCTTTTGGCTTTAAAAGTTGCTGCTGTAACAGAAAGGGAATTGACCACACAAGGGCTGAGCATACATGATTCCAAACCCACAAGAAGAAAAACCCCACAAAGTTGTTTCACACGTGGTCCTGAATGATTATTCTGTGAACTTAGTAGTTTGAGATTTTCCTAAAATATAATAGACATATTTCCTGTAAATAAAATGTTTTACATTTTTAATACTGTTTATCTTTTCCTTTATTTGATTAACCTACTCATTTTAGTTTTTTCCTCTTTGCAGATGAAAGCCAAAAAATTCTAACATGGTGCTTAGGTTGTCTGATTACCAAAGAATCACAGAGTTCTGGAGAATCGAAACTCAACTCCTGGACACGGGTAAGAGCTTAAACTTGCCCTTACACGGCTTGGAATTAAATTGCTTAAAGGTGCTGCTGACTGTCCAGTTCCAGGATGTTTTAGAAACATTTCAAACATACCTTTTACTGTTACATTGTCTTGCTGAGTGTAAGGTTAAAGAGATTTTATTTTTGTTTGTGAATTCTGTAAAACATTGATCTTTAGGGTGAACTTTCCTATGCCTTCAAGACCTAGTGTTGAGTGGTTTTGGAAAGTTACTCTCAGGTAATTTAAAAGAATTCGACCGATTTCCCTCTAGCAATTGCTATCCTTCCAAAAATTTTTCCTTCCCACCAACCTCGTTTAAATACTGTAATTATGTAATTCCTCTCCAGGTGCTTCTCTGCCTCTCTCAGAATCTATTCTGTAGTAAAACTAAAATTCCGAAGTTTCCTGGGGATAGTAGTCTTTATTTTGTGTCCCCAAGTTGGTACCCAGGCCAGTATGCTCAGACTAGCAGCTGGTGGTAGTTGGCTGTTGTTGCTCTCACTGTCAAATTGGTTACTCAGCTGTGTCAGTCCAGATAGCTGACAGCTCCTTGCATTCACCATGGCCGTTTCTGCTTCCTCTTGCAGGGCAGACACAAGTTGCAGACTGTTGTGAGGCTGGGCTGTGACTGCCTTCAATGCCAGCAAGTTGGCTATTCTTTTCTCTTACTCCCCACTGTCTTGCTGTCATACCCCAAGGACTGGCTTATGCCTGTCAGACTAATTACCCCGTTTCCCTGAAAATAAGACAGTGTCTTAATTTTTGCTCCCAAAGATGTGCTAGGTCTTATTTTCAGGGGATGTATTATGTTTCCATGAAGTAGGTCTTATTTTTGGGGAAACATGGATAGTATGCACATGGCTCAGGTTGCTGTTTAGTATTATTAAATCAGCCACCTAGATTAATGCATATGGTTTTGTCTATCAATCAGACTGGTGACATAATTTCATTCACTGCTTTTTGACCATTCCTTTGTTTAATACAAACTTGCAGACAGAGATGGCAAAGACAGTATTTGTAATTTCCTGTTATGTTCAAAGAATTGTAGAGAAAGGGAAAGTAGAAGTGAAAAGGATTGGATGAGGGAAGGAAAGAATGCAGAATTTAATTAGAAGAAAAATTAATGTAAAGAACTGAAGAAAGGAACAGTTAAGTGGAATTAGAGTTGAAATAATATGAAAAATAAGGTTATAGAATAACATATTTAGTCTTTAAGGTTTTAAATTGTTGCTTCTGTTGAGTATGTGATATTTTAATGATTACTTAGGATATATTTTTTTTATTGCCCAGCTCAATACGTCCTGACATAGACTATCTAGTAATTACATTTTTTGGATGATTGGGTTAACATTTTTTTTATTTCACTGACTTTATTAGCCCATTAAAAAATTTTTAGCCTTGCATTTTATTCTATGTGTTTCTCTTATTTAATGTAGTGTCTGTTTATCATTAAGTAATTATTAAGTACTAGAGGCCTGGTGCACAAAATTTGTGCATGGGTAGGGTCCCTAGGCCTGGCTGGCAATCAGGGCTGATAGAGTCCTTCCAGCTGCTGTACATACGGGGCCTTTCTTCTGGCTGCTAGCCAGGGCCTTCCTTTGTTCAGCATCACCCCGATGGTCAGCATACGTCATATTGAGCAATCAGCCTCCCAATCAAACTCCCATGGGGACAATTTGCATTTTAGGCTTTCATATATATATATATATATATATATATATATATATATATATATGGTAACTCAGGGAGAGAAAGTAAAAGCACTTCTTTCCTATCTTCAGAGAATTCTCAGACTGGCCAGGTCATCCAAGGGCAGTGTGATGGGTTATTAGTAGAGCTGTAAATAGGTGTGATGGCAACACAGAGGAGGAACACTTGCTCAGACTTCAGGGTTTGGAGACATTTCCAGGGGGAGATGATGTATTAGCTGAGTTTTGAAGGATAACTAGAGAGCAGGGATAGAGTTTTAGGAGTGATATTGCTGTCAATAGAGAGTGTATGTGCAAAGAAAGCATGGTGGTGAGAAAGCAAATGTTGCATTTGGGGAACTCAGGTCCTTAGACATATTTGAGGTTGGGATGTTACAGGTTTGGTGATGAAGCATAAAGCCTGAGAGACAGGCAAGCACCAAGTTATGTATGACTATAAGGAATTTTGTATTTTATCTTGGAGGCAGTGAGGAAACCGCCAAAGTATTTTGAACAGAGAAATCATGTGGACAGGTGTGAGTCTTAGAGACTTAACAAAAGGAAATTGATTTGGAAGGTGGCAAGGATAGTACTTTGGAAGATAATTTTGTGGTAAAGGTGAGAAATTGTGAGGACCTGAATGAAGTGGATAAGAAGGGCCAGATTTATATTAATAAGGTAAATATCCAAAAGATATAATGGCAGATCAAGTGCAGGTGTACTTAGATATAGGTGTAGTTGAAAATACCGTTCTCTGAAGAGTGAGCTGATTTGTAAGTGAAGGGTTTCCAGTTACCAGTGTAAAACATTAGTGGAAGCCTTGGGTGAGAGTGAGATCTGCCTCGTAGGGAGAGTACCTAGAAAGGGCCTCAGGACAACCTGGAGAGACACTGGCATTTAAGGAGTGGGTGGGAGAATAAGGTGCAATGCAGACAAAAAATGGGGAGTCAAGGAAGTAAAAGGAGATAGCAGCAGCATTTTATTTATTTATTTATTTTAATATATATTTTATTGATTTCTTACAGAGAGGAAGAGAGAGAGTTAGAAACATCGATGAGAGAGAAACATCGACCAGCTGCCTCCTGCACACCCCCCACTGGGGATGTGCCCGCAACCAATGTAGATGCCCTTGACCGGAATCGAACCTGGGACCCTTGAGTCCGCAGACCGATGCTCTATCCACTGAGCCAAACTGGTTTCTGCGAGCAGCAGCATTTTAAGAAGGAATAAGTAGCCATCATTCTAATAATCTAATCCTATAGTGCAGCACTGTCCAGTAGAAATAAACTAATACATAGATAAGTTTATATTTTCCAGTAGCTACTTGAAGAAACATAAATAGGTGAAATTAAGTTTAATAATTTTATTTAACCTAGTATATCCAAAATACTATCATTTCAACATATAGTTAATATAAAATTATTAATGAGATTATTTTATAACCTTTTTTCATACTAAGTCATTGAAATCTAGTGTGTATGTTACACTTAGGCTTACATTACATGTTAATTTTGATGCTAAAATTTTCAGAAATTCTTGATCTGTAGTTTTCATTAAATTTACAGTTGAAAAAGTAGGTTCATATACACAGATTATTCCAAAGAAACCTATGGCTGAATCAAATGTCAGTTTTTAAATTTAATTAAAATATCAAAATTTGCCTTTTAAAAATATATTTTTATTGATTTCAGAGAGGAAGGGAGAGGGAGAGAGAGATAGAAACATCAATGATGGGAGAGAATCATTGATCAGCTGCCTTCTGCACGCCCCACACTGGGGATCAAGCCTACAACCCAGGCATGTGCCTGGCTGAGAACTGAATCGTGACCTCCTGGTTCATAGGTCAATGCTCAACCACCGAGACATACCAACTGGGCAAAATTCATTTCTTTATTATTTGTACTCACTATATTCGAAGGGCTTGATAGCCACATATGGATAGAGGTTACTATATTGGACAGGGCAGCTGTAGGCACAAAGCAAGTTAAGGACTGGATAGCACTAATCAGATTTAACCACTATTAGGAATGACCTTGGTGAGAATAGATTAATGGAAGGCTGAAGGAAGTGGCCAGAACTACAGATTGAAAAATGATGGGGACATAAGGAAGTGGAGATGGTAAACTTTATTACTCTCTCAAGAAACTTAGCAGTGAAGAAGGGAGACAGGAGGTGGTAGTCAGAGTGGATCATAGTATTGAGTTGGTTGAAATTAAGAAAGACCTGAATAGGGTTCTGAGAAGAAAGTGCTGGTAGGAACAGGTTGAGGACATATGAGATTGGGAAAACAGTTTTCTTTCTCATTATAGTAGACAGCCTGTAATACTAACTGATAAAAAACAGTTGTGTAGAATAATATTAACTGTTTAAGTATTAGCAGTCTGAAGCTAATTACGTAAACCTACCTACATAATCATATAATGTTGATCATAAATGCAGCAAGACAGGAAGATACTTGTTGGTTTACAAATCAGTTGTACATCTTGGGAATACTTTCTTGGACCTTAGAAGTGATACTTTCTCCATCAAAGTTTTAGAGGGACATATTGCACACTAAGGATGTGTAACTTGTCATCCAGTAGCCTTCTGGAAATTATATAACAAGCCATATTTTAATATTTGTTAGTTTTATTTAATGAACACTTATTTAGAGCCTGGTATATGCAATGCTGCTCTCATTGTGGTAATATAATCTCAGGCTTATTCTGTGTTCCTAGAGTATCACAAGTGTGACTGAAATAGCCTGAGTGAAACACCAAGAATTTCTTCTAAAAATTCTAAAATTCAGTAAAAATTCAGATTAATTATTAAATTTGGAACTGGTAGACCAAGTTATATTAGTTGTATTTTTAGAACAGAGATGAAATATACATTTTGTTTCCTACTTGCCATACTTAGCATATGTTAATATGTTATGCTGGAAGCATATTAACATAATGTGTTTTTTGGAGTGTTGCTGGGAACCTCAAGTATGCCATGTAATAACACCATATCAATGATTAGTGTTACAGTGTAGCAGCTGGTTAAGTCACAGGACTTTTTTATATCTCTTCAGAATGCTTAGTTTTTGAAAAAAAAGTTTTATTGATGAAGCCATTGGACAGATACTTTTTGAGCAGTACATTCTGTTTGCCAGGTGGTATGGCAGAGGCTGAAGATATGCAGTGGATCTAAACACAGCATTATTTACAGAAGCCAAGATATGGAAACAGTGTAGGTGTCCATCAGTAGATGGTTGGATAAAGAAAGAAATGGATTTCATACCATATATTCAATGAATGTTATTCATCCATAAAAAATGAAATCTTGTTATTTCCAACAACATGGATGGCCCTAGAGGGCACTATGCTAAGTGAAATAAGTCAGATAGATAAAGACAAATACCACATGACTTCACTTATATGTAAAATAAAAAAACACAACAACAAACAAGCTCATAGATACAGAGAATAGATTGGTGGATGTGGAGGGTTGAGGTGAGGGAAAAGGGTTAAAGAGTACACATTTTCAGTTATAAAAGAAATACCTGGGGATGTAATGTACAGCATGGTAACTATAGTGAATAACACTGTATTGTATATTTCAAAATTGCTAAGAGAGTAGGTCTTAAAAGTTTCATCATAAGAAAAAAGAACTGTTTGCAGTTATGGTGATGGATGTTAATTGACTTATTTTGGTAATCAACTTGCAATACATACAAATATCTAATATTGTTGTGCATTTGAAACTGTTATATATCAACTATATCTCAATAAGAATAATAAAAAAGTCACATATGCCAAAATAAAGGGAAAGAGATGATGAAGTTTCACTATTAGAATGTTCTCCAAGGAGGTGACTTTTTAGGAGGGATTTAAATAGGGCTTATTCCTTCAGTTAATTTAAATCAACTGAAGGAATAAGCCCTATTTTTCCCCCCTAGCCTATCAATGTCTCTCTCCCCGCTTGCATCTCCCACCCTCCACCCCTGCTCTTTCTCTCTCTCTGTTGGGGGAGGAACTCTGACTTTTGCCACTCCATCCTGCATCCAAAGCCCTGTCTCCTTGCTCATGGAGGTTCTCCTACTCCCTGTGGGATCTACAGCCCTAATTTTTTTTTTTTAATTCTACTTGGTTATCTTTCTTTTTCTTGTTGATCTGTGGAAGTTCTTTATGTGTGCTGAATACAGGTACCATTTTTATTGCATGTGTTGAAGCTATTTTTTTCCAGGCTATAGTTTACGTGTTCACATTTTCTCATTTTCTTTTAAGGAAGATTTTTAAAAAATGATTTGAGAGAGAGAGAAAAGTGGGGAGAGTCAGAAACAGAGAGCGAGACAGAGGGGGAAAGAAAGAGAGAGGGGGAGAGAGAGAGAGAGAAACATCGACATGAGAAACATTGATCAGTTGCTTCCCTTTCGTATCCTGACTAGGGATTGAACCCACAACTTAGGTATGATCCCTGACCAGAAATCAAATGTGCAACCTTTTTGGTACATGGTATGACACTTTAACCAACAGAACCACCCTGTCAGGGCTCAAGAAAATATTTTGTATTTTATTATAGTTAGATTTATCAAAAATTTTTTTTGTAGTTAATAAAATTTAAGAAAAATTTCCCTACTCCAGGGCCATGAAGATCTTCCATCTTCTAAAAGTATATTGGTTTGCCTTTGCCATTTGGTCTGTGATTACCTGTAACAGTTTTATTGAATGGTCTAAGGTGGGTGTCTATATTTATTTTGCTTCCATATGGATACCCCATTATCCCAGCACCGTTATTTCAAAGTCCTTTTCTCACTGAAGGAATAAGCCCTGTTTTGTTATCTTCATAAAAAAATAGGGTGTCTTTGTATTTAGATGCAGGTATAAACCTAAACCTCTCAGTTAGTCTCATTGTATATGATGGGTAATTGTATGTGTCAGCTTAACTGGTCCATGGGATGCCAGCTGTTTGGTCAAACATTATTCTGGGATTTTTGTGAGGGTGTTTTGGGGTGTGATTAACATTTAAACTAATAGGCTAAGTAAAGCGGATCATTCTCCCTAATATATGTGAATTTCACTCAATTCATTGAAGGCCTGAATAGAACAAAAAGGCTGACCCCTCCTATAAAAGTTTTCTCTATAACTGAACTCTAATATAAACAGTGGTTCATGAGACAACTCCAAATTATATGTTTATGGGGTTTTTTTCTTTTGTTTTTTTAGTGTAACACATTATTGTCAGAACATTCTACAGAGAGTACCCTGCATTTTTAGAAAACCAGTTGTCTCAGAGATGATGGTGTTTGTACATTGAGATGCAAGACAGGCAGTGGACACAGAAGTACACACTAGGCTTGATGCTGGCAGAATGGCACTAGGGATTGGCCAGCCAAGGGGCAGACATGGATATTTCGGAAACATAATTATGCCTACATCTGTTGCTAGTTTCTATTGTTATATAGTAGTCCCCCTTATTGGCGGTTTTACTTTTTGGCCATCCAAAAATATTAAATGAAAAATTCCAGAAATAAGCAAGACATAGGTTTTAAATTGTATGCTGTTCTGAGTAGTGTGATGAAGTCTTGTGCCATTCTGCTTCATCCCTCCTAGGAAGTGGATCATCCCTTGGTCCAATGTATTCACCTCACTTTTTCTCACCACGCGGGCATTGTGTCATCTCACATCATCACAAGTAGAACTATGACTACAGGACAATAAGACATTTTGAGAGAGAAGGAGACTGCATTCACATAACTTATTACAGCATATAGAATGATCATTTAAAATGTAAAATAGCATCATTCCTGAGGCCAATTAGTGAAGGACAGTAGAGGCAAGTTGGAATTCAAGGACAAGACAGGTACCCCTTTAAGTAGCTGAAGATTCCTCTTCCAAACCTCCCCTCTTATAAAGCACTGCCAGTTGTGAAGGAATGCTCTCTCTTTTGTTTTGTTTTACTTTCTTTATTTTTACTATTTTTATGTGTCTGTTTACTTACTTATTTCCCATCTGTCGACCCACTGTTGGCAACCATTCACTTGTTCTCTATAGCTATAGGTCTGTTTCTATTTTGTTATTTCATTTGTTTTTTAAAGATTTCTCATATAAGTCAAATAATATAGTAATTGTCTTTCTCTGGCTGACTTGTTGAGTTATTTCACTTAACTTAGTACCCTCTAGGTCCATCAATGCTGTTGCATATAGCAGGGTTTTATTCTTTTTCATGGTTGAATAATATTCCTCTGTGTGTGTGTGTGTGTGTGTGTGTGTGTGTGTGTGTGTAGGTGTGTATATCACATCATCTTTATCCACTCATCTATTGATGGACATCTAGGTTGCTTCCATATCTTAGCTTTCACTAGTAATGTTGCAATGAACATAGGTCTGTATTTATTTTTTTGAATTAGTGTTTTTGCTTTTGTTTTGTATAAATACCCAGAAGTAGAATTGCTAGATTACATGACAGCTTTATTTTTAATTTTTTTGAAGAATCTCCATACTGTTTTTTATTGTGACTTCACTAACTTACAATCTCATTAGCATTGTACCAAGGTTCTTTTTTCTCCTCATCTTAGCCAGCATTTACTACTTGATTTCTTCTTGATAGCCAGCCCGAAGGGTGTGAGGTAGTATGTCATTGATATGTATTTTGCATTTCCCTAATAATTAGTGATGTTAAGCATTTTTTCATAGGCCTGTTGGCTAATATGTATGTCCCCTTTGAAACTGTCTATTCAGGTCCTCTGCCTATTTTTAAATCAGATCGTTTGTTTTGTTTGTTTGTGTGTTTTTTGTTTGTTTATTTATTTACTTTTTCTTTCATTTTTTCGTTTGTTCTTGTTGTTGTTAAGTTGTATCAGTTTATTATATATTTTAGATACTAATTCCTTATTGAATGTATCATTTTAAAATATCTTCTCTCATTTAGTAAATGGTCTTTTTGTTTTGTTGATGGTTCCCTTTGCTATTGAATAATTTTAGTTTGACATAGTCCCGTTTGTTTATTTTTTCTTTTGTTGCCTTTGCCTAAGAAGGCACATCCAACTAGGTATTGCTAAGAGTGATGCTGCCTATGTTTTGTTCTACGAGTTTTATGGTTTTAGGGCTTACATTTAAATCCTTAATTCCCTTTGAGATTATTTTTGCATATGTTGTAAGAAAGTGGTCTGGTTTTAGTTTTTTGCATGTATCTGTCCAGTTTTCCCAGTGCCACTTATTGAAGAGACCTTCTTTAACACATTGTGTATCCTCATCTCCTTTGTCATAGATTAATTGACTGTATAAGTGAGGATTTATTTATGGGCTGTCTGTTCTATTCCATTGTTCTACATATATGTTTTAATGCCACCACTGTTCCATTTTGTTTATTATAGCTTTGTAGTATAGTTTGATGTCAGGTAGTGTTATAACCTCCAATTTTGTTCTTTTTCAAAAGTTCTTTGGCTAGTCAAGGTCTTTTGTGGTTCTGTATAAATTTTAGGATTAGCTATTCTGATTTTGAGAAAAATGTCATTGGTATTTTTATAGGGATTTCATTGAGTCTGTATTGTTTTAGGTATTAAATACATTTTAACAATATTAATCCTTTCAATTCATGAGGAAGGTATATCCTTCCATTCCTTCTTCACTTTCTTTCTTCACTATCTCATAGTATTTCGCCTCTTTCATTAGTTAAGTTTATTCCTACGTATTTTGTTTTTTTGTGCAATTGTAAATTGCTATCTTAATTTTGCCATAAAAATACAACTAGTTTCTGCATATTGATTCTATATTCTATAGCTTTTGGTGGAGTCCTTAGGGTTTTCTGTATAAAGTATTATGTAGTCTGAAATAATGACAGTTTTACTTTATCCTTTTTTATTTGGATGCCTTTTATTTCTTCTTCTCATTTGACTGCTGTGTCAAATGAGAAGAAGGATTTCCAATACTATGTTGATTAGTGGTATTAGTTGTCATCCTTTTCTTGTTCCTGATCTTGAGGAAAAGCTTCCAGGTTTTCACAACTGAGTATGATATTAGCTGTGGGTTTGTGATACCTGTTTGATTATGTTGAGATATATTCCTTCTGTACCTGCTTTGTTGAGAGTTTTTTTCATTAAAAGCAATCTTCATTTTTCCTGTTTCTCAGGTCAGAAATCCTGGAATCATCTGTGGTGACCCTTTTCCTTCTATACCTCATATCTAGTTTATCAATAAGTCTGTCAGTTCAGTCTTTGAAATATAACCAGGATCTGACTACTACTCACCAACTCACTGCTTCTATCTCCGTTCAAGCCATCGTCAACCCTCATGAGGACCACTGCAGTTCTCCTCATCTATCTCCTGCTTTTACCTTTGTGCCCCTTTGCTCTTAATCTGAAAGATCTTTTAGAAGGTGCCTCTGCTCAGAACTTTCCATTAGTTTCTTGTGTCATTCAGAGTGAACTGGCAAGTCTGTACTTGACTTACGAGCACCTCCACAACGTCACCCTGTGTGACCTGGGTAATCTTCTCCTCATTTTCTCACTTCACTCCAGCACACCCTGGCCTCCTTGCTGCTCCTCGTGCCCAGAAACCTTGCCTAGGGCTTAAGCTTTCACATTTGCTCACATGTTTTCACAGCTCTTCCCCAGAGAGCCCAGGACCCCTTCTTGTGCCTCTTTTAGGGCACTGCTCAGATATCACCTCTCTGAGAGGCCTTCCTCTTACCTGGTCTCAGAAACACACTGTTTTTATTTTGACTTATTCTTCTTTTTAATGCTGACCACCCCTGACATAATGATTTTTTTCCTAACTTTTCATTGCCTCCGAAATAGGTTAGAACAGAGACTTTTTTAAAGCCTAGAAAAAGTGTCTGACACATAGCAAACATTCAGTGATTATTTGCTTAATGAGTACATAAGAGGGGAACAAAGTGGTGGGGTTTCCACTTGGAGAGAAGTGAATGAACAGACAGAAGGAAAAATTATTATTCTAGTTAGGCGTAAAAATAAGTTATTGTGGAGGGAATTAGAAATTAAGATTAGAAAAATGGTTTTGCAGAAATTTTGGAGGGCCATGAGTGCCAACTTGTGAGTTTGTTCATAAATTAGTGGGTTAGGGCAATTGAAGGAGCTACTGGAAGTATTGCAATTGAGAGAGGTGTGTTTGTCATGATTAGCATGCCCTCCCGCTTTCTCCTTTGCTCTCTAGTTTTTCTTAATCCTTCCTTTAGTCATGTATTTCTTAAATATATCCTGAGTACCAACTCTTTACCAGCAGATTCGGGGGAATGCCTCCAAGGATCAAGGTGTTTTATTACATTATACCAAGAAAAGGAGAAGAACATGTGGAAGGTACTGTGGGAGCCCACAGAAAGAAGGAAAAGCTTTGTTGAGAGGAGATTAGGAAATATGCAAGGGTAGTCAGAAATGCTTTCAAAAGATGAGGGGGCAATGGCCTCACAATACTGTATTGTGAAGTATGAGTTTTCAGGTGAGCAGAAGCCCAGGGCACACATGGAACTTGGGGAACCTAAGGTAATTTGAGGAGTATGTAGGAAAGTAACAGAGGAAAAACTAAAAAAGGTCTTCTTCTTAATGATAATAAGAATGGGCTGTCCCATTTATATATACGGGTGGTACATGAGAGTTACAAAGAGGTAGATTCTGATATAGGCCAAATGGCTCATACTAAAAAAAATAAAATAAAATAAAAATTACTTAACCTGGAAGGCCAGGATTTTAATTAGTAGAGTTTAAATGGTAGTTGCAGGGTTTGGGCGGGAGGTACCTGGATTATATAAATATAAATAAGATAGTGAATTCCAAGATGACTTCAGAGTAGGTAGAAGCTACAGTGCTACACCCACCTGCTCCTGGCACCAAACTAGATTTACAGCTAAATTACAGAGCAAGCTAACCCCATTGAAGGCTAGCTGAACTGAAATGTAATAGCCAAGACTTAATAGAAGAAGCCACATTGAGACAGGTAAGAAGGGTGTAGGCATGGAAAGACATAGCCCCCCCTCAACCTCCTATTCCCTCTACCCTCGCATACCTCTGTGCTCAGGTGCAGTGGTAGCTGAGAAGCTAGAGAGTTACCATGGCTGCAAAACTGTCTTCCCACTAGGAGCATGTGTCCTCACCCCACACTGGGATCCCCAACTGAGAGCAACAAAGATGGTAAGAGGACCTTCACAGCATCTGGTGATGAAAATTAGTGGGGATTCAATCTGCCTGGGAGAATTAGACCACACCTTTCCAAGGGGAGCACTCTTTTTGTTACAGCACCAGCCTGGGAGTGAATGGTCCAGACTCAACTGCTGGCGAGGCCACGCTGCTACACTCAAATCCTGCAAAGGTCTCTGTTGACTACACCCAACAGTGACTTAAAGGGGCCCTTCTTCCTCACCTTCTCCCCCCCTCCCTCTGGGAGAGACTCCATTATTAAATTGTATGTCTTTGGGAAAGAAGGCCAGTGTTCCTGACCTCAAGGGTACAGCCAGTGCCCCTCCCCCAACCTGTTGAATCACTTCACTGGCTCATTCCTGTAGGAATGAGTTCAGTGTCACAGGAGAACCAGAGAGCCCTGTAGAGCTGAGATTTTCAGACTGTTTCTCCTGGGAAAGCTTCTGTCCAGGATCTAGACGGACGAGTGCTGAACTGTGTGGCTACATGGTAGCAAGGCAAATTCAGTCTCCCCTGTGAGTTTAGGTTTTGCTACCCCAGAAAGTAGAAAAACTACCTGCTCCCTCTTACAGGCTTAAGGGCACCACCCCCAATGGGAGACTGTTTGGATCAGTCCTCCTGCCAAGTCCCAGAGACCCGTCCATTGGGCACAGTTCCATGGGGAATAGGGACAGCAGCTTAGGGCTGGGATATTAAGAATTAGAGACCACTGGAGGCTATTATCTGGGACAGGGATGAAGTGCTTAGAGTCCTCATGTGGATAGAGTCAGTATCATTCCCAAAGAAAGACTCTTGACCTATTGCCCTGAGTGGCTGATTGTGCTCCTGCAGAGAGGACAGCTGGCTGCATCCAATCTGACCCTGCAGTGAGAGTGAGATCCTCCAGGGGAACTAGAGTTGGAAAGCCTGGCAAAGATTGAGTGGTTTGCCTTTGAGGCATGGGCCACTTTCCCCTCACTGAGTGCCTTTACTATGTGATCCATGTAAGGGACCCAGTTGCCCCTGTGGAAGGGGCTGTAGATCTCAGGTAGCCTGGGATCATCCTACAGTCTTCTTTCAGAAGGCTGTGGAGGAAGATCAATCAATCGCAAGGGAAAGTAGAATAGCTGACAGGTAGAGGGAGACCTCGGGGAGCCTCTGAAAATTTTACAGGTCAGCCCCCAGCTCTAAACTGGAGTAAGAGTACCTTTTTAGAGAGATTAGACCCTCCCCCACACACCCAGGTCCAGTAGATGCAGACACAAATATTGAAAAACATGGCAACTTCAGACAGGTGGCCCAAAGCCAGTAACACACAATGTCTAACAGCAACCTATACCTGAACCCAACCCAAGTGACTCAGAATCAACACAACCAGTGGTGGGCTTCAGCCCACACAAGAACTTGACCCAGTGAGGCACACAAGCAGCACACCCAATGAGCGATTCCAACAGGTACCAAACCTGCTGGGCACAACTCCGCCTTGAGGCACAACCCATGCACAGCATCTCATGTACAGTGATTGAGGTTTACCCTTATAGTCAACCAGCCTGAAGGGTTAACTCCACTCATGAAGGGCAGACAGCATTTAAAATTCACCTTACAACAACAGAGGGTGCACATAATCCCCAAGAAGCATTCCTGGAGCACTGAGCTCAAGTGATTGAAAGATTGTGCCACTAAGCTCAAAAAACACCTTCATCATAAAGACATCATAACAAGTTTCGGAGTCATAGCAGATATACCTAATACACAGAGACAAAGAAAAATCTCCTGAATGAAAAGATGAAATGGAAGCAACCAAAATACTAAATGCAGAGTTTTAAAACAATGGCTTAAGGTTGCTCAAGGACCTTAGGGAAAGAATGGATGATTTTGTGAGGATTTAAAGAGATAGTAAGAACCCAAAAGAACATAGAAACCATAAGAATAAACAAGTCAGAAATGAAGAATGTAATATCTGAAATGAAGAATACATGAGAAAGAATCAACCCCAGGTTAGATGAAGCTGAGGATCAATTCAGCGAATTAGTGGGCAAGATAACAGTAAGCACCAAAGTATAGCATCAAAAAGAAAAGAGAATTAAAATAAATGAGGAACGTATCTAAGACAGTGTAACAACATATGCAGTATAGGGACACCAGAAGGAGAATTCTTGAGAGTGAGCAATGAGTAGAGAATCTATTTGAAGAAATAATGGCAGAAAACTTCTCTACATGGTAAAAGAAAAATTTATACAAGTTCAGGAAGCACAGAGAACTCCAATCAAGATGAACCCAAAGAGACCCACACCATGACACATAATAATTAAAATGGCAAAGATTAAAAACAAAGAGAGACTCTTAAAGGCAGCAAGATAGATATCGACCTGTTAGAGGTCTCCTATATTACTGTCAACTGATTTTTTAACAGAAACACTTCAGTCCAGAAAGGATTTGCAAGAAATACTTAATGAAAAACAAGGAACTGCAACCAACACTACTCTATCCAACTAGGTTAGACTATCATTTAAAATGGAAAGAAAAATAAAAAGCTTCCCAGACTGAAAGAAAAAGAAAAAAAAAAGGCTGAAGGAGTTCATTACTGCCAAGCTATATATATATATATATATATATATATATATATATATATATATCCTCGCCAAAGGATATTTTTTTCCATTGGTTTTTAGAAAGAGTAGAAGACAGGATGGGGCAAAGAGAGAGAAATATTGATGTGAGAGACACATAGATTGGTTGACTCCCTCTCCCCACATGCACCCTGGCAATGGCTGGGCATTAAATTTGCGGTGGATATGTGCGATTGACCAGGAATCGAACCCATAACACTTCAGTGCACGGGCTGATACTCTAACCACTTTGCCACACAGTCCAGGGCCACTAAACCAATACTGCAAGAAATGTTAAAGGGACTGCTTTAAGAAGAAGATGAAATAGAGAAACATAGGTATAAAGAAAAAATGTCAGTCAATAAGTACCTATCAATAACAACCTTAAATATAAACAAGTGAAATGCTCCAATCAAGAGGGTAACTGAGTAAGAAAACATGGTCCATATATTTGCTGTCTATAAGAGATCCACCTTAGAATAAAAAAATATACACAAACTAAAAGTGAAGGGATGGAAAAAAAATACTCCATGCAAATGGAAGCCAAAAATGTGGGGTAGTAGAGAGACAAAATGGTGGCAGAATAGACGGACATGTCCTGAGCCTTGTCCCGAAGCAAATAGAGGGAGCAGCTGAAACAAGAGGAATCCAGCCCTCATTGGCAAATGAGATGCAGCTGGTGAGACAGTTTGCAGCAGAGATTCCTGGAAAATGCAAATGCTATGGTACACAATGAAAGCAGTACTGAGAGGGAAGTTTATCGCTCTACAGGCCTACCTCAAAAAAGAAAAAAAAATGGCAATAAATTGTCTAACTCAACAACTCAAAGAATTAAAAAGAACAAGAAAAGCCCACAGTGAGCAGAAGGAAGGACATAATAAAGATCAGAGCAGAAATAAATGACATAGAGACCAAAAACAAAAAACAAAAACATACAAAACATCAACAAAACCAAGAGCTACTTCTTCGAAAGGATAAACAAGATTGATGAACCTGTAGCCAGGCTCACCAAGAAGCAAAGAGAGAGGACCCAAATAAACAAAATCAGAAATGAAAGAGGTGAAATAACAGACCCCACAAAAATACAAAGGATTGTTACAAAATACTATGAACAACTCTATTCTAACAAACTACACAACCTGGAGGAAATGGACATATTCCTAGAAAAATACAACCATCCAAAACTCAATTAGGAGGAATCTAAAAATCTCAATAGGGTGATAACTATGGAAGAAATTGAAACAGTCATCAAAAAGCTTCCAGTAAACAAAAGCCCAGGGCCAGAAAGCTTCACAGGGGAGTTTTACCAAACATTCAAGGAAGAACTAAAACCTATCTTCCTCAGACTATTCCAGAAAATTCAAGAGGAAGGAACACTTCCAAACTCCTTCTATGAAAGCAGCATCACCCTAATACCAAAACCAGATAAAGATAACACAATGAAAGAGAATTATAGGCCAATATCCCTTATGAATATAGATGCCAAAATCCTCAACAAAATTCTAGCAAATCAAATCCAGCAGTACATCAGAAAGATCATACACCATGACCAAGTAGGATTCATCTCAGGGATGCAAGGATGGTACAATATTCGCAAGTCATTAAATGTGATACAATACATAAATTGAGAGATTAAAAAAAAAGATCATACACCATGACTAAGTGGTATTTATTCCAGGGATGTAAGTCTGTTAAAATATTCTCAAATCAATAAATGTGATACATCATATAATTTGAAAGACAAAAATCACATGATCATATCAATAGATACAGGAAAAGCACTCGACAAAGTCTAACAACCATTTTTTTATAAAAACTCTCAGCAAAGTGAGAACAGAGGGATCGTACCTCAACATAATAAAGGCTATATATGACAAACTTGCAGCCAACATCATACTCAGTGGTTAAAAACTAAAACCATTTCCCGTACGAACAGGAATAAGACAGGGATGCCCACTTTCAAACACTCTGATTCAACATAGTACTGGAAGTCCTAGCCATGGTGACCCAACAAGAATCTCTTTCTTTGGATGCTACCATCCTATATAATAAAAGCATAGTATACAAATTGTCCCCTGGGCCAGGAGTTCTTTTGGAAGTTTGACCAGGAGGTGGGGCCAGCCCGGAGAAGGGAGAGAGTACCTGGCCTGCCGCCCTGCCACCAGCCACTAGACCCTACCAGTGCAGGAGGGGGAGACTGGATGAAAGAAGGTGAAGGGATTAGCCAAAGAACATCTGTCTATAACCCATAGACACAGACAACAGTGTGGTGATGGCTAGAGGGAAGAGAGGTGGGGTCTTGGTGGAGGTGGCAAAGGGTTGGGAATTGGGGACATCTGTAATAGTGTCAACAATAAAAATAAAGTTGAAGATAAATAGGGTAATGGCTTTGGAATTGAAAATACATTTGAGATACAAAAAGGTAGGACTTGTACTGATTCCTTGTTTGGGAAAGGAGAGGGGAGCAGTTAAGGAAAATGTAGAGATTTTAGGGGACTAATAATACCTCTGTCTTCTCCCTCATTAGTAACCAGTTGATACAACATGTTGGAGATAGGTAGTTGAAAATCAAACATTTGTCCTTGAACTCGTAAAGCAGATTTAGGAATGTAACTTATGTCTGTGGTTCAGTTGAGCCTCTGTAGATTTGATAGATGAATGATCCGGACACAGCAAGCTGAAGCACCACAGGCACGGAATGAGCCTGTGACTAAGCACGTTTCAAGAAAAGAGCAGAGCTTATCCTTTCTACAAGTAAGGCAAGTTGGAAAGCCAGAGGAGAGGAATGTATGGTGCTGGGCATTTTGGCCAATAGGTCACTTTTACTCCCGGAGAGGAGTGAGTGAGGAGATTGATGTGATGTTGGGCTCTCAGGAAATATGATTTTGAGATGAAGATTAGTGTGCAGGGAGTGACAGGTGTAGAGGGGAAGAAACGAGGCAGGGTTGTGTAGAGGGAAAAGTTAGCTGCCAAGCACTTCTTTAGGAACCTATTCTGTGCCTACAGGGACAGAGATGGGAGACCCTTTATTGCTTTCCTGCATCGAGACAGGAGGGCAGGGTCTTTAAACTTGCATCCATCAGTTATTGGGATGTGGCCACCTGGAAAGGGGTGTCATTTGGGTGAGGTAGAGACAGCTGAGTGTGATATGGATGTGACGTCACAATATCCTTTAGAAATACCCAAACTCTGTGTGTCCCGGGAGACCCTTGTGCCCCCGGGGAGCGGTGGGACCCGGGGGACCTGTGTGACCTGGGGGAGCGGTGGGACCCAGGGAAGCCGTGTGCCCCAGGAGAGTTGTGTGCCACTTGGGAGCGGAGGGCCCCGGGGAAGCCTTGTGCCCGGGGGAGCAATGGGACCCGGGGGAGCGATAGAACGGGGGGGGGGGGGGGGAGCCGGGGGAGCCCCTATGTTCATAGCAGCACAATTTACAATAGCTAGGATTAGGAAGCAGGCTAGGTGCCCATCAGCAGATGGAATACTATGCTGCCATAAAAAAGAAGGAATTCTCATCATTAGCAGCAACCTGGATGGAATTGGAGAACATTATGCTGAATGAAATAAGCCAGTCAATGAAAGAGAAACACCACATGTACTCACTCATTTATGGATAATAAAGAATATTATAAACTAATGAACAGAAAGATAGATATAGGGACAGTAAAGCAACAAGCAGACTGTCAAATGACAGCGGGGAGGGGAGGGTGATCTAGGGGAGATAAGAGATCAACCGAAGGACTGGTATGCATCCATATAAGTACAACCAATGGACACAAAACTCTGGGGAGGGAGGGCATGTATGGGAGGTGTGGGGGGGCAATGGTAAGCAATGTACACATATAATACCTTAATAAAAAAAAAATGGTGTGTTGGGGGGGGGGGGATTCCCTTCCCTAGATTTGAAGAAAAATGTTTTAAAAAACTGCAAACTAGAAAAAAAGAAAAAAGAAAAAAAGAAAAGAAATACCCAAACTATTTATTTTCTCTGCTGGGGACTGGGTTTGACATTGTGTCTTCTCTGGAATCAATAGCCTGGGCAATTCTGTTCCCCTCTAAGAGAGAACAGTTTTTGGACTGGGGCATCAAGGTGGATGGCAGTACCATTCACTGAGAAATGTAAGGGGAAAGGTGGCAGGATCTTTGAAATAAACCAAGGAAGAATGTACAAGAGGGAGAGAAGGATATCAGGTGATCCCAGCAGCTATCCCATATTCCTCCTCTGTGCCAAGCTCCAGGACAGTGGCATGTAGAGACCCTGTCTTCTCTCCCTCCTTACTGCCTTGTGGTGTTCCTCTACATCCTTGGGACCTTTGCTCAGGGATGCATTGCAAAGTGAGTCCTCCACCATTTCTCTGCCTATTATTGAATAGAACTTCCTGGGAACCACCAACAGAGAAAAGAAAAGCATGGACAATGTCTCCATAGTTTTCTAAATGTATTTTGCTCAGAGCTTTGGAAACCACCAAAGCTGCTTCCATACTGTAGGACAGTGGAGGCTGGCAGTGGGCTATCCAGCTCCACAGGTGCTTAGGTAAAGCCATCAAATGGCAGCTGCCTTACCAAGTATCCTATTTTTATTTAGTCTGATAAAGTTTTCTCAGCATTTCATAACTTTGCAGTGTAAATATGGTATGAAGCATTTTGCAGGGTTTCGACATGTGGAAATCAGTGCTATTCTCATTCCCAGGTCTTTTAAGTTCATAATATAATCAACAGTTTATTCCCCACAGGAAGCCTAATTGTGAATGTTTTTATGTCTATGTGTGCATGCTTTGGGGAGTGTAACTGTCTCCTGAGTCATTAATGTGAATGCATTGAACTTATTATTAAACTTCCCGGAATGAAAATGGGGCAAAATGAGATACCATTTGTGTTCTTGGCTAACTTTTTCTTTTTTCCCCATTTCATTTAGATGGAGGTCTGCTTATTCTAACTCTAAATTGTATCAGATTGTTTTTTAGTAAATTGCCACTGCTCAAATAGGCCAGATCAAGACATTTATAGCCAATTAGGAACAGGATGTTTGAGATGTTTAGTGATGTTCTCCGGATGACCTGGTTTATGTTTTCTGTTTATTTTGTTTTATTTTTGTTTTATGATCATGTTGGCTTTTCCATTAAACTATAACCTTAATTGAGTTGTCTTAGTTAATAGAACATTGACCAGATCTACTTCTCTAAGTCCCAGGCCTCTCCATATACCACCCCCGCTCCAGGTCTCCTATTGGTTCCCAACCTCAGCATGCAGTGAAGGGAATTCTTAGGTCTGTGCCTTTCAGATACATGTTTCCAAGACAGGCACACTGTATTTCAATCTAAATGGCCTGATGGTGCTCCTTGGGACCTTTAGGGATAAATCCCCTTGAAAAGTAAATTTAAATAGTAATGTCTACAGTGGGGGATATTTCTTAGTGAATCGGCACCAGTAAGGGCTGTGTGGAAGTCTGTACTACATGTGGCAGCCTGGTCTCTACATCTGTTTTGAAGTTCAGTTGTTGCCCAGACCACATGTGCATTTCTTTAAGGGGCTGACATCCATCCCTCCCAGCATCCAGGCACTGTAAGCTGGTAACTGTAACTGGCTTACCCTTTTTGACTTAGAGATTGTTATACTTTGTTTTGGTTTGACTGTTGTTCCCATTAGTTCTGGTTCTGTTTAATATTGGCAACACTGGGGTTTTTATAAATTAGCAATATGGCAAAAGAACCTGGCATATTTAAACCCATAAATTTTTATTTCTAGGTCTTTTAAAAGCTATGTGGTTTAAATAGAGTTTTACTCTATGGTAGATATAAGCAGAACTTGTGAAAATCCTGGCTATCAGAAGGCGTTCATATTTTAACTGAAACTAAAAAATAACCTCAGATGAGTCACTGTTTTAAGAATCAGAAAACCCAGATCTCTTTTGGCTTCACTAGTGAGATCTTTCATAAGTTACATACTCTCATTGACATATCTTTAAAAAAGGATAACAAGTACTATATGATTCCATGTACATGCAGTAGCTAAGTAATCAAATTCATAGAAACAGAAAGTAGAGCAAGGGCTGGAAGAGAGGGGGAAATGAAAGTTGTTTAATGGGCCTGTGCTTTCAGTTTTTCAAGAAGATATTCAAGCAAATGGCATCCTAAGAAAAATTAGTGTAGTAGTACTTATATCAGACAAAGTAGCTCTCAAGAAAAAAAAAGTTAACAAGAAAAAGTGATAGAAATGTAGTCATAATAAAGGGGATAATTCATCAAGAAGACAGCATTACTGGGTCAAATTGCAGTGCCATTTTTAGTTTTTTTCAGAAAACTCCATACTGTTCTCCACATGGCTGTGCCAGTCTGCATTCCCTCCAGCAGTGCACGAGGGTTCCTTTTTCTCCACATCCTCACCAGCACTTGTCTTTTGTTGATTTGTTAATGATAGCCATTCTGACAGGTGTGAGATGATACTTCATTGTTGTTTTGATTTACATCTTTCGGATGATTAGTGACGTTGAGCATGTTTTAATATGTTTCTTGGCTTTCTGAATATCCTCTTTTGAAAAGTGTCTGTTTAGGTCCTTTGTCCATTTTTTGATTGGATTATTTGTCATCTTCCTTTTGTTAAGTTGTATGAGTTCCCTGTAAATGTTGGAGATTAAACTCTTATCGGACCTAACATTGGTAAATATGTTCTCCCATTCAGTGGGCTGTCTTGTTGTTTTGTTGATGGTTTCTTTTGCTATGCAGAAGCCTCTTATTTTGATGTAGTCCTCTTTGTATACTTTCTCTTTAGTTTCCATTTCCTAGCTGCTGTATTGGTAAAGATATTGCTATAACAAATATCTGCTGTATTGCTGCCTATAACTTCTTCTAAGATTTTTATGGTTTCCCATTTTACGTTTAAGTCCTTTATCCATTTTGACTTTATTTTTATGTATGGTGTAAGTTGGTGGTCTAGTTTCATTTTTTTTGCTAGTATCTGTCCATTTTTCCCAACACCATTTATTGAAGAGACTGTCTTATCTCCAGTGTATGCTTTTGCCTCCTTTGTCAAATATTAATTGAGCATACTGGCTTGTGTAGATTTCTAGGTTCTCTATTCTGTTCCACTTGTCTATATGTCTATTCTTGTGCTAATACCAGGCAGTTTTGAGAACAGTGGTTTTCTAGTATAGCTTGATATCTGGTATTGTGATCCCTTCAACATAGTTCTTCTTTCTCAGTGTAGCTATTCAGGGTCTTTCTTTATTCCAGATGAATTTTTGGAGAATTTGTTCTAGATCTTTGAAGTATGCCATTGGTTTTTTTAATGGGGATTGTGTTGAATTTATAGATTGCTTTGGGTAGTATGGACATTTTAATGATGTTGATTCTTTCAATCCATAAACATGGTATATTCTTCCATTTGTTCATGTCTTCTTCTATCTCTTTTTTTTAGCATCCTGAAATTTTCTGAGTACAGGTCCTTGGTCTCCTTGGTTAAGTTTATTCCTAGGTATCTTAATTGAATATATTCCAAGAAAACAGAAATACCAATGAGAAAGGATATATGCCCCCCCCCCCCCATTCATAGCAGCACAATTTACAATAGCTAAGATTTGGAAACAGACTAAATTCCCATCAGCATATGAATGGATTAGAAAACTGTGGCACATCTACACAATGGAATACTATGCTTCTGTAAAAAAGAATATAAAGAATTCTTACCATTTGCAACAGCATGGATGGACCTGGAGAACATTATGCCAAGTGAAATAAGCCAGTCAGTAAAAGAAAAATACCTCATAATCTCACTCATTTATGGATAATAAAGAACATTATAAACTGATGAACAAAAATAGATACAGAGGCCAGAAGCATCAAACAGACTGTCAAACTGCAGCAGGAATGCTGTGAGGGTTGAGTGGGGAGGTAAATCAACCGAAGGACCTGTATACATGCATATAAGCATAACCAATGGATGCAAGACACGGGGGTGGGGGGGTGGAGAGGGTGCAAGATACTGGGGAGGAAAGGGAGGTGAGAGGGCATTTGCCGCTGAGTAGGGAAGGCCAGGGGAAGGTCAATGGGGAAAAAAGGAGACATATGTACTACTAGTTGTAATACTTCAATCAAAATAAAATTTATAAAAATGGAAAAAAAGAAGACATAGCTTTTATCAATATCTATGCACCCAACCTCAGAGTATCAAGCAATTACTAACAGATCTAAAAGGAGGACCTAAAAACCCATGTACATCAATGTATAGGTCATCTAAACAGAAAGTCAAAAGGAAATATTGATCTTGAATGATTTTAGATCAAATGGACATATTTTGATCCAAGATGGCTGCTTAGGTAAACACACCTAAACTCCTGCCGCACACAACAATTTCAAAACTACAACCTAAAACAAAATGTCTATCACCCAGAACCACGGGAAAACTGGCTGAAAGGAACCTCTACAACTAGATTGAAAGAGAAAGGAGCATTCAGGGCACAAGTGCTAAAAAACTGAGGTACAGGGGTGGGAGCGCCATACAGGCAGGTGGCGGATCCTGGCTGCCAGAGGACATTGCTTTCTTCTACCCAAAGAGAGACAAGCTCCCAATCTCTCTGAAATCCAGTTTCTGAAGAGAAGCTAGACTGTCATCGGGTTGGAAAGTGAGGGTAGCTTGCTTGCAGAGCTGCGTGCAAGAATAATTGTTTGCTGTGCTGGGGTGCAAGACTCGGGGACATGGTCAGAGAGGCAGAGAAGGCTGACTGGCAGCCATTGCTGTTTGCCACGCCCTAGCCTAGAGATGCCCTGAGATTCCACCCTGAGACTTTGCCTGCATAATCTACAACCACACCCAAGCTCCAAGCAGCAGCTTTTGCATATGAATGGCCTTCTCTATTGCAGTTTAACCTAGCAAATTTGCAACCTGGTGCAGACAGCTCCAAAACTTCCAAGCTCCAAGCAGGGAGGAGAGGACAGTGGTTCTCGCTGTAGCTTCTGCAGGGTGGCCTCCAACAGTAGCTGAACTGCACCCCATTGGAGATCCGGAAACTAGTGTAGCTCTTGGTCAATGTGAGACAACACCAGATTTCAACTACTCTCATAAGGGACACATTCAAGAGACAGACTCAGTGAGCACCAAAACCCTATGGGAACAAGTCCCCCATAAACGTGAATACAGCACAGCAATTCTTCCATTATAGACACAGCGGGTCTTCACATCCAATTGGCCTAGAGGTCAATTCCTCCCAGTGACACAAACAACAATCAAGACTTATCTCCAACAAGGGTTTACACACAGTCCACAAAGGGGTGCACCAAAAGTGTCCACATCAGGCAACTGGGAGGCTGACACATGGAACCATATAGGACACCCAGGTCCACAAAGCTACCCTACCAGCTCAGGGAAGCAGCAAAAGTGCTAGAAAAGGAAGGAGATCTCAAACAAAAGAAATGGAGGAGAAGAAAAGACTGGAGATAGAGTTCAAAACCACAGTTATAAGGTTTTTCAAGAATTTCTAAGAAAAGGCTGATAAGCTTAACGAGACCCTCAAAGAAATGAAAAAGAAATTAAACCAACTAGAAATTAACCATACACTGACTGAAATAAAAAATATTATACAGGGACCCAACAGCAGACTAGAAGAATATAAAAATCAAATCAAAGATTTGGAATACAAAGAGGCAAAGGACAATCTTCTGGAGAAGCAAGAAGAGAATTCAGAAAGTTGAAGATAGTGTAAGAAGCCTCTGGGACAACTTCAGGCGTACAAACATCAGAATTATGGGGATGCCAGAAGAAGAGAGAGAGCAAGACAATGAAAATCCATTTGAAGAAATAATGTTAGAAAACTTCCCCCACCTGGTGAAACTTGTGGACTTACAAGTCCAGAAAGTGCACAGAACCCCAAACAAATGGAATCCAAAGAGGACCATACCAAGAAACATCATAATTAAAATGCCAAGAGCAAAAGACAAAAAGAATCTTACAAGTATAGTAAGAGAATAACAGTTAATTACCTACAAGGGAGCACCCATACGATTATCAGCTGATTTGTCAGCAGAAACTATGTAGGCCAGATGGGAGTAGCAAGAAATATTCAAAGTGATTAATAGCATGAACCAACAACTAAGATTACTCTACCTAGCAGAGTTATCATTCAGAATTGAAGGGCAGATAAAAAGTTTACTTCATGGGTCAGAAAAAGCTAAAGGAGTACATCACCACCAAACCAGTATTACATGAAATGCTAAAAGGTGTTCTTTAAAAAGAGGAAAAAGAAGAAAAAAGTAAAGACAAAAATTATGAACAAATACATATCTATCAACAAGTGAATCTAAAAGTCAAGTGAATTAAAAATCTGAGCAACAGAATAAATGTGAACATAACAGAATCAGGGGCATAGAATGGGAGGGGATTGATAATTCTCAGGGGGAAAAGGGTGTCTGTGTGGGAGGTACGGGAAGAGACTGGACAAAAATCATATACCTATGGATGAAGACGGGGGTGGGGGCGTGGGTAGAGGAGATAAGGGCAGAGGATGGAGTGGGGATCAGGTGGAGGGGAGCTATGGTAAAGGGGGGAAGGAGAAACAATTATAATAATCTGAACAATAAAGATTTATTAAAATAAAATTAAAAAATGGACATATTTTTTATAGAACTTTTCTTCCCAAAATGACAGAATATGCATTCTTCTCAAGTGCACATGGAACATTTTTAAGGATATACCATATATTAGGGCACAAAACTAGCCTCAGTAAATTTAAGAAAATTGTAAACATGCCATGCATATTTTCTGAGGACAATGGTATGAAGTTGGAAATAACTACAAAAAGAAAGCTAGTAAAACCATGAATATGTGGAAATTACATAGCATGCTGTTGATCAACTATTGGGTCAAAGAAGAAATGAATGAAGAGATCAAAAAATACAAGTGAAAGTGAAACTACAACACACCAAATATTTAGGAGGTAGCTAAAGTGGTGCTAAGAGGGAAGGTTTTAATGCTACTGGCTACCTAAAGAAATAGGAAAATTCTGAAATAAACAATCTAGCATTAAACCTTAAATAACTAGAAAAGGAAGAACAAAAAAAGTCTAAAATCAGTGGAAAGAAAATCATAAAACTTAGAGCAGAAATAAATAAAATAGAAAACAAAATGACAAGAGGAAAAATTAATGAAACAAAGAGTTATTTGAAAAGATAAATAAAATTGACAAATCTCTCACTAGACTCACTAAAGAAAAAAAAGAAAAATACTCAAATCAATATAATCAGAAATGTAAGAAAAGAAGTTACAATGGACACCACAAAAGTATAAGAGTTTATACAAGAATACTATGAAAGGGTATATCCTACCAAATGTGATAACCTAGACGAAATTGATATATTCCTAGAAATATATAACCTCTCTAGACTGAACCATGAAGATTGGAAAACCTAAATAGAATGATCAGTATCCAGGAAATTAAAACAGTAATAAGAAACCTCCTCCCAAAAACAGAAATCCAGGACCAGATGGCCTCACTGGTGAATTCTACCAGACATTCAAAGATTTAATACCTGTCCTTCTCAGGTCCAAAGATTTTTACGAAAAAAGAATACTTCCTGAATCATTTTATAAAGCTAAACTAATATTACCCTGATATCAAAGCTAGGTGAGGACAACACACACAAAAAGAAAATACAGGCCAATATATCTATTGAACATAGATGTGAAAATCCTAAACAAATACTAGCAAATTAAATAAAACAATACATTAAAATCCCCTCATTCCAGGGATACAGAGATTGTTAACACCCACAAATCAATCAGTGTAATATACCACATTAACAAAATAATAAATGAAAACTAAATTATTATATTAGTAGATATAACCATGTAGGAGCTCTGATGTTTACAGTTATATGTTTTTTGGTGAATTGGACATTTTATCCTATATAATAAAAGCCTAATATGCAAATCAATGGAACAGCATAACAACTGGTCGGCAAGGGGCCGGGCCGGCAAGTGGATAGTGCCAGCGGGCAGAGGGAGGGGTCAGCAATCGAAGGGAGGGGCAGCAGTGACTTGGGGCAGCGGAAGAGCAATGGGGGACGAGGCTGACCGCTCACCAGCTGGCGCTTTCCCCAATCAGCCCCCTGGTTGCCTCCCACAGAGGGAGGCCACTGGTGGTGTTCCTGTGATGGGGAATGGGGCCAGAGCTTCCCCTGGTGGTCAGTGTGCTCCCACAGGAGGAGCACTGCTCAGCCACAAGCCGGGCTGAAGGCTGGCAAGTGCAGCAGTGGTGGCGGGAGAGCGACAGTACTAAGGATGTCTGTCAGTCGGACATCTCTGAGGGCTCCCGGACTGCGAGAAAGCACAGGCTGGGCTGAGGGACCCCCCAAGTGATGAATTTTCATACACCAGGCCTCTAGTTATTATATAATATCCTTCTTTGTCTCTTGTACCAGTTTTTGAATTGAAGTCTATATTGTCTAATATTGTATAGCCACCCCTGCTTGTTTTTGCTAATGATTTCCATGATTAATCTTTTACCATCATTTTTCTTTTCAACCTATGCCTGTCCTTAGATTTATTGAGCCCCTTGCAGACAGCATATAGTTGAATGCTATTTTTAAAAATCTTTATTGTCAAAAGTATTACATATGTCCCCCCCCCCCAATTGATCTCTTCTAGCCCACCACTGCTTCCACCGCAGGTCTTGACCACCTGATGATCTGTGTCCATGGGTTATCCATATATTCATAAAAGTTCTTTGGTTGATCTCTTCCCACTCACCCACCCATCCACCCATGCCTTTCCTCAGAGTCGACAGTCTATTCCATGCTTCTATGTCTCTGGGTCTATTTTATTCATCAATTTATTTCACTAGTATTGATTAGATTCCACATATGAGTGTGAACATGTGATATTTGTCTTTCTCTGACTGGCTTATTTCACTTAACATAATGCTCTCCAGGTCCCATGAGGGGAAGAAGCCAAAAGAAAGTGGAGGAAATGGCTCCAGCCCCAAGGCCACACAACTCAGTCACTGACACCTCCTGAGTCTGTCCAGACCTCTGCATAATGGCCCAGGCAGCTGACATGAACATCAAAATATGGGGGGACAGGGAGTCCAGAGAGTGGGGCTGTTGCATTCTCCCAGGCTGAGCTATGTGGAGGGGAATATTCCACTCAAGAAAGGTGGCATCTGCAGTGTAGGCAAAGAACTCCACTCAGGGATCCTGTGGCTGTCCCTTCAGCTCTCTCCCAAGTGCCTTGAACCCCAGTCTCCTATTGGAACCTTAGTCTGCTCTGCCCTCCCTCCACTAGAGCCCAGGGTAAGTGGCTTCAAGCAGGGCTTTGTGTGTTGTCCCTTTAAGAGGGCACCTGTGTCTGCAGTGTACTGCTGTCTCCTTTTTGGGCAGAATCCCCACTGGTTTTCACAGACAGACATTATGTGGGCATCTCTTCCCAGTTCTGGTGCTCTGGGCTGGGATTTTGGCTTGGGGTTAAGATGTTCCCCATGCTTCTCAGGGGGAACATCTGCACTGAGAGATCTCCAAAATCTCAGTTGCCACCCGCAGGGGTGGGGCCAGCCCTTTTCACATCTCTACCCTTTTTACCAGTTTCCATGTGGCTTTTTCTGTAAATCCTTGGTTACAAGACTTCTCTTCAGCTAGTCATTAGTTGGTTAGTCAGGATGATTGTTCTATATTTCAGTTGTAATTCCATTTTGTGCCTGGAAGGAAGTGAGTGTAACATCAACGTTCATTCTCAAAGATACAGGACTTTATTACTCACAGCACAACACATTTTGATGTTCATGTCTATTCCCCATGTCCCCTGTGTCCAAAGGGGGAAATGCAGAGTCTGGGTAAATACTGGTCATACATGAGTTTGAGTCACAGCTGAGGAATCTTCTGTAGTAGGCTGGAGAGACATATATTGGATGGAAACATCCTTGAAAAGATATTCAAACCCAGAGGCCATCAGAGTCTCTGCTCACAAAATAGTCTCCAATTATAATTGAAGTTATTTTTGTTTTTTGGGGGGGTGGGAGGTTAATACTCACCCGGGGATATTTTTTCCATTGATTTTTAGAGAGAGTGGAAGAGAAAGGGAAAGACTGAGAGAAATATCAACGTGAGAGAAACACATCCATTGGTTGCCTCCTGCATGAGCCCTGATCAGGGCTTGGACTGGGGAGGAGCCTGCAACTGAGGTACATGCCCCTGAACCTGGACCTTTTGGTCTGCAGGCCTATGCTCTATCCACTGAGCCAAACTGGCTAGGGTTATTTTCTTGTTTTTTTTCATTGTTGACTGTATTAGAGATGTGCCAATTTCCCCTCACTCCCCCACTTTGCCTCCCTCATCCCCCAGGCCTTTATCACTTTATTGTATGTGTCTGTGGGTTATGCATGTATACATATACTATATTCTTTGGTTGATCTCTTCCCATTCTTCTTCCCTCTGAGATCTTTTAGTCTGTTTCATTTATCCATGCCTCTGGTACTGTTTTTTTCTTCAGTTTATTTTGTTTCTTAGATTCCACATAAAATGAGACCTCTATCATTTTTTTTGTTTTCTTCATTTTGAAGCTTTTTTTAGTGGGCAAAAGCACATTTATAATTATATCTTTTTGATTAATCTTTTTAATACTGATGAAACTTTTCTTTTTTCTGGTAACACTTTTTCTGTAATAATTGCTATTTGTTAGAATGTTAAGTTTAAGATATTGTTGTATCTAGATCAGGTCTAACAATAATTATACCAATTTGAGACAAGTTTTGGAATGGTTAGCTGCACATACTCTCCAACATAACTGCTTGAATTCAGTTCCTGGGTCTACTAGTTATTAGGTTGTTATTACTTTGGGCAAGTCACATAGCTTCTCAGAATTACAATTTCCTATCTGCAAAGGGAAAATAATTTTACCATCTCTTAAGATTGACAGGAGGATTAAGTGATTATATATCTGATGTATGTGAATGTCTGTGAGTGTGCATGTGTATAAAGTTTTTAGAGAAGTGCTTAACAGTAAGTGCCCAATATTGTTATTTCTGTGGTTGTCATATCAGAGAACTGAAGTTCTGATTAAATTAAGGTTTATTTCTTTCAATCTAATTTTTTACCATTTTAATTAATTATTATTTAAAAAATATATATTTTATTGATTTTTCACAGAAAGAAAGAGAGAGGGATAGATAGTTAGAAACATCAATGAAAGAGAAACATCGATCAGCTGCCTCCTGCACAACCCCCACTGTACATGCCCTTGACCGGAATTGAACCTGGGACCTTTCAGTCCGCAGACCAACGCTCTATCCATTGAGCCAAACCGGTTTCGGCTACATGTTATTTTTTACCATTCTAATTGTTTTTACTATTTTATTATTTTAATATACCATTTTTAAATATATTTATTTATTTCAGAAGGGGAGATGAAGAGAGAGATAGTCTTTCTCTCAGTCTTTTTCAATGATGAAAAAGAATCGTTGATTGGCTGCCTCCTGCACACCCCATACTGGGGGTTGAGCTTGCAACTCAGGCATGTGCTCTTAACCAGAATTGAACGGGGACCCTTCAGTCCACAGGCCAATGCTCCATCCACTGAGCCAAACCAGCTAGGGCAATATACCATATTTTTAACCATGTATATCATCATGCAATTTAAAGATTCATACCTAATATCTGTCATTCAGCATTAGCAATATTCTTTCTCTTTTCTTAAATTTTCCATGTATTATTGCCTTTAAAAAATTAACTACATATTAATTTAGCCATAAACAATATATAAATTAATTTTTCATGTTTGATTTTGTGTAAATATTATGGCATGTATTTTTCAGCTACCTGTTTGTTTTTCTCAGTGATTTTCTGAGATATATCTATGGTAGTACATTATAGCTGTAGTGCATTCATTTTTACCACTGTGCAGAATTTTTCTTACTTCTAGGTTTTTGCTGTTACACACAGTAGGATGGCCCTGAATATCTCTGCACATGTCTCCTGGTTTCATGTGCTAGAATTTCTCAGTATATGTCTAGAAGCAGAAATTTCAGGTTGCAGTCTTTAGCTGGCTGCCAGCAGGAACCCGCCAGAGTGGAAGGAAGTCAGTTGTTGCAGTGGGCCAGCCAAGGCATTGAACTGGAAAGGTTACCAGGTGATGGAGGGAAGCAGATGTGTTTCAGATTTTGTTGTAAGTATCTCATAAAAAGGGGTTGGCAGAGTGAAGAAGAGGGACCATCAAGAATCACTCCCAGGATTTTAAAAGGAAGTGCCATTTACTAATATGGGGACTGTTTCCTAAAGATATTTTGTCTTAACTTATACATGGGTATTTCCTTTCTTTAAAAAAAGCCACAGTTTTACTATTGTATTAGTTCTGTAAAATGCGCTATTTTCTTTTCAGTATGCTGCTTGAGTTTTGCTCTAAACATAAGTAAGAGGTAAATGTTTTGCAATTATATGTAATGACAATGAATAAAAGTTCAGGAGGCTCTCTTAGGAATGTTCTGAGATTTGGATTTTATATTTTTTCATTATGTCCAGTTCTGAGCTGTGTTGGTGGAAGTTGTTAGTTAGCTAAGTTTCAAGTAGGTAAGGTATTTTCTCAATATTAAAGTAATTTAAATACAGTCGTCTTTGGAGGGAATAGATCATAATTTATATGCCAAAGGTCATGACAAATGCTGTGAAGTCTGAAACTCTGAATTGAATCTTGGCCCTGCCACTGATGAGCCATGTATTACTTTCCTATTGCTTTTAAACAAATTACTGCAGGTTTGGTGGCTTAAACAAACGGCCTCTCCATCTGGATGATCTAGGGTTCCTCCCATCTTTCAAGTTCTAGAGGCCACCCCACGTTCCTCCATTTTCAGAGCCATCTGAGACTGTTATCTCTCATTAACCCTTTTTGCTCATATTTCATTCACCTGGGCAACTTGAGCAGATTTCTTATTTATGAAACAGTAATAATAATAACAATACCCATCTCTATAGGTGAACAGTGTTTTGGGGGGACTATAAAAAATATAAATATTGTAAATGTTGTAGGTGTTAATTTTATTGTAATTTACAGTGAAGTCAGTATATGATACAGGAGGACACTTAAAGGCTCATAATCCACTTCAATATTTTATCTGTGTGCCCGTAAAATAGGCATCTTAAAATTCATGAGATGTGTATGAATTTTAGCACATATTGTCTAATAAAAGAGTAATATGCAAATTGACCATCACTAACACATACAAGATGGCTGCCCCCATGTGGACATAAGATGGCCACCACAAGATGGCCGGCCGGGGAGGGCAGTTGTGGGGGACCAGTCCTACAGGGGAGGGCAGTTGCGGGGGGAGGACCAGGCCTGCAGCAGAGGGCAGTTGGAGGTGACCAGGCCTATAGAGGAGGGCAGTTAGGGGGCACCAGGCCTGCAGGAGAGTGCAGTTGGGGGGACCAGGCTGGCAGAGGAGGGTAGTTGGGTGGGGGGGGGGGGGACCAGGCCAGCAGGGGAGTGGAATTGAAGGGGAGGGGACCAAACCTGTAAAGGAGGCATTTGGGGGGATCAGGCCTGCAAGGCAGAGCAGTTGGGGGACCAGGCCTGCAGGGAAGGGCAGTTGTGGGGGGCCAGGCCTGCAGTGGAGGGCAGTTGGGGGTACGAGGCCTGCAGGGGAGGGGAATTAGAGGTACCAGGCTGGCAGGGGAGGGTAGTTGGGGTGGGGGGGACCAGGCCTGCAGGGGAGAGAAATTGGGAGGGGACCAGGCCTGCAAGGGAGGTATTTGGGGGACCAGGCCTGCAAGGGAGGGCAGTTGGGGGAGTCAGGCTGGCAGGGGAGCAGTTAGGCATCAATCAGGCTGGCATAGAGTACCGTATTTGCCGGCGTATAAGACGATTTTTTGGCCCTGAAAAATATGCCTCCAAGTGGGGGGTAGTCTTATACGGCGAGTATATAACAAACTCTGTATTTTCAGTGGAAATGTTAGGGGGTCGTCTTATACGCCCAGTCATCTTATACGCCGGCGAATACGTATTTTTCAGGGCCAAAAAATCGTCTTATACGCCGGCAAATACGGTAGTTAGGAGGTGATCAGGCTAGCAAACAGAAGTGGTTACGGGCAATCAGGCAGGCAGGCAGGCGAGGCAAGCAGTTGGGAGCTAACAGTCCTGGATTGTGAGAGCGATGTCCAATTGACAGGCAGTCGAATATCCCTCGAGGGGTTCCAGATTGGAGAGGGTTCAGGCTGGGCTGAGGGACACCCCACCTCCCACCCCATGCACGAATTTGGTTTACCAGGCTTCTAATTTTGTATAGTGTGTATAAATGAGATATTTAAAGTATGTGTTACACAGGTTCTAATCCCTATTTAATATTTTCAGCTAGCTAGTGGGGACAGTAACTTTATAAACCCAAAACCTTTGGCTCTATTGAAAACTCCTCAAACTTGAAATTGTATTAAATTTATTAAAAAGAAAGAAAGAAAATGCCCTCCCAATAAGATGGGGGCAATATAATAAGGCGTATATATGAGTGACGTGTCTCTTTCAATTTAATACTTTCCTGTCTCTTGCCCCCTCCCTGAAGAGTTGATTAGAGATGGAGATAAAGAGCCACACCAAAACATTGCAGTCAGAGACATTGTGCCATACTCTTAAACGCAGTCCAGTAATCTGTATGAGCAAAATTGAAAAATAACAACAGAAAAGGAACTTGCACACTAGAGGCCTTAACCCAAATGCATAACTTTATAACCTAAAATGTACACATTTACTCTTTTGTTTTCCCATTCCTTGGAAAAGTAAATCTGTTAAATTAAGCCTCTAGACACAAACTGCTTCATGGCTGTAAGGTCAATCGTGGCTCACGCCGTGTGTCATTTCTCACCCTGTAGCACTTGCCACAGGTAAAGTACGTGGTGAGATATGTAGGGTGGGAAGGTTGTAACACTGATAGAGGTGGGCACACAGACACATGGGGTGTCCCTTCTCCCGTGGCCTGTGGTTTTCCATAGCACACCCCCAGGCGGAACGGGGATGCTGCTCCTGGAGGCCAGCACAGCCCCACGCTAGTTTTCTCAGCCTCACTCTTGTGGTTTTGGGGGTTTATGGCTGTTTGAGGTATGTTTGGGAAAGAAGGCTCCTCATTCCTTGCTTAACCTATGCAAATAATCTTCAGGGACTTTGATCATTGGGAAGAGGGGACAAGACTGTCATCTGTCCTCCAGATGAAAGGCTCTTCTTGGCAGGAGCCGTGCAGAGACGGGTCATGATTTTTTTGGATGTTTTGATTTTATGCTTCTAGAAAGGATCTTCTAAAAAATTTGTATGGCTGTTTATTTTCTTTTATTCTTTTTGGTTTGTTTCCTTTTTAGTGATAGAAGCCATGGCCAGCTGTCTGTGTAAGCTCACTCACATGCCCTCCCAAGGCCCGGGCTCTGAGGTAGACGGGTTTAGGTGGCAGTTTGGTGGTCTTCCTTACCCGCCTTTGGGCCAAACCTACCTCCCAATTTCTGATTGAGCTGACTTACCCTTTAAAAAAAAAAAAGACTTTAAAAAACTTTATATTACCTTGGCTCCTACAGAGAAGACCTGCTGTGCTGCAGGGATAGCTTCCTCGTTGGGGCCAGGGGAGTTTTGGCCAGGACTTGGTCACACTCCCATTCATTTAATTCACATCTTTTTCTGAACGCCTGTTCTGGTTGTCCTGACTGACATTTAACACCAACTGGAATAATGCTTCTTGAAATCTTTGTCTTTTATATCACATTACTGTTGTGAAAAAATTAGAATGGAAAGCAAACTTGATAGAAAACAAAGTTTGGGGATAAAAAGACCTGCAGAATTTTACAACTGCTATATTCCTTGGTATCCTCCTGTGTATTTAATCAGTGGACAGATAGAAGGGTGAATTGTTCCTTGGTATATGTTTAATCTACATCCTAGCAACTTATTAAGAGGTTTAACTTGGACTGTATCTCTTTTTGAAGAAGACTGCAAGGGAATTTGGAGTGGCATATTTTGTTTCATTGTAGCGTTAAATGTGGTAAGTTAAGCTATTTTTGTGAACGTTGACTGTGTAATATTAAAAGTGTTCTGTTTTCAAGCCATTTGTGCACATTGAAAATAACTTGCTATTCATGTTCAGTGGTTTTCTTGTTAGACAATGTAGGGGACTTGCCACAACACATGCAACAGATTATAAAAAGACTGCAAATTTAATAATTACAGCATGGTGCAGACCGCGCTGGCAGATACTGGAGCACAGCTCTCTCTTTAATCATGGCGCTTCCCATAGTGTGGGTGGTCACGGGCCGCAGAAGGTTCAGGCAGGCCGGGCCAGTCCCCTGCGCCAGGGACTGTGAAGAGAGCAATTAAACAGCATTCCACAGGCTTTTCAGGATTTTCATTTTATGAAAGTATAGCATAGCTTTTAGGTTGCTTTTCACCTTTCTCTCCTCCTTTTTCAGCCTCCTCCTTTTAATTATTATTTAGACTGTTAGATTTTATCAGTTGAAATCTTACTGAATATGAGTTTGCTTTCTTTTTCCATCATTTTTTTTTCAATAATAAAACCTGTTTAGCATTTCAAAAGGCTATTTCAGCACAAAAGGTGAAAATGATCAATAGACTATTGTGATCATCAGAAGTTAGTAACTTCTCATAGTAATCCTTTGTAAAAATAATTTAATCAAATTATTTCCTTATTTTAATTTTTAAAACATTTAACTTTTGCCCCTTAATTAGTTCCTTTAATGTTTGATTGAATGAAAATTTGAATCATTAGCAAAGTTTTTCTTCCTCATTCAAAAATATTGTCCTTGCTAGTCCATTTTGTTCTTTAATTTCTATTTTCCCTTTTTGTAGGTTGTTAAATGTCTTAGATTTTAATATTTGTTGTATTAATGAAAGGAACAAGTTATGGAAATGTGAAGTCACTGGGTTTTGTCCATTCAATTCATGAAAATTATTGGGTTTATTCAAACTCGTGGTCAATTTCTCTAGAGAGAATATTTTAAATGATAAATGTGTACAGATGGTAGCATCTTATCTCAGGCTTTAACATTTTCTACCTGAAACAGTGATTTTTAAAAGGAAGACTTGGAAAAAATTTAGAAATGTTATTAAAAAAGCAGTTAATTTTATAAATGTGTACCCTTAACCCCTTTGATTTCCTTGGGGGATACTGTCTTATTGCTTACAAGTATGGACAGGCTCTTCCTAATCTTCGCATATAAAATTAGCAACAGGTTGTACCTTGTCTTCATATACAAAATTATAGACAAACTGTTCTTAGTCACCGTTTTTTATAAAACATGAATTTTGGCTGAAACTGGTTTGGCTCAGTGGATAGAGCATAGGTCTGCGGACTGAAGGTCCCCGGTTCCATTCCGGTCAAGGGCATGTACCTTGGTTGCGGGCACGTCCCCAGTAGGGGGTGTGCAAGAGGCAGCTGATCCGTGATTCTCTCTCATCGATGTTTCTAATTCTCTGTCCCTCTCTCTTCCTCTCTGTAAAACATCAATAAAATATATTTTAAAAAAATAAAACATGAATTTTATTTGATATTTTATATTAGCATGCATAATTAATATAAGAAGGTATGTAAAAAATAGTCTTCATACTTGTATATCAGAAGACATAATCCCTAAAATAGTCATATTTTATTGTACTTTTTCCCCATAAGCTGATAAAAAATGAATTGTCTACAATTACAGTTTATAATGACATTGTCAAAACCAACTTAAAAAGAAGTATAGTAGTTATACATTTTAGAAAGAATAACTTCCTTTTGAAATCATACCTGTAAAAAATCCAGTGCTATATGTAGATTTTTGGAGAATTTTATGTTCATGAAGGCATTTAAAAATACTTTAGTCATTTTCATTTATGATAAAGTTAATCTAATTCTCTGTTCTGATGCTGCTTGCCAAGCTTTAGATCACAAAGGCTTAATTTAAGAAAAAAATTGTTGGCTAATCCCCTTTGGTATTTTGAAGCTATTTTGGGCACCCTTTGTTCTATGGTACATTATAGTCTGTTTATGGGGAGCCATCGAGTGTTTGATGTGGGACCCTCTGGCAAAGGGGATTGGAACTTGAGAATCTGGGTGCAACTGGGACAAGTTAAGGATGCTGACTTTAACTTTCTTTTGGAATTGTCTTTCATCTATAAATTGAAGGATTACATTTAATTTAAAATGAAGCAGGGATGAGGCAGGTTGATTTTGGTTTTAGAAATTACCATTTGGAGGTTAGTAACCATATTAAAAGCAGGGATATTGACATTCTAAATTTTGATATTACTGGTTAACATGCTTATGGCATGAGCTTCCTGATGGGTTTCATAATTTGCCTCAAGACACCAGCATAAACCCTTCACAGAAAATGTGCCTTAACATCCTTAATGCCTCATTTTCAGGCTCATTTTGTGGTTTCCACAGAATGGGCTACATGAGGTTCAGCAGGTTTTATTCACAGACATGCTTTCAAAACATTCCCCCAGTTCCCAATATCTAATTAAGCTGATAATATCTTCATGACAGGGACTCAAGGGTTTATACAGATGTAGCCCCATGAACCTCTTTCATAAAAAAATACCTAGCAATATGAGAGACCTGAGTAATATGAAGACTAGAATAGAGAACTGTGTTCTGTATATAATTTTTTGTGGTTTCTTGAATGAAATCAAAGCACAAATGTATTTCATGGATTTAGACTACTATTCTTGAAATCAATTTCCTTTCCCAGCCATTGTTCTATAAAGTACACATTAGCATATATCAGCATGGTGTTTATATGATCCTAGTGATATCTATAGTCCCCTACCCCCTTACTCTATCCTAAGCATAAATATTCATCCTTGTGTTTTGTGTTGTTAATTAGCAGCTCTCAAAGTTCCATGCAAGGACTCTGGTCTCTAAGACCCTGTCAGGATATCTGCTGTGTCCTTCCTTTTCCAACTATCTTAGTGATACTGGATTTTTCTTCATAAGTTGAACCAAAGCAGCATATAACAACAGAATGACTGCAGCAGCAATATGAGAACACAGCTCTCTTCTATTAAGCTAGACATTAAAGAGATTTAAAGAAGAAAGAAATGTAAATTCATGCCATTCTATTCAAAATGTTTTGTTTTGGAAAATATACTTTATTCTCCTAAATAATATTTCTATTTACATGTAAAGGGCTAAATATTATCTCTAATGAATCTATACTAATAAAAGGGTAATATGCTAATTAAACCAGATAGACTGGATGTCTTCTGGACATCCTTCTGGACAAAGCCATTGTAGCGGGGGCCAAGGCAGAAGTGATTAGGGGTGACCAGGCAGGCAGGAGAGAGGAGTTAGGGGCAATCAGGACTGCTGGGAGAGGAGTTAGGGGTGATCAGGCCAGCAGAAGAGAGCAGTTAGGGGTGATCAGGCCAGCAGGGGAGCAATTAGGGGAATCAGGCAGGCAGGCAGAGAGGTTAGGGGCGATCAGGTAGGCAGGCAGGTGAGTGGTTAGGAGCCAGCGGTCCCGGATTGCAAGAGGGATGTTCAGCAGTCAGACATCCCCCACGGGGTCCCAGATTGGAAAGATTACAGCCTGGGTTGAGGAACTTCCCCTCCCACCACTCACCCCCAGGCGCAAATTTTGTGTGCCCAGCCTCTAGTTAATAGATAATACTGTAGCCGAAACCGGTTTGGCTCAGTGAATAGAGCGTCAGCCTGTGGACTGAAAGGTCCCGGGTTCGATTCCGGTCAAGGACATGTACCTTGGTTGTGGGCACATCCCCAGTAGGGGGTGTGCAAGAGGCAGCTGATCGATGATTCTCTCTCATCGATGTTTCTTTTTTTTTAATATATTTTATTAATTTTTTTACAGAGAGGAAGGGAGAGGGATAGAGAGTCAGAAACATCGATGAGAGAAACATCGACCAGCTGCCTCCTGCACACCCCCTACTGGGGACGTGCCCGCAACCAAGGTACATGCCCTTGACCGGAATCGAACCTGGGACCTTTCGGTCTGCAGGCCAACGCTCTATCCACTGAGCCAAACCGGTTTGGCTCTCATCGATGTTTCTAACTCTCTATCCATTTCCCTTCCTCTCTGTAAAAAATCAATAAAATATATATTTTTTAAAAATAGATAATACTATAAAATTTATGATTTCATAAACTTAACTAATTTTATAAAAATATTGTATAAATATCAATATGTAAAACCCAATTAAACAAAATCTCCCTAGAGTCCTATGACTAGAAAATTTAAGAACTGGTATTGTAAATATTAGGACTATTGCTGTAGTCCTTAAATAAGTCTTTTGTTGTCTTCTCTGAGAGTTTTATCCAAGTGAGCCTCTAAAATACACAAAATTAGCCACAGTCATGAGGTTTTAATTACTAGTTGTACCAGTTAATAATGCGTATTTTTTTCAAAAGATGGCGTTACACATATGTTGGTATACATGTGATTTGATATGTATGCTATTTTGTTGTATTGACAGCAAGCTTCAAAACTTCATATGTCAAATTTGCTGAAGGTACTAACATCATAGATATTTTTACAAAGCTTAAAAATTTCGAATTTTGTGCCAAAAAAAAAGAGTATTTGGGGGAAGTTATAATTCATTGCTTTATTTTGAAGAAAAGTGCTACTGAAAGTGATCCTTTACTTCGGGAAGCTTATGGTAAACATGTTCCATTTCAAGATACTTATGAATGCTGGTTTAAACGTTTTAAAAATGATGATTTCTATGTGAAAGACAACACCAAGTCAACCGAAAAAGTTTGAAGACCAACAATTACAACCGTTATTGGGTGAAGATGCATGTCAGACTCAAAGACAACTTGCACAAAGATTAAACGTTGCTCAGCAAACAATTTCCGATCATTTACAAGCAATGGGAAAGATTTTAAAGGAAGGAAAATGGGTACCACATCAAATGAATGAAAGAGAAATGGAAAACAGAAAAGTCATCAGTGAAATGTTGCTTAAATGGCATGAAAGATAGTCTTTTTTTGCATTGCATTGTGACTGGCGATGAAAACTAGATTTATTTTGAGAACTCTAAATGCACAAAATCATGGTTAATCCAGGTCAACCATCAACAATGACTGCAATGTTGCTTTAGAAAGAAGTCCATGCTCTGCGTTTGGTGGGATCAGGAAGGTATGGTGTATGATGAGCTTCTAAAACCAGGTGAAACCGTTGATACTGATTGCTACCGACAACAAATAATCAATTTGAACCATGCTTTGATTGTGAAATGACCAAAATGTGCCAGAAGACACAGCAAAGTAATTTTGCTTCATGATGATGCACCATCACACACTTCAAAACCAGTTAAAGACACGTTAAAAGATTTTGCCTGGGAAGTATTAAGCCACCAGCTGTATTCACCAGACCTTGCTCCTTCAGATTACCAATTGCTCCGATCAATGACACACACCCTTTCTGAGCAGCAGTTGAAGACGTATGTAGACGTGAAAAATTGGGTCTCTGAATGGTTTGCCTCAAAACAAGAAAAATTCTATTGGGATGGTATCTACCAATTATCTGAAAGATGGGAAAATGTGTAGCTAGCTATGGACATTACTTTGAATAAAGCACTTTTGATGTTTCTCTTGAAATTATCATGTTTTCTTTGATTACAAAATCCACCATTATAAACTGGTACACCTAGTAACTATCTCTTTAAATTTTCAGGACATATTTATGATGTGGCTTTATAAATGAAGTGTCTATCGAGCAAAGTTGCAGTTTCCTCTTATAAACATAAGAAGGATTTATTTAATTGATATTTCTGTGTAGTTTGACCTAATCTAAACCCATTTGCATTGTAATATGTGGTTTTTAACAAACATGGTAGGTTGCCATCATATATGAGTCCATGGCAGTAATAGGATCTATGACAGCTGAAATAAGCATAGAATACTTGTTCTTGTGTGTATTTGTGATGTTTCTAATCACATTTGCCTCAGTTATCTAATATTTTCTTGTTTTTCAATGGATTTTTAGTTTGGGGATGAAATAGAAAAAATAAAATAACCTGACAAAATAACTATTATTTTTGCCTTTATTCTTAAGTCTTTTTAGTTTATCTTGCTTTGTAACTAATCCTTTAGAATGTGGTTCCTTCTGATTTGGAAGGGATTAACTGCCCTATCCTAAGCAAACTTCTGTACTGGCAATGGAGTTAGGTAAAATCTTAACTGTTTGTTTTTTACTTCTATTTATAATTACTGTCTTAAATCTTTAGAACAAGTGTTTGATGGCTTATCTTTTAAGTATCTCCAGAAGCAGCCAGTATCTGTTGGCAACACTGGCAGGGTTGGTTCACTCTTCTGCTTGTGAGCTTCTGCCCCTTCTGCCTGCAACTGACTTTCTTAGATGGGCCATTCTCTGCTCTCTCATTAACACGCTGTCCTCTCTGCTAGGACATCACCTCCTGGGGGGGCGGGGGGGCGCTAGTCCCCATTTCTGCACACAGCCAGCAGCACCCCTGCAGTCTTCCATCTAGTCTCCAGTTACATGGGTGGGGAGGAAGTATTCCTCCTTCTCTGAGCTTAATACAGCAATTTTATGTATTTGGCATTGTAGGTGATTTGCATGAGAATGAACTTCTTTTGTTGATTGTTGAGTTCTGCCAAATATCTAATTTATTTTTTCCCGTTTTTCCCCCAAGATTATAGTAGTCAGTAAACATCTGCCTTCTATATTTCATCGTGACAGCGTAAATGCTTCTTTATGTGAGCAAAATGTAGGTGTATGTCTTATTATAGAAAGTAATACAACATCGCTAATCTGAGGTTTGGAGTCTATTAAGGGACTCAGTTTCTGGAAATCTTCTTAAACTTGGAAACCCTTTAAGCCTGCTACTACCTGTTACTTAAAAATAGGCAAATAAAACGTTTAAGTAGGTAGCCTCTGTGTCTTGGCTAGTATTGGAGTGTGGTGTTTCTTACACATAAAGGAACACATTTAAGTCCCTAGGTGCTAATCCAGCAGACTTCAGTGTGAATTAGTTAAGAACTATTGTAGTTCTTGTTATGTGGTTGCATACACTTTGCTGTTGTTTTTTCATATTTAGTTTATGCAGTCTCTGTCTCTGTTCCTTCATCCTCTTTTCACGGAAAGAAAGAACTAGCAATTTTGTTAGTAGATTGCTTTGAAGAAAATGCAGAGGGAAGGAGAGAAGGGATCTGATGAATTTTCCTAAATGTGGATAAGCATAGATTCCAGGCTTGCCAGGCCTTCAATTCTTTGGTGTTTATTTGTGTGTGTGTTTGGGGGGGGGGGGGTGTAATTCCTTTCTTTCTTTTTTTTAATTTCTAGAGGTTTTGTTAGTGACTTTCAAGTGGAACTTCAAGCCATGGAACTATTCCATTAAAAAGTTCTGTGGTCTTAGCCATAGTAGCAGCACAGGTGATTTTTCCTTTATTAGTTTCACAGAGGTTAACTGAGCTGGACTTGATAGAGACCATTGAGTAAGGGAATATGTGTGTGTTAGATGGGCTTTTCCCCTCTTGATTGTGTAAAAAGAATGCTTTAGTAAAATTAACATTTACCTATTGCTTTAAAATGAAGCAAATCAGATGATTCTAAAATGTTTAATACTTCATTATTAAAAGCTTTCAAAAATGATCTCTTTTTGTTAATTATGTCTTATATTGCATAGTAACAGATGGCACTGTGTGGGTTTGCTTTCTGGTTGGGAGATGGACTACAGGGTACAGCTCAGTGTGTAATCTTAGTTGACTGGATGTAGAGAGCACATTTTGATTGTTTGAAACTAAAAAACATGTGGCTGTGTTCAAGATTGAGACAGGTTTATTTTTTGTTCAATAAAAATCTTTAAGGTAAAATACGTGCCTTTTAATTTTTAGATTGCTATTTTTAAGAAAAAAAAGTGATTTGCTATTTATATGTGAGCAGCTTATTACACCTACAAGTTACTGAGAAATAGTAAATCTCTAATTAAAATAACAATTATGTTAATATTTTAGATTTTGATATTATTTGTTAGATTTTAAAGCAAATTCATGTATTATCTCAATTCTTAACAATAATCTTGTGATACCTTAGGGCAGGTATAATTACTTCCCTGCCATGTGTGAGATGTGCCTGAAGTTCCTCATTAGGCATGTGCAGCTAGCTTCTCCATTAAATACCTCACTGCTCTTCTAATAAAAGTGAAACGGCACTCTGGCTTCCAGTCAGACCTCCTTTCTGTTACACAGTGATGCACAGGTGAACAGCAGCAGTAATATTGTGTATACTGCACTTGTGTTGACTGCTTACAAAGTGTCACACAGTTTGAGATAAAGTCTTATCTAATTTAATCCCTTCAACAATCTCACTGTTTTGTAAATGAAACAACTAAGGTACAGAGAGATTAAGTAGCTTTCTTAGGGCTAAGCCAGTAAGTGGTAGGCATCAATATGAACCACAGCATTTTTGCTCTAAGATTCAGGATTCTTAACTCTTAATAATGGTTCATCTGCACTGATTTCAGACACCAAATATTCACTGCTCCTTTTAATAGCATCTACTTGCATTTGTCTCTAATCTTGAAGATTTGACAATGAAACTTTAGAATGAGAGATTTTATTGTCTAGATTTACATGAAATGAAAAGAGAAAATATTTAAAAATACCGATTATTATGAATAGCTATACTCCATGTAGCAGATAGATAAATGCCAGCTAGTATAAATCATCCTGTATAATAAAGAGGTAATATGCAAATTGACCCTCATGCCCTGGCATAAGATTTCCCCCCTCCCCGCAGTGTGGTCAAAGATGACCACCACAAGATGGCCAGCAGAGGAGGTCAGTTAGGGGCAACCAGGCCTGCAGGGGAGGGAGGGCAATTGAGGGGGAACAGGCCTGCAGGGGAGGGCATTTGGGGGCGTCCAGGCCTGCAGGGGAGGGCAGTGGGGGTTACTGAGCCAGTAAGGGAGGGCAGTTGATAGCAATTGGCCATCAGGGGAGCAGTTAGGTGTCGATCAAGCTGGTAGAGGAGTGGTTAGGGGGTGATCAAGCTGGCAGGCAGGTGAGTAGTTGGGAGCCAGCAGTCCTGGATTTTGAGAGGGATGTCCCAGATTGGAGAGAGTGCAGGCTGGGCTTAGGAACACTCCACCCCCATGCATGAATTTCATGCACCAGGCCTCTAGTCCTAAAATAAGACAAATGTTTGCTAAGAAAGAAGGTTCGTATAAACTGTGAAAAATTCTACCTAGTATATGTTCTCACTCATGTATACAGAATTCTTATAAACCTTTGAGGGGGAAGTGAAATATGGAAGAGTCTCAACTAAATAAGTTACTGTACTTGAGTTAATGCGTACCTCCCAGCACCCTGGGAAGATGTCTTTGCTGCACATGCTCATTCTTGGAATGGAAACAGGGGCCTCTATGCTCTTTCTTTCTCTGTTCTTCCATCTCTTCCCTCACCAAACAGAATGCCTGTGCTATGCTGAGCAGTGGGTGCTTGAACTGACCCAGGCCCTGCCCTATGGAGCATATTCAGGAAGCAGACTGCCATCAGTCACTGCTCACACAGACCAAGGGACCGTGCCTGGGAGAAGGGTGGCCCTGGAGGATCATGGCAAGTAAACGACAGTGATCTTTGCTCTAGCTGACATCTGAAGAGGGGTTAGGGGTTTAGTAGGTGAGGACCAGGGGGAAAGGGATATAGGAAGTGGGGAACATGGCAAATATGAGGGGCTGAAGGAGACTGTGAAGAATGTGAGGTACAAGCCTTCCCAGAATCAGAGGCTGGTTCTGGGAAGGCTTGTGTGTATCTGAGTACCAGGAAGGCATGGATTTAAAGCAGGCAGAGGGCTTTGAAAGTGGCCTGAGTACAGTGTGTGAAACAGATGGTTTTAAAGGCAGAGCAGGATTGTCAGCCCTTTCAGACTCAGCACCCAGTTTTTACAATAGATCTTTTATATGCCCCCTTAGCTCTCCTAAAGTGAAATTCCTAAGGACTCTTCCTAAAAAAGAAAAAATCCATGTATAGCCTTTACTATAATACAAAGGAACATACAAGGAAATAATATTCATAAAATAATACCTTTTTCAAAATGTAAATGCTTGGACATTACGACCCTATGCATCTACACATCAGAGAATGTAAGCACCGCAAATGCAGACTGAGAGAGGAAGCGAATGTGCTGATGAGGCAAACACCACCGAGCAGCCTTGTCTTCTGGGAAGTGAATTTCCAAAGTGATAGACAGCACCTGCTAAAGCTCTGATAGCAACATCTCCCCCAGTAGACATGGTCATTAACATTTTGGGGGAGTCAGGAGATGTCAGAACATGCAAAACAGATTTAGGCTCTGAGAGCAGGTGTCACATGCATGAGGGTACAGTGGGACGCCTGAAAATTGTGTGTAACAGTTCATCTTCATAAGGTGTATTTAGTCATCCTTAACCATTAGAGTCATACACAGAAATTGGCCCCGTTAAGAACTACGTTTATGTTCAATAGCCCTTTTCTATCAAAATCTGTAACTTTTAATGTTAGCCAAGTGCAGTAGCGTTCTAGATATTCTATCATCGCTAGGTCATGAGGCATGTCTCACTCCTGTGAGTGCTGGCAGAGGGTGCCTTTAGCAGATCTGTAGGCCTACTGAGCTATAGCCATCGCCTCTAGTGTGAGTGAATCTCAACCTCTGATTACATTCTCGATTGTAGGTCATCTCCCCTGCTGAGGTTGGCCCCTCCTGTAGGGACTCCTGGAAATTGGCCACTGTTGCCCTTTTGACTACAATTTTTGGATCCTACACCAGCAAGGTCCCTTTGGATGGCTCCATCCTTTCAGACCATGCCCAGATTTGAGATATGGTTCCTGGGCCTTCTGCTGAGTAACTTCTTCATGTTGACTCGGGGTCATCATCGCACCACCAGCAGCAGCAGCAGCGGCAACAACAACAAAAAGTTCTCCTGGCCCTGACAGCACTGGTTTTCCTCACAAACCAGCCCAGCGATTTCAGTACCAATAAGCCATGCTTCCTGCAGAGACTGTAGGGGCTGTGTGCAAAAATAGCATGATTAAAGAGCTGTACTGTTAGCATTGTGCCTCACATGGAGAAAGCCATCAGTACATGTTAACTATGATTACTGCATAGTCCTACCCCATTATTTTAAAAATTATGTGAGACTTTAAAAAAAATATATTTTTATTGATATCTTACAGAGAGGAAGGGAGAGAGAGAGCCAGAAACGTTGATGAGAGAGAAACATCGACCAGCGGCCTCCTGCACACCCCCCACCGGGGATGCGCCCGCAACCAATGTACATGCCCTTGACTGGAATCGAACCCTGGACCCCCCAGTCCGCAGACCAACGCTCTACCACTGAGCCAAACCGGTTTCAGCTATGTGAGACTTTTTAACTGGAGGACCTTGAACCCTGAGATTCATAGGTCGGTTTCAGGGAGTCAGCAAATTCAATGAACTTGTATTAAAATGTTGTATGTTTGTATAATGGGAGAGGGTTTACAATATTCATCAAATACTCAGAATAAATCATGAGGGACTTCTGTTTCTAGCAACTACAAACTTTAAAATCAGATGAACCCTTCTGAGGATGAGAAAACTTGTACCATGTACTAAAAGCATGCCTGAAGGCATGAAAAAGGTCATAAAGTAGTAAAAACCTTGCAGTCAGGATCCAAGTAAGGACAGAGGCCAAGAGAAGTGAACCTATAGTTTGGGGCTGGGGTGTCTTCCAATTCCAAAGGGGGCAACCTTGAGTGCATTTGATAGCACAGCAGGACTCGGAGGATAGGAATTAGAGTCCATGTCCTGCCAACTGAGGGAGTCCTGGTGATCCCTTTGCTTTAGGTTGAGACCCTCAAAGGCTATACCTTAAGAGTAAGTGTGGCCCTAGCCAGTTTGGCTCAGCGGATAAAGCGTTGGCCCGAGGACTAAAGGCTCCTAGGTTTGATTCCCGTCAAGGGCATGTTCCTCAATTGCAGGTGCCCTGGCCCTGGTCGGGGTGTGTGCAGGAGGCAACTAATCAATGTGTCTCTCTCCCATCAATATTTCTTTCTGTCTCTCTCTCCTTCCACTCGCTCTAAAAATCAATGGGAAAATATTCTTAAGTGAGGATTAACACACACACACACACACACACACACACACACACACACACACGTGTGAACTGGAGTAAACAGGCCCTCCCAAGGAGTGCAGCTTAGCTTTGAATGTCAGTCACTTACACTGGATGAAGGTGACCCTGGATAACTAGTGCTTTAGGTCTGGCAGAGCCTCTCAGGAGGAAGCTAATGTCATCTTAGTGCCTCAAATTATTTCCTGCAGGGGTTTTTCAAATATAGCATTTGGCACAAAATAAAAGAACTAGGCACACAAAGAACCAAGATGGTAAAATGGGATCAGTAGAAATGACAGACAACAAAGCTGATACTAAAGGGCCCAGATACTACCCTGTTTCCCCGAAAATAAGACAGTGTCTTATATTAATTTTTGCTCCCAAAGATGCACTAGGTCTTATTTTCAGGGGATGTCTTATTTTTCCATGAAGAAGAATACGGTACACATTTATTATTAAATGAAAATAAAGGAAATTTACTACCTGTATATGGTACGGTAGTACAGTAGTTGTCAACACAAACCAGACAAACTGTGAATCCTACAGTATCAAGAATTTACTCATTTATTCAATGACAATCATGTCATCATCTTCTGGAACATCATCATAACAATCCAATTCCTGAATTTCCTGGTGAATTTCTTGTGACTCCATTTCTTTCAGAATCAGTGGACCAAATCTCTCATGTTTAGCAATAGCACTGTCTTTAAATGAGTACTTCTTGTCAAGGTAGCCTGCTCGCAGTGCATTTGCAATGCAACTGTCAGTGATTTTTCTCCCATGAATTCTTCACCCAAGTCACAACTTCTTGCAGTTTAGGTTTCACAAAGTTTGCACACTGATTTCTCTCCATTCACACAGCATTGACATCAGGACTCCGCGTAAAGTCACTGATTGCTAGATGACAGTCGGGGCAGCCCTAGCCACCAGTTTACGGTAAATTAATTTTCGTTCTGAGATATAGCCTGGGGGCCTTATTTTCGGGGGATGCCTTATATTTCACTCAGAAGGAAACCTGTAAGTAGGTCTTATTTTTGGAGGATGTCTTATTTCCGGGGAAACACCTACAGTAATTAGAGCAGGTGATATTGGCAGAGGCATAAACACATAAATTAATAAGTGAATGGAACATGTTAATGAAAAACCATTGAAACCTGTAAAGAATTTTTGTGAGTTTATTTGAGCCAAACTGTCAACATATGCCGGGAAGCAGAACCTCAACAGATTGAGATAATGCTCCGGAGAATGGCGGGTTACATTTCTATATTTATACATTGCAATCAAAGGAAAGGGATGTAGGTGAGTTACATGAAATTCATTGGTGATAGATTAGGGAGGTGGAACAGGGCGAAGCGGGGAAACCTCTGGGATAGGGTAAAAAGTGAAATGATGGACATGAGCTTCTTTTACAGAGATGGATACAGGATACTCTAACGTAATTAACAGTTGACAGTTAACTTTATAACAATAACAATGAGGGAATGTCTCTGGGCCATTTGTTGTGCCCTGAGAGGTCTGGGGTAAAAAGGAAGTTACAAGTTACCCAGACATCTCACAGATAGGTTATCTTATATGGGGGAAGGCAGATGGGCTCAGTAAAGTAGATCAAAGTTTAACTTTGTCAGGTGAAATATCTGGGACATGGCTACCCACTATAACCTGTTAGATAGGTCTCTGTGTTTGCAAGACTGCCACACAAGCCTTCCCTGAGCTTGTCAGGTTAGCATGTGGCTCTTTTCTTTCACAGACAGAACAGAAACTCTAGAAATAGACCCCCACAATTAGGCTCAGCTGATTCTGTATAAAGGTACAGAAAGAATTCAGTGGAATAATTTTAACAAATGATGTTGGTATAAGTGGACATCGCCTTAAGTCTTACAGCTTATATAAAATATTAACTCAAAATGGATGAGGTACTTCAATGTATAATGTAAAACTTTTGGGAAAAGATAGAGAAAATCTTCAGAATCCAGAGCTAGGCAAGTTCTTAGACTTGATACCAAAAGCACAGTGCATAAAAGGAAATATTGGTCACTTAGACCTCATCAAAAGCAAAAACGTTTGCTCTGTGAAGGACTATGTGAAAGGAAGAAAAGACTTGTTGCAGGTTGGGAGAAAATATTTGTAAACCACAACGGTGTAGTATCTAGATTATATAAACTCTCAGAACTCAGCAGTAAAAGCATAAACAATCCTATAGGCAGAAGATATGACCAGAAAGGAGGTGCATATAGTATGTAAGCACATGAAAAGATGTTTAGTCTCATTAGCCACCAGGGAAATGCGAGATATCACTGCATACCTACCTGGATGCCTGAAATGCAAGTGGAATACGGAATGCTGGAGGGCTGTGGAGGAAGTGTCAGACATTTCTGGTAGGAATGACAGTGCGGATAGTTTTGCATTCAAGTCAAGCACCTTACACCACTCTAGTACCAGCTTTGACCATTAGACTGACAGACTGACTGGTGACTTTTCACTGCAGTAATGAAATCTCAGAGACAGTGCAATGGTATCTTCAAATGCTCAGTGAGGAAGGGACTCCGTCATTCCTTTTTAAAAAAAATATATTTTATTGATATTTTACAGAGAGGAAGGGAGAGAGATAGAGAGCTAGAAATGTCAATGAGAGAGAAACATTGACCAGCTGCCTCTTGTACACCCCCCACAGGGTATGTGCCCTCAACTAATGTACATGCCCTTGACCGGAATCGAATCCAGGACCCTTCAGTCCGCAGACCAACGCTCTACCACTGAGCCAAACCGATTTCGGCAACTCTGTCATTCTTTTAAAAAATGAACTATTTAAAGACAAAAAGTGCCTAAACCAGTTTGGCTCAGTGGATAGAGCATTAGCCTGCGGACTGAAAGGTCCCAGGTTCGATTCCGGTCAAGGGCATGTATCTTGGTTGCGGGCACATCCCCAGTAGGGGGTGTGCAGGAGGCAGTTGATGGATGTCTCTCTCTCATTAATGTTTCTAGCTCTCTATCCTCTCCCTTCCTCTCTGTAAAAAATCAATAATAAAAAAAGACAGAAAGTGGGGGAATTTATCAAAAGCAGACCCACAGTAAAGGAAATACTAAAGTTCTTCAAGCATAAGGAAAATGACCCAAATAATCCTCCACCCAAGAAATATAAGAAATCAATCTTGTTTTTGTACTCTGCATGGGCCAGTGTGTTTCAGCCCTCGTTGTACATCAGAATCACCCAACGAATTGTAAAGAAATAACCGCCACATCCTTCGTCAATAGGTTTGGTGTGTGGCTTGGTCTGATGATGTTGGTGCCCAGCCTTAGGTGAGAAACACTGGAATGCTGGGCTGGAATAATGCAGTGAGGTTGCAGGGTGGTAACTGCAGAATGAGAAGGAAGTGGGTCTTGGCTAAAACTGAATGCATGATCTTCCCCTTCACCCAGGCCTCTGCCTTTATACTTAGTGTGTCTTCCTTACAGCAGCGTTCATTTAGTCTCTGGTCCAAAGCCCAGCCCACAATTCTGACTCCTCTTTTGCTCCAGCCAAGTCAAGTTCTATTCATTCCACCTGTGTGGTGTAGCTCCCTGTCACTCTTTCCTTCTTTTCCAGTCCTTTGCTGTCATTATAGTTCAGGCACTTACTACCTTTTGACTCTATATAATGGCAACTGTTGGTGTCGCTATCTCCAATCTCTTCTTCCTCTTCGTGGCTATCTTAAACCATGTTGCTAACCTAATCTTCACAAAGCTTGGCTCATGCCATTGCCCTCCTCAGAAATACCTGCACTGCTCCTCACATGTATTGCTTTTGAAAATATGAATCAAATGAACTGACTTTATTACTAAATACCCTTTAATTCCATCCTTTGCACCTGAAGTGACATCCACAGTCCCCATTACTGTAGTCTGCAGACACTGCTTCATTGGAGCTGTTTCGTCTTCATCCATCTCATCATTCTTTCCTCTGCTTACCGCAGGTCTTGATCCCATACTCAGTCTTCAGTCACCCTCCCTTAACGTAAATCCATTCTTTCTCCCCATTTTTCTCTAATTAGAGCATCCTGATTGCTTCCCCTGTAGCATTTATTGTTGTCATTGTCTTGCTTCTGTATTCATTCCTTAGAGAAGGGAGGTGCACTCCATGAGAGCAGCACCTAAGCCGTCTCTGGCAGCTGCATCTCCCAGTGAGGCACCACGTAGGTGCTCTCCTTCACTTTGAATATAGAGACATTATGGTACAGTTTTTATAGTAAAGCAACCCTCCGACAAGAGAATCTTATTTTCCATCGATTTTAATAATATATTAATTTATGTTTGTTTAATGAAATTCTGCCTACTCTTATTCTTACATGTGATCTCTGGGTAAATGGAAGCTAGAGAAGGTGGTAAAAAATGAAAAATGAAATCGTGTAAGAAATTACTGATATCTAGGGGAAAACAGGCAGGAAATCGAAGTCCACAATTACTGCAGAATCCAAGAATCTTTTCCTAACGAGCATAGCTCTATATCTTAGAAATGTTCATGATGATCTTTACTCTGTGACTCTTATAATTATAGTAATAATACAACACTTCAGTCAAATTAAAAGTACTTTTTCTTTAAAGGGCATATCAAAGGGTGTACTAAATATAAGTTATAATAAGAACTTATATTTGTATGCTGGTCTATAGTTTGTTCACACATACATACATACATACATACATTTAGCAATGCTTTGTGAAAAATACTGTATCATCACATTGAAAAAGAGAAGAGTGACTGACTAAGCGTTTAGAAATCTGGCTAGGACCTAGGTCTTCGAACTTTACTTTTCTGTTTCACTACTGGGTTTCCTTCACTGGGCATCAGGTTTCAACTGAAAGTATCTCTAGCAGGAACTTGTCCTCAAACCCCAGAGCAAGTGAAGTGACTGCTGCCAAGGCAGCGGTGTGACCATGTTATGTCTGCTAGTGATTTCTCAGTACCCTCTGCCCTTCTTGCTACTCCAGGAAGTGGGCTTGTCCATTGGTAACTGGGCTTCAGATTTTCCCATCCTCCGCGCTCTTCCCTGGACCTCTGTTCTCAAACAGGAAACCAGTATCACTGCATTCAGAACTCACAGATTCCTCACCCATACAAATTGTTGTGCCCCTAAGAGCTACCTCCTTCCTCTCGCTGCCTATGGATGGGGGACCTTGGGGGAAGAGGCAAGAATAAAGAGGGCGAAATCGGTTTGGCTCAGTGGTGGAGCATCGGTCTGTGGACTGAAAAGTCCCAGGTTCGATTCCGGTCAAGGGCATGTACCGTATTTTCCGGCGTATAAGACGACTTTTTGGCCCTGAAAAATATGCCTCCAAGTGGGGGGTAGTCTTATACTGCGAGTATATAACAAACTCTGTATTTTTTGTGGAAATGTTAGGGGGTCGTCTTATATGCCCAGTCTCTTATACGCCGGCAAATACGGTATTTTTCAGGGCCAAAAAATCGTCTTATACGCCGGCAAATACGGTACATTGGTTGCGGGCACATCCCTGATAGGGGGTGTGCACGAGGCAGCTGGTTGATGTTTCTCTCTCATTGACGTTTCTAGCTCTCTACCTCTCTCCTTCCTCTCTGTAAAATAAAATGCTTTTTTTAAAAAAAAAAAAAAAAGAATAAAGAGGGGAACAAGGAGGCAGATAACAGGGCTGGGTGGGAGTGAAAGGTGTGGCAATGGGAGAGGTACACTGGTGCAGAGTACCTCTCATCGGTAGGAAAGGAGGCTGGATTGGCTTTGATGGTGGTTGGAGAATGGGGTTTGGAGTAAGAGTTGCCCTGTGTGGGCCCTGAGGTTTGAATCTCCCGCTGGTGCCACAGGAGGGACCAGTAGACCTTCTTATCAGCTTCCTTATCACTTATCCAAATGCGTGGGGGTGGAGTAGGGGGAGCTATGGGACATGAAAGCTGTTAGACTTCAAAAGTGGATTTACACTGTGACGGAAGACGCAGAATACACCAGCTGTAGGTGGTATCTAAAAACCTTGGATCTAGGAAAGATCTTCGGGGGCACCGTGAATTCTGAGACTCCCATGTTTAAAAACCAGGTGGAGGAGAGAGGATGAGCAAATTAGACCAATTAGGGAGAAACATGTTTAGTGGAGTGTGCCACCCGCTGAGACAGACGTTTCAAATAGGCAGGACACCATGTGTACCCACATGGGTTGTGCGCCACCCAGTGCCAGGATGTGAGGCACATGTGCGTGCAGGCGGGGGTAGGGAGGGTGCACGTGTTGGCCTTCAGAAAAATCAACGCCAAGGTACAGCTGTGGGGGTGAGCGGGAAGGGGACAGAGGCGGATCCCTGGGTTTGCATCATGTATTCTGATGAGTGCATTGGTAGGGAAAGAAGCCATATAAGAGAAAAATGTATATGCATATATATACATAACCCATGGACACAGATAATAGTGCAGTAGGCCTGAAGGAGCCCCCTCCACTATTGACCACATTATTGACCCCTTCCACCCAGCACCCACCCCTTCCAAGCCTATTGTCTATTTCTTGGCTATGCATATCAATTCTTGGTTAATCTCCCCCTACCCACTTTCCCACCTCCTTATGTTCCCTCCTGCCTTATCTCTGAAATTCTTCAGTCCCTTCCATGATTCTATGTATTTGAATCTATTCTTTTCATTAGAATATTTTGTTAATTAGATTCCACATATTAGTGAAATCATGTGGGAAGGAAAGGGGAGAGATAGAGGGGACATCAGTAATACTTGCAACAATAAAGATAAAATTTAAAAAAAAGGAATGAATGTGAAGTGGGGTTAGGGTTAGGGTTAGGGTAGAGAAGGCAAGTTTAGATGGTTTTCTCAGGACACTGCGAAATGGAGAGCAAAGAAACAGGCAGTGATTAGAAGGAGGGAGGTGTAGGATGGAGGAGACTATTTTTAAGTTAGGGAGATCTTAGAGCACGTTTGTAAACTGATGGAAATATCCCAGTAAGGATGCAGGGAGAGCTGGATTACTGACATGGGAGGACGGTGTGAGAGCCCACATTGGTAACTTCACCTCATAGGCGCAGACACTTCTTCCATCAGAACAGGAAGGGAGACAGGAAACAGCAGTGTGTGTGGTGCGTGTGCGTAGCTGAGTTTGTAAACTGGTTGGGGATGAGATGAGAGAGTTTATACTAATTGCTGTTTTCTCAACTATATATGAGACCAGGTCCTTAGGCAGGAGATGTAAGGAAGGGGCAATGGTGTGGTGAGAGAGAAGAATGAAATAATGGCTCAGGAAGTTGCCAAGCAAGGTGACTAGGGAAGCATGGGAAAGGTATGAGGCAGTGCTGAACCTGTTCCAGGGTCGAGGTCATGAAACCAGACAGAACCACCCACTGCTGTGTCTGATGTTCTCAGCAGTGTCAGGTGCACAGGCGCTGGTGAGGAGAAGTGCAGGGTTGGATTGCAAGGGTCCGGTTTACAAGGCAAGTCCTACAGCACCTGAGAATGGGCACAAGCAGGGAACTGAGGTGCTCGCAAAGGAATGACCATTTACGTTTGGCAAAGTATTTGTCAAACACATGGCCTGCTTAATAAGTATATTTTGTAAAACACACATTTCTAGGTCTATTTACCTATGTCTTTGTATATTACATGATCCTAGATATGTTTCAACAACATGGTTTGACTCCCTCATGCTGCTGTTCATTTCAAGCTTATTTTCTAAAACCCTTTGATTTTGGAAAACCAACTCTGTTCCCCTCTCCTCCCCTGGAGCTAATGAGTGAGCAAGCAAGAGGTTCTGTAAGCAAAGTAAAAATTGCAGACTTTGTTATGATTGGACCTGTGTTTGGAAATTTTGTGAATTGTGTTATGTCAGCATCCTGCTCAGGGAATAGGCTATGTAAACAATGGGTGTTGGGCAGTTCTGTGAATGAGCAGCTTTCCTTCTCGCTCACAGACTTCACCACTGCAGTTCTCCAGATTTCTGCGTGCTTATTTCATAGTTTTTTACAGGGCTCTAAAAATACCAGGCCAGTTAGGATTTTATTGTAGACTAGAGACCCAGTGCACAAAATTTGTATACTCAGGGCGGTTCCTTCAGCCTGGCCTGCGCCCTCTTGCAGTCCGGGAGCCCTCAATGGATGTCTACTGACAACTTAGGCCCACTCCTCCTATAAGCCATCAGTTGGACATCCTTAGTGCTGCCATTGAGGTGGGAGAGGCTTCCGTCACCACCACTGCATTCGCCAGCCCTGACCCAGATCAGGGCTTCTGGCTGAGCAGGACTCCTACTGTTGGAGCGCACTGACCACCAGGGGGCAGCTCCTGTGTTGAGCATCTGTCCCCGGTGGTCACTGTGCGCCATAGCAACCAGTTGTTCCACCATTCTGTCACTTTGCATAGTAGCCTTTTATTATCTAGGATTATTATATAGAATAACTTCATTTAAACTGCATGAGTCATATAAATATTCAAAAGGAAAAAAAAACATTGAAAGCAGGAATTTGTGGATTCCGGAACCAAGATGGCGACCTAGGTAGTCTTCTAAGCTGCCACCTCAACAACAATTTAAAAAAACACACAACTAAAATCAAAAAGGACTTCATCAAAACCACAAGAAAGCTGGCAGAGTGGGATATCTACAACTAGAAAGAAGGAGAGAGGCCCACAGATCAGACTGGGAGTCACAAAGCGCTGAGGTAGGGAGACTCTCACGCAGAGAGGAAGTGCAGCCGAATGCCTGCCTGGCAGTAGGGGAGGAATTCCCAATTGCACGGAACCTTTTCCAACTGTACTGAACCCCAATCCCGGCCGAAACCCCGTGGACACAGGCTCATACAGGTGGAGTCTAGACTAAAGAGAAAGGCATCCAGAGACTGGGAGACTGGGGGAGCTGGGAGTCGCAGCTGGCAGGTCTACAGTCACGTGCGAGTGAGTACGCGCAGAGGTCTGACCACGGAGGCTGCCGCCACCTCTCCGTAGTGGAAGGAATCCTGACCGAGGAGGCGGCCTCTCCATAGTGGAAGGAGTCAGAAGCTCCAGACTACAGAGACCAGCCCAAGTCCAGGCGAGCCCCTTGGGCACCCATGCTCTTGCACGGGGAACCTGGGATGGTCAGGTGGAAACTCAGGGAAGCCGTGGAAGGCAGAGGTCAGGCGGAAACTCAGGCGAGTGCACAAGGGCAGGGTGGAGGCCACGACTGTCAGTTCAGCCCTGAGACTCCACCCCATCCAAGCTGAGCAGAGGCTTCAGCAGTTTTTCAAGTCTGATCCTATAAGACTGTCTCCAATACAGAAGTTATCCCAGAGTAGACACAGCTGAACCCACATCCAATTGGCCTGAAGGTCAATTCAATTGATAATAAAGTCTTAGCTACAACAAGGCTGTGCACGCAGTCCACAAAGGGGAGCACCAAGAGTGTCTACCTCAGGTAACTGACGAGGCTGACCCACTGGGCATATAAGACACCAAACACACAAAGCTATCCTACCAACTCTGAAAAACAGTGAAAATGCCGAGACAAGGAAATAGATCTCAAACGAAATAGATGTAGGATATAGAGTTCAGAACTACAGTTCTAAGGTTATGCAAGAATATCCTAGAAAAAGTCGATAAACTTCATGAAACCCAACTAAAAAGTATACATAAACTGACTAAATTGAAAAATATTATGAAGAGATCCAACAGCAGAATGGAGGAACACAAGAATCAGGTCAAAGAGCCAAAAGACACTCCTCTGGAGAAGCAAGAAGAAAAGAGAATCCAGAGGGTTGAAGATAACGTAAGGAGCCTCTGGTACAACTTCAAAAGTACCAACATCAGAATTATGGGGGTGCCAGAAGAAGAGGGAGTGCAAAATACTGAAAACATATTTGAAGAAATAATATCAGAAAACTTCCCTCACCTGGTGAAAGAAATAGACTTACAAGTACAGGAAGCCTACAGAACCCCAAACAAGAGGAATCCAAAGAAAAATACTCCGAGACACATCATCTTCAATATGCCAAGGGCAAAAGACAAAAAGAAGATCTTACAAGCAGCAAGAGAAAAGCAGTTGGTTACCTATAAGGGAGCACCCATAGGACTATCAGCTGATTTCTCAACAGAAACCATGCAGGCCAGAAGGGAGTGGCAAGAAATATTCAAAGTGATGAATAGTGAGAACCTACAACCAAGATTACTGTATCCAGCAAAGTTATTCAGAATTGAAGGGCAGATAAAGAGCTTCACAGATAAGAAAAAGTTAAAGGAGTTCATCACCACCAAACCAGTATTATATGAAATGCTGAAAGGTATTACTTAAGAAGAGGAAGAAGATCAAGTGAATTAAAAATCAGAGAAATAGAATAAACTGGTGAATATAATAGAATTAGGGGCAAAGAAAGGGAGTGGATAGATAATTATCAGGGTGAAAGGGGTGTGGGGTGCAGAAAGAGACTGGATTAAAATTGTATAACCTATGGATGAGGACAATGGGGGGGATAAGGGCAGAGGGTGGGGTGGGAATCAGGTGGAAGGGAGCTATGGGAGAGAAAAAGGAGAAACAATTGTAATAATCTGAGCAATAAAGATTTATTTAAAAAAGAAGAAGAAAGCAGGAATTTGAAGGTAAAGCTACAGAAATCTGTCTGCAGTAATTTCTTTTGGCAATTATGTAAATGCACAAAAGAGATGGGAATAACTTTGTTCCATCTTTTTAGTGAGATCAATTGGCACATTTAATTGATGCTCAAAGGATATGAGTAATAGCATATCATAATGCACAAATATACGCCATCATGAGAATATTACAGATACCAAGTTTTAAACTAAATTCTATTTTTTAATTTGATTTTAAATATACTTTGTAAGTTCTTGAAATGCTACTTTTTATGGAAGAATATCATACCATAATTCCAACTATCCAGAGTGAAATGAGAAAAAGGTTAGGATGAATTAGGCTTTAGGGCAGGAGACAAGGTCCCAGGTCACATAGGGAAGGATTATTAGTTGAGGGACGCAAGGCGGACATAAAAGTACAAGAAAACAGGAAATCCCAGGAGTAGAAAGAAGTAGAAAACAAAGAGACATCTACAGAGAAACAGACCCAAACTCTTAATTTGCTTTAGACTGCCAGGTAACATAATTCCCGGGATGTTAGTTAATTGATTATGAAGGTTTAAGGTTATGGACAGGAATAATATGTACAAATAAAAACTGTTTGCCTTGCTAAAACTGGTTTGGTTCAGTGGATAGAGCGTCTGCCTGTGGACTGAAAGGTCCAGGGTTCGATTCCGATCAAGGGCATGTACCTTGGTTGTGGGCACATTCCCAGTAGGGGGGTGTGCAAGAGGCAGCTGATCGATGATTCTCTCTCATCTATGTTTCTAACTCTCTATCTCTCTCTCTTCCTCTGAGTAAAAAATCAATAAATTTTTTTTTTTTAATTTTTTAAAACTGTTTGCCTTTCCCTAGGCAGGAATTTCTACCTCCCAGGAAGCCCGTCCTTCATGGGACTGACTGAGAGTGAGAGCTCCCAGCCATGGTTCCTCCTGCTGATGGACTGACCCCAGAAGCAGAGACAGGGCCAGTGGTGTGTGTGGGATGGGGGTGGGGGAGGGGTTAGCTAATATGAAGTCATCATGGGAGGCAGAGGCAAGAGCCAAGTGGAATTTTTATGGAGAGGACTGTAGGAAAATGCCAGCTTGCATGCATCCTGATGCCATGTGGCCACAGTGACACACCTGTCTTCCTGGGAAACAGGCCTTGGGAGAGAAAGTGGAGCCATGTCTCTAATTTGGGGGAATTACTAAATATTTACGTTTAGTATAAGAAATTATAATGTTTGATTTGTAGGCAAATAGAAGTATGAATCAGAATGCATCTCTGTCCTCCTAAGGGTAGCTTCTGGACATTGGGCCTGTCTCAAAGAAAATGGGGCAGCCCTGCCAATGAGCCCTGGGAAGTAAGATTTAGCACCTGCTCTGAGCCAGCTCTCTAGCCAGGTGATTTCCATACATGGTTTCTTCCAGTCTTCCTAACCTTGAGGAATTATTTTCTTCATTTTAAAGATCATTAGAAACTGAAGCTTAGTGACTGGAAGTGATTTTCTCCACTCAGTGGCTGGGTGGCTACTTTAACCTGAGGTGACTGACTCCATTCTGGAAGTGCTCCAACTTAGCGCCTCGAGTGATCCTACCGCATAGGGTGGTCTAGGCGTGTCTGAATCTCTGTGACAATAGATTTGGGACCAGAGGAAGGATTAGCTCCAGAAAAGGTATCGAGGTTTCAGAATGACCTGGGCTTCTCTCTGTTCTCCCCCCCCCCCCCCCCCCCAAGTACACAGGAGATAAATATACATAGTGTTTGGATCATACTGTTTGGGCCATGGTCAGGTGTTAAGGTGGTGACCTTCAAACTTCACAGTGCAGGAGGTGGGTGGTCCTAGTGGGAAAACAGATTCTAGGTCTCACGCTCAGATGCCTTCATTCAGCAGGCAGTCTGCACGGTAAGAAGAACCTCATTGATTCAGATTTAGGTGTCTCCATATCACACCAGGAGAGACAATAAGGTAGGTGACCCAGTTTTTCAGCATTGCTCCTCCTGGTCTCTTTATACCTGCTATTTGATTATGGTAAACCTAGAGATGATACCCTCACTGTCTGATAAGTGTATGGGAGACCAAGCATTGGTGATGATTCAGAGAGCAGGCGGTGAACCCCAACCAGGACAGTGAAGAGTGAGAAGGTTAAAGGTATGCAGAGCCCAGGAACAGGGTTACCTGGCTGTCAGATTGTATTCCATCCTTACCCAAACTGAGACATAAGATGTAGCAGCTACTGATGATAAAGGAGGTATTATGAGCTCCCAGCACACTGTACTGGCTACTTCCCACACATGGGCTTCATTTAATTTTGCAACAAACATATGGAATAAATTTTATCAGCTACACTAGAGGCCTGGTGCATGAAATTCATGCACGGGTAGGGTCCCTAGGCCTGGCCAGTGATCAGGGCCGATCTGTGGGGTGACCGGCAGGGTGATCAGGGCCCCCACTCGCACCTGCCTTGGCTTGGTGCTGCCCACTTGCTGCCCTGACCACCACCACTGGTTGCCTTCTGTGGGCGACCAGCAGGGCTATCAGGGCCTCTGTTCGCACCTGTCTTGGCCTGGCGCCGCCCACTCACCTGCTCCACTATCCTGCCATGGTCCTGTACTTGTTGGGGCCCATTGGGGTTGGCAGCGCCTCCACTGCTGCTGGTGCCCGCAATGTTTCGCGCCACCCCTTGTGGTCAGCACACGTCTAACTCCTGGTCAGTTGAACTCCTACCCATGGGGACAATTTGCATATTAGTTTTTTATTATAAACGATTTTATAGAAGAGGGAATTGGGAGGCCTAAGACTGTTAAAATTTTACTCCAAGGTCATGTAGCTAGGACTCAAATCATAATTTGTTTAACTTTAAAGTTCCATGGCCTTTTTTCTTTCTTTTCCTTTATTTTTTAAAAATTATACAAATAGTACTTTAAATGTAGTCTCACACACACAAAAAATTAAACAGTCCAAAATTACACTGGAATTATGTAGGATGTATTTTTCTGCAACTTAATTTCTTCACGTAATACTGTCTCCTGGAATTATTTCCATATCAGTCACAAAAGTCTTCTTTATATTGCCAATACTCATCTTTATACGGAGGCAAAACTATAATCCAAACTGATTTTCAGAAGCAAATGTGTGTTTAAACCAGAGCTTCTTAGCCAGGACTGTTTTGCTTTTAGGGGACTTGGCACTGTCTGGAGACATTTTGATCGCCACAACTTGGAGGGGGTTGTTACTTGTGTCTGATGGGTAGAGACCAGGAGTGCACAGGGCAGTCCCCCACCAAAGAATCATCAGGCCCCAAATGTTCATAGTTCCAAGACTGAGAAAACTTGATTGGTTTGAACCTACTTATCTTAAAGATATTTCAGTAGCCCCATGATGGGCCTCGGTCAATACTTTTTCTCAGCACTCCCCTTTACCTAAGAATATTCTGCAATAAACTCACTTGTTTTAATGATGGGATTTCAAGTCTTCTCAGGAACAACAACAACACAGTTATACTCTAATTTCTTCCCTGATTTGAAATAATATTTGAACTCTTAGACATCTCAATGTGGCCAATGAAAGCAGCAAAAATAATCAATGACTAACCACTTACTGAATCTCGCATTATTATGTAATGCGGGGAAATGTTTATTTTTTAAAATGTTTTTATTATTTTAGAGAGAGGATGTAGAGGAAGGGAGGGAGAAAAACATTATCAGTTGCCTCTTGCACATACCCCAACCCCTCAGAGATCAACCTACAGCCTGGGTATGTGCCCTGACCTGGAATCAAACTGGTGACCTTTTGGTGCATGGGACAGTAGTCCTGTTAGCCCCACCCTTTGCGGTTCCTGAGTCTCAGTGTACCTCAGTGTCCTTTGGTATTCCCTGCAAGCACCTCTGAGAGAAGGGTGCCCTAGAGTTTCGCCCACTACCAGACAGTCTAGTCTCTCCCCCAATGAGCCCGCAACTTTGGATCAGTGCAGTTGGAAGTGGGGTTAAGAGCAGTCCGGAGCTTATGTCTCCTTCCCGCTGGGCAATCCAGCGGCCCAATCAACCCTCTGTCCTGTACACGCAATGTGTGCGACTAGGGGGCTCTGCCTTTCGCTGCTTCCCTGAGCTTCTGCCTTACAGCCCAGATTCCCTCTGTATGAGGCTGGGGGCCCGAGGGTCTCGCCCAACACTGGGGTTCAGTGCAGTCAGAACTGGGGCTCAGCACAGTCCGGAACTTTTGTCTCCTTCTCACTAGGGCAATCCAGCAGCTCAGGGAATAGCCTGTCCTCTGTGCGCAATGTGTGCGACTCCAGGGCTCTGCCTTTCGCTGCTTCCCTGAGCTTCCACCTTTCAGCCCAGATTCCCTCTGTATGAGCCTGGGTCCCCAGGGTCTCTCCCAGAACTGGGGTTCAGTGCAGTCGGAGTAGGGGTTCAGCACAGTCCGGAGCTTTTGTCTTCTTCTTGCTATGGAACGCCAGCCAGGCACTCAGCTGCCCCCTCCTCCCCGGCTCTGTCCTCTCCCCAGGCATGCAGCTTGTCGCTCTGTACCTTAGGCTTTTACAGCTCCTCTGATTTTCCTTCTGGTTTTCTCTTTACTTCTAGTTGTAGAATTTCCAGTCAGTCAGCCTTTCTGTAGTTCTGGATAATGTTCACTTTATATTTTATTTTTTTATTTTTTTTATTTTTTTTATTTTTAAAAAAATATATATATTTTATTGATATTTTACAGAGAGAAAGGGAGAGAGATAGAGAGCCAGAAACATCGATGAGAGAGAAACATCGACCAGTTGCCTCTTGCACACCCCCTACCGGGGATGTGCCCGCAACCAATGTACATGCCCTTGACCGGAATCGAACCCGGGACCCTTCAGTCCGCAGACCGACGCTCTACCACTGAGCCAAACCGGTTTCGGCATCACTTTATATTTTAGTTGTATTTTTTGAAATTGTTGAGTGAGGCTGCCATCTTGGGTTTTTTCCTCTCACTTAACTTTTAGATTCACTTGTTGATAGATATGTATTTGTTGTTCATAATTTTTTTCTTCTTTTTCCTCTTTTTAAATAACACCTTTTAGCATTTCATATAATACTGGTTTGGTGGTGATATACTCCTTTAACTTTTTCTGATCCATGAAGCTTTTTATCTGCCTTCAATCCTGAATGATAACTTTGCTGGATAGAGTAATCTTGGTTGTAGGTCCTTGCTATTCATCACCTTGAATATTTCTTGCCATTCCCGTCTGGCCTGCATGGTTTCTGTTGAGAAATCAGCTGACAATAGTATGGGTGCTCCTTTATAGGTAACTAACTGCTTTTCTCTTGCTGCTTGTAAGATTCTCTGTCTTTTGCCCTTGGCATTTTAATTATGATGTGTTTTGGTGTGGGCCTCTTTGGATTCCTTTTGTTTGGGGTTCTGTGCACTTTCTGGACTTGTAAGTCTATTTCTTTCATCAGGTGGGGGAAGTTTTCTGTCATTATTTCTTCAAATAGGTTTTCAGTGTCCTGCTCTCTCTTCTTCTGGCACCCCCATAATTTTGATGTTGGTACGATTGAAGTTGTCCCAGAGGCTTCTTACACTATCTTCAACTTTCTGCATTCTCTTCTCTTCTTACTTCTCCAGAAGAGTGTCCTTTGCCTCTTTGTGTTCCAAATCTTTGACTTGATTTTTGTGTTCTTCTAGTCTGCTGTTGGGTCCCTGTATAATATTTTTTATTTCAGTCAGTGTATGGTTAATTTTTAGTTGGTTTAATTTCTTTTTCATTTCTTTGAGGGTCTCGTTAAGCTTATCAGCCTTTTCTTGGAAATTCTTGAAAAACCTTATAACTGTGGTTTTGAACTCTATCTCCAGTCTTTTCTTCTCCTCCATTTCTTTTGTTTGAGATCTCCTTCCTTTTCTAGCACTTTTGCTGCTCCCTGAGCTGGTAGGGTAGCTTTGTGGACCTGGGTGTCCTATAAGGTTCAATGTGTCAGCCTCCCAGTTGCCTGATGTGGACACTCTTGGTGTATCCCTTTGTGGACTGTGTGTATACTTTTGTTGTAGTTAAGTCTTGATTGTTGTTGGTGTTACTGGGAGGAATTGATCTCCAGGCCAATTGGCTGTGAGGACCCGCTGTGTCCATAACAGAAGAATTGCTGTGCTGAAGACAAGTATATGAGGGCAGACTTATTCCGTAGGGCTTTGGTGCTCACTGAGTCTGTCTCTTGAATGTGTCCCTTATGAGAGTAGTTGAAATCTGGTGTTGTCTCACACCAACCACTAGATACACTAGTTTCTGGATATCCAATGGGGTGCAGGTCAGCTACTGTATGAGACCACCCAGCAGGAACTACTGCAAGAACTACAGTTTTCTCCTCTTTGCCTGGGATTTGGAGGTTTTGGAGCTGGAGCTGCAGTTTATTTCGCTAAGCTGTCACAATACAGGCCATTTATTTATATGCTAAAGCAGCTGTGTGGAGCTTGGACGGGTTTGTAGAATGTGTGGGGCAGGGCCTCAGGGCGGGGCGGGGTCTCAGAGCATCTCTAGGTTGGGGTGTGGCAAACAGAGATGGTTGTTGTCTGCCTTCTCTGCCTTTCCATGTTTCCAAGTCCCTGAGTCCCCGAGTCCCCGGGCTCCAGCACACTAAACAAAAATTGCTGCGCACACCTCTGCAAAACAAAAAGTCACCCTCACTTTTGGACCCAATGGCCCACAGACCAGCTTCTTCCCCTAGGCATCTGGGTCCCCCGTGTGACCCCAGAAACTGGATTTCAAAGTGATCTGGAGCTTGTTTCCCTTTGGATTGAAAAAAAGTTGCGCGCTAGTCGCCCGCCACCAGCCCAATTCGAGTGCCTCCGTACCGAGGCTTTTCAGGTTTTCAGCTTTTCAGAGCTTGTGCTCCTTTCTTTTTTCAGCCAACTTTCCTGTTCTGGGTGATAGACATTTTGTCTTTTAGTTGTAGTTTTGAAATTGTTGTGCTAGGGTAGAGATTAGTTGTTTACCTTTGCCACAATCTTGGTTTTCCTCTCATCAACCTTTTGATGAACTTCTTGCATTTATGACCTGCTAGAATTAGCCTCCCGAACTTCAGGGAGGGACTATCTCTTTAGGAAAAAATGGCTGCCTAGGTCCCGCAAGTCAAGTATGACTCAGCGCCAATCTTGTGGCCACCCCTCCTGGACCCTCTCCTCTCCCCAGCCTCTCCCCATGCTTCACAAGTTCGCACCACCACCTGCACCTCAGCCATGGGTGAGTGCCTACATTTGAAAGGTCCTATGAACTACGCTCAGTGAACAAAACCCAGGACCAAAAAGAGGTTAAAGAGCTGCGCCGCTGCAAGCCCCTCTCTTCCTGGCATGGCACGGCCTGAGCAGCTGTCCAGAATGCCCCCTCTGGGCTCAGCCTCTCGTTACTGTGGACCCAGATCTAGAATCCCCTGCCAGCAGCAGTACTGTGGACCTCCTTTCCACAGTGAGACTCTATGCTTAAACCAGCCTCAGTGCCATGTGGTTTCCCTCTCAAACTCTGGGCTCGGAGGGCTTGTAGTTCTCTCCAGCCCAGATCCCTCATTTTACCGTTTTCCAGGCGTTCTCTGCCCTTCCTGGCTGCAGATTGTCTCACCAACTGTGTCTACTTTGCCAATTCGGGATGGATGTTATTCCATTTAGTTGCTCGTTCTATGTGCTTTGGGACAAAGCTCAGAACAGGTCCATCTGTTCTGCCGCCATTTTTTCTCTCTCCCTCCTTGGAATTTCTTCAGCCCAGGAACACAACTTGCTTTTTAGCCAGGTGCAAACATTTTACACTGTAACCAATTGTCTGTGAAGTGTTTTCCTGTGCTTCATCTCACTTGATCCTCACAGAAGTCCTGTAGTTGGGGATAGAAGACTCAGTGGAATCCTATTTTCTTTTCATTAGCTAGAAGATGGAGATTTAGAAAGTTTAGAAACTCGACCTGACTAAAAAGAAGTAAGAAATGGTGGACCTTGAAAATTACTTCAGGTTTTCTCACTGTGCAGAATATAGTTAAACACTGCTGCAGTTAAATATTTTACTCCTTGTTCTTCCTGCGTGATCTACAATAATAATCTGCTTTGTGTTGATATTTACTGCTGTGCTGCTGACAATTACTTGAAAGAGAAGTTGGGGTGCTTCACTGGGCTGGAAAATTTTTAGCTAAATTGGAAAAACAGGTAAAGCAATCTTATCTCTATATTCTCTCTCTCTCTCTCTCTCTCTCTCTCTCTCTATATATATATATATATATATATATATATATATATATTCACTGTCATTGTCAGTCATGAATTTGGTTGACATTTCTATTATAGAGAAAAGGAGAATAGCAATATTAAAATATTTCTTCTAATTAACTTCCTTTCAATATGCATGAATTTGTGCACTGGGCCACTAGTATTTATTATAATTTTTATTTTGGTACACGAAGACTGATTGTTCATGTATAGCCGAGACTGTAATTTTCTGGTGCCCCTTCAGCAAGAAAGTTCTTGCCACTGCTTCTCTTGTCCCTTGTGAGTGCTGTGATTCTGTGGTGTCCCCATATGTCGGCACAAGCCGAGTAGCACTAAAGTACATATTGTTCAATAAAATTACATCCAAATCAGCTGCCAAGTTCTAGTCAGTTTTACCAAATTAAGTAAAACTCTTTGAAATAATAGTACATAGTAATGTCATGTTTTTTCCAGTATTCTGTATTTTATGGATTGAAACTTAAGAAAGACAATTGTGAAAAGTAACATTTATCATTTTGTACTATAACAAGGCTACAAAGGAATTGGCAGTAATTGTATTGTTTAGTAACTATAAATGAGCAACCCATTCTGTTGATCTCAATTGTCTAGTGTTTATTGAACACCTATTATGTGAAATGCCATGGGCTACTTAACAGTTGCTCTAAAAACAGCCCCTCCCTTGGAGAGCCTGCAGGGTAATAAATAGAATGATGAGACTTGTAACTATAGCACATGGCAGACCTTGGAAGGTACTATTAGGTAAATACAAATAGGATGCCATGGAGATTACAGGAGAACACTGTCTCATCTCATCCAGTCGGGAACTGAACAGGAGACTTGGAGAAAGATGGATTTTGGAAGATCGGTTTACTTTTGGCAGCTAGAGAAGGGTGGGATTGTTGGATTTCTGGGGGAGGGGGAGATGGTATGGAGGTGAGAAAGGGATAGAGGATTTGGTGATTACCAGGGAGTCTGATGTCACCAAATCACAGGCTCAAAGGGAGAGACTGGGAGAGTTTGAAGGTGGGCTGACGGCCTGTAGAAGCAGGCTGTGCTTAGGCCAAGTAGTGATCCATTGTGTATACTGGTATTTATTGCACCTTCTCTATCCAGTCCAGTAAAGGCTTGGATTAGCTGCGCTACAGGAGCATTGTCCATGCTTTTGCTTGACCACCATGGCCCCCTTTCTCCTGCCTTGAGGTTTTTTTCTCTCTCTGTCCATCCCAGCCAACATCAGACACACACTCTTTTCCTCTTCCCTGTACTTGCTTTCCTCACTTTTTCTCTCCTTCCCCAGCTGTCAGGATCAGCTCAGAAGTCATCCTTGGAAACACTCTGAAACCATACAGTTGGAATTAATCATTACTTCTCTGCTCTCACAGTGATTGTCTTACCCTGAATTATAGCACTTACTACATTCTGTCTTACATTATGGCTGTTTCCATCACTCCCTTCCTTCATCATATTGCAGGGGTTCTTGCTCCAATAGCTTAAATACAGATCAACTCATGTTTGCTGAATGAACAAGCAATCTTGTTTACAGACAATATCGCTTTATATTATGTATAAAGAGATAGATACAATAGAGACCAAAGTGGTGGCAATTCTAAAAGACTTTAATGATTAGCTGAAGATATTGTTTGGAGAAGCACAAAGTATGCTCTGGGTCTCAGTTCAAGAACATTGACCGCAGCTTGGCTCTCCTAGTCCTTTGCCTGAGCAAAAGCACAGCCTTTATTCCACACCCAGACCCTGTGCCAAACCACGGCCGCTCCCTGCTCCAGCTTTCCCAGCCGCCTGTGAGTGTGCTGCCAGCACAAGATGGAGCAGATACAGGGCGGCGAGGACAAAAAAGAGCATCTGAAAGCAAGGCCGCGGTTTCCCCTGGTTTATTTAAGACCTCTCTCCTTGAAAGTTCACCTTCATAGTATAAGCATTTCTAAATAACTTTTCCAACATTAGCAGAGTTCCCAAAACTCCTACATGAATCAAAATTAGGCTTAAGATGTTTTACATAGAGTTGTATTGGTTCCCACATCTTTCCATCCTTGAAGGATTTTATATCACAAGTCAGAGTGCTGTATTTACATGTTTCTTTATGCCCTTGAAGTTCATTTACACCTACTTGCTTTTTGTGGTTATTGATTCATGTAACTCAGAACCCCAGTTCCTCATCAGTGAAGTGAGGGAATTGAAGTAGAGTGTCTCCGGTTTTGCTCTGTCAGTCATATAATAAAATCTATTATATGACTGTATGAATTAATTTTTGTCCAAAAGCCAATGCTTACAGAATATTTCATGGTTTTGTGTTTAGGCTGTTTGCCACTAGATGGCAGTAAAAATGTTATTATTGGCAGTAAGTGCTTATCAATTTTTAAAGTTTTGTTTTTTTTTCCTTTTTATTGAATTTTATTAAGTGAACATGGTTAACAAAATTATACAGGCTTCAGGTGCACAGTTCCAGAACACATCATGTGTACACTGTATTGTGTGTCTGCGGTCTCCCATCCCCAATTCAAGTCTCGGATCCTCACTTATCCCCCATACCTTCCTCTACCTCTTCTTACCTCCTCTCCCCTTTACATTTACTTTAGAAGAAAGATGTGGAGGTCTAGAGTTTGAGGTGTCTATTTTGAAATTATCTAACCATATCCAAGTCTCAATATGTTCTTTCCTAGGACCATGCTTATTTTATACAGGGATAAAACTCGTATGGCCCTCCATAGCAATTTGTATTAGGGAATTATGGGGGTGATGGGGGAGACATAAATTAAAGCAAGTCATTTTGTTTTACAAAACATTATTATAAAAGTAAGATAATGTAATTGTAGAAACTTTGGAAATACAGGTATTTTGAAGAAAACATTTTAAATTACTCCTAGAAATAATCTATGCTAACTATTTATAAAGTTTCTTCCCAGTATTTTTTGTGCATACAAAATTAAAATCACATAGACCATATAGTTTGACACCTTATGTTCCAAATGAATGTTGCATTGTATTTTCCTGTGTTATTAAATGTTTTTTACATGATTCACACTGTTGGATAAACCATAATGAATTCAACCAACCAAATGTTTTTGGGCACTTTATTTATTTTTTAAAAAAATGTATTTTATTGATTTTTTACAGAGAGGAAGAGAGAGGGATAGAGAGTTAGAAACGTCGATGAGAGAGAAACATCGACCAGCTGCCTCCTGCACACCCACCACTGGGGATGTGCCCGCAACCAAGGTACATGCCCTTGACCGGAATCGAACCCGGGACCCTTCTGACCGCAGGCCGACACTCTGTCCACTGAGCCAAACTGGTTTCAGCTGTTGAGCACTTTAGTTCTTCTAGTTTTTCACTGTTACAAGTAATGCTGCTATGAATTAAATCTTTCCTTAGGCTGTGTTATTGGAAATAATAATACATAATGAATAAAAGGATACAGTTTTCATGCTTAGACTACATGTCATAAGGGAGTTCCTAGAAAAGCTTCACAAATGTGAGCTCCCAGCAGCAAGGGGCCCTCTCTCCGCCTTCCTGCCAACACTGAGCATTATGGTGGTGCTTGTTTGTTTTTTAATAGGGCAGGAGGTGGGCTGGGAAACTAATTTTTATAATATTTAATGTTTAAAAAATCAGTTTCTAACAATATCATTTTGGAAATTTGGGCCAGGACAGGTCTGCTAATTAAGTTATTTTTATGTTTCCTAGACCTTAAGTGTTAGGGTTAGCTTGTCTAGTACAGGTGTTGTGGATACTCCCTAGGGAAGTGTTTATGGCAATTTAAACATTACTCAGAAATCATTTACACTCCCTAATCACACCTTCTAAATCTGCTGAATGTCCTAGGCTTGGGGTTCTTTCTTTCTTTCTTTTTTTTAACTTTCATTGGCATGGCTACCAAAGTAATTCATGCGGTTGTGGTGAGCCCGCCACTTGCATTGGTCCCAAGGCGCAGGGTGTGAGTGCCTCTTGGAGGCCGGGCAAAAGCCTTGTTCTTAGACCACAACCTGCACTGACCCTGCTTTCCGCCTATTGTACACACACTGCGTTACCTTCATCCCAGCTGTCTGCAGGACTTTGTGCTTTAATTTGTTAAGGAAGGGTCAGTCATGCAAATTATGGTGCAGCCATCCTTTATAGGTGGCTTAATTGAAACTTTGCTTAATTGAATTTTATTAAAAACTGAATTTTAAGGGAGGTGCCATACTTAGAACACTTAGCACAGTGCTTCACACAATAGTGAGTGCTCAGTACATTTTAGTAGTCATAACTGTTAGAATTCCCTCAGCGGCCGCACTTACGGGATGCAGGGGCTGAGAGCTCTGCCTGCAGAGGGACTAGACCGGACTGAAGCCCGAGTGGCTCAAGACCGTGGCCCTCGGGGCCGCACACAGCTCGCAAGGAAAGTCAGCCTCTAGTGTGGGCTTCATCTAAGAATGACTGGGAACCTTCAAGGGCCCCAAAGGGCCTTAAGCTGAGGACCCATTAGATTTGCATTGTTTAAAAAAAAAAGGGGGGGGGTCCCAGCTGCCACCTGCAGAGAGGATACAGGGAGGTTCCTTCTAAGTCGGTTTAGAGTAGTGAGTAACCAGCCTTGGCATGTTACGGAAGCTGTGTCCCAGTTTGCTCATCTGTAACAGATTCAGTAATAGTACCTCCCCTGTAGGCTGTGGGGATTAAATGAGTTGCTATTTGTAACGTGCCTTTCCTGAACAGCTTTAAGTGATTTTTAAATAGATGCCTGGTGGCAGAAGGCTAATCACTTCCAGTTCCGTCCTCCCTCCATCTAGCATCAGAACTCCCCCTGACTGAGCCAGTGGCCGCCAAGTTTTCAAGTCAAGCTCAGCCTCCTCCCTCTCCTGCCTGGGCTGGTGTGGGTACCTACACAGGAATGTGTGGCACGTGACAGACCAGGCCTGGCTGGCCCTTCCTTTGCCACAACACCTGCATTGCCCCCCCACACACAGGGGTCGGACCCCATCGCCCCTTGCTGAGTGCACCACCTGTGCTTCCTGCTGTGGGAGGCTAGGCAAATCCACCAGTAAACTCCGCCCTCAGAGGATGACCCTGGCTGTCATTTACCTCTCCTGGCTTTGCTGTCCGCACCACACTGCTTGCTCTCACCCAGACTGCACTTGGTGTTTGAAAATAACTGAGCGATGAGCTCTCCTGTTTGCTTTCCGTCCTCACAACGGCCACCTTTGAGCTGGAAGGAAAAGGACAGTTCACGTGCAGTGGCTTCCACCCAGCCTTTCCCATGCTGACGAGGAGCCACTTCGAGAGCTTAGACTTTATCAGTTCATTTTAACGCTCTACATTTCCTGTTTTCCTCCCTCTCCGGTGGATGCATTTTTTGTAAATTATGTTATATGTGGAAATTTATATGTGCAGGAAACATTTTAATCATAATCTCTTCCACTGAGCAGTAATATTTCAAAGCTACTTTGTTAACTTGCTGTGATCCTTTCTAATTTGAAAACAGCAGTCGGAATCTCATTTAGGGACAGCAGTTTCAGCCTGTGTTACTCAGTAATGTTGCCTGAGTTCTGTTTTGAGGATATTGAGCAATTCTGAGCTCCCGGAGGAAGTATCGCAACCTACATGGGAGGGTGCAGGCCAGTCTGGAGTGGACCTTTCCTCTGGGGAGACTCCTCAGAATTGTGGGGAGAGGGAGAGGCGGCATAGAGGCCTTGGTGTTTCTAATGCATGATTACATTTACTAGGGGGCAACATTTGTCATTTTGATTTACATAATTATGAAAAGGTGAAATAGTTTATGATAAAATTGAAAGGAGTCTAGGACAGATTAGTGATGCTCGCCCTGGGCCTTGCTGGTGTGTGTGTGTGTGTGTGTGTGTGTGTGTGTGTGTGTGTGTTGTCCTGGTCTTGTGGGGCCTGTCATTGATGCAATTATAGAGTCTCTTCCCTTGATGTAACTGTCTGCATGCCTATTTGTGTGTGAGCTCAAATTTATATGCACATATTCATTTTATGAGTAATATATACTCATAAAATGCAGTGCAGGACTTAAAAAATGTAAAATGACGATTTCCCGAGAATATACTGAAAACCACTGGGTTGTAGCACACTTTAAAATGGGAGAATTTTATGTCATATGAGTTATCCTACAAAATAAAAGGCTAATATGCAAATGACCAAATGCTGGAATGACCATTCACTATGATGTGTGCTGACCACCAGGGGGCAGACACTCAATGCAGGAGCTGCCCCCTGGTGGTCAGTGTGCTCCCACCAGGGGAGTGTCTCTCAGCCAGAAGCCAGGCTCATGGCTGATGAGCACAGCGGCAGTAGAGGGAGCCTCTCCCGCCTCTGTGGCAATGCTAAGGATGTCTGACTGACAGCTTAGGCCCACTAAGCCGTCAGTCAGACATCCCCCCAGGGCTCCTGGACTATAAGAGGGCACAGGCCAGGCTGAGGGGACTCCCCCCAGATGGACAAATATTGTGCACTGGGCCTCTAGTATCTCAATAAAGCTGTTAAAGAAGAAAATGTCTATCAGTCCCAGTTCTCAGCATGAATGATGTCTCCGGCAGAAGTCACAGTGCCCCGATCCAGACCTGTGGTGGGTCATCCAGGTGTCCCCACCTCTAGTCCACACTGGCTGCAGAGGTCAGGGGCCTCTTCTGGAGGTGGTGATTTCTGTCTTTCTCTTTGGTGGATCCTGATCTGACCTGGATCTCCTGCCCCTAGCAATTGTCCTCTCTGGGGATCGAGTTTCCCCTGAAAAAGGCATCAAGAATAGTGACCAGGAGCTTGTCCTCAGTATTGTGACCAGTAGGTTTCAGGGGGGGGAAAGGAAAAAAAATGTTTTCTATATACCGTATTTGCCGGCGTATAAGACGATTTTTTGGCCCTGAAAAATACCGTATTTGCCAGCGTATAAAAGACTGGGCATATAAGACGACCCCCTAACATTTCCACTCAAAATACAGAGTTTGTTATATTCTTGCCGTATAAGACTACCCCCCACTTGGAGGCATATTTTTCAGGGCCAAAAAATCGTCTTATACGCCGGCAAATACGGTAATAGCATTGTACTCCTCTCTCTCCCTTTCTCAGTTCTTCCTGCCTTTAACTAACTAATAAAGAATGTGGAGGTAGAAGCAGTTCTCTCTCATGTTCTCCTCATCTGTGACTGAGCATTCTGGGCCTGGGTGGGGCCGAAGCTGATGCTGGGAGCTGAGGACCAAGAGCCTCGCTCTGGGCATCAGTGTGGAGTTAAACAGAAAGCACCGATGAGGTTTGTCATGTTGGCTACTTTTAAAGTGTGCCATTAATATAAGAAACTTTATACTCCTAGTACTTAGTCTTTCTCACTTGTAAAGAATAAGAAAAACAGAAGGTAAATATTCGTACAGAGAATAGCAGAGCTTTAAGATTTGTTTCGGTATTAAGTCCATTTGTTTTGTCAGAGTATTCATGTTTAGGTCTGTTATACTAATGTTATTAACTTTTTCATTTATATCCACAGTTAACTAAAGAGCTTTTTTAAGCACCCATGTCTATAAAGTATTTTTTAAAGAAAGTTTCTTTTGTTGTAAAAAAAAAAATGTTTTCAAATACAACGCTTTTTCAAAAAGTAATTATTTTTTCTTGATTATAAAAGCAGTACATTCACATATAGGAAATAGGAAAGTGTATTAAAGTAGAAAGAAGAAAAAATATATAGCACCACCCTAGAGACTGTTAACATTTCATTATTTTTTTATTCTCATGTATGGATTACTTTTATATTGATGTGATCTTTTCTGTGTATAAAATTTTACATCTTCCTTTCTTTATTTCACATGATAATATAAACATTTAAAATGCTGTTATAAATTTTTCATAAACATTTTAATGGCTTATACAATGAGCTGCTATGTGAGACACTGCAAATTAATCATTCCCTGCTGTTAGACATTACTAATGAGAAATAGCGGAGCGAGGAAAATGGTGGCCAAACAGATGGACCTGTTCTGAGCCTAGTCCCAGAGCAGATAGAAGAAGCATCTTGGAGTTGCTCAGGGAGTGTTAGTTGGCAAGCTAAGGGGTAGCAGAACTCTAAGAGAAGGTGGAGGTCTGCTAGACAGGACTTCCTGATCAAGCAGCCCGCACTGCGGTGGAGACCTCTCCCGGAGCTATGGGCTCAGAGGAAAAACTACTCCATCTTACAAAGAAAAGAGGATCTTATGTGAGGCCTGAAAAACCCACAACAGTGGAGACCACCAAACAGCTGTGATGCCCCAATCGGTGCAAACATGTGGATTCAAGGGAGTTCTTCAATCACCCACAGAAAGGATAAAGAGAACTACATAACCAAACATCCTGAAAAGAGAGACCATGGGGAGACAAAGAAATAGCCCACACATGAAAGAAAAGCAGGCATCACCAGAAAAGGAAATAAACAAGTTAGAGGCAAGCAACCTACCAGAGCAAGAATTCAGAGTAATGATCATAAGATGGCTAAAAAGAATGGACGACAAATTTGACAGTATGAGTAAGAAGCAAGAGGAAATGAAGATGAACCAAGAAGAAATAAAAAATGACATCGCTACTATGAAGAACTCAAACAAAAGCATCAAGAGTAGACTAGAAGAAGCAGAAGACCACATCAGTGAGCAAGAAGACAAGATGGAAAAAAATACCCAATTAGAACAGCGTCTGGGAAAAAAAATTAAAAAGCAGGAGGAGAGCCTAAGGGAACTTTGGGACAATACAAAACAAAACAATACTAGAATAATAGGGATTCCAAAAGGAAAGGAAACTGTGGAAGGCATAGAAAACCTGTTCCAAGAAATAATGACAGAAAACTTTCCTGAGATAGAGAAGAAAAAACCCACACAAATACAAAAAGCTCGCAGTCCCAAGTAAAATGAATCCCAAAAGACCGACACCAATGCACATTATAATTAAATTGGCAAACACCAACGGCAAAGTAAGAATCTTAAAAGCAGCCAGAGAGAGACAGAAACTTACTAATAAAGGAACCCCCATCAGACTAGCAACTGATTTCTCAACAGAAACTCATCAGGCCAGAAGGGGATGGGATGAAATATACAAAGTCATGCAAAGGAAGGGTCTGAATCCAAGAATACTATACCGAGCAAGGCTATCAATCAAAATTGAAGGAGAAATAATACTGTAATGAACATCTTTAAGCATAATCCCATTGTCATATTTGGATTTATTTCTTTAAATGTAAGCCAGGTATCTTAAAAGTTCTGAATGCTTTTAAAGCCTTATAATATAGCCTCAAGTTGCTTTCTGTAAGGCAGGCACCTACCAATCTATAAGGCATCTTTGTTCAGCTTACCAGCCTCTGGGCACACATAGCCCTGGCAGTCCAAGCTTGAGGGTGTACCGTAGACGGTGCTCCGCCTGCTCTGCTCTCTGGGGTCCAAGTGTGGTCCAAGGCAGAACTGAAGTGTGGATGCTCATTTACATTCTTCCCATGGCTCACACAGAGTACTTGCTTCAGATTAGTGTTAATTAGGTATTCATATCTGTAAAATCTTTAATTTATTAAGTGAAGAAATAAATGTTGGTATGTTGATACTTAAATTTACCCATTTTTATTATGAAGGTGAATATTTACTCATGTGTTTCTTGGGCATTTGTATTTTCTCTTAAGAATTATCTGTTTATACTCATACACAGTGTTTGTCATTTGGTATTTTGCACATTACTTTACATATGATCTGTATTATTTGTAGTCAATATTCTTTCTGGTTTGTACTTATTTTATGAAAAACAAAAGCTTTTATTTTATTTAGAATTATCAATTATTTGCTTTCTTGATTTTCAGTTTACAAAGTCCTTCCCCATTTAGACATGTGAAAAACACTTATATTTTCTTCTTGTTTATTATTTTATTTCATTTTTACATTGATCTCTTGAATTTATGTTAAATTCAAGTATATTTTGATGAGTAGTATTGGGTAGAAATCTAATTTTTTTTTCAAATAGTTTTCTCTGCACTATTTTTCACATAACTTTCCTTTTCCTATTGATTAATGTGTTTTTTGTCATTTGATTATCATCTATTCTGATAAAAATATTTTGCTGAATTTAAAACCAATAAAAATTACATTCTTAATATGGTCAAAGTACTGTTCTTTATGTATTTTTGTTTCACTGTTAAAATTTTTTTAAATTGACTTTGAATTTAATAATTTTATTACTAACTTATTTCTTCCTTTTCTTAATGGTTTTATTGATTTAGGAGAGGGAGGGAGAGAGAGATAGAAACATCAATGACAAGAGAGAACCGTTGGTTGGCAGCCTTCTGCACACCCCCTACTGGAGATCAAGCCCTCAACCCAGGCATGTGCCCTGACTGGAAATTTAACTGAGCCACGCTGCCCAAGCTCTTTCTTATTTATACATTAAATTAAAGTGAACTGAATATGTGGGCACATTAAGATTACTCATTTACAAATGACCTGAACTCTAGGTATTAAACCTAAGAGGCTTTCACATTTCAGAACTTTTTTCTCTTTCTGTTTATGTTTGTAGGGGTTGTTATCTCATATACTTGCAGCATTCAGATTTGATATAAAAGAAGTTGATCTTTTTACTCAAAGTCTTGGGTATGCACCTGCAGATTATTATCCTGGTTTGCTAAAGAATGTAAGTATTTTTAATTTATTAGTATTAAATTTTTCATTGGTTAATATATCATCAGCAAAAAGAATAAATAGAAGTATTTCACTTCTCCAGAAGAGATGTTTAACTTTTCTATGTTTATCTCTTCTTACGTTGGGCGGACTTACAGCCATGTAAGGAAGAAATGTGAGATGGGAGGTTATGGGAAAGAAGAAGGAAGCCAGGAGAGGTTATTCTAAATCAACCAACTATTCTGTCTCTTAATACATTTCATTTATCCTCCCAAAGACTTTTAGGAAAAGAAATTGGTTAACCATTGTAAATACAGCCTTTCACTGTTAGACAAATTTTGTATTTAAAATGGCATGATAGGAGTTTTGTGTTAAAGCAAAAAAAATGTAGTTACAACCTTGTAAATACTACTATATTAAAGCTATGTATTCTTCTGCCTTAAATTTGAGCAAGATTGAAGAAATTTTCATTTTGATCTTAACATAGCTCTTCTAAAAACTGTTAGGAGATTTTTCAATTTTTAACATGTGTAAAACATCCAATGTTTGGACGCTTTACACATGAATAAAAATAAAGTCTAATTAAAAAAGAAAAATAAAGTAACTAACACTGTTTTATTTGTAATGAGTTTGGTTTTAATTCTTAGGAAATTAGTGATCTATCTGTTGTTCATTTGCTTAAGTAGGAATTCAGAATAACAGGCAGTAAACATAAAATCCAAATTATTAATAAATAAGTTGGCACTGCCTCTTTTCACTTTGGCAAAGTATAAGGAGAGAGCTGGTGGAAGAGGGTAGGGAATCTCAACGGAAATACCACTCACACCAGGAAAATAGAACTGATGTCATCCTGTTTGCAGTGCGAGTTAACCTACAACTGATTTTGTTTTACAGATGGTTTTATCATTAGTGTCTGAACTCAGAGAGAATCATCTTAATGGATTTAACACTCAGAGGCGGTAGGTGTGGAACTTAACAGCCCTCTTCTCAAGTTTCAAAATTTATGTTTGGTTATGAGAGAAAAAAGTTATCGTTCTTAGGAAATGTATGTTCATAGTTATAGTTATAGTTATAGTTATAGTTATAGTTATATCCATTGTGAAAAGATTATTTTAGTTGAATACATGGAAAATTGGTGAACTTTATCAAACTTTCTCTTTTAAGCCCTGTTCTCAACTTTCCTAAGGCAGTAAATTGTGCAGTGTGTCACATGCTCCCATCAAGTAAAACGACCTCCATGTACAGTAGGGAACATAGAACAAGTGCTCAGCTTCGTGTGTGCATGTCATTTACACACACACACACAACCAGGATGTTTACAAGGCAGCAGATACTTGATGTGCATATATGACTTATATGACTATTTTTAAGAAACAATATTCTAACATTTAGACTAAACAAATCAAATAGTCAGACAAATTAAATAGCAGTTAATCACATTATAAAATGTTTCTTCACTATGAGAAAGAATTCAAAGTTGGTGTCACTGGTGAGCATTTTATTTTTAACAAGTCATTTACTAAAAGAACCTAGGGACCAAAGCATATTTGATTTTTTTTGTAAAGCTATTGCCAGTGAAAGTTCTATCAGGTATGGCGTTTTCTCTCAGACTTAGAAATCCTTTGCATCTAACCCTTAAACTATAAAATTCTTAGGCAAAAACATGAGGAAATCTTTATTACATTGGATTTGGCAATGATTTTTTGGATATGACATCAAAAGCACAGCAGTAAAAAAGCTAGATAAATCAGACTTCATTCAAATTAAGAACTTTTATGAATCATAGGATATTATCAAGAAAGCAAAAAGACAACCAACTGAATGAGTAGAATGGAAATCATATATCTGAAATCATACACCCAGAATGTATAAAAATTCCTAAAATTCAATAACAGAAAATTCAATATAAAAAAATGTCCAAGAAACTTGACTAGACATTTCTCCCAGTAATTTGTACAACAGGTCAATAAACACATGAAAAGATGCTCAATATCAGTAATTATTAGGGAAATGCCTATTGAAATCACAATGGGATACCACATCATACCTACTAGGATAGCTGTAATTTAAAAACAAAAACAAAAATGAAAACAGATCTTGGGGAAAATAGAGCAGGTAGAACCCTTGTGCATTGCAGGTGGGAATGGAAAAAGGTACAGCCACTGAGGAAAACAGTTTGGCAGTTCCTCAAAAAATTAAATACAGCCCTGCCAGCATGGCTTCGTAGTTGAGCATTGACCTATGAACTAGGAGGTCACAGTTCGATTCCTAGTCAGGCACTTGCCTGGATACTCAAGTTTCGGGCTTGAATCCCCAGGGTGGGGCATGCAGGAGGCAGCCAATCAGTGATTCTCTTATCATTGATCTCTCTCTCTTTCTCTCTCTCTCTCTCTCTCTCTCTCTCTCTCTGAAATCAATTAAAATATATACTTTTTTAAAGTTAAATGCAGAATGGCCATAAGACCCAACAATTCTACTCCTAAGTACATATTCAAAGAAATGAAAGCAGGGCCTCAGATATCTGTATACCAAGTTCATAGTAACCCAAGTGCCTATCCACAGATGAACAGAGAAACAAAATGTGGTTTACAAATACATAACAATACTATTCAGCCATAAAAAAGAAAAAAATTGTACATGTGCAGGAACATAGATAGACTTTGAAAACATCATGCTTAGTGAACTAAGCCAGACATTTAAGGACAGATATTGTATGATTCCACTTATATAAGGTACCTAGTATAGGAAAATTCATAGAGACAGAAAGCAGACTATCTGTAATAATAAAAGGGTAATATGCTAATTAGATCAGACATCCTTCCTTCTGGACAAAGCTGTGGCGGCGGGGGGCTGAGGCAGAAGTGGCCGGCCAAGGCCCTTGAATTTCATGCATCGGGCCTCTAATAGGTTATGTGTCAAGAGGGAGTGGAATGATTGTTTGATGGGTACATAGTTTTTGTGGGGGGTAAGGAAAAGCTTTGGTTATAGATTGTTGTGATGGGTACACAATTTGCGAATGTATTTAATGCCACTGAATGGTTATCACTTTCAAATGGTTACAATAATAACTATTATGTATGCTTTATTGCAATAAAATAAACTTGAAAACAAATGTGATGCCAACTATAAACTCCCCCAAATGATTAAAATGTGAGACACATTAGCATGTGTTAGAAAGGATGTGAAATTGCAGAAACCGGTTTGGCTCAGTTGTAGAGCTTCGGTCTGCGGACTGAAGGGTCCCAGGTTTGATTCCGGTCAGGGGCATGTACATTGGTTGTGGGTACATCCCCGGTGGGGGGTGTGCAGGAGGCACCTGGTTGATGTTTCTCTCTCATCGACGTTTCTATCTCTCTATCTCTCTTCCTTCCTCTCTGTAAAATATCAATAAAATATATATTTTTAAAAATAATAATAAAAAAAGAAAGGATGTGAAATTACCAGATCTTTCATAAACTGGGAGAATGTGCATAATATAAACATTTTTGTAAACAGTGTGGCAGTTTAATATAAAGTTAAACAAACTTACCAAATGATCCACCAATTTCATTTTTGAGTTTTAACTCATGATAAGTGAAAACATAGGTATTCACAAATATTTCTGCATAGATATTCATAGCTGTTTTAGTTGTAATAGTTCAAAACCAAAAACAATCTAAAGGACCATTGACAAGGGAATGGGTAAACAAATAAAAAATTATATGTTACCACCATTGAAAAAAAATGAAAAGACAAGTCATAAATAGAAAGTATTATGAAATTGTACATCTGATAAAGGGCTCAAACTCAGCATATATAAAGAATCCAGTAATAAGACAAATAATACAGTTTAAAAATTGGCAAAAGATTGGAATACATGTCACCAAAAAATGTATACAAATGGCTTATTTCAAGAACATGAACACTCGTATATAAATGTTTATAGCAGCATTGTTCATAATAGACAAAAAGTGGAAGCAAACCAAATATCCATCAATTATGATTGGTTAAACAAAATATGGTATGTGCATACAATAGAATATTATTCCTAAGAAAAACGAACGAGCTACTGATTCATGCTACAGCATGTGTGAACCTCAGAAACATGCTTAGTGAAAGAAGTCAGTCATAAAAGAGCACACATGGTATGATTCCATTTTTTTATAAAATGTCCAGAATATGCAAATCTATATATATTAATTGTTGCCTGTGGCTAGAGGTAAGAACAGGGATTTCCTACAAATGAACACAAAAGATGGAAATGTTCTAAAAGTAGATGATAATGATTGTTGTCCAACTTAATAATTTATTAAAAATCTTCAGATTGTACATTTCAAATACATGCATTTTGTGGTATATAAAGTATATCTAAAAACATAAGATGATTCCCTAGGGTGCATGGAAAGCATTTACAGTCATTTATTTAAATATTAGTTAAGGACTTTAATTTAGTCTTGTGGTGATGTTGAATAATGTGTCTTTTGAGTAATAAACTTAAAAATTTATTAAAGGGTATTTGAAAAAATCAGTAGAAGGCAATTTGTATGTATGACCTATATCATATCTCAAAATATGATTTTATTTATTTATTTAACCTTACCCAGTGATTTTTTTTTGATTTTTTTTTTTTAGAGAGGGAGGAAGAGGGAGGAGAGAGAAATACCAATCAGTTGCTTCCCACACGTACCCCCACCAGGGATTGAACCTGCAATCTAGATATGTGTCCTGACCAGGAATTGAATCTGCAACCTTTTGGTATACAGGATAATGCTCCAACTAACTGAGCCACACAGCCAGGGCAAGTTGATAATAAACTAAAACACACACACACACACACACACACACACACACACACACACACTGAATAAGTGGAAAAGACCAGCCACAGACTTGGAAGATATCTGCAACCTATAAAACAGACAGATATAGAAATGGCTCCTACAAATGAATTATAAAGAGACAAACACTCCAGAATGGAAATGAACAAGAAATATAGCATAAGCAGGTTATTACAAATGAGGCAAACTGCATAAAAATAAACATTTAAAAAATTCTTCAGGAGTGACATCAGCAGAATAGGAAGCACCAGTCCTTGCTTCCCTTCCCCGCCCCCCCACCCCAGCCTCCTGAGACACTGACTTAACAATAGTATATGGGCCAGAGGGCCTTTAGGAGAGAACTCCAGAAACTAATTAGAAGTCATAATATCCCAGGCAAGCTCAAAGTCGAGAATAGCCATATTGGAAAGAAACCCATTTCATATAAACTATAACAGCCCTTCCCCTAAGCCAGCCCACCTTGGTGTGATCCGGAGGAAAAGTCCCGCTTGTAGCTTCTCCCTTGTAGGGAAAGGGCAGAGTAGAGTGTGGCTTTTGTGGGGCTGTCTGCGGGACTAGTATTTGCCTTGCTGATGCAAATCGTAGGCGTGTATTTCAATCTGTCATTGTTGATTGTGAATTTGGTTGACACTTCTATTATAGAGAAAGGATGAATAGTGATATTAAAATATTTCTTCTGCCGAAAGGGTTTGGCTCAGTGGATAGAGTGTCGGCCTGTGGACGGGAGGGTCCTGGGTTCATTTCCGGTCAAAGGCATGTACCTTGGTTGCGGGCACATCCCCAATGAGAGGTGTGCAAGAGGTGGCTGATTAATGTTTCTGCATCATCGATGTTTCTAACTCTCTATCCCTCTCTCTTTCTCTGTAAAAAAATCAATAAAATATATTTTTAAAAATATTTATTCTAATTAATTTCTTTTCAATGTGCACAAATCTATGCACTCGGCCTCTAATGTAATATTTAAAAAAAAGTAGAAACCAATAAAAATAAAGATATTATTTCAAAAAAAGAAGCTCAAATAAATTAATATTAATGTCTCCATGAAAATAAAGGTAGTGTATTTATTAAACAAGAATAGAGTGCTATTTTTAAAAAAGAAGGAGCATCCATAGGGTAAAAAAAGTTTTTGGAAATTAATTAGAGTGGTGAAGAAAAACATAAATAATAAAAGGACTGGAAAGCACAGTTGAGCAATTCTTTCTAAATCTTGTACAAAAAGACTAAGAGTTGAGATATCAAACAGAAAAGATACTGCCCAGGAAGTTCAATATCTAAAAAATTAGAGTTTCCAGAAAGAGAGAACAGAGAAAAGAATGGGTAGAAATCATTAAAGAAATATTTCGAGAACTTTTCTGATTTAAAGTCCACTGAGTGCCCAGCACAGTGAATAAAAGTAAGTCCATATTAAGATACCTCATTTTGAAACTTCAAAGAGCATATCCAGAGCCTCGAAGGGGTAAAAACTGGACTTAGAAATAGAAGGATTAGAATTCATAATAGCATGGCACTTCTAAAGAACAACACTGAAGCTGAAGGACAGGAGCACCACACTTTCACACCTTGTAGAACAATGATCACAAATCTAAACGCAACTGAAGAATCAAATGTGAGAGTAAAATAAAGGTATTTTCATACACACAAGATCTCAAATACTTTACCTCTCATATATCTTTGCCTTCATAAGAAGAATGAATTAAGAAAGAAGATACGGGATCCTGGAGAGACATGCAGGAAATTCGCAGAATGGAGATACCAAGACAATAACTGCACTGTAGGAGTCAAAAAGAACCTGTCCATAATGGAACAGGTCAAAATGTTCTAAGAAAAGTTTATTTAAGAAGATGAAAATCAGATATGTCTGAATATATTGCAAGAAGAGTATACATTTGGAAGTTTGGGGTTAAAATAATCATTGCAAGGAAAAATAAGCAAACAGTCAAATAACAAGTCATTAAACCCAAGAGAAACAGCATTGATATAAGGAATCAGCTGGGCCTCCAAGTTCAGAAAATGGGGGTGGGAGTGCTCTGCAAAAGCTACTATTTTTCATAAGCTTTGAAAACCATTTGTTTAAAACAGTTGCATCTGTAAGTTTGATAAAAATTTTTAAAAATAAGTTTAAAAAGAATATCCCATGCTCTTCCAGTAGTCCACAAAAGCCTGATTTCTCAGGCCCTCCCACATACACTGTGGTCTGACAATCTTGGCCTCCTTACTATATTCATTGCCTTTACATTTGCTTTGTATCTGCCTGCAACGTTTTCCTTTCAGATATGTACATGGTTTGTTCATATATTTCCTTCAGATTTCTGCTCACATGTTCCCCTCAGTAAGTCCTTGCCCTCCTTGACCCCTCAGTGTGCTTAACTTTTCACCGTGGCACTTGATAGCATCTGGCATTTTATTCTCTCCACTAGAGGCCAGGTGCACAAAATTCATGCAGGGGTGAGGGGTTGTCCCTCAGCCCAGCCTGCACCCTCTCCAATCTGGGACCCTGCGAGGGATGTCCAACTGCCCATTGGACTAAATGGACATCCCTCTCACAATGCAGGCCTGCTGGCTCCCAACTGCTCACCTGCCTGCCTTCCTGATTGCCCCTAACCGCTTTTTCCTGCCAGCCTAATCACCCCCTAACCCAGGGGTGGGCAAACTTTTTGACTCAAGAGCCACAATGGGGTCTTAAATTGGACCGGAGGGCCAGAACAAAAGCAACCTGACCATGCTGGCACTCTCATCTTGGGCTGCTGGTAAGGAGCGGAGGGGAGAGCAAGAGAACCCTCCTCTCTTTCAGCTCCATGGACCAGATAGAACAGCCAAAGAGGCTGGATCCGGCCCGTGGGCTGTATTTTGCCCACGGCTGCCCTAACCACTTCCATGCCAGCCTGAATGATGTCTAATTTCTTCCCTGCCACCCTGTTTGCCTCCAACTTCCCTCATCTGCCAGCCTGTTCATCCTAACTGCCATCCCCTGCAGAGTTGACCGCCTCCAATTGCCCTCTCTCGAAGACCTGGTTCTTCTCAACTGCCCTCCCTTGCAGGCTTGGTGCCTCCCAACTGCCCTCCCTGCTGGCCATCTTGTGGTATCCATCTTGTGCCCACATGGGGGCAGCCATCTTGTGTGTTGGAATGATGGTCAATCTGCATATTACTCTTTTATTAGATAGGATAGAGGCCTGGTGCACGGGTGGGAGCCAGCTGGTTTGCCCTGAAGGGTGTCCCAAATCAGGGTGGGGGTTCCCTTGGGGTATGGGGCAGCCTGGGCAAGGGTCCTGTGGTGGTTTGCAGGTCAGCCATGCCCCCTGGCAACCCAAGTGGAGGCCCTGGTATCAGGAATTTATTTACGTTCTACAATTTAAACTTTGTAGCCTGGAGTGAAGCCAAGCTCCCTGCTTGCTCTGTGGCTGCCGCCATTTCTGTTTGAATTTGTTTACTTTCTATAATTGAAACTTTGTAGCCTGGAATGAAGGCCTAGGCTGGCCAGGGCAGGTGGAAAATTTTGGTTTCCTCTGTTGTTGGGGGCAACCCTAGCCTCATTCTCTCTAGTTCTGTGGCTGCTGCTATTTTTCTTGGGATTTATCCTCTATAATTGAAACTTTGTAACCTTGAGTGAAGGCCTAGGCTGCCAGGGTGTGTGAAAAGCTTGGCTTCCTCTATTACCAGGGAAACCCTAGCCTGTCAACTGCTATCTGTGTCTGTAGCCATCTTTGTTGGGGTTCACTTGCATACTCTCTCTGATTTGGCTGGTGTGCATGGCTGGTGGGCATAGCTGAATGATGGTTAATTTGCATATTACTCTTATTTTATTATTTTATCAATCTTTTCTTCATTAAATTATTATCTGTGTACATATCTTACCATTGCCCCCCCCCACCTACCATACATGCCCTCCCTCCCCAGAATTTTGTGTCCATTGGTTGTACTTATATGCATGTAAAAAGTCCTTTGTTGATCTCTTGTCTCCCACAGATCTCCCTACCCTCCCCGCTGTAATTTGACAGTGTGCTTGTTGCTTTACTGTCTCTATATCTATCTTTTGATTCATCAGTTTATAATGTTCTTTATTATCCATAAATGAGTGAGGTCATGTGGTGTTTCTCTTTCATTGACTGGCTTATTTCACTCAGCATGATGTTCTACAGTTCCATCCAGGTTGCTGCAAATGATAAATATTCTTTCTTTTTTATGGCAGCATAGTATTCCATTGTGTAGATGTACCATAGTTTTCTGATCCAATCATCTGCTGATGGTCACCTAGGCTGTTTCCAAATCCTAGCTATTGTAAATTGTGCTGCTAGGAACATAGGGGTGCATATATCCTTTCTGATTGGTATTTCTAGTTTCTTGGGATATATTCCTAGGAGTGGGATTACTGGGTCAAATGGGAGTTCCATTTTCAGTTTTGTGAGGAAGCTCCATACTGTTCTCCAAAGTGGTTACACCAGTCTGCATTCCCACTGGCAGTGTATGGGGGTTCCTTTTTCTCCACAACCTCGCCAACACTTGTCGCTTGTTGATTTGTTGATGTTGGCCATTCTATCATGTGTGAGATGGTACTGCATTGTTGTTTTGATTTGCATCTCTCGGATAATTAGTGACTTTGAGCATGTTTTCATGTGCCTCTTGGCTTTCCTTCTGTCTTTTTTTGAGAAGATTCTTTTTAGTTCCATTGCCCATTTTTTAATTGGCTCATTTATCTTCCTTTTATTGAGTTGTATAAGCTGTCCGTAGATATTGGAGTTTAAACCTTTATCAGTGATATCATTTGCAAATATGTTCTCCCAAACCGTGGGACTTCTTGTTGTTTTGTTGATGGTTTCTTTTGCTGTAAAAAAAAACTTTTTATTTTGATGTAGTCCCATTTGTTAATATTCTCTTTAGCTTCCATTGCCCTAGGGTTAGTATCAGTGAAGACGTTTTTTAGGCATATGTCTGAGATTTTGCTGCCTGTGGATGCCTCTAGTGTTTTTATCATTTCCTGTCTTATGTTTAAGTCCTGTATCCATTTTGAGTTTATATTTGTGTATGGTGTAAGTTGGTGATCTAGTTTCATTCTTTTGCATGTATCTGTCCAATTTTCCCAACACCATTTATTGAAGAGACTGTCTTGACTCCGATGTATATTCGTGTCTCCTTAGTCAAATATTAATTGGGCATATTGATTTGGGTTGATATCTGGATTCTCTAATCTATTCTATTGATCTATATGTTTGTTCTTATGCCAGTAACAGGCTGTTTTGAGAACAGTAGCTTTGTAATACAGCTTGAAATCTGGTGAGATCCCTCCTACTTTACTCATCTTTCTCAGGATTGCTGTGGTATTTGGGGTCTTTATTGTTCCAAATGATTTTTTGGAGAGTTCTTTCTAGATCTGTGAAGTATGCCATTGGTATTTTAATGGGGAGTGCATTGAACCTATAAATTTCTTTGGGAAGTATGGACATTTTGATGATGTTGATTCTACCAATCCATGAACATGGTATATTTTTCCATCTGTTTACATCTTTTTCTATCTCTTTTTTTCAGTATCGTGTAGTTTTCAGCATACTTTTACCTCCTTAGTTAAGTTTATTCCTAGGTATCTTAATTTTTTTTTTTTTTTGGTGCGATGGTAAATGAGATTTTTTTTTATTCTGTGTTTCTGTAAGTTCATTATTGGTGTATAGAAATGCCATAGATTTCTTGGCATTAATTTTGTATCCTGCTACATTGCCAAATTCATTTATTAAGTCTATTTTTTTATAGAATCTTGTGGGTTTTTTATGTACAATATCGTGTCATCTGCAAATAAAGATAATTTTACTTCTTCTTTTCCAATTTGGATGCCTTTTATTTCATCTTCTTGTCTAATCGCAATGGCTAGTACTTCCAGTACTATATCAAACAGGAGTGGTGAGAGTGAGCATCCCTATCTTGTTCCTGTTCTTAGAGGTTTTAGTTTTTGCCCATTGAGTATGATGTTGGCTGTGGGTTTATCATATATAGCTTTTATTATGTTGAGGTATGATCCTTCTATTCCCACCTTGTTGAGAGTTTTTATCAGGAAAGGGTGTTGGATTTTATCAAATGCTTTTTCTGCATCAATTGATATGACTATATGATTTTATCTTTCAATTTGTTTATGTGATGTATCATGTTTATTGATTTGCAGATATTGTACCATCCTTGCATTCCGGGAATAAATCCTACTTGGTCATGGTGTATGATCTCTCTGATGTTCTGCTCTAGCTGATTTGCTAGAATTTTGTTGAGGATTTTGGCGTCTATGTTCATGAGGGATATTGGCCTGTAATTCTCTTTCATTGAGTTGTCTTTATCTGTTTTTGGTATTAGGTTTATGCTGGCTTCATAGAAGGAGTTTGGAAGTGTTCTTTCCTCTGGAATTTTTTGGAGTACTCTGAGGAGGATAGGTTTTAGTTCTTCCTTGAATGTTTGGTAAAACTGTCCTGTAAAGCCATCTGGCCCAGGGCTTTTGTTTGCTGGAAGCTTTTTTTTTAATAAGTTTTTTATTGATATTTTTCAGAGAGGAAGGGAGAGAGATAGAGAGATAGAATCGTCAGTGAGAGAGAAACATTGACTAGCTGCCTTTTGCACACCCCATACTAGAGATGTGCCCGCAACCAATGTACATGCCCTTGACTGGAATCGAACCAGGGACCTTTCAGTCTGCAGACCGACACTCTACCACTGAGCCAAACCGGTTTCGACTGCTGGAAGCTTTTTGATGACTGCATCAATTTCTTCCCAAGTCACTGGTCTATTGAGGTTTCTAGATTCTTCCTGATTGAGTTTTGGAAGGTTGTATTTTTCTAGGAATATATCCATTTCCTCCAGGCTGTCCAGTTTGTTGGAGTAGAGTTGTTCATAGTATTTTGTAACAATCCTTTGTATTTCAGCGGAGTCTGTTGTTATTTCACCTCTTTTGTTTCTGGTTTTGTTTATTTGGGTCCTCTCTCTTTTTTTCTTGATTAGCCTGGCTAGAGGTTTATCAATCTTGTTTATCCTTTCAAAGAACCAGCTCTTTGTTTTGTTGATCTTATGTATTGTTTCTTTGTTCTCTATGTTGTTTATCTCCGCTGTGATTTTTATTATTTCCTTCCTTCTGCTTACACTGGGCTTTTCTTGTTGCTCTTTTTCTAACTTTTTGAGTTGTAGAGTTGGATAATTTGTTACCATTTTTTCTTGTTTTTTGCAATAGGCTTATAGAGATATGAACTTCCCTCTCAAGACTGCTTTTGCTGTGTCCCATAGATTTTGGATTGTTGTGTTTTCATTGTCATTTGTTGCCAGGATGTTTTTTAATTTCTTCCTTGATTTCTCTGGTAACCCAGTGCTTGTTTAATAGCATGTCGTTTAGTCTCCATGTGTTTGATTTCTTTGGATTATTTTTATTGTTGTTAATTTCTAGTTTTATGCCACTGTGATCTGAGAAGATGTTTGATATGATTTCTGTCTTATTGAGTTTGAAGAGACTTTGCCTATGTCCCAATATGAGATTTATCTTTGAAAATGACCCATGTGCACTTGGGAAGAATGTATATTCTGTGGCTTTGGTGTGGAATATTCTGAAGATGTCGATTAATTCCATCTGGTCTAGTGAGTCATTTAGGATTGATATTTCTTTGCTGATTTTTTGTTTAGATGATTTGTCCAAAGGTGACATTGGGGTATTAAAATCTCCTACTATGATTGTATTGCTATTAATCTCTCTGTTAATGTCTTCCAGCAGTTTTTTTTAATGTATTTGGGTGCATATATGTTTACTAGGGTTATTTCTTGTTGGATTGCTCCCTTTAGTATTATGAACTGGCCTTCATTATCTCATGTTATGTCCTTCACTCTGAGATCTAATTTATCAGATATAAGTATTGCTACCCCAGCTTTTTTTTCATTTCCATTCTCCTGTAAAACCTTTTTTCCATCTCTTGTGTGCATCCTTTTTTCTGAAGTGAGTTTATTGTAGACAGAAGATATATAGGGTCTTGTTTTCTTATCTAATCCATAACCTATGTCTTTTGATTGGAGCATCAATCCATTTACATTTAAAGTTATTATTGATAGGTACTTATTTGACGCCATTTTTATTCTATACCCATGTGTTCTTTCTTCGCTTCCTATTTCTTTATTTTTACAGTAGACCCTTTATCATTTCTTGCATTGCTGGTTTGGTGATGATAAATTCCTTTAGTCTTTTTTTGTCTGTGAAGCTCCTCATTTCACCTTCAATTTTGATTGATAGCCTTGCTGGGTACTGCATTCTTGGATTCAAATCCTTCCTTTGCATGGCTTTGTATATTTCATCCCATTCCCTTCTGGCCTGATGAGTTTCTGTTGAGAAATCAGTTGCTAGTCTGATGGGGGTTCCTTTATAGGTAACTTTCTGTCTCTTTCTGGCTGCTTTTAAGATTCTTACTTTGTCATTGGTGTTTGCCAATTTAATTATAATGTGCATTGGTGTCAGTCTTTTGGGATTCATTTTGCTTGGGGCTGTGATCTTCTTGTATTTGTGTGGGGTTTTACTTCTCTATCTCAGGAAAGCTTTCTGTCATTATTTCTTGGAACAGGTTTTCTATGCCTTCCACAGTTTCCTTTCCTTTTGGAATCCCTATTATTCTAGTATTGTTTTGTTTTGTATTGTCCCAAAGTTCCCTTAGGCTCTCCTCCTGCTTTTTAATTTTTTTTCCCAGACGCTGTTCCCAATTAGGGCATTTTTTTCCTATCTTGTCTTTTAGCTCATTGATACGGTCTTCTGCTTCTTCCAATCTACTCTTTAAAAAAAAAAAAATATATATATATATATATATATATATATATATATATATATATATACATATATATATATTTTATTGATATTTTACAGAGAGGAAGGGAGAGAAATAGAGTGCTAGAAATATCGATAAGAGAGAAACATCAACCTACCGAGGATGTGCCCGCAACCAATGTACATGCCCTTGACCGGAATCAAACCTGGGACCTTTCAGTCCGCAGACCTATGCTCTACCACTGAGCCAAACCGGTTTCGGCCTAGTCTACTCTTGATGCTTTCTATTGAGTTCTTTACAGTAGCAATGTAATTTTTCATTTCTTCTTAGTTCATCTTCATTTCCTCTTGCTTCTTACTCATATTGTCTAATTTGTCTTCCATTCTTTTTAGCCATCTTATGATCATTGCTCTGAATTCTTGTTCTGGTAGGTTGCTTGCCTCTAACTTGTTTATTTCCTTTTCTGGTGATGCTTGCTTTTCTTTCATATGTGGGCTATTTCTTTGTCTCCCCATGATCTCTCTTTTCTGTATGTCTGGTTATGTAGTTCTCTCTCTTGCTTAGATTTAAAGGCACAAAATACAACACAACCAGGTACAACAGACAAGGCACTGAACTGAAATGTGTTTGGGATATTAATAACTTCCAATAAAGGTGACCATTAGAGAAAGGAAAATTAGCGGATAGGAGAGATAGAAGAGGGAAAAGAAAAAGGAGTGGCAAAATGAAATTGGGAAAAGGAGAGAGAAAAAAGAAGAGAGAAACTGGAATGATACTAAGAGAGAAATGAGGAACTAACTATATATATGGGAAGGAATCTCCAATAGAACAACCCTTTATCACAGAGAATGCCAGCAACAAGTATCTGAAGATTAATACAGCTTACAACACCAACTAATATCAAGCTAGTAAAGGGAAAGCAGAAATAATAACTAACTAAAATACAGCTAACAAGAAAATACAATCAAACAAATAGAATAAGCAAAACAATCTCACAAAAAAGCATAAAATTTCAATATAGTTAACATTCAACATACAGCTTCAAGGGGATAAAGTTAAAGACTTTTTGTTTTTGTTTTTTAGGACAGTGGAAAGGGAGGTGTGTATGGGCTTGTAGCAGGGGGTTGGGAATTAGATATACAAAAGTAGGGTGAAATTTTAGGAGGTGGTAAACAGAAAGAATAGGGAAAATCTAGAGCAGGAAAGGGTTTAGATAAACAGGACACCAAAGAAGGAAAGGTTAGGAAGAGAGTGATGGCATAAAAGTAGGATTGTGATAGAATAAAGCGTTGGTGAAGGAAAGGTAAAAATAGACTGTAGAACACTAATCCTGAAGTAAAATAAAGAGCAATTAATATGACACTTAAAAAATAATAATAAAAATAAAAGTAAATAAGATAAAAAGGTAAAATAGTAATAGTAATAATGCTGATTACAAATAAAAATGTATTAATTAAAAAGGTAAAATCAAGTGAGGAAAAAAGAAAAAAAACAGTTTCTTGAGTAAATGTTGCAAATAATGGAAATAAAAAACAAAAATAAAAAAATTAAGTAAATTTTGTAGTAGTGAAGGTCATTTACTTCCTCTATCGTTATGTTTGGCACGCCTGTTTCCCAGTCTGGACAGTATTAGATTTCCCTACGTTTCATTGCTCCTCAGTGTTGTAATTCGGTCCTGATTTTTAAAGGGGCCTTTCTTTGATTTTTTACTACACTAGGGTCAATTTGTGATTTAGCCTCTTGGTGGCAGTGTTTCTGGGTTGACTTCCAGGGTTCTAAAGCCTCTCTAGCTTTTTTTTTTCCCCTCTCTGTGACACTGACCTGTGAAGGAGGGGTGTGGAGGGGCAAGTCTGAGCTAACTGCACTCCCTGTAATTCTCCGGATGTGCCTCCTAGTAAGATCAAAACGTGTTGCTGTTTAGATATCTCCCCTATTAGGAGCTCCGTCCAGTCACAGGTGACACCAGCCCAACAGCCCGGGGCTTCTTGTAAACACCGCCCCAGTCCTCCAGTTTCCTTACGGCCAGCGTGCGCAGGCCACAGGGACTCACCCTATCTCAGTGAAATCTGACCTTTTCGTCATGCCCTGGAGTGCTCCTTTGAGTCCAAGTGTTTGTGCCGCCTGGGACCAGCGTTCTGGTGCTCACAGTTACTCTGCAGTCGCTGCAGCTGTGGGCATTCAGGCCTCTGACAAGAACCACTCTTCCTTTAAAGATGGCGAGATTTCCCCGTCCAAGCCCATGGGTAGCTCCGGGAGGGGACCCAGCCCCGCCGTAGGTGCTTCCCTGTCAGGGGCACCCTGATCAGCAGACCCCCACTTTCTCCTGGAGTTCGCCCGTCTCTTAGCTTGCTAACAAACACTCCCAGGGCGACCCTCAGCTGCTCTCTCTTTCTGCTTTGGGACAAGGCTCAGAACCCGTCCATCTAGTCTTCTACCATTTTGTCTCCCGTCTGCATATTACTCTTTTATTAGGTAGGATTACTAGGATTTGTCTTTGCTCTTGTGTCTTGAACACTTGCAAGCATCCTTGAATATAATAAGTGTATAGCACTAAATGCACTAATTTAAAAACACATCACTGAAGAAGAAACACAAGTGGGTAACAAACATTAATAATCTAGAAAGTTATCAGGAAAGTGCACATGAAAGCAATGGAATGATTTTGCCCAGATTAGCAAGAAATAAAAATACTAATAATAATATCACTGGCAAGAGTGGAAAAGTAAACTGGTAATCTTTTGGATGTAACTACTACACAAATATTTACATGAGACACAGGTAGGCACAGCAGTGTTTATAATAGTGAACAATTAGAAGCAAGCTCAGTGCCTATAAATCAGGATATTGTTAAATTACAGAACTCACATACACTTTTAATAATAGGCAGCTTGTAAAATGAAGGACAGCTGTAAGTTCTATTGTGATTCCATTTGTGTTTCACAAAACATAAGATTTGTGATTATTTATTCATAGAAAAACATCTAATTGCATATATTTTAAATTTTCATTTTATTGATCTCTAGTTCTTATCTATTTCTTGAGCATGTAGTATGTATACGGAGTTGTCCCTACATGCTAGGAATAGACCAGTGAGCACAATAGAAAAAAATGTGCCTGCCCTTACACAGCTAATGTCTTCGCAGGAAGAAACAGACCATGAACACTTAACAATCAGATACATTAGAGTACTCTGAAGACAAGCAAAACAGGGTGAACGAGATAGGATGTACACAGTGGGCTGGGAGGGTTTTTGCTATGTTAAATTGTTGTCCGGTGGAGCTTTCTGCTCTCAATTCTCACTGTCCAATACTATAAGCCTTTAGCCTCATGTAATTGTTGAACACAGAGAAATGGGATTTTAAATTTTGTTTCATTAAATAAACTTAAATTGCCACATATCCTGATTGCTTTCATATTGGTCAGTGCATTTGTATGGGATGGTCAAGGAAACCCTCACATGAAGCAGCATTGGGGCTCAGACCTGTATGACATGAAGGAGCTAGCCATGTGTTCCCACAGGACTTTATCTGGTGTGGGTGGAGACAGAGCAGGCAAGTGTAAGAGTGGGAGGAAATGAAGCCCATGAAACAGAAGGGGCCCGCCATGGAGAGCTTTTGTGGCTAGAATGAGACTGCTTATTCTCGGTGTGAGTTGGGAAGCCATTGCAAACCTTTGAGCAGGCAAGGGAAGTGATCTGAATGTTTAAAGATATATTGGAACTGTTCTGATGATAAACCGAAGGGGATAAGGCAGAAGCAGGAGAAAGGAGGCTCCAACTGTAACACAGACTGGGAGTGATATTGAATTAGGGGGTAGTATTGGAAGTGTTGAGAGGTAGTCAGATGAAGAGACAGTATTTATTGCTGGATCAGATAAGGGGCATAAGAGAAAGGGAGCTATCAAGAATGGACTTTAGGGTTTGGGCTTGACCAAATGAGACAGGGAGCACAAGGTAAGAGAACATTTGGGAAAGGAATTCAGGAGTTTTTTGGGGGGCAGGGTAATTGGAGATAAATATGTGGGTCTAGAGCACATTGTCTGAAACATTGCTGAAGGTATAAATGACAAAACTGAAGCTGAAGGCAGGGTTCTTTGGAAAAGATTATAATGCTGAGGAAAACAGCAGGAAAAGAGGAAGGCCAAATACAAGATGGACTGATCCCATGAAAGAAGGTATGAGTCTACAGGAGCTGAGCAGGACTTTTGAGGACAGGGCATTGTGGACACTATCATTCATAGGGTTTCCAGAAGTCAGAGCCAACTCAATGGCATTAAAATGCAAGTTGGAGCCTGGCCAGTGTGGCTCAGGAGTTGAGCATCGATCTGTTTACCAGGAGGTCACAGTTTGGTTCAGTTCCCAGTCAGGGCACATGCTCTGGTTGCAGGCTTGATTCCCAGTGGCAAGAGGCAACCAGTCAATGATTCTCATTATTGATGTTCCTGTCTCTCTCCCTTCCTCTCTGAAATCAATTATTTTTAAAGTATATTTTTAAAAGATTAAAAAAACAACAACCACAAGTTAGAGGTGCCCATAGTGAGTTATGCCAAAGTCCTGAAAATAAGTGATGTTAAAATGAGAACTGCTGATGGGGTTTCTTTCTAGACAAGTGAGTACATAAGAGTGTTCACAGATGGTATTAGGATAGTCCTCTTTATGGCGGGGCAGAGCAGTAACCTGTCAGCAGCTTGTTCAGCAGGAAGATGTTACATGTCTTTAATTACAAGTGGCTCTAAGATTGGCTACTTATTTCTTATATTATTTACTTTGTAGAATGGCTCCTGAACGAGTAAGGTCCCTATCACAAGTTTGTATTCCACTTGTTACCCTGCCTGATTTTGAACCACTGGTGGAAGCTCTGCTCACCTACCATGGCCATGAACCTCAGGAAACACTCTGGCCTGAGTTCTTCGATGCTGTGAATGAGGCCTTTTTGCTGTAAGTAATGTATGTTTATCCTCCCATCCTCCCATTCCTTTCCTTAAATTCTGCAGTATGTTGGAAATACAGTTTTCAGATGTTTAGGTCTCTTTATGTTCTTAAAATTATTAGGATCCCAGTGAGCTTTGTTAACATGTGGGTTATATCTATCAATATTTATATCATATGTGAAATTAAAAGAAAACTTAATAACATTTTATTTCATTTAAAAATAACAAAAAAATGATTACTTGTTAACACAAATAGCATATTTTTATTAAAAACAATGACCTTTTTGCTTAGCATAATACTTTCCAGGAGCAAACTAAGCCAGCCAGAGAAAGACAAATTATCACATGATCTCATATGTGGAATATAATGAAGAAAATAAACTGATAAACAAAACAGATCCAGAGACATTGAAACAGGCAACAGACTGACATATTTCAAAAGGGGGGTGGGAAGAGATTAAACAAAGAACTTTTATGCATATATGTAAAGCCCATGGACAAACAGTACAAGGAAGGCCTGAAAGGGAGTGGCAGTGGATGGAGGTCAAAGGAGGGAGAAAAGAGGACATTTGTCACCAAAACCAGTTTGGCTCAGTGGATAGAGCGTCGGCCTGGGGACTGAAAGGCCCCGGGTTCAATTTCGGTCAAGGGCATGTACCTTGGTTGTGGGCACATCCCCAGTAGGGGATGTGCAAGAGGCAGCTGATCCATGATTCTCTCTCTCATCGGTGTTTCTAACTCTCTATCCCTCTCTCTTCCTCTTTGTAAAAAATCAATAAAATATATATTTTTAAAAAGAGGACATTTGTAATACTTCTATAATAATAAAAGCATAATATGCAAATTGACCCAATGGCCTAACCGTGGAATGTCTGACTGGACGACCTTCCAGACAAAGCTGGGGCTGTGAGGGCTGTGGCAGCCAGGGCTGCGAAGGCCTACCCTTGCACACATTTTATGCATCGGGCCTCTAGTTCAATAATAAAGTTAAAAAACCACAATGACCTTCCCCACACAAAATGTTGTTTAACAAGAGTGGCATTGTTTACATTTTTGTACATCTCTTTTATTGTCTAACTTAAAGAAGATAGCTGGGTTCTCATGTATGTTTCTGTATTCTGTCTGTTGTGATATGTTGTCTTGGTTGAAGTATATGAAGAAAATCTAGCCTCACACACACATATAGTTGGAAAAGGCAGGAGTATTTAATAGATAGCTCAGGACACTGGATATTCTCCTTGCAAACCTCACTAAAATTTGAAAATGGTGTTATTGTTTTTAAATTAGTTGTAATGTAGAATATAAAATTTTATCAGTGAGCTTTTTATAGTAATACATTAAAAACCTACTGGTGGCCCTAACCAGTTTGGCTTAGTGGATAGAGCATCGGCCTTCAAACTGAAGGGTCCCAGGTTCAATTCCAGTCAAGGGCATGTACCCTGGTTGTGGGCACATCACCAGTAGGGGGTGTGCAGAAGGCAACTAGTCGATGTTTCTCTCTCATCAATGTTTCTAACTCTCTATCCTCTTCCTTCTCTATAAAAAAATTAATAAAATATATTTTTAAAAATAACAACAACAAAAAAACCCTATTGGTGTCTTGCACTGTTAGTGGGTCTTTTGTCCAAGCAGGACATTGTAGCTATGTTCATGGTTCATTGGGAAAATACTGGTTCATTGTTATGCAGATGTCCCAAACATTGACATGTTTTGATGTACAGTATCAAAACTTACCTTAATTAATTGCTTTCACCACTAGTCTCATCAGGAATGTCTTCAAGTATTGGGAAGCTGTCAAGCTCATGTTGACAAAAATAAATTTTCTAATTTCTTTTTCATTGTTGACAGTATTTCCCCAAATCCCCCTTCCTTTGTCCCCCTCCACTCAGCCCCACATCACCCCAGGCCTTCCCCACACTATTGTCTATGTCCATGGGCAGTGCATATAAGTTCTTTGGTTAATTTCCTCAAATTTATCATTGACTGCAAATACTAAAGTTATTGTACTTGAAGCATTTAGTGTTCATTAATTTTTGAGAAAGATGTGCAAATACTCAAGTCTAAACAACCATTGTCTGCCAGCTATTCTTGGAAATTTCCATTTTAAAAAGACTAGTTGATCTGGCAGCTCAAACACTTGTGCAAGTGCTCTTCCTTTAGCAACCACCATTTTGTTGTTTTGTAACAGAAGTGCGTTATACATACATTTTTTTATTGCAAAAGGACCACCACCTTCATGTCACATAAGTATCATTTCTTCTTTGAGGTGAGAACATCTAAGTTCTACTCTCTTAGTGACTTTCAAGTGTTAGTACAGTATCGTTACCTGTAATCACCATGTTGTACTAGTACATTGGGTCCCCAGAACATATTCGTCTTATACATGGAAGTTTATATACGCTTGGCCAACTCCTCCTTATTCCCCCAGCCCCCAGTCCCTGGTAATCATCATTCTAGTCTTTTTCTATGAGTTGAGATTCTTTAAATTCGACATAGTGATATCAAATGGTATTTGTGTTTCTCCGTCTGCCTTAATGCCTTTATATTTGCCACAAATGAGGATTTCCTTTCTTGAGGCTGAATAATATTTTATTGTGTATACATATACATGTACATAATATAGGTACCACCTCTTTTTTTATTCATTCATCTATTGATGGATACTTGTTTTTATATCTTGACTATTGTGAACAATGCTGCATTAAACATGGGAGGTTAGATACCTTTTGATATCCTGTTTTCATTTCCTTATTGTATATGTATACTGTATGCCCAGAAGTGTGATTTTTGGTTCATATGGTAGTTCTATTAAAAATTTTTAAAATATTTTTTTTTATTGATTTCAGAGAGGAAGGGAGAGAGAGGTGGAAACTTCAATGATAAGAGAGAATTATTGGCTGATGAACTGCCTCCTGCACACCCCCACTGGGGATTGAGCTCACAACCCAGGCATGTGCCCTGACTGGGAATCAAACTGTGACCTCCTCGTTCATAGGTTGATGCCCAACCACTGAGCCATGCAGACTGGGCTATTTTTAATTTTTGAGGAACCTCCATACTGTTTTCCATAGCAGTTGCACCAATTTGCATTCCCAGTAACTGTGCACAAGGATTTCCTTTTCTCCATATTCTCACCATTCTCAGCATTTGTTATTTATTGTCTTTTTATGATAGTCATCCAATAGTCATCAAATGGAAGTGAGATGATATCTCATTGTAGTTTGATTTGCATTCCCCAGATGATAAGTTAAGTTTAGCACTTTTCATGTATCTGTTGGGCATTTATTTGCATGTCTTTTTGTAGAAAGGTCTATTTAGTTACTCTGCCCATTTTTAATCAGATAGTTTGTTTGTTTTCTATTGAGTTATATGAGTTCTCTATGTATTTGGATATTAAATCATTATCAGATATATGGTTTACAGATATTTTCTTTCATTCCTTAGGTTGTCTTTTATAGAAGCTTTTACTCTGCATACATTGTTTAGTTTGATGTAGTCCCACTTGTTTATTTTGGCTTTTGTTGCCTTTGTTTTTGGTGTCAAATCAAAAAAATCATTGCCAAGACCAATGTTAAAGAGCTTATCCTATATATTTTCTTCTAGGAGTTTTATGGTTTTAGTTCTTATATTCTCTTCAATCCATTTTGAGTTGATTATATGCATGGTATGAGGTAGGGGGTACAGTTTTATTCTTTTGCATGTGGCTATTCCGTTTTCCCAATACCATTTATTGAAGCAACTGTCTTTTTTTTGTAGAGAGGAAGGGAGAGGGAGAAAGAAGAGAGAGAGATAGAAATATTGATTAGCTGCCTCTGGCATGCTGCCTATCAGGGATCAAGCCTGCAACCCAGGCATGTGTCCTGACTGGATTGAACCAGAAATCTCTTGGTGCATGGGCCAACGCTCAACCACTGAACTACACCAGCTGGGCACAACTATCTTTTTCCTATTACATACTCTAAGCTCTCTCTCTTTTTTATTTTTTATTTAATTAACCATTTATATGTGGGTTTATTTCTGGGCTCTCTGTTCTGTTCCACTGATCTATGTATGTGTTGCAAAGCCAATGCCATAAAGTTTGATTATTATAGCATTTTTAGCATTCTTTTAAAAAATATTTTTTATTGACTTCAGAGAGGGAGAGAAAAATAGAAACATAAATGATGAGGAAAGAATCATCAGTTGGCTGCCTCCTACATGCCCCACACCAGTGATCAAGCCTGCAACCCAGGCATATGCCCTGATTGGGAATCAAACTATGACATCATGGTTCATAGATCAACACTCAACCACTGAGCCATTCCAGTTGGTCAGTATAGCTCTTTAATAGTGTTTAAAATCAGGAAGTATCTGCCTCCAGCTTTGTTCTTCTTTCTCAAGATTGCTTTGGCTTTTGGGGCTCTTCTGTGGTTCCATACAAATTTTAGGATTTTTTTTTCTGTTTTTGTGAAAAATTGAGTTAGTATTTTGATTAGGATTGCCTTGAATCTGTACATTGCTTTGAGGAGTATGGATATTTTAGCAACGTTAATTTTTCCAATCCATGAGCATGTAATGTCTTTCCATTTATTTATGTCTTCATCGATTTCTTTCATCAGTGTGATAGTTTTCAGTGGGCAGATTGTTCACTCCTAGATATTTTATTCTTTTTTATGAAATTGCAAATAGAAATATTTTCTTTATTTTTCCAGGCAGTTTATTGTTAATGTATAGAAATAATTTGTTTGGTCTATTGATTTTATATACTACACTTTAATGAACTTGTTTATTAGTTATAACAGTTTTTGGTGGATTCCTTAGGATTTTGTATATATAATATTCTGTCATCTAGAAATAGAGACAATTTTACTTCTCCCTTTGAGAACTGAATACCTTTTCTCTCTCTCTCTCTCTCTCTCTCTCTCTCTCTCTCTCTCTCTCTCTCTCTCTCTCTCTTCTAATATCTCCAGCCAGGTCTTCCAGTGCTGTGATGAATGAAAGTAGTGAGAGTAAGCATCTATCTTGTTCTTGATATTTGAGGAAAAGCTCTCAGTTTTTCATCATTGAGTGTGATGTCAGCTGTCACATATGGCCTTTATTATATTGAAGTACATTTCCACTTTGTTGAGAATTTTTATCATGAATGGATGTTGAATTTTGTTCAGTGTTTTTTGCTGCATCTTTTGAAATAATATGACCTTTTTATACTTAAATTTGTTAATGTGTATCACATTAATTCATTTGCAGATGTTGAACCATCCTTGTATGCTAGAAATAAATCCTTCTTGGTCCTTAAATTAGGTTCCTGGACCCATTGTGTGTGTGTGTGTGTGTGTGTGTGTGTGTGTGTGTGTGTGTCTAGGCTTCCTCACAACAATAAGCAATTTTCAGACACCAACAGGGTGTCCAATAATTCAGCTCAATTTTAACACTATACACCTGGAGATTACATCAAATTCCACAGGTAAATGGCTCAATCCTATAAGAGTGCCCTCTACTTCAGATGCTAATAACAAACGCAGGTTGTTATTTGTACTTCTGATCAACCAGCTATGAATTGGGGGTTCCGGTGACTCCCTAGAGCTCAGGATTCCAATCACAGGTCCAGGTTATAACTTATACTTCTGTCTGACAGGCTATAAATCAGAGGTTTCCATGACCCCTCCTTGCATTCGGTTAATTTGCTACAATGGCTCACAGTAAAATGTTTTTTCTTCAGAGGTTACCAGTTTATTATAAAAGGATATGACTCAGGAATGGCCATGTGGAAGAGATGCATGGACAAAGGGCACAGAGCTTCCATGCACCTCTCCAGGTGCTATTCTTCCCAAATTTCCACATGTCCACCATCCTGGGAGCAATCCTTTTGGATTTTTATGGACACTTCATTAATAGGTATAATTGATGAAATCCTTGGCCATTGGTGATTGATTCAACCTCCAGCCTCTCTTCCCTCCTGGAGGTCAGGTGGATGGAACTGAAAATCAGACCCTCTAGTCAGATGCTTGGTTATCCTGGCAACCAGCCCCCATCTGTAGGTGAAATCCAAAAGTCACCTCATTGACATAACAAGAGACACCTTGACAGCTCTCATCACTTGGAAAATTTCCAGCGTTTTAGAAGCTCTGGTCAGGGATCCACAGGTTCCTTGTCTGATCTATGTGTTACATAGAAGTATATTATTGACTCTCCATGTCACTGGGATTTTTAAGTTTTCTTTCTGTTATTCATTTCTAGTTAAATTCTGTTGTGATCTGAGAGCAGACTTTGTTTGATTTCTTTTCTTTCAAATTGGTTAAGGTATGTTGAATATCCCAGAATGTGGTCTATTTTTGGTGAATGTTCCATGTGAAGCTTAAGGAGATTGTATGTTCTGCTGTGGTTAGATGAAGCAATCTGTAGATGGCAGGTATATTCAGTTATATTTCAATTATCTTAGTGGATTCATTTATTTGCCTTTGTAATTCTATTAGTTTTTTCCTCATATAATTTGACATTCTATTTTTAAGCATGTACAAGTTAAGGATTTTTATACTTTCTTTGAAAATTAACCTGTTTATCATTATTTAATGAGCTTCTTTATTGCTGGTAAGTTTTCTTGCTTTGTTTAAAATTAATATTGCTACTTTTGCTTCCTTTGATTAGTGTTAGCATGGTATATTTTTATCCATAAATTTATTTTAATCTATGTGTGTCTTTATATTTAACATGGGTTTCTTGTAAACAAGGTATAGTTGGGTCTTGTTTTTTAATCTACTCTGTTAATCTCAGTCATTTAAAAATATTTTATTGATTAATTTTAGAGAGGGAGAGGGAGAAAAAGAGAGAGAGATAGAGAGAGAGAGGGAGAGAGAGAGAGAGAGAGAGAGAGAGAGAGAGAGATGTTTATTATTCCATTTATTTATACATTTATTGGTTGATTCTAGTTTGTGCCCTGACAAGAGACTGAACCTACAACCTTGGTGTATGAGGACGATACTCTAACCAACTGAGCTATCTGACATAGACAAAATACAGATTTATCTTCAGGTAGTCCCTCTATAATGTTCTTTATGTACATCTGAGTTTCTCACCTATATTATTTTCCTTCTTTCTATAGAACTTCTTTTGACATTTCTTGCAAGGCAGTTAGGTCTACTAGCAACACATACCCTCAATTTTGTTAGTCTTTGAAAAATCTTTATTTCTTCTTCATATTTGAAGAATAATTTTGCAGGATATAGAATTCTATGTGGTGCTTTTGCCTCCTTTCTTAGCACTTTAAATATTTCATTCTACTCTCTTCTTGCTTTCATGATCTCTGAGAAGTTGGAGGTAATTTATGTGTTTTTTTCTCTGTATGTAAGTTTTTTTTTCTTTCGGTTTCTTTCAGGATTTTTCTTGATAGATAAGATAGGTATCTAACATGTTTCAGGTGTATAGCATTATATTATAACTAGTGGCCCAATGCACAAAATTTGTACAAGGGGCTCAGCCCTTGCAGCAGCAGTGGCTTGCCTTGGCCGTGGCAGCCTTGGCTTTGTCCAGTAGGTCATACAGAAGGATGTCCCAAAGGTTGTTCAGCTGTCCGGTCTGATTGGCATATTATGCTTTTATTATTATAGACTAGAGTCTCAGTGCACGAAATTCGTGTATGGGGGTGTGTGTCCCTCAGCCCAGCCTGCACCCTCTCCAATATGGGACACCTTGAGGATTGTCTGACTGCCCATTTAGGCCTGATTCTGGTAGGACAGTGGGATATTCCTTTCACAATCGGGGACTGCTGGCTCCCAACTACTTGCCTGCCTGTCTTCCTGATTGCCCCTAACCACTTCTGCCTGCCATCCTGATCACCCCCTAACCACTCCCCTGCCAGCCTGATTGATGCCTAACTGCTTCCCTGCCAGTCTGATTGGCCATAACTGCCCTCCTCTACCAGCCTGGTCACCCCTAACTGCCCTCTCCTGCAGGCCCGGTTCCCCCCAAATGCCCTCCTCTGCCGGCCTGGTCACCCTCCCAACTCCTCTCCCCTGCAGGCCTAGGTCCCCCATCAACTGCCCTTCTCTGCAGGCCCAATCACCACAACTTCCATCTCTGCTGCCTGGTCCCACCCAACTGCCCTGCCCTGCAGGCTTGGTCCCTTCCCACTACCCTCCACTGCTGGAAATCTTCTGGCAGCCATCTTGTGTCCACAGAGACGCAGGATCTTTGACCACATAGGGGCAGCCATCTTGTGTGTTGGAGTGATGGTCTATTTGCATATTACTCTTTCATATTATTATAGATTATTATAGATGTGATATTTGTATATACTACATAGTGATCACCACTATAAGTCTAGTTACTATCCATCACCAATATTTGATCATCTTTACCCATTTTACCTGCCCCCAAACTCCTTCCCCTTTGGGAACCACCAATCTGTTCTCTCTATCTGTGAGTTGTTTTTGGTTTTTGTTTGTTCAGTTATTTTGTTTTTTAGATTCCACATATAAGTGAAGTCATATTTGTCTTTCTCTGTCTAACTTATGTCACTTAGCATAAACCCCCAAAATCCATCCACATTGTCACAAATGGAAAGATTTTCTTCTTTTTTATGGATGAGTAGTATTCCAGTGTGTGTGTGTGTGTGTGTGTGTGTGTGTGTGTGTGTATCACATCTTCTTTATCCATTTATCCGTGGGTGGACACTTAGGTTGTTTTCATATCGTGGCTATACTTCAGTGAACATACTGGTGTATATATCTTTTCAAATTAATTTATTCATATTCTTTAGATAATAATCCAGAAATGAAATAACTGGATCAGATAGTAATACTATTCTTAATTTTTTTAGGACTCTCCCTACTGTTTTCAATTCATACAACTAAACAACAAAAAGACAAACAACCCAATTAAAAAATTGGTACCCAGCCAGTGTGGCTCAGTGTTTGAGTGTTGACCCATGAAATAAGAGATCACTGGTTTGATTCCCAGCTAAGGCAACTGCCTGGGTTGCAGGCTTGATCCCCAGTAGGGAGCATGCAGAAGGCAGCCAATGGGTGATGTTTCACTCTCATTGATGTTTCTGTCTTTCTATCTTTCTCCCTTTCTCTCTCTTTAAAAATCAATAAAGGCAAAAAAATGTTTTTAATTGGCAGGGGATCTGAATAGACATTTTTCCAAAGAAGGCATACAGATGGCCAATATGAAAAGCTATTCAACACTACTACTTTCAACAAAATGCCAAATTTCTGAGTTATTAAATTCTTTGAAATATCTTGTCAGTTTTCAGGCATGGTAAACATCCTTAAAGAATGTGGAAAATATGTAAAATACTCCAAGTCCACAAAAGTAAACCTGGACAAATAGGAAGATATAATGTTCTTGGTCAGGTGCATAAAAAGTCTAAACATTATAAAGATGCCAGCCTTCCCTCAGTGAATCTGCCATCTTCAGTGTGATAAAATGTGCAACCATCCCCCTAAACTCCTGTCCCCTTAAGTTGCTCCCTTCATCAAATATTCAATTTCTGTATGTAGTTGGACTATTTTGTTATTTTCTCTTCTGATTCTTTGGCCTATTGTATATTCATGTACCAGTATACTTTGTTTTAGGGCTTGTTCCCACTCATTCTTCTTCAAGGAATTCTTGCTTTGTCTCTCAAATAAACATTGAAACCAATTTATCTAGTTTTAGAAAAGTTAGCTAATGCTCTTTCTGAGGAGGCTTATGTTAAATATATATTAACTGAATATGTAAAAGTCTAATATAATTTTTAAAGTATCTCAGTAGACTTTTAAAAATGTTTTGGGCACTTTTCATTCCTAAAGTTTTATTGTGTCTTTTGTTTTGTTTCTGGGCTGTCCTAAGCAGCTTTTCTTCCCATCTTCAGGTTGGCTTTTAGTATAGTGTCACATTTGGAAAGTGCTCAGCCTCAGAACCGCCGTCCCCCTGTCAGCCAGAGGGTATTTGTTGTTTTTCATATCACTCTCAAAAATTTGAATGTGTGTTTTAATTTTGTTTTTTTTATGAAGTGTTATAGTCCAGGGATTTGTTAAGGTGAGATTTAGAAAGAGAAAAGAAAGTTAAATTATTTTATTTTTTAAAATAATCAGAACATAATTTTCATTATTCAAATGGAAAGTCTTTTTTTCTAACTACTCTAAACCTCTGTTAGAATTTACCCAGCAAGTCTGAATTTCCTGAGGAATCTGAGCAGTCATCTTTGCTGTTTATGTTAGACATTGAGTAAAAATTCATTTGAAAAAGCTGCCTGATATGATAGGTGTGATTCCCCTGCTTCTGCCCTCAATCATTTACCTGAGTAAACACTGCAGGTTACAGTGGCCAACCATAGCTTACATTTTCCACATTCCACACAGTTTTTAAAAGTATTTACTTTAAAGTAAAATGCTCTTTGCCTTTCACCTTTGAAGCTCTATTTCTATTTATTTAGTAATGCATTTTATTGAAGAACTAGAGGTCCAATGCATGAAATTTGTGCAAGGGGCTTGGCCCTTGTGGCCCCGGCTGCCTCACCCACTGATCATTCCGGAAGGTTGTTCCACTATTTGGTCTAATTAACATATTAGCTCTTTATTATATAGGATATGATCTTAGCATCCAGTATTTCCAACCTTACTTTTTTATCAAACATTGAATTAAAAGGAAGAGGGAGATTGGTCCTCCACTTCCTCTGTGAAACCCAAAAAATTGTTTTAAAAATTATTGGCGAAGAAGAGGGATGCTTAGAGAATAGCCACTCTTACTCTACCCTCAATGCTAAGGTGGAAAGCAGAGGCAGCGGTTCCATGAGTAGGTCCAAACTCCTTGCTATTTATTTTACTTGTGATAACACATTTTACCTCAGCAACTAATAAAAGTTACTCAGTTTGTAATTCCATACAGAACAGACTGTCCAGAAATGCTGGGTGGTCTTCAACTTGTCCAACTCCTATGGCTTCAGCTCAGCAATTCCCCTAAGCAGTGGCGTAAGAGCTGGAGCCTCTCCATGGACACATGCCTGTAGATGGAGATCCTGGCCACATGTTGACACAGGATGGCTGATTCAGTCACTCAGAGTAAATACCACCCTCACCCCCAACGCCTGCCTCCCCCTGACCCCCTGAGCAGTTCCTCAGATGTGCTGCGTGGTCATTTAGAAACCACATACTTTTTTGACTACTGTACCTGCCCGGTATTTAGCCTTCCAACTGTTTCCCACAATACACCAGTGGAATTACATCTGTTTTACAATCGGCTGAGTGTCTTTGGCCTTGGCTTCTAAACACAGTCATGTCTTTTCAGAAACAGGCAGCCTGTATTCTTTTAAGCAATAGATGCTTGCCCCTCTGTGTAGTTTATATAATCTAGAGGAATTTTTTACTTCTTGGCCTAAATGTCAAACCTAACTTTAGAGTCTGTCCGTGGGACTGCCATCATTACCATCTGCAGATCACAGAGTGCGTAAAACCTTCCTGAGAGGGCTGCTGACATCCTTCCTCAACTCTGTGGAGTACAAGTAACTCCACAAGATATGTCCTAAAGCAAATCAACATCCATTGCTTCAAAAATATTGAGAAGTTTGCACTGGATAGGGTACTTTTTTCTATACTTTAGAATGAATGAGACAGTGGACAAATGAAAGAGGGAATGGGTGCATGGTTGACCAACCAACAGGCCTATGGGGTAGCTGTGAGTGTTAAGTGGGGTGACTGTACAGTTGTGAATTGTGGACCATGAAACTTTTGAGAGTGGAAAGGGCGCCTTTTGTAATGATGGTGAGATGGCACACGCTTGCCCCGGGCACCCTGGGGTGTGTTTGAGTGGGTGCCGGGCCTGTGATATGCTTGGCACAGTGCCTGGCATGCAGAGTAAACTGCTAACATTGTTGTCATTGACTTTGGTTTAAAAAAATGTTACTTTTGATAATGTTTTACTAGCTTTCTCAAGTTTATGTCTTTTCTTCCTAATGAAAGTGTCACTTGAGAGAGAAACCAATATGGCAGCATAGGTAAAGGCCTAACTGCAGCCTCACACAACAATTTCAAAAAAAATACAACTAAAATGCAAAATGGACATTATCCAGAACTATAGGAAAATTAACTGACTGGAAATTCTACAACTAGAAGGAAAGAGAAAACCAGAAGGAAAATCAGAACAGCTGTAAAAGCCTAAGGTATGGAGACACGGTGCACACGTGGGGAAAGGACGGAGCCAGAAAGGAGGGGGTGGCTGAGTGCCTGGCTGGTGTTCCCTAGCAAGAAGGAGATAAAAGCTCCGGACTGCCCTAAACCCCAACTCCGACTGCACTGAACCCCAGTTCTGAGCGAGACCCTGGGGTCCCAGGCTCATATAGAGGGATTCTGGGCTGTAAGGTGGAAACTCGGGGGAGTGGCGAAAGGCAGAGCCCCAGAGTCAGGCACATTACACGCAAAGGACAGACTGTTGATTGAGCCACTAGATTGCCCTAGTGGGAAGGAGACAAACGATCTGGACTGCACTGAATCCCACTTACAACCTCACTTCCAACTACACTGAACCCCAGTTCCGGGCTCATTGGGGAGAGACTAGACTATCTGGTAGTGGGCGAAACTCGAGGGCACCTTTCTCTCAGAGGTGCTTGCAGCAAGTACCAAAGCAGTGAGTACCAAAGGACACTGAGGAACACAGACTCAGGACCCTCATAGGGCGGGGCTGACAGGAAGCCAAGGCTGTAGGCTCCACCCTGAAACTCACAGAGGCTTTTGCAATTTCCCAAGTCTAGTCGAATAAGGCTGTCTCCCAGCATAGACACAACTGATCCTCACAACCAATTGGCCTGGAGGTCAGTTCCTCCCAGTGATACCAACAACAATCAAGACTTAACTACAATAAGGCTGTACACACACTCCACAAAGGGGTGCACCAAGACTGTCCACCTCAGGTAACTGGGAGTCTGAACCAAATAGGACACCTTAACACACAAAGCCGCCCTACCAACTCAGGGTAGCTGCGAAAATGCTGAGACAGGAAACAGATCACAAACGAAAGAAATGGAGGACAAAAAGAGACTGGATATAGAGTTCAAAACCACGGTTATAAGGTTTTTTAAGAATTTCCTAGAAAAGGCCAATAAAATAAATGAGACCTATGAAGATATGAAAAGGGAACAACAAGAAATAAAGAATACATTGTCTGAAATAAAAAAATATTACACAGAGTCCTAAAAACAGAACAGAAGATCGCAAGAATCAAGTCAAAGATTTGGATCACAAAGAGCCAGAACACACTCCTCTGCAGAAACAAGAAGACAAGAGAATCCAGTTGAAGATAATGTAAGAAACCTCTGGGACAACTTCAAGCAAACCAACATCAGAATTATGGGCGTCCCAACAGATGACAGAGAGCAAGATACCAAAAACATATTGGAAGAAATACTGACAGAAAACTTCCCCCACCTGGTGAAAGAATTAGACTTACAAGTCCAGGAAGCACACAGAACCCCAAACAAAAGGAATCCAAAGAGGACCACACCAAGACACATCAAAATTAAAATTCCAAGAGCAAAAGACAGAGAATCTTACAAGCAGCAAGAGAAAAGCAGTTAGTTACCTATAAAGGAGCACCCATACTATTGTCAGCTGATTTCTCAACAGAAACCACACAGGCCAGACGGGAATGGCAAGAAATATTCAAGGTGATGAATATCAAGAACCTACAGCCAAAAATACTCTACTTGCAATGCTATCACTCAGAATCGAAGGCCAGATAAAGAGCTTCACAAATAAAAAAAAGCTAAAGAAGTTCATCACCGCCAAACCAGAATTATATGAATTGCTAAAGGGGGTTCTTTAGGAAAAGGAGGAAAATAAAGATAAATATTATGAACAACAAATATGTAACTATCAACAAGTGAATCTAAAAACCAAGGAAGAGTGGAGCACGCTCATTTCTCACAGAGGACAGACTGTTGATTGAGCCGCTGGATTGCCCTAGGGGGAAGGAGACATAAGCTCTGGACTGCTCTTAACCCCACTTCCAACTGCACTGAACCCCAGTTGCGGGCTCATTGGAGGAGAGACTAGATTGTCTGGTAGTGGGCGAAACTCTAGGGCACCTTTCTCTCAGAGGTGCTTGCAGCGAGTACCAAAGGACACTGAGGTACACTGAGACTCAGGAACCTCAGAGGGCGGGGATAACCGGAAGCCAAAGCTGTAGGCTCCACCCTGAAACTCCACCCCATTCAAGTTGAACACAGAGGCTTTTGCAGTTTTCCAAGTCTAGTCAAATAAGACTGTCTCCTGACATAGACACAGCTGATCATCCCACCCTACCAACTCACGGAAGCAGCAAACATGCCGAGACAAGGAAACAGACCACAAAGGAAAGAAATGGAGGACAAAAAGCAACTGGATATAGAGTTCAAAACCACACTTATAAGGTTGTTCAAGAATCTCCTAGAAAAGGCCGATAAAATAAACAAGACCTATGAAGATATGAAAAGGGATCAACTAGAAATAATAAAAGATCAACTAGAAATAAAGAATACATTCTCTGAAATAAAAAATATTATACAGAGTCCTAAAAATAGAATGGAAGATCGCAAGAATCAAATCAAAGATTTAGAACACAATGAGCCAGAAGACACCTCTCCACAGAAGCAACAAGACAAGAGAATTCAAAAAATTGAAGATAGTGTAAGAAATCTCTGGGACAACTTCAAGCAAACCAACATCAGAATTATGGGCGTCCCAACAGATGACAGAGAGCAAGATACCAAAAACATATTGAAAGAAATAGTGACAGAAAACTTACCCCTCCTGGTGAAAGAATTAGACTTACAAGTCCAGGAAGCGCACAGAACCCCAAACAAAAGGAATCCAAAGAGGACCACACCAAGACACATCAAAATTAAAATTCCAAGAGCAAAAGACAGAGGATATTAAAAGCAGCAATGGAGCACCCAAACGACTGTCAGCTGATTTCTCAACAGAAATCATGCAGGCCAGACGGGAATGGCAAGAAATATTCAAGGTGATGAATAGCAAGAACCTACAGCCAAAAATACCCTACCCAGCAAAGCTATCACTCAGAATCAAAGGCAAGATAAAGAGCTTTACAAATAAAAAATAGCTAAAGGAGTTCATCACTGCCAAGCCAGAATTATATAAATTGCTGAAAGGAGTTCTTTAGGAATAGGAAGAAAATAAAGATAAAAATTATGAACAACAAATATGTAGGTATGAACAAGTGAATCTAAAAACCAAGAGAGCCGAAACCGGTTTGGCTCAGTGGTAGAGCATCGGCCTGTGGACTGAAAGGTCCCAGGTTCGATTCCGGTCAAGGGCATGTACCTTGGTTTGCGGGCACATCCCCAATGGGGGATGTGCAAGAGGCAGCTGATCGATGATTCTCTCTCATCAATGTTTCTGACTCTCTATCCCTCTCTCTTCCTCTGTAAAAAATCAATAAAACATATTAAAAAAAAAAAACCAAGGGAAGTAAAAAACATGATGAACAATATTAACTGGTGAATATAATAGAATCAGAGGTATGGGAGGGGAGTGAACTGATGATTTTTGGGGAAAATGGGAGTGGGGGGTGCGGGAAGAGACTGAACATAAACTGTGCCCCTGTGGATGAGGACAATGGAGGATGGGAAAAGGGCAGAGGGTGGGATGGGAACTTGGTGGAGGGGGAGCAATGGAGAGAGGGAAAATGAGGAACATTTGTAATAATATGAACAATAAAGATTTTTAAAAATAAAAAAATAAAAACCAAGGGAATTTAAAAAATCAGATGAACAATATTAACTGGTGAATATAATAGAATCAGAGGTATGGAAGGGGAGTGAACTGACGATTCTCGGGAAAAAGGGGAGTGGGGGGTGTGAGAAGAGACTGAACATAAATTGTGCACCTATACATGAGGTCAATGGGGGGTGTGGAAAGGGCAGAGGTTGGGGTGGGAACCTGGTGAAGGGGAGCAATGGAGGAAAAAAAATGAGGAACATTTGTAATAATATGAACAATAAAGATTTATTTAAAATTTTAAAAAAAGAAAACTTCACGGCCAAAACCGGTTTGGCTCAGTGGTAGAGCATCGGTCTACGGACTGAAACGTCCCGGGTTCGATTCTGGTCAAGGGCATGTACACTGGTTGCAGGCACATCCCTGGTCGGGGGTGTGCAGGAGGCAGCCGGTCGATGTTTCTCTCTCATCGACATTTCTAGCTCTCAATTTCTCTCTCCCTTCCTCTCTGTAAAATATCAATAAAATATTTATTTAAAAAAAGAAAAGAAAATGTCACTGATCTAAGGCCAGGTGTAAGCTAAATTCCCATTGCTGAAAGAGCCAATAAAACAGCCTCCAAAGATGCTTAAAAGAAATTGCAAGAAAAGCCTGACCTTCAACCATGCTTCTAGTTCTTTGTTTTTTCAGCTCTGATAAGAAAAATCAGCCGAAACCGGTTTGGCTCAGTGGTAGAGCGTCCGTCTGCAGACTGAAAGGTCCCGGGTTCGATTCTGGTCAGGGGCATCTACATTGGTTGCGGGCACATCCCCAGTAGGGGGTGTCCAAGAGGCAGCTGGTCAATGTTTCTTTCTCATCTGCATTTCTATCTTTCTATCTCTCTCCCTTCCTCTCTGTAAAATATCAATAAAATATATTTTTTTAAAAAAGAAAAATCAGGCTTTACATGTTGTCAAATAATATAGGTGAATGTCTAAGTGAAGAAAGGCTAGTGTAATTTCAAAAACAGAAAGTTAGCTAAGTAACTGAAACCCCCATTTCTGTGTATTCATTTACTAAAGGTCTGGTGCACTAAATTGTGCATTTGGAGGCGTGTCCCTCAGCCTGGCCTGCATCCTCCTGCAGTCCAGGAGCCCTTAGGAGACATCTGACTGCCACTGAGCTTTCCAGCTGTGAGCCAGGCTTCTGGCTGAGCAGTGCTCCCCCTGTGGGAGCGCACTACCACCAGGGGCAGCTCCTGCGTGGAGCATCTGCCTCCTGGTTGTAATTGTGCATCATAGTGACCTGTCAGTCCATCGTTCAGTCAATTTGCATATTAGCCTCTTATTATATAAGATTGAGACTTCCTGACTTTTAAAAAATCTTATTAAGACACACTCATAAAATCAGTCATTGCAAAGTTTACTTTTAAAGTAAAAACCCACTGATATTGATTGTAAGAGACATTTCAGTATTTTTGGGCTTAGACATAGCCTTCGCTTGGTGTTGCTGTCTGCTTTGAGAAGTGACTTTTCTACCGGTTTAAATGGCAGTGATGGCACAGCTTCCTAAGTTTAATATATAAGATATATCTAAGCAAAAGTAGGTGTACAGCCATATGTATGGAGAAATATATAATAGAAAAATAAATGAGAATAAATGTTAGTGTACTCATGAGTAAATCTACTTTTGCCCCTCCTCCTCTCCCCCGTACATGCTCCATCAGGTTTTAATGGACGTATATCTTTGAGATATGATAGCAAGTATTCTTCCCACTTTCTTGGAATTAAGTAGTTCTCCAGAGAAGCTGGCCTCAATTTACATGGGCTCCTTCAGCAGATGAGGTGGTCCTTGACCTCTCTGATTGAGAAAAGTGTTAATGTACACATTTTCCAAACTATGTCTGAGAATAGAACAAAAATATTATAGTAGCCCCCAATTGTTCATGGTTTCAGCTACTTGCAGTCAACCCCAGTCCAAAAGGATTAAATGGAAAGTTACAAAAATAAACAATTCATCAGGTTTTAAATTACATGCCATTCTGAGTAGCATGATTAAATCATCCCTTTGTCCACCATATTCACCCCACTTCATCTCATCACGTAGGCATTGTATCATCTCCCATCATCACAAGAAGCGTGAGTGCAGCACAACAAGGTATTTTGAGAGAAAGACCACATTCAAATGAACTTATTACAGTATATTATAATTGTTCTATTTTATTGTTGCTGTTATTCTCCTACTGTGCCTAATTCATAAGTTAAACTTTATCATTGGTATGCATATATAGAGGGAAAACATAGTATATGTGGGTTCAGTACTATCTGCAATTTCAGGGACCCACTTGGGGCCTTGAAACACTCCCCATAGATAAGGGAGGACTACTTACTATACTTACTATGACCATTGGCACCAGTTCAGTGCCCACAGGAACCCCCATGTGGGAGTGATGTGAAGAAGGAAACTTTATTCGGTGCGAAACAGCTCCATGTGATACAGCAGAGCTGTGAGGCAGCCCCACAGCCAGGCCCCTCCTCGGAGCACCCTCCATTCCCCTGCCTGCAGAGTGGGAAGACGTGCCACTGGAGGCTGCAGATGAGCTGTAGTATCAGACCTCCTGATTCAAATCAGAGCTGTCAGTCCTGGTCCTCTCTGACCTTAGTTTCCTTTGTCTATAAATTAAGGATAATAATTATCCCTGTGGGGTTGTTATGTGGGTTAAAATACGGATAAAATGCTTACCATCATCCCAGGCAAGCAATGGTAGCAATGTCTTCTTCAGCCTCCCTATGCGTCCCCCTGCCTCTGGCCCCTCAGCAGTCAGCGTGCTGTCCTGAAACCGCAACACCACTTCGCAGGCGCACTGGAGGCCACCGCCACTCCACCCCCCCCTTCCCACCCCCTGTGCGGCCTTCTGGTGGCGCTCCCTGCACAGCCATCCTCCTGACTACAGTTCTGCTCATTTCCACTCCCTCTCTTCATGGACTCCGCCTTGCGCCCCCATCACTCCTCAGATCCGTGTTCTCGGGAGGCCGGGGAGGGCCTGCACAGAGCACTGCTGTTCCCTGCGCAGGCCTCTTAGCAGTGCTGGCACGGGCAGCCTGCCCTGTTCCTCTGTCTGCTGCTCTGGGCCTGACTATCTCCTCCTCCTGTCTGCCACTCCTCTTCCTCCTGTGCCCGTTGGTGATGCTCAGGGCACAGGCCCGGCTCCCTGCTAGCTCTCAGACCACTCTCTGCAGAGTTCCCATTCATTCTCTTGCCATTCTATTCACCTGGCAGCTCCCTGATGTACAATAGCCCAGATCTCTTCCCAGAACTTGTGACCTGGATATTCGAGGACCTATTTCATACCTCAGTTGGATGATGCCTCAGAGGTGCTAAATTCACACATCCTTCCCAAATCTCGTTACCGCCCCTTTTTTCCATGTGACCAAAGGGTGTGCCCATCCATCTCCTTACTTCAGGAAATCTGGGATCGCCGTGGTTCCTCCCTCACTTGCTCCACCTCTTGTCAAACACATTGCCAGTTTCTCTCGGTATGAAGTGCATTCAGGTACTCTCCACTCTCTCCCACTGCCCCCGTCCCAGCCCCACCAGCGCCTGCCGCCCTACACCCTCGCTGGCCTGCACTCCATGATCTGAAATGTCACCGCATCCTGGCACTTTGTGTAAGTCCTGGGGCCAGAATAATCACAGAATAAGGCCCAAAAATCTAACCTCGGGACTGCACAGCGGTGTCACAAGTCACCTCACCTCTGCCCTCAGAGGCTTCCTCTGATGTTGCTCCTCATCTCAGCGCCACCGTGGCTGCTGGTCCTCTGCTAGAAAGCTCTTCCCACTGCTCTTCACCTCACTTAGCCCTGACCTCCTGTCCTTACCCGAGCCTGCCCTTCCCTCCGTTGCCTCACATGCACATTACTGTGTAGCATGTGTGAGCATGCATGCCTCCCGTGGGGCCCAGAACTGCTAGGCTACACGGTAGGTCTGTTTGGTTTTCCTGTTTGGCCTGCACCTGGCACCTTGACTTCCATACCAGAAGTGCTGAGTCGTCTTTGACTGAATGACCTCCAGCTCCTGCCACAAAGTACAACAGGGTGGGTGGTGGCAGGGGAATGGCAGCCGAAGCACTGGTGCCACAATAGAGGGCGTCCATGGTGTGGCCCAGATATGGCAGGTGGTGCAGGGTTGGGGGCATGATGGCAACTCTTCTTTGCCAGGTGAGGGGAGGTGGGAGAAAGGGCTCCTGTCAGACTCCCCAAAAGAGTTGATGCTCAGAATGAGAATGTGATATCAGCAGGGTCAGATAGGGCCATCCCCCCAGGCTTCCCTTCCTCCTGCCTCTGTCTGCCCCTGTGACAGACCCTACAGAACTTCCACTTCCAGTCTTGCCACAGAGTTAATCCAGGACAAGGTCTACAGAGTTTCTGAAGAAAAGAGAAACTACTAGAAATTGCTACCCTGGTTTCCTGTCTTTCCTTTCCTGCCCTGTATCCATCCCCTGGCTCCATGCCAGCTCCTGCAAAGAAATGGCCCAGAGGTATTGGTGAAGGGAAGACACCAAAGGAGTGCTTGGGTAGTGGGGAACCTTGTGCCCCAGCGTGTGTTTTGCTTATTAAAAACAGTGACATCGATTCCGGGAGAAAATGGCAGAAGAACAGGTAGGCAGGTTCTGAGCCTGGTCCCGAAGAGGAAGGAGAGAGCAGCCGAGGGTCGCACTGGGAGTGCTTGTCAGCAAGCCAAGAGAAAGGTGAACACCCAGGGAAACTGGGGGTCGGCTGATTAGGGTGCCCCTGACAGTTAAGCACCCACAGCTGGATCCCTTCCCAGAGCTACTTAGGGGCGCGGATGGGGAAATCTCGCCATCTTGACGGGAAGAGGTTTGTGTCAGAGGCCAGAATATCCACAGCCGCAAAAACCACCAAGCAGCTGTGTGCCCCAAAACGCTGACCACAATCAGCATGAACAATTGGACTCAAAGGAGTGCTCCACCCCAAGGCAAAAAGGTCAGATTTCATGGAGATCCGGTGCCACAGAGGCTGGAGGACTGGGCCTGGGTTTATAAGAAACCCCAGGGTTTTGGGCTGGAGGGCCCCCTGACTGTGGACAGGGCTCTTAAGTGGGGGGATATCTAAGGAGCAGCACGGATCCTACTCCGAGGCATATCCGGAGAGTGACAGGTGAATGCAGTCGGCTCGGTCCTGCCCTACCCCCACCCCTCCATAGATCAGGGACACAGAGAGGGGGGAAAAGCTAGAAAGGTTTCAGAGCCCTGGAAGTCAACCCAGAAACACTGCCACCCAGAGGCTACAGTACATATGGACTCTAGAACTGCTTAAAAATCAGGACCTTGATTACAACACGGAAGAAACCCAAGGAACTGCAATTACCACCCAGACTGGGAACTGGTGAGCTAGACAGAACAACAGAGGAAGTGAATGACCTTCATTACTGTAAATTTTATTTAATTTTTTATTTTGATTTTCTAATTGTTTAATTTTTTTGTTTTTGTTTTTTTATTTACATTAGTTACAAAGTTTACTCAAATTATTTTTTTCATCTTCCCTCACTTGATTTTACCTTTTTAATTAATTCATTTTTATATGTAATCAATATTATTACTACTACTATTTTACCTTTTTATCTTTTTATCTTATTTTCTTTTGTTTATTTTTCTTATTATCTTTTAAGTGCCATATTACCGTATTTGCTGGCGTATAAGACAATTTTTTGGCCCTGAAAAATATGCCTCCAAGTGGGGGGTAGTCTTATATGGCGAGTATATAACAAACTCTGTATTTTTAGTGGAAATGTTAGGGGGTCGTCTTATACGACCAGTCGTCTTATACCCTGGCAAATACGTATTTTTCAGGGCCAAAAAATCGTCTTATACGCCGGCAAATACGGTATATACTTTTTTTTCTCTTTTTCCCCACTTCAGGAATACTAATCTACAGACTATTTATACCTTTCCTTTCCAACACTCTATTCTAACTCAACCCTACCTTTATGACATCACTCTCTTCCTAACCATTTCCCTTTGGTGTCCTGCTTATCTTAACCCTTTACTGCTCTAGATTTTCCTATTTTTTCTATTTATCCCCTCCTAAAATTTCACCCTACCTGTGTATATCTAACTCCCAACCGCCTACTCCAAGCCCATTCACACCTACCTTGTCGCTGTCCTAAAAAAAAATCCTTCTCTCTACCCCTTTTTAGTTGTATGTTGAATGCTAACTATATCAGTTTTATGCTTTTTTGTAAGATTGATTTGCTTATTCTTTTTATTTGATTGTATGTTTTTGTTAGCTGGGTTCTAGTCACCTTTATTGGAGGATATTAATATTGCAAACACATTTCTGTTCAGTGCCTTGGGTGTTGTACCTGGTTGTGTTGTATTTTGTACCTTTAAATCTAAGCAGGAGAGAGAGAGAGAGAGAGAGAGAGAGAGAGAGAGATACACAACCAGACATCCTAAAAAGAGAGATCATGGGGAGGGAAAGAAACAACCCACCTATGAAAGAAAATCAGGCATCACCAGAAAAGGAAGTAAACTAGTTAGAGGCAAGCAACCTACCAGAGCAAGTATTCAGAGTAATGATCATGAAATGGCTAAAAAGAATGGAAGACAAATTTGACAATATGAGTAAGACCCAAGAGAAAATGAAGAACCAAGAGGATCTGAAGGAGAACCAAGAGGAAATGGAGGTGACCCAAGAAGAAATGAAAAATGACATCACTACTATGAAGAACTCAATAGAAAGCATCAAGAGTAGACTAGAAGAAGCGGAGGACCGCATCAGTAAGCTAGAAGACAAGATGGGGAAAAATACCCAATTAGAGCAGCTGCTAGGGAAAAAAAATAAAAAAACAGAAGAGCCTACGGGAGCTTTGGGACAATACAAAACAAAACAATATTAGAATAATAGGGGTCCAGAAGAAAAGGAAACTGAGCAAGATATGGAAAAAGTATTTCAAGAAATAATGACAGAAAACTTTCCTGACATAGAGAAGAAAAAACCCACACAAATTCAAGATGCTCGCAGAGTCCAAAACAAAATGAATCCCCAAAGACCAACACCTAGGCACATTATAATTAAATTGGCAAAAACCATTGACAGAACCAGAATCTTAAAAGCAGCCAGAGAGAGACAGAAAATTTGAGCAGACTTTCAAATGACAGCGAGGGGGGGTAGAGAGATTGGGGGACATAAGAGATCAATCGAAGGACTGGTATGCATGCATATAAGTACAACCAATGGACACAAAACTCTGGGGAGGGAGGGTATCTATGGGAGGGAGCAATGGTAATCTATGTACACATATAATACCTTAATAAATTAAAAATAAATAATTACAAACAAACAAACAAAAAACACAGTGACATCTTTGGCAGAACATGGGAAACACCGCTGTCTGTGGTGCCACCGGGCAAAGGCTGAGACTTCAGAAAGCAGGTTGCGGGCCTATAAGGCTGCCAGGCCCAAATAGGCCGGTGGCTCAGAGGCAGACAAATGGCCCCTCACGCTCTTCCCAAAGGGGAATCAGGACCCTCTTACACACGGGAGGAGCCTCCAAAAACATTTTTCAATGGAAACTGAAAGAACAGACAGAGGTTGAAAACCAGGACCACAGGCTTTCTTAGAGAAGGACCTGCTGGGCTGTCTTGCACGGGGAGAGCAGCAACACAGGCAGAGGGGAACTCGCCTTTTAAGGGGAGGATGGGAAGGAATGGGGGCTTAGTGTACTCGGCACGCGCTGATTGGTGGCTTACTGCATGGTCCGTGTAAGGTGCCTGGTTAGGTGCTCAGGTATGTCCAGGCGGCTGGTGCAGGTTACCTCATACTCCGCCTACCAGTTGGGGGAAGGGAGGACCTATGAGAAACCGCTGCACAAATGGTTGCCATCTATAGAGCATCATGCTATGGATCAGCTATGGATTAAAACAGGTCATAACCACCATCTGTGAAATTGTTATTAAAGAAAAATACTTTTTACCTTTCAAGCAACAATTTACAGATACAGTTACTGAATATTTACTTGGTGTCAAGCACTGTGTGAATCACTGTACATGTGTTGTTACTGCATTTGATCCTTCTGAAGACAATATGAGGGAGATAGGCCCATTTTATAGAAGTGTAAACTGAGGTTTAGAGGGTAAGTCACTTTCCCAAAGTCATAATTTTAGCGCTGAGAGTCAGACCCAATTTCAGGCATAACTATTTTTAAATTAGAGACTGCATGTACCTAGATACCCTAAGGCCTCTACCCACCTCATTTTTTCACTCTCTGTCTTCCATCACTATACATTTGCTTATCTTTTTTGAAAGCCTCCCCCCGCCCCCCTTTGAGCATTTCCCTAGTTTCTTAAATTGAAGCAGAAGCACATTCACATTATTTTGTAAATGCATACTTGGTCAGTGTTCATTGATACTGTAAATATTAACTGCTGCTATGACCATGAGGGAAAGATTCACATATTGGATTCATTTTTTCACTTTGAACTCTCTTAATCTCCTTTTTTCTGTAACCCCTTTCTATTTAAAATTTTCTTTCCTCCTAAAAGGAAGAAGATTCTTCTCCCCAAGGCAGCAGTCGTCTGCCTCTGGCTTCGACACCTTCCCAGCCTTGAAAAAGCAACGCTGCATCTTTTTGAAAAGCTAATGTTCAGTGAGAGAACTTCTCTGAGAAGGACCGAATGCTGCATGAGAGAGTCATTGCTGGTACGTGCCTGACTTTGATGCGGAGAAAAGTCCTTAAAGAAGATGCTGAGTATCAGTTATCATTTCACTTAGTCAGAGCAAGGGGGAAATACAGGGCATCCCCCCAAAATGTACACACCTAGATTACTGATTCCAATGGATTAAATCTGAAAAGAAAGAAACATCAGTTGAGCTATCAAAAAATGTGTGTACATTGTTTATATAATCTACATAAACAAAAGAGCAATTGATACCTTTTGAAATAATGATGTATTTACAGTTTATTTTAAAAATACCTAACATAGGAATCCCTTCTGCGTATTTAAAAAATATGGAGAGATTCAGGATTTATTGGATTGTTGTACCTTATATGGCTTATTCCTTACATGTGGACCTTACATGTGGACAACTACTTTTTAAATACAATATTTCTTATTTCCACATGAAAAATAAGTTTTAAAAATAAAGATTTTAAGAACCAGAGGAGGAATCAATTAACAATGAAAAACTTTCAAAAATAAACATTTAGCTCTTCACTAGAGGAAAAATAAAATACTCAAGAGACGTAAAACAGAACTCCAGGAAAATGGTTTAAACAATGAAAACAACTAAGAATTTTGTAAGTTTTCTTTTGGCATAAGCCTGCCAGGCTTGAAATCTGGCTCTGTACAGTGCTGCCTTGTTCTCGGGCCACAGGCCTGGGCTGTGAGGCTGGGGTGGCTTCAGGCGGTCCTCGGAACCTGGCCCGTGGCAGGCAGCTCTGGAGGAAAGACTGCACTCTGAAGGATCAGTCCAGAAGCTTCAAGGAGCTGCCCTGCTGCCAGGGACCCCGGTGGCTCTAACATGCTTTCTCACTAGCTTTGGTCGCGGGGGAGACACAGCACAGAGAGCGCCTCCTTTTGTGCAGATGGGGAACGTGAGTTCCATCTCAGGTTGGTGGCCAGGAACCTGGGCAGAGAGGGTTCACCCTTCCAGGAGGCTGGGACTTGGGAGGCGAGAAGCCCTGTGCAAGGCACGGTCTGAGGTTAGCTAGGTTCATGCAGTGCCCATCTCTCAGGCACTTTCTCTTTCTTAAAACACTTTGAACTTCCTGTTTTCTTTCTTTTTATTTCAAATTGGAGGCTGCATAAGGGAATCATAATTGAATCAGCTGCCTTCTTCCTATATCTAATTGCTCCTTTTAGGTCCCCATCCTTCCCGCCGGCAGGTGGGTATGATTGCCCATGTCCATGCTCAGCTTTGTCCAATGTCCTTGGCTCCTCTCTGCCTGCTCCTCTCAGGTTGCTGTGGACAGTGTTACGGTCATCAGTAGCTGTGCTGCTTTCATCCATAAGTGAGGTGGCCCAAACTGAGCCCATCTGGTTTGGAAACTTCTATTTGATGGGGATTGGGAGGAGTAGGCGGGGAGGGAGAGAAGGAAGGAAGGTAGGTATAAAGACTGAGAGAACCCTGGCTGGTGTAGTTTGTTTGGTTGGGCCTCATCCCGTGCACCAGGAGGTTGCCAATTAAAGTTCCTGGTCAAGAACACATGCTCAGTTCTTGGTAAGGAGTATGCAGGAGGCAGCCATTCATTCTCACATTGATATTTCTGTCCCTCTTTCTCTTTTTTAAAAATGTATTTTTATTGATTTCAGAGAAGAAAGAAGAGGGAGGGAGAGAGATAGAAACATTGATGAGAGAGAATCATTGATTGGCTGCCTCTTTCATGCCCCCTACAGGGATCAAGCCGACATGTGCCCTTGACTGGAAACAAACCCAGGAACTTTCAGTCTGCAGGCCACTGCTCTGTCCACTGAGCCAAACCAGCTAATGCTCTCCTCTAAAAATGTGCCTTATATAAAAATAATTTCAATAAAATTCAAAATAAAGGCTTTAAGAAACCCTCAGCATCCCATTCCAGACACTACCTTTATTATTCAGGAAATCTCTCTATTTCTAACTTAACTGAACATGCTCTAATTTAATTTTCTCTGGTCCTTTTGCAGTGGCCATTTCCTTGCTTTCAAGTTCTTTATTAGATTTGCTTGTCTTCTCTCTGTAGAAAAGTTCCAGTTCAATGAACTTTCTGATTTGGTTGAATCTGTGCCTTTCATTGGTGCTTGTGGGTCTCTGAACCGCCTCCATGCTCCCCTCATCGGTGGCCTTCAGGCCTGAGCAGCACTTCCGCTGCACAGATACTGCTGCGAATGAGGGAGAGGCACTCCCACTAACACTCATAGTATAACCTTCTGTCTCCAGTTTGCAGCTTAAAATAATCTTCCCCAGAGCAGCAGCCTGGAAGTCAGTTGATGTACAGACGCATTTATCAGATGATGTATAGAGATTCAGAGCTTCCATTATGGTGAAAGGGAAATTCCAGAGGGTGTTATTTGGCTTAATTTATTGTGGCATTGGCAGGATGTGACCCCTCCGTGCCTTGTGGGTCAAGGAGGCAATTGCAGTACAGAGCTGATGGCGGGGCTGCTCTCCTCAGCCACCCTGGCCTGCAGTGCCAGAAAACCAGGCAGGCTGGACTAAGCCTGTGACGTGACTGAGGGATTCGGAGAGCAGGTAACCTGACGAGCTTGCCTCCTGATTGCATCATCTGATTCATTTATCGCCGCAGCATCTTGGTGCAGTGACAGGCCGTGCAGGAGTATGGGAGGCCGGGAAGGCTCAGGTAGCGCAGGCTGCTGTGCTTCCCTCCGGAAGAAATGTGATGCCGGTTGCATTAGAGTTGGGCTCTGAGAGTAATTAGAGTGTGATGGTCTACGTAACTCGTGTTTTATATGGAGCATTGTTAATTATGTTTCCTCTCTTGGGACTATCCAGATTTAGCCCTGGAAATTCTATAGTTGCCAAAATGTTGGGGGGGGGGGGCGGTGCGGTACAACTTGTATAAAGTGAAATGATCTCCCCAAGTGTTCTTTGGCCTTTAAGGGACTCAGAGGCCTGATGTTTTCCATTAAGACTGTGAATAATAAGGCACTAATTGGACATCACCTGAATTATCAATGCATATTTATACGCATATATGACTTCTAAAATAAAAATAAATTTACTTCTGAGACTCACTGTTAGGTTTCTGGTGGCTGGACCGCCCCCAAGTACATGTCCACCTGTCACAATTTGTGGCTCCTAAGTACAGCACCGTGTTAAACTTAGTTTGTCACTTACTGTGCAGATTGACCCTTTTTAAAAGCAGATGGTCTTTCTCCTCTGAAATCAATCAAAGTATATATTTTTAAAAGTCCTCTCTGATCTCAAAAAATATATATTTTAAAAGAATAAGAGATAAAATTAAATGGTCTTGTGTTTCCCGTGACAGAACAGGCACTGGAAGACCATGATGCATAGCTTCAGACTGACCTTAAGGATGATTTCACCAAACGCAGTGAAAGCCACTGGACAATTACGCAGCTTTCTTGACATCTGGTTTCCAAAGAGGCTGTTGTTTATTCCCCATGTTTGAACGGGAAGTGCTGGCTCAGTAGCAGGTGGCACTGTGCTTAGCTGCCCTGCTGCACGCCCAGGCCGAGGGGTCCCTGGTTTCCATGCCCTCCCGTCTGCTCCTCACTGGCAGGCCTCACACACCACCTGCCTCACCTCCCCAGGACAGACTCGCCCACCAGAGTGCAGGGTCCAAGAAGAATAGAGAGGGGGAAAGGAGGCAGGGGTGGTTTTTGTTTTTGTTTTTATTTATTCAGATTTTAAATTAAATAATACTCCACACAAAAAACACTCCTCATATTCTATCCTACCTGAAAGTCTTCACAACTAATTAAAATTAGTTCTTTGTCCCAATATGTCTCGATTAAACTGGGGTGGGTGTGGATTACTTCTTCATCAAATAAGAGCTTAAGAAATAAAAAGAATATGTCGCCTTGATGTGAGGTAGTATACCTTCTTGTCTTCGTTCTCCAGAGAGCCACTTCATAATAAAAAGAACTCCCTTCAGACAAAATACCAAGCACAATTCCCCTTTAATAAAATATCATGTTGAATTTAGCTCCACGTCCTGGGTTATGTCAGTTGTCTGTGCTTGAGTAACTCTTACTAATGCTCTACGGTTTTCTTTTCCTGCTTTTCCATTAGCAGTCTTTTAAACATTTCTTCTTTACTGTAATGCATGTGATTTAAGAAATGCTGAAGTAGATAATTGAGCAGAGGTCCAATAGGGAAGGGTGGTGGCAGTCTGTGCTTGTGTCTGCTTCTCCCACAGTAGTTGCACTTCCCAGTGTCTACCTCAGGGGGGCACCAGATCCCCCAGCATTGTTTCTGTGACGAAAAAGGCCCAGATTGCAAATTCTGTTTCACTGTTGGGGATGGAGGACTTTTCAACTAGAGATGAAGGGAGAGAGAAAAATTTAAAAAACAAATAATAAAAACAGGGCAGAAGTCGACCTGGGAGGTCATTGCGGCTAAGAGGCTGAGCTGAGAAGCAGCAGGGGGCTGTGGAGCTGTCTGCCCCCTCAGGCTGGACTAGCTAACTGGGCAGAGGCCACTGGGCCAGGCCGGAAGAGGAACGTCAGACTTGAGGGGGTTTTGTTAAGTACCCTGACGCATGCCTGTGTCTGAATGCTCTGAGAGAACACGGGTAAATTTGAAACACAAAAGTACATTTGGTACTTGTTAACTTTTTGGGGTTTTTCTTTAAGCCTAGAAATGACAGATTTATCACTAATTAAACAATAATTGTATTATGGAGTACTGAAAAAAGTTGCTTGTAGTATAAACAACATCTGGTAAAGATTACAAAGAACGAATATTTTTCCATCTCAACTTTATTGAAAGAAACTTGAATCTTTTCAAACAAAATAGATCCTAAAATGTAAAAGAGATATTTATAATCTTCTGTTTAGTACAGTCAAACCTCGTTTCTCGAACTTCTCCCATCTGGAACAGTTCAGTTCTCAACCAAGTTGTTTATAGAAAAAATGTCTCCATTGTCGAACCAAACTTCAGTTTTCGAACTGACAGCCCTTTCAAGCTAATACTCAGCATGGCATAAAGCACCTCTCAGGCAGTAGAGGACAGAATGCTTTTGTTACCGGAGAAATCCATGATTAGCACAATTTTAAAACATAAGGAGGCCGGGAAGAGTGCTAGTGTTGCTAAGGGTGCCCAATGATCACAGAAACTGAAGAGCTGGAAACTGTTGTTGATTTGGATAAAGGAAAAGCAGTCAGCAGGCGACAGCTCTTCGGAGGCAGCAGTGAGTGAGCAGCAAGATGCTGCGTGCTGACCCGAAGGACACCCCTGGCCCAAGTGCTGGGAGGGATTCATTTAAGGCCACAAGGGCGGTTCGATACATTTAACAAAAGGAGTGTTTATTTATAGATCAAACAGTACATTAGATATGTACTGTGTATAAGAATGGTTAAAAACAGGGAATCTTTTGGGAGTCTAGAACTGATTAATTCAATTTACATTATTTCTAATGGGGGAAAATAATTGCGTTTTTGAACAAATTGGTTCTCAAACAGCCTTCCCTGGAACAAATTAAGTCCCAGAACCCAGGTTCCCTGTATTTTGAAAGTAGAAAAGAAGAAAATGGCATAACAAAAAAATTTTAAAAAACGTATTTATAAAGATCTTATTTTACATGATAGAAGTGAAGGTTTTCTTTAAGTAGATTTTTTAAACCAAATTATTTTGCACTCAATAAAGGGGTTTACTGTTGAATCTTATGAAGAATCCTCTTTTAAGAAGAGAGTTGTTTTTTGGTTGATTTTACAGAGAAAGAGGAAGAGGGAGGGGAAGAGAGGAGAGGAGAGGGTGAGAGAGAGAGAGAGAAGAAACATGGGCTTTTTGTCCTATGTATTTATGCATTCATTGGTTGATTTTTGTATGTACCCTGACCAGGGATCAAACTCGCAACCTTGGTGTATCAGGATGATGCTCTAACCAAGTGAGCCACCCAGCCAGAAGCAAAGATATTTTTTGAGGACTATGGTTCCACTTTTAATTTATATATATATATATATATATTATATATATATAATATATATATATGTTATATATATGTGTGTGTGTGTGTGTGTGTGTGTGTTCTCAAAAGAGTCAGTGACACAGTGGGACAGGATTGCTGGTTGGTGGGTAAGCTGGAGGGAAAGCTTCTAATCGGTCATTTTTAGGAAAAGGCCATTCCTGCGTTAAATACTTACCTACATTGAAATGGGCTGTGAAAGAGGGTCTTTCCCAGGCTCCTGAACTTCAGTGTCTTACCTCTCCTGTGCAATCGCCCTTTCATTTCTTAGGAGAGAGTGTTTGTGAGGGGTGATCAATGAAAAGGCTTTAGAATTTTTTGTTGTTGTTAATCCTCACCCAAGGATATTTTTTCCCATTGATTTTTAGAGAGAGTGGCAGGAGGGGGAGACATTGATGTGAAAGAAACATGTCAATAGGTTGCCTCCTGCACATGCCCCAACCAGGGCCAGGGAACCTGCAGCTGAGGTACATGCCCTTGACCAGGAATCGAAACTGAGACCCTTCCATGTGAGGGCTGCTGCTCTAACCACTGGGCTACTGGCCAGGGCTTTGTTTCTTCCTTTATAAGACACTCCGGCCGAAACCAGTTTGGCTCAGTGGATAGAGCATTGGCCTGTGGACTGAAAGGTCCCAGGTTCGATTCCAGTCAAGGGCATGTACTCTGTTTGCGGGCATATCCCTAGTTGGGGGTGTGCAAGAGGCAGCTGTTTCTCTCTCATCGATGTTTCTAACTCTCTATCCCTCTCCCTTCCTCTCTGTAAAAAATCAATAAAATATTTTTTTTTTAAAAGGGGGCACTCTGCTTTGTCGGTGAATGACATCAAATCATAGTAAAATTTCCCTCTCGTGTGTATTCTCTTTCCCTGCCCCACCCATACGCTCTCTCTTGTGCACACACACAATCAGAAAATGACAGAAGGCAAGATTTCTTCCTAATAATTCTCTTCTTTCGTGTTCTCAGCCCCGGTAAGTGGCAAGTAGCTTGTAGTCATCATCGATAAGCCGGGACGAAAGGAACGGCGGACACTGAGGGCAGAGGTGAGCACGCCTTGTACAGTTCTCAGTCCAGAGTGACTGCAGGCCTCTCCCTCTGCCCACGGCCCAGGCCCCGTGGCCCGGCCTCTCGGCCGCTGTGCATCTCCTCTGTGCTGACTGTCCTTCCTTGCTTTGCTGAGGGGAGAGTGTGGGCAGAGAGAAGGTAAGCAGTGCAGTTCTGGGAGCTGAGGGAGAGAAGAAGGTGCACACCCCACAGAAAAGCTGGTTCATGAGGAAAGGAAGCTGGTGTCCAGAGCTCCCCATCATCCTTTTCTGTTTGTCCCGGAAGCTGAGTGAAAGGACTGGGCCGGAGAAGGACAAACCTCGTGTGATTGATGGCCTCCTGGTGACATGTTTCCCACCCTGGAATCATCTGGACGTGGGAGTCGCTAGGCCAGATGGAGAAGCGCTGGAAGGCGCTGCTGGCAGGTCGGAGGAGAATATGCCAGCAGATGAACTCCAAGATGTTCACTTTTCTTCCTCGTTTACAGGAAAGATGAGAGCCTTGGCTGTGGGCTCTGGCTGCAGTGTGGCTGTGGGTGTCACTGCGGGGTCCCGTTTTAGCAAGCAGACAGGACACAGAGGATTACAGGTTCGCCTCTTCCCCCACAGGATGCTATACGGACTCAGGGGAAGTTATGGCTTCCAGGGAAGCACCCATTATTACTTTAATTCTGTTTGAACTTAAGCAGCTTAAGTTCACTTGTGTGATTTGATGTCATTGGCACACATGCCTGGCCTGTGAGCATGCTGGGCTGATGAGGGGGCTCGATGACCCTGAAACTATGTGTGCGGAAAGTGTGAAGAGTCTCATTCTGAAAGCCATCAGTAAAGGCCACGGGTGAGGAAAAGCTGTTCACAGCTCAGGGATACTGGTTTCAAACAGAAATTTCTGCCCCTGCTGTGTCAGCAGAATGTCCCGCCCTCGGCATCTCACCCATTTTAAAAGTAAACAGGTTGTGGCGCAGGCTGAGAGCAACCAGAGATCAGAAATACTTGGACAGCAAGGAAGTGAAGAGGGGAGTGCACTGGTGTGGAGTGAGCAGGCAGCTCCACACAGCCTGGGGACATTTGCGACATTGGATTAATTAAGCTGTTTTGCTAGAAAACACTGCATAAAGAAAGGGTAGTCCACATTCTAATCTGCTTTTGATGGATTGAGTTAGAGCTTTCTTGCTTCTCCCTTAGATTTTCGTGGAAGTCCTGTTCTACACCCGGAGTCGCCCTCTCTGCCATTTGGAAAGCTGGCAATTAGTATCCAATAGTTTCTACTACCCTGTTTCCCCGAAAATAAGACAGTGTCTTATATTAATTTTTGCTCCCAAAGATGCGCTAGGTCTTATTTTCAGGGGATGTCTTATTTTTCCATGAAGAAGAATACGATATACATTTATTGTTAAATGAAAATAAAGGAAATTTATTACCTGTATACGGTACGGTAGTACGGTGTTGTCAACACAAACCAGACAAACTGTGAATCCTACAGTATCAAGAATTTACTCATTTATTCAGTGACAATCATGTCATCATCTTCTGGAACATCATCATAACAATCCAATTCCTGAATTTCCTGGTGAATTTCTTGTGACTCCATTTCTTTCAGAATCAGTGGACCAAATCTCTCATGTTTAGCAATAGCACTGTCTTTAAATGAGTACTTCTTGTCAAGGTAGCCTGCTCGCAGTGCATTTGCAATGCAACGGTCAGTGATTTTCTCCCATGAATTCTTCACCCAAGTCACAACTTCTTGCAGTTTAGGTTTCACAAAGTTTCCATGTTGATTTCTCTCCATTCTATTTTCAATGTAGTCATTAATTTCCATTCGCAAATTATCTTTGAATGGCTTGTTTATTGCAATGTCAAGAGTCTGGAGATAGGCCGTCATTCCTGTGGGAATCATTATCTGACCTATTTTTCTTTTGTGAAGAAATGTCTTCATGTCTTTAGCGAGGTGAGTGCTGGCTGCATCCCAGACTAGCAGACCTCCTATGGCTCCCTCGCATAACAAGCGGCAGCATTAAATCGACCCACTTCCTTATAACTGTTTGTGTGGCCCAGGTCTTTTCAGTTTCAAGAATAAAAATGCCCAAAACACATTCAATCTTTTCCTTCCTCCCCTTAGAAATGATTAAAGGTGGGATTTTAGTGCCATCCAGATGAATTGCCAAAATACAGGAAACACATGCACTTTCGTAAGCAGTGGAGGGAATGTACACTAAGGAGGCACCCCGCTGTTCAGTTGTTGTTTGTGATGATTGGCCCATAAACACTGCAGTTTCATCCATAGCAATCATGTTGGAAAGATTGTATTTAGAGAAGTCAGCATCATCAATAAAGGACTTGAATGCAAGTGCTCGCTTAATAACTTGAGTATCTTCCAACCTAAACAATGTTGTAGATCTTGTTAAAGACAGCTCACTGCTCTGAAGGAAATTATCCAGCCAGCATTGTGATGCTTTGAAATCTTCGGGGGCTATGTCAAACTGTGGTGCCATTGCAAGGGCAAATTCTTGGATCTGAGCCCTGTTCATAACCAAAGCCTTTGCTCTCCTTTCAACAACCCATTCACAGATCAGGTCTTCCAGCTCGGAAAATAATGGTTGCCAACCTGATCCACACTTGCGCTTTTTAGCATTTCCCTTGTCCACTTGTTCAATGAGGTTACCATACTCTGCTTGCCATTTTCGGACCAATCAATCGTATACTCAACATCTTCTCTTTGCAGAAAGCAGTAAGATTTTGGCCCCAAGAGTCTTCCACGATACCTTTCTTGTACTCCATGGAGTAGCTTTTTCTTTTTGCGCTCTTTTCTAGGGGTAAGAAAAAGGAATTGGGATATCAAGGTGAGGGGAGGGGGATCACTTAAAATGACACAGGGAGGATCAGAGGAGGGAATCAAAATGGCACAGGAGAATCAGAGAGGGGATTACCATTTTAGTAACCCCTTTTGATCCTCCTGTGTTATTTTGATTGTCCCCTCTGATCCTCTTGTGTCATTTTAAGTGATCCCCCTCCCCCCACCTCTGTGCCTCTGAACACCTTCACCAGACATCCCCCCTACCCCTTTATCAGACATTTACCCCCTGGGGACTGTCACTGGGCTTGCTGGGGCCTGGATCTGGGGTGGAGCAGGGTCTGCCACTGACTGAGAACCTTCAGTCATCATGAAGGCGGCCGCGAACATCAAGCAGTATCACCAGAGACAGACCAGCACTCACCACCTTCGCGGCGTTCCATCCACTCTAATCTTCCTGTTCTTCTACACGCATCTGCATCTTCGAAAGTCTCCTCCTCTCTCCCGCCCCTCGCTCACCGCTCACTCTGACCTCTGCTCCGCCTCCACACAGCATTGATGTCAGGACTCCGCGTAAGGACCCTGGTTGCTAGAGGCTAGTCAGGGCAGCCCTAGCGACCAGTTTATGGTAAATTAATTTTCATTCTGAGACAGGGCCTGGGGGCCTTATTTTTGGGGGATGCTTTATATTTCACTCAGAAGGAAACCTGTGAGTAGGTCTTATTTTGGGGGAAAAATGGTAGCACCACATTTATAGAGCAGCTCTGAGTGGTGAGACAGGTTAGAATTCTAGAGCAGCAGGAGTGGTGCTGTTTTACCACTTTCGTTTGGTTTTCCAGCGGAGCGTTCTCAGGCCTCCGTGGCCGTGGCGCTTCATCTGAGGCACGTGTGTGTGTTCAGGAGGCCTGTGGTCTGTATATGAATCCGAAAAGCTGTCCTGGCAAATCTGATGAATCACTTTTCTTCCAGACATGCACTTTGCTTTTTCCTTTCTGTTTGATTTTTCCATTATGAATACATAGAAACTTTTATGATATTTTCTGGGCATATATCCAGTAACCTGTTAGTAACTGTTATTATTTACAGTGAAGCCGAGAAGCAGGGCGATTAACTGAGATCAAAGCCAAGAAATAACCCGCCTCTCTTCTGTTGAGCCATGGTTCTGGCAAGCTAGTTCTTGAGTGCATAATAGACTTATCTCTGAGCATTTTTAGTCGGCTTCTTTTAGAATGCACACGAGTGGAGGATTATGGAGCCTGGGTTCTCTGCTAAAGAATAGAGATTATAATTTATAAATCCCAAATTCCTTTAAATAATTAAAAGGGAATCATCCACCACTTTTAACAAGTGGGGATGCTCTTTCGGGTCCTTCTGTGGCAGCCTGTAGTGGCGGTGTGCGAACACTAGGTGGCACACATTCAATGTTGCAACTCGAAAAACCTGCGCAGAGCCCACAGGGAAAAAGACAGTTTGTGGGGATAGCACTGCTCTCCGCCCAGTGATCAGAAAACTTGAGGGATGGGCACACCCTTTTTTTCTTGTTGGGGCAGGTGGGGGTATGAAAAGAGATGTTTCCCAAAACTAGTCATATCAAGCATACTGTGACACCAAGAAATTGCCTATAGAGCCTAACCCACTAACACGGGTGCTACTACAAAATACCTAAGAGCACAAATGACATTTTCATCCGGCCTAATCTCATGCTTTGATGACTGCTCAGGAAGATACAGAACCTGGGTCAGGCCTGCTAACGCCAAACCTGGGCCACTGTAGGTTGGCCTCTGCACGTTTAAACCATCAAAACCTGTCACAAAAACAGGTTTTGTGGAATAAAATTAAGTTACTCTGTCTTTGAAATGATAGTATGTTAATTTTGTACTATCCCTCTTTTCATCCTAAATAATTTAAACTGCTGAATTCATGGTGCACTGAGCTGTGACATTACAGTCCATCATGACAGTGGTCACTGCTTTCCTTGGTGTGAAACCACGATGACCTCAGCACCTGATAGAGGGGGACAGGAAGAGCCCGCCCAAGTCTGACCTGGAGGTCTTCTCGGCCGCTCGAGGTCAGATACGTTACCAACACTGGCTCCGAGCCCTCGCTGCAGCATGCTGGCAGAAAGTGTTTCACATTTGCCCACGAGGCTGGCTCCTTTCTTCTGGGTCCCAGGGGCTTATTACAGAAAACGTGGGCCACACCTGAACCTGATCGAAAGTAAAGCATGCCTGAAACCTCTTGCCCAAGGAGAACCACTGTTTGCGTTTGTGTGCAGGGCTCTGTCCATTTCTTCTAGCCCGGGGACTGGGCCCATTCTTAGGCACCAGCAGTTCCAACAGCTCCTAAGCCTGGTAGTAGCCAGACTTTACTGATGATACTTCTGATGTGTTACTGTCTCCTGGTCTTTCCCCCAGCCTGAAGCAGCCCGCCACCCTGCCATCTTCAGGATTGTTGATGAAATGTTCAGGTAAATGTTGCACTATTTCTGCTAATAATTGGTTTTAAAATGCTCCATTTCCAAATATAAATAAAAACTTCCTGTGGCGCTCTCTGGGTGTGTCATGGGGAATTAGTTTCTGATCCCATCTGACCCTCTGAGCTTTTTGGTAAAACCCAAATGTCAGTGTAAACTTAAAAGCCAATGCTTAAGAATTAAGATAATTTTCTTTATCTACCCTTTTTAAATTCTAATAATAATGGTAGAAAAAGAGTTGAACTAGATTTTAAATAAATACTCGTAGCACTTTTCTTGGCTCAAAATGAAGTGTAGCAGTGTACTCCCTTCACCACACGAGGGCTGACCAATCTTTTTAAAGGATTTTTTTCTTAAGATAAGGAAAAATAAGAAGAATAAGTAAATAATGCTTCTATTTAATAGAGTTCTTCTGAAAGTTAAAATCAACTATGTGAGCTGTCTTATAACACGTTGATTTATATATATATATATATATATATATATATATATATATATTATATATAATATAATATATATAATAATATATATATTATATTATTGGTTCTCCACAGAGAGGAAGGGAAAGGGATATAGAGTCAGAAACATTGATGAGAGAGAAACATCAATCAGCTGCCTCTTGCACACCCCCTACTGGGGATGTGCCTGCAACCAAGGTACATGCCCTTAACTGGAATCAAACCTGGGAACCTTCAGTCCAAAGGCTGAAGCTCTATCCATTGAGCAAAACCGGTCAGGGCAACAAGTTGATTTTTATTGGGCAAATCAGAGTGCTTCCTGGAAGTGCATTGATGTACAGGTGCAGAGAGAGAGGATTGGGCACAGGTGAGGGGTGCTGACAGCTGTGGGAGCTGCCTCTCTGGGAGCTTGTCTTGGGAAGGCTCTCTAGCTTCCACGGGGCTGCTGGCCCAGGTGCCTGCCCTCCTGCGCACCTGCACACCCCGCCCTGGGGAAGGAATGTTCACCACAGCAAACAGCCCAGCACGTGGGTGGGTCTAGAAACATACCAACTGTAAGCTAAATACGCATAGAAATAAGTCAGGATGTTGTTTTTATTGTTTTTATTTTCTTTTAGTCTTTATTGTTAGAAGGGTTACATAGGTTCTCCTTTCCCCCATTAACCTCTTCCAGCTCCGTCCTCCCTACACCCTGATGCTGTTCTTAGTTTAAAGCCAGCAGAGTTTAAATAAATACTCGTAGCATTTTTCTTGCCTCAAAATCAAGCTGAGCTGCCTTTCTGTTTACACATAAGAAAGGTTGGCTGGAAGATGGCGGCCTAGGTAGTCTCCTAAGCTGTCGCCTCATTAACAATTTAATTAAAAAAACAACTAAAATCAAAAAGGACTTCACCAAAACCTCAGGAAAACTGGCGGAGTGGAATAGCTACAACTAGAAAGAAAAAGAGAGGCTCACGGATCGGACTGGGAGCCGCAAAGCGCTAAGGTAGGGAGACGCTCGCACGCGGAGAGGAAGTGCGGCCGCCGAATGCCTGCCTGGTGGCGGGAGGGGGGAATTCCCGATTGCACGGAACCCTTTCCGAGTGTACTGAACCCCAACCCTGGCTGAAATTCCGTGGTCCCAGGCTCATATGGGTGGAGTCTGGACTGTAGAGAAAGGCACCCAGAGACTCAGAGACTGGGAGACCGGGGACCAGGGCCGCAGCCGGCAGGGTCTACAGTCATGCGCGCAAGTGAGTACACCCTGAGGTCTGACCGCCGCCTCTCCATAGGAAGGAGTCAGAAGCTCCAGGTCTGACCATGGAGGCTGCCACCTCTCTGTACAAGGTGGCGGCCTCTCTGTAGCGGAAGGAGTCAGAAGCTCCAGACTACAGAGACCAGCCCAAGTCCGGGCGAGCCCTTGGGGCACCCACGCTCTTGCTTGGGGAACCTGGGACAGTCAGGCGGAAACTCAGGCGAGTGCACAGGGGCAGGGCAGAAGCCAAGACTGTCAGTTCAGCCCTGAGACTCCGCCCCATCCAAGCTGAGCAGAGGCTTCGGCAGTTTTTCAAGTCTGATCCTATGAGACTGTCTCCAATACAGAAGTTATCCCAGAGTAGACACAGCTGATACCCACATCCAATTGGCCTGAAGGTCAATTCACAACAATAAAGACTTAGCTACAACAAGGCTGTGCACGCAGTCCACAAAGGGGAGCACTAAGAGTGTCTACCTCAGGTAACTGAGGAGGCTGACCCACTGGGCCATATAGGACACCAAACACACAAAGCCATCCTACCAACTCTGAAAAATAGTGATAATGCAGAGACAAGGAAATAGATCTCAAACAAAAGAGATGGAGGATATAGAGTTCAGAACTATGGTTCTAAGGTTATGCAAGAATATCCTAGAAAAGCTCGATAAACCCAACTAAAAAGTATATATAAACTGACTAAATTGGAAAATATTATGCAGAGATCCAAAGCAGAATGGAAGAACACAAGAATCAGGTCAAAGAGCCAAAAGACACTCCTCTGGAGAAGGAAGAAGAAAAGAGAATCCAGAAAGTTGAAGATAGTGTAAGGAGCCTCTGGGACAACTGCAAGCGCACCAACATCAGAATTATGGGGGTGCCAAAAGAAGAGGGAGTGCAAAATACTGAAAACATATTTGAAGAAATAATATCAGAAAACTTCCCTCATCTGGTGAAAGAAATAGACTTACAAGTACAGGAAGCCTACAGAACCCCAAACAAGAGGAATCCAAAGAAAAATACTTCGAGACACATCATCATCAATATGCCAAGGGTAAAAGACAAAAAGAAGATTTTACAAGCAGCAAGAGAAAAGCATTTGGTTACCTATAAGGGAGCACCCATAAGACTATCAGCTGATTTCTCAACAGAAACCATGCAGGCCAGAAGGGAGTAGCAAGAAATATTCAAAGTGATGAATAGCGAGAACCTACAACCAAGATTACTGTATCCAGCAAAGTTATCATTCAGAATTGAAGGGCAGATATAGAGCTTCACAGATAAGAAAAAGTTAAAGGAGTTCATCACCACCAAACCAGTATTATATGAAATGCTGAAAGGGGTGGAAGAATAAGAAGAGGAAGAATATCAAGTGAATTAAAAATCCGAGGAATAGAATAAACTGGTGAATATAATAGAATCAGGGGCAAAGAAAGGGAGTGGATAGATAATTATCAGGATGAAAGGGGTGTGGGGTGCAGAAAGAGACTGGATTAAAATTGCATATCCTATGGATGAGGACAATAGTGGGGGGAGGGGGTAAGGGCAGAGGGTGGGGTGGGAATTGGGTGGAAGGGAGCTATGGGGGAGAAAAAGGAGAAACAATTGTAATAATCTGAGCAATAAAGATTTATTTTAAAAAAAGAAAAAAAAAGAAAGAAAGGTTGGCTGGCCGAAACCGGTTTGGTTCAGTGGATAGAGCATCGGTCTGCGGACTGAAGGTTCCCAGGTTTGATTCCGGTCAAGGGCATGTACCTTGGTTGCGGGACAACCCCGGTAGGGGGTGTGCAGGACGCAGCTGGTCGATGTTTCTCTCTGATCAATGTTTCTAGCTCTCTATCCCTCTCCCTCTCTGTAAAAAAAATCACTAAAATATATATTTTTTAAAAAGGGGGGTTGGCTGTATGGAAGAAACCAGCTCCACTCAATCTCCCGCCACTTTGGTGGGTGTATTGATGGAGCCATTTCCCCCTTGGAAAAGCAAAAGGTCAGTTGCTGCTGCGTGTCTGGGCACACAGTGCACATTCTTGCAGCGCCCCCAGCCTGTGTGGAAAGGATGTGCAAGCTTAAGGATTTAAATCGCAGGCGGAGGGTGCTGTGCGTTCCAGGTGTAGAGACTCTAGAAAAGGGAGGGAGATTTCCCTGCTTCCACACCGGCACTGCTGCCCGGAGGGAGACGCTGCAGCAGCCTGTGGCCCAGAAGTGCCTCCACTCCCCCGTCCCCGTGGTTCAGGCTCACGTGTTAACAGATGATCATTCAATGCCTTTTGCCTGCCATTGCCCGCTCAGGTATGCGCTCTTGGAAACCGACGGAGCCCCAGAAGTGCTGGCCACCCTTCAGGCGTTCACGTGCTGCTTTGTAGAAGCTCTGGGAAAAGAAGACAACCAGGTTCGTTAAACTGCATGGATTATTCATTTACCCAAGACAGGAAGGTGCTCCGAGGAGGTGGCTAGTCACCAGGAAGGAGCATTTAATTTTCAGTGACTGATAGACTGCGTGCTCACAAAGGAAGCTGCCGAGTGTATGCCCCGGCAAAGGTGGAACTATTTTAATTGCAAGTAACGAGGTAGTTCCTGTCGGCCCTGTGCCCAGAGAGAGCATTTACCCACGGTGGTGGCAGAGCCCTGCCACCCCGCCCTCCCCAAGCTGTCTGCCCACCCCTCCCAGCTGGCAGGAGGCGAGAGGGGAGAGGCGTTCTGGGGTCTGTAGGGCACCTGCTAAGAAGGAATGCCACTTACTACAAAGCAATCCTGGACATTCTTAACTATTAGTGTTTCCATTCATGAGACCCAAGTGTGAATTGGATTCCAAGAGAGAAAGGAAGTAGTGAGCATGATAAGGGGAGAGTTGAATCATTGTAGAGGAGGAGCTAGAAAGGGCCGGCTGGGACTAAGGGGGGAGTCAGACACCATCAGCCAGGAGGCGGCCCAGGGCCTGCAGGGACCTGCTCGGCGGGGCTCCCTCCACAGAGACCAGGCGGTGCTGGCCAGGACCGCTGACCAGAGTGACCTGGGAACAGGCCCTTTCCGCCCAAGGGCTCTCGCCTTGGGGCATTTCACCAGCCGGTACTTCTCTGTGGTGCTCCCCTGTTCCAGGGCCTGGGCCCTGCTTCCCGGAGGGAGGGAGGGAGGGAGGGAGGGAGGGAGGGAGGGAGGGAGGGAGGGAGGGAGGCCATCCGGTCCCGGATGCTTCCAGCACTTGGACTTAGGAGAACAGCGGGTGGTGCTCCGCTCTGCTGGAGCCCCAGACAGTCTACACCAGAGAGCTGCTCAGGTTTATCGTTGCTGTTTGAGGCAGTGACACCTATTTATGGTGCATCTTTCCTGGACATTCTTAACTATTAGTGTTTCAAGTTAGCGTCTCAAGTTAGCTAGATGGAAGCAAACAGCCTTGTCGGTGGTGCGGGCTTGGAATTGGGGAGGTCTGCGGAGAGGCCCTGCTGGCTGGCCCTCGTGCTTGCTTTGAGGCGTAACTGTCAACACCCTCTGTCCTCCCAGTGCATCTGTCCCTTCCCCATGGGCCCAGCCGCGGGGAAAGCTCCCTCGCCTCGGGGAGCGCACCTCGGTGGGGGAGACGGTGAGAGAAGTGTTAGTGCGAGTCTGGCTTTTTGGTCAGCTTTGCTCCTCCTGAGTGCTGGCTTTGAGCACTACAGATTTGGACCCAGCTTGCAGTTGCTTTTAATTTATTTATTTTTTAATTTTTTTTTATTGAGGTTTAATTGACATATTCTAGTTGTAGGTGTAAAACATAATGATGAAATATTTATATATTCTGTGAGATGATCTCCGCAATAAGTGTGGGTAGCATGTCACCAAATATACTTACACATTTCCTTGTGATGAGAACTTTTAAAATCTACAGTCTCGGCAATTTTCAAACAGGCAACCTAATATTGTGAACTGTGCTGGTATATGATGTCTGCACAGTGCCTCCCCGTCATTTACTTATTCTGTAGCTGCAAGTTTGTACCCTTTGACCCCCTTTACTGATTTCCCCACTCCCTTTCCCCGCCTCTGTTAACCACCAGTCTAGTCTGTCCTCTTCATCTGAGGGCTTGGTCAGTCCTTTCCCCTTCCCTTCCCTTCCCCTTCCTTTCCCCTTCCCTTCCCTTTCCTTTCTCCTTCCCTTCCCTTCCCTTCCCTTCCCCATCCTTTCCCCTTCCCTTTCCCTTCCCTTCCCTTCCCTTCCCTTCCCTTCCCTTCCCTTCCCTTCCCTTCCCTTCCCTTCTCTTCCCTTCCCTTCCCTTCCCTTCCCTTCCTTTTCCTTCCCCTTCATTTCCCCTTCCCTTCCCCTTCCTTTCTCCTTCCCTTCCCTTCCCTTCCCCTTCCTTTCCCCTTCCCTTTCACTTCCCCTTCCCTTTCCCTTCCCTTTCCTTTCTCCTTCCCTTCCCTTCCCTTCCCTTCCCTTCCCTTCCCTTCCCTTCCCTTCCCTTCCCTTCCCTTCCCTTCCCTTCCCTTCCCTTCCCTTTCCTTTCTCCTTCCCTTCCCTTCCCTTCCCTTCCCTTCCCTTCCCTTCCCTTTCCTTTCTCCTTCCCTTCCCTTCCCTTCCCTTCCCTTTTCCCTTCCCTTCCCTTCCCTTTCTCCTTCCCTTCCCTTCCCCTTCCTTTCCCCTTCCCTTTCACTTCCCCTTCCCTTCCCTTCCCTTCCCTTCCCCTTCCCTTCCCTTTCCTTTCTCCTTCCCTTCCCTTCCCTTCCCTTCCCCTTCCCTTCCCTTCCCCTTCCCCTTCTTTTCCCCTTCCCTTCCATTCCTTCCCTTCCCCTTCCTTTCCCCTTCCTTTCCCCTTCCCTTCCCCTCCCCTTCCCTTCCTAATTGCACATATGGCATTTGTCTTTCTCCATCTGACCATTTCACTGAGCATAATACCCTCCAGGGTCAACCATGTTGTCACAAATGGCAGAATTTCATTTTTAATGACAGAATAATATGCCATCCTATACACACACAGGTCACCTTTTCTTTATCCATTCATCCACTGGTGGACACTTAGATTGTTTCCATGTCTTAGATGTTGCAAATAATGTGCCGTGGACATGGGGGGTGCATGTGTCTTTTTTAATTAGTGTTTTCATTTTTGTCAGATACGTACCCAGGAATGGGATTGCTGGGTCATATGGTAATTCTATCTTTCACTCTGAGGAACCTCCTCACTGTTTTCCATAGAGGCTCCCCAATTTCCATTCCCACTAACAGTGTGTAAGGATTCCTTTTTCTCTACATTCTTGCCAATATTTGTTATTTCTTGTCTTTTTTATGATAGAAATTCTAACAGGTATGAGGGGATATCTCATTGTGGTTTATTTGCATTTCCCTAATGACTAATGGTGCTGAACTTCTTTTCATGTACCTGTTGGCATCAGCATGTTTTCTTTGGGAAAATGTCTATTCAGTTACTCTGCCCGTTTTTTAATCAGATTGTTTGAGGGTTTTTTCTATTGGGTGGTATCAGCTCTTCATGTATTTTGGATGTTAATCCCCTCTCAGATAGATGTTTTCTCCCATTTCATAGCTGCCTTTTCCTTTCGTTGATGCTGTAGAAGCATTTGTTATGTAGCAGTGTTATATTTGACGTAGTCCCACTTGTTTATCTTTGCTTTTGTTCCCTGTGCTTTTGGAGCCAGATCTATTTTGAGCTAATATTTGCGTGTAGAATTGGGGTCCAGCTCCGTTCTTTTGCATAAGGCTGTTAGTTTTCCCAGCACCAGTTATTGAAGAGACTGTCCTTTCCACATTTTATTTTCGTGGCTCCTTTGTTGTCAGTTAATTGACCTTGTATGCGTGAGTTTATGGGATCTTGATTCTGTTACTTTGATCTATGTGTCTGTTTTTATGCCAGTTCCATACTGTTGAGATCACCATAGCTTTATAATCAAGTCTGAAGCCAGGGAGCATAACTCTTGCTTCGCTGTTTTTTTTCTCCAGATTGCTTTGGCTATTTAGGGTCTTTTGAGGTTCCATACCAATTTTAAGACTGTTTTATTTTTGTCGCTTTTAATTTAGAACAGCACCCTGACCGGGTTACATGTATCTGGTGGTGCATCCTAGTGGAGCAGGTGAGGGACCCAAAAAGACAGGAACTCATCACCCTCACCTTTCACTCCGAATAAGAGGACAGTGACCTCTTACATTTGCAAATGGCTACATATACGTATGTTATATCATTTCTCTTCCTAGGTTATTCCTGAGTGCCTGCCTTTCTTATTGGTAGCCATTATCATCATGGATGCCCTGCCTTCTTTGTGTGTCCATTTTTAGATCAATCATGATCATTGATGCATAGTATCCTTTGTCTTGGGTGTTCCATGCATCACCCTCTTTTTTCTCTTTGCTCATTCACGTATCCGTGCTTAATAAAATGAGTATCTGTGAACCTGACCCCCACACAAGATCTGGATTGATCAGAATCAGCCAGGTCCATGTGCTGCTCCTCTAGCCCAGCGTCGCCAGCCTTTCAGACCTCACGGACCACCGGTTGGCGGCCGCTGCTCTAGCCAAGGATGGGCGGGGGGGTCTGCTGTGTGCTCCACGGGGGGTGGGCAGTGAGCCCTCTCCTGGGTGCGGGCTTTCGGATGGCTTCCGTTTTCTCTTAGTGCTGCTCTTCACATTCTTACACTTTGGAGCAGAAGTGCTGGCTGTGAGGAATGCACAGCAAATCCATCCAGGTTCTGGATCTAGGAGTGGCAGGGTCTACCAACGTACTGGGCTATCTCCCACACGTGAAAGTACACACTTGGGGAAAATATTTGTTGTTGTTGTAACTCCTCACCTGGGCAGATTTTCCCATTGGTTTTTTAGAGAGGGTGGAAGGGAGGGGAGAGAGAGACACATCAGTTCAGTGGTCGGCAAACCCGCGGCTCGCAGTTTGCCACTGTATTGACTAATGAGTTTGCCGTCCACTGCACATCAATTGGTCTGGGAGGCGGCGCGCACCCCAGGTGCGATCAGCTCCCAGCTGCAACCTGGGCCGTAGCCTGGGAGGCAGCGCACACCCTGGTGCAATCAAGCCCCAGTGGCCACCCGGGCAGTGGCCTGGGAGGCGGTGCGCACCCCTGGCGTGATCAGCTCCCAGCTGCAACCTGGGACATAGGCCTGGGTTGTGGCCGCGCCCTCCCCCCATTCCTCTGACCTCAACCTCCCTACCTCCACACATGATTTGCTCCTTGCTTTGGCCTGGGCTGTGGGCCTGGGAGGCCTCGCAACGGCCTATCCCTCCCCTCCCCAGCGATCAGCTCCCGTCCACGGTCAGGGGTGTAGGCCTGGGAGGCAGCTGTGCCCCCAAGAGCTATCCCTTCCCTGGGGCAGCCTGGGGTGTCAGCCTCCAAAGGGCCTGCGCCCCCATGGAGTGATCCACACACACACCTATAGCCTTGGAATCTCCCTTGCCCCCAGCAGAGTGTTTAGAGACAGAAAGGAATAAAAGGAGAAAAGAAAGAAAGGACAAAAGATGAAACATCAAGAAAAAGAAAGAGAAGGGAAAAAGGAAGAAACAACCACATGATATCACCTTTCCAAGGTCTCATGAAATTCCTGTTTAAGGAATTTATTTTATGACACTTTTAGTTTGGGTTTACATTTTTACTGGTTTGTCAAGACCACGGCAGGTACACTGTCCAATATGTTAAAGAAAAAACCCTATCTAATAAAGAGGGAATATGCAGGGGAGGGCATTTGGGGGTGATCAGGCTGTCAGGGGAGGGCAGTTGGGACTATTAGACTGGCAGGGGAACAGTTAGGCATCAGTCAGGCTGGCAGGGGAGTGGTTAGGGGTGATCAGGCAGGCAGGCGAGCAGTTGGGACCAACAGTCCTGGATTGTGAAAGAGATGTCTGACTGCCTGCTTGGGCCCGATCCCATAGGGATTGAGAGTGCAGGTTGGGCTGAGGAACACCACCACCACCACCTCCACCACCACCACCACCCACCCCCCGCCCCATGCACGAGCCTCTAGTTTCTAATAAACTTAAATGGCATCCACTCTGTGACCCTGTAATTCCACTCCTATAGTATTTACCCAACAAAATGAAAGCCCTTGTACATAGAAAGACATAAATATGAATGTAAATCACAACTTTATTCATAATAGTTCCAAATTGGAAACAACCTACATGCCCAGCAATAGGAGAATTAATAAACAGATGATGGCATATTCATACAATGACTACTTCTAAACAATAAAAACATAATGAATTACACACAATAAGATGGATGAACCTCAAAAAGGCATGTTGGGCCAAAGAAGCCCAACAAAAGAATATATATTCTTATGATTCTGTTTATATGAAATTTAAGAATAAGCAAAACGAATCTCCCGTTGAAATCGGTGTTGGTGCGAGAGCAGGTGGAAGGTTGCTGTCACAGCCACCGGGCACCACTGGGGACAGGGATGTCAGGTCCCACTGGGAGTGGTGATCACAGGGGCTCACACATTGACCAGAGCTTGTCACTTCGAACCCTTAAAGCCGAGCACTTCACTGCTTCTAGCTTCCACCTCCACTTTATACAAAGTCCCGCAGAGCTGCTGTGCCCCTGCGGACAGGCTGAGGCCACGGCCGTGCGTGGCCTGGCGATGGTGGCTGAACACTGTCTCAGCTGCCTCGGAGACCCATTAAAGAGAAGGTTCCTGTGTGTGATTAGGCCCATGTGCTTACATAGGGACACCTGAGCAGAATGTTATGTTCCTTAAGTCCCAGATGCTTCTGTAAAAGATTGATTTTTCTGGAATGTATTTATAAGATTGCTGGAAGCATCTTTTATTTTTTTTTAATAGAAGAAAAACATTTTGACCACATTAGTACTAGTGGGTCCTTTTTGGGCTGAGGATGTGAGCATTTGTATTTTCTCAACACTCCTTCTAATCCTGGTGTTCACGCAGTTTTGAAATTTTTTATTCTATTCCAGCTGAAGTTTGCACTCAAGACCTACTTTCCTTATGCTCCTCCGTCTCTGGTCATGGCGCTGGTCCAGCACCCGAAAGGTATGATGTGGTTTCCGGAGTGCCCTCCCCCTCCCCTTGCTCCCTAGGAAACGGGGGAGAGGGACCCTCACCTCGGCACCCAGTCCGCTATGACAAGACCCTGTTAGGATCATTTACCAAAAGAAAGAAAACAGGGTGAGAAAAGGGCCTCTTGTCAAGTTTGATAGTCTGCCCCGGGCACCAGCCCTCTGGTGCCGCCGCCAGGCCCACCTAGATGCCAGCCAGCCTAAGACTCGGCTGAGTTAGAGTACAACAGTGTGTTTACTTGTATTTTGTTCTTCCTGCTCCATCCCCTTTGTTGGGAAAGGAAAGATAAAAGGATGAATGAAGCCAAGGAGGTTTGGGGGAAATTTCTCCTCACCGAGCCAGGGGAGGCCTGGGAGGAATTCGGGGAGTGTCAGACCATAGCCTTCTCTGACTTCCCGCCGAGGCCTCCCAGCTGGGGAAGAAATCCCGAGCCTCTGGATGTGTGTGGGGCACAATCATATATTCCGTAAGCCAAGTGGCCTTGGCCCCCACCGTGCCTGTGAGCTGGCGTTAGGGAGCATTTCAGGAGAGAGTAAAGCCTGAAATCCAAGGGAGGGGCGGCATCTCAGCTGCCAGTGGGAGGGAGGTCAGGGAAGAACAAGGAACCACTAACACCCTCTCTGGCCCTCTCGCCTCGGCTTTCCCTGAGACTTGGGGCAGTAGATCATTAAGGACAGCAGATGTCCCAGAGTTCCACGGCATTTTACACACTCGGGCTTCCTCTTCCCTTTTGCTAAAAGATGTAGATTCTCATCCAAGGTGACCCGTCCAACTCTGTCTTCTCGGAGGCTGGAGGTGGAGGTGGTGATGGGCCTGCCGGAACTCTGGGCAACAGTTTTGTGAAATGTAACCTGTGGAAACACGATGGGAAGACTATTAAAAAGACAGAAAAGTCAGTAATTCACCTTCCAGGGCTACACCTCACAGCTGGTCAGATCACCACAGCCTAAGGCCACCTGCGTGAGAAGCCGTGAGCTCCAGGAACAGTTCTGGAGTTGTTCATTTTAAGTAGGAACCTGTAAGCAAATGACCCAGGAGGTCCACGGGCCTGGGCTCAGCCTACCCCCTTTTCCTCCGTGCGATTGTCCTGGATTTACGTCCAAAGTAAGTAAATTCAGGCAGAAGTACAAGAGCCTCCTATGCTAGTTTCTAGAACAGTTTTCTGCATATTTTAGAAAAACAAAACAGTGCTATGTTCACAAATTGAAGTTTTTAATAATAGAATCTTCTGTTTGTCAGAAAAGATTTGATGCCCCCTGTAAAGTGCTGTGGGGCAAAAAGTGCTTCACTGATGAGCCCTGACTCCACCTGTAAGTGAGGGGACAGAAAGCAAGTCCCTAAACAACTAGTTCAGGAAGACAGTGGAAACACCACACATCCGGAGGCAGGAGTTCAGAGGAGGAGGGAGAGAATTCATGAGCCTTTATTCATAGCATTTGTGGAGCAGCAGTGGTCACTGTTACTTACGTTATCTTCCTCGTGTATTTACCTACAGAATCTTTCACTACATGCAAACATGGTAACCTTTCTCAGATGTTTCAAACTGCAGATGCATACTGACTCGGATGTGTTGAAAATCACAGGATGATTGTGAAACCAGAAAAGCTAACTCAAGAAAAATCATCTGTTTGTATATATGTTCCTAGCCTTTTCTTTACTATAAACCTGTAATCATTTTCTGAATTCATTGCCATCATAGCAAAAGTTGGGCAGCCCAGTCCTAATTCCTTTTTTACTCTTATTAGTCCCCACGTATTTTGAAATCACACATTGTTAGCGACCGAGGAGGGGCCAGGTGGGCAGAAAAGGGAACGCCTGGACCTCCGAAGGGCCTCGGCCGCTCGGGGCTTTGCAGGTTCCGCCTGATTCTGCTGCCGCGGTGCAGCTGGTGTGGCTGTCGGATCTTTCTCCCCTGGGACAGCATGAGTGCCGAGGGGTGGATTCCACTGGCCTCTCCCCAAACGCCTCCCACCTCGCTGTAGGCTTGACTTGTCTCCAGCTCCCCTCTGCTCTCCTTCCGCCCACAGACATCCCCCAGGGACTGCGGCTCCAGCCACTGAGGCGGATCTCTGAGATGCTCAGAGAAGCGGTGGAAGACCAGGCTCACGGGTGAGCACACACTGAGGACCCAGGTCGGCCCCACCTGCGGTCTCCCCGTCCTTCCCTTCCCTTCCTTCCCCTTCAGCTGGGCCGATGGGAAGGCGCCGATCTGTGGCCATCCCAACGTCCGCACACACGTGGATGTGTAAAGCCTTGTGCGGCTGAGGTTTCTACAGGCACGAGCATCAGGAACGGATCCCTGAGGAAAAGCAGCCTCTGGTCCCCGGCTCTTCTCCCCAAGGGAGGGATTCCGAGCTGCCCCTGGCTGGCGGTCAGTGTTTCCGTTCCCTCGGGGACCAGTACCTCATCGGAAAGGCAGAAGTCCACCCCGAGTTATGATGTTAAGTACCTTCTTATGTGTGTTACTGTCCTGGAAGCTTTCGCATTGAAGCTCCACGTTCTTTGTAACGTAACACCCTTCGGCTTCCTCTTCAACTCCTGGCTTTTGGAGTGTGCTTAGTCTCTTCTAGCCTTCAAGGCTGCCTGTATTTGCACCGTTGCCACTTTTCCCTCGGGATTTCCTGAACCTATCACTGAGCATCTCAGGTGGCGGGCCGTGCTGCTGGTCCCTCCCGGAGCCGGCACTCGCTCCACCCTCCACCCAGACGCCCCGACAGAAGAGGCAGGAAGGACTGGTGGCCACGCTGGGATTCCAGTGTGGGCCACAGCAGTGCCCACACACCCTGCGCTCCCTGCCCCCGTTCTGGCCGCCTCTGCTAAAGAGCAGAGCCCAGATCCCAGCCTCCCAGATGCTGGCCTAACCTGGGTCTGCCTTAGCTAGCTTTGGGGTCCACCTGAGGGCGGGTCCTTCTCAGGCTGGCGCTTTCTCGGCCCACATGGGACCGCCTAGCACAGGTACTGGTGGCAGACAGGGAAAGTGGCCCGGCCCGTCTCAGTAGTGAGGGCCTGGGCCCTGGTCCGAGCCTGCAGCTCACCTGGGAGCGGGAGCCTGAGCCCCGCTGCCCGGCAGACCCCAGGGCAGGGCCCCCGGCCTTTTCCTTGCTCTGGGCGCATACCACAGCCTCCCTCACTGCAGGACCCGGGAGCACAGGCCCACATACCACAGCCCCACATACCACAGCCCCACTGCAGGACCCGGGAGCACAGGCCCACATACCACAGCCGCACTGCAGGACCCCGGAGCTCTTGCTCTCTCCGGGTCCTGGAGCTGCCTTCAGAGCATTTCCTCAGCTGTCGCCAGGAGAGCTCATTGCCTGCCTGGGGCTGCCCCGCTCAGGTTTTCCAGGGGCGCCGTTAACCCCGTGGCACGGAGGGTCCTCACCTTGAGCTGGCGGCCCTTTCACAGCTGCCGCAGAGCCCAGTTCTTAGAGAGCCGAGGCTGGAACTTCTGGACAGAAAAGGAGGCCATACTCAGCTCGTTAAAAATGCATAATTGCCGGGATATCGACCAGAGCCCTGTGTTCTGTCAGAAACACAGCAGCACGTTTCTGCCTGTGCCCTTCCTCTGCTCCTCACTCGGGAGCACCTGGGGCTGCTTGTGGCCGGGAACCCCATCGCAGGCAGGAGGTTCTCATCTTGCACCATCTGTGCTAGTCCCGGCCAAAGCCTGCCTTCCCCAGGGGATGTGAGGACTTGAGTGTCTGGGTTCTCCGGGCACCGGACCTGGAGGGGCATGCCTCTGAAGGCCTGGTGGCGGGGGGCCGGGAGCCGGTCTTCTGAGGCTCCGTGCTCTGTGTGCGGCAGTGGTCGGAACGATGGGAGCCAGCCGTTCGCGAGCATTACTGGGCTTAAGAGCCAAAGGGAAGGAGACCAAGCGGCCTGGCTGCCATGTGTTTTGGTTCTGTTCCAGGTCCTCCGGAGGCCCCTTTGAGAGCTGGTTTTTATTCATTCGCTTTGGAGGATGGGCTGATATGGTGGCTGAGCAGTTACTGATGTCAGGAGCTGAACCCCCGGAGGCCCTGCTGTGGCTCTTGGCATTCAGCTACAGGCCACGTGACGGGAGTCAGCCGAGAGCACAGACCATGGTGGGTGGCGTTACGCGGTGTGGGTGGCATCCAGGGTGGGCCTTTCCTGAGCTGGAAGGATCCTACGGGAAGGGGGCCCAGCAATGGGTTTGGCTTCCGCTAACCCCAGGTACCTAAGTGTGAGTGCTCCCAGTTCCTATGGCAGCGCCTGGATGTCCTCTGGGGGGGCAGGGGAGGAGCTTTCCTGTATCCAGCTGCCGCTCTCTGCCTCTCTGGGAGCACCGGGGGGAGGAGTGCAGCCTGTGCCCAGGCCTCCTCTCTGTGCTGGCCCAGCCGCCTGGCTGCCCTCGCACAGCCGCCGGCCCAGGGGATGTTTGGCCACTCGTCTGAGGAGCTCTGTCTGACCAGGCCTGGCTGAGCCTGCTTCCGCCTGCACTTCCTGCTTTCCTGGGTTCACCAGCAGACCTCACACTGCCGGCTTTGTCAGAATTCTCATAAGTAATCACATGCTATTAACCACTTTGCTTCTGAAAAGGGACTCGGTCATTTCCTAAATGACAGGGCAGCTAAACACAGGCTGGGCAGGGCTGTGGCATCAGCGTAGTTATTTCGTGTGGAATATACTAACTGCAGGAAGCAGTGCTCTGATTAAAGGCATTGGCACCTGCCTCGCAAGCATTTATTTGTTGGTTTTTAAAACTTAGCTGCCAGCGCTTCATGCTGATTCTAATAATTACAGGGAACGGTTTCACTGGGCCGAGCGCTCTGCCGTCGCTCCGTGTCCTGTTGTTGGAGCCTCACAGCGGGGCAGAGCCGGCTGAATCTGATTGGCTAACGGCTCGCATGCAGTGGGAAGAAGAGTGGGATTTAAAAAGCTGAAATTTGATGATAATATATTTTGGATAAAAAATAGAACACTATTTAGAAATTAACACAACCCACATATGCTATCCGATTAGAAAGAAAGCCTATTTCTTCCCTCTTAAAATATCACATTAAATTAATTAAGGAAATTGTTAATTTGTTTTTATCATCTTATGCTTAATAATAATTAAAATATATGAAGCTCTGTTGGTTTCTAAAGTCCTTTTTTAAAAATATATATTTTATTGATTTTTTACAGCGAGGAAGGGAGAGAGATAGAGAGTTAGAAACATTGATGAGAGAGTCATCAATCAGCTGCCTCTTGCACATCCCCTACTGGGGATGTGCCCGCAACCAAGGTACATGCCCTTGGCCGGAATCAAACCCGGACCCTTCAGTCCGCAGGCCTACGCTCTATCCACTGAGCCAAACCAGTTTTGGCTCTAAAGCCCTTTTATATGTACTTCATTTTATTCGCTATAAGCCAAGTGGGTAGGTTATGTGTCAGATTCCATGTTGATCATAGAAACTGAGTTTCACTTTTTACTGTTGACAGTATTACATATGTCCCTTTTTTCTCCGTTTTTCACCCAGCCGCCACCCCTCCCCAGGCCTTCACCACCAATGATGCATATATGACCTCTTCCCACCCACCCACCCCGCCTTCCCTCTGAGATTTTGCAGTCTGTTTCATGCTTCTATGTTTCAGAATCTATTTTGTTCATCTGTTTATTTTGTTCATTAGATTCCACATGAGTCAGATCATGTGATGCTTGTCTTTCTCTGACCGGCTTAGCATGGAGAAACAAACTGTCCTATAAGATTTACTTTCTGGAAAGTTCTGCATTGGCACATCTTTCCCTGTTAGTGGATCCTTTCCATACTGAAACCACACATAGCTTTCTCTATGGTGCTCCATCTGTGTCCTTCCGGCTGTGCTGTCGGGCACGTCTGGAGCTCAAGGTCAAGAAGCAGGAATCACTGTCTGCCCGGATGTGCTCCCAGCCAGGTCCTCGGCCTTGGCCGCCTGGACTTGGTCACGATAAAAACAAGAGAGGTCTGTGTTTGTCTGCCCTTAAGGATTAGGCGGGTTCATGCTCCAACCCTGTCCTTCCGTCCCTAGGAGTTACCCTAAGGAATCAGAGATCATACAGATACAATCATCAAGAATAATCTCACAGCATCGCTTTTAATTACAAAAACTGGAAGTGACCTAAACTTTCAACAATAAGGATCTTGGCTAAATATTGTGGTATATTCCAAATACGGGGTACATTCTGCCATGAAAAATCATGTTCCCCAAGAACAGGTGCTGTAGGTCTGGTGAGCTGCTTCAAGTGCACTGTGAAGAGCAACGGAGAACCAGACGGTTGGGTAGTGAGGGCTGTGTCCACATGCAGAGAAAGGCAGGCATACATAGGAAAAGGATGGAAAGGCTATAACTCTAGTTTTTAACAATGAGTCTTTTTAGCTGGTGGAGTTAGGTCATTTTCATTTTCCCTTTTTACATGTTTAATTTTCCACAGTGAGCATACATACATTTTCATAAAGCAAAGAATTCTTAGAAAAGAGTTTCTCTTTCTCCTGAAACAGTTAGAAATCTTCGTTTTGGGGATATCAGAAAGGCACTGGGGGAGCCAGGCTAGGATGGGGTGCCGGCAGGAGGGCAGGCACGGAGGCTGAGCTCCTGAGCCTTGCAGGGTGCAGACCTCATGCCTCAGAGCTGCCACCGATGCCAGCAGCCAGGCGGCAGGCGCAGCCGCAGGAAGGGAGGCCATTTCTCACGGTCTGGATTGTCGCGGGCGCTCACAGCACCTTGTGTCCTGGAGTTTATGACAGCCTTCACTGAAGGAGCCTTACATCCAGAAAAGGGACTCCCACAAAACCCATACATTGGTCATGGGGATTCTCAGAAGAGGCCCAAGTTTCTTTCGTTTGAAACGTAGCTGTTGGCAGGCCTATGTGGCATTTTGGGCTTTGGCTTTCCATTTTTCCTTCTTTTCCACGTCACAACTAGACGTACCATTCTCATAGCATTCAGAAGCCTCAGCATGAAATCAGTATTTTTAATGCAAAACAACTCCAGACCTATCACAATCACCTTTAGTATGTGGATGCCACAGACTTGTGACCTCTGCTTGGGCTTTAAACATGTATGAACAGATGGTCCAGCATCTAGAACAGAACTGTGTGTGTGCGTGTGAGTCCTCCCCACCCTGCCGCAGAGACGCAGAGGGAGCCGCTCCGCAGACAGGCCGGCAGCGGCGCACGGCTCCCGCTGATTTGTGGCCCTGATAGCGAGCGGGTCCTCAAGGAGCCTTTTGTTCTTTCCCCACAACATGAGACCTGACTGCACTCTGCTAAGGGCTTCTCTCTGTTTCTTTTCATACAAGAAAAGGTCAGGTCCTGGCCTGGTGCCCAGCTGCTTAGTGAGCAAGACGAGAGAAAGTCAAGAAAATTCCATTACGCCCACTGGGTTTGTTTGGAGCGATGTGGAAACCCAGACACGGGCGGCCTCACCCCCCCCCCTCCCGCGGGCCCTGCTCCCTTCTCCGAGTGGATGCCTCCCCGTACCAATAAAGCCCAGAACTGTGTATGTCTCCACTCCTAACCTCTCCCCTTTGGAATGCCCTCCCAGGCAGAGGTGAAGGCCGTGCTCGGCCCCCTCAGGACGCTGCTCAGAAGCCCGACCCTCTCGGCCAGGGACCTGCAGGCAGCAGCTGGAGAGCGTCCGGGGGGGCCCTCCAGGCCGCTGGCCTGTGGGCAGCTCATCAGGCACCTCCTCCTGACCTTCCTGCTCTGGGCGCCCGCAGGCCACGCGATTGCCCGGGAAGTCATCAGCCACGTAAGTGTCCCCGTTTTTAGCATTCTAACTTTCATTCGCATTTTGCCCACGGGCCCGGCCTTGGAAGGATGTGTGTACCAGGACGCTGTCCACACACGGACGGCCAGGTAGGAGGTGGACCGCGGGGACGGACCCCAGAGCCTGCCCCGGGCAACACCGTGTCCCACAAGAGACAAGGGGGGCTCAGGAAGAAGCCCTTCTCTTTACAGCCTCTGGTGCCTTCTCTGGGGGCCCCTGGCCGGGCGGCTGCCTTTTAGCTGGGGTGCCAGTGCCGCCTTCTCCGCCGTCTCCGCCCTGGCCTCGCACAACCCGCTGCTCCTGGATCCTCCGGGGCCAGCAGGGGGCTTGAGTCAGAGTTTCCACCGTCTCACCGTCAGACGCCTTGCCTTTTCCCGAGCTGCGGCTCTCTGCCCCTTCTCCCCGGGCCCCAGCTCCATGGCCCTGCTCTGCGCCTCCGATGGGGACAGGCCCCCGCAGCCTGTCTGGGGTCCCCGTCCCTCCTGCCCGAGGGCGCCTTCTCTGCCCGTGGCCCCCTCGGAGCTCCCCTCGCTGGCTCCAGTGCCTGCCTGGCCCGGGCAGTCTGTGGGCTCCCTGGGCTGCACCTGCCAGAGGCCGTGTGGAGAGGGCGAGGAAGCTGTCCCTGCTGCTGTGGCTCTTCACATTCTGTCCAGGGTTCAGTATAAACTGACCCTCACAACAAATACACAGATTACTATAACATCAAACAGACAGCTGCTTAATGGGGCTTCTGTCTGAAAAGCCACAGTAAACTCTGCAGCTAAACTGTAAGATTCTTGCCTCCCTTTTTTGCTGAATTGGCATTCTTGGGAAAACACTTACCACCAACACCAACAACTCAGTCTCTTGAGGCCGCATTTAGCAGAACTCACAATTCCTGCTTCTCTCACAATCAGGTGTTAAAACCTTAGGAGCCTTTGAAGCGCAGTGGGCCCAGTCACTGGCCCAAGGACGCCATTTGTAAAGCTGTTTGTGTGAAAACAGGTGGCGTGTTGCCTCCAGCTTTCCTGATTCTCAGACTAGTGTGAGTGCGCCTTTGCAGAAAGTCAGCCCCCCTTCCTGGAGGGCCTTTGCTCCCCACAACAAGTGACCCCAACGCTGCACCACCACCACCCCCATCCCAGGACACAGTGCTGTGGCATCTGCAGGAGGGGGCACCTGCGGGAATGCCGCTCCCCTGGGGCCAGCCTCCGAGAGCAGGCATGCCCTGCAGTTGCCCTCGGAACAGCTGACGGGAATGCGCTGCCTCAGCAGGACTGTGTCTGGAAGGGCTGAACTTGGCTTCTCTTGTCCTCATTCAGATGGCTCAGACTGAGGAGGCAGCCAAGGACACCATCGGCTTCCTTGACCGGACCTTGTACCGATGGGATCGTCTCTGCACGGAGGCCCCGGCACCGAGACGGCTGGCCCAGGAGCTCCTCGCAGAGCTGTGCGCGCGTCCAGCGCAGACCCGCTGACCAGCAGCGCCCTGCGGGCCGGGGCGCGGGCCGGGCCCTCTGTGAGTGTGACAGCCAGCCGGGCCACCCCTGCCAGGCCTGCCAGCGGAATGCTGCTCCGTGAGACGCCCCTTCGCCCACTCAGCCAGGTCTCCTCGCTGATGACTGGAGTTTACGCCTTTAGCATTCACCTGACCATCTCCGCTGCGGGTCAGAGAATCACTAAGAAGGCTCTGATGGGAGAGCCGACTTTTATTTCTTTTTCCTTACCAAAACAAGATGCACAGCTGTTATCCAAATGTTTCAGTCTTTGGACCAAGAGATGGGTCATGAACCACTGTTCAGTTCAGACGTAATTTTGCCCCTTCCCCAGCCTGTTTCAGACGTCAGTAGTTGTGGCTGGTGTTCCTTTGAGAGAGAGCACTTTTCCAGGTCGCTGGGGCAGGAGCGAGTAGGACAGGCCCCTGGTCCACGCCACCTGCCGTGGAGAGCGACCCGGCCAGCCACCACGGGGAGCCAGTCTGTGCTGAACACCGGCTCCCGCCACGGCCGCTGCCCGTGGCCTCAGAGCCGCTGCCCAGAGCGAGGATACGCCCGGAGACACCAGGAGAGGGTGTCAGCAGTCTCCTTGTTAAGTGAGCTGGAGATGGGAATTTCTAATAAAGAATTGGTAACCCCAAGGTTAATATTATTTCACATCAGTTAACGAGTATTTCTCTTCAGGTTTATTCTCACTTTATCGAATGTATGCTCTTCTCTGTGCCTCCTGTGTGTCAAGTAGCCAGGACTGTCTGTCCACTGTGACTTACAGACTGTAATCTCTGGCGCTCCCTCGGGCGTGGCTCCTGCTGGAGTGTGGTTAGCGTCAGTGGCCTGTATTAATGCAGGGAGAGCAAAGGAAACCTGGCATTCGGGCTAATCAATGAGGCAGCAGAAGCCTGCTTTCCTCGGAAGTTGCTGCATTCATTGGCACCCATGGGGTCACAGCCCAGCCCAAAGGGGGTGAACACCCCCTGCTCCCCTGTATAGGGAGGAAGGACCTGCTCCTTCCTCCCCACCCTCTCGTCCAGACTGGGCGAGGTGAGCACATGCCCCTGGGAGCCAGGAGGCAACCGCAGAGGCCTGTCAGTCTAGCCCAGGAAAGGGATCGGATTGGACAGAGGGCAGAACCCCAGAACAGCTAGGAAGCAGACTGGGGAGAGGGTAGGCCTCGTGCGAGCCCGGAAAGCTTGAAAAGTTGATTGGTTATTTTGAAAAAGCTCTTGGTCCTTCCCAAACCAAAAACAATACAATCCCAGCTAACAAAGAGCCCTCCTCCCCTTTCTCTCTCTCCCCCCACTCTTCCCTCCTGGTAACAGGCACTGGCCCCTTTGGTTTGCTTCTTTTTCCACAGCAACCATGTGGCCCCAGCAGCTGCCTGGGGCCTGCGCACAGCGCCCGCCAGCCAGCCAGGTGAGGACAGGGACATGGACTAACCACGGAGCTCCGTGTCTGGCCATTGCCCTCTTTCTGGTCTGGATGAAAGCAAGAGGGGCTGTTCCCACAGCAGGAAGGATGGAGATGCTCTGGGAACCAGGGCAGCCTTCTCTCCGCCTCGATGCCTCTTATCACTCAGCCTCACTCTCCCACCGGGAGGCTCCCCAAAGCTTTTCTCAAGACTCCATGAAAGGAACAGTACAAGGCAAGTGTTTTTGGATTCGATAGAGGTTGAGCTTTGTTTCAGTAGATGGATCCATGTGAAGATCTGGAAAATTCCAGTAACTTTTAACCTGAGCCTGCCTTTTGTTACAGTATGAAAGGTATAGTATTAAAATATTTGATCACAACTGCCATCATCATCATCATCACTTCCCCACGCTTCAGCTGGCGTTGGCGCCTCCAGTGTGGACTCTGCCATGGAGGCTGTGACCATGGCAGAGTACTGAATTCGATAAAAGAGGAAGAAACTTTACTATAGACACTTGGTTTGCATGCTTAAGGAATTAAGGTTTTAGAAGGTATTCTCTTACAGTTTTTGCTTGATGTCATTATAGAACATAACCCTTGGTTTCCTGAAGATTTTGAATGTTTGGGGAAAAAATTGGTCAAAATTTGAAAAAAGCTCAACAGCAGGGAAAAAATTTGCCTCCAAACTCTCTTTGTGGAACACAGTATTGCAGTTTCTAGAGCCTTTTAGAGAGACTCAGGAGGATAAACCTTCTCCCCTCGCACCCTCCACTCCTAAAGAGGAGCAAAAAAAAAAAATTGGAGGAATGGCCTTCATGGCCGCTCCGCCTCCACGTCCCAACCCTGGAATGTTTAGCTCGCTGTTAATGAAATCACCTGTGCAAAGAGCCATCCCAGAAGGATTACAGGAGAAATTATGAATAATATTTCTGAAGCATTCTTGGCTCCTGATGATTGGTATTCTCTGGCTCCTACATCTCTGGATGGAAGAGGTCATTTACTGTGGAGGGGAGAATTTTTGGAGAAATGATTCGAGCATGTCAGAATATGGGGTCAGGCACTTTTCACGGATGCTACAGAATAAACCAGACTGTTTCTTCTTTTAAAAGATGCCAAAAATGACACAAGGAAAATATACAGGCTATATTTAGGCAATAGGATTGTTTCCATAATAATGATAGTTCTTAAATAATACTGTATTGCATTCCAAGGTTGCCTCCCAAATCTTGGAGGCACTCCTGTTTTTATAAAATAAAATAATACTTTAGCATTGAAGCCACTAAAAGTCAACAAGTTATCTGTGCTACAATATTTACAGAAAGAAAATGCTTTGGACAGTAATTAGCTTAGAAATCTTAAAGTTGCTAGAACATAAATAATCAAAATAGCTAAAATAAAGAATTTGTGGTAAAGCTTTTCAGTAATAATATATCAATGATAAAGGGTCAGTCGCTCTTCTCCATGTAAAGGTGGAGAAGCTGGCGGCGGCAGGAAAAATGTGGCAGTTTTAAAATTCCCCTCCCCCTACCTTTTTGCTAGAAACAGAATTTTCCAAAGCCTTTGGTAACTTAAGACTTTAGAACGTTGCTAAATTAAATAAAAATTATTGGATAGCTGGGTATTTTAAAATAAGATACTAAAATATTAATCTAAATTTGCCTCATATGAAAAAAATCTAGAGGACAGAATTTAATCTATTTGAATATGCCTTGTATTTTAATTGAAATATATTCTCAAAAATGTAAAAGTATTAATTAGAGAAATGTTAAGTATTTAACTTGCTACCTGAAATTAGACACTTCTAAGGAAAAGCACAGAAAATGCATTTCTTCCAATAAGATGGAAATTAATAAATTTTAGAGACTGTTCAGAACTATTTTGAAGCTAATAAATGTCTACACCCCGTTTTCCCCTTAGGAAGTGACTCTGATTTATCTTCATAGAAGATTCCCCCAGACAAAGGGAGGTAGAGGCAACTAGAAAAGACCCCAACCCATTTTTGGTTTTTATTTTTGAATCGTCCATTGGGAATATACTGAAATTCTAGAGAGGGGCAGTTCCCAAACCAGGGACAAAAGACATTGCTTTGGTAATTTTTAATGCTGGACATTCTCTGGTGTAAACTTTTAGTGTGTTCTGCATTCCTGTGTAAGAGTGTTCATGTTTTTGTCTCTTTGTTGTTGTTTGATTTATTTAAAAAAGAGGCAAGTCCCACCTTGGGGAAACCTAGTTATGTATGGTGGGGTTGAAAGCGTGAGAGACATTATAAGAACGTCCCAGCAGCTGCCGAGAATTCTTAATTTGGGGGGCTCTTCTTGCTCTCCTTCTCAGGGCTCAGCCTCCAGAAACAGCTAGCAAGATTTCTGTTTGTCTGCAATATAATTTTGACTGTCTTTTAGGGATTTTGGTTTGCTCTTCCCTTGTTTATTGTGAGAATAAACAAATAATCTTTTCTGTCAAAGAACAATTTAGACAGCCGTCATTTTGGACTTTGTGACTTGGCAGCCGCCATGTTGGCTACATGGCTTGCCGCTCCCCTTGGGGCTGCCATCTTGAAACAGCAAAGGCCAAACCCCTTCCTCTGAATTAGCCAATCGGGAAAGACATGCACCTGGGCTCCAATTAAGAGCAAGGGACAGTTCACATGCACTGTTAAGGCACTCTGCTTAAGAAAGGAACTTGCAAAGATTCAGAGACAATTTCAAACAGGAAACTTTCAGGGAGGTAGCATGTGTCCAGTCAGGGACACTGGGCAAGCCAAGAGTCATGATTCCCTGTGGGGATGTCTGCCATTGATACTCTGGGTATTTGTGTTTCACAGATAGGGAGTTTATGAATTATTTTCAATGCTCAATACACTGCTTGCAATATGCCATGTGCCTCATTTTTAAATCTTACATATTATTTATTCTTTTTTTAAAAATATATTTTATTGATATTTCACAGAGAGGAAGGAAGAGAGATAGAGAGCCAGAAACATCCATGAGAGAGAAACATCAACCAGCTGCCTCGACCGGAATCGAACCCGGGACCTTTCAGTTCACAGACCGATGCTCTACCACTGAGCCAAACTGGTTTTGGCAAGGGATACTCTTTAAAAATATAATTTTAAGCTTAAGTAAAAGGAGAAATTTAAAAATTTTGAAATCTCTTCTGCTAATATTTATAGGGTAAACTAAATATTGTTAAAATATTAAATCTGACAATAATTACAGTCACCATAAATGAAAAATTACTTGAAATATATAGCTTTGTGGCAGTGTTTGTTAAGACCTCAAAAAGCAACCATGTTTGTTATATTTGTTGCTTGGTATAAGAAAGAAAAAGATTTTTTAAATGAAATTCCTTAGGTATGGCATAGAAATTATTCTGGAAGGAAATAAAGGGCAGTTTCCTTCAAATGTCTGGAAAGCTATAATTAAAAGTCAATATATTATTTCAAAAGGAAAAGTAAATGATTTGTGTTTTTGCCTCCCTGACAAAACTTATGTAATATTACTCAAAGGCTAATAACAGAAATTTAGTATCATTTACTGTCCATAACGTAGGATAAGTAAAGTTTTTTTTAAAATCTTATTTCAGATTGATTTGTCAATTAAAATAAATGAATATTCATAAAAATGTTGTTGTACTGGGCAGGAAACTGTTCCTGAAGCATTAACTAATTTTTTCTAATGGTTTATCTCATAGTTCAAAAACTGATTAACATGCAATGAATCCAAAGCAGTCATATTTGTGCATAAAATTAAAAAGTTATCAAGACTGCATTGCAAAATTTCCAAAAGCCTCTTAATATTATTTAAGTCAAAAAAGTAAAGGGGATAGTGGAATAATCCCCTGTGAGTAAATTATATCAAGAAAAATGTTTACTTTAAAAAGTATTTTTCACTTGTAATGCTGAAGACAAAACACCCATGAAAACACACATGGTATCAAATAGGCCAAAGGAAAATGGTTTGGGAACAATGAAAAGAAAGGATCCCAAGTCTGGTTTATAGAAAAGATTCTTTTATTAACCTTTAGTCGAGAATATGTTTGTATATTTCCAGAAAACTCCTCCAAGCCAGTGTGGATTCCTGCAACAACGGATCCCAGATAGAAACTGACCAGATTGCTCCAACCACGAAGACAAGAGGAGAAACAGTCCAGAGATGGAAGATGGTGAAGACGCCTTGCCATACTAGCAGTCAGCAGCTGTGCGTCACTGCAGGTTGCCCAGGACCAAGCCAGAGAAGGTCGGACCTGCATTGTCACTGTTTGCCCACCATCTAGAACTAGCATGTCATTGCTGGAATGTACACATAAGGAACTGTTGGACATTGAAAATGGGATTCAAATAACTGTTGGCCCAGAAAGAAACTCACTACAGACTGATTCATTTGCCTCTCAGCATAACCACTATTGCTTTGTCTCATTTTTGTTCTCATGTTTATTTCCAGTCTGCAGATGTGGAATGAAGAGTCTTGAAAGGACTTGAACTCTTCAGGCGACATTCACTTTTCATTATTTTTTAAGGAAAAGAAACAGGGGAGATGTGGGAAACTGCCTACTGTCTTCACTAGCAGAGAGGTGTGGACAAGGATCCCAGAATGCTGGTGACCCTTGACCTCTGGCAAAGGTCAGAGCTATGTTTAGTTGAGACAATGGTAGCTGAAGCAACTTTCCCACCAGACAGTCATGTAAATCTTACTGATAAGAGAGTCTGCCTATTATTGGAAACTGCCTGGCTATAAGTGTAACCCAAATTGAATAAAAAGATGGCAAGGCCAGAGCCCAAGTAGAGTCCTTCATCTTGAGCTGGGCTTCCGCCTGGTCCCCCAATATTTCCAAACTATTATTTCTTGTCTTGTCTTTCATTTGTGTGTGGCCCCTCTTCTAGAGCTTAAACCCTGAACCATGCAGGATGTGGGAATTCACAGTGGACACCCATTCACACTGTATTTTTTAAAAATCTTTATTGTTGAGAGTATTACAGATGTCCCCCTTCCCGCCACTCCACCCAGTTCCCACCCTGTCCCAGGCCTTCACTACCCTACTGTCTGTGTCCATAGGTAAGATCTGTGGTTAATCTCTTTTCATCTCACCCCCTTCCCTCTGAACGCACACTGAGACTGTGTGTAGGGAGAGGGTTATAGCCCTCCCTTATAGGTAACTAACTGCTTTTCTTTTCTCTTGCTGCTTTTAAGGTTCTCCCTTTGTCTTTAACCCTTGGCATTTTAATTATGATGTATCCTGGAGCGGGCCTCTTTGAGTTCCTCTTATTTGGGACTCTCTGTGCTTCTTGGACTTGTAAGTACATTTCTTTCACCAGATAGGAGAAGTTTTCTGTCATTATTTCTTCAAATAGGTTTTCAATATCTTCCTCTCTCTCTTTTCCTTCCAGCACCCCTATAATGTGAGTGTTGGTGTGCTTGAAGTTGTCCTAGAGGCTCCTTTCACTATCTTCACTTTTTTGGATTTTTTTCTTTTTGCTTTTTTCCATTGGGTGTTTTTTGCATCCTCATATTCTAAATAATTTGATTCTCGGAATCCTCTACTGTAGGATCCCTGTAAATTTCAGTTATGCCTAATTTCTGACTGTAACTTTTTCTTGTCTTTTACATTCTAAGATCCTTGAAAGTCTCTTGAAGATCCTTGACTAACCTTATAACCATGGTTTTGAACTCTGTATCCAGTAGTTTTCTTGCTTCCATTTACTTCATTTGTGACATGTGTCTTTGTCTCCACATTTTTGTTGCTTTCTCATGTTTGTTTCTATGTATTTATTAGGTAGAGCTTCTATATCTCCTGGAATTGGTAGAATGGCCTTGTGTAGTAGGTGTCCTCTAGGGTCCAGTAGCTCAGCCTCCCCACTCACCAGAGCTGGGCACTCTAGGTGAGCCCCTTTGTGGGCTGTGTGCAAAATCTTGAAGTTGAGCCTTGATTGCTGTTGCCATCACTAGAAGGACTTGACTTCCAGGCCAGATGGCTGTGAGGACCAATTGCTACTGCAGTGGGAGAGCTGCTGTGGGTACTTCCTAACACCCCTAAGGAGCAGGACTTGCTTCAGTGGGGCTCTGGTGCTCACTGAGTCTGCCTCTTGAGTGTGTCACTTGTGGATGTGTAGAGTTATAATCTGCTATGGTCTGAAGCTGTCCACCAGGTACACTGGCTTGGCCCCCAGGGAGGTAAAAAGTCAGCCACTGCCTGAAGCCACCTGCAAATGGCTGCTATTTGCTATTTGTAGTGGGCTTGGAAGTGCCCAGGGGAGGCCCAGCTGTGAAGCAAGGCACCCTAGTGCTGGTGCCAGGTCTTGGTTTTATTGACAGCCTTGGGGAAAACTGTCCCACTGCAGCTTGTTTGAGAGGTTTTAGCAAAGTCTGAACCCTGAGCCAGGACAGGCCATTCACATGGAAAAGCTGCTGCAAACAGCTTGGGTGGGGTCTCAGGGAATCCCCAGGGTGAAGCTAACAGTGTGCTCCAGGCTGATGGGGACCCAGCTATGGCTGCCAGTCAGCCCTGTGACAGAGGTGGTCCCAGCACAGGAACAATGCACCTGTCTGCGAGGAAGCAGCCCCTGGGTTCTGGCCCTGTCAGACAGTCCAGTTCCTCCTTGTATGTGTCTGGGTCCCCCAAGCTGCCACCTGGTGCTAGGAGTCCCCGTAAGTTCATGCACTGACCCTTTAAAAGGAACACCCGGTCCTCCAGCAGCCTGTGTGTCACTCAGCCACAATCTCTGCTGGTTTTTACAGCCCTCGTTGGAGGACTTCTCTTCCCAGCTCGGAGACCCTGGGCTGGGGGTCTGTTGTGGGGCTGGCTGGGCAGCCTCCTCATGAGCAGACTCCTCAGATGATCCTGATTAAAAAACAAACAAACAAACAAACAAAAACAGCACCTGTGGGTGTCAGACCAGCCTGGTCCACGCCTCCACCCTCCTACCAGGACCTCCATTCCACCAGCTTTCAGGCGGTTCTGAATGACGGTTGTTTTGTATGTTAGTTGTAATTCTGATACGGTTGTGGGAGTACCAGCATTTACCTACACTGTTCAGGGCATTTCAAAAGCTCCCTCTTCATGGTGAGCTCCACGTTCTCATGGCTTTTGAGGCCCCACGCACCCAGACCCCCTTTCAAGTCTGAGTTTGTAAGGTCCCAAGACCCCCGGTGAGTCCGATGGAGGGGGCGACGACCCCAAGTCAAACGCCAAGACCGAAACTTGATGCAAAAAGCAGGAGATTTTATTAGTACAAGCGCAGCGCAGGGGCTTCTCAGGCAGACAGCAATGATGCTGGCTGACTGAGAGCGCCGAGTAACTGCAGAACATGAGTTTATAAAGGCAAAGACCACACGCAGGTGGGGTTACACATGGAGGGGGAAGAAGGGAACAGGAAATAAACACCACACGCAGGTGGGGTTACACATGGAGGGGGAAGAAGGGAACAAGGAAGTTCCAAGAAGGGTAGCTGGGCTCGTTAATTACATGTTTTAATCTTGCAAGCCCCTTAGTCTCTCCCCTTCCCATTCCTCTGTGCAAGTCCTCAGGGTAGGGAGTTTCTGGGGACTAATCTTCAACCATGAAGAACTGACCTCCTCCCTGTCTAATCTTTAACCGTAAAGGTCACATCCTGGAACAGGCAGTGGGGAAGGTCAATTCCTCCATCTTGGGGTCCTACAAGTTCACCTCCTAATATTCTAACACCCCCACCGCTGCCCCAGCTCCAGCACTCCAGGAGCTTTGCTGACCACCCACCACGTGTACAGCCCATGGCCACACCTGCTCAGTCACAGCTGGCCACCCGCGGACAGGACACCCACCCTCCGGCCCGCGCCCCCTCAGCTCTGTCCCCGCACGCCTTCCACACGCCTTCTCAGGGTCATGCTGGCGCATGCGCAGTGATGACGGTAACAGTGCGGCGCTCACCCTCCATAACCCTCTCCCTACCAAGGCCGGCATAGTCTCGGGCACACACGGGTTCTCAACAGCTGGTTCGTACCAGCCAAAGGCTTCCGTCTAAGGGAAACGGTGGCGGGAAGTCAGGCTGGATCTGGACTCCTGGGTGAAATGCCCGTCTCGCTCTTTACCAGCCGCCAGGCCCGGTCCTGCTGGGCGTGGGTCCCGGCAGTCCTGGCGGGAAAGGGAGGGGCGGCTGCCACCTGGATAAGTAAAAAGGTCACGTATAAAATCGGGACTCCCCCCACCCCTCCTCTAGAACAGTGGTTCCCAAACTTGTCTGCACCTTGGAATCAATGGAGCTTTGACAACTACCGAAGCCTTTGTTCCACCCTAAAGATTGTGATGCACTAGTAATTGGTCTGCGGTGTGGTCGAAAGAACGTGAAGTTTCACTTAGAATCCCCACTGCTTCCAGGTTTGTAGACGTTCACACAAACCCCGTCTCAGCCTCGGGCCCTGCCACACCCAAGGGCCGCCTAAGGGTGCAGGTTCAAAGGCCCTGCAGGGCGCCACCTCAGAGAGGCTGCTTGGTCCCCTGGGGGAGGGGTGCTGGGCACATCACTGCAGACTCCAAGAATCCAGCATTTCGGTCCTCAAGGCCATTTGTATTGATCAATCTGTATTGATCATACAGACAAAAAACAAGTAACCAGAACCTAAACATAAATAACAAATGGGGGGGGGGAGGGTGTAACACAGGACAGAGCAGATTTTCTCACTTCTAAAGAGCTGCTTTAAATCAATAAGAAAAAAGCCATCAACACAGACACTTTCTGGCCAGGATACAAACAAATCCACAGCAGGAGAAATATACTCAGGACTTTAAAACCTTTAAAATATTTAACACAAACTCTCCAAAAATTCATTAGGAACAATAAAAGACCTCGAATAGCATCAGCAATCCTGAGAAAGAAGAATACCAGATTTCAAGCTGTATTATAAAGCCACTGTTCTCAAAACAGCCTGGTACTGGCACAAGAACTGACATATAGATCAATGGAATAGAATAGAGATTCCAGATATCAATCCAAAACACTATGCTCAGTTAATATTTGACAAAGGAGGCACAAATATACAATGGAATCAAGATAGTCTCTTCAATAAATGGTGTTGGAAAAACTGGACAGATACATGCAAAAGAATGAAATTAGATCACCAACTTACTCCATACACAAATAAATTCGAAATGGATACAGGACTTAAACATAAGACGGGAAACCATAAAAATACTAGAGGCATCCACAGGCAGCAAAATCTCAGACATATGCCAAAAGAACTTCTTCACTGATACTGCCCCTAGGGCAATGGAAGCTAAAGAGAAAATAAACAAATGGGACTACAAAATAAAAAGTTTTTTCACAGCAAAAGAAACCATCAACAAAACAACAAGAAGTCCCACGGTATGGGAGAACATATTTGCAAATGATATTACTGATAAAGGTTTAATCTCCAACATCTACAAACAGCTTATTCAACTCAATAAAAGGAAAATAAATGAGCCAATTAAAAAATGGGCAATGGAACTAAATAGAATCTTCTCAAAAGAAGACAGAAGGAAAGCCAAGAGGCACATGAAAACCTGCTCAAAGTCACTACTTATCTGAGAGATGCAAATCAAAACAACAATGCGATACCATCTCACACCTGTCAGAATGGCCAACATCAACAAAATAACAAATGACAAATGTTGGCAAGGTTGAGGAGAAAAAGGAACCCTCGTGCACTGCTGGTGGGATTGCAGGTTGGTGCAACCACTGTGGAGAACAGTATGGAGTTTCCTCACAAAACTGAAAATGGAACTCCCATTTAACCCAGTAATCCCACTCCTAGGAATATATACCAAGAAAATAGAAACACCAATCAGAAAGGACATATGCACCCCTATGTTCATAGCAGCACAATTTACAATAGCTAGGATTTGGAAACAGCCTAGGTGCCCATCAGCAGATGATTGGATCAGAAAACCGTGGTACATCTACACAATGGAATACTATGCTGCCATAAAAGGAAAGGAATTCTCATCATTTGCAGCAACCTGGATAGAATTGGAGAGCATCATGCTGAGTGAAATAAGCCAGTCAATGAAAGAGAAACACCTCATGACCTCACTCATTTATGGATAATAAAGAACATTATAAACTGATGAACCATAAGATAGATATAGCAACAGTAAAGCAACAAGCAGACTGTCTAATTACAGCGGGGAGGGGAGGGAAATATGAGGGAGATAAGAGATCAACCGAAGGACTTGTACACATGCATATAAGTATAACCAATGGACACAAAACTCTGAGGAGGGAGGGCATGTTGGGGGGGGGGCAATGGTAATATATGTACACAGATAATAAGTTAATTAAAAAATAAATTAAAAAAATAAAATAAAATATTTAACACAGCTTATGAGAAATGCAATTTTTCTACCAGGTGGGAAAAGACAAAAAGCTTTGGAAACAGAGTACTAGCAAGACCCTCAGGGATCCACGTTCCCAGCAGCATTTTCAAGAGCCTAAAGGCAGAACCCAAAACCCTCGACAAGGAGATGGACAAAACGGGGTCTACACAGACAGCGGAATATGGCTCACTCTTCAAAAGGAACGGACCTCAAACACCCTCCAACATGGGTGAATCCTGAGGACATTTCCTAAGTGAAATAAGCCGGTCACAAAGACAAATACTGCACAATTCCACTCATGGCATACGGAGAGGGAGCGGAGGGGCAGGGACGGGGGTGCCGGGAGGGAGGGAGAGGAGGAAGGTTAGTGTTTAATGGGGACAGAGTTCAGTTGGGGAAGAGGACAAAGTTCTGGGGATAGATGGTGACGGCGGCACAACAACATGAATGTACTTAATGCCACTGGATTGTACAGCTGAAAATGATTAAAAATGGTAAATTTTATGTCCATTTTACCACAATCTGATATCAGATGACAATTTAAGTATATGTATGTGCTGTATCCAGTGGCAGATCCAGGTCTTCCGAGGAGCCTGCCTGCTTCAGGTCGCAGGGACCCCGCCACAGGGAGCACATCCAGGAACCACCCACGTTGCACCCAAGACACGCACAGGCCCAGGTCACTGACCACAGTGTTGTTTCACAAAGCTGCCTGGTGGCAACAACTCAAAGGCTCATGGGCAGAGCTGGAAATAAAGTACATGTGCACCAGTACTTTATTTCCAGCTTCACCCAGTGGCCAGATCAGCTTCTATTGAACGAGTACAAGCATCGTTTTACAAAGGATCATACTTAAAAAAGATATTAGCTCGTAAGAACATGTAATAAATAACTTCAAAATGCAATGGGTATTTGATTTTAAGGAGTGCCTTAAACATTTATGTGAAACACTGTGTAATATGAAAACACGAGAATGCTCGTGATCCTCCCGCAATGTGTTAAGGAAACCATTAAAGAATACGTAGCACATCCCTTTACAATTGATGTCAGGCTGTTATCAGGATTTTGCATAAATTCACTCATTCAATTCCCACCATCATGCAGCAAACTTTTCCAGGGTTTGGAGGACACAGGCGCAGAAGGTGCACAGCGGCTCCTGTCGGGCGGACAGGGCTCTGAACACGGGGGCCCTGGGCAGCTGTGTGCAGTGCCTCTCGGTATGTGACTTTCACAGAGAGCCACCAAATGGAGGCCACGTCCCCAGCCTGGAGCGGCTCAGCCCATGGGAAGCCAGTGCGCGTCTGCTCCCGCTGTGGCAGAGCCGCGGGAGTGGCCTGTGCTTGCCGGAGCAGGACGGAGCCTTTCCGTCGGTCCCCCGCCAGCAGTGGACAGGGACAGGTGAACAGGGGCGGGACCCTCACCTTGTGCTCACAGATCGTTTACATTTGCTTGCACATCGACGTCCGCCAACAAGGCTGTGCTGGTCAGCGAGTGAAGGAGGGCTCGCCCCGGCCTGTCCGAGAGGCTCGTGGGACGCCGCGAAGGGAAGGGGGCCAAGCGCCATGTGAGCGGCGGCAGACGTGCCCGGCGTCCTCCCCGCTCACTCCGGACTTACGTGCTAGCGCTGGACGTTTTCCTGTGAAAAGAAGCCTCTCCTTGTGGTTGGACCCATGAACCCAACACAGCGGGAGGCTGGCCCACGCCTGGGCCCCTGAGCCCCCAGCGGGTCAGCAACCTCCGCCGTGAGGTCCCCCGCTGCTCTGCCTCCCGCGCCTGCCCCCTCACATGTGATCATTAGAGCAGACACGACCCTAAAGCTACAGTTCCTTTCCCTTAAGTTTCGCCTTTCCTTTGTAACCCCACAAGGGCACACGTGTATCATCCTGGGCTCCTGTTGAACCTCCTGAATCTCCTCAGGCACACACTTCTCATCTAGAGCCTCCCTCTTGCAACATAACTTGTGTTAAAAAGTCCTGGGGGCTTAGATTGTGCAGCCGAAGGTGGAAACCCAGCCGGCTAAGGATAGAGAGTGGGGGTGGGGAGCATGGAGGGCTCACCCAGGGCCCCCCCCCCCCCTTTCAAATCCAGCCAAGGCTCCTCCCGCCTGAGGACACACTTCTGCTCCCAAGGCCCCTGAGACAGGGGAAAGCTAACGCAACAGAAAAGAGCTTTCTGGGACCGTGGACTCTGGGTGACTGCACCTCCCAGACCACCCCACAGGCCAAAGCGCCTCCTGGGCTGAGGGAGTAGGGCAGGAGGAGCCGGTGGGGCAGTGGGCAGAGCCTCATCCCGCCCTCAGTGCAGCTGCAGTGGTTGGGTGAAGTGCCAGCAGCACAGGCTGGGTGAGCCCAGGTGGGGATGGGCTATGAGGGACTGGGGACAGGTCTTTGGACTTTTCCTGTCTCCCACCCCAGTCCTTGGGGCTGAGAAGCCAAACCCCTGAAGCTCTTCATCTCAAGACACTTGGCTGGGACCAGATTAGGGCTATGTGAGCTGTCTGCAGATGGTGGAAACGTGGTCATTTCTGCATTCGGCCTTGCTGCACACATGCATGTGCATACACGCACACACACACATGCACATATGGGCGTGCGCACACAGGCACATGTGCACACACAGGCACACTTTTTATCTCACTTCCCAGACCCAGCCGTCTAGAGTGGGCTCTTGCCTCTGCTGTGATGGTCACCTCCACCCCCTCAGAGGCCAAGCGCTAGTCCTGGGGACTCTGTATTCTGGTAGCTTCCTCAGCTCCCGGACTCAGCTCTGGCCTCTTTTTTTCACACCCGTTAGTTAGCAGATTGATGTCCAATTCAGGATCAACAGGTGGGAAAGATCTGTGAAAGGCCTTGGATAGCCCCCAAGGCCTCTCTGCCTCCACCTGTAATCCCTCAGGGCCAGCCAGGGAGGGGCCAGGCTGCTGTCATCAGGAGAGTGGCCTGGGGGTTCAGCCACCAGGCCTTGGAGCCTGCCCAGAGCCCCTAGGCTGGGTCGGCCACCACCGGCCTGTGTGTGTGTGTGGGGACCGCTGGGCCCTGTGGAGGCTGCCGCCTCTGCTCCTGGAAGTGATCCGTTCGGCTCAAGATGCCCCGGGAGGGGGTGCTCCAACTGTCCCACCCCAAAGGCGCCGCCTGGCACAGTGCCAGAGGCAGTGAGCGGACAGGGCAGGGCGAGGCTAACTCCTGGCTCCATTTTGTATTGTGGGTCAGGGCAGAATAGGGCAGAGCTATCCTCCATTTTGTGTAACGACCCTAGCCCTCACCCAACCGATCAGGGTCAGCCGAAGCAGTGACATCACCACCCTATAAAACCCCTGGACTTGTCGAAGTTCGGCCTCTCTTCCACCATGCTGTCGGCGTGAGTGGGACAGAGTCCATGCTAGCATGGAAGAGGCTCTTTTGTTTATTGCATCGCACTGGGCTCCCTGGTGGTCCTTGGGGATCACGAAGTCTGGGCATAACAGCAGCACCCCTTCCTGGCCTCTCAGGAACGGGGTGTGGCAGGCCCTGCCCCCAGGGAGGCCTGGGACGGCATTGCTGGGTCCCTGGAGGGAGGGGGGGGTGTGCCTCGCCCAGTACCCCGCACCTGTCCCCAGGCCCCACTCCTGTGGGCGGCGGAGGCGCTGGCCAGGGGGATGGGAACCACCGGCTCCCTGGTCCAGGGCGGGGAGCGAGCCCCACTGGCAGGGGCAGCCGAGGGTCTGGAGGGGGCTGGGCGGGGCCCTGGGGCGGCTTCCGCAGGGATGCAGCTTCCGCTTCCGGCTCCTGCACGTGGGCATGGGGTCTGCCGGGACGCAGCCTATTATTTCAGTGTTCTGATTTGAAATTCCAATTAAAGTGCTTTAAACCCTTTCATCCAAAAATAGAGGCCAAGAGGGGGAACCGCGCTGCCTCCCGCTTCTTTCCGTGTCCTCCCGCCCGCCTTTCCGGCCTCGTCCGCCCCGCTCCGGCCTCGGTCCCGGCGCTGCCCGCAGCCCCTCAGCGACCCGGGCCGGGTCACAGCCTCGCCCCCGCCCCCGGCCGACCTGGGCTTGCGAGGCCTCTGGCGGCTCCGAGGGGCAGCTTCCTCCCGGGGGCGGCTGCTCGGCCATTGCCCACCCGGCGGAGGACAGGGCCTCCTCCCCGCCACCCGTTACCGAGCCTGCGGACCCCCGACTCAAACACCCTGTCCTGAGCCTGAGTCTGCAGGGCTGCCCGGTGCCCGGGGCCCCGTGGGCCGGTGCGGAACCAGAAACTCGCGATTCCGCCCGCCCAGGGCTCCTGGCGGCCATGCGAGGACCGCTCCCCGCCGTGGTCGCTGCGGAGCCCCTTTCAGGTCCAGTTCCCAGGAGGGAGCTGCAGTGACAGGCGGGGGAACCGCTGGCGGGTGGGGGTCGGCCTGGCCCCTGTGCTCAGTGGAAGCATCGCCTTGCTGTCTCCCTTCGCCGCGCTTCCTACACTCAGGCCGAGGGCAGCTTACGTCTTCGAGGCCGCTCAGGGGGCGCTGAGGCCCTAAGTGTGATCTTGGGGGTGGGAGCCCCCGGAATGGTGCGAAGAAAGTTAGCCAGGCTCCCGCTCGGGAGGTCTCGGCAGCCTCCCCATGGGGACTGGCGTGTGGATGGAGGTTCAGGTTCCAGGCCCCAGAGAGCAGGGTCCCTTGGCCGGCCCTCCCCGCGGGCGGGCGCACCCGGCCACAGGCTGGATGGGAGCCCCGCCTTCTCCAGTCTGGGCTGGCTGAGGCCCGAGGCGCCCACCGCAGAGGCCCTGGCTGGGGAGGGGACTGCGATCCTGTAGACCCACATTTACACCTGCCTCTTCCTACTACGTGACCCTGACAATGACAGCTTCCCTTCGCCCGCACGCCCGTCCTGGGCACGCGGGGCAGGCTCGGCCAGGTCCCCACTCAGACCCTATCAGTCCCAGGTGGCCCACCAGTTACCAAGGTGGAGCTTTAAAAAAGATGAAAAACTTTAAAACTCGGAAAGTTCTAGTCTTCCTTATATGTCTCCTTATTGGCTGTGGGCTGCTCTGGGCTCCCGGGGCCTCAGCCAGGCCTGGCCACAGCCTCCCAGGTGCGGAGGGCCAGCTAGGAAAGCGGCCCCCACACAGAAACTCCGACAAGTGGGTTCCTGGGTGCGGCCACCGCGCAGACAGGTCCCAGGCAGGCAGGCCACTCCTCCGCCCCTGCCGGACACCTGGCAAATGGTGCCCAAGTCTGTCAGCAGACTCGGGTTCGACCACAACTCAGCGCCTGGGTGCTGATGGCTCTTCCGGGACCGACTGCAGCCTACTGGCCTGGCCGGTGCTCAGAGCCAGTGGCAGGAGGGGACCAGTCATTGTAGTACAAAATCCCACACGTGGCAGTTTGGCTCGGCCCCTGTGGTTTCTAAAGGCGGGGAAGTGTGGCGTTAACGTTCTACAGCACAAGGCCGCACCAAACCCCCGGACCAGCTGGTGCCCACAGCCCACAGGGAGGTGCCAGTTGTCTGCTGTGGGTACTGGGTGGGTGCGGCTGTGCCTGCCCCGTCCTGCCCCACCTCACACATCCTGAGAGAGAAGGCATCTTCACAGAAAGCAGCGTTCTTGTATTTTATTAAAATTTAAAAATCAGGAGACCAAAACAAGATGGCGGCCTAGGTAGTCTCCTAAGCTGCCACCTCATCAACAATTTGGAAAAAAAACAACAGCTAAAATTGAAAGGGATCACATCAGACCCACAGGAAAGATGGCGGAATGGGAAGGCTACAACTAGAGACAAAGCAAGGCGCTGCTGCCGCCATGTGGAGTTTAAAACTACGGTGGAACCGGACCCAACGGAGCCGCCACGAATGAGGGAAGCCCACCCGGAGCAGAGCTCGCTCCGCCCCGGGCCCAGGGAGTGGGCTGCATTGGAGCTTGGCCTCTGCGTCCGCAGCTGTTCCGCTCCCGCCTGGAACGAGACTCCTTGGAGCCCAGTCTCCCTGCCCACAGCAGTCCCAGCCCGCCTGCTGTGCTAGCGAGGAGCTGGCATGGCGCCTCCCGTTCGCAACCCCAGCGTCCCAGGGGGCCGTGTGCCCCGGTGAGCCGTGTTCCCCAGGGGGCTGTGTGCCCTGGGTGAGCCTCGTGCCCCAGGGTGGCCGTGTGCCCCAGGTAAGCGGTGGGACGGGGGTGGGGTGGGGTTGGGGGGGGGAGGTGCGGTGTGAACCAGAGGAGGAGCGGACTCTATTCGTGTGATCCTGAGATAGTCACCATAAAACAAGCAGATTGTCAAATGACAGCGGGGAGGGGAAGGAGACCTGGGGGGAGATAGGAGAACAACCGAAGGACTGGTATGCATGAACATAAGTACAACCAACGAACACAGAACTCTGGGGAGGGAGGGCATGAATGGGAGGTGGGGGGGGGGGGCAATGGTAAGCTATGTACACAGATAATACCTTAATAAATTTTTTTAAATGAAAAAAAAATTTAAAAATCACATTTGGATTCTTCTACCAATATGATCAGCAGCACAACACGAAGCTGCGCAGAGCGGACCCTCCCAGGAGTCATGGCTGGGCAGCCCTGAGGCCGCCGCCACCCCATTGGCCAGTCTGGGGAAGGCAGCGCCAGAGCAGTCATGCCGCGCCGCGCAGCCCCTCGCCACCACATGACAGCAAGGCTGGGGCTTCTCTAGCTCTCAGCTGCCCTGTTTGTGCTCTGTGTGTGGGAAGGTTGGTTTCACCCTTCTCATTTATAACTTGCAACATGGGTGGAGAGAGGGCCTCTGCGAGGGCGGGGCCTCTGCGCACTGTCCGCCGAGTGCCGATGCCTGGCTGCCTTTTAAACAGACAGTATTATTTCAGGAACAAACAGGAATCCAAACCATTAATCCATTACATTTTATTATTAAATACATCTTAGGTTCTTATCCCATACTTTTACCAAAAGGCACTAAAATTTTGGCAGATATGTAAATAACGGAACTATCAACCAGAATAATTCTGCAGGATCTTTCTGGAATGAGCCAAAGAAGCCCATGCAGTGGAGCTCGCGGGCTCTGGCACAGAAACTTGACTTTCCAGCCGCAGTGTCTCTCGGGTCTTCCGTGACCTCAGGCTCTTCAGTGGCTCGTGTGAAGAACGCCTTCTGCTCTGCCCCGTGCGGATTCAGGGCGCCGAGGCGGCACATTCGAGGTGGAACGAGGTGACCCTGAGGATGCGCACTGCTGCGAGCAGCCGCGGGAAAGAGCTCCAGACATGCATGCTGATGTGGCTGATGGCCCAGCAGCCCTGTCACCTTCCTCTCATGTCGGGGTCAGTGCCATCCTGGTCCCACCAGGGCTACTAGGAGTCTGTGAGAGAGAATCTCACTGTGATCTTTCCTGCAAAGGAACAGCAATAAAATCACTGCCCGCTCACAGAGAATTCCTGTCAACCAGGACCTTCGGGTGCCTCCCGCTCTGGAGATGGCCCAGTGCAGGGCAGGTGGGGACCCCCACCTCTCACAGCCCGAGAATGGGTTTGCAGCTCACACGTGGCTGTGAAAGCCAATGCTGATACCAGAGCCTGTGTCAGAGCCACACACACACGCACACCAACTGCTTCCAGCCTCCACACCCGTGGCCGGAGAGGCGGGCCCTCGGAACCGCACGGCTCTGCCCACATGCACACCATGGGACACATACAGATGGTGCCCGCTGCACGGGTCTGCGGCCAGCGCTGCGGCCTGTCTTCGCCAAGTGGAGTCGCAGCCTCTGGGCACTAAGGAGCAGGAAGGCTTTTTGCTCGAGGGCTCGACTCCTGTTCCTGCTGAACTGAGCCAGTGTGTAAATGAGAACTGATATCAGCTCAGTAGGCACCGGAGGGCGGGTCCAATCCACAGCCGCAGCAGCAGTGCCTCAGCCGGAGCTGCCGACGTCCTGGGCTGCAGGAGAGAGAGCTGGGCTGCAAATACAAGAGAGAGTCACGGTGCTCCTGACAAGCACAGGGTCTCCACGCGCACCCAGCCCCACGCACATGCAATAAACCACGACAGTTTTACTTGGCTACTGTGATGCATTTGGTTTTTGTGTTTTATATCAACTCCTACAGAGAAAAATACATGAGACCTTTCAGAGCGCTTTCTAATCATAGAGTCATTGTTCTGTAGCCTGCTGGTACATTCCTTGCTTTGGTGACAAGAGAAAGTGCATCGTTGGGCTGAGCAGGTCTCTCCTCCAGAATCGGGCTCGCACCCGAGCTGACTGCTCAGCAGCAGCCTCTGCCCCAGCGGCTCCAACTTACTGTCCCATCTCACCTTCTCTTCAGGTGCAGAACTTAGCCACTGTGAACAAAGCGGAAACCAGTCACTGTTCACCAATCAGCTAAGCTCTGCACCTCGGCAGAGAGGTCTCCAGCTGGGCACATGGAAAGGCCGGGAGCGTCTTCATGGCTGCTGGCTTCTTCTGTTTCCGGAGAAGAGCTACCAAGTGCATCGTTCTCCCACTGCAGAGAGCGAGCAACTCTGGCTCTGGAGAGCAGCCAAGGTCGTGGTTGCGTGGTAATCCCTGGCAATGTGATTTTAATCTTAAGTCACAAATCAGCATGCCAGGAACCCAAGCAGCCAGAGCACTCTGGAGCCGCCATGCCCGCAAGCCGCGCCCACACCGCACACACCTGGTCCTTGGTCACGAGGCGACATCACCTCCAGGCCGGCCTCACTAGGGCACGGGTTTTATTTTTGTCTTTCATTTCCGTGCTGTCCTAGAGGAGGAGTTTTTTTTTAAATCAAAGGACTCAGAGATGCACATACAACGCCAGTGCAGTTTTGGAACGTAACCAAGGCAGGTTTGGTGGAGACGGCGTCCCTCCTGTGACCCTGGGCTCAGGGAGGTCTGCGAGGCCCCCAGCTGCTGGCAGGAGCAAGTCCCTGGTCCTAACTGAGGGGGCGGGCAGAGGGGATGCATGTGACCCCGTTCATCTGGAAGGGGGGGGGGGGAGGAAGGGCCACTGCAGAGGGGAGGCGAGAAAACAGAGTCCTCACCAGGCCCACTCCTTTGCCTGCTTGGGGCAAAAACTGCACCAGTCGTGAGAGCTGCGTGCCCACTGTGGTTCCCACGCTGAGAACCGGATGGGCACGGGAGTCTGCCCAGGGCAGTTTCACACACTTGAAGAAACACAAACTCCCCCATGACACTGAACATGGAAGAGAAATGATTTATACTGGTCGCTGTCGGAGGTTGGCAATAAGGTAACTGCAACTGCTCTGTTTTGTTAACTGGCCCGCCCGTGACCAGGGCCGGAAGCCGCCTGGGAACGCTGCGCTCAGCGTCTCACTCCCAGCAACTCCGCCATGTCCTCCCCCAGCACACGGCGCCTCCCCTCCCCCCCCCCCCCCCGGGGGGCCCCGGGGGCCGCACTTCCGAAAGGCGTTCCTCCTCACATTCGACTGCTTTCCAGTAAGTAAGGCTCTTAAACATACTGGGCAAAAGTGGTTTTCCAAGACAGGGCAAACTAAAGGTCCCACAATGGGTTAAGAAGACCAACATAAAATATTAAATATCCACTAAAATTATATTGAGAGAAGCTATAGAACATGAAAAATGATTGATATCTATTGTCACATTTTTAAAAGGACACAAAATTAGACATGCCCTATTTATAGCATGTAACACCTGGAAGAAAAACTGAGACCTAGAAATGATGGTTGTTAGAGAGAAACAACACACTTATAACCCACAGTTCTACTTCAAGACGTTCCCGGCCGCTGCTCAGTTACTGCTCACATGCAGAACCCTCCACGGACGGGAAGCCTAGCCGCTGGGAAGTAAATCTCAACAGGAAGAGCAATTCAGATGGCTCAGGCCCCCTGCGGAAGTCTGCCCAGCTCAGCGAGCCGCCGGCAGCGCAGCTCCAAGGCCGAGGCGGGCTTCGGCGGGAGGGCTCCTCCGGCCTCCCAGGTCAGCAGGGTCAACCTGGGCAGCACCCCGTTCCCACACCGCCAGGAGCGGGCCACCGGCCACCACTCCTGCATCAGCCTTCTCTGGTGCTGGGCTTCCCAGGCCACCTCCTACCACCTCCGAGAGGTGCCCCCCAGCTTCTGTCACGACGTGATGAAGCCAAGTGGCCAAACCCGCCAAGGAGAGCTGTCCCACGGGTGGGCAGCTCTGCTCCCGGTGACCCCTCCCAGGCGCGCTGCTGCAGGCACCCGTGCGGGAGCGGAGGACTGAGGCTGCGGGTGCTCTAGGCTCACTGTCGGCCCTTCGTCCATTTGGCTCCCGTGAGAAATCTGGTTAGAAACGAACAATGGGGAGAGGAAGGGGAGAGTTACCTCTTTAAAACAACATCTCGGCCACCACCTGGGCTGAGCCTCTATCCATCTGCTCCTCGGCCAGCTGGAAGCAGCGGCGGGCGAGCTGCTGCTGCCTGGCGTCCTCGCCCACCATCAGCTCCCCGTAGAGGTAGACGCCCATGGCCTACGGGGGCAGAGCCCCGAGAGGAGGAGACAAAGAAATCGTGTCCACACTTGCAGTCAGAGTTTGTTTCACACAAATTTGCTGGTCCAGAAATTACAAAAGACCCTAGAAAAGCTAAGACAGTTGAATAGTTGTACTTGAGGAACCGTAGTCTTCAACCCCTTCTTTCTTGCTTTCACTGAAACTAAGGAATTCTCAGCTATCAGTTCCATCAACAGAGCCGTGGGGACTCAGCTGATGACAGAGTGGTGACAGTGAGCGCTTCTCTAGCGACGGCCCTGCCAGGAATGCTCTGGAGGGAGGTGCCGTGTGCACGCCACAAGACACGGGCTCCTTCCCAGGACAGGTGGCCCGCGGCACTGCTGGGCCGCGCAGACCACCAAGCCACACGCAGCCACCAGCAGGCACACCACCACGCCACCTGGGCAATGCCTGCAGCTTCATCCCCCGACCGCGGTCCCTCACTGTGGCAAACACTGGCTCTGCTGTTCCAGACACAATGCTGCGAAGACCTCCGTCTGCATGTTCCCTAGTTTTAAAAAAGCCAATTATGCTCCAATTATCCCCTCGGTGCTGCCTCCTCTCCACGCTTAGCTGTGCCGTGGGCCTCCTCTGCTGGGGCAAATGAAAAAGAGGACCTCAACGACAGCGCAAGACAAAACCTTGTCTAGTTAGAGGCTCACAAATTCTTTCCGTGAAGGCTGAGCTATGGTAATCTGTATTTAGAAAAGTTCATGATTCTAGCACATTGTAGTTAACTCTGGTTTTCAAATAGACCTCATTTTCTCTTGCATTTTGTCTTCCTTATACTCCACTCTGTGTTTCCAAACACCTCCTGCTCCACTGTGCAAATGTGACATTTCTTCTGGTACAAAGTCGTGCATTTTTCTTTGTGGGAATAACAAGCCCTTCCGTGCTGGCAGCCCCCCTACTCCGGCCCGCTCAAAAGCCCCTTTGTCTGCCCTGCCCCCGCTCTCTGCCCGACTGGAACACGCTCCAGGCCATCAGCCCCCAGCTGGGCAGAAAGCTCGTTCACAGGCACACACTGGTCAAGTCCACAGGCTGATTTCCAGCCGCACAGACCCCTTGGCACATGTTGCGCCACGGACAGCCACGCCAGGACAAGTGTGGGTGGGCACAGAGGCGGCACGGAGGACCCCCCAAACACGGTCACCCATGCCGCTTCCTGCGGGCTCCCGGCAGGATGACCACTTTCCTCTGGTGAGCAGAGAGGAAAGTCCTCACAGGAAAGACACTCAGCACGGGCCGGTCGGGCGTCACAAGTGCAGACAGACAGACAGACCGACTGCTCCCACGGCCGGGCTGTCGGGACCAGCGAGGAGAGATGTGCACCAGCATTACCGAGCCACCTGGGCCGAGGTCTGCGATGCCGTGAAGTCAGCACAGGCCCAGGCCTCGCTTGGTAGTGGCCACGGCCACCCCAGGCGAAACCAGGGCTGCCTCCGGGGACCAGGGCTCGGTGCGTTAAAGGGACACTGAGCTCTCGAGGGAGGATCTGCTCCTGCCAACCCTCAGACTTTTGGAAAACGTTTAAGTGTTTGTTATCCTTGGGTCCCGGACAGCCAGGCAGCAGCACGGCAGAGCCCGAGCTGCAAGAATGACCTACCTGGTCCTCCTGCAGGAACGCCTCCACCGTCTTGTATGCTCTTGTGTACTTGTGCTTCACAATGAGCTCACACCACCGATGGCGCACCTTAATAAAGGAGAGAAAGCTGGTAAGCAACACACTGGCAGGTTGCAGGAGTTGAAGACTCAGAGCCTCCTGTGTCCGAGTCCCCGCTGATCCTCGGGGGATGTGCCAGGAGCCCTGTGATGCCTGAAGCCTCGGAGGGTGTGGACCGTGCACGTGCTATGCCTTTTCCTATACATACGCATCTCTGACCAAGTTAACGCCTTTCCACGTCAGCTAAGCGCTCATCACACTGTGTCTGTAACTTCTGCAGTCTGAAGTACAAAAGCAAAACTAGCCCCAATTTCTTTTACCTTCTTCACAATTTCAAAAATAGAAGATCTGTTCCTACCACAGATCTCAGCAACCTCAGGTATGATTTCTTCCTTTCCTTATCGAGAGCGTCCACCGTTTTACACAGAGGACGCTCCATACGGCTCCTCTCGGGCAGCTGAGCAGTTGCACCGGCTCTGAGCTCTGGCCGGGGACCCCGGGCTGGGAGGTGCCGCGGCAGCGGCCTGACTGCAGAGGCCGCCAATGACCACGTGCGGGGACCGCTCCTGTCCGGCGGCACGTCCTGGGGGGAGGGGGAACAGAGCGAGGGCTCTAGATTTCATCATACTAAGAATGGCATACGACTTCAATCTTATGAACTATTTATTTCTGGAATTTTCCATTTAATATTTTCAGACTGCAGTCGATTATGAATCCAGATAACAGGGCTGCTGTACTCTTGGAGTGTATGAACGTTGTTGGCACCTTCAGCTTAACTTCCACTTCAGTTTTATTTAACCTGGTCCTCCTCAGCAGCAGTGTGAGTCAGCTTCAGGGGAGGAAAGTGCATGTTCCACTTGGGTGTTGTGATGTTTTTAACGATTTTACAAGGAAACGGATAAAGGAAAAATGTAGCTAAGAAATGAAAGGCACATCTCCGGCCAAGCAGCGGGCTGGCCACGAAGGTTTCCTTTGAAACCACTTACTTCTTAACTTCTTGCAATAACCAGTACGATTTAAAGCTGCTGACGGTTACAATGAAGAGAGGAGTCACTTCCCCACATTCCTGAGTGGCCTCCTGGGAGTTTGGTTTGGGAATTGGGGGTGGGGGTGGGGGAGAAGACCAAAGTGATACAAGTAGCTTGCACTGCAGGTTTGTACAGTATGCGGAAACCAAAGGTTTGACAGGAAGACTTTGCCAGCACCCCGTCTCTAACGTGCACACACCCTACACACTTCGTGGAAGTGGGGCCCCAGCTGTGGCCTCTGCGGACAGGACAGCGGCAGGGCCCTGGCATTCCCCAGCCCTGAGCACGCCCTTCACTTGCAGATCCCGCTGAGCCCGGTTTTCAGAGTCCAGCTTCAGGCCAATCCTATGCATCCCAGGTTATGCTCAGTCAGCACCGGCCAAGTTGGTCCACAGTGCGATCCACACTGGCCACACCTGGAAGGGACTGTGTGCATGTGGAAAGCCTCCTTCCATCCTGTTTCACTGGCCTTTAAAGGAGCCCTTGTGTGGCAAAGGTAAAATACAAAAGACATTATATCATTACCCACCACCTGGCCAGCTCTCTCCTTTAATCTACTGTAAGTAGATCTACACCCAACAGTTAGGAATGAAGGAAAGAAACAAATCTTCTGGAAAGAATCCTTCCCCAGGGCTACACTGTGCTCCCCGACAGTGTTAATTCGGGGGCTCTGGTGGCACTGCCCTTTGCTTGTGGGCAGCCAGATCCTTTGAACTTGTAAGGAAGGGGTGCCCATGAGCGTTTACATCCAGGAGGGAACCTCAGAGGTGCACGGGAAGGAGCTAACAGCCTCAGGCATCACAAGGAAAGGGAAGCTGCTCAGAGACAGGCCTCAGCATTCTTTCCATCTTTGATAGAATGTTCTTTTCTGTGCAAGCAACATAAATCAACAGACCACAAAAGGGGAAAGAACACGTGAACAGAGAGGTCGGCTCCTCATACCACATCCATCGGAGGAAGCCGTCAGAACCGCCGAAACCTCCCCCGCACTCCACGCCCGGCCACGCACCAGAGACCGCAAAGGGCGCCCCCACACCTCGTCTGGTCCCAGCTCAGGGCCATCCTGCCAAGCATCAGCAGTCTGTCTGTCTGGAAACGGGGCGCTCCCCGGGCCACCAGGGAGGGACAGAGACCAGGACGGCCCCAGGGAAAGCCGCCCCCTCACGGGCACGGTCAGTGGGTCATGGACAGTACCAGAGGCTCTGCCAGCTTCACAATGTTCCAACTCAGATTCAAATGCCCTGCTCACACCGCACCTTTGACAACGACTGCTTTTTCTCATTCTAAAACTTGGGGGTAAATTCACTTTTTAGCCCAGATTTTGAGAATGGAGGTTTTAGCCTCTCATCTTTCCTTCCTGTGCTCCCCTCCATCCTGTATGCACACATACAGAAATAACTCAGCATTAATCAGACCCCCGGTGGGCAAGCGGGGGGCGGGATACCCCCCTACCCCCCAAACAGGTGAAAGAAGTTCCAGGGACAACACACAGAAAGGGGCTCCTTTACATCAATGTGGAATCAGCATTAGAAACAGCGCATTGCCGAAACCGGTTTGGCTCAGTGGTAGAGCGTCGGTCTGCGGACTAAAAGGTCCCGAGCTCGATTCTGGTCAAGGGCATGTGCATTGGTTGCGGGCACATCCTTCCGGGGATGTGCAAGAGGCAGCTGGTCGATGTTTCTAGCTATCTCTCTCCCTTCCTCTCTGTAAAAAATCAATAAAATATATTTTAAAAAAACAAAAACAAAAGAGCGCATTGTCACGATTACCAGGAGACCTAGTCTTCTGGCCCCGGGGCTACGGGTGCCCAGCCTCCCGCTCCCGGAGAGCAGACCAGCAGCAGGCCCTTCGTCACCGTCTGTCTACACGGCGGGGCGCTCGGAGACATCACAGGGCCCAGCGGACCCTGCTTGCTCCCGGCAGGAGCTGACTTCTCTTCCTATTTCCCTGAGAAACAAAGAAAGTCCTCATCTTTACCACTTAACCTGTTCTATTGCCTTTAAAATCTCCTTAGCCACTTGTCACCAAATGGAACCGGGGCTTCCCGAGAATCTGGCAGCAGAGTGGCCTTTGTCTCCATTTCTCCCAGAAAATGTGACAGTGGGCACTGAGGGGACAGCCTTCCCAGGTCACTGGGAAACTAAAATCCGACAGGGGCCGTCACACACTGTCAAGGTCCTCGCCCCGTTGGCCATGGGAAGGGGAGCCTCGGCCAGAGAGCTGAGCAGCAGCCTGAGGACGTCTTTTTCCAGGAATTTTCCAGGAAGTTAATGGGAGAGGTGGGACTGTTTTTCACTTCCTGGGGGCGATTAAAACAGCCACCGCGCACACCTACACCAGCGCTGGAGCACGAGGTGCGGCGGCTCCCCAGCTCGAGTCTCTCCAGTCAGTCTCAAGAACGCCCTGTGCACACACAATGTCCAGACGGACAGAATCCCACTGAACACATTCACGGGCCACCAAGGGGAGGGGCAGAGGCCAGGATGCTGCTCCGCCTCAGCTCTGGGCCCTCAGGACTTTCTCAACTACATCTCAAACTCATCAAGTCACTCTAAACTCCTGCCGAGAGCCCAAAAGCCTGCATCAGCCAAGGTCTTTGCTGGACACCACCCACCGTCAGGCAGGCTGGAGAGAAGTAGGACAAGGATGAGAAGGGCCAAGAGGCAGGAAGGGTGCAGGCGTGGGGCAGCAAGGGGCAGAGGAGCAGAAGGGACGGTGCAGAAGGGAGAGGCCGGGCTGTGGGCGCCGCCTCCCAGGGCACTCGGAGCCTGGCTTCCCAAGGATGTGCCCATCCGTTCCTCACTGAGCCTTCAGTGCAGACCGCAGCTGGCCCTGGCCCATCTCCCGCCACCCAGTGCCAGGACCAGAGTGCCCTGAGTACACACAGCCATGCAGAAGGTCCCGGAACCCATGAGAACTATTAGTATGGTGCCTGGCACACGAGTAAGGAGGGATGATTAATGAAGGGGTGTACGTGGAGTGGGACTGGGGACAGGCTAGAAGAGGTCCATGGAGGAAAAAAGAGGGACATATATAAACAACAGAGATTTAAAGGGGGGGGGGGGAGGAGGAGTGTAGGCCCTGTTTCTTCCCACGAAGTCCCAATGAAGCCGTGATATACAGATGTGTATACACAGGAGTACACGTGTAAACACTAATAAAAATCAGCTTGCCAATCTGCTTTTCAATGTGTTCTGTTGAGGGACACTGAAGACCAGGTGCCGGCCGCTGGCCGCCGCACACAGCTGGGCTGGAACACAGCGGCACTCGCACCCCCTGCAAATGGACCCACAAGTCCCCAGGGTTCTGAAGCCTCCAAGCAAAAGGGGACGAGTACCTAGCAAAGCAAGTGGTGCAGAGGGAAGAGTCTCAGAACTGGGTGGGAGGATGAAGAATGTTTGCAGAAGCGATTCATGCCAGACCCACGTTTGATAGCAGAGAGAACCTTCAATGACCCTTGAGCTGCAGCTGACCGTGTCCCATGCCCCACAGCAGGGACCCGCCAGCACAGACTGCCTGCGGTAACAGGCCTGTCATCTGGGAGGCCTGCATAGACAGGTGGCCTGGGTATCCAAGAGGAATTTTGCAGGAAACATACACATAAGCCTCTAACTACAAGGCTCATTGGCTCCAAATACATTCACAGCAGCCAGCACTTATGTATATACATATGCATATAGCAGGTACACATGCACACACTCTCCATTTTCTGTTCCTTATGCCGGCTGGCGACCTACTAAACTGACCTCCTGACGCACTGTGGCCGGGGAGCAGTGCCCGGGGCTAACCAGCAGCCCTGGCCGCTGGGCTGGTTGCCCTCTCCAGGCCCGCCTGGCCTGGCCCTGTGGCGGGGCTGCTGTGAGAACCGACTGGTTGCCGAGCAAGTGCTAGAGACCCCCACACAGGAAGTGCTTTTCATCTTAGCAGGAGCCACATGCTTCGGCTTTATGTCCTAATTCAAAGTTCATTATTTACTAAGTTTATAAATCTGGGAATATTACTTCTAAGAGCTGTGTGTTCACTGGTGAAATGAAGGAGCCAGAGCGTCGGAGGGCTGCAGCTTGCTGGAGGGGCGACCCCGTATGTGCGGAGCAGACTCCCACAGGGACAGAGCTGAGGAAGTGGGGCACCACCAGGGAGGGGCCTAGAGGCCCGAGGGAGCTGGGACTTCTGGAGACACCATGGGAAGTACACCAGGGGCCTGGGAATTTTTCAAACTATTTGTAAAGACAGATGGCTCTGCCTTGTCCCAGCATCAGCCTCGGTCACATGGCACATGTGCCATTTGAAGACATCTCACTGCCCAAAGGCTGGGCTGAGCCGAACCATGGGCTCAGAAAGGCAGTCTAGAAGGAAGCCCTGGATGTCCAAGAGTGCCTTAAAAATGGCACCTCCCGAAGGGGGGGTGGGGAGGGGGTGAGGGAGATATGTGTTCCCAAACCAAATCTCAGATTCCGAGGTGAGGTAACCACGGGCTCGCCCACATGAAGTGTTCTCTCCTGGAAACAGAAGAAAATTGCCAAAGGACAACCCCTTTCCCCACCTCAATCTCTTTCATCCGAGACATTTTAACGGATGCAGATCCAGTGGTCTGCTAGACTCCAGGAAGGTGACGGTCGGCAAGTGTTTTCTGTCAACGGCCAGACAGTGAGCATTTCTGCCTGTTCTGCTCATTTGCCTTTGTATACTAAGCAGTCCTGGACGACAGGTGAGCGATGGGCCTGGCCTGGCTCTAGCTTGCTGACCCCGCTCTGAGACCCACGCCCGGCGCCCAGAGTGCGTGCGTGCAGGCAGGGGGTGCCAGCAAACGTCTAACACCCAAGCTACCAGCGTGCAGGCACAGGAGCTCGTGAGCTGGCTCCCCAAGGTGCTCCCGAATGCGGCCGGAGCCCCTGCCCTGTGGGTTAAGTTCACATGACAGCATGCGTTCCAGCACTCCTACCGCGGCGTCTCCTGCCGCCACAGGCCCGGACACACGCAGGTACAGGTCTGGGTGTCACCCTGACTTTGAGGAAACGCAGCCTTTAGGAAGAGGAGCCCTCACCCCAGCTCACGCCCAAGTCTGTCCATGCCAGAGAGGTGCCCTCTGGGAATCCCCACCCGCCCGACCCCACATTTATTAATACGTGACAACTCCCACTGCTCTTCTACAGCTTTTAACCCCAAAGGTTTGTTTTCTAATTTCCATTTTACATCATTGCATGAAGCTACTTCTAAAAATTATCATCTAATAAACTAATTTCCTGAAGTGGTTTTCAAATACTTCAAACATAATTCTAACTTTTAATAAAAATGTAATCTGAAACCCCAGGATAGCAGACAGTAAAGAGAATACAAGTGGGTTCTTCAAGCAGCTACACTCTCCAGGTCGGGCAGGAAAACTGTGAAATAGGGACTCCTCTGTGGGGCCTTGGGTTCCTTGGAGATGCAGTTTGAAGACCAGTGTCTTCCGGAAGTTATTGTGCCTAAGGAATAAATGGAGTCGGAGGCTGAGTAGACAGTGTTATAGGCAGAAGGTGACTAGTTCTAATAACTTCAAAAACCAACACCCCGCCTTGGCTCTGCAGCCAGTGTGCCACCCACAAAGTGCATGCGGCGGTCAAGGTCATGCAGAGTGAGTGAGCCGCATGCTCCGGTCACTGCAGTCCTGGAGCCAGGGTTTGGTTCGCTGCACACTCACTGCCCTGCTTAAAAAAGCACCTACCTCAAATGTCTCCTGTAGGCAGCTGCTTCCCTTTAGTTTTAAATGTTTAAAAATTATAAACAAGTGACTTTACACCCAGAGAACCCAATGAACCAGCCACTCAACCGAATTCATCTGACTTCACAGCAGCAGCAGCGAACACTTGTCTTCTCCCTTCTCGCCACTGGCCGCAGCAGGAGCGACCTCTCATTAGCCCAGACGTTCACTTACAGCACCGCAGGGCATTCCCTCCTGCTAATGCACTCCAGACCCGTCAGGCCTTGAGTCTCGTGACGCCAGAAAGTACATCTCAGTGGTCACAGAAAGCTCCCAAATGGGTTAACCACCTCCAGAAGGTGGCTGTGAGGGGCCAGCAGACAAAAGGGACAAGGAGGCCTGCGGCCACACTGGGTGGCACCGTGCGGCCCCGCCTCATCTAGCACACCCACGGGTGTCGAAGGAGCACCTCTTCGGGGAGCTCATTGTCCCAGCCTGCCCCGCCACGTCACTGCCTCCGAGTGTGCCTGACAGCCCCTCCAGCTCACCGTGCTCTCCGGACACCGGCACCCTTGCTCGCTGGCTCCTGTGCTTACACTACAAGTGAGAGCGGGCCTTGGGGCCTGTAGACTGTCGCCAATGCCTGGGACCCAGCTAGCGCTGGATAGACGTTTCTCAGCGAATGTACTACTTTAAAAATCTCAGAATGCTGTCCAGCTACTCTGAAATTATAACACACAGTTGGGAACTGTTAAACACTTTGAAGAATGCCACCCGTCCCATTTATGACAGGAAGCACTCCCCTTTCTTTTCAGTCCTTTTGATTTGAGAACTTACTGTTGAAGAGAAAAAGTCTGCCTGGGGAACAAGATCTGGGAAGCCCATTAACCCTCATTTAGAGACCATTTTGTAAGTGTAAACAGAAAGGCTCATGGCTTTTGTGAGTTAATAAGTCTAACACTGTAGTAAACAAACCCGCTTTTTCAATTTGCGTCCTTAAATTAGATTTAACTTTGCTTTAAAGTGAGCTCACTGCTGGTAAGAGAAGCCTGTCGGGCAGCCAGGAGCGGGAAGGCAGCCGGGACAGACAGTATTTCCAGCAAGTGTTTTGTTTGGGGCATCTATGATGTCCAGTGTGGCTCATCTGCTCACTCTCCTGAGAAAAGATAGGAAGAGCCGTCAGCTGACAAGGAAAGATTTCCAACATTTTACTTTGATCCTAGCACTTCCCATTTTTTCTCTCACCTTACTCATTCTTATTCTCAAAGGGCTACAACTGTAACATTATTTTTTTTAACTAAGGGAAATTAAAAGCCACTCTATTTGCTGTCATAGAGACAGGTTAATAAATCCCAGACCCAGGGTTAAGACAACAAAGGAGGCATCAGAGGCCCTGGCTCTTTCTCAAGGGCTCACCCTGACCTTGCTCAGTCAGTCCCTCCGCCCTCACCTGCCTGTCAACTGTCTGTAATCAGCTGTCCCCAGTGATAACCGGAGCGGCAGTGGCTGCCAAGACAGGGTCCTCTGACACCTCTCCCGGGACCGCTTGCTCTCACATGGATACTTCTCTGCAAGGGCGCAAGCGCATGGAGTGAAGGCGAGGCGGAGATGACCACACACCTCCCCGTGCATCCTCTCAGGCAAATGCTACCTTGACTCCTTCCTTAGAGACACAATTTTATTTAAGGATATTAATGCCATTAAAGTCAGCTGGCTGCAAATGGCAGACCTCGGAAGCCCATGTTGGCTCTCCCTTAAAATACTCCTGGTTTGCCCTCCTTCCATCAACACTGCACTGGCGTGCTGCGTTCTGATGAGTACCAGGTGTACCAGTTAACAATGCTGATTTTTTCTAAAAGATGGCATTACACATATGTTGATATATATGCGATTTGATATGTATGCTATTTTGTCGTATTGACAGCAAGCTTCAAAACTTGTATGTCAAATTTGCTGAAGGTGTCAATATAGATATTTTTACACTTAAAAATGTCAAATATCATGCCAAAAAAAGAGAGCATTTGCGGGAAGTTGCAATTCATTACTTTATTTTGAAGAAAAGTGCTGCTGAAAGTGATCGTATACTTCGGGAAGCTTATGGTGAACCTGCTCCATCGCAAGATATTTGTGAACGCTGCTTTAAACGCTTTGAAAGTGATGATTTCTATGTGAAAGACAAAAAACGTCCAAGTCAACCAAAAAAGTTTGAAGACCAACAATTACAAGCATTATTGGATGAAAATGCATGTCAAACTCAAAAACGACTTGCAGAAAGATTAAACGTTGTTCAGCAAACAATTTCCAATCATTTACAAGCAATGGGAAAGATTTTAAAGGAAGGTAAATGGGTGCCACATCAACTGAATGAAAGACAAATGAAAACCGAAAAGTCATCAGTAAAATGTTGCTTCAAGGAAAGAAGGTCTTTTTTGCATCAAATTGTGACCTGCGATGAAAAGCAGATTTATTTTGAGAATCCCAAATACACAAAATCATGGGTTGATCCAGGTCAACCATCAACATGGACTGCAAGGCCAAATCGCTTCAGAAAGAAGACAATGCTCTGTGTTTGGTGGGATCAGGAAAGTGTGGTATATTATAAGCTTCTAAAACCAAGTGAAACCATTGCTACTGACAATAAATAATCAATATGAACCATGCTGACAACAAATAATCAATTTGAACCATGCTTTGATCGTGAAACAACCAGAATGTCCCAGAAGACACAGCAAAGTAATTTTGCTTCATGATGATGCACCATCACACACTTCAAAACTAGTTAAAGACACATTAAAAGATCTTGCCTGGGAAGTATTAACCCACCCACCCTACTCATCAGACCTTGCTCCTTCAGATGACCACTTGTTCTGATGGATGGCACACGCACTTTCTGAGCAGCACTTCAAAACATAGGAAGAAGTGAAAAATTGGGTCTCTGAATGATTTGCCTCAAAACAAGAAAAGTTCTATTGGGTCGGTATCCACCAATTACTTGAAAGATGGGGGAAATGTGTAGCTAGCAATGGACATTACTTTGAATAAAGCACTTTTGGTGTTTCTCTTTAAATTATCGTGTTTTCTTTGATTATAAAATCTGCATTAACCGGCACACCTAGTAAGCCTGCAACCAAGAGATAGCACTGCTTTTTCCTTTGTGTAACAGGTGACACAGGGCCTCTGCTGGCAAAAGGCCTTACCGCTTCCAGAGACGTGCGCACGGGCACCTACCTCCTCTGACAAGCTCAGAAGGGATCCGTGCCTCACCACGTCCCTCCCCACCCCCCAGGGTCCCCACACTCTAGGCTTTGCCACGGTGGCCAGAGGCTGGCTCTCCCGTGGGCTTCACCACGGTCTCTGCTGTCCCAACCATCACGTGTCAGACACTGGTAGCTGCTGCTCCAGAAATCCTGGAGATCCAGGAAAGTCCTCTCAGAAAATTAAGTACTGGGCACTGAGGATAAACAAACAGAGAGGCTCTCTCGGGGCTTACAGTTCAGTAGAAAGTTTAAGAAAAATTCAGTAACCAGCAAATGTAGATATCCATGTCATGGGAGGACTTAACAGTGTGCAGTGAGGGAAGCGGGGGGACCCCCGAGATGTGGTCAAAAACTCCATGTGCATTGAGAGCTAAAGGGGAAAAGACACCTGCTACTGGTCAGGGCCCTTTAGCCCGTGGTCAGCCATACCATGTTCCACGAAACACTATCCTCTCTTCTCCCTACCTGATGCCATTTCTCCAACACCCTTTTCTAGCGGGTGAGCAAAATGCACTCAGAAAAAACAATACCACGACTTCAAGGCAGAAGTAAAACTATGAAACTCTTAGAACAGACACAGGCCTAGGTCTTCCAGACCTTGAATCAGCAAATGGCTTTCTAGATGTGATACTAAAAATATAAGCAAAAGAAAAAAGAGATAAATTATATTTTATCAAAATGAAAACTCTGTGCTTCACTGTGTAGCTCAGTTGCTTGGGTGTTGTCCCGTGCACCGAAAGGTGCCAGTTCAAAACCCAGTCAGGGCACATGCCTGGTGTTTTGCTCTCACGTCAATATTTCTCTCTATTCCTCTCCCTCTCCCTTCCTTTCTCTATAAAAATCAATAAAACTCTAAAGAAAAAAGTAAAAAGACAATCCAGAGAGAATATTTTTGCAAATCATATACCTGATAAGGAACTTGTATCTAAAATATATAAAGAACTAGAAAAAATATATAAAGAACTACTATAACTCCATAATAAAAGACTAATAAAGCAATTCAAAATGAGCAAAAGATTTGATCATTTCTCCAAAGATATACCAAAGTGAACAAGCATATGAAAAGGTATCCAACATGATGTTACCAAGGAAATGAAAATCAAAATCACAATGAGATATTCTTTCATACCCAATAAGATGTAAAAATAGAAGAGACAATAACAAGTGTTAGCAAGGATAAACAAAAATTGGAACTTTCACACTCATGGGAGAGTGTAAAAAGGTGCAGTGACTTTGGGATAGTTTGGGAGTTCCTCAAAAGGTTAAACAGAGTTACCATGTGACCCAGCAATTCCACTCCTAGATACAGAACCAAGAAAAGTGAAAACCTTTAGCCAGAAGCATTCACACAAAAACCTTTAGCCAGAAGCGTTCACAGCACCATTAACACAACAGCCCACAAGTGGAAACAATCCAAATGTTATCAATGGACGAATGAATAAACACATGTGGTTTATCTATACAACTGAAAATATTTGGTGACAAAAAAAAAAGATGTGCTGATACATGCTAAAACATGGATGATTACTGAACATACATGCTAACTGGAAAAAAGCCAGCCGCACAGTCACAGATTTTATGTTTCATTTATATGGAAGCCAGAATACGCAAGTCTATAGAGACAGAAACATAGCCTGAGGCCTCAGGCTGGGGGCAGGGAGAGATGAGAATGACCGATAAAGGGTATAGGGTTTCTTTTGGGGATGATGATACTGTCCAATCAATTTTGGTCATGTGTACAACTCTGTGACTATGTTAGTGAATTGTACAGTGTATGAATTACTTCTCAAAAATCTTAGTAAAAATAATCCAGAAATCAAGTTGGGGAATGCAAAGGGTACTACTCTAGGCAGTCCATTCCTGGGAAAACTACCTGGTGTCCTGCCGGCTGAGCCAGCCCTGGCTGCTGCTCACTGTGGCTGGCTCCCCTGATGCCCACACACTTCCTGTGCTCAGCCTGGGCATCTGCTTCTACCAAGGTGGGGAGACCAGCTGGTCTATGAAACTTGGACCTTGTGGTTCAAAGCTGCAGCAAGGCAACATGCAGACCAAGCAGCTTACATTCACTTTTAGTGCCATCTTGTAAGTTCAGTTGGTCTTTAAATGTCATATCCTGACATACAAGGTATCACCATTTTGTGTACTTTCATCCTTTAAAACATTGAATCAGACGTAATTGCGTTCTCTGCTCTCAGGCACCAGCACTTTCCCTGTCAGTGGCACAAGCTGCAAGGGACTGTGTGGGGTCTCTAGAGCGCTGCCCCTTCCCTGCAGGACTGGCCCGTGCAGCTGCTCCAGCTGCTGAGCATGCTGAGGTTCATAATCTCTGCAATTCGCCAGTCCACAGCTCAGCTCCAAGGCAGACTACCTGAACTCTCAAACCCTGGTGCGCCATGGAGAGAGGAAAGATGCACAGGAAGGCCCCAGAGGGGAAAAGCAATCTTGAAGGGGATTTGAGCATTTTGGCAAAAGTGAGCCTCCCAGGGCATCTACATAGAAACGTGGTCCAGTTTACAGTTGTGAAATAATGGCAGTGCTCACGGACAACTGTGTGTTCCCTTAGCATGGATTTTAGCACAGAAATATAATACAAAGACATGCAAACTACTGACGGAGGCATGAAAAAGCAAGAAGCACCAATAAAACCCTAGGTATTGATTTCTTTAAAGCCCAAAGGAACAGGAGCTGTCTGGGCCCATCTGTGCACCGTCCTGAGAAAGACTGCAGGGCCGGGCAGCGGCCCTCACAGCCTCTGCAGAGAGGACCTGCTGCCCAGGACAGTGGCAGAAGCAAACGGCAAAGGCCACAAGCCGGAAGGTGCCTAATTGAGTCAGCTTCGGTGCTAAGTGCCTTTTATTTACAAACTCTGACTAGGATGACTAGACTGTAACTGCTTGCTTACGAGGTCCTTTTCGGGACAATCAGGCAGATTTTGCAGTCGATGGCGTACTTTTTTTGTCTTTGTTGTTTAACAAACATCTAACCAGCCCAACGTGCTGTAGCAATCCTGGCTTCTGGGATAAGAGCGGATATTGATTTAAAAAGGTGAAAGTTTTTTACTTTGTCATTATTTACATCTACTTTTGAAAAATTGCTTCAAGTCTACCAGAAGAGGTAGTTATTTGTTGCAAGGTTTCCACAGAAAACTCCCAGCGGCACCAAAGTGAGTAACAGGAAGAAAACTCAGAGAAGAACTGCCCGGGGATAGCTTCCCAATCCTGAAGGAAATCTTCTAGAACATTCGTTTCACAAGCCAAATACCACAAAGACGAGCACGTATGACTAAAGAAGTATGTAAGAGCTCTGTTCTTCCCACATCATTAAGGGCGCCTGGTTTAAGCAGACAGGTGTGTGTAGAGACAAAAAAACAAAACAAAACAAACAAACAAACAAAAAAACCCCGCTCCCTCTTCAATCCATACCAGGGCCAGCTCTCAAACTCGAGAAAGAACAGCAGCGCTATGTCAAAGGGCAGCTGTGCCCCTCACACACTGCCCTGACTTCTAAAAAAAATCAATAGTCACACTATTTATGGCTCACCTACTAACATTCAGATTCATCAGCTTGTGACCAGGTCAAGGGGCCCCTGGGCAGGACCCCGGGTCCCTGCGAAGAAGCTGGGACAGGGCCTCACCCTGCAGAACCACTTCACTCATTGCCACTCACTATTCTGACCCCCGACATGGGTCTCCTGTTATGTTCCATCTGTCAGGGCGGTGCCTCCTGACAATTCCGGTCATGACCTGGGAGGGGACGACCTGGGAGGCTCCGGGACACGGGTGCAACCAGGGAGGCCTCTGGGAGGGAGGAAGACGCACAGCCAGGCTGGGGCAGCACCCAGACTGGGCGGGGCTCCCCGCAGACCCTTGTCTGCCCAGCCAGCCGGAGACCACCTCAGACAAGGCGTGGATACAGGGCCTGTGCTCAGCAAGGCCAGTCAGCCTCGGTGCTGCTTAGATTCCCACGGAGCGGACCAAGGAGGAAGGAGGCACCAAGTTCACTACAAGGCATCTTACTAACAGAAACTGGTGGATCTTCCTGAAGTGGCAACAGAGCCAGAGATTACACCTCACCTCTCCTTTAAACTGGCCGGATGCTACCGGAAAGCCACCAGGAGAAGGGAACAGAGCCTCCCTTCTCCTGGCAGGAGGTTTGCCATGGGAGGGAGTGAGCTGAACCACAGCTGCTGCCCCACTGTAGCCTTCAGAGACGTGACGCCTGGCTAAGCCTGGATTCTCTGCCCTGCCCACACCTCTCCAGTGGTCTGCTAATCATGAAATGCTCTCAGTTCACAGGAACTATGCTTTTGGCCCAGATAAAATTTAGAAATGAGCAGCAGAACTGTCAGACTACTGCATGCTGGGAATCACAACTTCCACCTCTGGGCTTCAAATAAATGCTGTCCTGTTTTCTTTTCAAGCAAATAGTGGTTCTTAGGACAATGCTCTGAAATAAGTGTGCTCCCTGCACATGGAACCCACAACGGAGGGCCCTCTCACAGGGTTTGGAGGACGCCTCAGCCAGAGCGGAGGAAAGGAAGTGATGTGGTGAAGGCCTGCAAGGCTGGATGCTTTCCCATTTGCAATCGACCTTGAAGGCGTCCTTTTCAGGGCAGAATGAGCTGGCCATGGCTGAGCGGCATGGCCTCTGTGCACTGTGGTGGAGCAGGTTTGCCTCACAACTGACTGGCTCCTCTGGATGTGCTTGCTCCTACGACTTCTGTTTTGCCATTCTTTCTTCTTCCCAGGAGATTCTGTTCCCACCTCTCCCAGGCTCCGTTCTCTGGGTTCTGCGGAGGGTGGCCTCTCACGGCTGCTGCCACCTTTCTAGCTATGCCTGGCTGTTGTGGCCGTGGCTGGCACCGCAAGACGAGGTGAAAACACTTTTCTTTGTGAAGCAGTGGCTGCTGCAGCTGTGTTCTAACTGGAGTGGGTTTGCCTGCACCACATATTTGGCAATGTTCTGGGGACATTTTTGATGCCAGAACTGGGTGGGGGTGGGTTACTACTGGCAACTCATGGGCAAACACCAGGATGCTAAACATCCAACAATGCACAGGACAGGCCCCCATCCCCAGCGGCAATTATCCAGTGCACATGTCAGAGCAAGATGGGGGCCACCCCCCCCCCCATAACCCACCAATCCCCCAGATCAATAATTCTTTACCTGTTAACGTTTACCAGATGCCTAGAAGCTCTTAACAGCTGAGTAGATTATACTTTTTCTCCCTGCCAGTCCTGACAGATTAAAAAGAAAAAAATCAGCTAAATAATAAAATCTGACCATTTTACACCAATTGAGAGATGGTGAATCTCTCAACAGAAGTCACATGACCTTGGATGCTCACCAACTTTTCTCACGACAATCCTGTGAAGGGGTTATGGCATTTTAAAAAGCAATTTGCTGCATGAAAATGCACTCTTTTTTTTTTTTTAAAAGTAAATGGAACAGGAAATAATAGAAAATATAAGAGTTAAGATGGTGTCATGAAACATTCTTTGCCACCTGGCTGTAGTCAAGCAGCCAGGAGCCAGCAGACAGACTGGCAGGAAGTCAGGGACACGATCCCCTCACGCTACACTCCAACCTGACCGACGCGGCTCTTCCTTTCAACCAGCAGTGTTTCCCCAACACAGTGAGAGGACAAACCGGTAATGGCCTCTCCCAGAAAACTACTTTCTTGCTCAATCCACCCGTCACAACACCAGCGAGAGGCATGCTACCGTGGGGTCTTTCTAAGCCACGTCCTCCACTCCCTCCCTCTGAGATAGTTAAGGTGATGAGTTGCTGTTTCTGAACTTTTAAAAAATTAATTTGAGGAATGTCCCCAATTTTGAAGTGCCTAACTGCAGCATGTAGAAATAAAGTTGATTCAAGGTCAGCCATGCGCTCAGAAAAAAAAGGTCACACAACCACATTCCAAGGATCTTTGCTCACTACCAGGGTCCAGCTATTTTACAGCTGAGGAGACCTGCTACAAAGGGCAGAAATTCATGACTTAAAATGGGATCTTAGAAAATGTCTTTTGTTCCAAGAATCCATGTTCAATATATTTTTTAAACTTTTATGGCTCTAGTTGAGCCAATATGCTCAAAAACAAAGACACATATTTCTATGAACTAAGCTTCCCTTCAGCTCCTTTTCCGTTCTGGTTAGAGGAGCTGGCATCTGGCTAGTGTCGGACTCGGGATGTAAGAGGCGGCTGACCCCATAGCTAGCGTTCCTCTCCAGGCCCAGGAACCTGAACATCCCAGCAGAGCCCCACTTTCCAGAGGCGGAGTGGCCACAAGGGGGTGGCTTAGGATGGATATTTTACTCTGTTCATCCTTATCACTTTTCCTTTAAGACTCCGAACACGTGGTATCCCTTTCCCCAGAGCAGGCCTGGGGACTCACATCACAGGCTGCGTAACCTACCGCCTCAGACGTGAAAAAAGCTGGCGGGCAACACAGACCAGGCATCGTGCTCAGAAACTGTGGGACCAGACCAGCCATCCTGTGAACACAACCAAGCCCAGAGCAGCACAAGTAACCCAAATATTGAGCCACATAAAGAGAAGTATTAAAAATAAACTTCCCAATGGGCTTGCACCTGTCCACACACAAAGAGAAGGGAGAAGGAAGGAGGAGGGAAGGGATGGGGGCGGAGGATGGGGGGAAAGCAGGTGCGGAGAAGCAGCTACTGAATGGAGGGCCCTGGTCTGTGCTAGGACAGGCTCCTCACCCACAGGAGCGAGGCTGGGTGACGCACGGAGAGCGTCCGCCTGCCAACAAGAGCTCTGAAGAGACGGGTGATCGGAAATGAGTGGTGAGACTCAGCTTCAAGGACACATGTGAAATGAGAGGCTCACCCCTCAGAAAGTGACTTCCCATGAGTATGTGCTCTCAGGAAAAATGCCAATCCAAAGGAGAGTAAGGGGGCCTTCTATGCCTTAGGAAATAGGGGGAGCACCCCGCTCCCATCATGCTATCTGCTGGGTTTCGCACAGACACCGATCCAGCACTAGGGTCCCAGGGGCGTGAGGCGGCGCCTGCACAGAGCCCTTTCCCCAGGGCGCTCCACAGCCTGCCGCACTCCAGGTCTCCGCCAGCTCTCAAAGGCTGCCATTTATTACACACTTGAGAGCCTGATAATGACTGACAGACACTGTTCCTATTGGCTCAGCCAAGGAGAAGCACGGAGAATAAACTCAGAACCCTCAAGACTTTTCCCACCAAAAAGTAATCCTTTCTTCCATGAAATGTTCTGTCACTTAAAATAAGGGTAGATAGTTATTCTACTAAATTCTTGCTAATCAGTGTCACAATGAGTCACACGTAACTAATCATGTTTCTAGAAAACTGCCCCAAATCCTGATGTTTTTCTGCTTCCGAGTGACATTTCAAGGAAACACCAGTGAGATGGACTGACAGTGCAACTACCTACCACACGCCAGGACGAGAGCTGGGGAGGAGGCACCCTGTTACACTTAAAATGGGATCTTAGAAAATGTCTTTTGTTCCAAGAATCCATGTCCAATATATTTTTTAAACTTTTATGGCTCTAGTTGAGCCAATATGCCTCCTGGCCCCCCTTGGTCAGGCCCCTGCCCACCCCAACACAGGAGCCAACAAACTCTAGATGGGGCAGACTCAATCAGCCCCCTCACTAGGAGTGTTGTATATGTTTTAAAACAGTTCAAAGAAGGAACGACAAAAACAAAAAGCATTATCTCGAGACGTGGTAATTACATGAAATCTAAGTTGCAGGATCCATAAAATTTTACTGACGCATGGGCACGGCTGTTTGTTTGTGTGTCTCTCTCTGGAAGCTTCCATGCTACAAAGGCACAGGTGCACAGTGGGGACAGGAACCGTGTGGCCTGAAATATTAACTATCTGTTCCTTTACAGACAAAGCCTGCTGACCCCCATCCTAGCACATGCCAGCTCACACGGTGGCACTTGCTGCTGCCTCTGTCTATGGTCCTGCCCCTTGTCTATGTGCCACTTGTCTATGTGGCCTTTCCCGAGTGCTCTATCTAGAGACAACCAGCCCAGCATCACCTGTATGCCTCCACTGTAACTCGTACCTGAAAGTGTTTTGTTCATTTACTTATGCACTGTCTTCCAGAAGAACCTACACTTCCTCAGGGTGGCCCTCAGTTGTGGTGCCCTCTGCTATGTCCCTAGTGCCTGGCACAGTACTGGTGAACTGTGTGACACCACCCTAGCTGCACACAGCAGGCAAAGTCAGCCTCAGGTCCTGGTCTCCCGCCCCCAGGATCCAGGCAGAGGCGGCGCCGGGCTTAGGCACCATGGTATAGTTTGTGAGTTGTAAGACAAGCAACCAAATAACACCTGTTATCCTTTCCAAAGGTTTGGGAGGTTATAAACAACCGAGCTGAGCTGTAAGTTAAGAACATGACATGTTTTATGCCAAAAGGAAGGGGAGCAAACAGTGTCTACCAGCTCATGGCTTCCGGGCTGAGTGACAGGTGCCCAGGCCTGCTCTGATCCTCCTGCCTTCGTCTGTTCACTGCCCATCACTGGGGCCTGGCATTTCAGCGGTATTCAGCCGATTAAAACGTAACCTCATGTCTGTATATAGAAACATCTTTAAACACTAATTAAAAATAATGGGCTGGCATTTGGAAACACCTGTAAACAAAAATATAAGAGCTGAAATAAAGAGCACATCTGATGTGTCTTCTGAAGCTATAGGTGTCTTCCCTGAAGGTTTTCAATTAACTCCTGAATTTATTGAGCTTTAACATGTAAAACAATGGTCCTGTCCAGGTTACTCAGCTGGTTCAAGCGTCGTCTCATACACCAAAAGGCTGTGGGTTTGATTCCCAGTCAGGGCACAGTCTAGGTTTTGGGTTCAATCCCTGATTGGGGTGAGAACAGGAAACAACAGATTGCTATTTCTCTCTCTTCTCCTCCCTTCCTCCCTCTCTTAAACAAACAAAAAATCAATGAAAACATGCCCTTGGGTAAGGATTAAAAAAAAAAAGTAAAGCTATGTCCAATTTACCATTTAATCTAATAAGCTATCTTTTCTCCAATTACCCCATTTTAATGATTGTGAAATTATTTTTAATAGCATTTTATTTAACTCAAAATATCATTTTGACAGTTTAATCAATAAGAAGAAATTACTAGAAGGGCACTTTGCTTTTTTCACACTATGTCTTCAGTATCCTCTGTGCCTTTCACACCCAGAGCCACAGATCAAGGCTCCACAGCCATGTGTGCCTGATGGGCACCCTGAAAAACTGCAGTTTTTAAATGCTCAATTATTTTCACCTGAACACAAACCAAAATTACTTGAATTTTAGGAGTTTTACATGAAAGAACTTTTCTTGTATTTTACTTAAGATGACTAAATACAATAATTATTTTATAGACAAAAACCCTTGGCACTCATCTTAGGATTCACAGTGTATTCTTTACAAGAAGCTAAAAGATATTAAGAACCACATCATATTGCTTTCCCACAAGCATCCAATTTTGCTTTTCAACCCACAGCTGTTAGATTTCGTTTTCATTTCCGTTACACATGGTTCCCTCCTTGTCCCGGCTGAAGGCACACACGGGCCTCCCATTTCCCCACAAGCAGCAGGATGGCGCCACCAGCCTGCAAAGCGGACCCGCCTCAGTCTGTAACTCAGGAGTGCCCCACCCTGCCTCTCACATTCCTTTAGGAGACTGTCCCTCCCAATGGTTTAAAGAGGGAAAACCGGTAATAAGCAGGTTCTGGGGCCCCCACTGGAGGGAGCCTGCCTGACCAGGGAGCAACTTCCACTTGGCTGCAAGGGTCTGCTCTTCACTCACAGCCACACGGGGGGGGGGGAGGCAGGGGAGAGGCGGCACTGCTAATGGACATCACAGTGCAGTTCCACAGTCTGGGAAGCTCCGGGACCACACTGTTCACAACATGAGGGCCCCACTGTTGACGCTGAGGGCAGTCCTGTTACCTCTGCATCCTGCTGGGAGAGGCAGTATGTCTTTTCGAGGCTTAGCAGAGTTCTGGGGTTCAGGGTCTTCTGCTCCAACAGATGCTCCAGAAGTAAGACCAGCTGGTCCGGAAGGAGCTGAGGGCACACCAAAGAGCCAGTGAAAATGCCATTCAGCTTACAAGGAATAAAACACAGACATTTAGAACAAAGACTGCAAGCCCAGGGCGGCCAGGTATTCAGCAAGTGTCAGGACGGGCAGCCCGAAGACGGACTCGGACTTACCTGTACCCTCAGAACAGAGCAAACCTTGTTTACCTTGTTAGGTTGTGTGTGTTTAAGGTGTACAATGTGATGATTTAATACACAGACACTGTGAAATGACAAAACCAATATTTATCTTTATAAAACATCCTCATGGTTAATTAGATCCCTTTCTTTATGGCAAACATATGCCAAAAATGTCATTTAACCTAGACCAAGATTCCAGGACCTCCTGATCTTAGGCATGGGGGTTTAACAGAAGCAAGCTGCCTTCAGTTTCTTTCTCACCACTGGAACCTTGCCAATGTGTACCAAGACATGGAGAGCTTTCTCACAAACACTCCCTTATAAAAATCATGTTTATTATTCCATTAAAATTTTTAAAATGTTGTAAATATGATCACACACACACAGTCACCCATATTCCTAAGTTTTCACACAGGGTAGGTAAAAATTGGTGTTACATAGTAAAGGACAGAGAGGAGGGAATTTTTATATGGTACAAAAGTAATGAACGGTTTATGAATCTAAGAAGGTAGAGTATCTGTCTTAGTCATGATTGTGCTGCAATGCCTAGTTCCGCCCCTAGAGCAGAGAGCTCTCACAAACTATAGGAGGAGGAAAGAATGGATTTTAAATACATTTTGTAGGAGCTGAAAAATATTCTAGAATCGAGGTTTTAAGATTATTGCTATGAATGCCACTACTCTCACCATTCAGCCTTACTCCTTCCCGACTTATGCTCTGAGCATCTGTTAATGAACCCAAACTTACAAGTCTGCAAATCCATGCTAGGCCAACAGAACATTCAAAAGAACACTGGTTTTCAATCCCTACTTTGTTATTCTTAAGAAATTTTAAATATTATTGGCATCTCTCCCCACCTCTCGTTACCTTTCGGTCCCCAAGCTTGCACTCTGCCTCCCCCCCCCCCCTCCTCAGAATGCACGTGGGGAAACCAGGTGAACCACAAGTACAACACTCACCATGAAATTCCACAAAGAAAGCATGTCTTGTATGTCCACACCCCACCCTCCTAAGTTCTACTATAACCCCTCTTCCCCACAGGCACACAGACACACATCCCTGGCTTCTTGGGCATTTATTTTTACTTCATAACATCGCTCCATGAACCTAAGATCCTGTGGATCGCCTTCAGCTGATGGGGAATCAGGTGCCCTCAGCTAACACAGAGGGTTACAACCAACTGAAGCCCCCAGGGACTTGGAGACAACTGACAATTTCCTTCCAGGGGAGTCACGTGCCTATAAGATACTTTAAAATAACTTATATATATATATAAAAGACTAACATGTAATATGTCCCCTCAGGATTCTGACTGCGCGAAATGAAGGAAGGCTCTAGCTGGCAACCAGAAGGCCCCAATCAGCCCTGATTACTGGCCAGGCCTAGGGACCCTATCTGTGCACAAATTTTGTGCACCAGGCCTCTAGTTACTACATAACAACCAGAAACAAAAAATGTCAGTTTTCTATTTTCTATAGTTTTAGAACACAAGCCCTTGGCTGGTGGGTAGTCAGGGTGCTCTACCCCAGGCTTGGCAGCTTGGCCAGCGCCCAGGCTGCCTGGCCCTCCTTCCTGTGCATCTTGCCCTGCAGCCTCCCTCTCTGGATCTTCCTTCCCTGACGTCCCGGGGGACGGGAGGGGTTCATCCAGCCTGGCCCTGAGTGCCCCCTCAGGTCACTCCCTGACTGCCCTCAAACCTCTTCACACAGCCTGCCCTTTATCCCCCACTTCTACCTTATTCATCCCTTTCCCAAGTATGGTCCACACAATCACTACCCTGGGGTTAGTGGAGCAGCAGCCCCCTGCCTCAATAGGTGGAGAGGGGGGGAGGACAAGGACCCAGACTGGGTCAGAGTGGCCGCCCGGCCCTGCACCCCCACAGCATTCTCAAAAATGGTGCAGCCAAGCCCTGGGTAGCAAGAGCTCAAATGCTGAGGCCACACCGGGTGCAGAAAATGGGTTCTGGGAAAGGGCAAGTAGTACACCCAGCGGTTGGGGGTAGGTCTGGTTCACTGAATAAATACAGCAGGAACCAGCTTGGACAACTGGCAGAATTACAGGGAAGACAGAGGAGAAAGAAAAGCACCCCCCTATTCTGTGTCCACACTTACAAACAGGCCTATTGTTAGAACTCTGGTTGGGACTTGGTTTAAATGAGATACCCACGAGGAAAGAAGCCCCTGAGGAAGAAGATTAGCTCAGTCCTCGACTTCACCTAACTGGGCTTAATCAATAAACCAATTCCAGTTTGAAATGGAAGAATCACGACTATATGAGCCCATGGAAACACCTGGGGTCACCTTTTATGTTTCTTATGACCTTCCTTTCTCTAAGCAGAAGTCCGTGCATCTGCACACAGAGACCGAACAAAAGGATCCCTGAACGTGTCTGTCCTCTCCTGATTTTACACAATGGGAAACACTTAAAGCTAAGCCCCTGACTAAAGATAAACAGCTGAGATGGAACGGAGGAGGTTTTTAATAAGTTTAATTTGCTCTAATTAGAGAGAGGTAAAGAACAGGCACGCACACAGCGCTCCAGGTAGCCCTCCTGGGCACAAAGGCGCCACGGACTGCTTTGTGGCAAGAGCCGGCCTGTTCAGAGGTGGAAGAAGGCAGAGGACCCCACACAGGCGTGAGAACGGCCCTTCCTCCATAACCATAATGCCCCAGGGTTGCCCGGCCCACTCCAGAATGGGCTTGTGTAAGTGAGTCTCACTCAGTTAACAACCTGTAGTCACCTGCCTTTCAACTCATACTCTTCTAATTTGCCAGGGAAAAACATAGTTTCTAAGCAACGAGGAAAACGGAGAAATATCACTGATTAAATATTTTAGTACAGACAAACTAATTAAGTATCCTTCATTCACAAGTGAGCAAGAAAACATTACACAATTTTTAGATTACAAACCATAGAGGAGGATATTAAAGCAAAAGTGTGGTAAGTAGTTCATTTTAATAGAGAATATTTCCCTTTTAAAAATAATCAGTTACTCCCTGTAAAGACACCATATGATGAAAAAAATACTATGTAATAAACCAAAAGTTTGCAAAGCAACTGAGAGAGATGCACTTCCAATGTGCTTGGATGGTGCAGTGGGAACAGGAAATGTTGTGTGGGTCATTCCCCTCCTCAGACACAGAAATCAAATTAAATGTCAAGTGACTTCTAGGCCCACTGTGTTTTAGTACAGCAGTTCTGAGAGACCGACATGGCTTAAGTCACAGTACAAAGTGATTAAGAAAAATACTGTACATGGTTCAGAGCATTATCTCATTATCTCATTATAAAAAGAACTTGCCTTTATTTCTGAAGGTCTAATGGTGCTCACAGCCACAGTTCGACAGAAACAGGAGTAGAAAGTCCTTTCCTTTGCACAAACAAGGAGTTATTATTTTTTCCACATGGAAACCAGTTTGGTATTTTTAAAATGCATCTGCCTCAACACTTAGACAAAATAAGGCTATGAGGTGCCAAAGTCATGTGGGTACTTGAAATAGAGAATTCCACAACACTGTAAAGCTTATTCAAGTACAAAAAAACAAACACAAAATACTAAAGGAGTCAGGCATTTGTTTCGGATTTAGTGGTCTGTATTCTTGCGCTGAGGAGTCCACAGTTGCTAACTACCCAGAAATTTACAAAGCAAAAGAAAAGTCTACCTGGTATTTTTCACAGTCAACTTAAGAACTGAGGCAAGCCACACAACTGAATAGCTTTTGAAGTTTCTAGACTCTTGGAAAGAAATATGAGTTTTCCAAGCCCACCCTCCCAGTCTACAAGGAGCAAAAGAAAGCACACACTGACTTCTCCAAAAGCCTCTTCCTGCTGTCCGCGATGCCACTCCCTCCTGCTCCCAGAAGGACCACCCATGCGACTGGCCCTCCGCAGTTCCTTCCATTAGCAGGACCCGAAAAGGCCAGCTCGCTTCCTGTAGAAAAGGTCACCAGCGCATCTCACCACTGACCTTGTGCAGGCAGGTCTCCACACAAGGAACTGGGCGCACAACATCCGAGCCCCACTGTCCACACCCCTCCAAAGACACAGGACGGCACCTCCCTCAAGGCCAGCCGGCAGCAGCTCCCAGACAAGGAAGGAGCCTGAGACTAATGCAGCCTTGGAATGACAGTGGCGTGAGTTCTATTATTACCCCATTATCACTCTGGGATCTGGGCCTAAATGAAGCATGCTTCCTCCCTGATGCCATTTCCTTTTATCCTGGCTGGAGACTAAGAGCGGATCAATGGGGGCAATACTCATGATGTCACTTCAATTTACAGCAACGGCCCCTCCCTCTTTCAGTCTGTCTGAAATACACACAAAGATCAATTCTTCCCAAAAATGGTTAAAAAATGCTTAGGGAGCATTCTTCTTCCAGAAAAGCATTCTCTGCTATATTTGTCTATGTTTCTACGGCAGGAACTGTTTACACTGAACAAAAAGAGAAGAAATGGGGGAGGGAGAAATCTCAAATTCTCCCGTATGCCGGAGACTTGCTGGCTGAAATTCAACACAAGCAGGGTCCAAACCAGACTCCAGCAGCTGACCTCTGCGGAAGGAAGGCTTTCTGGCACAGGGCTCACTAGAGAAGAACCGCAGTTCTCCTTTGCCCTTTGGATTAAAAAGGTAATCCCATAGGTATGCAATGTTTTTTATAAGACTTCCCCAAAATCACACAACTTCCCTCCAACTCCTCCAAAAAAACACACCCAACACCCACCCTCAGGGGCCCCCACCATCCACAGGTATCAGAGCAAACAGTTGCCATTCACAGTTTTCTCCTGAGGGGCAAAGGGACTGACTGCAGGACACAAGACAGAACTGAAAACATGTCACCTTTCAGACACTGCTCTGAACCAAAATAAAGTAAGTAGAAATCTCTTGTTGTTTAAGTTTCCTTATGGTTTTTGAAAATGGGTTAAAATTAAAATATAACTGAGGAAATTCCTTAAAACAAGAGTTCTTCCTCACAACCCAAAAAGGAACACAAAATCCTGAAAGTATCAGAACGCTGGCATTGCAGCTGACCCTGCCCACTTCAAACACTAGCAAGACCATGTCAGTGTATAATCTTCTTTCATCTATCATTTCCCTAATGATAAACATTTTTAACTGTCAAAAATTAACTGTTTAGCCAAAACCGGTTTGGCTCAATGGATAGAGCGTCGGTCTGAGGACTGAAAGGTCCCGGGTTCCATTCCCGTTAAGGGCATGCACGCTGGTTGCGGGCACATCCCCAGTGGGGGTTGTGCAAGAGGCGGCTGATCGATGTTTCTCTCTCATCGATGTTTCTAACTCTCTATCCCTCTCTCTTCCTCTCTGTAAAAAATCAATAAAATATATTTTTAAAAATTAAGTTTAATAATATGTGCATTGGCAAGTCTCTGCCCAAGAGTAGCTGTCAATTAGGGTATCATTAGTCTAAACTAATAACTTGTATACAGGAAAAACAGAATTATGTGAATTGCAACCAAAACAAAGCTGAACACAAAAGTTTCAAAAGAAAAACCACCCTTTACAATGTTAAAGTATTTTAAAAAATATATTTTGATTTTTTTACAGAGAGGAAGAGAGAGGGATAGAGAGTTAGAAACATCGATGAGAATCATCGATCAACTGCCTCTTGCACACCCCCTACTGGGGATGTGCCCACAAAGAAGGTACATGCCCTTGACTGGAATCAAACCCGGGACCTTTCAGTCCGCAGGTCCACGCTCTATCCATTGAGCCAAACTGGTTTCAGCTTAACACATTTTAAAGAATTGTGAAGTTTAAGTATAAAAGTTATAGCTCACATAATTTTGGGGACATACATTTAATTTGCCAGTAAATAAGAGTCACAATAAAATAATTAGAAATGAAAATAACTTTCTTCAAAATAAAACAACCAAGGGGCATTTATCCACATCCAGCAGATCATTATTTTTAATTACCAAACATTCTTTAGTCAAATTTAAGAAAGAACACTCAAGCAGAAGTAAATATTCGTGTAATTCATTATACACAGGAAAAAGCGTATTTACTATATTCTTGGGAAACGGTTCTAACAGCTGCATTTAAAAAAGACTGTTGCACTTCTGAGCCCTGCCTTTGTTATGGTGCTCCCAAAAGTGACGAAAACAGATACCATCACTAGCAAACAGGATCTGAAATAATTCACTGGCACAAATTATTCTTACGCTTCTAGATTATAAGGGTCAAATTTTCAATTGCTAACATTTCCCTAACTTTTATAAAAGTGATTACTCAAACTATATATAATCTGACACAAAGCATATTATTTAAACTACATAAAATGCCAATTGGATCTCATAACCATGTGCACACTAATGTTTATATTACACATTTTAGAAAATAAACTGTTGTAAATACTCAAGTAGAAAAATCCCAAGTATTTTATAAGAGATGTTGGGGATCTTCATGTTTGTCGTGTCCCCCTCCAACCCCCCCTCGAGAACCTGCAAGACCAATATCCAAGGGGGCCACCAGGGCCCATTCCTTACCTGAGTTTTATGCTTCTGAAGATGATCACTGCTCATGAAGAAGAAGCTAGAAGTTCCTAAGTGAGCCAGCCCATTCACTGGCCATGACAACATGACAACAATGGCAAGCTCCATGTGAGCTTGATTCAGGCTTTCTAAAGAATTAGTATGGGAGAATACTTTCAATTTGTCTTGCATTTGCAGGTTGTTGGGTTTGTTTGTTTGTTTTTTCTCATTAAATCTGCTTCCTTTTTTTAAAAAAAACTCTGGTTTCTCACAACTTTTAAAAATATATACATATATTATTGACTTTTTTTTTTTTACAGAGAGGAAGGGAGAAGAAGGATAGAGTTAGAAATATTTTTAAAAAAATATATTTTATTGATATTTTACAGAGAGGAAGGGAGAGAGATAGAGAGCTAGAAACGTCGATGAGAAACACTGACCAGCTGCCTCCTGCACACCCCCTACCGGGGATGTGCCCGCAACCAACGTACATGCCCTTAACAGGAATCAAACCTGGGACCCTTCAGTCCAAAGACCAACGCTCTATCCACTGAGCCAAACCGGATTCAGCAGAGTTAGAAATATTGATGAGAGAGAAACATCGATCAGCTGCTACCTGATACACCCCTCTACTGGGGATGTGCCCGCAACTAAGGTAGATGCCCTTTACCAAATCCAACCTGGGACCCTTCAGTCCGCAGGTTGATGCTCTATCCACTGAGCCAAAGCGGTTAGGGCTAAATCTGCTTCTTTTAATTTCTTTAGAATTAATGCTCTTGTCTAAGTTAATAATATTGTATTTTATAACTGATGTGTTTATCCTGAATAAGCATATACATTTTATAATCTTGAGTTCCTAACTTTTATAAACAGTGGTATTTCCTAATTCAAAAGTCTAGTTGTATACTACTTTATGACACTCTAAGGAACATCATATGACTGAAAACTGTCAGCTGGTTTTGTGTGTCAAAATGAAGGCACACAAATGGGATATAATCACACAATGGAATACTATGCAGCTATTAAAAAGAATAAAATGGAATTTTCTGTAATATGGTAAGATAGCAAGAAATGTTATTAAGTGGGGGTCAAAGTTAAGGACAGGTTACAGAATATGTTTGGACTTGTGTAAATAATTTCCTAGAGATAGGTATTAAAAAATTAAGTAACTCTTTGAGTCCATTTTTCCTCTGAGTAACCCCTACCAGCTGCCTGGTTTTTTTCATGTGTTTTTTTTTTGTCCTGCCTTCCAGCTCAAGCTGAACTACTTTCCTTAAATCATGTTTTAAAAATTTCCCCCAAGTTTACTCACTGGAGGGAAGATCTACCTTATGAAGAAATTCAGTGTTGTGACCTAATCTGGGAGCAATGAAATCTGTAAATGACTGAAGCACAGGCTCCACGGAGGTGCTGAGCGGAAACCGGGCCCTTCGAACAAAGCAGGTCTAGGTTACAACAGGCCCTCGCACTCGCACTGGTTTGAACCTAGAAACCTATCAGTGCCTCTCTATTCGTAGTTGTAACAATACTACTTGAAAACAGCCAAAACCGGTTTGGCTCAGTCGATAGAGCGTCGGCCTGCGGACTGAAAGGTCCCAGGTTCGATTCCGGTCAAGGGCATGTACCTTGGTTGCGGGCACATCTCTGGTAGGGGATGTGCAGGAAGCAGCTGGTCGATGTTTCTCTCTCATCGATGTTTCTAGCTCTCTATCTCTCTCCCTTCCTCTCTGTAAAAAATCAATAAAATATATTTAAAAAATACTTGAAAACAGCATAGATCTCAACTGTTCTGATTCCAATACTTCTACAAAGAGATGAATGCTAATGCCATTAAATGTAAGGCATAAGTTCTGTGTGAGCAACACATTGGAATAATCTTAAATTTTCCAAATGCTCTGCAAATATACATTAAAGCAGTGGGTCAGTCATATGTCCAGACTCTCATGTTGTCACTTATAATATTAAATGAACTAGAATTTAAGTGTTTTCAGTTTGTTTTTTTGTTTGTTGTGTTTTTGTTTTTTTGCAGAGGGGGGAAAAACAGTAACTGTAATTTCACTCAAACCCCGAATTTCTTCCCATTATTCCCACTATGTCACAATGAGATAGTTTGTGTGGGATTATTTATTACAAATTTAATACTTTTAGTAAATAACTATCAACATTAGGTTCTTCTTTGCAACATACTGCCTTATGTTCCTGTTGAAAAGTGATCTATATATATATCTATATATATCTATATTTATAGTATGCACAAAATTAAGGTGTTCATATGCACAAATATGCAATCCTTAGGAATATTCAGTCTGAAAACATATATTTTCTTCTAAATTGTAAGTGACTGATTAGCAAATAGGAAAAAAAAACTAAGCTCTTACTGAAAATATGCTCTTCGGAATCTTAGAAATAAAAACAGACTCCTCTTCTTCTAAGTTTACACAATGAATAACTGAGTTCAAACAAAACTATATGTTAACCTCTGTAAAAAGAATGTGCACTTTTAAGGCAACTAGAATGGAACCCAATGTTGCTCATTTCATGCACCAATGTAGCATGCCCGATACAAGTTTGTCCAATTTAAATGAAGGACTTCATGTCCTATCCAGCACAGCAGAGTAACACAGTAAAAATAATTACAGGATAGCTATCAATTAGCAATTTGGTGAGTTAAGTAAATCTATTAAAAGATAATTTATACATTGACAAATGAAAATTCAGGCCAGAAGCGATTCTCACTTCAAAACTTAAAAAAAAAAAAATCCACAAAATACATTCAAATATATCAACTTAGAAAGTTTTATAAACATTATGTATAACAAACAATGTGTAGATGATTCTTACTTTAAAAACTAATGGCAAAATAACTGAAATGTCTCTTCAATTGTAATCAACCATGATCAGTGAAATGATGGCTCTGCAATGTTTTTAAAAAGCTAATAAATCAGAGTGCTCTAAGTGGAAAAACTCAATACTAGTTCTAAGAGAGATCTTTCCTTTTGCTTTCCATAGCCTCCTTGTTTAAATTTGTCATAAGGCTTAAGCTTTTTCAGATTATTAAAATTAACAGCTAAAAAAAGACAGTCATAAGCACTTAGACACAAAGATACTAACAAGAGTTGCAAGGCAAGAAAAGGAAAAAAAAGAAAAGGAGCAGAAAGAAACTAAGTTAACTACTCTGGCGAGTCTCGGCTTAACTCAGGCATGGATACACATTCAACATATTTTTAAGCATAGAACATAACTTATAAACTAATTTCACTCTTGGGTGTTTATTATAGTCTAAAGTACAAACATCCCACCAGTTTGGCGGTCTGCGGACTAAAAGGTCCTGGGTTTGATTCCGGTCAAGGGCATGCACCTTGGTTGCCGGCACATCCCCAGTAGGGGTGGTGCAGGAGGCAGCTGATCGATGATTCTCTCTCATCGATGTTTCTAACTCTCTATCCCTCTCTCTTCCTCTCTGTAAAAAAAATCAATAAAAAATATTTTTAAAAAATAAAAATAAAATACAAACGTCTCATACTCCTAGTTTCTGCCCTTACTTCTTCATAGGCCCACAGTCAAAACAATCTAAGTATTTTCTTGGTCAGATTTTATTTTCTAATATTCTTTCCATATTTTCTACCATGTCCAAATTAAGCATAAATTTTAGCCACATGTCCACAATTTATTGTGGTTTCTATCATAAAGTAGACAAAGAAACATATCTTTAAATATATATATATAGCTGACCACAACTAAAGAGGAATTGTAGGGAGTGAGATGGAAGAGGGTAAGGAGTCAAACCAATTGAGTTATTGCTGAAAAATAGTTGTTTTTATGTAATAAAAATGTGTTGAGAGTACTATACAACTTACTACCAAGGGCTCAGTGTGTTTTCACAGAATGATTTAAATGCATATAAAGCACAGCAGTCCGACTTCACTCAACTCCTGCACACTGTTGCATTCTAGTCCAGACATTTTATATCCTGGATTAATTTTGAAGTTTTATGAGGAATAGAGCAAAGGATTAATTTAAAGGACAGAAATTAGTATTTTTGAAAAAAGATATAGACTTAAAACTTCAAGAGAAAGGCAGGAAACAAATTTCACATCTTTTCAAGAAATGTTCATTTTTAACTTCTTTTTCTCTCCCTCACCTCCAGACCAGCTCATCTGAAGGGAAAGTTTTAGTGAACCAGCATTCTGCAAGAAAAAGCAGCGGCTGACTCCTGGAGGCACACGCCTGGGAAGCTGAAACAAACCAGTCGATGGGAAACAACAATAAAACCATACAGACAGAAATGATGTCAGGTTTGTTTACCCCAAAGTTTCATGCTATGCACAAACAGCTTAATAATTCATAAATTAATGAACTTCCCTTCTTAATAGGAACTAGTACCAGCTACACAAGTAGACTGAAATAGCATTATAAAAATGTTCTTTTAGGGCAAAAAGGCCATTTTACTGCAATGAAAGTCCAGACATTATAATCTTACTTTTACTGTGAACTCCCAACTTGGACTCAAGGCCCTGAAGCTGAGATAGGAGCAGGAAATGTGAAATGTGGCCTTGTTTGCTGCCATGGAAATAGTTTCTCAAGTGAATTCAAATACTTGAAAGTCACTCAACAGAAGTAAGTCTTCAAAAATACAAAACAAATACGTTTTAGTCATGGGCCTAAAAATCGTAAAATTGCTGATCATGAATCTAAAATTCTAGTAGGTCTTCACAGGTGTTGGTCCAACCATGATTAAACCTAAGATGTATTTTCTAGTAGCAATTTAAAATCCCAATATTTGAGATTTTATTTAGTTATTTTAATGGATTCCTAGAGAAATTTCATAAAAATATAGTTGTTTTAGCATTACTATTTTATACCTGCCTTTATGTATACATAATGTGCTTATGTAAGAAAAAAAAAATCAGTATTTTATTTTTATATGTTTTAACAGCACAGAACTTTTGGAAATTACAGGAAAGTCTCTGGATTTCGAAGTTTCCTGGCTGTTAAACTTAATAGAAAACAATCAGTCTATGGAAAATCAAATTTTCTCTCCCCTCAGTATTTCAGCTTAACTTATCCATATTAATTTGGAATTTATCTTTTTTTAAAAAGAGAGGCAGTTTTGTTTACATAGGTTTGTAGTAAATTTTCTTATATAAAAGTAAAATCTTTTTATAAAATGCCTACTCTTCACATTGTAATGGATTTTCTACTTTGTTTTTCACATATCAAAGTTACAACATACCAATTATAACCTACATATCCTATCCCAAAGTGAAGTTTGATTAATTCAAAACACATGAACTTGCATAACCAGTAATCACAGATCCCCCAAAAAGGAAAGGTGGACATAGGTTTTTAAATCACGAATCACAGCCTCACAGGCTGAGCAGCACTTTCCTGCCGATTTCACAGCGGAGGGTCCGGCCCAGACCCTGACAAACAATGGCTGAGACCGAACTAAGAAGTGAACGGGGGCCTGAGGGCTCCCGCGGGCCGGGTAAGGCGGCCTCTCCCCGCCGGAGCCGCCCGCGTCCTCCGGGCCGCCGCGGGGACGCCGGAGAGCGGAGACCGGCCGCCTCTGGGCGGGCGCCCGGCCCACGGAAGGGACCGGCCGGGAGCGGCGGACCCGCGGGCAGCCCAGGAAGGCTCCCGCCGGAAGCGGTCGTTTTTGAGGCTCTTCCTGCGGCGCTCGCCCTTCCAGTGAGCTCTCTGGGGCGCAGATTTGTTTACCTGGTCTTTTCTCCTTGAAGGCTTGGTAAGCATAACGCACACAAAGAATTACAATCCCGACGCCCATTTGTAACAACTACAACAGCATTACAACAAAGGCAACCTTAATCACTAAAGAAAAAAAATACATATATAAAAAGAAAGGCAACCACCCGTCCGAAGCACACTTTTCCTTGGGTAGATTTCTAGAAAACCCTAAGGGCAGCTAGAACTGCCATCCACCGTGTGCTCTCCCCACACGAGGGGATGCCAACGGCCACGGAGCCGCGAGCAACGGCGGCGCATGACGAAGCGGAACGGGCAGCAGCGCCCGACCTGGCCGTCAGCCGGCCCGCTCCCGGCGGAAGCCGGCGGTTCGAGGGGGAAGGTGAGAGGGGTTTGGTTTGGGTCGCGGAGACCAACCGCGCCGCTCTCCTACCCGCACCAGCGGACGGCGCGGCCCGCAGTAGTCAGGCGGCCCGCGGGAGGGAGGAAAGGACTTACTCACTGAGGCTCCCGCCGGGGCGCGGACCAGCCCGGACTCCGCGGGCGGCGACCCGGGCGCCCGCGACACAGTCCCGCGGCGCCGCGCCCCGCCCCCTCCCTCCCGGCCAATCCCCGCGGAGGCCGCCGCCGCGCCGCGCCCGCCCCGCCCCACCCCGCGTGGGCAGTCGGGCCCGGTTCCCACCGCGCGCGGCGCGCGACGCCCTCCCCCCTCCCCCCGCCGCGCCAGCCAGCTCCCACCCAGTGATTACTCTAATTAGAAGTTTTAGTCTCAGCGGTTAAAGGATGTACGAACCAGTCTCAGCACAGCCTGCAATTCAAATGGCGTGGAGAACAAAAGCAATCAGAGCTGTAGCAATTTTCCCTCTAATTTACAGAACGTGAAGACTTTCTCTCACTAAGCATTGTACTTACAATTTTTAAAAAAGTTTAACCTCTAAGGTACGTGCCACTTGACAAGGAAATTAGCATTTCTGTGCAAAAACGCCAGACCATGATGGCTACAACAAATAAACAAACAAAAACCACAGTCTCAAAAAAATAGATATTAAACTTGAAAGTTTGGTCCCTCCTGCAGAACAAAAGTTTCTGGATCTCCTGGTGAAAATTAAAAAGGTGTACAGAGATGTGGGGGAGCTGTCTTCTTATAGTTTACAGACTTAGTGAATAAAAGAGAAGCAAAATGCCCAGGAAACATACCCTTTACTATCTTTCCAGTAAAATTATGCAGAATTTGCATAATTTTTAATTAGTACTGGTGGAAGTTGCTATTGTTCACACTAGCATCAGTTAAATGGCTACATGTCGGTCCAAAGGGGAAAACATCAAATACCAGAATTCAGTTTTCTGGGTGTAAGGGCAGCTAATGCCTGATGACTGGCATCTTCACTGGAAACCACCAGAACATTCCAGCAACACACCAGAGGCCAGTCTTATTTCAAATCTCACAGCAATCCCAGTAAAGGTCACCAGATTCAAACAACAAAGTCAAAACTGCAACTATAAACTAGAATAACTATTTCAAGGATTATGGGGAAATTTATTTATTGGGAAAAAGTGAGAGGAAGCCTCAGAGAGGGGAATAATTGGGCCTGTTTTACATAAAAAGCTAGAATACTCCATTCACAGTTCTGAATATTAAACTCTTAAGTTTTTTGTGTTTTTTTAATTGACTTCAGAGAGGCAGGGAGAGGGAGATAAATATCAATATTAAGAGAGAATCATAGATCGGCTGTTTCTTGCATGCCCCACATTGGGGAATTAAGCCTGAAAATCTGGCATATGCCCTGACCAGGAATCGAACCATAACCTCCTGGTTCATAAATTGAAGCTCAACCACTGGACCACACCAGCTGGGCTCAAGTTGTAAAAGTAGAGTGAAATTTTTAGGATTAATAAAATTATACATGCAAATATGTGCTTACAAAAAGCCAAAAAACAAAGAAAAAGCCTTTTTATACTTTATTTTCCAGTACTGATTTGATCTTTAAAGCAATCTGCATCCATATTAAAAGAATTATTGAGTAACTCAGAAGTTTATGAAAAAGATTTAGGAGAAAAAACATAGGCAATGAACTATGAAATGGAGTAGAAAAGTAATAAAAAACAAGCACTACAAAAATGTTGCATAAAATAGGTTATGACTCATATCTTCCCCTTTCACTGTATATATTTTTTCAAAAATACTGTAATTTTTTGAAATTTTCAGCAAAGTATAGTTTTCAATTTCACTCCATGCATTTATTTCAATTTCACTCCATGCATTTAAAAATGTCTCCATCCATTTTTAAATGAAAAAAAAAACCTTAACTCATTCACTTCGTGGAAAATTAATTTACTGCCTTATTTTTATTACAAAATGCTTTTTTGTTTAGCAGCTAAGTTTACCTCTCTAAATATTAAATGACAAATATCTAAACACAATTTAGTTTCACTGTAACCATTTTAAAAGTTAATCTCTTTTTAAACATGAAAATAAACTAATTTCAAGTTAAAAACAAGTGGAAAGAAGCAATTAAAAACAAATGCAAACATTTTCAAATGCTAATGTGTCTACTTTGCTTAACTTTAATGCCCTGAAAATAAGATGGCATTCTTAAAATGCTTAAATTAAAGCACAACAACACAAAAACCAGGTGCCTGACAAATAAAAATAGATAAGATTCCCAAACACTTGTTCTGAACGATGAAATAAACATGATGAGCAAGTGAGAACACAGGCAGAAAGCTCCTTCAGAGAAAATATAATAGTCCCCCAAAACTTACCCTTCCAAAATTCCCCACTGAGTTAAAATATAAACTTTTAAATGGCTTTAAAGTCTTAGCTAAATCAATCTCTGTGTACAAGACAGGATACCTCAACATTTATAAGCTTTACACATGCTTTCAAATATATAAGAACATTTAAATCATTCCGTATAATTCTGTAAAAACAGAATACTTCAGTTTGAAAAATCCATGATATCTACCTTCAGATAGTAAACATAATGAATATTCTATAATGAGACAGATAAAAATAAAGGAATTCTACAAAATATTCTTGTAAAAGTAAAGTTGACGGCGGGACACCCAAGCTGGCATCAGTCTCCGCGCTTATTTTAGCATTTACTTTTAAACGTAAAACGCCATTAAGATGGTAGTCAAATCTGCAATTGGCTTTAAACTGAAAGATAGAGACCGCAGATTAAGATGAAACCACGTACTGGCCTGAGAGTACCTCCACTTAGCACAGTTCTCACCAACATCGCAGTTACCGTTTCTCGTCGATCCAACACTATTTATTGGCGCTGTTTTTATAATGACCATTTATTTCCTCCTTTGGAAATCAAATAACAGCTCTTCTCCATGAGATGACTATTTGTTGAAAGAAGCTGGATCCCGGCTTCAGCGAGCAGTCCGCGCCGCCCGAGCCCCGCGCGCATCACCGCCCTCCGCTGCGCTGCGCGCGGGACCCTTCCCCGGGCTTTCCAACGCCGCGCCAACTCTGCAGACACACCTTGCTCCTCACCTAAGTTTGATGACAGAGAGCACTACTCTGACATCTGTCCTGGAGCACGTTCTTTTCTGAACGCAAGACAGCCCAAGCGCAAGGACGGAACAAGAAGTGCCTCGCCCGGGAGCACTGCGGTGTGTGCGGCAATCTTTGGCGCCAGTACTTCTCCGGGATCCGGAGCCCTGGCACCCCCGACATTGCAGAGAGATGCCCTTCGCCAGAAGGATCAAGCCACCAGCATCCAGCAGCCGGCGCAGTAGGTCCCCGCAGGGAAGACAGGGGGAGGAGAGATTTGGGGTATCTCCTGTCGGTACAAGCCGGGAGAAACCTGACACAAGAAAGCTTTAACCAACCAGGTCCTGTCAGCTCTGGGGCCCCGCGTCCTCAGTTCGTCCTCCACACCCAGACCCTCACCCTCACCAGCCTGCAGGCCTTGGCTAAGGTCCACCGTGGCACCAATGCCCAGGGCAGCTCCCTGGTCCCAGGGTCCGCCCATGGGGGCAGGGGCGGCGGCTGGAGGGAGCTGGATGATGGGCGGGGCCGCGGAGCACCCATCAAAGAGGCGGCGGCGGGCCCCGCCCTGCCCCTGCCTCTCCCGCAGGGTCCAGGCAGTGGAGACCCACTCCTCGCAAGGGCGCTGCACCGCTGGGGGCTAGGGTCTTGCTTGGTGCAGATGATGGGAGCCTCAGAATGCAAACAGCAGGTCTGATGAGTCACCTAGAACCCAGGTCTAATGCTGCCTGGATGCTCACCTAGTTAGTAACCTTGGCACAAACGCTGCAAACTCCATTCTCTCTGGAGCAAAAACTCCACCCAGCTCCAAAGGTGTCAGGAAACACCATAGGTGCTTTGTCTGTCTAAAGACCCTCTTTCTGTCCCAACACCCACTTTGCTTTTAGATGTGAGTTTACAATGGCCTGCCCTTCTTAAAGGCATTGTGCAAAACAGCATGCAGCTGCAAGGAGCACCCCCCACCCCTACCCAACTAACCACCAAAGGTAAACCAGTGGCCAAAGCAGCTCTCCATCCTCTCTCCTGATTTCCAGCAGCCCCTTCCATGAGGCCCTCACCAGGCCTGCCTTGTTCAAGGCCAGGGATAATAGACCCACTTTACCCACCACCTTCAGGCCAGGTGAGTTCCATTAAAGCACAACTCTGACCCTTCTCTGTCCTTCACTTAAACAATGATGTGCATGCCCCAAAGTGTGTGGCTCAGTGTGCTCATTTCCATTCCAATCCTCTCCTCAGCCAGTCAACAAACTTTCTGCAAATGGATATGAACTGTTAGCAGCAGCCCCTCTGCCTGAAATGTGCCCCCCACCTCCCCACAAACACACAAAAACCCTTCTAGAAACCACTTTTGCTTTCTGGGTTTTATCCTCATTCATTCTCATGTAAGCAGTTCTATTCTGCCATGTAACAGAACTATTAGCATGCCACTGGATATGCTCAAATCTCTGAGCTCCTTGTAGCGCTAGGATTCCTTTTTAAAAATCTCCCTACTGCCAAGTATCCAGCACAGCCAATTTTGAGTTAATGTACTTGTAGCAAGAACCAAGATTCATCAATCTTGTGCCCATTAGCACTGGTTTTTAGCAACTACATGATGAAAAAAAATTTTTTAATGGCGTCAATTTTTAAAGAGAAATTCAAAGATAAGACAGTTTTTAAAAAAGCCTTACGCCATTAATTTCACAGAAAAAGAAAGCCATTACAGGTAAATGTCATATCTATTTCAGGGACATTTTCTAGGAGGAAGCTGCTGACAGCTGAACCACTATAGCTCTGCTTTATGCAAATACAGGTGGTACTTTTCTCCTAGAGAACCTCACACATCTGTCTGTCATCTCAGGGGATGGTGCCATACGGAACAGGGCACACACTACCCGGCCCTAAATGAGATGACTGGGGAAAAGGGTCACAGAAAAGTCAAGCCACTTAAGCACACAAGAACATGTACACAACGGTTAAAACCATGTAAAAATTATACAGATATGAGCACCAAAAAGGATGCTTACACTGTCGAAAATAACATCATTTTTATTAGAGGTTCCTCAGTAAAGTCAAATGTCAAGAAAAAATTATAGCACAACAAATTCACAAGATGATTTTTTGTGCTATAAAAAATAATTTTAACATTCTTAAGTCAATAAAAGCAGGATTAATTCTAACATTCTTAAGTCAATAAAACTATAACTAGATTATACTTTTGAATAAAGAAATGACAATTTCCTCCAAACTAACACTATAATTTTTTGTTTATCACACTTACAATTTCTCTTTACATTCAGTAGCTGACATTAGATCTCACAGCGAAATAGAAACGCCATTTAAACTAAAAATACAAATGACTTTTTCTATAATGTAATAGCATATATGTATGTACATGTGCATACATATGCAATTTTCCTGACAGTAGTTATAACAAAATGCATGAGGTTATAAAAATCCACTTATAATAGCACACCTGTACCTGCCTACTCTGCAACCCTATGAGCTCCCCAATTCACCACCCTTTACATTATACACATTCTCTGGTGTGCTAAGCATGGCAATGGCCCCATCCCGATCCCGGGAACCTGTGGACACATGAAGTGACATGACACAGGGACGTTAAGGGTGTTAATCAGCTGACCTGGAGATGGGGAGATGGATTATCTGCATGAGCCAAGGCAATCACAAGGCAATCATGAGTGAAGAAGGCAGGAAGGGAAGATAGAACCAGAGAGACAGCTGCTTGAGGCAGATTGAGCCCGACTCTGCTGGCTTTGAAGATGGAGGAAGGGGCCATGGGCCAAGGAATGCAGGGACCTCTGAAAGCAGGCAGGTGCAAGGAACAGGATTTTACCCTAGAGCCTCCAGGAAGGAGCGGAGGCCTGCCCACACCTTGACGTTAGCCCAGGGAGCCTGTTTGGACATCTGACCTCCAGATACTGCAAAATAACAAATCTGTGTTGTTTTAAGTCACTGGATCAGTAGTGATCTGTTATAGCAGCAACAGGAAACCAATGCATCTGGGTTCCAAGCTCCTCTTATAATCAACATCAATGCTTCTCAATGTTTGGTTCAACCTATGAGGAAAATAAAAACATCCTTTGAAAGTTCTCAGCTACACCTGAACTCTGAGCAATTGCCTCCTAAGAGGGAAAGATTTCCTCCAGGTCCCTCTGCTCACCTTCCCCTAAGTACAAGCTTTACAGGGAACTGCAGGCTCGGGTCTAGTGCTGAACCTTTGTTGTTGGGGGCGGGTGAGCAGAAAGCTGGACTGAGGTCTAAAGCCCCTTTGGGTCTGGTTCCTTGCTGCCTGGCTACTTTTTTAATGCCACAAAGGCCAGGGCAGAGCATGTCAATGAAACAAAGGACAAGCATGAAACAAAACGCCATGGGCAACCACGTCTTGATCAAATCTAAGAGCGATTCAAGTTAATAAGTAACACAACCCCACCACCTTTTCATGGCTTTAATTATTACAGCCAGTAAAAATATCCAGGCCATCCCTGTTTGGTGATGTTTTATTTACCCCTAAAGGCTAAAGTCTTCATTAAATGCAGAAGAGTTGTGTTCAATTCAACACATATGGTGAGATCACAGCCCGTTTATGGTAGGTTTTTCATGTGTCACCCCTTCCCCCCAAACACAATCAATCAATCTCCCTCACCCCTGTCTTTCTCTCTCTCTCTCTCTCTCTCTCTCTCTCTCTCTCTCACACACACACACACACTCACACACACACACACACTCTCTCTCTCACACACACACACACACACACACACGGACTCTACATACACAGCACTATTATAATCCTGCTGTATCAGATTTTACATTTTGCATAATTGATTTAAAAGCTAATCTTATTTCTGAATAGTTTTCCTTACTATTTTTCTAGCACAAATAAGTCTTCTAACAGGGTCTGCCTTTGCCCCCAAACACACAAACCTGGCTGAGTTCCTGGTGGCACAGGCTTTTTGGACTGAGAAGCCTCACAAGATGTGTCAGCAGCAAAGGGAATGGATAAGAGGCTGAAGCAACCCACATGTTCACATGATCAACACCATGACTTTTTTTTTTTTTTTGGTGGTGTATTGACTTTTTCATGGACCTCCCTGGTTATGACGTTTTCCACACTGTTTTATTTTCCAAAGGGAAACAATTAACCAGCCTTATCTTTTCAGGTAAACTCTTCAATGAGGAATGACGTGCAGTTCTTTATCATGTCTTACATGAAAAAAACAAATTTTCCCCATCATTTCACACTCAGTGTATTTTACACCACTGATTCTCATTACTGTCTGCGGAGCTCAACCAAGATAAGAAGAACTGTGACCACCGCAATAGAGGGTCGCTGAGGCCCTGGCCGGTGTGGCTCAGTGGATAGATCACCAGCCTCTGACTGAAGGGTCCCGGGTTTGATTCTGGTCAAAGGCATGTAACTCAGTTGCAGGCTCAGGGTGCGTGCGGGAGGCAACAAACAAGATGTGTCTCTCTCTGTCTCTCCCTCCCTTCCACTCTCTGAAAAGCAACAGATTTTAGAAATAACAAAAACAAAAAGGGAGAGGGGTGCTGAGGCGGGCGATTCTGCCTCCATGACCATGCCACCTGGAGGCAGCACCTCATCAGGGAGACGTGAAGGAGAGGAGGAGAAAGAAGACCCAGCGCCCCGCTCTCTCCGTGCCTCAGGGATGGAGACAGGTTCCGGGGAGACTGGAAAACACGGAGTCTCAGGCAGCCGGAAGCAGCTCAAGGGGAAACACATCTGGACATTTTTCCTCTAGAAAAGGTGCTTATCATGTGGCTTTATACAATGGTCAAAGGCTGAAAGCTCAACCTGGCTCTGTGTTTGATCTTCTGTTTTATTAGCAGAATTGCAACACCATCAGGTACAGCCCTCCTTGGTCTCTAGTTCTCAGAAAACCACTCCAGGTAGTGACTCAGTTCTAAAACGGGAAATAAGATGAACAGGCTGGGCATTAAATTTTACCAAGGACAGGAAAGTAATGGCTGTTTGGCTTGGTACGGGCAACTGTTGCTGTCAACATAGGTGCAGGCCCCTGGGAAAGCTGTGGCCTGAAGCCACCTGCCCAGGCCCCGCTCCCCCCACTGAGGACAGACCAGGGACTGGGACTGAGGACAGACCAGGTGGTGACCTCCTGCAGCTCGGCATGACGCAGGGCTAACAGGGCGGCCTGTGCTCGCCTCTTCCAGCTCCTGTTACATGCTTCTAATGCTATTATGTCCCCAGAATTAAATTAAATTAAAACGGCATCTTTAACATGCTTTAGTTCTGTGTGTGTGTGTATGTGGGTGGGTGGGTAATCAATCATGTAGTAACTGAAAAACTCAACATTGCCAAAACTGTTTTTATAAACGCTAAAGAGTAAGCAATGTTACTCTACCATCACAGATCCTTGTTCTTGACAATAAATAACACAAGTGTTACTTTAAGGATTTCTTACAATTAATACCATGAAAAATGAATGATTGAATAAACAAACAAGATGCAGAGACAAGCAAAACAACAAATCATAGGTTATTTCTGTTTGTACAGCTTGCCCTAAAGCTTCAGAGAGAAGTATTAAGTAAAATGCTCTGTTTTGCTGGTAGGATGGGACTTACTTATAACTGTGATCCAGTTTTTAGCAAAGCCACAAATAACCAACATTGAAGACAGCCGTGTAAAAACACGTTCGTTTGTGACCTGTCTCTCTTAGTAGCATAGTATATTTGTTATTGACTTATTTGTAAACACATTATTCTTAAACCTGACAATGCAACTTAAGTCACTGAATATTTGTGCTGTGAAAAGAAAGCACTTGCAGTCACCTCCCCTGATGAAAGGAGGAAAGGTACAGAGGAAGGAGGCCCGGCTTCCTCTCTACAGGAGTTTACAGCCGACCTGAGCGACCTGTCTGCAGCATAAGGGTGGCAGCCGGCGCCGGCTCACCCTGAGAGCCCTGAGCACTGCCATCACTGGGTGGGGCAAATTCCGTTTTCTAAAACTTTTCTCATAGATCTTAATACTTCTTTTATTTGGACCTGTGCTAATTGATCCACACTGTTGAAGATGCAGGCTCCAAAAGCATATAAAGTAGCCTGTCTGATCACCTCCTAACCTCCCTGCCATTATACCATTAAGAATTTAAAGCCATTGAGCACACACCTACGGGTGCTGCATCGGACTTCTGTACATGCAGCAGGTCCACATTAACCCTTCTTCTAACCCTACAGCTGTCAGTTCCCCACCTGAATCTAAACAGTGCCTGGTCTAAGTGCTTAGATCGGCAAGTTTACTGGAAACCTTATTAAACCTGCCTGGTCAATAAATTCACCAAAGAGTCTCTTCAAGTCCAACTGCTCCTGTTAACTCCCCCTGGTGGCAGGGGTGGCCCTAATGGGTACCTGCCCCCTAAAAGGGGAATGGCTGGGTGAGGCTAATAAAGTCAACATTCAGGGCACCAGCTGGTATTCAGTCATGAACAGAGCTTGCTGCTGGTGATAAGATGTACAAGTTCTTAGAATGATAATGCAGGACTAATGAAAAGTACAGGAAAAGCAATCTCCCTTAACAATAAAAACCATCCCCATGAGGAGACCCCTTCTCCTGCAGGGGAAAATGGAGGCAGAGTATCCATGATTTGCTTGCAATATGGAAATATTAATCATTTTGCGACAACAGGAGTTATTTATGGCTGCTTTGTCTTCATTTGCTAGGGTTCGCCACCAGAATCTCTACATAACCAGGGGGTGGCCTGGATTTGTTCTCTGTGGTTACCAAGGGCTATAGCACACAGGGGTTATATCATTAGGTTTTCTATAATTTTATTCATTTTGGGGGGAGCAAGTGTTTATACTCAGATTTAAAATTTGCACAGATTGCCTAGAAGCCAAAGCACAGAAGAAGGCACAGCCTAACGCATGTTAAAGGGCACTGCTGGCAACAGCTTCCCCAGCACACTCGCAGCGTTCATTCTATCGTCATTCAGGGTTGCTGGTATCCAGCTTTCCAAGAATCTGCTATGGCTACACCACCCCTTCGGGTATAACCGGAGAGAAATCAGTGCTGTTTTTGTTCACCCTGCTTGAATGCACTTGATTCTTCAGGAAACTTAGATCCCTTCTCCTGTGTCAAGTCAGTACGTATAGCTTCAGATTTGGGTGATACAGTCCTAGAACTTGCTTTGCGATGAAGCACGGGTGAAAGGATGGACGGTTAGGACCGTTTCCCACACATTTTCATCTAAAGAGCCCCAAGCATTTCCCATGTATGTGAGGTGTGACCCTTCCCCACCAGGTCATCTCACTCCTTGTCACATTCTGTAAATGGGGGCTCAGTCAGACAGCTGGTCAGGATCACTGCCAATCAGAAAGTAGAGCCAGGTCCACCCTCAGGAATTGATTAGCTTCTTCTGTCAGGTGATGGGCCATGCTATTTAGATAAATCATTTGTAATGTTGCCGTAGTTCTCAGGACTACGTGCTCCCCTTTCTCCGAGTGTCAGAGAGCAGCTGGAGAGGAACAACTGAACCATTTACTGCTCCGAAGATGCTCTCTCTGCAGCCCTTCACAGTCTCCGAGATTGCCCAGAGCAAATGCCATGCCTTTTACGTCACAAAGTGAGCGTGGAAGAGAAATGTAAATATTCCAGGGAAAATGCAAATTAAACTTCACCAAAACCTGAATCCAAAATGCTGTGTTTTTTATACCATAACCTCAAATAATAAAACCCTGCACCTCCTGTATAATCAAATATGGCAATACTTTGGACAATGACTTTTAGGGGCAAAAGAACAAAAACATTTTTCAAGGTTATTTGTCCGGCCTATCATTTTCTAGCAATGAACTCTGATTGGCTTTCTGGTTAAAATAAACAATGGATGACTTCAGAAAGAATTCTTAAGATAAAGTGGCTAGAGGTTGATAAAGGAAATTCCTTTTTTTATAAAGTCTCAATAAAGGCTAAAACATAGATTTAAAATATACGATTCCAGAAACTTCTTAAAACAGTCACTCATAGCCAAACTACCAGCAATGCTCTGAGGTCTTCAAAAGCCTCTGTGGGATCTACAGTTTTCGTGCCCGCGCAGGCTGCAGGCACCTTGTCCATTAGCCGTGTTCCAACGGAACATCAGCCTACCTGCTTGGAATGAAAGTCTAATAGATGTTTCCACTTTTCCAAGTGGCACACTCAGAATGCAAATCCTGTCAAACTGCAGTGAGCACCTGAACCCATAACCGCTGACCGACCTGGCTGCCGAGGGGAGCTCCCGGCCGGGCTGAGGAACAAGGCCATGGGCTCTAACCCCAGACTCAAGCCTGTTGTGGAGCCTGGTGGAGCTCATGGCAGCAGCTCCTCCATCGGTCCCTCTGCCACACCTGGTAACATTCGGAACCAATATCAGCATCCCCCCCAAGTTAAAAATCTCCCCACCATTATGACATTTCTGAAAAGAATGCAATGCCACACTTTTGTTTTTCAAAAGCAAGTAAATTCATATTTTACTTTATAGCTAATATACTTAAAGATAATTAGGAAATAAGAAAAGCTTCTATAAAAAAACAACAACACAACAACAACAACAAAAACACCTTTATGAGGGAACAAAGACCTTTCCCCAACCACCTTCCATTGTGATTCTTGTCATTTTAAGGATCAGCTACTCTTAGAAATTTATTTAAAATTTAGTAATTTTTTCATAAGCAAAGAAAATAGGGCATACCAGATAAATCCCATCTCCATGCATTACATCAAAATATAAAATAAAAATATTTTTTCATATTTTCAAATATGAATCAGCAGTAAGATCTTGAAAAAGCAAGGTCACTGGAAGATTCCAACTGCCCTCAGGCTTAGAGTGAGAGATTTTCTCACAGAGGATCACATGTACATCCTCGTAAAGGAAGTCTTAAAAACATCTCCATCACCAGATAGCAGAGCTGGGGGGACTTACACACAGGAATTGGTACCATCTTTGTATTTGAGAACGCAGTGCCTCCAATGCCACAGGCGCGTCTCACGTCCACTTTCTGTGTGGAGCATTTGACAGTGCTTGGGAGGGGGTCTGGGAGAATAAATGGGGGGGGGGGGTGACCGCCTCTGCTGACAGACCTGCTATATGCCATGCAGCGATTTCTTAAAAAAAAAAAATCCTCTGAATCTGGTGTCAAAGGGATTCACTTAAGTAACAGCAAACCAGGCCTACAGATGAAACTCCTTAGAGATTTACTTCTACTTAGCTCTTCAGGATGTTCTAACTAGTCCTCACTGGAGTCATGCTGCTAGCTCTGGCTACTTACTGCTCCTACCGAATGTATGATTGAGCAGCAGGGTTTTTTCAAATCTGACAATTAGTGATGTTTTAGGAAAAAATTGGGGTGTGATTATTGTTAAAAATGGTTTTCTTCCAAATTATTAAACGAAATGCTAGGATGTAGGGTGCCTTCCCACTTCTCTCCCAGGGTCTTAACAAAACCACAACTCTCTCAATCAGTGCGACCCAGACACCACAGAGAATCAGCAAGGCCTACCTGTCGAGCTCCACTCTCCAGTGGCCCACGTGCCACACCGTCGTGCCGGTGTGACAGCATCCCCTTCTCTCGGTGTGGCTCACGTCAAATCAAAGGCCCCCAGAGGGTCAGAAACGGAAGCGCGCCTGCTCCAACCATTTTCCCCCACACAAATGCCTGTAGCCCACATGAAAAACTGATGAGCCAAACAAGGGCTCAGGGTAGATATCCAAGTAGAGTTTTAAGAGTAGCCATCTTTGCTCTTAAACTGCTTCAACCTCACTCCTCATCCATTTCTGCCCCATTCATAATTCTCTAACGATAAGTGTGGTCTCCAAGGCTCTCATCCCGGTGCTCTGTGTCAGAGAGCCCAACCTGCATTTGCCAGTTTTGTCCTTTGGCATCCTGACATTACGCCATCAAGCTGACCGTTTCTGCGAGGAAGGAGAAAATGGGGGAAATCGTGTTTTAATGAGTGTCGGGATCTCTTTCCCTTTGTCAAGGATATCCAAAATATATTAAGAACAAAGTTGAAATGATCTCTGCTTATATCTTGGCTTTGAGCAAAAAAGAACATATATTTGTTTAAATATAAATAAAAGGTATCAAAAATCCCGGCCTTCACACACGAACCCTGTGAACAAAGCACAGGAACGTCAGGCTCACGTCCAGCGGAAGGCAACGCCCACGCAGGGCCTGCTCTCTGGCGTCTTCAGACGCTGCTCTCACCTTCCGTGGCTTTGCTGCGCTCACACAGCCGACAGCGAAAATGAACACAGCATAAACTGTCAAATGTCCACTGGGTTAAGTGAATAATGCAATTTGATATTAGAAATTTCTATTTATAGTACACCACTTTGAATCGCTCACACAATTTCTGGCTATACAATATTTTTACCATTTCTGTATGTAGACTCATTATGTATTTCATACTCCGTGACAATTTCTGAAATGTCACAAAACAAAGACAAAAAAATAGTATTGTGATCTGCTAAATCATGTCAAGGACTCAATGTAAACCTCCTATTTCTAGGTGTCAAAAATTTTCCAACATGACCTTTTTGGTGGAAGGCATATTAAGTGGATTAAATTTATTATTAATTACAGTGTCATAAAATTAACCTAACATTTCGTTTTCAAGAAGGGGGAAATGTGGAGTTATGGGGCTACACCTCTCATTAATCTAACTTAACAAGAAGCTGGCGGAGGGAGAGGCTCGCACCCAGGGCAGCCCACTGTCCCTGCTGGTGCGTCACGCACAGCACCTGTGGAAGGAAGCGAGGCGGGAGGGAAGGAGGGGAGCTGGGCGAGGAAGCTCTGGGGAGGGAGGGAGTCCCCATATAGGAGGCTGGCGGGTCGGAGAAGAGAATGGAGAGACACGCTGGACACCAGGAGGGCATGCGGCACCGGAACAGACAAGTCAGGGGACAGACGAGCAGCAGAAAAGGGGAACAAAGGCATCAAAAGGTGAGGTGAGGGGAAATGAGGACACACAAGCACCTCAATGAGCGGGAAGAACTGCCGCCCAGATTAGCAGGCCGGCAGGGGAGCTATTCTTAGCTATCAGTGTTGGCTGAAGCTGCTGGCTCCTTCCCCCAAACCATGTCAGGTGTGCCTCCAACTGCATTTTTTCCAGGTGAAATCTCCTTGCAAGTCACACAGGGACCCTACAACCAGCTGTTCTAAAAGGAGCTCCGTGCTCCAGCCCTTGGCACGACGGAGGAAAAGCCGCACACAGACAGCCCTGCCTCGTGGGGCCCGGGGCCCGGGCAGCACAGCACAGCGGGAGCGACCACAACGCCGGACGTGATCCAGGCTGAGTCCACGGGCTCGCTCCCTAAACCTGTGCCTGACCCGCTGTCACCAGCCGGCCTCTGTGCCACCTAGACGTGCGTAAAAGCAGCCCCGGCCTCGAGCAGAGGGTGTGCCGGGAGAACATCGGCTACTGGACACCGACATCGTCTTCTAAAGGCCCCGAGACAGGAAGCAGCTGTGATTTCACCCTGTGGCCTCTGCCTCAGTATCAACACCTTTGGACGACGCTTTCTTACCTGAGAACGTACCTGAGAGGCAGCCATTGGCACGGGTGCTGCAGGGCCCACCTGCTTCCTGGGGTGGGAGCCGCTCTGGTGCTGAGGGGACGGGCCTTCGGGAGGCCATGTGAGGACTGACAGGCCTCGGGGTGGCGGCGGCGCCCCCAGGTGTACCCGCACCTCCGGAGGGGGGGCCCGGGAAGGAAAGCACACTGTGGACAGACGGGGCAGAGGGTTTTCTCATTCATGCGTGACAAAGCGCGCTCCCAGGCCCCCTTCGAGTCACACTGCAGGGGTTCTGGGCGACATGCTGCAGTGTGACAGCCTGGGCCATGTGTCTTCGGATCGGCCCCTTTCCATGTGATGGGAGAAACCACAGGCACAAAACGCTCAGGGGACCAAGGACCACTCATGTCCCTGAAGCACTAGAAAAAGACGTCTTTAGGAAAAACACACACACTAAGAGGAGTGGGGGTCGCAGACCATCACAGCTCCTCAGCTGTGGTACCCAGTCCACCCACAGGAAAAGCCTCCGGAGAGCTGGGGCCAGACAGGACTGTCTGCAGCAGACAGCGCTCCCGGTCTGAACGGAAGTACATTTCCACCAGGGGACCCCCAATGACACGGTCCGGCCACCGGTTTGGTAAGCCTGCACCTCACACCCGCCGGGGTTCGTCAACAACAGGATCGAGGTGCACGGGTACACTTCACAACTGCTTGGTTCCTAGTGGGACTGACACCCAACAGCCCCCTTTGGGGTCCAGGGCATGCAGTTCTGGCCTCCTGCTCCACCCGAGGGCCACTGTCCGGGCACCAGCTCAGGCTGTGCTCCTGGCCTTTGGTGGACAGCGAGCTTTCAGTCAGGTATCGCTCCTGTCTCCTGTCAGAAACGGCCCGGAGGGACTTAGTTCCCTCCACACTGCAGTGGAGACCTGAGGACCCGGCATTCTGGCATCCTGGGAGCACGTTCTGCTGCTGCAGGTTGTGAGAGAAGGGCACCCATGCTTTTTAAACTCAGAGCAGATATGTGAAGAGCAAAAGCATTTCAATGAAGTAAATACAGGTAAATGCAGAGAAATCTGTTCATTACTCCTCCTCACCCAAATCTGCACATGAAACATACTTTGTGTGCAGGGCAGGGCGTGTGTGCCTGCAAATGCCACACCTCCCACCAGCCAGTGGTTTCCACACAGAGAGCAAGCAAGATGGTCAGAAAAGCTAGCCAGGCAGACAATCAAACAAAACATCAAAGAAGAGGCAGAGTGTCAGAATCACACCCCTTTCCGGGTTTGATCATGCTACTCTCAAGCCTTGTTTTTATTTTAATAAAACAAGGACACGGGCGACGGCTGTGTGGCTGCATGCTCCTTAGAAATAGGTTGGGAGTATCGATTCAAGCAAAAAAGAATATCCTTAGAGGAGAGCAGGAACTGCCCACTCGTAGACAGTATCACTTTTATAATGAGAAAAAAAGGCTCATTTTCTTGGCTCGTTGGGGGCAAAATAAGCTGAACTGAGATAGAAATGCCGGAAAGGCACCACCCCGGGGCTGCAGCAGGCGGTTTGCACTCAACCTGGAGTTCCACCACCTGCCCAACTGGAACTGGAGCCCCAGGGCCACTGCCACCCTGCCTGTCACTCGCATTTCACCAGGAGACTCTCAAAGACATATGCCAAGGCCTCATGGAAACTCAAGTTTTCACATCCGCAGGGGACTTACTCGTTACAAATGAGAGCAAACTAAATGCACTCAGCCTCCAGCCGAGTCCTTTCCTCAGGAGCTTCGCGATACGGCTGACTTAACGTCCCCCGCACTGTCCCTCCTGAGCTGCCGGGAGAGGCGCTTCTAGCACTGAAATGTCTAAAATGTCAGCAACAAACTGCAAGAGCAGGAGACCGCTCCCTGCTGGGAAGTCCGCAGCCTTCGGTCAGTGCTGAAGCTGAGGAGCCGGGGAAGGGGCCTGGCTTGAGAAATGGTGGCAGGGAGGGAAGCCCAGGACGGCACCAACACGTGAGGGTTCAAACTCACTTCACCTGCCAGGAAACATGGGCTCTGACGGGAGCACACGGACAAGGCGAAGACCCGGGAACTGGGCCTCGGGAGGGGCTTCACGTCTGCGTCTCGTTAACGCCCCCGGGAACGTGGTAATGCCAGCAGGAGGCCGGTTCATTCGCTGTTCCCGTCTCTGTGCCATCCTCTCCGCCACCCCTCTTCTCAGAAACACGGCTGGCTCCGACCCCGGCTGTCCCGGAGAGGGAGCTGTGAGCAGAGGATCTGCTGCGCCGGGTGGCGAGCTCAGAATGCTGAGTCCTGGGGATGCCAGGCCCAGAGCCCAGAGAGAATCAATCGCTGAACACGAGCCCCGATCGATGGCAGACAGCTCCATTCCCAACAATGACCCGGCAGCCTTGCTCCTGCACCCTGAGAGCTCTCATGGCCTCCACTGCCTGGCCACTCCCCCCGCACCCACGGGAGTTCAGGCTCTCAGCAGCACGGACCAGAAGCCCATGGTAACCAGGAGCCGGTGGCTCTCCTGGCACCAGAAATGATGGCTCATTTTTAAAACTGTACTGAAGCGGAATTCTTAGCTACCTTCACTCACATAACACGAACAATGGGAGGGGGTTCCCAACACAACACCCCTCTCTCGCCTCGAGGAGGAAGGCGGTGGAGAACCCTGGGACGGCTCGATGTTTCCAGGCCTGAGTCTCGGTGAGACAGGAGGGCGGGACCCTGTGAGCACAGCTGCTGGCACACGGCGGCAGGTGTGTGTACCCTGCAGTCAGACCCGAAAGCTTCCCCACTGACGGCTTTCTGAAAGGGCAAACAACTCTTGGGAAAATTCAACAAAGTACAATCTTTCCAGATTTACCAGGCAGTAGTGTTCCTAGAAAGTTCAGTAAATATTAAAATGGTGCACATAAAAGTTAGGTTCTAAGCTCAAATATTTTTCACTTGTAACTCTGCAGCAGGCATCGGGTGGCACAGTCCTGGCCCTGCGGGCAGTGATGTGTGGGCACCCCCCGGAGGCCAGAGCCCCCTAAGGCACCCCACGGTAGTGATTCTGCCCCATGAGAACCAGCCCTTTACACCAAACTGCCCCCTCAGAGCAAAGTACCAATGGAGGCCAGAATCACTCATGCACATGGTGCTGCTTAGACTGTCTAGTCAGATACCAGGCCATAGGAAATCTTCTCCACTATGCCCCCTGCCGACGGTCACTGGGTGCCCCCTTCACCCTTCCCTCTGGGTGGGTCGCATGCCCCTGAAGAGTTGTTTCCACCCGGTCTCTGCTGAAGCGGACTGGGACAAGCACACACTCAAGACCCCTGAGGGAAAAGGCCACTTTCACAGGCTGCTTGGTTACGACTGGGAATACAACTTACTTAGAAAAGTAAGCTTATTTGATAAACTCATTGCCAAAATAAAACACACCTGCAAATCCTAGAGTAAATAAAACAAAGGAACAACTCTAGTCATTTGGTCCCTGTCGTGCCCAGGGACGTGCCGACCCTTCCTCGGCAGCTCTCCTCGGCCCCGGAGGAGCCCTGGGCGCATGCCTGACAAAGAGCCCCTAACCAGAACCTGCACCGATTTAAGGATGTAAAACACCATGGAACATGGTTCTACAGACGAGTGTGCCTACGCTGGATTTAAACAATGTGCATACTCAGAAATATAAACTTACAACCTTTGGTTTGAATAACAGGGAAACTGGGGGGGTGGGGGGTGTCTAAAATAAAATTCCTTTTCAAACTAATGTTTAGACAATTGACCTCTCTCTCCCCCATACACACCTTCCATACTTACATCAAGTTCACGAGAAAAAACTGCACGTTGCTAAAGCAGTGAACGCACGCCTGCGGCAGAACAGAGAGAGCAGACAGGAGCGGGCCAAGGACTGCACTTTTAGTTAAGGTGTTAACAATGCTTGAAAAATTGCAAAAACCTTAAAGTTCTGAGCTTTCTTTGGTTCATAGAAACATCAAGAGTCAAAGGTTAAGTTTATTCCTTACGTATGGCCTGTGGTCAGAGTGTGGAGACAGGGAAGCCTCACACTGCACCGGTGGGAATGTGATATGGGGAGCCATTCTGGAAGACAATCTGGCAGCCCCTTAAAAAGTTAAAATGCAAATTTACTGTATGGCTCCCAGGTGCCTACCCAGGAGAAATGCAAAAACTGTGCGTCTTTATAGCAGCGCTATCCATTCTGGCCCCGAACTGGAAGCCACCCGGATGCCCACCAACAGGCGAACAGACAGACAACATGTGGTATATCACACACCGGAACACTACTCAGGAATACAAGGAACAGGCTGCTGGTGCTAAGTGGAAGGAGGCAATCACAGAGGCCACACATATGATTCCTGTAGAAAATGCCCAGAAAAGGCAACTCTATGGGAACAGAGCGTGGATTGCTGTTGCCTGGGGCGGGGGAGGGGAGGAGTGACTGCTATTGGGATCTTGGCGGGATGATGCAGACATTCTGAACCGGACTGTGATAAAAGCACAACCTGGAAAATTTACTCAGACCCAGGGAATTACATTCCCTTTTTTAAGGTATGTGTATTACAACTCCAAACTGTCTCTCTCTCTCTCTCTCTCTGTCTCTGTCTCTCTCTGTCTCTGTCTCTCTCTCTCTCTCTCTCTCTCTCTCTCTCTCTCACACACACACACACACACACACACACACACACACACAGCCTGCAGCTGAATCCCTGGGCAGCTACAAAGTGTAACATCTGCGTTTCGGTCATCCCTCTCACTTTCTTCACTTCAGAGTGGAAAAGATGACATCAGGCCATTAACATTATGAGAATGCAGAATTTTGCTATTCAATTTCCTCTTAAAGATAATAAAGGAGCGTGGGGGGAGGAAGGCGCTCAGGGGGTGCAAATAAATCTGCTCTTTCCTCATTACAGAGTTTAACCCGGGTCACGGCCCTATTAGCTGGTGACCATGAGCAGTTCACTTATTACTGCCTGCTGCCAGGGGCCAGCTGGGGCCTGGGAATGGGGAGCCCCCGCCCCACGAACACAGGACCTTTGTGATGGCAAACCCAGGCTGGCGCAAACCCAAGCATGATAACAGCGTTCCAAACAACCAGGAAATGAAAAATTCAGAAAATTCTAATACAAGTCACTTACCTCCCAAACCTCAAGGTTAGGTTTTGTTAAAATCAGTATCAACTGCATAATTTTGCATAATAAAAAATCGCAATCGGGTAAACAGGCATGTCGTGTATGATGCCCTGAGATGATCTATCTCGCCTTCCCCTCCAGTCAACACACGAATCAACTTTCACCATGCACCTACTAAATATACACACACAGTGGGACAGGCCTGAGAGCCAACGTGGCCGCTTGCTGTGCAGACTCATGACACACCCCTCCTGGGCAAGAAGAGGGACTAGATGGCGGCCGGCACGGCTGCTATCGAGACAGACGGGGCTCTGGGGCCATGTCTGAGTGCTGGGCTGACAGTGTCCATGGAAGGCTAAGGGGACAGGCAGCAAGCACAGGGAACAGCCCGGCTGGGAAACAGCACGTGGAAGAAATCAGAGCAAGGACAAGCTGGGCTCCACAGTTTCCTGACGATTCCCAGCCCCGACACCAGCACTGCCTGCCCCTACTCACAGGAAGTCCCAGCTGGAAGCCTCGGCCCACGTGCCACGTCTAGAAGACAAGCATTTTAGAATTACTTTATACGTCCCTGAGCAAAGTTTCTAAACAGGAAAAAAATTATAGTAAGTGGTAAGAGGGGCCAATCTGATAGAAACTTTATTTAATTCCTTGTATTTGACGTTGGTAGGACAAAAATTCATCTTATGAGAAATGAAATGCTGCAGAAAAGAGTCGAGGGCAGGAAAACAGAAATGCTATATTTATCTCCAGCCCTCCCCCCCCCACCTCCTTGAGTATTTCCTCTATTTTGAGATGGCAGCAATAAGACTGTTCTCCCTACCAATGTTCTCGCTGACTCGGAGACATACTGTCAGACGAGCAGGCCAACAGGCATGGTGAGCCCACGCCCAGGCCCGAGGACAGAACCGCAGGCCAGGGCAGGAGGCACTCACACCGCGTCAGACAATACACAGGGTCAACCCTGACCTGGCCAGTCTCTCCCTGCTCATGGAGACGCAGGGAGCCCCAAGGAGGGAATGGGGGTGTTCCAGCAGCCTCCTCCGGCCTGGCCCTGACTTACGTGAGCCTGCTGCTGAACTGCTGGTCTTTGTCAACAGTGGTAAGAATATTCCAGAACGCCAAGGACAAACGACATCGATCAGCAATGTTTTCTCATGACTCATTCCCCTAGGTCTCATCCTTTTATCATGCCTTCATCTCTACTTAAAATAAATTTCATAGGGGAAAAGTTGGGATCAGGTGGGTAAAAGTGGCAATCCACATTTGACATGAAAATTTATCTACATAAAAAAAATCTTTCCCCATTAAATATTCAAGCATGCTCAATATCCATCTTAGAGGGCATGTGGCACTTCAGTCCTTACAGTCAGGAAGCCAAAGACAATCCACTGGGTTTTGTCCGATGACCCTTTTAACTACTTGAAAATGATGTCTGATTATCAAATAATGTTATGGCTTATCTATAAAAACTTCTTTCTAAAAAATATTGATCCTGATTTATAGAAGCAAGGACATTCGGTGAAGCCTTTTAAAATCATGCTTAACACATTACTCATGCTTGGATACAAACACTGGGCCCCTGCCTCCTGTGTCTAAGTGGGTTTCTATAACGAGTCAGTGCCTGGGGAACATTACTGTGCCACGCCAGGTCTATAAGAATGGCAGTTACTGTAAACTCAGACCTCCATAGCTGCCGGGTGAGTGCCTCAGCCCTCATCACTGAAAGCCGCCTGCAGCTCTGCCGTGCTCGGGGCACCAGCAAGCCCTGCATTTCTGGATTGCCGGACCTGCTGCAAACCGAGCTGCTGTTAATGAAGCCCTGAACCCAAATCAATATGACGGCTCTGAGTGGAAACTTTCAACAGAACCTGAAGTGGTATTTGCCCGGGACAGAGTGGCCCTCGCAGCAGATTCCTGTGTCAGCCTTGGGGACAGGTGCACCCCTAGGAGGGGCTGGGGCCCGCCAGACAAGTGATGGGGGCTGCCTCCCTCGTCTTACCTCTGGGGACACCTAAACTGGCCCATGGAAGCCACACACCTCTCGGTCTATCCTACTGGTTCTCAGTGCTTCTTTGGTTCTTATAATATAGCACAGATGACAGAGGACTTTAAACTCTGAAAATGGTACTGGAAAAGCCCACCACCAATGATAGCAGTAACTACTGTTATTAATATTACTAACAATGTGAACAATGATCCCGTGGCAGCTTCTGCTAAATGCTTTACAGAAACTATTCTACAGATGAGGAAGCCAAGACTTCCATAGGCTTGTGGTGTGAGGTACAAAAGCTAGTAAGGTGTGAAGACAGGATTTCAGTCCGTCCGTCTGGCTATAGATTCCATGTCCTGAAGGACTCGAGGGAGAGAAATGCATTTCACATGTTCCCAATCTAATTCTAAGAGCACAGATGACCCACAGGCATCAGCTGAGGCCATCTCCAAAATTCTGTGGAGAGGGACATAAATAGAAACCACACATTTTGGGAAAAGGATAAAAAAATAGTATCCATCCCCAAGAGATTAACATTCCCTTGCTAAGAAAACTAGAGTTGGAACACTGCTGGAGAGGTGAATGGTCTTGACAGAGGAATACCCTCTAACTAAGCTCTTGTTACAATAGCTACTTTATTTTAATTAGTTACTATTATCAACAGTCTTAAAAAATAAGATAGTATTGCCCTGGCTGGGTGGCTTAGTTGGTTGGAGCATTATTATCTTGTCCATCAAAAGGTTGCGGGTTTGATTCCTGGTCAGGGCAGATACTTAGGTTGCATGATCAATCGCCAGTTGGGGCACATATGGGAGGCAACCAATCAATGCTTCTCTCACATCCATATATCCATCTCTCTCACTCTCACCCCCCACTTCCTTTCTCTCTAAAATCAATAAAAACATATCCCCAGGTAAGGGTTTAAAAATAATAATAATAAAGTCCTTCCAAATATGCTGTAAGTGTTTCACAGGAAAAGGTCCCACCAAGAAGATCACAGCGATGCTTCTCTGCACGTCACGCTCACGTGAACGACGCCTCACCTCCAGGTGCTGGGGGGCCGTCCTGAGGAGCAGGACTCGGTAAGGTAGATGACATATATTTATGACATGCACCCTATCATCTCTCAACAACGCATGGTCCCAAAACAGGCCTCATACCAAAAATTAAAAACTGAGGAATTACAAATGTACGTTCGGAATCTACAACAATCACTTGTGGTTAGTTTTGCTCTCTTTCCCTCCTCCTGCTTAAGAATTTGAACACAAGAGCAAGTAGCACCAAGTCAGAGGTCCTCTCTTCTATCATCTTTAACTCCATCAGGATTATAGCAGTTCCCAAAAAAAGTAATTATGAAGTCCAGCAAAACTAAACAAAAAACATATTTCTTGCCTTCTGTTTTAGAGCCTGGTTTGCTCCACCTACACTTTTTCCACTGAGCCTCTCCCAGGATGGCTCCTGATGACCATGACTGTGCATTTTGAACAGGGCGGTCTCTGAGCATGAGTCAGAGTCAGAAGCCAGGGGTGCCAGTTCTGGAAATAGCGCCTTGAACTTCCCTCCAAGGTGGGAGCCAGCGGGCCTAGGCCCAAACCTGCCCTGCTTAGAGGCCGAAAGCCCATGAAAGACACAGAGTGTGCGTGTGAGTGTGTGGAGTATGTGTGTGAAAGAGAGAGAGAGAGAGAGAGAGTGTGTGTGTGTGTGTGTGTGTGTGATTGCACGTGTGCCCGAGCTGCATGCACATGAGCACATCAGTAAGCTTCTGCTGGGAGACAGTTCAGCATTACTTCTCTTGTCTGGTGCTCTTTGGTTGGGCAATGCTGCTGTTGACCACGCTACTGACTCCATCTCTAATAAAGACTCAATATACGCCAGGAGCAGCATCAAAGGGGGTTATCTGGGCCTTCTCTCCAACACCTTCCACTTTGTTGGGAGGGTGCCTTCTACAATCTGAGCAGCTCACTGCCTGCCTTCCCTTATTTGTTCACCTGCCCCTTTGGGCACTACTCTGTACCTGCCAGCTGTGTTGCAGAGAAAACACAAGCAGCTTTTCTCCTAAACAAAATACTGCATCCCTACTCGCTCGGCCCTGCCAACAGTACAGGGCACTCTGGGAAACTAGCCTTTCCTAATCCAAGTTCGGCATTCCTTTCCTCCACACTGCTTTCTGGGATGAGGGAGGTACAATGTGGCCTGCAAGAAGGCAGCCAAGCCAGTGAGGCTGTAGCCAAACTTCACATAACTCTAAATCTGCGACACATCAAGGTATGAATAACATAGTTACTGCATTTTACAACAAAATGCCAAGTGATCTGGTTACATTCATGTTTGACTTACCGCACTCTGGCCGGGTTTCTGGGCCACAAAGGAGGGCCCTGTGGGGCACCCTGAGTCTCCTGGGCCAGCGGTCACCAGCCTTTCGGATCTCCGGGGACCACCGGTTGGCGACCGCTGTCCTAGACTGTCTTTCCCTACTTCCCTGTGTCTGTGCCCCACAAAACAACAAGGACCAGCCCAACACGGTTCTCCTTGCCAGGAGCCAAAGCTGCTCCTCCTCCACACCTTACTTTGAGGAGCCGCCCAAGCAAACAGCAGAAAAGAGCAAAAATGGGACGTACCCGTTTCCAGTCCCAGGCCAGCCTTCCGGCCAGTGGTCTAAAACCTCTCCGGGCTGCCCGGCCAGTGTGGCTCAATTGGCTGGAGTGCCGTCTGCTGCACCAAAAACTTGTGGGTCCAATTCCTGACCCGGGTACATACTCAGGTTGTGGGTCATGGCGTGTACAGGAGGCAGGCTATCAATTAAAGTTTCTTTCTCACACTGGTGTTTTTCTCTCCGTTCTTCTAAAATCAATAAACACATCCTTGCGTGAGGATTACAACAAAACACCTCTCAGGACCCCCATGTTCTCACGTGCATATACAGTAGGAGCTAGAATTAGAGAAGCTGTAAAGCCTTCTCCCCTTCTGACAACTCCTGGCCTGAGCACTGCATTCTGGCAGGCCCCGAGCAGGCACTGCAGTAAAACCTAAGCTGTTCAACTTTCCCCGGGACAGGCCCTCGGCTCCCGCTGGGCCAGGCACACTCAGGCGCTGGGCTTCTCCGGCTTCGCAGCACCGTCCCGCCGGTGCCCTCCTCCGGACTCTGACTTGGGGCTTCTGCAGTTATGGCTCCAAGATGAGACGTCGGCCTTGGAAGCCAGGCCCGAGCCCCCCAAGCCTGGGCACGGCAGCTGAGGGGCAGAGGTCACCCTCCAGGTCAGCGCACACCTCTGCAGAAACAGCCGTCTCAGCAGAGGAAACTCCAGGAGGATAAGAAGGATAAGAAGGGCGTGTGCCGAAACCGGTTTGGCTCAGTGGTAGAGCATCGGTCTGCAGACTGAAAGGTCCCGGGTTCGATTCCGGTCAAGGGCATGTACCTTGGCTGCGGGCACAACCCCTGTAGGGGGTGTGCAAGAGGCAGCTGGTCGATGTTTCTCTCTCATTGACGTTTCTAGCTCTCTATCTCTCTCCCTTCCTCTCTGTAAAATATCAATAAAATATGTTTTAAAAATTAAAAAAAAAAAAGAAGGGCGTGTGCTGCAAAGATCAAAAGAAAGCCACACCCAACGAGGCTGCAGGCACAGGGGACCCTGAGTCACACACAGGGAGCGGGAGGCTGAACAAAAGCGGGTTGTTGCAGCTTGGACACAGGAGGACCGTGGGCTCAGTGACTCATTTGGGAATGTGAGGTGAGGCATTTACATTTTCCACTTAAGGGGCCACTGCCTTCTGACCTGTGAAGCGGAGGACAAAAGAGTATGAGGGTACCTGGACGCTTTCAGATCCTGGCAAGAAATAAAACCATCCCGTACAAAAGGCCTGATTCAACACTCATGAGAAAGGCTAAAATAAAGTCTGACAATACCAAGAGCTGATGATGAGGCAGAGAAACTGGGAACCTTAAACGCTGCTAGTAGGAATATAAAATGGCGCGGACACTTTGGAAAACAGTTTAGCAGTTTCTTAAAAAGTTAAATATACACCAACAATAGGGCCAAGCCACACCCGTCCTAGGCATTTACCCAAGAGAAATGGATCTACACAAAGATAGCTAAGCCACTATTAATAGCCAAAAACTACAAAAACAATCCAAACATCTGTCAACTAATAAATGAAGAAACAAAATATGCATCCACACAACGTAATAACTATATGACAAAAGGAACACATTACTGATACATCAACACGGCTGAACCTCAAACAGCCATAACAAATGAAGAAAGTAGCTCTGCCGGGCATGGGAGCTCACCAAAAACCTCTGGGTTCGATTCCAAGTCGGGGCATGTATGGGAGGTAACTGGTCGGTTTCCCTCTCAGATCAATGTTTTTTCTCTCACTCTATTCCTTCCTCTCTCTCTCAAATCAATTTAAAAACAACACATATCCTGGAGTGAGGATTAAAAGAAAAAGCCAGATCCAAAAGCTAAAGTTCTACATGATTCCATTTATATGAAATTTCCCAAAAAAGGCAAAACTATAAAGACAGAAAGCAAATTGGCAATTGTTTGGGGTGAGGGACAGGGATAGATGTGACGCCAACTGAACACGAGGGAGCTTTCTGGTGATGACAATGTTTTCAGACTGGATTGTGGGGATAGCTCATAACTGGGTGAGTTTCTTAAATGTCAACCAACAGTATGCGAGTGAATTCCATGGCATTTAGAGGGTACCTTACACAGAACTCAATGAAGTTGCTAAGAGAGAATCAGGAGCACTCAGCACCCTTTCCCGTGATGAAGGCGGGTCTGAACAGTGAGAAGGAAGGCGTGGGCGTACAGCTGAGAAAAGATCAGAAACCAGATTGCATGTGGACATAACCCCAGTATGTCCTGTCTTCCTTCGGACTGTCCTGCCGCTCTCTTTACTATCCAGTGCTCTCCTAGGCACCAGGAGTTTCTTTCCACGGACACCAAGTGGAAATGGCCACTCAAAATTAAAAGCATGAGCTTTATGGCTTTCAGTTATAAATGAGGCCACATAACATGACTACCGTTGCCTGTTCTATGAAAATGCCATTTTCATAGAACATATATTTAAGACCATTTTTTTTTCTCATTTTACATGGTTTCCCTGGCATTAATTATCGTAAATCAGTTTATTTTCCTGCTTTCATATATATAAAATCTGAATCTTCACAGATGTAAGATTTAGGACTTAATGCTCTGTAAAACCAACATTTCTTGACCTATAGAAAGATAGATAGAATGTTAAATGATTTGGATAAACATCGGTACCATTTCTGTAACCCACCTGACAAGTCCATTTGCCCTCATCATCAGAGAGATACAAGGTGTATATACCTGCTTTTTAAGTACCTTTTCAAAAAAATATTTTTTATTGATTTCAGAGAGGAAGGGACAGGGAGAGAAACATCAATGATGAGAGAGAACCATTGATCAGCTGCCTCCTGCATGCCCCCTACTGGGGATTGAGTTCGCAACCCAGGCATGTGCCCTGGACTAGAATCGAACCTGAGACCCTTCAGGCCACAGGCTGATGGTTCTATCCACTGAGCCAAACCAATTAGCACAGTACCTTTTTTTTTTTTTTTTTTTTTTTTAAGATATCATGCTGTATCTGTGGAGCTGAAAATGTGGGATTTTTTAAAAAAAATAAATGTTTATTGATTCTAAAGAGGAAGAGAGAGTGAGAAAGAGAAAAACATCAATGATGACAGAGAATCATTGGTCAGCTGTCTCCCGAATGCCCCCTACTCGGGATGGAGCCCGCAACCTGGGCACGTGCACAATTGAACTGTGACCTCCTGGTTCAAAGGTTGATGCTCAATCACTGAGCCAAACCGGTTTCGGCTGTGGGATGCTTTGTGAATGACAGAACACAACATCTAAACATCACAGGGAGAACAGCTCTGGGAAGTCACCACCCTTAATCCTGTAATATTCTCATCTTGCCTTGAAACCAAAAGTTTACAGTGAAGAAAAAAAGAAAGGCACCAAAACTTAATGGGAATCTAAGAAAAAATAAGGGAGTGAAATAGATGGGAAACTCTACGTCCCCAAGTTCAGAGGGCGCCTAAACATTTGCTGAAGCATGAGTTTCATTAGTGAGGCAGAGAGAAATTCTAATTTCACAGTTTCAGTATGTTCTCAAGAAGTCAATCTGAATTTTACAAACAGAAGTCATGGCACCCTCATTCTACCAAGTTAAGAAAAGTTAAATGAACGGAAACAGCATTCCTCTTGGATCAGCCTGGACAAGGCTGTGGACAGTGCTGACAGCGTGAGCGGGCGCCTGTCCTCAGAGACACACCTGCTGACTTCTGCACAGGTGAGGTTCCGTTCTGTTTTCTACTCCTCATAGTTTTTTACTTCTCAACTGTAAACCCTTTGAGGACCATTTTCCATTCATCTTTGCTCCTCACGAAAGGTTTTGTATGTTGTGAATGTGCAAGGCAGTTAGTAAATACATAGTTTATATAAATACAGAATGTAATAAGGAATGCGTTATATACAGAATTATAGGCAGTATTAAATTTCTGGCCTTGGCTTTCCAAATTATTGTGACTCATAAGTGTCAGCAGAATTTCTATGATGGGTTCCAGCTTTACTCGCAAAATGTGGACTGATTTATTTTTAAAAATCACAGATTCAAATAAAGACACTAGCACTATTTATATATCTATCAATCAACCCCCTATCTGTGCTTACAAATCAGGTAAAAGCATTAAAATGGACTCAGTTGATTCAATTACCCAATTTCCCACCATAACTTCCAGCCTGCATACTTAAAGGCTTTTTTTATCAAAACAAGGCCCATGCATGGAAACTCCAGGCCAGGGTAGCCCCAGGTGACAGGCATCATGTACCCATGACCGTAGTCTGCGCTGCCCTGGTTTGGATTTATTGGTCACATGTGCTTTGTGAATGATCTGTGATGTGTTGTGTGTTTTATCTTCACAGCCAGAAATGACGTCTCCTGCTTCCCTGGCATTTTCCAGCGGCTTTTTTTTACATCGACTTTGTATACAACGAACCCAAGAAAACACGTTGGCTGATTAGACCGACTTGGGTTCCCAGCTCTCATTATTTGAAAAGCAAGAGTCCTTCAACTGTTTCCTGTGTGTTATCTCTACGTGCATATAAACTATGATCATGTAACCAACATACGATGGGAAACTAACATACAATGGGCAACAGAGTGAGGAGAATGGGAGGGAGATGGCGTTCTGCGGACGAGACGCTTTGCAAGCACCACTGCTTTTGGCCAGCAGCTCCTACGAGGGCTCGGGCAGCCTGTTCACCGCATGGAGCCAGGTGCAGATTTATTTATTATTTATTGCACGGATTTCTCACAAATACAAAGCCAGCTCAAGTCTGACGGCCCATAAACTTTAACGTTCCTAACAACCAGAAAGCAAAATGCGTTGAAAACAGTTTGTAAGTTGTCATTATTCTCATTATATAAATAAGGAAAATAAAGCTCAGAAGTCAAGTTGACAACTAGGAAAACTGACCTACAATGAGACCTATTAGAGAAAAAAATTGGAATTTAAGGAAAAAGATCTGGGCATCCAGGAGAAAAGAGCAGGTCGCTGTGAGGGAGATAAATGAGACCAGCACCAGGCTTTACTCAAGTTAATGGATGACATGTTTAAGATGCTTAAAAAAGGACCAATGAGCCGAGGATCCCGTCTCGTTGAGCTGACCTCCCTAAGAAGAGCACCCACCTGTGAAACGCAAGCTCAGGAAGCAGCCGCCCCAGCTGCTCCGCAGACACCGCTCCGCAGACGCCCCCGGAACCAGTGTCAGCCACAGCGAAGGGCAACCGAGGGTGGACAACGAGCACTGAACAGAGCTTTACTTGCAGAATTAAAACAAAGTGATTTCACAGAAGATTCGGTACAGCACACGGTGACTAGCTGCTCTGACATTGTAAATGCAGTGCAGCTAGCACACAAAACCGGGGAGGGGAACAGGAGGAATACATGAGAAACACAAAAAACCTGCTGGTTGTGTTAAAAGTGTTTATCTGGAAATAAAAAGACAATATTTCAGGTCACATAATACCAGTTAAGGTGGTAAAGGGCAAGGGAATAATTTCATTATTCCTCACAGCAAGAAACCAAAACAAAGAGGGGTGGAGGAGTGGACAAGAGAGCAAAACTATGCTATGTCCAAATAACCATTGGAACAAAAACACCAGCCTTCCTAAAAAACAAAAAAATGGGGAATTAAAAAAAAGAGAGATAGCATAAAACTATAGGAAAGAATCAAGGCCAAACATTAATGCCGTAATTAATGTAAATTGGCTGAACTGAACTATTAAACAACAGGATCTGCAGATGAAAGCAAAAGTCGTGTGGAAACTCGAGGAGCACACAGTGCACAGAGGCTCCCCGGCTGAGCACGCTCTTCACGGAAGCAGGGAAAGCTGCCCCGTGCTTTCAGGAGAGAACGGCATAACGAAGTGAAAACCCGAACAGCAGAATCTTTCAATGCGGCAGCCAAGTGGGGAGTCACTCATCTAATTCATTAAGTATTTATCGAGGCCGCAGGGGATCGGGCCCCCCAAGGATGGTGACCCCCGGCCTGAGCGTCACTGTTCCTGTGTGCGGAGACGTGGAAACGTCAGAGACATACATGTTGCTGGACTGGAAGATAGTGGTCGTGTCGGTCTCCTGAAACAGAAGATTAATGGAAACCATGACAGGCCCGACGGTACCCCCACACCCATAGGTGCCAGGAGAACAATGCATCTTATTAGTGCCATAGGACACCAGGCGCAAAACCGCAGCTCATTAAAGTGCCTAAGATGAGAATGATTGCCAAGTAAAGCCTTTTGTCATAGGGACGTAACTAATGCTTCCTGTAAAAGTAACTAAAAAGTCACAAGTTTTTTCTCTGCCTGCCTCCCTTTTCCGTCCAAATCCGTGCTTTATATTAAAATGCCTTTCATCTTCCATGGCATGGAAGAGTTGATGGCTGCTGGCATCAACTCTGCTAAAATCAACAATAGTGTAATTACCTACACACTTTCAAGTGCTTTCAAAATACACTGCCGGTTGGAATTTTCCTAATTTAGAAATGTGTGCTTTATGCTGGTGGTCTAGGGCTGAGCCGGGCAGAAAGAATTTTTACGTCTTGCCTAAAGCATTCTTCTCCACAGCCATTACCTGATTTGCCTGCACCTCACCTACTTTCATAACGCGTTCGGCTCAGTCTACAACACCTCATATCACACTACTGGCTTGTGGCACGATTTTAATGTACAATTTTACATGAGCTGATACTTGGAAAGCTCTTAGCAGCACAGTGCTTGACACATGACAAGAGTCAGCTATTATTATATGAATAGTTCTCTTTAAAATATGTAAATGAGGGTAAGTGGATGACTATTCTTTCATTTTCCCCGTTATGCAAGTTGAAAAATGGGAAGGAATTTTAGTACATTCAGATTTCTCAGAGTATTTTTTTTAACTGCAGATTCTTAATAAACAAAAAAGAAGAAGTAAATCAACGGATGAAAATTTAATGGTATAAAATAATACAGACTTCCTTCCTGAGGCTACCAAAAATACATTTTATCAGCAATTCTCCCTTGGTCCAGCTTTAAAAAAAGGGCGGAAGAAAAAAAAAAAATCCAAGCTCTTGTGAAACCAGATCCAACTTGAGAACTCGGTATGGTGTTTAATAAATTATGTATCTGTTAGGGATTTACAAGGAAAGAAAAAACAAAAAAAAACGAAGAATCACTCACAAGATCAAGTTCCAAATATTTCAATAAAATAACAAACTGCATATTAACAACACTATAATCACTCCTTTTGTTTGGTTTCTTTGCAATGACTTTTAATAAATTACTCTGCCTCCCCCATCACTCAAGTAAGCTGTCATCCGAAGGCACAATCAGTACAACACAGGACACAAAGCCACTCTCAGGCAGGGAGGGCCCGGGAGGGCGGCTGGTGCCTCGAGAGCTGGGACTCAGTAGAATCCATAAAGCTCTTGTATGGAGATCAAGTATCAATGACGCTATTGTGAGATTACAGCTACATACATGTGGGCTCGTTATGAATTCTCACAGGGCAAGGGCAGCGAGGAGAAGAGGCCAGGGCACCCACGCCTGGGAAAGGCCGCCTGGGCTGGAAGAGGGGCTGTCCCTGCCCGCCATTCTGCTAACCACGGGCAGTTCCTCTGAAGTGAAGGGACCCTTGGTTCCGCGCTCCCCGAAGTCACCCGAGCCACCGTGCCAAGCTTTGCAGCCTGTCCACTCAGAAGTCAAGCCTGACACTGTTGCCGTCTGCTATTATGGATCCAAGAAAAAGCCCAATAACTTGTATTAGTCTTCAAAATCGTTTTCCAGAAATCATAAAACAAACAAAAAACACACCTTTGCCACAAAGGGCAAATAGTAGTAAAGCACTCAGTTAAATAATATGCACCTATCTTTATAGAGTAAGTATTTGAATTATAATAAAAGCATTCTCTTAGTATAAAAAGTTTCTAGAAGCAATAAATGTGGTAAAATAGCATAAACCGAGTTGGGTTTTAAATATAATTTAAAAAATCTTCTATGAATTGTTATTACTCATATGAAGGTGATCATTGATTGCAGTTCAGAATCAAGTGTGTGAAAAGAACAAATGAAATAAAAGTTAAGTGACAAAGCTCCAGAATTTAGGAAGGATATAACCACAAAGAAACCAGTCTGGCATTTTTTTTTTTCCTCAAAGACTCAGAAAATAGAATTTATCATTGGGCTCCAACTAAAATGGCCATTAAATACTATAAAGTCCACTATTGCACAACCTTCTTTCTAGATGTTTATGTTTCACTTGATATATCAAGGAAAATGTCACCAAATTTTAAGCAATTTCCTGCTCAAGAGAACCTGGCAGAAAAGAAGAATTAAGGTGACCTTACAGGGTGCTCTCCCTGAAGCCACTCGCACCCAGCAATCTTTATGGCCAATCGTAGCAGAGGCCCGATCCTCACCCTCGCCAAGATCACTCACCTCCAGACACACGCACACACAAAGGACGCCTGTTAACAATAACGGACAATCTTAATATTGTCCGATTTTCAATGTTTTAAGAGTATATCTATGATGGATTCTGGCATCACCATAAATTCTTACTGATAACCAGAAATCAGTATTTTAAAGTTTATTTCCCACATATTATCAGAGATGCACAAAGTAGGAAGGGTTGTTTCTTTTAAATCTGAACATTGAAATTTTCTTCTTTTAAAGGAAAGAAATATATGCCATTCATATATTTTTCTCAAATATATAACTTCATAAAATATCATTCGAGTTATCCCTAATCCTTAGAATACGTATCAAAGAATTATTCAAAACTTTGCTATTTTACATGAATATATTTATTAAAAGAACATTATATTATTCCTTAATCTTTTAATGTGATGGATAATTTGTATTATCTTTGACTCAATTACAAATACTGAGTCAAAGATAATCAGAAAAAAACACGTGAGTTCTGACCCATCCACTCAGCCTAATTGTTCTCTGTGCAGTTGTTCATGCTCCCCTTGCCTTTCTGCTACACAAACTGTTCAAACTAAGTAAAAGGAACTCAAAATAATGGAAAAAGAATAATATCAGAATGTGAGGAGAAAGCACCCAAAGACAGAAGCAAAACAGATGACTTTTGCCATTTAAAATGAAGAAAGCAAAACACAGTATAAAGAAATTCAGTTGTACCCATGGAAAGCACCAGAATATGATGAAGTAAAATGGAAAAAATGTCAAAGAAGACAGAAGATGGGTAACAGGAGCGATATATCTTCGGAAAGATGAAAGTCTGGGGGACAGCATCGAGACAGGAGCGTCCGGGGCGTGGGGGAGGGTGGGAATGGCACCCACAGCGAACAGACCAGGAATGTCCAGAGAGCATTTCACGTCGCTTCTCTGGGTGATACCTCCCGTTCACCCAGTTTACTTTATTTCATTATTCGTTATTTTAACCCGCAGCTGAGCACAGGGTAAGTTTATTTTGCTTCCCCTTCAGAGTTCACTGAAAAAATCAGCTCGTACAGCATTTCAAGTGACATCAGGCTGTGCCTTCCACTTAGCGCCTGTCTTTAAGGGGGAATACCAGTATCTCCTGTGAGATTACAAACCTCACAGGTAAACTGGCCGCCCCGTGCCAGTTCCAGACCTGGCCTTGCCCCGCTGCTGCTCTCCTTCCTCACGTAGGACAGAGACTGCTTCCCACAAAGCAGTCAACATCGGAGGGAAAATGCAGTGACCCCAGCAGAGCTGAACACAGACCAGTTAACCAAGTTCACTAGGCTGAGCTGAATCCTGTGTGAGGCCGGAAGACACACACAGAGATGGGGTGGGGATGGGAGTGGGAGAGGCAGCAGGGAGACACAGGGCAAGGAAACAAAGCAGGCAAGTAAGGAAAACAGCTAGATCTAAAATGTACACCTCTCCAAAACGACTCACACCCAGGCTCTGATCTTACAGTAATACACAGCAAACACCACAGAAAAGATCATAGTTTTCATGTAGTAGCAAAAGACAGTGGATGCATGAAAAAGGAGAAACTAACCTACTTCACTTGTGGCACAGCAGACATTTAAAAAAACTTACTAAACACCACAGTAATTTTACCTAGATTCCCACTAATAACAGGTTCAAACCCTAGCAAAAGATTACCACATGACCGGGGTTTGGACACTCATTGCACACAGAATTCCATCTGTATTTTGGATTGGACACTGGGGCAATCGGGGGACACCTCAGCAGGACAGCTTCTGTGCCTTTTGGAACTTGGTCTGGTGCCCTTGGTTGAGCCGATGGCACTGCCTTTCGCCTTGCCCTTGAAAACACTGCATGCTTTGCCTCAGCAAGGTGCAAACCTTCTCCTGGGCATGGCAGAGGCAGACAGTGGGCAAGGGGCTCAGCTGCTGTACAAAGTCAGGAGAGAAGACTGGAGACACCTAAAATATTATTTTTCTGGCACAGCTTTGCAAGTTCCCCTTTTCGCCACTTCTACCTTCAACGCTAGTGAGCTTGAAGCTTTATTCCTTGAAAGGCAGTTCGGCATGTTGCCCCCAACCTACTTCATTTTCACATCCTCTGTAAGGGCGCTACCCGCATTTTCTAAGAGGAGGGATGTGCGCATTCTCCCCATAAGCTCTAGCACAGTCTCTCCTCTCAAGGAGAATGCTCCGGGAAGAGCTCTTTTCTTGGGAGGAAAATTCCTGTCTCCCCGCCACGGCCCTGCTCATTCTCAGATCATGGGTGTCACAGGCTTGGTTACCTCGAGTTCGGATTTTGGTAGTGACAGATAATGGCTTCCCCTTCTTTATGCCACAATACAGTATGTGTTTGGGCAATCTTATTTTTGGATTAAAAAATAATAACTAGGAAATACTGTTTTACTGTACTGTGTAAGCCGTAATTCTTTTTCCTCCTTTGGACATTTTATGATCTCCTTCATCAACTCACAAACGTTTTTAAAAACATCTAGACCATGAAAGTTAAACAAACACCGCCTACCACAACATGCTGACATAGGATCCGAAAACCCAAGTCTTCAAAATGACGACTTTTGCTACTACTGTTTCGATGAAGGGACATATATGGCCCTTTCTTATTCAGAAAGGGAAAAGCTGGGGCATCACTTTCCATGTGCTGAATGTCTAGCTACAGATGCCGCTCCTCTTTTTCCAGTTCCCCGAGAAGCGCCCCTGGTATCCTTAAACGCACTCTGGACCTTCGGTATCACCTTCATTCTGATGTGCTTTGTGCACATTCTCAGACGCTGCGATGCCCATACTAAGGCAACACATCACAGAAGTTGGCAGCAATGCTATCAGCAAGAATTTGGCTTCAGCATCAGGAGTGATTCATCAAACATTCTAGCAGCAGAAAAACAACACACCGCTATTTTAATCCCTTGGTGTTATCAAGAACCAAAAAACAGTACATTGAATAATTTTAAAAAGCAACAGAAGTCCTGTCTGCTGTAACATTATTAATTTTTGAAGGGTTTTCAATAAAAGTCACTTAGAAAACAACAGACTACTTACCTTATTTCACAATATTTATTACAATAACATGTCACGCTTTAACTTCATACAACTTTAGGAGAAAATGGATAGTCAAACTCCTGCAAAGTAACACTGAAATTCTAAATTAAGAAAAATAAATGTCTTGTTTGCTTTACAAAAGCAATCCACTTTTTTCAGCTTCTCTTTCCATACCTGAGATGACTCCAACACCTAAAAGGAGGGAGAGTGCCAGTGTATCTGCCACAACCAAACAGAGAAACCGGACACCGGGGGTGATTTACTGGGAAGATTCCCCTTTTTTTAGGGCACCTGAACACTTGCCACAAAAAATACCGCTGGTCCATATGGTACTGGGACCCACTTACGTCCCACTTGCACTACTTGATGCTGAAACAAAACTCCATCCCCGGCGGTCACTCTTACTTCTCCAGAACACAGTATGTTGGTAATCATTAGGATTGCCAGCCAATATTTTTACAGAACTGTCCGTGTAAATTCAGGCCACTGTAAATTTAACTTAAACTTAAAAAAAAAAAAAAAGAATGTTCCACTGTTGTGCCAAGTCCTCACCCAGGGCAGACAGGGAGATTTACCAGTAACCCCCCTCAGGGCGCTCTTTGGGGGACCCCTACCTTTTCAAACACTTCTTCGCTCCCTCTTCGTTTCCGTTTTCGGGGTCTCCGGTTTACTCGATTCCATTTCGCGACCTGAAGTTCAAACATCACGGAGCATTGGAAGCGGGACCCCGGTCCCGGGCGCCGCCCCTGCGCGTGGGAAACGCTCCGCGGCTGGCCACGCAGCCTCCGGGCTCACCGGGGGCCCCGGCGCGGCGCGGCGGCCTCGGGGCGCGCGGGTGTGCGGCGCGGCGCGGCCGTGACCTTCGCCGGCCGCCTCCTCCGCGCTGCCTCCCGCCTCGGGCCCAGGTGGCCACCCCCGCGCCGACGCCCCCGAAACGGAGCCGGCTTCGCCACCGGGGGCTCCGCGGAGGGGATGCGGCGCGAGGCCCGCCGACCCTGGAGGGAGGGGCTCGGGGACCGCGCCGCCCGCCCGCACTCACCTCGGCGCCCACTTGCCGCGCGAGCCCGCACTCCTCCCCGGCCTGGCGCTCCGTCTGCAGAGGCTGCGGGGGAAGGGGACAGTCAAGTTTACCCCGGGAGTCGCCCCGGCCTCCGCCCTCCCGCGTGTCCACCACCTCGGCGCTGACCCCCGAACTCGCCCGCCGCAGGTGGGCGTGGGAGCGGGGGCGTCGCAGCCCGCGCCCGGCCCGGCGGCGAGGACCCGGCGCGCGGGGCCCGCAACACCGAAGGCGCCGAGCGGCCGCGAGCGGCGCGGGGCCGGAGCGGCGGCGCGGGCGGCGGGAGGGCACTGGGCGGGGCGGGGCCTGCCTTAAAGGTATAGGCGCCGCTCCCGCTCCCCGCAGGTCGCCCCCGCCCCCGCCCCCGCGGCGCGCCGGCGATTTTATTGTTCTCTGCGCACGCCGTTTGCCCCCGGGTCTGGCCGGCGCCCGCGCGCCGCGTCTTCCCCCGGGGAGGCCGCTCGGGGTGCGCACGCCTCACCTTCCCGGCCCCACCGCCGCGGGCACTGCCTACCCACGGAAGCGCCTGTGGCCGCCCGGGGAGCAGCAGCGCTGCCCGCGCGCACCGAAGCGCCCGCACCCCTCGGCCAGTCTGAGCTCGCTCCTCTGGCCAGAAACCCACGTGCCCAGATGGCCTCGGCCGGGGAAGGAGCTCTCTTTCCTAAGGGAGTTTCCTCCAGAAACGCATTCACACGCCATTAAGGAGGCGTTTTCCAATGGCTCTCGGGCCCCGGGGCGGCGGCAGGTGGTCTCTCCGGGGTCGGAGAGGAGCCCCGGCCCGCCCGCGTCGCGGCAGCCCCTCCACCTGAGCACACTCCCGGCTCGGCACGCGCGCTGCCCATGAACCCGAGCAATTCGGGAGAGCTTGAGAGGTGGACAGCCTGTCTTCGTCGTTAGAGGAAAGGTTTGCATTTCGTTTATAAAAATGTGTGATGGCCCAAGTTTTCCCCGCCGCCGACCCCAGAAAGGCTTCAGTCACGTCCTAATCAGGGCCGGGCTGAACCAGGCTGGGGCGCGCATTCGCTGAGCCTGACCGGCACTTGGACTTTATCGCATTTCTTTAAAGAAAATCTGCCTTGCCCTCTCTTTATTGCTACTCCATCCTTCTTTCAAGATCAAAAGCTTCAGATCAAAGCCAAGATCAGACTCACTACTTTAAATAGAAGGAACTTTGTCATGGACTCTTTTACACAAAGAGGAGCTTCTTAATGGAGACATCACAGTGGAAAACTTTATGTTGCCTCTTCATCCCATATTCACAATTGAACGACTTAAAATTACTTTGATGGCGCACTTCTACTTCCTAAAATAAACAACAGGTCTGGTCAAATGGGGGATTCTTGACTTAGTGTTTCCAGGAATACTGAAAACAAAAACTATAAGATTTATACCATAGACATAGTGACCGTTTTGTATCTGTATTAGCTAAGTGCTATGAAATGCATGCTAATTTGCTAAAGATTTTTTTCAGATATCAAATGTGCTTTTATATAATGTATAAACAGCACATTCAAATGTTCTGTAAAAGAAATGCATAAAAATAGTTAATGTCTTGCAACTCAAGGGCACATTTCAGTAGGCAGGTAAAACTGACAAATGATGAAGCAGATTATGTAATTACAGAGCTACTTCATTTTACATGAAAATAAAACGTTTAACTATTTAAGTTTCCATGCTACTATTAACAGTTCCAGAATCTGAAGAAATCTATTACAGGCTGATGTGGACCTGGAGTTGTTTTCCTTGGGAACTCACCACCCTAAGAACAGTTCACTATTGACGAGTTAAAACAGTGCCCCACCTTAATGGACCTTCCTTAACTGTTGATTTATCAACAATATGAAAACAAGTAGTCTTTGAAGAAACAAAATCAAAATAACTTCCAACAATCCAGTAGCAGAAATAATGATAACTATTGCAAATTAAATCGTATACAGCCTTCTATGAAAATCTGTTATACCTGGGTAGTTAATACTTGAAAGCTTTCCCCCTATGTAATTCTCATCTGGTTGTACTATCAAGCCCTGTCTCTTTCTTGGTCTCTTTCTCTCACTTTCGCGTGAGCACCCCAATCGCATGCGCACCCCCCCCCACCTCTCTCTCTCTCTCTCTCTCTCTCTCTCTCTCTCTCTCACACACACACACACACACACACACACACACACTCATTTCTCACGCTATAAATTCCATTGAGCCACTGGAAAGACCTTAGGAACTGAGACCTAGGAAGCCCATCTTGCTGCCACTGATAGCTCCTTTCTTCCTAACACCCAGCAACTGAACTTGAAGGTTTCCGGCATAAGCTGAGCCAAGGAAACATCCTACTGTGGCTCTGCTCTCCTAACACTTGGAGTGGATAGCGAAAGTGGTGTCCATTCTAATTGCCTCCTACTGTGCTTCCTTTGTACTCTTGTCTCCCCACCCCACCCACTCCTACAGTGCATCCTCAAGGAGAAACATGAATGAGGTCTACAAAGGTATTCAAATGATCGCTGTGCCCACTGGAAATGTTTCCTTCTCTTCTCCCTGGCCAGGCCATACTTGTTCTCTAGTTCTGGTCTTAACTCTTCTCCAGAAAGGTCTTTCCTCATTCCCTGATCCAATTTATGTCACCCCACTACTTTTCCGAATAGCATCCTGTTTATTTCCTTTAGAGCTATTTACAATATTTTATTTTTTTATTAAGAGACTTAATTTTTTAGAGTAGTTAGAAAAATTTACACAGAAGGCACAGAGTTTCCATATAGCAACATAATAGTTTCCTTTATTATTATTATTTTTAAAATATATTGAGTTCAGAGAGGAAAGGAGAGGGAGGGAGAGATGAAACATCAATGATGAGAGAGAATCATTGATCAGTTGCCTCCTGCACATCCCCTACTGGGGATCGAGCACGCAACCCTGGCATGTGCCTTTGACAGGAATCGAACCTGGGAGCCTTCAGTCCACAGGTGACACTCTCTATCCACTGAGCTGAGCCACGCTGGCTAGGGCAGTTTCTTTTATTTATTTATTTATTTATAAAAATATTTTATTGATTTTTTTTACAGAGAGGAAGGGAGAGGGATAGAAAGTTAGAAACATCGACAAGAGAGGAACATCGATCAGCTGCCTCCTGCACACACGCCCCACTGGGGATGTGCCTGAAACCAAGATACATGCCCTTGACCAGAATCGAGCCCGGGACTCTTGAGTCCGCAGGCCAATGCTCTATCCATTGAGCCAAACCGGTTTTGGCAAGTTTCCTTTATTATTAACATCTTGCATTCCTGTGGGGCATTTGTTACATTTGATTTGATACATTATCCTATCTAATAAAAGAGCAATATGCAGACTGACCATCACTCCAACACACAAGATGGCCGCCCCCATGTGATCAGAGATGGCTGCCCACATGTGGACACAAGATGGCCACCACAAGATGGCCTGCAGGGGAGGGCTGTTGTGGGCAATCAGGCCTGCAGAGGAGAGCAGTTAGGCGTCGATCAGGCTGGCAGGGGAGTGGTTAAGGAGTGATCAGGCTGGCAGGCAGAAGTAGTTAGGGGCAATCAGGCAGGCAGGCAGGCAGATGAATGGTTGGGAGCCAGCAGTTCTGGATTGTGAGAGGGATGTCCAACTGCCCGTCTAGGCCCAGTGGGATCCCAGAGGGGTCCCAGATTGGAGAGGGTGCAGGCTGGGCTGAGGGACACCCCCCAACCCCACCCCATGCATGAATTTTATGCACCAGGCCTCTAGTTATTAACTAAAGTCTAGAGTTTACACTAGGGTTCATTCTTTGTGTTGTACAGTTCTATTATAGCTATTTTTTAAATTAGTTTGTTGAATGTCTATTTTCCAGACTAGCCTTTAAAGTTCAGGAAGAAAGAGATCCTATTTTTTGTTCCTGATTTTTGTCCAATCACTAAAAACACTGCCTTACACATAGATGCTCAATAAATACATTAAGTAACAGAATCTAATATGATAATAGAGGAATATGCAAATTAGCCAGGGTGCTGTAACGTCAGGACCAATCTTCAGGCGGAGAGCTACAGGAGGGTGGGACAGTGAGCTACCAGTGGCCTAGAGCTACCAGCGGTGGTGGGCGGGGTGGCCAGCTGAGGCAAGTGGCAGCAAGCTACTCATGCATGGATTCCTGCACACGGCTACTCATGTAAAGATAAAGGAATGAATGACTGAATGAAAGGCATATGAAATTTCAAGGAGGGGAGTCTTAAGGTGAAGATCTTTCTAATTAACTCCTGCTTGTTTCTCCACTAAAATACCTTAATTTGTGGATAGCATAGAACTGTGCTTTAAAAAAATGAGAGAAAGAGAGAGAGAGAGAGAGAGAGAGAGAGAGAGAGAGAGAGAGAGAGAGAAACCATGGGACACATTTACATTGCCAGAGTACTTCTAAAATGATCTCTCTCTCTCCTTTTAATAAAAAGAATCAAGAAACAAAGATTCCTAATTTCCTCATATATTAACCACTAAAATTATATTCCAAAATGGTGCTAGGAGTTGAGTTTAATCTAGAATGAAATATTAGCCTGTTGGCATGACACTGGAAAAGCATTAAACCATGTTGACTGTGCCCAATTCATGCCTTCTTCCGTTTCTCTCAAGCTCCCTCTCTCCAGGGGCTGATCCCAGTGAAGGTAGGGTGTGAAGAGAATGGAGGAAGACAGCTTTTTAAAACTGGAATTCTGTAGCCAGGAACAGATACTCTATACTGTCTCTGAGAATGTAGTGGAAGGACTTTAAAGTTATTTTTCAAAAACAGATGTTTGCTATTTGAATTATATCTTTATATCTACTTCATCCAGTAGAGATGCTGGTTTTGAAAGGAAGTTGTTCCAAGAAATCCTTGTCAAAGCAGTTCACAATAGCTGAAGACAATTTCAGAGGCTGGAGGGAAATGCCTAGTGGCTGGAGATTACTTCTGGAGGGAAAACCTTTTTTCCTGCTTTCTTCTGACTTGTTTTAGTGGAGAGAAATTACTCCTGCCTTGTGATGAGGAGCAGCAGCTCACCTTCCTGGTCAGCCCGCAGGCCGGGAGGGCAGACAAGGGGCCCTTTAATTGGACCAAAGCACCAGAGATGGCACATCACACTACCCTGGCACAGCAGACGTGAAACTGTGACTATAAGAAGTAAAAAAAAAAAAACCTTTTAATACCAAACAAGATTAGAGGGCTCTATAGCCAACATATATTTGGGTGAACTAAAGAGTCTAGCTCTGGCCAAAACCGGTTTGGCTCAGTGGATAGAGCGTTGGCCTGCGGACTGAAAGGTCCCGGGTTCGATTCCGGTCAAGGGCATGTACCTTAGTTGCCCAGTGGGGGATGTGCAAGAGGCAGCTGGTTGATGTTTCTCTCTCATTGATGTTTCTAACTCTCTATCCCTCTCAATTCCTCTCTGTGTAAAATTAATAAAATATATTTTAAAAAATAAATAAAGAGTCTAGCTCTGGAAGGTGTGGCTTAGAGGTTAGAGTGTTGGCCCACAGACTGATGGATCTCGGGTTTGATTCCAGTCAAGGGCACGTACTGGGTTGCAGGTTCAATCCCCAGTCCTGGTTGGGTGTATGAGGGAGGCAACCAATCCATGTGTCTCTCTAATCTCTCTCTCTCTCTCTCTCTCTCTCTCTCTCTCCCTCCCTCCCTCCCTCCTTCCCTCCCTCCCTCTCTTCCCTCTCCTCCCCCCCCTCCTGGTCCCTATTTTCATTCCACTCTCTAAAAACCAATGTGGAAAAAATATCCTCGGGTGAGGATTAACAAAACAAAACAAAAGTAAGAGTCTACACATCTGGAAATAAAATCAAGCCTGTTTAAGTTGCAAGTAATAACAAGTGAGGATTATGGGCAAAGTTATAAAATATTTATACCTTTAAATTTTGCTCTATCATTTAAATATAACATTCCTTTATGATACCTAGCTAGTTGACTTTAGAAAAATTATATATAATTTGTATTATTGCCCATGGTGCCTGTGTTAGAATGAACACTGGATTTCTTTCTGAAGAGGATTTGGCCCTGCCAAGTGGACCTCTTACTGGAAGTCGAGAGAAAGCATGGTTTTCTCGGCAAGGGCCTGGCTTGCAGAACCTCTGCCTCTGAGCACCCATGGCCCTGAAGGCCCTGCTGCTGGACACCTTTTACAGAGCTTGCTCTTCCATTTCTTGACACCCCCCCTAACCCCCCAACCCTCACTCCCCGACCCCTACCCCCTACCCCCACAGCCCGGAATCTGTTAGCTATTGGCTCCCCGGAGAGAAACACCTGCCACGCACACAGAGCCCCATTCCCACACACATGGGCTATAGGAGGTTCACAGATGGTCCTGAGGCCCAGACTCCGGCCAGAGTGCCTCAGACCAGGAGTGCCTCCCAGCCTCGGCTGTGCCTGGCGGGTGCCCCGAGGTTCCTCCTAGCGCACTGCGTTCTGTAAGAAGCCATCAACCTTTCCCGAGGTGCATTATAGAAACAGCCCCATAAAACCATCACCACGTTGGCTGCAGGGATGCTTTGGGAGGGTTGTTTATGACATTAAGGAGTGCTTTTCGGTGAGGATCATGGCAAAAACGTGCTCTGGCCCCAGCGTCAGGAGCAGCTGGGCCTGGGCAGCGGCTGGTCTTACCCTGAGCTCTGCAGTTGGCCCTCCTGAAGCCTGTGCGGGAACCTCAGAGTGTGGACTGTGTGCTAACTTAATTCCTGGCTCCACATATTTGCCTCCCGGTATTTCATGTTGCTTCATTTTCCTTGTTTTAATTTATTTTTGATCGTGCTATAGGTTGCATTGGGAGCTGCCTTAACAATGTTTTGTACAAGGAGGAGTATGAATACATAAAATATTCTGGGGTCATGTTTTCTTTAATTTTCTTTTTGGGTGTCTAGGGGGTCTGGAAAAATTTCTGGTTCCAATATATCTCTCCATTAACAACACTGAATGCTTATAATATTCAAGGAAAAGGACTCTTAAAATAAAACAAAAATTAAATATAATACTATACCAGCATCATGCAGGACTAATATAAAAATGTGCCCTGACCGGTTTGGCTCAGTGGATTGAGCATCGGCCTGTGGACTCAAGGGTCCAGGGTTTGATTCCGGTCAAGGGCATGTACCTTGGTTGCAGGCATATCCCCAGTGGGGGTGTGCAGGGGGCAGCTGATTGATGTTTCTAGCTCTCTATCCCTCTTCCTTCCACTCTGTAAAAAAATCAATAAAATATATATTTTTTAAAAGTTAACCAACCAAGTGTTTTATCTCCTTGGATATCAAACCGGAGGAAAGGGGCTGGGGTTGCAGGAAGAGGAACGTAAGTCGGACACATGGATGGCTGGTCACGCAAACACACTCGATAGCTCTGCAAAGCGCAGCGCTCACCCTGTGAACACAGAGGGGACCGGGGCATTGCGGACCAGGCAGCGGTGCGCGTCCCAGGCTGGAGCCCCAGCCTCGGCCACATGTTAGCGGTGTGGCCTCGCTCAGCCTTTCTCACAGAGTGGTCAAGGTCAAATGCTGCACGACGTGTGTGCTTGCAAGAGGACGAGAGGAGGAGCTGATTATCAAATCCCAGGTTGCTGGAACTCAGAGGCAGATGTCACTGCAAGTGGAGGAAAGTGACCCACAGACCAAAAGGTACTAACATGCTACATGGATGTGAGACCAGGGCCCTCCGACTGATGGGGAGACCCGGACTGCCCAGTCCGCACACAGCGCTTCCCTGTGCCGCCTGCTCATCGGTGTCTGGCACAGCCCCGTCTCCAGGACGGAGGCCCCGAGTCTCAGGGAACTTGGTGCCTTTAGGGCTTCACAGTGCGTGGCCCGCGGGTCTCCTGCTGGAAATGCAGTGCTCTTTCCACTCCAGCACCACAGCTGAGAGCCACCTAGCATGACCTTCTCGCTCTGACGTATTTGCTTATTATGTAGATAGATCAACCGCACATAAAAACACAGCCCAGGAAATACACCCCTACAGCACAACCGGCGACTGAAACAACCAGGTTAGAAAGCAGAGAGCAGTCTGTCTCCCTCAGCACCTGTCTGCCTACACTTCTTCATAGGAGCTTGACTTTCATGACACTAAACCTTAAAGAGCTTCACGGGTGGAAAATAACATTCTGCAGGAGTGGCTCCAGATCACGGTTCCCTCCCCTGACTGCTTTTTAAGATGGCCGGGCGTTACACTCCCCAAATGGAGGCCGGGGCCCAGACTCAGAGGAGGTCCGACCTGGGAACTGGCCCCATCTCCAAAAGTGGGAACCAGGCGTCAGTCCTTCTTTCAAGTCCTCCCTACCCCACCCTCCACCCCGGACAGTCCAATGAGCAGCCAGTGTTGAGAACCACTGGTTTAGGTCATTTTAAGGATGATCCAACTCTAACAGGTTATTTTGAAGAAATTCCAGATATTTGGCAACCATCCAAATTTCAAGGTAATTGCCACAGAGGACAACTGCCTTTAATGTCCTCTTCCAGCGAGTCCCCTGGGGCAGACAGCAGCCACCGCTCTGGGTGGGCCGGGCTGTCAGGCTGACCCACGTGGCATTTCTGACAGCTTACACTTAGGAATGAACTCCAGGCAGGAGTAGCTGTACACACATACACAAAAGAACTAAGAAGACATGGGAGATCCCAACCCACCAAGGAGGCAAGGGTAAGCAGATAGTTCACTTTAGGTTTCGTTGAAGGTGCTATTTGCCCTTTCTCTATAATAGAAGTGTCTATTAATATGGTCTGGATCCTTGTCTTTAGAAAATCTGAATGTAGAGCTGACCCGAAAGGCTGTATATATGAAGTGGTTTTGCCTAGTTATCCCCTTCAGACAATCCTATATAATAAAGAAGGAATATGCAAATTGACCACCACTCCACCATAAAGATGGCTGCATCCATAGCAGAGGTGGGGTTTCTTGTAACACAAGATGGCTGCTCCCACAGTGGAGGCCAAGTTCCTGTAATAAGCCTTAACAAGCAATCAGCAGGGACCAGAGGCTGTTCCCCCATGCCCGTGGGGCTTGACAGGGGACCTCAGGCCACACCACCTGCCCTGGCGCCAGGCCAGGGGACCTCAGGCCTCGTCCCCACCCTGGCACCAGGCCAGGAGACCTGAGGCTGCAATCCCCACCCTGGCGCTGGGCCAGGGGACCTGAGGCTGTGCCCCCTATCTGGCATGGCTCACAGGACCACACCCACCCCGTCTCAGGGCACGCCCGAGGAACCTCTCTACATGGATGTCTGCGTTCCATGCAGTGAAATGTCAATGCAGATGTTTGTGATTTTAAGTAACTAGTAAGCAATATCTGTTGGAAGGCATTTCCAGAGCAGTTGTCCTGTAGCATCAATGTACTGTGTCTTTTCTTGACAGGGGACCTCAGGCCATGACCCCCCACCTCACAGTGCTTGATGGGGAACCTCAAGATATGTCCCCCGGACCTTAGGCTGCTCCTCTCACCAGGCCAGGGGACCTGAGGCCGTGCTTCCTCCCCCCCCCCCCCCCCCCCCCCATCTAGCAGGGCTTGACAGGGCACCTGAGGCTACACCCCCTGCCTGGTGGGGCTTGACAAGGTTGGGACCAGCCGGGTCTGGATCTAGCCTGGGGGGGGGGGTGCTCAGGTTTGGGTCTCACCCGATTTTGAGGCACACATAGGTGGGCGGGGACTTGACTCTGGGTCCTGTGGTGTGCCCCAGACTCTGACAGCAGGGAGATTTTCATATACATTTTACTAATTTTCTTTTATCTCTGACACTTCTATTATAGAGAAAGGGCAAATAGCAATATTAAAATATTTTCTCTAATGAGTCCCCTTTTAATGTGCACAAATTTTATGCACCAGGCCGCTAGTGTTCTAATAATGTCAACAGCTGCCCATTTCCTGGAACACTTTGCATTTGGAAGCTGATGGCTAGGATTAGAGGACAGTGTGCACCAATGCAAGAGACCCTTCACTGTGTGCAAAAGCTACCATGCCATGCAGGACATCACCAGGTTAAACTTCCTCTGAGTCTTGGGCACCCTGCTCTAACCACATGGACTTCCTTGTTTAAGAAAGACACAGTACATTGATGCTACAGGACAACTGCTCTGGGAATGCCTTTCAAAAGATATTACTTAAAATCACAAACATCTGCATTGACATTTTGCTGCATGGAAAGCAGACATCCATGTAGAGAGGTCCCTCGGTCCGCCCAGAGACGGGGTGGTGTGGTCCTGGGAGCAGTGCACAGGGAGCCCTTTACAGGAGGCGGGGCTTCGGGAGTCTGTGGTTCTTTTTCCAGACTGGGCTGCCTGTGATCTGGCCTCCCAAAGGTACCCAATGAAGACACATTTTGCAACACAGAGGAATGAGCCTAAATAATCCTACCTCTAGTCAGAAGATCACACACACACACACACACACACACACACACACACTAAAGTAAAATTCAGCACAGTTGGGGGTGGGATTGGCTGTCCCAAATAAAAACAGGATCTGAGAAAGCTGTTTTCCACAATGTTTGTTCACCAAACACTTAGGTCCATTGGAAAAGGTGTTCCAGGAAAACAATGGGAAGGCTCAATTGATTGGCTGCTAATCTCTTTACCTTTTGTAGGAGGTTGCCTCCAGCAGGGGATTAAATCCACAGTGAATGCTGCCCAGGCCCAGCTGTGTCCATATTAGGACAGCCCGCTCAGTCTCCCTCCCTCTCTGCGAAGCCAGGCTCTGTCCTTCCTCCCTGGGCCCTGCTCCCCCCCTCCCCCGCTCTCCCTCTCCTGCGCTCCCCCCTCGGCTCCTCAAGTAGGTGGGAGAGGAGGAGTGGGGAATGTGAACTTGATCCAGCATTGATCAGCCAAGCAGCAAACTCTCATTGTTCTTCAGATACCAAACATAACTCCTTTCTTCTGGGATAAGCCCAGCCATTCTGCACACAACACCACTTTTATGCTCAGTCGTGTGAGAGATGGAAAAGAAGCACAAAGGACATGAGAGCTTTATTAGACTCACCCTAAACACCTTCTTAATAGGCAGAATTTAAGAATCCCCCAGTTAACTTATATTCATACCAACATTAGGTATATTAACTCTCTTAAAACCTAACAATCACCTGGTCCTTTCTGACTTCTTGGTTCAGGGAAAAAAGGGGTGAAGACCTACTTGTACTGTGAGCACCCTAACCCTGTGATTCTCAATAGTCTCAAAGCAGAACCCTGAGATTATGGATTTCAATTTATAGTGTAAATACTGTTGTTTGTGTTATGCTCACCTGTTCTTCAAGCATTTATTTCACTGCCTTACTTAACTCTGAGGTTCAAGGGCATTGAAAATCATGCCAATGTCCAAACAAATACGCTGCTGTCTTTTTCTTTCTTTTTTATAATTAAGGTATTATATGTGAACATATCTTACCATTGCCCCCCCCTTACATGCCCTCACCACCCCCCCCCCCAGAGTTTTGTGCCCATTGGTTATGCTTATATGCATGCATACAAGTCCTTCGGTTGATCTCTTGTCTCCCACATCTCTCCCTAACCTTCCCGCTGTAATTTGACAGTCTGTTTGTTGCTTTACTGTCTCTGTATCTATCTTTTTGTTCATCAGTTTATAATGTTCTCTATTATTATGCTGCTGTCTTTTTAAGTGCTGCCCCAAGAATGTGTCTGGCCTATATGTGTACAAAGCTGTGTGTGATGAGAACTCAGACCTCGGTACCTTCCTTCCCTGCCACCGAGAAGCTGTGTGACCTTGGGCATGTCATATACCTCTCTGATTCTGTGAAATGGAGAGAACACTATCTGTGAGGATGGAATGAGATGGCACATGAAGCCAGAGGCGCATGTAGCCCAGTAAGTGCTCATTCTGAAACAAAAGGCTTTCTGGTATTTGGAATCCAAATAATCCTTCAAAGGTCTCAAGTGACTGATGTGCGACACTGTAAGAAAGAGCCTTGCCTGGCCACCACACAGATGCGATGCCATGCCATCGGATGGCACCTGCAGAGACATGGCATGTCTGAGCCTCTGCAAACAAGTGCCTGTCCCTTCCCAAAGGACTGCGGGGGAAGGGGGGCATGGGGAAGCAGGGTCTCTCTCTGGTCTGCCTGATCAGAGGACATCACTCTCTCTGGTCCATGCACTCAGGATGAGCCCGCTGCTGTTACAAAGGGATCATAAAACGGAACTGAGCACTCCGGCACCATTCTCTGAGGCACCAGCATGACCAGGTGCAAGACGCAAATACACTTAAAACCCTCACAGTGGCTGCAATGCAATTAAAACCAATGTAAGAATCAATAACGTGGGCTTTTAAGTTAGATCTGTTTCCTCATCCATAAAATGGGTATAGTGATAATGTCTATCTTCTAGAGACGTGACTATAAGTAAATAACTATTATGTTCAACACACTTAGCATAGATCCTACTCAACAAAGCGATAGCCTTTCTTTCATTTTGGATGTCCTAATATGTAAAACAGCATATCCGGTATGTTGGGGGAAGAGGGGAAATGGAAGAACTGGATGAACATACAAGTTAATAGAGAATTACACGACCTAAACATTCTTGGATCGACCCGTCTACAGGCTAATTTGTTAGAAGCATTTATGCTCAGGCAGACATCCCTCAATTACCAAATCAACCTCAGGGACGAAAAATACAGTTTGAGGAGGAGAGACCCACGGAGCGCTCTGAAGAAGCCCACTTTGTAATGAAGGAGAACAAGAAGAGTCTAACAGAGACCGCCCCTTTGCTTGGCTGCACAGAGGATGAAGAGTGAAGGCCGCAGGGCGGAGAGAGGAGCCAGGGCGGAGGGGAGGAGACACACCCCGGAGGAGGCCAGAGACCTGGGGCCACGCCTCGCCTTGGGGAACTGGCTGGGGCGAGGCCGCTCCCTCCAGCCCAATCCCATTATCACTTGTCGCCCTGGAGTCTTAGTCCCCAGCTCTGATGTACTGACTCTGCCCTCCCTCCCAAGCATTTTCAAGCCAATAAAGTGGCTGAAATTAAAGAAGAATTGAATTGTGAAGCTTTTGGGGCATAAATAATGCCATACTGGAAAGCTGGGGATAATGACAAGCAGGATGCCCTTAATGCTCTTAAGAAAAACCATCTGATCTGTGCAGCCCTCAATGCGGTCTGAAATTTCCTTTGACCTACAAAGGAAAATATTTTTAGCATGTAGCACACTTTGTTACAGACATATAAATGCACTGAAAATACAATTTTAGGAAAGCATCTGGCTTTGATCATTTCTTGTTCTGCCGCACCCCAATAGGTTCTGCTTTCTCAATGTGAGGAACAGGGACACGCACCAGCCTGCTGCAGGCGATGCTGCGCCTACCCGAGCGACTTCTGAACAGTTCTCGGCTGGCTCTGCTTGCTTTTATTTTTTTAAAGTGGCAAATACTCTAATTATTTAAATATAAAAACAGCATAGAAAAACTGCTCCCGGAGCATTTGGCCCCAGAGATTCTCCTCCCTTCAAAGGCCACTGGGCTTCCCCACCAGGCCTTTCAGACAACAGACACACACAAGTGAGTACTGACTTACTGTATGTCTCCAACTGTACCCTAGAAAGAACAGTTGCCACTGCCCATGGGAAATGTCACCTCAGTTCTCACTGACTTGCAGGAATTTCAAGACATTAAAAAGCTGTGGTGCGTTTACACACTGGAATGCTAGGCAGTGGTAAGAAAGAAGGAACTCTTACCATTGGCAACAGAGTGGAGGGATGAGGAGAGCATTATGCTGAGCGAAATAAGCCAGTCAGAGAAAGACAAGTATCACGTGATCGAACTCCTCCTATGTAGAATCTAATGAACAAAATAAACTGAGGAACAAAATAGGTCCAGAGCCATAGAACCATGAAGACTGTGGCATCTCAGAGGGAAGGTGAGGGTGGAGGGAAGGGGGCAGATTAGCGGGGAATTTATGTGCATACATGCACAGCCCGTGGACACAGGTAACAGTGGCGAAGGCTTGGGAGGGGCGGGTGCAGGGGTCAATGGGGAGAAGGAGGGGGCATCTGTAATACCTACAATAAAGATAAATTTTAAAAATAAAAATAAAATAAAACCCTAGACAATTTTTTTGCATCTTCTACTAGTCAAACAGGTTTATCATCTTTGAATAATTGATCTGAATTACAAGCAAGTGCCTCTTCTTCACTGAACAACCAGCACAGCTGCTTTTGCAGATTGATTATTACTTGAGGTTTCTCCAATAATCTTTCAAATAGCAACCCTGCTGTGAGAGAGAGGAACAGCAAGGCAGCAGACACACAATCTGACCAGGCACAAAGCCACTCGGGCCTCCTGGGTCAGCTGCCCTCACTCCCCGAGGACTCAGAGAAGACAAGGCTCCCCCCGCCAAGGCTACAGAGCTCAGGGCTGGGGAGCTGCCTGCAAAGCTGCATCTGCTGCATCAAAGCTCGGGGCACCACTCCCCACAGCAGCTCCGGCTCTGGAGAACAGCTCAGGGGCTGTGACCAGCCTCTGCTCTGCTTGGTCACCTCAAAATAACGCAGCCTCGCGTTTTACATAGTGGACCCCACTTAGAATGCGACAGTGGCTGCGGAGCTCCTGAAGGCCCAGCCCGAGGACTGGCCTGGGGAGATGGGGTCTTCTGGACATGCGCCGGACACACGCGTGACCGAGCGCCAACAAACTGGACAACGGTCACACAGAGTGTGCCACGAACTGTTAACCACACGTTTGGCCTTGGGCATCTTGACAATCAACGACTCACCTTGACCTGGCTGGCCACCTCCAGGCAGGGTGTGCTGTGGAAAGCAAAGAGGAAGGTATGGGAAACACCCTTACATGCTTTAGAAGCTACATACACACTTTTTTGCTCAACCAATTCTCTTCTCCTTCCTTGTTTTGGGGACCTGGTATATACGGTCTCATTTGTTTCCACCTTGAGAGAGGAACAGCTGTGTCTTTCTGAAGGCAAAGACCTACACTCATCTCTCCACACGCTCACATTCATTCTCACCAAAAAATACACCAGCCCCTTCCATGCAAGAAAGCCTGGTTTTTCCTATGCGGAGTGTTCTGTCGGATAGACAGGGCCGCCATTGGAGATACCCAAATGCAAGAGGGGCACGTACACCATGGCACATACTCACGAAGAGTCCTGGAAAGGGGGAGGGGGTGTCACACTTCTGTGCACACAAAGCACACTTCTGTCCCGCAGAGAACAAACAACAAACAGGCACTCATTAGACTAAACCCGTCACTGCTCGGGGCCTCTGCTGCATTATTTATTGTCTCCTCCTGGTTCTTGTAAAAGCTAAGGCAAGGATGGGACCAGCTGGTTTGGAATAAAAGCAGCCCTGCTAAAAACACAAAGCGCCTCAGTCACGGGGAAGGCCCGCGTGTCAAACCTGGCCCCGGACTGTGCACCTTGAGGGCCATCGTGCTGCTCTCCTTGCACACGGAGCCGGCCGGCCCACTTGTGACCAGTGAGTGCAGCCCTGCCCCGCCTCAGCCCCGCCGCGCACGGCGAACACGGGGAGTCACCTGCGTGCCTCCAGGTCCCAACTCTGTCCAAGGCCCTTGCGCGCGCCTGTGACAGAGGTTGATTCATAGACACACACACACACACACACACACACACACACACACACACACACAGGCTGGGAGCTCTCGGGCAGCACTTTGCATGCCCACTGCCCAGCACAGTGCTTGGCATATTGGTTGAACCTAAAAACCAAGTCAGAAAGCCAAACCTATGCACCTCTCAGGAAGAACATAAAACTGAAGAATTCTGAGTTTATTTAGATTATATTCAGAAATGAGGGAAACTTCCTTTGATGGGATATATTCCAGAATATGATTTTAGATAGAGTACCTGAGAAATTGTATTTGTCTAATTATATGTGCCACGAGGTCCTGGGTTCTTTAGATCAGTAAACGCAGCTGCCACAGTGTGCTGTGCTTTTGGGACTCTAATAACCTGGCTGCTCTATCTGTCCATGGTTGGACTGGCTCTCTAAGTGACCGAGTTTAGATAATTTAGGTAAGGTAATCTTAGATTCTATCTGTGGGTCAGCGCCTCTGAGGGGCCCTTATTCACAGGGGTGGGTGAGTCCAGGTGGGTGCTGTAAACAGCTTTCTGGATGATTCTGGGGAACGGGCCGGGCAGAGCTGGCCAGGTGGCCTGCGGCCTCGCGCACAGCCTGCCGAGCTGTGCTTTCAGAAAGCACCCAGCCTACCCCCTCACTAATCCTGTACGTGCACAGGCCTCTATCGTCCGCCTCCCTCTCTGGACTGAGCCACACAGACTTCGAAACTAGTGGGTCCAGCCTCCTCCTCCTCCTCCTCCTGTTCAAAGCAGAGCAGCAGGTTCATCCTGAACCCACCACGCAAACGCTGGGTCTCCCCCCACAGGTACTAAGACCACCTCGGGAAGAGGAAACACTGTCATGCTCACGGTGCTCTGGAGTCTGGTCTCAGACTCCTGTGAGTGAGGTTCCAGTTTGTTCCGGAATCAGGTTTTCGGAGGGAGAGAGAAAGGGCATCACAGGAAAACGCCTCCTGTTTCATCCTGGGCCTTGCGCTGTGAAAGGTCGGCCGTCTGGACAGTGTTGAATAAAAAGCCCAGCACGGACCTTCAGTACCACCTTCTCTCTGGGAGGATGCACCCCGTCTCTCGTGACTGCCTGGCAGTGCACCCCACTGAGAAGTCAGTGGGGACGGCAGGTGCTGGCAGAGACGGCGAGTGACTGTGGCAGCTCCTCGCCACGGCCAGCCTCGCCCCCGGTGAGGCCAGAGGCCGGTGTTGACCTCTAAGGACGGCTGACAAAGTGTTCGGTCACACGGAGAGTGAGTCCGACCACGGCAAATAGGTTATCAGGCCCCTAAAACACAGCACACTGTGGCAGCTCCACTTACGGATATAAAAGAACCAAGAACCTCCCCTAGCACGTGTAATGCGACAAATACAATTTCTCAGGAATTTTCAAAATAAGTACCGTATTTGCCGGCATATAAGGCCCTGAAAAATATGCCTCCAAGTGGGGGGTAGTCTTATATGGCAAGTATATAACAAACTCTGTATTTTTAGTGGAAATGTTAGGGGGTCGTCTTATACGCCCAGTCGTCTTATACGCCGGCAAATACGTATTTTTCAGGGCCAAAAAATCGTCTTATACGCCGGCAAATACGGTAGTCTCCATTTTCTTGAATGACCGTTAGATGTAGAATTCCTATAGGCCCCGCTGAGCCTGAGAACCCTAATGGGCCTCAGAACCATGCTGCTAATGTTACCTAGCCTGTGCGAAAAACGCCTTCTCGGTGCTCAGAGCTCAGTGACACAACCTCTTACATCATACATATCAAGTTTCCTCCACTGTGTGACTGTGGCATCTTCCCTCCCAGACTGAAAAGTTTTCCATCATTTGCTTGTGTGGCCTTTGGCCACTGAAGGTGTTGGCCTGGAAAGAAGTGGCCTTTTCCAGGCGACACGGTCACCTGCTGCGCTACGTTCCGATCAAGAGCAAGTCTGTGAGCTGCCTATTGCTGCCTATTTCCAGGATGCTGTGACTGGCCGGCACTCGGCTTCTCTGTGCCTCTCCCTGCCACCACTGCCAGCGACGTTGCCATCTAACGGCTGTTGAGCACTTTCCCCAGAGTAGAAAGAAGAAGACACACAAGGCCTGTGAGGGTCACGGGCACCACAGTGTCGCCTGGCAAAGAATCACGCTGCTCTGGGTGTCTGGGGGGCCGAGCCTGGCCCTCCACGGAGCCGGCAGAGGCAGGGGGGCTATGAAATGGCCAGCTCTTTCTCCATACGTTTGAAAAAAATACAGGTGCTTTCAATGATGCCCATTTGGGGGTGATGCTAAGGCAGTGGTGGGCAAACTCATTGATCAATGGAGCCAAATATCAACAGTACAATGATTGAAATTTCTTTTGAGAGCCAAAAACCGACTTCTGCGCATGGGTCACGAAGTTCCAATCACACTGTACTTACACGCCCGCACATGGTATTTTGTGGAAGAGCCACACTCAAGGGGCCAAAGAGCCGCATATGGCTCGTGAGCCACAGTTTGCCGACCACTGTTCTAAGGCATTATGTACTCAGGTTTTAATTCAACTACTAGCCTTGGAGCAGTATGGCCCAGTAGGAACATATGCTGGCCACATTTGTCATTTGAAATTTCCTAGCTGCCATATTAAAACAGTAAGGCATAGCAGCTAAAATTAATGTTAATAATATATTTTATTGGGCATAAAAACATTGGGTTTATGATGTGTCCAAAATATTATGATGTAAGCAATAACTTAAAAATAATTAATGAGATATATTACCTTCATTTTTTTTTTGTACTAAGTCTTCTAAAAAGATGTGTTCTCATGGTTCATCTCAATCTGGATGCTAAATTTTAATCAGAAATGCTTGGTCTGTATTTGGTTTCATGAAATTTACAGCTGAAAAAGTGGGTTTCATTCACATACCTACATTTCTCCAAACAATATCTAGATTACTAGATTTTAATGTAGACTGAGATTAAGTTAAAAATTCAACTCTCCAGGTGCACTACATAGTTTTCAAGTGCTTAATAAGCACATGTGGCTTAATGGCTGCATGCAGCACGGTGAGTCCGGGCATCGGCCCTGTACATCTCAGCAGGTAAGAGGAGGATGAATTGGACACATACATCCCATCCCTCACCCTTGTTTCTGAGGGTGAGGATGGGATGTGTGAGACACATAAACAAATTGCAACAATATAAAACAGGATGTTATACTTGCTAAATGCAGAGGAAGAAAAGTATTCATTCCAAGGAGAGAAAAAGTCCCGTACAAAGGACGGCTGGTGTGGAAGCTCACAGGTACCGGTTGCTGGTAATCATGGTCGGGCACATGCTCAGGAGGTATGGAACGGAGTGTAAAAGGGTGCCCGGGACATTTCTGCTGACCGGCTGAAATGGCAGGCCAACAGGCATGTTCACAGGCACTGCTGACGAGGAACAGGCTTCTGGTGAGGACTGGCCTGAGCTGTTGGGGAGACTCGCTTACAGTGCTGTGGGTGACGATGGAGGGGACAGTGTAGCAGCTAAAAGACCAATTAGCTCCGGCACTAGCCAGAGCAAAATATGAAAACCTGGGGGAGGCGCCAGGAAAGACCAGCAGAAAATGAATAAATATGCATGTAAGATGATCAGGATGTGGGCAGGGAATCAAAGAAAGGGAGGAGTCGGAGAGTCCTGGAGCAGTAGAAATACAAAGTGCAGAAGAAAGGCTGGGTGGGCAAAGCTACTCCTGATGTCTTCACTTGTGAAACTTCTAAAAGAAGACTGGAATACACACATATGTGGGTTGGAGAGGTGGAGACTTTGGCAGAGATAAAAAGAAATAAAAATCTATTTATAGAACTGTCAATTTAGCAGAATGGGCAACTTTCTTAGGAACGTGTGTGTGGGGGGGCAGGGGGACAGGTGTGAGTAAATTAAATTATTACTATTTATTAGAAAGCTTTGCAACTGTTAAAAATTATTGCTCTTGAATTGTATTGAGGAATATGGGAAACTACTTAAGATGTTTATTTGTGTTATGCTTTCATTTATTTTTTTAAGAAAAGCTCTAATTCTAAAATCTTAGGAAGTTCCTGAACCACCCCAGTTTTGTTTTTTAAGTATATATATTTTTTACTTCAGAGAAGAAGGGAGAGGGAGAGAGAGAAGCATCAATGATGAGAATCATTGATTGGCTGTCTGTACACCCCCTACTGGGGGTCAAGCCTGAAACCCTGGGCATGTGCCCTTGACCAGAATCTAATCCAGGACCTTTGAGCCTGCAAGCCGATGCTCTATCCACTGGGCCAAATGGCTAGGGCGGACCACCCGTTTTACATCTAGCCCTTAGAAGCACAGAGCAGGGCTGGTGAAGCTCAGGGATTCAGTACAAACCCCACTAACCGGAATGGAAACCTCACAGCACACAAACATTCACCTCCTAATGTTCTTTATGTTCCTTTAAGGTATGCTTTTTTTAAAATTTTTTTTCCACCATTTTTTTAAGCTATTATATGTGTACATAGCTTACCATTCCCCCCTCTCCCCCCCCCCCCCGCCTTTAGGATATGCTTTTGTAGGTGACTATTTACTGTAGAATATTAAATGTGAGAATCCTCTTTTTTTAAAAAAATACAAAGCAAAGTGATGTAACTTCCCGCTTCTAAAATGAGCAAGGTATGGAAGATAGTTTTATTCTTCAACTAGTTAGCATTCTGGGTAATCAGACAAACACAACGCTCATCACAACCCAGAGCACAATGGAATAAAATAAATATCTTGTGAAATAATTATGACAATACAAGTATAGAAAATTGATTTTTTTCTGTTATGTTTTAAAAATCTAATAATTGCTCTTTTTTAAGGTCACACATGGTTCATTTTCTAAAAATCCTCCCCGTTTCTCCTTGGCAACCATCAATTCTCTGTGAGTCTGTTTCTGTTTTGTTTGTTCATTTGCTTTGTTTTTTTAGATTCCACATGTAAGTGAAATCATGTGGCATTTGTCTTTCTGACTTACTTTATAGCACAATACCCTCTATGTCCATCCATGTGGTCAAAAATGGCAAGACTTCATTCTATTGTATGGCTGAGCTAATATTCCATTGCCTATATACCACATCTTTATCCATTCATCTATTGATGGACACTTAGGTCGCTGTCATATCTTGGCTATTATAAATAATGTTGCGATGGACATAGAGGTTTTTTATCTTTTAAATTTAGTGTTTATGTTTCCTTTGGATAATATCCAAAAGTAGAATGGCTGGCTATATCAAATGGCAGCTTTATTTTTAATAGTTTGAGAAACTTCCATACTGCTTTCTACAGTGGCTGCAACAACTTACAATCCATCAACAGTGCATAAGGGTTCCCTTTTTTCTCCACATTCTCGCCAGCGCTTGCTATTTGTTGATTTATTGATGACAGCCATTCTGACAGGTGTGATATCTCATTGTGGTTTTAATTAGCATTTCCCTCATGAGTAGTGACAGTGAGCATCTTTTCATTTGTCTGATGGCCATCTATATGTTCTCTTTAAAGAAGTGTTTGTTCAGGTCCTCTGCCCACTTTTTAATTGGATTGGGCTTTTATTAGTGTTAAGTTGTACAAGTTCCTCATATATTTTGGATATTAACTCCTTACCGGAAGTATCATTGGCAAATATCTTCATCCATTCAGTGGGTTGTGTTTACATTTTGTTGATGGTTTCCTTTGCTGTGCAAAAACTCTTTAGTTTGATGTAGTTCTATTTGTTTATTATTTTCTTTTGTTGCCCTTGCCCAAAGACCAGTACCCCAAAAGTTATTGCCAGGCATAATGTTGAAGATTTCACTGCCTATTTTTTTCTTCTGGGAGTTTTATGGTTTCAGGTCTTACATTTAAATCTCCTTACATTTAAACTAATTTAAATGAGTTTATTTTTGTATATGGTAAAAAAAAATGTGGTCCAAAACTGAACAGATACAAATCCAGTTTTCCCTATACCACCTGCTTCAGGTGTATTTTTAAGTGAAGACTTCCACTTTTATTTTAAAAGAATATGCACCTCCATGCTGTACAGCCCGACACAGACACGTGTGGCAGGAAGATGCGAACTGTGCTCAGCATGGATTCCTCTGGGGGGTGCGCTGAAGGGCCTTGGTCGCTATGTATTTGCTCCTGCTTGAATGTACTACAGAGGAGATATTATTTTTATTTTTAAAAAGGGAGACAAAGAAAATAGTAAACTACATATTCACCTGGGAAAAAGACTGAAAGGATTCATTTTAAAAACTATCTCTGGGTCATTTTTATTTTATTACAAACTTCTTTATATTCCAAAATACATATGTAATACTTCTTTAATCAGGGGGAGAAAATCCACGAAGGGAAATAATCTGTAATACCAATGGTAGAATCAATTTTGATCTGTTTGCAAACCCAAAGGTTATGGGGTTGGGTGTTCTTTAAGGAGGTGTGGATCCAATTTCTTTTACTTCTCTGGGGCTCATGCTTACTTTTATAGCTGGTGAAGCTACGTCCACATTTTAAAAATGATTTCCATTCGATGTGGCCAAAAAGGAAAATCAAGGTCAACCAGGAGACACACCTTCCCGAGGAAGACAAAAAGCCACTGTAACCCTCGGAATGAAAACTTCACCAGTGGAACGAGCCTCTTTTGTCGCGAGTGGCTTCAGTTGCTGGGGGACAGGCATTTTTAATGAGAACAAAGAGCATCAGAGCGGTTTCAGGGCTCCGGTTGTCGTTCCAGGCCCAGACACCCGTAACTTTATATCACACGATGGAGACAAAGAACAAGGTGTCCCATTCACCCCAGGCTCCGGCAAGCAGAGGGCCCTGCCTGCCAGCGCCTTTCACCGAAGTGGAAAGGAGAAGGAACTCCCTAAGAGGCGGGAGGTCATCACCACGAACCGTGTAAGTGAGGGCCGCAATGGCAGCGATGAAAAGGCGCCGTCCGGTCACTCACCGGGGGAGATGTGCTCTAAATCAGGGCCTTTTCTGCCGGACGCTATTGTTTTCACTGACCAGTTAAGCACCCAAGGAAATACCAGTTGGTTCTTAAAGAGAATTTATAGCGGGACTGGCCCCCTTGCACCTGGCTGTGTTTTGACAGCAGAGATTCTTGTCTACACAATAAGCTGTCACTAACGCACCTACTTAGACCTCAGGAAGGAACCTGGGACTCAGAGGCTAATCTCTCCCCTCCAGGGGCCCTTCCCCCTTTTAATGAAAAGCAAAACCCCCGCTGGTGGCAGGCCTCAGCCTCTTCAGGGGAAATCAGGAGCCTCCGGAGACGGAAGGGCAGCCCCCACAGCCCGAGGCTGGGCCCTGGTGAAGGCCTCTTCCCTGGGGACTAACTGCTGACCTCCACGGACTTGTCTGGATCCGGGAGGTTTGGGAGTCTGCTCTCTGAGCGCCCAACTTTTCCCAGCTAAGCATGTCCAGGACCCTGGCATCAGCCGCCCTGGGCACACTAGGCAGTGGCTTCAGGGGATGCCCCGCTCTCACCACTAAAACAAGGGCAAGCTTGGCTTTTTAGGGTCGGATGGCCTCACCCTGCTTCCCTGAGTTTTTCGTCCTCAGCCAGCAGCCTGGGCAGGAAGGTACCTTCTTAGAAATCAGAGGCCCCTCACATCAGTAGAGCTGAAAGCACTGCCCTTGCAGGACCAGGTGCTGCCTTACCCGCCCCTGCTTTGTTTCGCCTTTTAAGGACTCAGGATTTTAATCTCTTTTTGATTCCAGAAGGATTGGGCCAAACAAACAACTTTTAACAGGTGGCCCAAGGCAATGCGACTTTGCTAGGCATGAGTTCCTGGCGGCTGGTGGGGACATTCCGACATTCCCGTGTGGTGGAGCAGCACAAAGATGTGAGGAGAGGGCTGGAAAGGTAATGGAGAACACCCCCTCCTGCTCCTTAATTTCATGGTTCACAGACATCCATTGACATTCAGACACTCCCAAAGGGAAGCTCACATACCAGCCATGAAACCAGAAACGAGCAGGCTAATGGGGCTAACGGGTCCAGGGAGGGTTCTCTCCGCTGTGGGGGTCCACTCCCACCCGGGGCTGGGGCGCACGGGGGGGGGGTGTGCCATGGAGGGCAGCCGGGTGGGAGAGCTCCAGGGCTGCAGGGGCCTCGGCCAGCCCACCCAGATGCCCCCTCCCCCCCTCGCCTGGCTGGTGCGGGGCGCTGGGACCTGTCCCTGTGAACAGCAGGGAGTTCATAGGGGCAGGTCCCAGTGTCTAAGGCAGAAAGAAATGCGTCTTGCCGTCCTTGGGATGAGGAGCCAGACTGAGGAAGGGATGCAGAGTTGGAGGAGGGAGTGGAGGGGCAGAGACCGTGATGGAGCAGGTCAGAGGAAGCTTCGGGTGGCCAGCTCACTGGCCACATCTAAAGAGCAGAGCTGGAGTCCCAGCTGAAAACCCACTCTGGCGCCGCCACGGCACCCCAAATCCACACCACACGTCGCAGATGCTCCCATCCCCTCGGCCCAGGGCGGGCAGTATCTCCTACAGTGTCAGCGGGGCAGAGGCCGAGGACCATCGCCTCCCTGACTCAGGGAGGGGAGCCTCAGCGAGGCCTGGGGGTGAGGATGCTTTCCGGTTTCTAACAGTAGGCACACCCCTGCGCTCCTCCCTGCAGACGCGGCGGGCTCACCTGTGGCAGTCCCGGGCACTCCAGCCAGTCTCGGAAGATGCTTTCCACAGACAAACCCAGCCTTCACAAACAGAAAACAAGAGGCCAAGGGTTAGACGTTAGTTATAGAGTGCGGAGGACAGAGGGTCTTTCCAAACATTCGGGCACAGGACAGCATGGCCGTCAGGGGAGCCCGTTCTCCCAGCCAGAGCCGCCGCCGCCCCTCCAGGTGGTGCGCAGTGGAGGCTGGGCCTGGACTCGAGCCTCGGGCCTTTGCTGCCCCTGAGGAGCGCGGGCTGGGCGCCAGGGCAGGGACGGCATTTCCCAGACACATCAGGCACGACCACTTCCTCAGAGGGCCACGTGAAACCTGAGCTCCGCGGGCCAGGTGCGTCCACATGAGACTGGGGCTTCACAGGGACCATGAGCACGATCACTGCGAGAGCAGGAGGGTGTAGATGCTGCCTCCGCCGTCTCCACCGCTTCCGCAGCCTCCACCGCCTCCGCCTAGGCCGCAAGCAGCCCTGAGAGGCTCCGATCGGTAGAGTCAGCTGAAATCCTTCTGGTTTCACGCTCACTGACTTGAGTCCTCCCTAAATGCGCTGAGTAACCAGTGTACTAATATTTAGGGTCAATGGGCTTTAGCTTATGTCTCCCTGAAGGCTTAAGCAATTCCTCCCCTGCACCCCGCTCAGAGAGGCCTCCCGCAGCCCCGCCCAGGCTGTGTGCCAGCCACATGCTGCCTGTGCTCTGTGCCACAGCTCCGAGGTGACTTGTGGCATCATCGGTTTGATTACTGACTTCTCCCCGGCTGCTAGCTGCACCGAACTCTCGGAGACCAGGTCCATGCCTGTGTCACCCACTTCCCAAACGTAGCGCCAACACGGGTCTTGGCATAAAAGAGGATCTCTATTGATATATTTTTTTGAATGAATGAAAACACATTTCACTATTGATGCAATAGAAACCATTCCTTTTAAAGACAATAGTCACCTTTCCCACTAAGATATTCCGAAGTTGTTAAGATGTGTATCTTTTTAAACTTTATATACTACATGCTACATTTTCTCTGTGTGGAAAGATGAGTGCTAAAGGCCCAGTGGGCCCCTCACCTCATGGGCAGTGTGGCATCGCAGCGGGAAAGGGAGGGAGGGAGAGGAGTTAGCCTGGGAGAATAGAGGTGGGGGTGGGGGTAGAGGTGGGGTGGGGAAAGAGGGGCTGGCTGGTTCTTTTCCTTCCTCTTCTTCCCCAGAGAGAAGCATGTCACTCATCCATTTTGTGTCTCCTGGCCAGGGCAAAGGAAGAGGCCCTGACAGGTGACAGAGGGGAGGAGACCCCAGAGAAAGTGCTTTGCGTTCATTTTCAAGACGATGCCCATCAGTGGGACAACAGTCCAGGGAAGGGGAGAGAGCATACGTGAGTCTGGGAAGATGGCCACTTCCAGAGCCTGCGGTGCTTCTGGACACGCCTCCGAAGGGAAGCCGGGGCCTTTCCCCACTTCCTCGTTCTCTTTTACCAGCATCGATCTCAGTGTGAACGGCCGAGCCCACTCCGTAAGCTGGGAGAGTGGTGTGGACATGTGTGCACTCTCATGTGCTTGTGTGTATGCATGCATGTGACTTTGTGGGTATGAGTGCATGTGTGCAGCCATTCACCTGTGTGAGTGTGTCCACATGCATGGGAGGGGCGTAGGCGTGACTGGATGGGAAGAAGCAGCTCTCAGAGCATGCTGGGTCAGACCATGTTCTTTCTATAGGGAGAGGCACGGGAAACACCCTGAACCGGCATAATGCTCTGCCAGGAGGAGGAAAGTGGGCTGAAGAGGCCACTTCAAGAAGTGTCCAAGGAACCCGGCGAGCCCAGTTTGGCTCAGTGGATAGTGCGTCGGCTTGCAGACAGAAGAGTCCCGGGTTCAATTCCAGTCAAGGGCATATGCCTGGATTGCAGGTTCAATCCCCAGTAGGGAGCCTGCAGGAGGCAACCACTCAATAATTCTCATTATTGATGTTTCTATCTCTCTCTCCCTCTCTGAGATCAATAAAAGTATATTTTAAAGAAAGAAGTGTCCAAGGAGACTTAAAGTTATTTTCTTTTTAAAAAAATATGTTTTTGATTTTAGAGAGAAAGGGATAGAAATATCAAATGAGAGAGAGAGAGAGAGAGAGAGAGAGAGAGAGAGAGAGAGATCAGCTGCCTCCTTCACACTCCCTACTGGGGATTGAGCCCAGAACTCCAGCATGTGCCTTGACCGGGAATGGAACCTCTTGGTTCATGGATCAATGCTAAGCCACTGAGCCACACTGGCTGGGCTGAAGTTATTTTCAAGTGAAAAGTGTGAGGCTGGAAGGCAAAAGACGTTTTAAAATTTCCATTGAAGACAAGATGCTTGGTGAAGGCCTGCTCTTGGGAATGAATGCAGACAATTGCCTCCTTATCCCGCACCCAGGAGGGCATGTCATTGGTTGGGATCCCAGGGCTTCAGCAGCTGTGGAGGTTCTGCAGCCTCTACATTGTCTGCCTTGGCTCGGAGGCTAGGCCCAATTCTTCCCTGCCCTTCCTCCACTGGTGCTCCTCTCGGCTAGAGAGGGACTTGCTGCCTTTCCAGCTAGAGAGGGACACTCCTGTGTCTGGAGCACTGGGGCCCAAAGCTCTGGTCACCCCACCTACAAGGCATATTCAGGAAATTTGCAGCAAGAGGCTGATGGTCGTGCTCCAGGAAAATGGTATTCTCATACCTGCCTCCACTGGAGGGAAGATGAGAATTTAGAAACCACGTAGAAAAGAGACGGGTGATGATCAAAGAGGTAAACACGTTAGATCCACATGGAGGTCAAGGGAACTGGGATGAAATATCCCGAAGAGGAGGAGTCTGGGGAATGACCTCACACCATTTCCCATGGATTCTACAAGCCCGTACACAGCTTGCCAGCATCCCCAGGGAGGAGTGCAAGAGGACAGGGGCGTACATATCCTTCAGGGAGTTTAGCTTGAAGACACTTCTTTAGGGGTGTCCTGGGAGGGCCGAGGGGTCAAGTGCCAGGTGCCATTGTGAGTGAGGGCCAAGTCCTCAGGGAGAAGTGAGAACAGGCAGCGCTCTCTCTCTGTGTGGCAGACACTTGGTGGGTGCCTCGGCAGGTTACTCCCGGCACGAGGTTCTGTGGAAGGATGAGATGTGAGAGCCCAGGGCAGGCTGTCCGACAGGGACATATGAGGATGAGAGTCAGATTGCTGCCTGAGCTGGTCGAGAGATGGGGGCCCCATGTGTGTGGGAGAGGCCCGAGCTGCTTGTGGTGGGACAGCTGGAAGGAGGTGCATTAGGAAAGTGTTCTTAGAAGGCAAGGCTTCAACTGTCGTGGCGGCTGGCTGTGCCAGCAGCAATGGCAGGGAAGCACAGGCAGGAAAAGCCAGCCCAGTTGGCTGGACTGGCACACAGAGTAAGGTGACAAAGGAAACGGGTATCCTGTGAGGGCCCTGAAGTCCTGCCATGGGGCTTCGGCTCCACCGCCGAGGCTCTGAAGCAAGGCATGAACAGAACAGAGCCAAGGAAGAATAACTAAGTGAGAGGAGGCTGGAGGCAGGGAGGCCAAAGGGGAAGCTGTGAGTGTGTCCAGATGAGAGGTGATGAGAAGTGACCTAAATGGAGGTGAGATACTGGGAATGAACATAGAGGGTGGCGCTGGAGAGTCCTGCGTAGGGGTTGGGCGGGGGGTGAAAAATGGAGTCAAACAGGGGGCCCCATCACTCTCTGAGGGTGACTTTCCATAGCATGTCTAAACCCATGTATAATCCGTGCTGCAGGCTTAAACCTGGACAACTGGCCAGGCCAACTGTGAAGGTTATTTCATGGGAAAATATAAGACACATTTTGCTTTGCCATGTTTAGTATCTGCATGCACAGATACTATTATGCAATGGCACAAAAACCAAAACAAACTCCTCTGTCACTGCCAACAAAAGGTACAAAAGAAATAACTATTGATCTGGTCAAGATGTCAGCATAGCTACTAGTAAATGCAGTACTCAGAACCTCCAACAACCATATCAAAATTACAACTAAATTACAGAACAACCATCATGCAGAACCGCTGAAATCTAGCTGTACAGGAGTCCTATAACTAAGTGTATCCAGAAGAAGCCACATCAAGATTACTAGGAGGGGTGGAGACATGGAATGGGATGGTCCCACACCCACATGGGACGGTTAAACATTGGGAAGGAAATTCAGCTGCAGAGGTCCCCCTGAGCAGCCAGGGCTCCCTGCTCCACATCAGGGTCTCCAGCCCAGGGTTCCAGTGTCTGGAAGAGAAGTCCCCATAACTTCTGGCTGTAAAAACCAGCAGTGATGATAGCTGAGTGAAATGGAGGGATGTTGGAATCTTAAAGGGCCCACACATGGACTTACTCTCTGACAGACTCACTCTAAGCTCCAACACTGGGCACCAGGGACATCCAATGAGCAACTGAATTGCTTGGAACCAAGGAAAGAGCTAGGGTGTGCAGTTTTATTCTGGACAGAAGTGCTGGCAGAAGCCATTGTTCCTTTGCTGAACCCTCCCCTCAGAGGCAGCAGACAAGCACCATTCTGAGTTTCCATCAACCTGGCTAACATAGTTCTCCCCACCCTAGTGATTCCTTGACACACTGCCCCACCCAACTTGTGGTCTCACCCAAACCCTTTCTCGTGGCTTTTCCATACAAATGGCCTGTCTTGGTTCACGTTGCTGAATATCCTAGTCTTTCAACAAGCAGCATCTGGTCTCGGTCCACCCTATACCTGTTGCTAAGGAGCCCCAGGCTCAGCACTAGTAGCAGCCAGCCTTGGTTTACAACTTGGCCTCTCCCAGGCACCTCCAAGCCCAGCACAAGAAGCAGCCATATTTCAGAATGCTTTGTAGCTCATGTCCAGGGCCCTTGGCCTGCATCTTCCAGGAGGCTTCAGAACTGTGTACCCATTGGACAACTTCATATCACACAGAAGCACCACTAAATCACCTCCACAAGTGACACACTCAAGGGGTGAACTCAGCAGGTACCTGAGCTTCACTGAAGAGAGTTCATGGGGTCAGCCTTTGCATTGCAGATCCTCCACACTAATTGCAGCCATTCTGGGGGGTGGGGGGGGGGTAAGAGGAGAGGAGGGAAATCCCTTCCTTTGACATGCTGACAGCAATCAATGCTCATCTATAACAAAAGGGTGCGTGTAGTCCACAGAGGGGTGCACTTGGAGCACCCAGCTAGGATTACGGAGGAGGCTGTGCCACTGGGTCCTGCAGGACACCTATTGCATAAGGCCATTCTACTAAGACCAGGAGATGTAGCAGCTCTATCTAATATATAGAAAAATAGGGAGGCAGCCAAAATGAGGAGGTAAAGAAACATGTCCCAAATAAAATAACAGAATAAAATTCCAGAAAAAGAACTAAAAAAAATGGAGACAAGCAACCTACCAGATGCAGCATTCAAAACACTGGTTATAAAGACGCTCAATGAACTTAGAGAAAGAGTAGATGAAATCAGTGAGAACTTCAATGAAGAGGTAGGAAATATAAAAATGGAGATAGAAAACATAAATAAGAACCAGTCAGAATTGAAGGACACACTACCTGAAATCAAGAATAGTTTATAGCAGTGGTTGCCAACTTTTCGGACCTCAGGGACCACCAGTGGTGCGTGGACCACCGGTTGGTGACCACTGGTTTATAGAGAAACAACAGTAGAGTAGATGAAGTATAGAATCAAATCAATAATTTGGAATATATAAGGAAGCAAAAAAACACCAAGTCAGAACAGCAAAAAGAAAAAAAGAATCCAAAAAAATGAGGATAGTTTAAGGAGAATCTGGGACAACTTCAATCATACAAACATTTGTACCATGGGGGTGCTGGTAGAAAAAGAAGAGAAAAAGCAATAAATTAAAAACCTATTTGGAAAAATAATGATCCCAGATGGAGTGGTTCAGTTGGTTGAGCACTGTCCTGTGCACCAAAATGTTGCTGGTTTGATTCCCTGTCAGGACAATTATCCTAAAGTTTGATTTTTGGTCAGTGCATGTATGGAAGGCAACCAATAGATGTTTATCTCTTACTTCTCTCTCTCTCTCTCTCTCTCTCTCTCTCTCTCTCTCTCTCTCCCTCTCCCTTTCCCCCTCTTTCTCTTTCCTCTCTCTCTCTCTCTTCCTCCCTATCCCTCTTCCTCTCTCTAAGATGGCCTCATGTAAATATTAAAAAATTAATAATGATGAAAAACTTCCCTAATCTAACAAAGGAATTAGACTTACAAGTCCAACAAGCACAGAGAGTCCCAAACAAGATGAGCCCAAAGAGGCCCACACCAAGAAATATTATAATTAAAATGGCAAAGGTTAAAGACAAAGAAAGAATCTTAAAAGCAGCAAGAGAAAAGCAGGTAATTACCTACAAGGGAGATCCTATAAGACTGTCAGCTGATATTTCAACAGAAGCTTTGCAGGCCAGAAGGGACAGCACGAAATATTCAAAGTGATGTTAAGCAAGAACCTACAACTAAGATTATTGTACCCAACAAAGCTATAATTTAGAATGTAAGTACAGGGAGAAACCAAGATGGTGGCATAGGGTAGACACCTGAATGGAGCCTACCACAACAATTTTGAATTTAGAACTGGAAAACAGGGGGAAAATTGCCCTGAAGCACCGTACAGCTGGCTGAAAGGAGGCTCTACCATCTGGGAAGGAGAGAGAAGGCACGCTGAGCTTCAGAAACTGTGAAGGTTCAGAGAACTGTGCACGCGAAAAGGCGACCGCAGAGTTCGCTGCTGGCCTACTCCTGGAGCACGGAGAGGGTGGGCCGAGTTCGCTGCTGGCTTACTCCAGGCACACAGAGAGGGCAGACAGCTAACGCACGGCTGGCTTTCTTGTTCAGGAGGAAAACAGAATCACCCTATTGCTCTGATAGATGGCCCCAGTCAAGAAGAGGCCGGACTGTCAGGCAGTTAGCAGAGATCTCTCAGAGGTGTGTGAAGCCAGTGGCCATTACTGCGGGACTCAGAGAGGGGCCGATGGGAAACCAAAGCTTGTCCGCACTATCCTGAGACTCCACCCCATCCAAGCTGAGCACAGAAGCTCTCCCAGAGGCTGGCTTTCTCTAAGGAGGGACTGACTGGAAACCAAAGTTTGTCTGCGCCTTTACCAAAGAGGTGCGCATGACTGCAACCAATCTTGCAGGACTCACTGCAAATAGGACCTTCCTAAGGCAAGACTGACAGGGAACCAAAGCTTGTCTACACCACCCCAAGACTCTGCCCCATCCAAGCGGAGTACAGAAGCCCTCTTACCTGAGACACACTGCTAGAGCCAATTGGCTTGGAGATCAATGCTTCCCAGTGATACCAACAACAAGCAAGGCTTAACAACAAGACTGCACACACAGCCCAGAAAAGACTATACCAAGACTGTTCACCTCAGGTAACTAGAAAGGCTGTGCTACTGGGCTCTACCAGAACACCTAACACAAAAAAACTATTCCATCAAATCAGGGAAACAACTAAAATGCAGAGGAGGCAGAGCACAAAGGAAGGAGATGGAGGAAAACAGAAGAATGGACACTGAGTTAAAAACTACAGTTATAAGGTTTTTCAAGAATTTCCTTAAAAAGGCCAATAAAATAAACGAGACCTATGAGGATATGAAAAGGAATCAACTAGAAATAAAAAGGGATCAACTAGAAATAAAGAAAACATTGTCTGAAATAAAAAAATATTACACAGAGTCCTAAAAACAGACTGGAAGGAAGATTGCAAGAATCAAGACAAAGATTTAGAACACAAAGAGCCAGAGGACACTACTCCACAGAAGCAACAAGACAAGAGAATTCAAAAAATTGAAGATAGTGTAAGAAAACTCTGGGACAATTTCAAGTGAACCAACATCAGAATTATGGGGGTCCCAGAAGAAGAGAGAGAGCAAGATACTGAAAGCATATTTGAAGAAATAGTGACAGAAAACTTCCCCCACCTGGTGAAAGAAATAGACTTACAAGTCCAGGAAACACACAGAACTTCAAACAAAAGGAACCCAAAGAGGACCATACCAAGACACATCATAATTAAAATTCCAAGAGTAAAAGAGAAAGAGAGAATATTAAAAGCAGCAAGAGAAAAGCAGGTATAATGGAGCACCCATACGACTGTCAGCTGATTTCTCAACAGAAACCATGCAGGCCAGAAGGGAGTGGCAAGAAATATTCAAGGTGATGAATAGCAAGAACCTACAGCCAAAAATACTCTACCCAGCAAAGCTATCACTCAGAATCGAAGGCCAGATAAAGAGCTTCACAAATAAACAATAGCTAAAGGAGTTCATCACTGCCAAGCCAGAATTATATGAATTGCTGAAAGGAGTTCTTTAGGAAGAGGAAGAAAATAAAGGTAAAAATTATGAACAACAAATATGTAACTATGAACAAGTGAATCTAAAAACCAAGGGAAGTAAAAAACATGATGAACAATATTAACTGGTGAATATAATAGAATCAGAGGTATGGAAGGGGAGTGGACTGATGATTTTTGAGGAAAATGGGAGTGGGGGATGCGGGAAGAGATTGAACAAAAACTGTGCACTTATAGATGAGGACAATGGGGGATGGGGATAGAGCAGAGGGTGGGGTGGGAACCTGGTGGAGGGGAGCAATGGTGGGGGGGAGGAACACATTTGTAATAATCTAAACAATAAAGATTTATTAAAAAATAAAACTTAAAAAAAATAGAATGTACGTACAGATAAAGAGCTTCCCAGACAAGAAAACCCTAAAGGAGTTCATCATCACCAAACCAGCACTATAGGAGGAGGAGGAGGAGGAGGAGGAGGAGGAGGAGGAGAAGGAGGAAGAGGAGGAGGAAGAAGAAGAAGAAGAAGGAGGAGGAGGAGGAGGAGGAGGAGGAGGAGGAGGAAGAGGAGGAGGAAGAAGAAGAAGAAGAAGAAGAGGAAGAAGAAGAAGAAGAGAAGGAGGAGGAGGAGGAGGAGGGAGAGAATAAGAAGAAATGAATAAAGTGGCAATAAATACATATCATATCAATAATTACTTTAAATGCAAATGAATTAAATATTCCAATAGAAAGACTTATGATGGCTGAATGGATAACAAAAACAAGGCCCTTATGCTTTCTACAAGAGACTCACTATAGATTGAAAGACACACACAGACTAAAAGTAACAGAAAAACATATTTCATAAAAATGGAAACAAAAAAATATTAAAACTGGGGTCATAATACTTATACCAGACAAATTAGACTTTAAAATTAGAATTTAAAAATAAAATAAAATAACAAGAGATAAAGAAGGACCAGCAATTCCACTTCTGGTACTTATCTGAAGAAACACAAAATACTAAATTGAAAAGATATATAAAATCAGGTTTCTTGCAGCACTAGAGGCCCGATTCATGAAATTCATGCACTGCTGGGGGGTCCCTCAGTCTAGTCTGTGCCCTCTTGCAATCTTGGACCCTCGTTCCTTACTGACTGCCTGCTTGCTGCTCTACCACTCGGCTTGCTGCTCCTTAGCACTGCTGCCCACTGCTGCTGCACTCACCAGCTGTGAGCCCAGCTTCTGGCTGAGTGACACTTTCCTTGTGAGAGTGCACTCACTACGAGGGCGGGTAGCTCCTGTGTTGACCGTCTGTCTCCTGGTGGTCAATGCACATCACAGCAACTGGTTGCTCTGGTTGTTCTGACACAACGGTCACTTAGGCTTTTATTATATAGATAGCCAAGATATGAAAGTAACCTATGCCCATCAACTGATGATTGGATAGAGAAATGGTGCATATATACAATGAAATAGTATAATACCTAATAAAAGAGTAATATGCAAATTAGCCATCACTCTGCTACACCCACCAGCCATGCCCACCAGCCCATCAGAGTGAGTATGCAAATAAACCCAATCAAAATGGCTACAGCCACAGAGAGCAGGAGGGAGGCTTGGGTTTCCCAGGCAACAGAGGAAGACAAGCTTTCCGCCTGCCCTTGCTGGCCTAAGCCTCCACTCAAGGCTACAAAGTTTCAATTATAGAAGGTAAACAAATCCAGACAGAAATGGCTGCCAGCCACTAGCCAGTAGGAGGCTTGGTTCCACTCCAGGCTACAAAGTTTCAACTGTAGAAGGTAAATAAATTCCAGATACCAGGGCCTCAGCTTGGGTTGGCAGGGGGCATGGCTGGGCTGTAAACCACCACAGGTTCCTCGCTCAGGCCGTCTCACACCTCAAAGGAACCCCTACCCTGATCCGGGACACCCTTCAGGGCAAACCAGCTGGCCCCCTCCCATGCACCAGGCCTCTATCCTATCTAATAAAAGAGTAATATGCAAAAAAAAAAAAGTAATATGCAGATTGACCATCACTCCAACACACAATAGGTGCCCCCATGTGGTCAAAGATGGCTGCCCCCATGTGGACACAAAATGGCCAACACAAGATGGCCAGCAAGAAAGGGAAGTTGAAAGGGACCAGGCCTGCAAGGGAGGGCAGTTGGAGGCGATCAACCCTGCAGGGGAGGGCAGTTAGGGGTGTCCAGTCCAGCAGAGGAGGGAAATTGGGGGCAAATAGGCTGGCAGGGGAGCAGTAAGACATCAATCTGGCAGGCATGGGAGTGGTTAGGGGGTGATCAGGCTGGCAGGAAGAAGTGTTAGGGGCAATCAGGAAGGCAGGCAGGCGAGCAGTTGGGAGCCAGCAGTCCTGGATTGTGAGAGGGATGTCAGAATGCCCGGTGGGATCGGGCCTACACAGGCATTAGGACATCCTCGAGGGGCCCCAAATTGGAGAGGATGCAGGCTGGGCTGAGGGACATCATCACACAACCCCATACACGAATTTTGTGCATCCGGCCTCTAGTTTAGCTATAAAAAGAAATGAAATCTTGTCATCTGCAACAATATGGATGGACTTAGAGGGTGTTGTGCTGAGTGAAATAAGTCAGACAGAGAAAGACAAATGCCAGATGATCTCACTTTTATGGGGAATCTAAAATAATGAAATAAACAAGCAGAACAGAAACAGATTCATAGATACAGAGAACATTTTGACGGTTGCCAGCTGGGAGGGGTTTGGGGATGGGTGAAAAGGTAAAGGGGTTGGGAAGTACAAATTGGTAGCTACAGAACAGACATGATAATGTAAAGTACAGCATATGGAATATAGTCAAAAATATTGTAATAGCTATATACGTTGTCAAATAGGTACTAGTTTTATTGGGGTGATCACTTTGTAAGTTATATAAATGTCCAATCACCTGAAACTAATATAATATTGCACATCAACTATAATTTTAAAATAAAAATTTTTTTTAAAGGAGTAGCTTATTGAACATCTTCTATGTTCCATACACAACAAAAAAAATCTCATTAAGTATTTGTGCAAAACCAGTATTATTGCCAGGTGTCATGATGCATCGCTTTATGATTTACGGTGCAGAGAAGCCTGCTCCAAACAACGTTGATCCCTCCATCTTGCGTTGATGGTGCCCTGTTTGCCTAACCTTGGATTAGAGCTCTGAAGAGATGGGGAGATTCTTGGGAGGGGCAAAGGTGTGAGGGCAGGAGAGTTCATCATTCAGCTACATCCAGGAGCAAAAGACAGGCCCCTGTGAGGGAAGTTTCAGATCACTTTCCCTTGGGAAGGTTCAAAGCATCTTAAAACCATTATGATTTCATTCTTCATATTATCCTTGTGAAGTGGGTGTCAATTGGGTGTGGCTTTGTAGCAGATGGAGCAACTCCAGCATGAGAAGAGTGGCCAATGTCAACCAGACAAAAGGCTGTGGACAAGACAGGTTTCTGGACTTGCAACATCCACGCAGACGTCACACCGCACCCACGCCTGTCTGTGGACAGCTGACGTGGACAAAGGCCTTAAACCTGGAGAAGATGAAAGCATGAACTCCAGCTGCTAGAAAAATTACAGGTACCTCACAAAGAAATTATGAGAGTCTGTGTGAAAATGCTCAATAATCAGGGAAGAAAAGGACCATGTGTTTAAGGAAAATAAAATAAAGCACCTACAGAGTTTTTGCGTTTTGATCCCAACTATTGACGTGACAGTGTGGGTGGATTTTTGGTCCGGACAAGGATCTACAGCAGCGGCGTAGCCTAAGGTTGGCTTTTCTCATCCAGACTCAGAGTCCGAGCCCCGGGGGCTGTTTTCTCTGAGGTCATGTGGCTTGAATCATCACCACAGACAAGCAGGAGCGTTTCCACTTCGCCGGGACTCAGGACTTACAGGAAATTACTCTTCTGCATGTCTGATCGCGATGGAAATTGATTTCCCACACATAGCTAAAAGTACACAGGCCCTTGGCTGCATGCCTTCCAGATCTGAGCCTGTGAACGGCACTCCACCTCCTGACTGAGGCCTCCGGGGCCTGCACAGCAGAGGTAGGTTAGCCCTCCGGCATTTCAGGGTCTGTCTCCAGTCCCTGTGAGCTATGTGGTCACATGTGGTTACTGCAGCAGGGGAGAGAATATGTCAGAAATTCTGGCACAATGTTGGTTAGAAGCCACAAAGTGAACAACTGCTTATCTCTTTGTGAAGTTCAAGTACAAAGAAATAGACCCAGGCTTGCGTGGAAATGGCGTGGCGCAGGCCACATTACTCGTTCAGTTGATTTCTGGGGGTGGAGTATCAGTCACATCTGCTACTTGTTCCTGTCAACGTCTTGTTGGTCCAGAGAAATGACTTTACTGACATTTCACTCTTCACTCCCGTCTTCTTGGGATTCTAAAGGTCATGTTCTATCCATGTCTTTAAGGAAAGCACATGGCCCAGCTGCCACGTGATTGAAGAGTGGATGGCAAGACCTTGGGAGCTCGGATACTAGACGGAGGCAAGCATTGGGACCTTCAGTGCTCGAGTCTGAATTGGAAGGCACTTTCATTCTGGAATGCAACTAGTCTACATATCAACTTTCCACACAGCTATTTACTTCCTTGATCAAAACAAGGAGCTTGAGCTGGGACAGAGAATGCAGGTTGCTGACTTAACATGTATAAAACAAGTACACCCAGCTCCTCGGGGCAGAAAAAGCACTGAATGAAACCAACACAGGAACATGCACACACAAGCACAGTAACTGACGAGCAAAGGAAGGACTGGTTGCTGTTGATAACGTAGGAGTAACGGGTAGGAGGGCGCTCCCCAGCGAGCTTTCGCCAGACAGGCCAGGGCCCAGGATTTGTCCCAATTTCCTTCCAAGCACTTCCAGCTTTCCTTCCCTTGGTCTCCTAAATATCACCCTTTGAACAGAAACCTCTCACTGACAGTGTCTAAAACACAACTCTTCATCTCCCTGCTTCCACTTTCAAACACCGTCCTTCCCATCCCCTCTGCACCACACGGACTCCCCAGACAAAACAGGGCCCCGGTACTTCCAGTGCAACTTCAGATTGACAGAGAGACACAGAAAGAAAGGCCAACTTTGTGCTGGATGCCTCCATTCAACTTCACAACCCATCACCCAAGTCTTCTGTCCGGAATCTCTCAGATTGCTCCTTACACCACCACCGCCAGCATCCCTGCCCTCATTCCAGCTCTAGATCTCTCAAGTGAACTGCTGAACTGATTTCTAATTGGTCTCCTGACTTCTAGTTCCCCCACGTCCATCTGTCTCCCATGCTGCCCCCAACCCAGAGTACCTCTCCAATCTGCTGGTGGCACACCCCTACCTAAAACCTCCAGTGGTACTTCTTTGCCTGGAGGCTGGAGGCCAGGGCTGATGAGCCCCTTCTCTGTGCGCCCAGGACTGGGAAGCTCCCACAGCACTTCCGGCCCGGAGTCAGTGCTCTGCTTCCCGTATGTCTGCAGCAGTCCACTTGGAGCTCCCTGGGGGCTGGGCATGGGATTTATTCCTTACTGCTCCCTCCTGTCCAGCTTAGCACCGGGCGTGAAAGGTGCCCAATAGAGAATGTTAAATTAACTGAAGCAAGAGAACAGCGCAAAAGCAGCATGACAGCCCCTCAACCCTGACTGGCGGGTCTAGTCTGAAAACCCTTGCCCTACAGGACGGCCCAGGTGCCCAACAGATGTGCCTGAGAGTCATTCTGCAGCGGAGCCAACGATTAGGGGCTCTGGGGCCAGGTGTGGGGCCTCCCTCTACTTGGGAGAAGTAGATAAAACTGGTACAGTATGCTGCACAGGTAAAAGGGTAGCCAGGCTGCTTCAATAGCTGGATTCGATTCTGAGATTAGTTAGCAAGAAAGACGGCTGAGTTTCATACAGCATTCCAGGACACTTGCTGAAATACATTCACTGTAGGAAAGAAATTGCCTTAATTTTTCAGGAGAATTTTTAAAAGAAGCTTAAACCTGTTGGCCAGAACATGATCCTCCCTGGGAGAGGCATTGCCCCCAGAGGGGTGGGAGGTGGTGCTGCTGGCCACCGTCACCCTGAGATGCTGCTCGTAGCTCCCACAATTACCACAAAGGCCTCTTTGTGGGCCCTCAGTGTGTCTCCTCCATAACCGTGCCCAATGATGATATCCGGAGCCCAGAACCAGAGGGCTCAGGGCCGTGCAAGTGAACGCCATACCCGTATTAGGAAGAGGACAAAAGGAAAGAAGACTTCCCAAGCTAACAAGGAACTCTGCTGCTGCCATGAAAATGACTGTATTCGTGCCCTCAGAAGGCCTGAAAGAATGCACAGTCGTTACTCAGAAACAGATGCTGGTGACAAGAGGTAACACACAACTTCTATCAGTTTTCTTCTTGTTTCGTTCGGTGTTAGCTGGTAGTAGGGAAAGCACTCCATCCTGTCAGAGGACTGGAAAGTTATTCCGCAGCAGGTATACAAGAGAAAGGGGAAAATATCGTAGATAAATTATTGTTCTTGACCTTAGGAATAATGACCACCTCTGATGTGATTTTTGCATGATGAAAACCCACATTTCTGTTTAAAAAGAAAAGATGGTAAATCCAAAACATTTCAGACCTTCCTAAACAAGCCACACCTCCTTCGAGCGATCTCCCTGGATAAGACTTCCTTCAGCATCAAAGGCAGGAACAGAAAGAGGTAAATGAAGGAATTAACAAGTGATATGGCAATGTTAATTCTGTACGATGCACTAATTTGTGTGATGTGCGAGTTCCCATCTGATTGAAAAAAAAAAAAAAAACTAACAGTAGCCTAAACCGGTTTGGCTCAGTGGATAGAGCGTTGGCCTGTGGACTGAAAGGTCCTGGGTTCGATTCCGGTCAAGGGCACATACCTTGGTTGCGGGCACATCCCCTGGTTGCGGGCACATCCCCAGTGGGGGGTGTGCAAGAGGCAGCTGGTTGATCTTTCTCTCTCATCGACATTTCTAACTCTCTATCCCTCTCAATTCCTCTGTATAAAATCAATAAAATATATTTAAAAGACAAACAAACAAAAAACAAAACCTAACAGTAACATTTCTAACTGTTGAAGGTAGGCAGACGGTAGAGGATGAAGAAGAACTCTCTACGCCCTCATGGCCCCCAGATCCTCCCTGAACTTCACGTCACCCCCTGGGAGCACAGTCCTGACACCTCACCCTTACAACCCCAAACCCGGCTGCCTGTGAAGCAGGCGCGGCGACACGGTGGCGTTGGGCCTTGCACGGGTCCAAGTCAGTGTCTGCGTGAAGGAATTCATCTCCACGTTTGGAAATCTGTTCCAAGCATAAAATCATGGCTAAAACTGGGGTCAGAAAGGAGAGTAATAATAGTTCTTGAAAGAAATGTTAATTTCCCAAGATGCCCCCTTTAATGTTTGAATACCAATTTTGCTTTTAGAAATTATGTTTCAGGCTATTTGCTTTAGTGCCTAAATTAAGATAGGAAATTAGAAAGAAAGGGTTGGAATGCAGCTAATCCAAACTTTGTGGTGGGCCTTAAACACTCCCAGGACCCCTGCAGGTGGTCAGCCAGAGGAAAACTGGGCACCTCCAAGGAAGAGGTCTCCCTCTTTCCAGAGCGAGCTTGCATTGCCAAGAGCATGGGTGAGGCCTAGATAGACCTCACTGCAAACAGCTCACCCCCTTCTCACTAAGGGATCTTTACGTTACTAGGAGCCTCCGCGTCTTCACGTGGAACGTTGTGGGTAAGGGCAGAGGCTCCAGAGCCGGCCACCTGGGAGCAGAGCCCGCCTGCCACACGGAGCTGTGGCGCCTGGCTGCTCACTGAGCTCTCGGCACCGCAGGCCTCTGGCTGGTAGAACAGGAATAAACACACAACACCCCAGCTAGCAACATTTGGAGGACGGAGCGCCTGCAAACAGTAATGTCCATGAAGTACTGGCTTAAAATAATCACGATGATGATGATGAAGAGAAAAAGGAGGCGGCGGTGGCGGCAGCAGAGGCGGGGTGCTGTAATGAGGAGCCAATGACCTCCTATAAGCAGATCCTGCAAGTGCCTGATGCACAGAAGCTTTACTGTTCTAGCTACATCATCAACTGAGCACCTTCTTTTCACGTGCTATCCCCTTGGGTCCTCTGGGAAAGCCCGCCAGAGAGGGCAGAAAACAGGAATTCGGAGGGAGGAGGTGACCTGCTCCCAATGTTATCTATGGGAAGGGGCAGAGCTGGGTTAGAACCTTGAAGAGCCCGACTTGGAACCCCAGACTTTTCTTACTCCCCACATTTCACCTTCAACAAATAATGTTTCCTTGTATCCAGCCACGTTAGGACCATCCTCGCTGCCATTCTTTCCACAGCAGCTGAGGCCACACCGTGTCCGTGGCTTGCTTCATATACCACTTGGGGGGCCCCCAACTCTGGGGAACCCCTGCTGTGCCCACTGGCTCCCAATATTCATGGGAGCCCATTGCTAAGTTTGGCGGATCCTCCCAGGACTCCTGCGGGCTGGGCCAGGGCCCTGCCTCTATTCAGAGAGGAAGACGGGGCTTCCTCAGTTTAGCAAACCGAGCAACGGCAGGGTGGTTTTAACATTAAAAGTAAAACGTGGCTCTTGACTCCTAAGTTGGTGCTCACCTTTTTTCTTCTGGGATGTTCTCCAACAGCATTTGAAGGAAATCCTGGAATAAGAAAAAAGCAAACCATGAAAGATGTCACGGATGTGTCACTGCCCCGGCTGCCTGCGGGCAGCTCACCCGCTGGGGAAGCTGGGCCGGGCTGGATCATTAGGCTCTGCACCCGATTTATTCATTGCGGCGCTTCAGTCCAATCAGGTAAAGAGGTTTGTTGTGTAAAAACCACAAACAAATTGAAACATGTAATGTTTGTTATTTTGACCTAAAGCAACAGTTTATTTCATTTCATGTTTCAACTATTTATTTTCAAAAGGCTGGCCACAGCATAAAACTCTGTCCCCCACCGAACTGAGTCCCCGTCAGGAGCCTTCCCTACAGACTGAGCGACCAGAGCCCGGAGGCTGGGGAGTGACTTGCAACTTTCTCTTGGCTCCGTGGAAAGATAATGACAAAGCCCAAGATGATGACTATCCCTGGGGAGGGACAAAGCGGCAACAGCCAGAACGGTTCCGGTTCCCTGACTCCGTCTGCAGCCTCTCCCAGTGCCACTGACAACCTAGGATGTTTCAGTAATAAATTTTTAAACCTAAAGACATGACTTACACATACTCATTGTTTCCTATACTATGGAAAATTTCAAACACATTCAGAAGAAGACAAAAGAGTATAATTAACCTTCATGTACCCATCAACCCACTGCCAATATGCCTCTTGTATCACTTATCTGCCTCTTGAATTATTTAGAAGTAAACCCCAAACATTACATAATCTCACTGATCAATGTTTCAGTAAATTGCTCTGAAATATAAGGACTCTTTTTAAAACATAACCACAATATAATAATTCGCTGACTGGCTTATTTCACTTAGCATAAGGCCTAAAAAATTCACATATGAATGTTCAATGTCATTTATATTTAATTTGCACCTTGAATACTGTGACCAACCATTTCAGGCCATCTAATTCTAGAACCTTGATTTGGCCTCAACTAGGTTTGTCAGATACAACAGTGGATGCCTAGTTAAATTGGAGGCATGTTTACACTAAAAGAGTATTTGCTGTTTATCCAAAGTGCAAATTTAACCTGGTGTTGTCCATTTTTACTTGCTAAATTAAACCTTCTATCATCTGAAGATTTGACAAGATACATTTTGGAAAAAATATAGGACATGAAGCAAACAAGAACATCCTTTAACATTTTTGGGATCTACACTTGAAGTTTTTCTTTTAATAAACTGAAAATCTTGTAAAGCAGGTCCTTGCAAGAGCTCAGATGACCAGCTGCAGCAAAGTCAAATGAACATCCCTTGATGGAAGCCCCGCCCCCCACCTCCCCAGGTGCCCCCCTCCTCCCCCAGCCAAGCCTGCAGACCTGGGCAGGGCAGGCTCTGATGAGTCTCATTTAACTCAGAATGTGAGATGGAAGCAGCAGCTCAGACCCTGGGATTACAAACAGATGCAAGCACGAAGGAGTGGAAATCTGCAAACAATTTGTATGACAAGGTGTTCTTCTTCTATCAACACATGAGGCAAAGCCATTGCACATGGGTGAAGCCTGCCAGCCCTTTCTATGAGTTTATGGGTGCGTAGTAGGTCCGTTTCTTCCAGAGGCAAAGTCTCCCTATAAAGGGCAGTGATGAAAAATTTATTTCTTGCAAATTCCATTCTCCTTCTAAGACTTTGTGTATTGTTGCTTCACCCCAAATAAATGATACCAAGAATAGCAACTAATATTTAAAAATGAAAGGTGACAAGCCCAAATAGAATAACCCCTCACATCTGCAATCCCTCTTTGCACCTGCAGTGGACACAGTGCATGGAGAAAACAAGTACAAAGGAAGCAAGAGCACCATTTAGAATGTGAAGAATTATTTTTGCTTAAAGTCCTTACTTTAGTAATTATTTTGAATAACTGTTGAATTAGAAATTAATTTATCACAACTGATTTATTAATAGGTTACATTGCAGATATTTGTTGAATGGCAGCAATCTTGCTTCCTAAAAATCCAAGTACAGTAGTATAATTTCTTATTAATTTCACTTCATTATCTCCTTAGAGCCCATATTAACTTATCCCATATTTGTCCAGTAATGTATGCTCACTTACGTGTGTGTGTGTGTGTGTGTGTGTGTGTGTGTGAGTGTGTGTGTGTGTAAAGGGGAGTTTACATTAACTCAGTGACAAGGAGGAGAATTTAATTGCTTGAGAAGCAGGAAATACAGAGTAACCTTAATTCTGCCCTTCTGCATTTTCCCAGTTACAACTGGATCTTTTTTTACAGAACTGCAGAGAACAATGCTCCAGAATTTTCAGTGAATACAGAAAATTTTTGTATTCTACTTTGTTTTTCAATTTATTTTACCCTATTTTGTTAGTCAATTTATTTTGTTCATTAGATTCCACATATAAGTGAAATCGTGTGATATTTGTCTTTCGCTGACTGGCTTATTTCACTTAGTATAATAATCTTCAGGTCCATCCATGCTTTGCAAAGGGTAAGAGTTACTTCTTTTTTTACAGTCACATAATATTCCATTGTGTCCACTGCTTTTCTATCTACTCAGCTACTGATGGGCACTTGGGCTGTTTTCAGACCTTGGCTATTGCAAATAATGCTGCTATGAACATAGGGGTGCATATATTCTTTTTGATTGGTGTTTTGGGATTCTTAGGGTATATTCCCAGAAGTGGATTCACTGGGTTAAAGGGCAGTTCCATTTTTAATTTTTTTGAGGGAACTCCATACTGTTCTCCACAGTGACTGCACCACCTGCATTCCCACCAGCAGTGCAGGAGGGCTCTCATTTCTTCACATCCTCCCCAGCATTGGTTGCTGATTTATTGATGGTAGCCACTCTGGCTGGTATGAAGTGCTATCTCCTTATAGTTTCAATTTGCATCTCTGATGATTACTGATGTTGAGCATTTTTCATATACATATTGGTCATCTACCTGTATGTCCTCTTTGGAGAAGTATCTATTCAGATCCTTTGTCTACTTTTTAATTGGATTGTTTGTCTTCTGGGTGTTGAATTGTATAAATTCTGTATATATTTTGGATATTAACCCCGTATCAGGTGTATCATTGGCAAATATGTTCTCCCATATAGTGGGTTCCTTTTTCATTTTGATGGTGGTTTCTTTTGCTGTGTAGAAGCTTTTTAGTTTGATGTAGTCCCATTTATTTTTTTCCTTTGTTTCTCTTGCCCTAGGAGATATATCTGCAAAAATATATCCAATACATAAGATGTCTAATGTTTTACTGCCTATGTTTTCTTCCAGGATTTTTATGGCTTTGTGGCTTACATTTAAGTCTTATCCATTTTGAGTTTATTCTTGTATATAGTGTAAGTTGATGGAGTAGTGTTTTGTTTTTTGCATGTACTTGTCCAATTTTCTTAACACAATATATTGAAGAGACTGTCTTTACTCCCCTGATGCTTTTGCCTCCTTTGTCAAATATTATCTTACCATAATGACATGGGTTTCTTTCTAGGTTTTTCATTCTGTTCCATTGACCTATATGCCAGTACCAGGCTGTTTTTTGTTTGTTTGCTTGTTTGTTTGTTTGTTTTAAATCCTCACTGAGGATATTTTTTCATTGCTTATCAGAGAGAGGGGAAGGGAGGGGGAGAGACACACAGAGAAAAACATTGATGTGAGGGAGTCACATCAATTGCTTGCTTCCTGCACATGTCCTGACCAGGGCTGGGGATCAAGCCTACAACCAAGTAGCATGCCCTTGACTAAAACTGAACCTGGGACCCTTTGGTTGGAGGGCAACACTCTTTCCACTGAGCCAAACCAGCCAAGGCAGTACCAGGCTGTTTTGATTACAATGGCTTTATAGTATAGTTTGATATCTGGTATTGTCATTGCTCCAACTTTGTGCCTGTTAGGATTTCTGAGGCTAATTGGGATCTTTTTGTTTCCATATCAACTTTTGGAATATTTGTTCTAGATCTATGAAATATGCTATCGGTATTTTAATAGGAATTGTGTTGAATCTATAGAATGATGAGTATATGAACATTTTAATGATGCTAATTCTTTGAATCTAAGAACATGGTGTATACTTCCACTTGTTTGTATCTTCCTCTATTTCTTTCTTCAATGCCGTACAGTTTTTTATTTCTTCCTTAATCTCATTGGTAACCCATTCATTGCTTAATAACATGCTATTTAGCCTCCATGGGTTTGAATGTTTTTAAATTTTTTACTATAGTGTATTTCTAGTTTCATGCCATTGTGATCCAAGAAGGTAGGTGTGTGTGTGTGTGTGTGTGTGTGTGTGTGTGTGTGTGTGTGTGTTTTAAATATATTTTTATTGATTTTAAAAGTAAGGGGGAGGGAGAGAAAGACAGAAATATCAATGATGAGAGAGAATCATGGATAGGCTGCCTCCTGAACACCCCCCTACTAGGGATGGAGCCTGCAACCCAGGCATGTTCTCTTGGCTGAAATCAAACCTGGGACTCTTTAGTCCACAGACCAATGCTCTATCCACTGAGTAAAACCAGCTAGGGTGAAGAAAATGTTTGATATGATTTCAATCTTCTTGAACTTGTAAATACTATTTTGTGTTATAACATATGTTCTATCTTTGAGAATGTTTCATGAGCACTTGAGAAGAATATATATTCTGTAGCTTTGGGATGAAATGTTCTATAAATATCAATTAAATTCACCTGATCTAGTGTGTCATTTAAGATCGCTGTTTCCTAGCTGACTGTATGAAAGATTTATCCAGTGATGACAGTGGGTATTAAAGACCCCTACTATGATTGTATTGCTATCAATCTCTCCCTTAAAATCCACCAAAAGTTTATATGTATATATATAAATTCATGCCATATATACATATATATACATATATATATATATATATATATATATATATATATATATATATTTGTGACTGTCTCTATTATGGCCTTTGATTTAAAGTTCATTTTGTCAGATATGAGTATTGCTACCCAGCCTTTATTTTCATTTGCATGACATATTTTTTGCTATCCCTTCACTTTCAGCCTGTTCTGAGGTGAGTCTCCTGTAAACATCATATATATGGGTTATGTTTTCTTATCCATCCAGCTACTCTATGACTTTTGACTGGAGTATTTAATCCACTTATATTTAAGGTTGTTATTAATAGGTATTTGTTTTTGCCATTTTTATTCTTTATGCCTATGTCTTTATCTCTATGTCTCTCTTCTTCTTACATCTGTCTCTTTAACAGTTCTTATAATTCTAGTTTGGTGGTAATAAAGAATCTTAGCCTTTTTTTTGGGGGGGGAAAGAAGCTCTTTATTTCACTTCCAATTTTATTTTATTATTTTTTCACCTTCAATTTTAAATGATAGCCTTGCTGAATAGAGTAGTATTGGTTTCAGATCTTTGTCTTTCATTACTTTGAATATTTCATACCTTTCCCTTTTGCCTGTAGTGCTTCTGTTGAGAAATCAGCTGACAGACATCCTTATGGGAGCTCCTTTGTAGATAACTGACTGTCTCCTTGTTGCCTTTAAGATTTTCTCTTTGTCTTTAATCTTTGCCATTTTAACTATGATGTGTCTTGGTGTGGGTATATATATTTTTAAATAAATCCTTATTGTTCATATTACAAATGTTCCTCACTTTTCGCCCCCTCCATTGCTCCCCTCCACCAGGTACCCATCCCACCCTCTGCCCTTTCCCCACCCCCCATTGTCCTGATCCATAGGTGTACAATTTATGTTCAGTTTCTTCCTGTACCCCCACTCCCCTTTTCCCAGAGAATGGTCAGTTCACTCCCCTTCCATACCTCTGATTCTATTATATTCACCAGTTAATATTGTTCATCATGTTTTTTACTTCCCTTGGTTTTTAGATTCACTTGTTGATAGTTACATATTTGTTGTTCATAATTTTTATCTTTATTTTCTTCCTCTTCCTAAAGAACCCCCTTCAGCAATTCATATAATTCTGGTTTGGCGGTGATGAACGCCTTTAGCTTTTTTTAATTTATTTGTGAAGCTCTTTATCTGGCCTTCGATTCTGAGTGATAGCTTTGCTGGGTAGAGTATTTTTGGCTGTAGGTTCTTGCTATTCATCACCTTGAATATTTCTTGCCATTCCCGTCTGGCCTGCATGGTTTCTGTTGAGAAATCAGCTGACAATCATATGGGTGTTCCTTTATAGGTAACTACCTGCTTTTCGCTTGCTGTATTTAATATTCTTTGTCTTTTACTCTTAGAATTTTAATTATGATATGTCTTGGTGTAGTCCTCTTTGGTTTCCTTTTGTTTGGGGTTCTCTGCGCGTCCTGGACTTGTAAGTCTATTTCTTTCACCAGGTGGGGGAAGTTTTATATCACTATTTCTTTCAATATGTTTTCGGTATCTTGCTCTCTGTCATCTTCTGGGACCCCCATAATTCTGATGTTGGTTCACTTGAAGTTGTTCCAGAGGTTTCTTATACTATCTTCAACTTTCTGGATTCTCTTGTCTTCTTGCTTCTGCAGAGGTGTGCCCTCTGGCTCTGTGTTCCAAATCTTTGACTTGATTCTTACAATCTTCCAGTCTGTTTTGAGGACTCAGTATAATATTTTTTATTTCAGGTAATTATTCTTTATTTCTAGTTGATCATTTATTATTTCTAGTTGATCCCTTTTCATATCTTCATAGGTCTCCTTTATTTTATCAGCCTTTTCTAGGAGATTCTTGAACAACCTTATAAGCATGGTTTTGAACTCTATATCCAGTCACTTTTTGTCCTCCATTTCCTTCATTTGTGATTTGTTTCCTTGTCTCAGCATTTTTGCAGCTTCCCTGAGTTGGTAGGGTGACTTTGTGTGTTAAGGTGTCCTATATGGTTCAGTGGGTCAGCCTCCCAGTTACCTGAGGTGGACAGTCTTGGTGCACCCCTTTGTGGAGTGTGTGTACAGCCTTATTGTAGTTAAGTCTTGATTGTTGTTGGTATCACTGGGAGGAACTGACCTCCAGGCCAATTGGTTGTGAGGATCAGCTATGTCTATGCCAGGAGACAGCCTTATTCGACTAGACTTGGAAAATTGCAAAAGCCTCTGTGTGCAGCTTGGATGGGGCATATTTTCAGGGTGGAGCCTACAGCCTTGGCTTCCTGTTAGCCCCACCCTATGAGGTTCCAGAGTCTCAGTGTTCCTCAGGGTCCTTTGGTACTTGCTGCAAGCACCTCTGAGAGAAAGGTGCCCTAGAGTTTCGCTCTCTATCAGACAGTCTAGTCTCTCCTACAATGAGCCCAGAACTGGGGTTCAGTGCAGTTGGAAGTGGGGTTAAGAGCAGTCCGGAGCTTATGTCTCCTTCTCGCTAGGGCAATCCAACGACTCAATCAACAGTCTGTCCTCTGCGCGCAATGTGCGCGACTCTGGGGCTCTGCCTTTCCCAGCTCCCCTGAGCTTTGCCTTACAGCCCAGATTCCCTCTGTATGAGCTCTGATTGACTGATTTTTTTTTTCTATCGTATCTTCTAATTTGCTGAGTTCATGTTCTGCTTCATCTAACCTACTGCTCATTCCTTCCACTATATTCTTTAATTCAGATATGCTATTCTTTATTTCCAACTAAATGTTTATCATGGTTTCTATGTTCTTTTCCATGCTGTTGAGCATTCTTAAAAACATTACTTTGAATTTTTTTACTGATATATTGATTACCTCCATTTTATTTAGCTCTTTTTCTAAAAATTCCTCTTATTCTTTCATTTGGGGCCTGTTTCTTTATTTCTCCACTTTTATTTGTTTCTATTAGTAGGGTGGCCTCCTGTACTGGGTGTTCTCAGAGACATAGTGGTGTAGTCTCCTTGATCTCTTGAGCTGAGTGCTCTAGGAATGTCCCTTGTGTGGGTTATGCTTGCACTCCAGTTTTAATTGGGTCTTGACACCTGCTGCCCCATTTGTAGATAGGTTCGACCCTTGGGCTGGCTGCCTGTGAGACTCAACCCCAACCATGTCATGCAAACTGTTGCACAGGTGCTGACAGAATAATATAAAACAAAACAAAAAACAACATGGAAGAAAAAAAAGCAACCCACCACCACAAACAAAAACCATAAAAAAAGAGTAAAAAAGAAAAAAGAAAAAAGAGGCAAAGAAGAAATAATAAAAGAAAAGAGGCGCATGCACACACACATACACACACACACACACACACACACACACACACACATAGAGGGCCTCCTGGGAAGGCACATGGGCATTTTTTTTTTTTAATTGTTGCCAGCTGAGTCCAAGACAATTGGCAGAGCAGTGAATCTGCCAGTGTGTATCTAGGATACACATTTCCCCAAGATGGTGGAAAAGTGTAATCAGCTTGGCCCTGAGGCAGAGGTGGGTCTAGATATGTTAATCCAGACAAGCAACAGGAATGCTCTGGCCTACTCAAGAATGCAAATAAGCTCCTTTGATCCTAAGTTTTGGTGTTACTTCCTGGTTATTGGGGGGTATAAAATAAATGTGCTGGTGGGCTCAGTCGTCCTCATGCTGCCTCTCCATCAGAGAGGATGGCGTGCCACCAGCTCCCAACTTTAAATCTATCTCTGTATTTTCTTTTTCTTTCTTTCTTTCTTTCTTTCTTTCTTTCTTTCTTTCTTTCTTTCTTTCTTTCTTTCTTTCTTTCTTTCATTATTTCTCAATCCATAGCTGTCTCCACTTAGAACCCATTAATTCATCTCTCTTTCCTTGCTAGATGCAGAAAAGAGAGATCCCTGCCATGTTTGGCCCCAACACATCAGGCCCCCGCATGCGCACACACACAAGATCATGAATAGAAAGAAGGAATAAAAAAACTAAAAGAAAAAATAATAAGCCTGAAGGATGGCTGAATTCAAAACCGCCATTAGGGATGTTGGTGCCATTTTCAAAATAGGAAATCAGCCCAGCCAGCATGGCTCAGTGGTTGAGTGCCAACCTATGAACCAGGAGGTTAAGGTTCGATTCCCAGTCCAGGCATATGCCTAGGTTGTGGGCTGAATCCTAGTGTAGGGTGTACAGGAGGCAGACAACTGATGATTCTCTCTCATCATTAATGTTTCTATCTCTTGCTCTCTCCCCTTTCCTCTCTGAAATCAATAAAAATATATTAATACAAAAACAAATAATCACCAGAAGAGGATCAGAAAGAATTCAGGTCCTCCAAACTGAAGCACAAAAGACCCCTCCGGGCAGGGGTGTCCAGCAGGGGACTAGATAAACAGTTTTGGAATCACTGGAGAGGTCATGGAGTATAGGTCTCTCTTCTTTGAAGACACACCTCACCTTCTTGTTCTGAAAGTGGTAGATGAGCAGGTTGAGCATGACCCCTTTGTACCATAAAGCTGAATGAGCATAACCAGTTGGGAGGCACACACATTAAAAAAAAATAATAATAAATAAAATATGGAAATAAAATATAGAATAGGAAAAATGGCAAAAAAGAAAAAATAGAATAAGTAAAGAGAGAAATAAGAAATATGAAAGGAAAAAGAGAAGAAAGAAATAAAATAGGAAAGAAAATATTAATAAAAACAAAAAAGTGGAGTTTATCCTAGCAGGTTTTGGTGCCTGCCACAAGCACAGCTTCCAGAGTCAGCCCCTGTTTGTTAATTTGCTTATTCCTATGTGCAGCTTGGCCCCACAACCATATAAACTGACAGTCTATCTCTGATAGTTTTGAGGTCAGGCTGCCTGAATATTTCAGTGTATCTTATCAATCTCTTGGTTCATCAAATATATATGGTGCACAAACTGTTTGCCAGTCATGTATTAAGTATTGATCAAATAAAGAGCATGGTATGGCCTTGATGAGCTTATACATAGAATGGAGGAGGGAAAAACAAAACAAAACAAAAACCAAGTGATCTTAAATGAAAATGTATATATATATATAAAAGCCTAAACAACCGAACAACTGGTTGACCAGCGGCTATGATGCGCATTGACCACCAGGGAGCAGATGCTCAATGCAGGAGCTTCCCCCTGGTGGTCAGTATGCTCCTACAGCCAACCTCCTATGGTCCCTCCCCCAGAGCCGACTGGCCCCAATGACCCTGATGGTGGCAGCCAGCCAACTTCCTGTGACCCCCCCTCCTCAGCCAGCTGGTCAACCTCCCATGGCCCCTGCACCTTCCAGGCAACCCCCCATGGCCCAAAAAGATCCTGAATTTCCGGCTAGGCCGACGGACCCCACCCATGCACAAATTCGTGCACTGGACCTCTAGTATAATGATAATTAATGGCAATGACAATGAAGGCAATGAAAAAGGCACAGGGAAGAGATTAGCAGGGTAGATGTAGATCTGTTTAGCTGAGGTCACTCTGAGTGTGTGGCATTTGAGCTGAGACAAAAGGATAAGAAGAAGCCAGCCCTGCAAAGATCACTGCAGGTAGAGGAACAGCAGGGTTGTTTTGTTTCCTTTTGTTTTTAAGGTCACTTAAGATTCAACTATCCACATCCTTGCTCAGGACAGCTTTGGGTCGCAGATGGTCCCAAAACTCCAGCGGGATCATCCTCCCTAAAACAACACTTTCCTATGTCTAATTCATTAACTTCCTGTTGTATTAAATCATAAATCTTTTCCCCACTTTTTAATACATACTCTAGTCCAATGGTTGGCAAACTCATTAGTCAATAGAGCCAAACATCAACAGGACAACGATTAAAATTTCTTTTGAGAGCCAAATTTTTTTAAACTTAAACTTCTTCTAACGCCACTTCTTCAAAATAGACTCACCCAGGCCATGGTATTTTGTGGAAGAACCACACTCAAGGGTCCAAAGAGCTGCATGTGGCTTGCGAGCCGCAATTTGCCAACCAAGGCTCTGGTCCCCCACATGCCATACCTTCATGGACTCACAAGGACTCATATATTACCTGGGAAAGAATCAGCTGCCCATGAAATGTGTGCACAAATTTTCTTAAAAAGGAAAAATAGGTGTCATCTCCAAGTCTTTTGGCAAGGAACCGGAGAAGAAAATAACCCTGGAAGAGAAGAAGTAGAAGGAAAAAGATGCCTATCATGGATTAATCAGAAAAATGCTTACACTGTCAACCCTAGCGTACCCACCAGTGCTTTATGCACATATAGAATGTCCATGTAATGTGTTCCAGGCTGCCCTTTATATTCTTTATTTTAAATTTATCTTTATTGTTGAAAGCATTGCAGGTGTCCCCCTTTTTTCCCTCATTGACCCCCTCCACCTGGCTCTCATCCCCTCCCAGGCCTTCAGAGCACTGTTGTCTGTGTCCATGGGTTATGCACATATGCATATAAGTTCTTTGGTTAACCTCTTGCTACCCACCTCCATCCCCATCCTGCCCTTCCATCTGAAATGCATCAGTTTGTTGCATGCTTCTATGTCTCTGGGTCTATTTTGTTCATCAGTTAATTTTGTTCATTAGATTCCACATATAAGTGAGGTCATGTGATATGTGTCTTTCTAGAAATTAAGGATCGACTACTTTGCTTTCAACTCATCTGGGTATTCCCCGTGGGTTACATGAAGCCTGGACGCACATCTCAAACCAGAGGGGCCAGGTCCTGGCTCCTTTCTCCTCAGCTATCGGGAAAGGCCTTTCAGCTTAAAATGCTTTCTTCTTGCACCTATCTTCCCCTTGGAACCTGACAACAATTTGAAGATTCTGCTGACGTGAAGCGGGGAGAAGGGAGGTACAGGGCAGGAAATAGTTCAGGTTTCTTTGATTCATGCCTCATTTTTGGGTATAAAGTGTTGTAATTATTAGACAATCAGTTATCTACCCAGACAAATGTCATTACAATATTGATCATTGTTTTGTTTAGCTCAACCATGCTATTGATCTTCATTGTTTATGTATATAATCTAAAAAGTGCCATACCATAGTCACTAGCTTATGACTCTTAGATGTGCTTACCTTTAAATAATGAACCTGCATGAAGACCTTCTCTGGATTGAGCCCATGCTTGATGACAGATGATCCTGAGTCACTCATATGGCCAGTTTTCTCTTTGTTGGGTCTAAAATGATGTAGTAAAAATATATACATTCTTAACTAATTAGACCATAATACCACCTTAGTCTTATTTTTAAAGTTGCTCAATAATGTCTTAATTCTATTCAATAGTACCAGGTGTACGGTAATTTAAAACAGTTTACATTATAAATTCATATACTGAACAAGTAGGGATTTATATTTGGGTTGGCAACCTAAGGTTGGCTATTGGCAATATTTTACATAATCTTATCCAAGATTAAAACTTGCCAGACCCTCATGGAATCTAAGCTCCAATATGCATTATTTAAGAACCTGCTTTTCTTTTGGTGGGAATAACGAACTGGGAAATCCAATGAAAAATGTAGCTTTGCTTGAAAGAGTAAAGAACTTTCAATTAAATTTTTTTTTCTTTGAAAGCCCAATGTTATCCACTTCTTTCGACTTGCATTTAAGGCTCCTTTAATAAATATTTGTTTAACAAACTAGCAAGACAGAGCAAACTCATGGACACAGAGAACAAACTGATGTTTGCCAGATGGGAGTGAGGTTGAGAAACTGGATGAAAAGGCGAAAAGATTAAGAAGTATAAATTGGCAGTTACAAAATAGTTATGGGGATGTAAAGTACAGCCGAGGGAATATAGTCAATAATATTCTACATGCTGTCAGGTGGGTGTAAGACTTTTTTTGGGAATCTCTTTGTAAGTTATATAAATGTCTAACCACTATGCTGTACAGCTGAAGCTAATTAATATTGAATGTCAACTGTAATTGAAAAATAAAAAAAAATTAAAAAAGAAATATTTGTACTAGAAAGCTGTTTTAGAAACACACACACACACACACACACACACACACACACACACTATTGAAGCCATGCTTTTAGACCAGGTAGGAACATTCAAAACCACACACTTCCACCTCCTCATTTCATAAATAAGAGGAGCTGAGGGTCGAGGCTTGTTTTGATTCATGGTAACATTAAGACTGAAACCAATGTCTCTTTATTATCTATCAGAGTGTTTTAAATATTTAAAAAAATTTCCTTAATAAAATATAATTGTGTTACAGTGAAGCTTCACCAATTAGTTAAAATTAAAATGTGACAAGGTATTTGCAGCTTTTAGCTGTCTGAAAACCAGTCCCTTGTTGGATGAACACTGAAGAGTATGTGTTGGGTGAGTGACTGGGAAGCTGGGCCGATGAGAGGATGAGCATGTCAGAAAGGCCAGTGGCTATTTTCAACAGGTAGTTTGCATAAGTACCAGGCACATTGCCATTGGAATCTAAAAGAACCAGTGTTGAGTTGCAACCCTACTTCTTAAACCTGTTTCTCACTAGCAAGTTAGCTAAATCCTCTAACCTTTAATTTATTCACTTGCAAAATGCAAATAATCCTATGTATTTTCCCAGTTCCTATGGGGAATAATTGAAATAATATATGCAAAATCCCCAGGAAGGGCTAGGGCTACATAAATTGCTCAATACACTATCATAAATTTGTTAGCAATAAATATTGCCTAATTCAAGGTGGGCCACCCATGTTAGAGGCAATGGGTTAGGCTATTTTTTCACTTGATGCCACATGTCCACAGACACAGCATGTAAGAATGTGGGCTTAAGTGGAAGCGTCCAGGGTGGGCCAGCTTGCCAAGCCAATCACTCTGCAGCGTGCTCTAGCTGCCACACACAGAACGTCCCATTAGGTCTCTGCCGGAGACTTCAGCGCATCATCCAAGCAGACACAGGCCCGGGACCAGCAGATACCTCAAGAGAAGACAACCACCAGCCAAGAGCGCAAATTGCATAGTTTCCAGTTTTCTACTCGATCCCTGACTTATCTACAAGCCTGTACTTGCAGGACTAGCTAGTCCCTTTCATCTTCATTAAGACTCCATTGAAAAGCATCAGCTTTATTCTTGTTCTCAAGTGTGTCTTGGGTGGAGCGTTCTATAAAGAAGAACCACACTGGCTTTGAGAGGAAAAGCCCAGCCAGCCTTGCGTGGGGGTGGGGGGGTAGGGGGGGGAGTGGGGGGGAGCCTTCTCAGAACCCGAATTCAAACCAGTTTCCCAGCCCCAGGAGAGCCAGAGGTGCTGTGAGTTAAGTCCCTGAGCTCTGCATGAGACTAGCAGAAGAGCTGGGGCACCAAAGACACATAAACCACTGGCTTCCAGGTTCCCAGTGACACTTTCAGTTGCTTTTTTTCCTTTTGCCTAAAAACTTCCTTCCAAAAACCACCCCTTATTGTCTTCTTCCACCCTCTCCAAACGAAGAAGTTTCTTTTATGCGGACAGCATCCAAGGCAAACGCACGAGTCCCCAGGAGATTCCTCTTAAAGTGGACGTGGCGATGGGGGGAGCAGAGCCAGGCAAGCCGTGGCTTTCTGAGGCGAAGATGCTCCGTGAGTGGGAAGGGCTGGCTTCCCTGAGCCTGCTTATCCCAGGTCTGCACAGACAGACAATGCACAGAGAGGACGGGAACCCGTGACGCACGCAGCCCTGCTTCGTGCAAGAACCGTGACTCTCACGGTGAGTGAACGGAGTCATGCACAGCCGTCTCCCCAGCCCCCGCTTTCACTCTCCGCAGTCAGTGACCTGCAGTCAACCAGGGACCAGAAATATTAAACTGAAAATTCCATAAACAACTTATAAGTTGTAACTTGCATGCCACTGAGCAGCTTGATGAAATCTCACGCCTTCCCCTTGGGTCATGCCTGGGATATGAATCACCGCTTTGTCCAGCGCATCCACATGACTATGCGCTCCCTGCCCGTTAGTCACGTGGGAGCCTCCTCCACGATCAGATCAACTGTCCGGGCATCACAGTGCTTCCGTTCGTCACTCTTATTTTACTTCATAATGGCCCCAAAGCCCAAGAGTAGTGCTGCTGGCAATTCAGACATGCCTGGGGGAAGCCGGAAAGGGTGTCCGTTAAGTGTACGTCTAGAAAAAACACAGAACGTGCCGGTTCGGAACTACCCCTGCTTTCTGGCATCCACTGGGGTCTTGGAACATGCATCCCATGGATAATGGGATGGGGAGGGAGAAACTACAGTCCATACAAATGCACAATTCCATTTGATGGAGTCAAAGAACAGGCAAACCAGAGCTGGGGTTAGAGGTCAGAGGAGTGGCTCCGTTTGGGCAGCAGGACTGGCAGGCGGAAGTCGGAGATCTCCAGGATCCTGGGGAGTGTTCCAAAGAGTAGCCAGAGTGGTGCTTGCACAAGAGGATAAATAGTAAAACTCTACTGAGCCATCTAGAAACACCTCAATGTGTGTTGCGTGTGTGTGTGTGTGTGTGTGTGTGTGTGTGTGTGTGAGTGTGTGTGTGTGTATACACTATAGTTTAATTAAAAGGTTAAGAAAAACAGATGCACATGGACAACATATTTTGTGAAAACAAAAGGGAATCAGTCTAGAAAAGGGCTTTGCTGCTCACGTGCCATGAACAGGTGACCAGGATTAACTAAGCCCTCTAACCTGACCTCCCAAGAAGCAGGAGGAACTGTGCCAAATACAACGGCCTCAGGCTACCCCATGTTCAGCCATCTTCCTCCCCGCCACTTATCCGATCAAGTCTGAAAAGTTAAATGTTCCCTTCCCAAGTCCCTGCAGCTACGAATGGTCAGAAGACCTGGTCCAGGCCAGTGAGACAAAAGCAGAAATCTGCTGTGGTTGGAAGCGGGGCTCTGGGGTAGCTTTTGCTTTCTTTACAAAAGAGGGAGTCCCTGGTACTGCACCCCCTCCCCCAGTCATGGTAGATGGAGTGCAGCAGCCACCTTGCAGCCATGAAGCAGCAAATCAAAATGCTCTGGAGACCAGAACAAGCGACAGGCAAGTGGCCCTTGATGGTGCCATTCCCTTCAAGCTTCTTGCTGTTCGAGAAAAATAACCCCACATGTTTAAGTTGATACTGCTCACTGTTCTAGTAACTGTAGGTAGATTTATCTCTAATAGATGGAGAACCAAACTAGCATTAACCGCTACCATTTCCTGGAATTCCCTGTGCCAGGAACTCTGCCAAGCTCTTCTTATGCCTCACTCTCTTCTACCCGCACAAGAACCTGACGGCACAGGTCCTGTGATTGTGCCATTCAAAAGCAGAGAGGAGTGAGGCCTGCACACACCACAAAACCAGTTAGTGGCTGGACCCAAGGCCCACGGAACATGGGTCTCCGCTGCATTCCGTGGCCTCATCAGGATCCAGTCCCCATCCTGGGGTTGTGCCAGACACTAAGTGGAAAGCCGCAGGCATGTTTCTTACCCTCCTTGAGCTCAGTTTCCTCACACATAGAATGTGATGTCCCTGGCCGGTTTCCTCAGTGGTTTGAGCGTTGGCTCATGAACCAAAGGGTCTCAGGTTCGATATGTGGTCAAGGGCATGTACCTCAGTTTCATGTTTGACCCCTAGCCACAGTCGGGGTGCATGCAGGAGGCAACCAGTCATTCTGTGTCTCTCACATAGATGATTCTCTTTCTTTCTCTTTTACTCCCGACCCCCTTCATCTCTCTAAGATCAATGGGGAAAATATCCTTGGTGAGGATTAAAAATCATATTACTAATAAAAAGAATGTGAGGAGACTCAGGTAACATAAACAAAAGCACTCTGTAAATGTGACCGTGCTAGGCACTTCTCAGACATGACATGCAGTGTTTGTTTCCTTGGCTAGAATACAAGGAATGCAAGAGATCAAGTTACGAAGGTCGTTTGGGCTGAAATGCCCTTGGTGTCTGCTGTACCTGGCACCAAACAGCAACTGAGATTAGCACGCCCTGCCCACCTCCTGCCCTTTCCGTGCTCTCCCGGCAGCAGTGTGGGCATCTCAGGAGTGGGACAGTGACCTTTCATACACAGAGGTTTGATCAGGAAGCATGCCTCCTGAAGAAAGGACTGGTTCTGCAGGACTATCACCAAGGGTGGGACTTGGGAAAACCTCTGGAAGGTGCTCAGGCAGGTCAGCTTGGGTCTGGACACCCGCTGCTGCGCCACAGCCCAGCGGCGCTGTCTGGCAACGTTCTCCCTCTCACACCCCTCAGCGGAGATCCTCCTCTATAAGCGCACAATGCAGGCTGGGCCAGGGATTAAGCATCGGGCAATGAGACGGAAAGGGATCAATCAGCATTTCAAGGTCCCCGTCTGCACATCAGATGCAGCTGCCCCACAAGGTGTGACTGTCGGGAGCAGGGCCTCACTCACCCACAATCATGGAGGAAGCGGAAACTACCTTTGTGTAGACACTGGCCTCAGGGTACTCATCTGAGCCTCAAATGTATGAGACCCCCACAGGGGAAGCAGCATTACACACTGGTTAGGAGTTTGGGCAAGAATCTCCACTCTTAAGTGCCACATAATCTTTCTTTTTGAAAAACAGTTCTATTTTTATTGTTGAATAGAATAGATGCCCCCTTTTTCCCATTAACTCCCTCCACCCTGCCCCCCTTCCCCCTTCTCCCCCCTGCTTCATCACACTATTGTCTGTGTGCATGGGCTATGCATACATGCTTATAAATTCCTCAGTTAGTCTCTCTCCACCCACCCTCCCCCGCCTTCCCTCTGAGATTCTGCAGTCTGTTCCATGCTTCTATGTTTCAGAATCTATTTTGTTCATCAGTTTACTTTGTTCATGAGATTCCACATATGAGTGAGATCATGTGATGCTTGTCTTCCTCTGACTGGCTTATTTCACTTAGCATAATGCTCTCTGGGTCCCTCCATGCTGCCTCAGGGTAAGAGTTCCTTTTTTCAGAGTTGCATAGTACTCCATTGTGTAAATGTACCCCAGCTTTTTTATTTTTTTATTTTTTTATCCACTGATGGGTACTTGGGCTGTTTCCCAATTTTAGCTATTGTAAATTGTGCTGCTATAAACATAGGGGTGCATATACATACTTCCTGATTGGTGTTTCTGGCTTCTTAGGATATATTCCCAGAAGTGGGATCACTGGGTCAAAGGCAGTTCCATTTTTAACTTTTTTGAGGCAACTCCATACTGTTTTCCACAGTGGCTGCACCAGTCTGCATTCCCACCAGCAGTGCATGAGGGCTCCCTTTTCTCCACAACCTCACCAGCACCCAGCACCATTCAGTGAAGAAATTGCTAAAATTCTGGGTTAAAAATGGAGGCAGAATCATTGAAAGCACGGGAATTTTAGACCTCTCATTTGTTTTAACAACTATTTTTCTATCTAAAAAGTATGCCTGGTGAACAGTGGCCACCGACTTGCTTTCAGACGGTACCTGCAGAGCACTGGGCCCAGGGGCAGGCCTGTCAGCAAGGAAGCTGGATGGCATCAAAGCTGCTGGTGTCAGGCAGGCCTGACTGTGTGCTCTGCGCTAGATTGGCAGCTGTCCAGCAGGAGAGTGTCCCCACTAGGGACCATGGTCCTAGGCAGGCACAGCAGGGTATCACTGGGTGCTGGAAAGACAACTTCTAAAGCGATACCAGTCAGAAGGAGGCATGTCTCCAAAGAGTAGGAGGACAGTCAGGAGGGCATATTCTGTCCCCGACAGGGAAGGGACCAATGGGAGGAGAGGTCCAATGCTGAAAAGTGGTGATAAGGAAAGATACTGCAGATCATGTGGAAAACATGAGCAAACTCCGCAAATTCTGATAAGCAGGGTAGGAAGATAGAAGATGAAACTTAGAAAAGAAGGAAGTAATGGGCATCGACACAAAACCAAAAGAGCCTTCGGGTTTAAACAGCCATAAATCATAAATTCCTCGCTAAGAAACAGAAATGCAAACAGAGAAAACCCAAGGGATAGGTTAATACAATGATCTGAGCAGTACACTACCACCTTTAACGCAGCAAAAGAAAATCAGACACGTTTCCCGAGGAGACGGAGCAAACGGGGAGTGAAGACAACAGTAGGACCTCACAGGAGGTTCCTGTTAAGGTAATTTTCAAAAGACACGTGCAAAAGATGAACGGGAATGCTGGGAAAGAAAACAACCAACGCTAACTCCAACATCCAGGAAGCCGTAAAACTGCTGCCAGGATGGCAAAGGTTCCGAAGGAGCCGATGCTAATGGAGAAGACCCAGGGCCATGAAAAGGGCTTCAGAAGTAATATCTGAGCTGAAGGAACACCAGGTGCTAAGAACAGAACTATTTATTCCCACTTTGCTTCAACTTTGTAACCAGGGAGGCAGATTTTCAGAGTGTGCATGATAGAGCAAGCACTGTTATTTGGGAAGTCTGCTCTGTGTCCAGAGAGTGATACTCAGTGCAGAGGGCTCCTTCCCTTCATCCTTAGAGGAGTCCGACCCCAGGCTCAGGTGAGGGACACGACACAGTTCGAAACACTTCCTTCCCCCTGCGGTCACAGGCTCCGGGGGATCAAATCACAGAGATGGGATGGGGCTGATGGAGAGACACACCCTTACTATGATTTGTAAAGGAAGAAGAGATGGGGTCAGGGTGGCAATCTGTGAGTTGGTTATTGAACAGAGTCTGAGAAGAGAACATGATTAACTACAGGAGTTAGCACGGGACCTGGGCCTCTGCCAGAAATTCACTGTGGGCATTAGGCGTCCCGGCTTCTACAGACAGCCAGCAGATGGATGTGGTGGTGAGTGTACGGTGCTGCTTCATGGCTTTACAGAAGGTAAAGCACAGAACCCCAAGGCTGTTGATTAATGACTTGCTATAGCCCAAGGGCTGTGACCAAGGAATGAAGACTTATTGGCTTAACAGATTTGCATAAGAGTCTAGGCTAGGAGTCTCCTTGTTGGTTGATGGACAGCATCCATCTTCCAGAATAGAAACCAAAGGCTTCGATAGTCAATGAGGACAGAGAAGTTTTTAAAATTAAGCATTTACCTGTGAAAAAGATTTAGTTTATTAATTGTCTGTAAGCTCAACATGCAGGAAAACAACCAACAGGATGGTGGGTGGGATGAGGGCAGGTGGGTGTAAGGGGAGGCTGTGGGGAGGGTCAGACAGAGTGGAGAGCCAGACTCCTCCGATTTCATCCTGTTCTGCCACTCTCTGGCTGTGAGAACAATGCCAACCACCTCACGCACATCTCCTCAGCTGTCCTGGGAAGGAGGATGTACCAGAACTGTCTCACGGGCCATTGTCAAAATCAAATGAGATTTTCTCTCCACACTTGGAGCAGTGTTTGGCACACGAGAAACACTCGGTGCATGTTACTAAGGAGAAAAATGCATGGGAGTTGGAGTGGTAAGACTACCATGAGGAGAAACCAAGATGGTGGCATAGGTAAACCCCTAACTGCAGCCTCACACAACGATTTCAAAAAAATACAACTAAAATACAAAATGGACATTATCCAGAACTACAGGAAAGTTGACTGACTGGAAATTCTACAACTAGAAGGAGAGAGAAAACCAGAAAGAAAATCAGAGGAGCTGTAAAAGCCTAAGGTACGGAGACACGGTGCGCGCGTGGGGAGAGGATGGAGCTGGAGAGGAGGGGCGGCTGAGTGCCTGGCTGGTGTCCCCTAGCGGGAAGGAGATTAAAGCTCCAAACTGTGCTGAACCCCAACTCTGACTACACTGAACCATAGTTCTAGACCAGACCCTTGGTCATACAGAGGGAATCTGGGCTGTAAGGCAGAAAATCAGGAGAGTGGCGAAAGGCAGAGCCCCGGAGTCGCACACATTGCACGTAGAGGATGGACTGTTGACTGTGCCGCTAGATTGCCTTAGCAGGAAGGAGACAAAAGCTCTGGACTGCACTGAACTCCACTTCCAACTCCACTCCCAACTGTACTGAACCCCAGTTCTGGGCTCATTGGGAGAGAGACTAGACCAGCCGTGGGCAAAATACGGCCCATGGGCCAGATCCAGTGCATTTGGCTGTTCTATCCGGCCAGTGGAGCAGAAAGAGCAGAGGGTTCTCTTGCTCTCCCCTCTGCTCCTTCACCAGCATCCCAAGATGAGAGTGCCAGCATGGTCAGGTTGCTTTTGTTCTGGCTCTACAGTCCAGTTTAAGAACCTATTGTGGCCCTCAAGTCAAAAAGTTTGCCCATGCCGAAACCGGTTTGGCTCAGTGGTAGAGCATCGGTCTGCGGACTGAAGGGTCCCAGGTTCGATTCCGGTCAAGGGCATGTACCTTGGTTGCGGGAACATCCCCGGTAGGGGGTGTGCAAGAGGCAGCTGGTCGATGTTTCTCTCTCATCGATGTTTCTAGCTCTCTATCTCTCTCCCTTCCTCTCTGTAAAAAAATATCAATAAAATATAATTCAAAAAAAAAAGTTTGCCCACCCTGGACTACATTGTCTGGTAGTGGGCGAAACTTGAGGGCACCTTTCTCTCAGAGGTGCTTGCATAAAGTACCAAAGGACACTGAGGGACACTGAAACTCAGGAACCTCATAGGGCGGGGCTAACAGGAAGCCAAGGCTGTAGGTTCCACTCTGAAAATATGCCCCATCCAAGCTGAGCACAGAGGCTTTTGCAATTTTCCAAGTCTAGTCGAATAAGGCTGTCTCCTGGCATAGACACAGCTGATCCTCACAACCAATTGGCCTGGAGGTCAGTTCCTCCCAGTGATAGCAACAACAATCAAGACTTAACTACAATAAGGCTGTACACACACTCCACAAAGGGGTGCACCAAGACTGTCCACCTCAGGTAACTGGGAGGCTGACCCACTGAACCATATAGGACATCTTAGCACACCAAGCCACCCTACCAACTCAGGGAAGCTGCAAAAATGCCGAGACAAGGAAACAGATCACAAACAAAAGAAATGGAGGACAAAAAGCAACTGGATATAGAGTTCAAAACCACGCTTATAAGGTTTTTCAAGAATTTCCTAGAAAAAGGCTGATAAAATAAAGGAGACCTATGAGGATATGAAAAGGGATCAACTAGAAATAAAAAGGAATCAACTAGAAATAAAGAATAATTACCTGAAATAAAAAATATTATACAGAGTCTTAAAAACAGAATGGAAGATCTCAAGAATCAAGTCAAAGATTTGGAACATAAAGAGCCAGAGGAGAGAAAAAGAACCAAGATGGCGGCCTAGGTAGTCTCCTAAGCTGCCGCCTCATCAATAATTTAAAAAACACATACAGCCGGAACCGGTTTGGCTCAGTGGATAGAGCGTCGGACTGCGGACTGAAGGGTCCCAGGTTCGATTCCGGTCAAGGGCATGTACCTTGGTTGCGGGCACATCCCCAGTAGGGGGCGTGCAAGAGGCAGCTGGTCGATGATTCTCTCTCATCGATGTTTCTAACTCTCTATCCCTCTCTCTTCCTCTCTGTAAGAAATCAATAAAATATATTAAAAAAAATAAAAAACACATACAATTAAAATAAAAAGTACTTCATCAAAACCACAGGAAAGCTGGAGGAGTGGGATATCTACAACTAGAAAGAAGGAGAGAGGCTCAGGGACTGGGAGTCGCAAAGTGCTGAGGTAGGGAGATGCTCGCGTGCGGAGAGGAAGTGCGGCCGAATGCCTGTCTGGCGATAGGGGAGGAATTCCCGATTGCACGGAACCCTTTCTGACTGTATTGAACCCCAACCCTGGCCAAAACCCCATGGACTCAGGCTCATATGGGTAGAGTCTGGACTGTAGAGAAAGGCACCCAGAGACTCAGAGACTGGGAGACTGGGGGAGCTGGGAGCCGCAGCCTGCAGGATTTACAGTCGCACACACAAGTGAGTACTCGCAGAGGTCTGAACACGGAGGCTGCAGCCACCTCTCTGTAGCGGAAGGAGTCAGAAGCTCCAGACTACAGAGATCAGTCCAAGTCCCGGTGAGCCCCTGGGGCACCCACGCTCTTACACGGGGAACCTGGGACAGTCAGGCGGAAACTCAGGGAAGCTGCGGAAGGCAGAGGTCAGGCGGAAACTCAGGTGAGTGCACAAGGGCAGGGCGAAAGCCAAGACTGTCAGTTCAGCCCTGAGACTCCGCCCCATCCAAGCTGAGCAGAGAGGCTTCTGCAGTTTTTCAGGTCTGATCCTATAAGACTGTCTCCAATACAGAAGTTATCCCAGAGTAGACACAGCTGATACCCACATCCAATTGGCCTGAAGGTCAATTCACATAAATAAAGACTTAGCTACAATAAGGCTGTGCATGCAATCCACAAAGGGGAGCACCAAGAGTGTCTACCTCAGGTAAGTGAGGAGGCTGACCCACTGGGCATATAGGACACCAAACACACAAAGCCATCCTACCACCTCTGAAAAACAGCGAAAATGCTGAGACAAGGAAATAGATCTCAAACGAAAGAGATGGAGGATATAGAGTTCAGAACTACGGTTCTAAGGTTATGCAAGAATATCCTAGAAAAGGTCGATAAACTTCATGAGATTCAACTAAAAAGTATATATAAACTGACTAAATTGGAAAATATTATGCAGAGATCCAACAGCAGAATGGAGGAACACAAGAATCAGGTCAAAGAGCCAAAAGAAGCAAGAAAAAAAGAGAATCCAGAAAGTTGAAGATAGTGTAAGGAGCTTCTGGGACAATTTCAAGTGCACCAACATCAGAATTATGGGAGTGCCAGAAGAAGAGGGAGTGCAAAATGCTGAAAACATATTTGAAGAAATAATATCAGAAAACTTCCCTCACCTGGTGAAAGAAATAGACTTACAAGTACAGGAAGCCTACAGAACCCCAAACAAGAGGAATCCAAAAAGAAATACTCTGAGACACATCATCATCAATATGCCAAGGGTAAAAGACAAAAAGAAGATTTTACAAGCAGTAAGAGAAAAGCAGTTGGTTACCTATAAGGGAGCACCCATAGGACTATCAGCTGATTTCTCAACAGAAACCATGCAGGCCAGAAGGGAGTGGCAAGAAATATTCAAGGTGATGAATAGCAAGAACCTACAGCCAAAAATACTCTACCCAGCAAAGCTATCACTCAGAATCGAAGGCCAGATAAAGAGCTTCACAAATAAAAAAAAGCTAAAGGAGTTCATCACTGCCAAACCAGAATTATATGAATTGCTGAAGGGGGTTCTTTAGGAAGAGGAAGAAAATAAAGATAAAAATTATAAACAACAAATATGTAACTATCAACAAGTGAATCTAAAAACCAAGGGAATTAAAAAATCTGATGAACAATATTAACTGGTGAATATAATAGAATCAGAGATATGGAAGGGAAGTGAACTGATGATTCTCAGGGAAAAGGGGAGTGGGGGGTGCGGGAAGAGACTGAACAAAAACTGTAAACCTATGGATGAGGACAATGGGAGGTGGGGAAAGGGCAGAGGATGGGGTGGGAACAGGGTGGAGGGGAGCAATGGAAGGGGGAAAAGTGAGGAACATTTGTAATAATATGAAAATAAAGATTTATTTAAAATAAAATAAAAAGACTGCCATGAGAAGGTGCCTGATACTGAGTTTATAAAAGAAACATGGAATATGAGTTAATAACAAGATGTGGTGTATATGATATGCAAATATCACACACATACAGTGAAATACCACTCAGCCATAAAAAGGTGACATAGTGCCTTTTTTGACAACAATGGATGGACCTTGAGGGTATCATGCAGGTGCATCCAACCTAATTAGTGCTTGTCCTTGCTTTTCCGACTACACAGAGAAGGGCAGCAGCCAGGGTCCCCGTGCATTCTGCTCATGTGCAACCTCAAACAGAGCACTGCGCTCAGTTCGGGTGTCACAGTGGGAGAAGGCCAGTCAACACAGAGGACAGCAAAGGACCACGCCCAGAAGGCAATCCTTTTCCCAACTGCAGTGCTTGTGACAAATTTATCAAAACCGGGATCTGGTGGCCAGCAAAAGCAGAGGATGAACTTCAGGGCGTGTGGGTGGTTTGTGAGCACGAGGTAGGTCCAGGCAGTGCGGAAGGTCGGGCGGAGAGGACGGCGGACCTTCCCGAGGCAGCCCTGGGTCTGAGGAAGAATAAGAGGACTCCTTCCACGGGGCCGCTCCTCAGGGGACCCTGTGGCAGAGCTGGCGGCTGTCTGTCAGGGACACGGGAGGTGAAAAAGTCACTTTTTAAGCCCTTTTGGAGCCTAGTTCTCCATGACTCGAAGGGGAAGCAGCTGGGACCTGAGCAATGTCTGAAAGTAAACTCGTATCCATCCCGCGGCAGTTAACGGGCCTGCCTGTGGCCTGGGCCTCATAAGTCGGCGCAAAGGGTGATTTTGACGAAAAGAAAGCACAGCACAAAACCTAAGCCCACATTCATTAGAGGAACCTTTGCTGAATTTACTCAGCCACATGCATGGGGGAGTGGGTTAGCCGAAGGGCACGGGAGCCACGCACTGCAGGCCTCCGGGAGGGGGGGGGGAGGAGAGGTGCCTGGACGCACACCTGGTAGGTCCCCGTCAGCAGCTTCAAAGGGCCCTCACGCTCCTCAGGGCCAACGTGGTCATAATAAAACCCAGGCTTCCTGAGCCAGGAAAACAGAAAACCCGGAAACCACAGGAAGCAGAAGAGAAAAGAGACAAGTGGGAAATTGTTTTGGTGCTGCATCAGAACCCCATGACTTCATTCCAGAAACAGGCCAATGGGACACACACCAGCTTCCTTTTCCAAGGGAGGCGAGGAGCACGTTTTGAACCCCAACAGCATGTGCGTGCTCTGTGCGGAGATCTGTGAGCCGAGATAAGGGCCTCGGCGGGGGAGGTGTGGAGCTAAGGGAGGCCTTCCTTCCTCGGTCTGAAGCCCAATGCACACGGGCGGGAGGCTGGGAGAGCAGCGCGCCCTCCTCTCGGTCCTTTGGGCACTGTGTGCTATTTCGTCTTATGATTAACACGCTGTCCACTGACAGGAAGTGTAAGACCGTTCACCACAGCATTGTTTGTAAAAGCAAAAAACCAAAAATGACCAGATGCCCAGTGGTTAACAAATGGTTAGAAAGTCAGTGAAACGTTCTCATCCTGGGTATTCTGCATCAGTTTAAGAAAACAGACCTACGCGTGTCTGTGACAGAACAATACTCGGAGATCAAGCCCACAACCATTAATATACTCTTAATTATATTAAGAGGAAAGTGGATGTTAACACGTTAGCAGGATAGTCTTCTTTCATGTCTTTGCTCCAGGTCCAGACAAATACTTATACCAGCTTCTGCCAACTATTCTGGGTAAAAACCATTGGCCCAAACACAAACACAAACACATTGGGGCAGGAGGGTGGGCAGGCGACGACTCTAGAAGAGGTGGAAGGAGGGTTACCTGAGAACCCCGCACTGCATGCGAGTGCGTCTGAAAGGCAGCTGGAGGCCGCTGAGCTTTGCCGGGCACAGTGTCAGGCTTGCCGAACGCATGGCACAGCCAAGAGGATGGGCAGTGAGAGGGAGCCATTAGCTTACGCATGTGCATTCATTTCTTAGAAAAACCTAACTAGTGCCACACAGGGCAGCGATACAGATGTACATATACTTATAAAAATCTTCATTTCCAGAAAGATTCTCAAGACAATGCTAGCAGGGACATCTTGGGTAGGAATTAGTAGGGGATGGGATTTGATACCTTTCTAAACTGTTAAAAATTTTCCCATGAAATGCTTTTATTGGAAAAAAAAATGATGGCCAACTAAGCAGTGATGGTAAAAACTGGTTTTTATCTTACGTTTTTCTATATGAAAAACCCCTACTAAAAGTGACTGCAAATTGTAACACCGGGCAGAGTAAACGTATGTAATTAGGGGCCTCCCGAGGAGAAGCCTGTCCTTGCCCTAGAAATACCTGCGTGCTGAGCAGCCAGGGAAAGTCCTAGAAGAATGGACAGGGAGGGTTATTTGAGTTCACTGCTCAGGACGTGTCTGTGGTCTCTGCTGGCTTCAGAAGCGGGAGCACGGGTGTCCCTCAGCAGGAAACAGGAACCGGTGGCCAGCGCCGGGGGTGGAGCTGGCCTTTGGGGCAGGAAAGGGCGGGGTCTGCTTCTGGCTAGCCGAGAGCCCAAGGTTTTTCAGAAAACGCTGGCACGGGCTAGCACCTCCTGTCACGAAAGGACAGCAATGTCCACACGGCGGACCAAACAGAAAAACCACGGGAGGAGGCAGAGGAGACCCCAGCCAGGCGTGCAGGGCGAGGGCAGGCATATTCCCAGATGGACGTGGACACTTGAGAAGCTGCACAGGCCATGGCGCCAGCTCAGGGAAGAGCTCTTTCTTCTCAGGCTGTGGTCAGAGCCTGTCCGGAAGTGAGGGACGCTGTGGAGGGCAGCACCTGAGGGGACAGGGTGGCCTCACCCAGAGATTAGACCAGAAGTGAGGAGCGGAAGAGGATCTCATGTGTCGTAAAAACATTGCTAATGTAACTCTTACCACGAGCTATCAGTTTGAGCATCTTTGTTTAACATTCAAGATTTTGGGGTGTTGTTTTTGCTTTTAATCCCATTTTTTTCATTCGTAAACTAGAGGCCTGTGCACAGATTCATGCACCAGTGGGGTCCCTAGGCCTGGCCTGTGGGGATAGGGCCAAAATGGGCTCTCTGACATCCCCCAAGGGGTCCCAGATTGCGTGAGGGCACAAGGTAGGCTGCGCAATTCTTACAGATACAGAGGGAACCCCACCGGTGCACGATTGGGGCTGGGGAGGGACTGTGGGAGGGTTCCAGGGCATGTCCAGCCCTTCTTGGCCAGGCATGATCAGCCGGACCCCAACAGCAAGCTAACCTACCAGCCAGAGTGCCTACCCCCCTGGTGGTCAGTGCACATCATGGCGACTGGTTGAACAGTTGGACACTTAGCATATTGGGCTTTTATTATATAAGACAAGCATTCTTATACTTACAAAAATGTTCTTTTAAAAAATATTTTTAAATTGATTTCAGAGAGGAAGGGAGAGAGAGAGAAATAGAAACATCAATGATGAGAGAGAATCATGGATCATCTGACTCCTTCACGCCCCCACTGGAGATCAAGCCCACAACCATGGCATGTGCCCAAACAGAACTGAACCATGGCCTCCTCATTCACAGGTTGATACGCAACCACTGAGCCACACCAGCAGGTCCAAAAAAAAAGTGTTCTTTTCATTTTTAGTAAAATTAGCTTTTTGAACACTCCAGCAGTCGTGTTTGTCAGGAGAGGTGGGTGCTTCCAGGCTCTGGCTGGTAAAGAGACGGGCATAGGGGGCCTCTGCGGGGACCGGGGAGGGGGCAGCAGTAAAAGACATGGCTGGCCTGACTCAGAGTCTAGGGAGAGGAAGGCAAGGCCGGTGAGGAAACCAGACAGCTGGGAGGGAGAGGGCTGGCTCTGAGGCTGCATCCCTGGGTGCTCTGTCGCTTCTTGGGCAACCTTCCCCAGAGCCAGAGAGCTTCGATGAAAGCATCTAGCACGTCCTCAGTGTTCACTATTGGCCGAACCAGAGGGGACTGACAGCACGCAGCCATTGTAGATGCACCAAGACAGCAATTCCCTGACCCAACCTCAACCACGTTCTGAGTGTCCTGCACGTATTCCTCCCAGGCATCCCTCACCCTCACCGCCGAGGAAACTCTCCAAGGCCATGCGGCATGTGGTGGAATCAGAACTGAACCAGCTCAGCAACGGGGGGACCCGGGCTGGCCGGCCAGACACGCACCCTCTCTGGGCTGGCACCGAAGACTGGCGGGCTCTGGGAGAGGGCAGCCTGCGTCCTCAGGGGAGGTTCCTCTAATGCGAGGCAGGTCAGCCAGGCCTTGCTCAAGGAGCCCTGGATTCCTGCGCTGGGAACTCTCTCAGAGCCACGGGCCCAGTCAGTTCCCTGGGGTCGCCCCTTGCCTCCAGCCAGGGCCATCTCAAGGCCCCTGCAAGTCCTGAGCAGCCCAAATAGAGGCTGGCCGGTGCCTGAGGCCAGCCACGAGGTCTCGGGCTTGTCTAACCTCAGGCCATCTGCCTCTTGACTCAGTCTCTCTGATCACGTGTCAGACCCAGTCTGGGTAATCCTCTCAGAACTCCATTTTTATTATGTCATTCTTGGAACCAAGAAAAGCTCCCGCTGCCTGGATGGCCACGGGCCAAGTCTTGAGCCTTGCCTCCACAGAACTCCACTGCGAAGCCTGCCTCCTGTCCCACTCCGTCTCACAGTTCTCCATGGCCGTCCTTTCCAGGAAACCCACTGGCATTTGCTGCCCATTTCCACCTTCGATTCACCGCGAACGCCTGCCAGGCTTAGCTCTGGGCCCCCTGCCTCCGCCCCGCCCGGGCCTCAGTGCTCTCCCTCCTCACCACCCAGCCTCAGCCTCACACTTCCCAGCGGCCCTTCCTCACAAGCCCACCAGCACCGAACTCTCTCTTGTGTCTCAGAACTCTCAGAATGCGGCCTAGGATCTGTCTTGTGATCAATATTCAACTCTACAAACAATACACAAAGCACCTCAGGGGCAGAGATCGCGCTATAGGCAGCATTCACTCCTGCCCCTCAGGGCCAAGCACTGTGGTCCACAGCGGGAGGAAGACAGTCCCTGGCTCAGAAGAGCTGGGTCAGAGGAGAGATGCATTAGCTCAGACGTACAGGTGCTGTTTTTGTAGGTGACAGATGGTTGAATGTTGGCAATGTAGTATTGTTTCATTCTAAAGATAATTATCCAATCATGTAGCAAGATCAGGATGGAGACACAAGCAGGGCCCTCGGCCCGGGGGAGGGTCCCCGCTTCCCCTGCCAGGGCAGGGCCTGGCACTTTAGGAAGGCGGGGTCTGCTGCTGAGGCGTGATGATCTGGAGTTGTACAACGGGGAGGAACATTCTGAAGACAACACAAGAAAAGGCAAGGAGGTAAGAAAGAACAGGCAGACGTCCTAAGCCCAAAGCCCCAAATGTCGCTGCACTTGCAGACAGGGCCTATGAAGAGGTAGCTCAGTTAAAACAAAGCCACTGGTTTGGGCCGTAATCCAATCTGGTTGGTGCCCTTATGTGAGGAGGTTAGTACGGAGAGAGACCGCAGGGGTGCTCACACAGAGGACAAGACCGCTGGAGGACACAGCCAGCAGGCAGCCTTCTGCACACCAAGGCACGAGGCCTCAGAAGAAACCCAACCCACCACCTCTAAAGCTACAGGGCAACACATTTCTGTTGTTTAAGCCCATTACCAGTCTATGGCATTTTGTTTGTCAGCCCTGGCAACCTCATACAATAAGGTTCTATTACCTCTTTGGGGTGGCTGGAGGGGGAAGCAAAGAATGGCAAGAGAAGAAACTGAAGCAAACGAACAAAATAAACAGGTAGGAGGGATGGTGTGGGGGTCCTTGACTACTGTATTAAGAAACGTAGCTTTTCCTGGAGATGAGCGGAAACTTTTGGAGGGTTTTAAGCAAGGAAGTGGCAGAATCCTAAGCTGTTTTAGGTGGAGCTGCCAGTGGAAGTGCGGAAGGAGGATGTGATGGGCAAGATTAAAGGAGGAAACAATGCGGAGGCTGCTGATTGCTGCATGCGAGCCACTGGGTTCTAAGCAGAGAGCTAGTCGTGTTGGGGGTGGGGACTTGAGAAATCATGAGGTGAGCTCACAGTGATGGCATAAGCCCTCCCTGGGGAGGGGAGTGGAGGAGAGGGGAGGGCAGGGATGGTGGGATGACCCCAAGGTTTCTACTGAGTCCAACACTAGAGGAGGTGAGCAGAGGAGGTGAGAAAAGGGGATTTACTAGTGTGAGATGCTTGTGATGATGCCAAACGGGCAGGTAAGCATCACATCTGATCTTTAAGAGAGGGCTAGGCGGGGCGGGGCTGGGCTGGGCTGGGCTGGCGATTTGGGAGCCTCCAGCACAGACAGGCGGCATGGCCAACAGTGCCCCTGCCCCACTTGCACCCTGGGGACTGGTTATTATCCGTGTGCACATGAGCTCTTGGCGTGTTCTCCATGACTGTCAGTTGCGGCCCTTGGGGTGCCCGAGGCTGCTTTGCCCGTGAACACTAGAGCCAGCAGTGCCCGGGAACGTGCCTTTCTCCAGGCACGCCGACCGCAGGGTTACACACTCCTGGTCCCTTGCCCCAAAGGGGACAATGCGACGCAGTGCCACGTGCCTCCAGAGCAACCCCAGTGACCTCACTCTCTGTCCTGACACGCAGCGGCATCCTTCCCCCTCACTCCCACTCCCCCTCTGTGTTCCCCTCCAGGGAATACGTCCTAATGATCTCTTCCATGAGCCTTGTCTGAGGGTCTACCCGGGAACCCACCTAACTCAGGGATGTGAATGAGACCACCCCAGCAGGATGCACAGCTAAGAGGAGACTTCCGGGGGCACCAACTCTGGACAGACAGGCAGACAGGCAGACAGACAGACAGCAGACAACCAAGGAGATGGAGAAAGGGCAGCAGGGGGGACAAGGAGAACCAGGGAGGGGTTGCATGAAAGCCAGGTGGCAGAAATTCCCGGAAAGCAAGAGCCATTCACGTACCAAACAAAGCAGAGGGGTCCAACCAAACGGGAATTACAACGAGTTACAGATGGGTTGCTCACAGGGCACAGTGACCTCAGGAAATGTTCCCCAGGATCCTGGCCCCAGCAGGCCGATGGCTCAGCTTTCCCCGGGGGCAGGAGGCAAAGGGGGAGGGAGAGTGGGGCCCGTGGTGACGATGGAGGGAAGGCTGGGGGTGCCCTGAGGCCCCACGCTAGAGCAGCACTGAGGAGCCTGAGCCTGAGCCTGAGCCTGAGCCGGGGGTGGGGGACCGTGAAGGGTGGAGCTGCTCCCTGAGGCAGGCCCGAGGGCCTGATGGATGTTTCCACGCCTGGGAAGGATAAGACTGCCATGTTCTGGAAGGGTTAGAAGTAAAGATTTTGAGAAAAACTTTAGAGGTGAAAACTTCAAGCACATTAGAGAAGGTTCACACATGGAGTTTTTAAAGATCCTCCTGAAGATACGTTTTTCCTTACTTAGGGACAGAGGAAGGGAGGGGACAGACACGCTCTAGCACATGGGCCACCGGCAGGGCCGAACAGGCTCCCCGTTCCAGCGTCTCAGACAGAGGGCTCGGGCTTTTGTGGCCACAGAGCTCAGGGCGCATGCTTCCTTTTGGCCATAACAGAGCGACATACTCAGGGTTCCCTGTGATTGTGGGGCATCTTGGTGGGCAGGGGCGAGGCACTCGGGTGGGAGGGCAGATGTCTCCTTTCCCTGGAACTTCAGGGCCCTGGTGGCAGCAGCTGGAGGAGCTGCATCAGCCTTGGGGCTGGCCATCGACTGCCTCCTCAACGTGACGTATTTTAATCTTTTTCTCAGCACAAGCTTGACTTAACAATGAATCCAGAAAAAGGGGGCATGGTAATAAATCACAATAAAAACCAACAAATTTCTTCTGACCCCACCGGTGTAGCTCTTCCACCCACCAGCCCAGCAGAGCTTGACTGACAGCACTGAGCGAGGTAGTGTCCCGCTGGGCCCTTGGGCAGCGAGCCTTTAGAAGCCCCCATCTCCCGGATCTTCCCTGGCCGGAGTCAGGATGCCTTCCTGGCTGAGGGTGGGGGTGACAGGAGGAAGTGAAGAGGTGCAGCCAGGCAGGGGAGAGCAGGACAGGAGGAGGTCAGGCTGAGCCTGGCGCGCAGCCCCGCCAGGGCTGAAGGAGCGAGAGGGAGAGTCTGCACCGAGTCGCTGGGGTCTCGCCTAGGGGAAAGGCGTCTTTAATAATTAACAAATGAGAAAAGGCACAGAATCAGCAACGTGACCCCTGGCATTTTGAAAGTATGAGCAAATGGCCACGCCTCCACAGCCTGCAGTCACATTGCAGGCACCCCAGACAAGGAGGGTTGAACAGGTGGGGAGCCCCGGAAACTCACAGCCCTTGGTCAGCTGCCTGCACCACCCACAGCAGCCAGAGCAGCACGCAACCCACAGGACAGGGCGCTTCCCTGCTCAAGGCTCTGGGGGCTCCTGCCTGCTCTCCTGACCTCGGGCTGCACTGCCCTCCCTCTGCCCCTCTGCCCCCCTGCCCCTGCCCCTCTGCCCCTCTGCCCCTCTGCCCCAGCACGCCACTCCCTTTCCTGCCGCAGGCTTTCCAGCCTCCCCCAGAGGCATACCAACCCCTCACTAGAAACCCCTGGGCTCCCTTCGCCCCACTTCTCAGCACCTGCAACCAGCCGTGCACGTGGCCAGGCCCCCCTAAGCGGAAGCTTCCTGAGGGCTGGGCCCTGTTCCTGGGGTGGAGCCACCCACCAGCCCAGTGGATGGGGCGGAGGAGAGGGGCGAGGGGCGCGGGTGGGCTCCGCTCTCCGGACAATGCACCAGTCAGAGCTGAGGGCAGCCCTGGGCTATGAGAGTGGTGTTCGCGGCCTCCCCGCTGCCCTGCGGCAGGAAAGCGCCAGCCTGCGGGGTCGGGCTGCTCCGCAGGCCCCTCACACGTGGGCTCCGAGGGTAGTCACCGCGGACCCGGGTGTTTACTTAAAATTGACGAGAACACGCAGGCGTGGGGGCTGCCAGCTGAAGGGGGGCGATTCCTAGATGGCTGCCTTTCCACTTGTCTGACTGAGGATTGCAAATGCTCGGCGCTCCCCCAGAGTGGGCGGGAGGAGAGCTTATGTTGCCACGGCAACTGCAGTGCTCCTGGGGCCTAGGCTGGAGGCTTCGGATAAATAACTATTCAGAGAAGTGAAGAAAACCAGCAAAGCAGAGAGGGACGAAGATGGCAAAAAGGCAAGAAGTGATTCTCCAAGCCTGCAAGGCGGTCTACAAACTAACGCAGGAGCCGGAGAAGGCTCCTCTCCGGGGGGACCCCACACAAAAGCCCCCTGACAGACACCTGCTACCACTGAACCCTTAGGGACCAATAGCTTCCTACAGGGTTTCCCCTGGGCTTTGAAGGTTACTGCCTGCCAGGCTACCAAACCCAACCTCCTCCAAGTCCCGCCACTGCCGCCGCCTTCGCCTCCGCCACCACCACCACCACCACGTGGAGTGACTATTAGAACTTCAAAGGAAGAATTTGGTCCCGGAAATGGCCTTATGCTAGTTTTTCCTGAATAGAGACACCAGGAGAATGTCAGAAGGTGAGTCCAAATCCACACCCCGCAAGGCTTAGAGCATAACAACCACATCCCAGGGTCATCCCAGCCCTGGGAGGATGAGTAACCTGGTCCGACTTTAAAAAGGAAACACAGAAGATTTGATACTCGGCCTACACGTGTGGAAGGGAAGGAGGCCGGGGAGGGGGGCGGAGGCGGGAAGGGGGGAGGAGGAGGTGCAGGAGCAGGGGTGGGGGTGTCCGCGGGCTTTACCTCAGCACCTGCAGCTGCTCCGGGGAGTTCCGCAGCTCGTCCTGGAGGCGCCGCCAGCGCAGGCTTGCCCGCAGCTCCTGCTGCTCCTGGGCCTCGTGGGGGGCCAGCTGCTAGGCCAGACACACAAACACGTGCGCAAACACCGTCACTGCTGTCCTTGTGCAAGGTCAGAGCCGCCTGGGAGGGCGGCAGAGAGGGCCTCCTGCTGCCCCCCACCCATCAGAAACGTCAGGAGGCCCGGGCCTCTCAGGTGCTGGAGGGAAGAGCCAGCTGTTCACCATCTTGCTGCCGGTTTGGGAGGCAGCCCCGCCCGGGAGCCCACCCCGCCCCGAGAGAGCAGGCTTCCCTCGGGGCCATTTCCACTCGGATTCCATCCAGCCCTTTCCCGCTTTGTGCCTCTGCACAGGGTAGGGAAGGTCCCAGCATTGGCCTCTCTCCCCAGCCCCCATTTCTGTAAAGGGCTGATCACGGTGGAGCCTGCTAATGCAGCCCAGATGGTTCTGTTTGCATATAACCAGGCACAGCGCAGGCGGGGCGCCCTGTGGGGGAGGCCTGCACCTGCGCTGCTGCCCCTTCAGCCTGTCCCCCTGACCCTCCTGACGGGAGGGCAGCAAAGCCTCCACCGGGGAGGGACCAGGTCAGCACCTAGACCCATTTCCGGAAATACAAGGTCTCTAATAGTTCCTTCAACAGGCATTTACAGAGTCACTGCTAGGCCCTGGGATATTACAGACACAGCTCCTACCCCATGCAGTCTGGCGGGTGCAGGGGTAAAGGGGGGTGGAATAAGAACACCACCCTGAAGGAAGAGGACAAATGCCCCCTGGCCAACCGGGGCGGGCGGGGGGTTGGGGGCCGGGAGGTCGGAGACTTTCCTCAGAGGGTGGCAGGACCTGAGCTGGTCTCCAGGGAAAGCAGGATTCAGGCCCCAAGGAGGAATGTCAGGAAGAGGGAAGACTCGTGGGGCGAGAAAGAGCCTGGTGAGCTTAGGGAATGGCAGGGATGTGGTCAGGCAAGGAGCAGGCTGCATTGGAGAGGGACACAAGTGCCAAGCAGTCAGCAGAGGCCAGTGGATCTACAGCAAGCATGTCAAACTCAGCCCACGGGCCCCATGGGACCCACAACAAATATTTTTGCGGTCGGTCCAGCCAATATAACGGTATGTAAGAAGTGTTTTAATAAAATTTTCATAACTTAATTGTTACAATATACATAATTATTAATAACGAACTACAACATTTAATTGATTACTATAATCCTGTTGCATTAATTTCTCTTCCGCGCCTTCTGCACAGCGCACCATTTCTCTCCACTAACACTGGCAGTGAATATTTTGGCAGCCGATGGCCATGTCATTAGTCTCGGACTGACTTGTTTGGTGTGCGCAACAGGAAATACTTTGTTTTCAGGGAATAAGAAAAATAGGTTTATATGTGTTATGCTTATTAATTTGTCCAGTTATTCAGTGTCTGGTAAGTTAATGTTCAAGAAGAAATATTAATTTTTATTAAAATGTTCTATTATTTTATGTTAACAATTACTCATTTATTTCAGTCCTTTGTATTCAGCATGTCTCTATCGAAATAAACCTATGTTTCTATGAAAATTGACGCTTTTGTTTTCTTGCGGCCCAAATACACTTAAACCTTGCTTATTTGGCCCTTGCCAGCCTTTGAGTTTGACATGCTTGACCTACAGACTTTGTATGTCCTGTTGTCATGGACGTGGCAGGTGCGATGCCCGCTCTCTCCTCTGGCTCCGGCCCCCCTCCATGATGCAGCCCCCTCCCAGCCAGCCGGGCAACAAGCACTCAGGACATGTCTGCTGACTGAAGGAACGACTGAGCAGAACTTGTTGCAGGGAGTGAAATGTTTAGGGTCATTTAAACCCACCTGCTGTGCTCTGGCCCAGAACACATCTTCCAAGTGAGTGGCAAACCCTTCGCTCAGCCACTCCTCCGTCCAGTCGCGGGCCCCGATGGCCAGGCCGAACCAGGCGTGAGCAATTTCGTGGCAGAGCCGGGTCCCGCAGAGGTGGCTCCCCCCCGTCAGGGCGCTCTGAGAGAGGAAGACGATGTGTGGGCTGTGGCAGGTAGGGGAGAAAACAGAGTCCAGTTAGAGCCTGTCCTGGCAGCTGCCGGGCGGGGCCTCGGCCCCAGCCTGCTGCTCTCATGTGCATGCTCCATCATGTGTGTGCTCCCTCATGACCAAGCTCCATGCTCTCAGGAACACACCAGGCAGCAGCTCGCACCCCTGGCGGCGGCTCAGGTTGCGGTGGGGCCGTCAGATTGCCTGTAGTAAGGAACCTGCATCCAGGTTTACAGGGAAGACACTTCAAGGCGACGGGAGCGCTGACTCGGAAATGTGGATGAGAAAGAAGGGCAGGTGTGAGGACGCAGAGCCCGTCCTGTCCAGAGATGACCAAGGACGGCCCTTCAGCCAGACCCAGCGGCCCCCGAGCAGACTGGGAAGTCGTGGAGGGCGGGGGGAGCCAGGAAGCATGGAACTCAAATTCCCATTTCAGACGGGCTGTTACCCAGTAAACAAACTACCAGGTGCCATGGAGGGTGACGCTGCCAGGGCACCCAGATAAAAGTGGAGTCTCCGTAAGGCAAAGGCTGTAAATGGTATCATCTCCTACCATAGATGTTTACTTATTCACATGGCATAAAGATAACAGAGAGAGACAGAGAGAGAGGGAAGGGAGTTAACCCACCCAGGTGTGCAAACGGCCCCAGGGCTGGCACCAGCCGGGGAGATTTATCTAATCTCCTTTCCATGCTTTGTTTTGAAACCCAAAACACCATGATCAGAGCTGCACTGAAGAACAGGGGGAGGGCGGCTGGGGAGGAGCTCCCACCCCCCGGCATTCCCGGCGTCCCCCGAGCTTGTTTACAGTCTATTAGTGAGGAATCTGCGCTTGAACCAACCTCTCCTCCATCAACTGAACAAAACCAGTTGTGAAATCTCCCAATTAAGCAACTGTCCACCCTGGGCTCTTCCTTCAAAAGCCACGTGTGAGCATCATGCTGCTCCGCACAAGCCGGGGCCGCTCAGCCCTCACCCGCCTGCGGCCGCCAGGAGAGACCGCCCACCTGCCTTTCTCTTGCACAACATCACCCTGGCTCAGAGCACAACTGAAAGCGGTCGGTGCCAAAGCAGACAGCTTTCATGTGGAATAATCACAGGGCAGACACGCACATGATAAAGTCTGCCAGGCTCTGGCCAGACTCCACCAGGAGCTCCAGATAATAAAGTGCAGTGGGCACCCAGGACATGGGGCTCCCATAGTGCTCTGAGCCCGATTCAGAAAAAATAAGGGCAGAGGAAGGGAGGAAGGGAGGACGAGAGGAAGGAAGGAAAGGAGGGAGGGACTAAGGAAGGAAGGAGGGAAGGGAAAGGAGGAAAGAAGGAAGGAAAGGAGGGAGGGACTAAGGAAGGAAGGAGGGAAGGGAAAGGAGGAAAGAAGGAAGAAAAGGAAGGAGGGAAGGTGGGAAAGAGGGAGGAAGAAGGGAAGGAGGGAACTGAGGACAGGAGCTGAAAGTGCCCGCTGCACCCTGGCCAGTTGGTGGGTGAGCCGGCTCCGGCATATGTAGCGCCGCAGAGAAAGCCACAGTCAGCCCCCAAGTAAATAACATTCCAGACATAACGCTGGCAGCCCTCACCCTCTGGGCTAAAACAAAACACAAGCAAGATCAGGCCTCACACGGCTCACAGACAAGCTGCCTCCGCAGGGCCTGCTGGCAGACCGATGGTGTGCGTTGCAGAGGCGCTGGACTGACCTGTGGCTCCCACAGGAAGGATACCCACGCTGGGGACCGTTCATGACCTTGTCCTCCATGACTGCCCACTGCTCTGTCCCAGTGGGGAAGCCTCTCCAAGGCCCATGTATGCTACTAGCATGGTGGCAGGTCAACGCATTGCCCACTGTCCTCTGAGAAGGACCACAGTGGATGTGGCCCCTGGACAGGAAGGAGGGTGCTCCACTGGGCGGGAATGGCCCTCCCGCTGTCGGTGGGAAAGCATGAGGAAAGTCACTTCCTGGTTAAGAACCAGACCCCAAGCCTCTGCAGTGGAGTTTGCCCTCAGGCTGGGCTTTCCCTGTGAGGGTTCTGGGGTTTTGGTTTCTTATGAAGGAAATAGCTTCTTGCTTAAAACTAAATTAAAATATAGAGCAAGGTTTTGATAACCTTCCTCAAGGGTTGTTAACAAAATCCTATATAATAAAAGGCTAATATGCAAATCGACCAAGTGGCAGAACAACCAGTTGCTATGACATGCACTGACCACCAGGGGGCAGACGCTCAATGCAGGAGCTGCCCCCTGGTGGTCAGTGCGCTCCCACAGGGTGAGTGCCACTCAGCCAGAAGCCGGGCTCACTACTGGGCTGCCTTCCCAGCAGGTGGACATCCCCCAAGGGGTCCCGGACTGCAAGAGGGGTGCATGCCGGGCTGAGGGACCCCCCCCCCCCATCGCCCCCAGTGTACAAATGTCATATACTAGGCCTCTAGTTCTGACATAAAAGGGCCAATAGAATATTCTTTAAAGGAGAATTTCCTCCTCTCCTTTTAACCCTAAATATCAGAACTTCTCAGGTTAAGCAGAATTTTTAAATTGCTTTTTTTCAACAGTGAGTAAAGAGTATAACTTTCAACATAAGTTCACCTCACGGAGTGATGTAAGTATTCCTTTACCCAGAGAGAACCTACTTTGTGCCTATCTTCCGAGCAGAAGGAATGGCTTAGAATTTCCTACACCTACCTTAGCCCTGATTTATAAGTCCACCCCGGCTCCTCACACCCCGCGTTCTCTGCATCTATTCATGGCCCCGATCAGCCACAGCTCATCCGTCTTCAGGCTGACAGGGCCCGGTTGAAAATGGTTGCCTTTTTTTCCCTTTTCTTTTTCCCCCTGAAAGGGCCTGTGTCAACTGCCTCTAAAAATGCCAAATTGCTGATTCATCATCATTACAGAGGGTGGACGGTAATCACTAGAATGACTTAAAAAAAAATCATCACAGAATTTATCGTTTTCCCCAAATAAGGGATGGTCAGAAAAGTATTTTCAGCTCACACGGAGCGCCCGCCTCTCGCTGTGTTCTCATCACCAGTTCTCTGTGGCCACAGGTGGCGGAGGGGCCCGGGGGCAGAGCGGCGGCACGTGCCCTCCTCCTGTCCCGGGGACCACCGGCTGGCCGCCTCCCCACAGGGATCGCACGGCTGCAGCCCTGCCCCTCTGAGATGAAAAACATCATTTTCGGCTTCTTCAGACTGTTCTTAAAAGCTGCCTCCCCACCCAGCCTGGAAGGCTGTGTAGGTTCATGTAAAAGAGGCTTCATTGCCGGCGCTGTGGCAGCCCTCGGGGAGGGGTCTGAGGGGAAATGTAGAACTGCATCGGACCTGAGCATGCCTGGCTGTGACTCAGTGCTGCCGTGTCCAGGGAGACGGGGCCAGAGTGGGCCATCTTGCTGCTCAGCACTCACAGGCTGCGGTGGGACCAGGAGGGCAGGACAAGAGGAGCCCGAGGCCACCCCTCCCATCACACTGCAGCCCACACCCCTCCCCTCAGGGGAGCAGAGCCACTTGCCTACAGCCCCTGCGAGGTGCGGCCACGACACAGACTCAGATTCACCAGGCTTGAACTTCTGGTGGGTTCAGAGTTCTTCTCGGTTTCAATGACTCACGAAGCTCATTTCCCACTACAGAGAGGAAGGAAAAGCAAAAAACGTGGAAACTGAGGCTCCTTCCCTCCAGAGTCACACTGCAGAGTTCTAAGGGTCTCACTTATAACCATCAGAAAGCAGCGTCTGCAGGCAGGACTGGATCCCGTGCTAATTCACTCTGGACGCCTGGAGAGCAGACTCCCAGCGGCCGGGGGCAATCGGAAAGGGGGGACAAATGTCCTTCCCCTCCTCTCCTGGGCAGTCTAATGGTGGGCGAGCATCCCCTGTCCCAAGGCAGAGGCCTGGCGTGGGTGACCTGGCAGGGCCCCGCGCCCCCTGCCCTCTGACTGCTCCGTAGGACTAGTCACCTTCGTGTGCCCCGGCACCTGTGGTGGCCACACAGTTGGCCTTTACACTGCAGCCTTAGGAGACGGAGGGATGTTCCTTTGCGAAACCAGTTCTAAAAACGTGAGGAAACTTCCTACATCTGATCAACACCGGGATCTAGGTCTGAGAGAACCCGGTAACATCCGTTAGTGTGAACTTCTCTTTGAAAATCCCGAAGAGCAAGTATCGCGTTATCTCCCCATCTGCCTGCGTGAACGCTGGGTGAGAATGCCAGTGTGACTGCGGCAGGGAGAGGCTGCCCTCACAGGCGCCAACCCCCCCTGTCCTCCCCTGAAGACTCCCCCGGGCTGAGAGGCCGTGCCCGCCCTGTATTTGACCCACCACCTCATTAACCTGCCAGGTTTATCATCTCCACTTTACAGAGGGCGAGGAGTGAGGCGCAGCGAGGCGGGAACCAGCTCAGGATCACACACTGGCAACTGAGGGAGCCAGTAGCTTAACGCACGCAATCCTGACCCTGAAGCTTTATTCGGACCCGCTCTGCGGGGCTCACTGGGTTTAGACCTGTGGCTGAAGGGCTCCACCCCTCCAAGCCAGCTGCTGCCCCGAGGTGGTAGGTGGTGGGGCATTGCTCCCCAGGAGCTCCGTCTTCAGAGTCCCCTGCCCCCAGCCGTGGCCTGGGACCTGCGCTCCTCAAAGCCACATCACGGCCAGAGCTGGCTGGAGGTTGCCAGGCCTTCGGTCAGCACAGCTTTGGCCTCTTCCCAGTGAGAAGGCCAGTGGGGGGAGGGTCTGGAAAACGGAGTCCACCATGGGCACTTCACTTCGGCACCGCCGGGCAATCGGTCCCAGCCCCCAGCCCTGCGTGCCCGGTGGAGGCAGCACCAGCACGGGATGATTAGGTGTTGGCTGCACCCCGCTGGGGGTGGCTGGTTATGCTCATCTAAAAGCTAGATAAAGCTGCAGATGGATGTCTCGGGTTTTACAGCTAAAGAATCAGAGAAAACAAAACAAAAAACAGTATCTGATTGGATTTTCAACTTAACAGGGACTCCTTTCCCTCTAAGGGGCCCATTCAGCCCAGGCAGTCTGCATTCTCATAGTATAGAACCAAGAAACAATGTTTTGCTCCGTTTTGAAGTTACTGTAGGCTCTGGGGTTTGGACCCCAGGGACACGCCGTATCCATACTCTGTGAGCACTACTGGTTGTAGCTGGCATGTCCCCCGAGGCACCTCAGACTCTCCCATGATGGAGGCTGTGCGCTTCCTGCAGGATCTGGAGGACTCCTGGCGAGTGGTTACCCTTTAAAACCTGCTGGCGGCCCCTCCCAGCTGCCCACCCCCCCCCACCCCCCAGCACCTGGATGGCAAAACGTGATGCGCTCCATTCCCTCAGCCCCACCCCCATCCGCCCAGCCAGGGCCATGATGTCTACTCTCATAACAAGAGCAAATGAAATCAGCCTCCTCTGTGATACAGGAAAAACCCTTATTAATAAAATAATGCATTTTGTCCACTCCCAGAACAGCAATAAAGCGGCCCGATGGAGAACCAGAATAGCTCACCCCGCTGGTTGCTGCCCTGTGTCCCGGTCTGTCAGGTATGGGAGCTAGGCATGTTGCTTCATGAAGGGGCACACTGGGCAGCTGGCACTGCCCTCAGTAAGATGGGGTGGTCAGGATTCTCCTTGGAAACACAGTGCATGTACTCTCTGGATCCACAAATTGTTTCCCCATGTTCCCCGTCTAGAGAAAATAAAATTTCCCAAAAAGGACTCAGAAATTTAACTGGGGAGGGGGCATCGGTTGCTTCCACGGCTGAGAGCACCCGCCCACGTGGAGTGTGGCGCTCTGGGAATCTTTACACACCAACTAAATCTGAATTTCAATCAGACAACAATCCTTTTTCAGAGCCTGTCCCTGTGACACACAGAGTTAATGCAGCTGCTGTAATAATCATAACCTGCATGCCCTTTTCCATGCACCTTTGCCCATTGCTATATTTGCTAAACCTGGCAATTCTGCCTGGGGTGGGGGGAGGGGAGGGGGGCGTGTTAAATGGATTGCTGGGCTGCCACCCCCAGAGACTCTGACTGGTAGGCCTGAGTGGTACCTGAGAGTCCGCCTTCCGATGCAGGTCCCAGGTGAGGCTCATGCTGCTGGTCCAGAGAGCCCCTGACCTACACTGCGGTGGCTGCGTAGCATTAACTTAAACAACAAAAACTCATTGCCAAAGTTCACAAGTGGGAAGATTTTACCTAGAAATCCAGATTTTCAATATAATTTGGATTTTCAAATTATAGGCCTACAATCCCATGTAGAACTCAGCTGAGTAGCTCTGGCCCCTTTAGTTGGGCTCTGCTCTCTACCACTCCCTCCTACCTCCCCACCACTGGCGGAGTCCACATGCCATTTATAACTACGTGTGTGCTCGCTCCCCCTTTCCTACAGCAGGATTCAGAGAAAAGTGAAATCCCGCCTCCATCACAAGTAGGCAGAGGAAACCAAGCTTTCCGTAGAGGATGCTCTGCCCAGGTGGCTCATTTATTTTTGCAGCCTGACTCTTCATAAGCATTTGGATTTAATCTGCTTAGTTTTCCTTATGAAAAATTCTACTATCAGCCTTGTTGGTGGCTGTAAAATGGCTTAACAAACTATCTTTAACTGGAGAGGGCAAAGACACCCATTTCAGCCTAGTTCAAGTTGGTCACCAGGCATTTCATATTACTAAGAGTCGAATTAATTAGCTTTATTGTATTTTTGAAATCCAAACAGTTTCAATTATTACTTGCCACTAATGGCTTATAATGAAGGCAGAGCTTGTTAGCTGAGCAAACAACTGGAAAGTCTGTTTCAAGTGTAAACAGAAGGAAAATGCATGAATTAAACGAGTGAATTCACCGATTGTTCTCGCTGGGCTGTAAAGCAGCATTCAGCTGCCACAATATGTATCACCACCTTTGTCCAAAGGGCAGCCTGCTCCAGCTTTCTTTATCGGGGCAGAGATCTTCCTGGTGGGTCCCGGACAACGTAAATTCTCTGAATTTTTGGACGTGCTCATCTACATCAGTGAGTGCCATTAAGGATAGGGATCACCTGGCTCCTGGGGGTGCATGGAGCCCCGAGCTGTTAACAATAAGCCACATTTCCTGGTCTCGAATTGTGACCCGTGAACAGACAGGCTTGCAGAGGGAGATAAAGGGACGAGACTGCCCATATTCCCAGGGTGGTCCCACAGAGTATGGGACAGATGGTTATTCTCAGAGGTATTCAGCTTAACAGCATTTCCCTTTAAAGGGTAATAAACCTCGCCAGGAACAAAAATAAACAAACAAAAGGTTTTGCTCCCCAAAGTCTCCTGGTTTTAACAACCTTTTGTTTAAAGTTAGGAGTCCAGCATTTCTTCCCTCCAAATGGAATGCCCTGGGTTATTGGTTGGCTGCGGTCCTGATGGTTCCCTGGGCGGGCCATTCTCAGATGTGTGGGTGAAGGGTGGGGGAGGGGCACAGGAATCCCCCCTTCTGAATAATTCCTAGCTCCGTGTCCCCATTCTTTGGTGGTTGCCATCTTGTGACTGGAAAGGCACCTGGGTCCCTCTGGAATGTATTCTGCTGCAAGTAACGGAAGAGACAGTGAACGCTGGCACGCATGAGGAGGATTCTTTTTTTTCCTTTTTCTTAAAATATATTTTATTGATATTTTACAGAGAGGAAGGAAGAGGGATAGAGAGTTAGAAACATCGATGAAAGAGAAACATTGATCAGCTGCCTCCTGCACACCCCACTGGGGACGTGCCCGCAACCAAGGTACATGCCCCCGACCGGAATCGAACCTGGGACCCCTTAGTCCGCAGGCCGACGCTCTATCCACTGAGCCAAACCGGTCTCGGCACAAGGAGGATTCTTTATTTTCTTCTAACAAGGCCCCTGGAGGAAGGAGGCTGTGGGGTTGGTTCAGTGACTGAGCAATGCAGTCAGCGCTTTAGGTCTTTCTACCTTCCCACTCTGATGTCCTAGCATGTCCACTCTTGTCCTCATGCTTGCCACCTGTTGGTCACACGTTGACCACCACGGTTCCAGGCATCACCTTCATGTTCATAGCAAATAAGAGGGGGAGGGCTGCTATGCCAGCAACTATCCCTTTTATCAGGAAAGCAAAACTTTTCATGGAAAGCCTATCGCAGGTTTCCACTTGGTTAACCCCTCTGTTCCCAACCCCCAACCCCTGACTTCCTCAGCATGGCTCCTTCTGATTCTCCGGGGGAGAGAGAGGGTTTGCCTAAAGGTGTTAGCTACAGCAATCCAGCATAGCCCTCGTCCTCGGAAATATTAAAGCCATTCCTTGTCTCCATTTAGAATGCAAATGCATTTCCCCTCCATTTGGAAGGGAAACGTTAGCAATGCATCCCATGATACTGTTCTAAACAGGAGGCATCTGAGCACAGGCACTGAGGGCGGGCAAAGACGGGGAAGTCAAACACTATCTCCCAGCTTCAAGGGACGTTGGCCGGTGTCGGAACTTTCACTTTATCTCCCCGCACAGCACAGGGAAGACCAAACCCTGGAAAAGCTACAGGCAGGACTAGGCCGAGTGGTTTCAGGGACTCGGGCTTCGGACCCCTGGCCCCCTCTCTTAGCAGCTGCATCACTGCAAGTTTCCTTTGCAGCTGCAACAAATTACCACACACTTAGTAGCTTAAAACAACACGAATTTATCATTTTTCGGTTCTGCGGGTCAGGCGTCTGACACGGGTCGCACTGGGTGAAAATCTATGCTGTTAGCAGCCAGGTCCCCACGTGCCAGGCGGAAGGTGGCTGGAAGGGGCAACCGCCTGAGGGTTGGTTATGCTCTGTTCCCTGATCACGGATGTGCATTTTGTGGACACCGGATGAGCTGTACACTTAAGACACGCATGCACTTCCCTGCACATGCTCTGCTTCATAGAAAAGCTGAAAACAAACCCGCAAACAGGTATTGTGGGAGGTCTCCGTTTCTGCATGGAGAAATCACAGCAAAGATTAAGCCAGAGCCCCCTCCGTAGGGACGGAAAGGAGGCGGAGGCTGGGCAGCCTGCCCCACCGCCCTGCAAGCTGAGTGTCGTCGAGGCCGGTTCCCAACACTAATTACACATATATTTTTAAAAGCTCTTGAGGAAAATGCTGTTTTCATTTGCTTTTGCCATAGAGTTGCATTTCTTTTGCAAGTGAAAGGTACCTTGTGTCCTTCACACACACCTGTACAAACAGAATTGATACTGTCATATATATACATGTCTGCTCATTTTCGTTCAGACACAGTGGAAAACATGCCATAATAATAAACCCCTTTTCCATCCCAGGCAGCTGGAAAATTACATTATGACTGAAATGACATCATCCAGCCACGACGCCCAGCAGGCAGCTGTTCGGAGAAATCTGGGTGAGGCAGTGACAGCATGGATGTGAACGCCGCTCGGCAACGAATACCACCCTTCTTATTAGCAAACGGCTTTTTCACTGCCGTGACATTTAGAAAATGAAACGGAGGCAGCTACGTCGTCTGAGGCCACTGACCACCAACATCCCTTATCTCTGAAAGGAACCACGATGGCCCAAGCAGGACGAGGGTGAGAGAGGGGAGCCGAGGAGGCCGGGGACAGCGCCAGGGCCGCGGTGGCTCTGGGCGTGGCTCAGCCTTCCCTCCGCTCTGTCTGTTAATCGTTTCTGAAGTGGCCACAAGCAGCACCCGTCACAACTCGGGCACGAGCAGCAGTGGTAACAGCAGCAGCAGTAATTACAGTACTGTGATGGCGCCCTTTGATGTGGACAGTTGGCGCTGGGTAACAGAATACGCTAGGCAGAGCCCCGCATGCTTATTAGGCAAACGTAACATCAGGACAGGCCCCGACTCCCCTCCAGCTTTCAGCTTTTAGGATGAACCACATGAAATGGCTGGTATTTGACCATTTTCAACCTCCTAAACTGGGCAGTTTCGCATGGCTCATCCTACCAGACTGTCCCTCCCAAGGCCCTTCTTTGCAAAGATGTGAGGAGCTGCCAAAGATTTAGGGCAGTGGTAGGCAAACTCATTAGTCAACGGAGCCAAATATCAACAGCACAACGAATGAAATTTCTTTTGAGCCGAAAACCGACTTCTGCGCATGGGCCACGAAGTTTCAATCGCACTGTACATGTGCGCCTGCACGTGGTGTTTTGTGGAAGAGCCACACTCAAAGGGCCAAAGAGCCGCATGTGGCTCACAAGCCACAGCTTGCCAACCACTGATCTAGGGAAATTCCCTTACTTCTCAAGCCACGGAGCACCAGGAAGCTCTGCATGCCACCGTGGAGCAGTGCAGACGACAGGCCCCAGGCAGAGGACGCTGTGCTGTCCCAGAGAGGGCTGGACCCCACGGCAGAGCCCTGGAGCTTTGCCTGCTCCATGTGCAGCCATGTGTCAGGTTAGAAGCAGATCCTCAGTCAACAGCAGAGCAGGAGTGGCCAGAGCAGGAGACTGAGCAGCAATCACTGCCCAGCCCCGAGGAGGCTGGCCTCCCTGCGGAGGCCGCCATGCCCACCAGCCTGCCACGGAGGCCTGCCTTCCCCAATGGGGCCACCCGCACGGGCTCAGGCATTGCGTGGACCCTGACTCCAGTGGGGGACAGCAAGCTGTTTCGGTGCTGCTCCCCACAAGGGAACATGTGTACCACATTCTTTCAGCCAGCTGCCAGGAAGGGCTCTGGGAAAACAACAGGCCTGGGGGTGAGGAGGGGAGATGCGAGTGTGGGGCACCGTCAAGGGGAAGAAATCAGTCCACGGTGCAGGAAGAAGAACAAGGCTAGGGAAGGACCTGCTCACTCCTGGGCCCCGGCCGGCAGGCGCTGGCTCGCAGCAGATCTGTGAGCTGGGGAGAAGGATGCTTCTGGACTCCCTGGACACTCAGGCGGAAAGGAACCTCAGAGCCCACCCTTCTTCATTCTCCATGCAAGAACGCAAAGACCCAGAATGCAGGCCTGGGGCCACACGGCGGGAGCGGCCTGTGTGCCTCGGCGTTCCCGTCAGATCCGAGTCGGAACTGGCTTACAAATGACAGCCTCCGGTCCCAGCAGGGCAGCCTGAATCTGGGCACCAAAGCCAGAGCGGCGGTGATGGCGGGCAGGCGTCGGCGAGCGCCACCCGCTAGCCACATTCACCAAATGCTTCTGAGGCCAATGTCACAGTCAAAACAGCAGCTGACTCTGAGGATGTTTCCTCCGGTCAGAGGGCCTGGGCTTCTGCTGACGCAGCGCTGCCCTGAAGGAAAGGTCCCATCACATCGGTTTGTTGTTTGCTGGTTTCATGTGGGAGGAAAGTTACAACAAGAAAAAGAAAATATTTCATACTCTTTTCTAAGGACGACGAGTGTCATATGTTGCCCAGTTGTGGAACTACAGTGGTTTACCTAATTGTTTCAGATTTTCTCTCATTCTTCCATTCTTTCTCTCCCATTCTTTTTTTTTTTTGGCTCTGAACTTTCGCCTCTGGACTGAACAGTCTGTGGAAGGCGAGCGCGGCACAGAGAGGCCTGGGTGCCTGGGCAGCGAGCGGCAGAGCAGGTAACCTTAGCCGCCGCGTTTGCTCTTGCAAACACTGTAATGTATGAGCTGAAATATTAATAGCCATTACCTCAGTCCTTCTGAGAACAGACCTGAGTCACAGCTCTGGGTTCCCACCCCGGCCCCTCGCTGGAGACCGCTCACATTACTAGGTGATGGAGGCCTAAAGCAGGAGAGACCAGGCCCTGTGTGTTTTCATTCCATAATGTCATGGGCAACGCTGCTTATTTTGGCAACCACGTTCAGTTCTCCTGAATTTACCACCTAGGACATAGTTTAGGACTAATCACCTAAACACGCACTAGAAGGGTTGGCAACATTATTTTTAACTTAGAAAGGAAAATATTAGGATACCCGGATAAGATTAACATCTCTGTTACTTATCAGTGACTCGATTCCGAGGAACTCTCTGCCGTGCAAAAGCACCGAGCGGGCAAACTCCCAGTGCTGACGGACGTGTGTCCAGTGCCTCGGGCGCCACGGACACCCGGCTGCCCGGGGCTCTGGCATGCCTGTGCCCCTCTCCTCCCTCTGCCTGTCCACTGGCTTCCTGAGAAGCTCCAGTTCTCGGTGACTTGAAACCAGCTGTCGGACAGCTCTGTGCCTGATGACCCTACAGCTGAGCTGAACAACCAGGAGGCCCCATGCTCACCCAGGCCCTGGCGCCCAGTGAGCACGCCACCATGCCAGCCCCTCCCCCTGGCACTGCCTTGGAAGCAAAGTGCCTTCACGTCCATGTTTATAATTGCATCTTGAAACCCCTCACGGGAGCCTGTCCAGTGAGCACTGCCCTCTTCCTGTGGGGCTGGGCAGGGGTGAGAGCGAATTTCCTGCCCCGGACCAGCCCCTGGCACACCCGAGCTCTTGGGCCACAGCGCGGCGGGCGGCGGGCGGAGATCAATGGCTCCTTTAGGTGGCCCGCCGCGGAGGAGTGTTTTTAAATCTGCAGTGAAGTGCCATGTGGTCGGAGAGGCGGGGGCGGCGGGAACCCACCCACAGGCTACCGACGTCAGAGGCTGGAGGGAACACTGGGCTCCTCTGTTCCCCGCAGCCTCTGTGTGCGCAGCAACCTGAGCAGGAAGCTGACTTTCCAATAAGAAACAGCCGCCTTGGCAGCTGTCTGAGACAGCCTGGGGCTGGCACTTCCCTTTGCAGGAAAAGTGGGGAAAATAATTTCCATAAGTTGGAAAGGAAGAAGCAGGGAGTTCAAAGAGCCCTGGCGCTGCAAAGCACTTGAGGGTTTTTGGGCACAGTCTCCACTTTCAAACAGCAAACAAGGAAACTGAGGCTCGGAGCAGGCTGGGGACTGAGCCCCGCCCTGATTCCAGGACAGCCACCCTCTAGCCTCATGCTGTCACAGGGCACCTGCCCGCACCTTCGCTGTGGCTGGGGAGAAAGTACCCCGCGTCCCATCGGCACAGGGGTAATTTCCATGGAGACTGGCTGGCTGAGGAGAGATCTGTCCAGACTCTCCGAGACCAGAGAGCTTGCCTGGAAGGAGCTCTTGAGAGGGTGTGTGTGTGTGTGTGTGTGTGTGTGTGTGTGTGTGTGGTGTGTGTGTGTGTAAGGGGCACGCCACCAGGCACCTGTTCCCACCTATACCTTTGCCCACAGTAAACAGCCTAATGTGTGGGCTGAGCACACTTGGCCAGGGCCCTGCACCCCGCACCCAGAACTCTCGGAGCCACACTGCTCCGATGGGGCCATGCACTGGGTTGCTCAGCTCTTCAGCTTTCTCCTCTGCAGAAAGGACCCTGCGGTGAGAGCTACAGAAGTGGGCTGTCCACACATTCCACACACGCGAAGGCTCAGCTCTTCTCTGCATCTCCAGGGAACCCATTCTGCCCTATTTAAAAATTCTGCTGTGTCACTCACGGAGCTGTTTGTGCTTTCCACAGTAAAGTCTCTCTCCCACTGGTGACTTCCCCCCAAATTCTTTCAATTAACAAAGTGATATACTTTCATAACATAACCCTTACTATTACCCTTACATTTGATAATTTTTACCTTTATATATTAAAGACCATTCACATTCATCTTTTCTTTCTCTTTTTAATTGAACTCAACAGTTTTGTGAGGGCTGTGATACATGGGAGACACAGAGGGAGGAAAGGACCGGCTGGGGACAGCCAGCACGGACACGGCAGCGCTGAGCGGAGCCACTGGAATACACACGCAGTGGGGCCGTGGGAGTCATGGGTCAACAAGGGATTTCAACCAGGGAACGCAAGTTCTTGGTCCAAGATTGGGTTGGAAAAATGGGACACAGAAGGCAGGTACTGCTCTTGAACCATGCATACATTCATGCTTTCAGTATTTCCTGGGAGCCTGCCAAGTGCCAGGCCCTGTCTTGAAATACATTAATGAACAAAAGGGACAGGGGCTGGGTCCTCAATAAACAAAGTCTTTACTTCTGTATCACGTCATTCCTCTCTCTCCCTCTCTCGGTCCCCCTGTTCCCACAGTAGAAACTTGGAATCACGTTTGTGTCTGCACCCCTGCTTTGTGCTCTGCTCACTCCTGGCCTCCGCAGCCCCTTCCCCAGCAGCCCCACTTCCCACTCCCCACTCCCCGAGGAGAAGGCAGGAGTGACGGGTGGTCTGCACAGGGGCTGACTGCGCTAGTCTGCATGCTGGCGGTTGTCAGTGGCGGTGCTGTTACCCGGTCACTGATAGATCTTATCACTTGCAGCTTTCTAGCATGGCCTTTACCGGAAGTGGGGTGTGTGTGTCCTAGAGTATGTTTGACCATAGGTTTTAATGGGGTCGGGTAGAGGCATGAGGTGAGCAGCTCTACATGAGACATACAGGGCTCAGAGAGACATACAGGGAAACTACCTTTGAATAACAAGACTATTCCCGTAAATACAACAGAAAAGAAATGATGGAGAACGTGTATTTTTACTGTTCTGATTACATAAGAATTTCCTCCTGTCTATATGCAAATCTCAGCTTTTTGCTCCACAGGCTGACTCTTCCATCTCACTGTCTGTTACTGGGGACTTAGGACGGCTACTTAATGCAATCCCTGAACCGCATCCAGCATGGCCAGTGGTGAACTTGAGGAGGGGCAGTGAAGGATTAAAGAAAACAGACCAGAGAATACAGTTGGGGCCAGGTGGATCAATGTGCCTGGATGAGGAAACAGGGCACCTGCCTGTAAGCCGAGTCTTTATTTTATAGTCAGATCACACAAAGCAAAACCAGGGCAAGATGTTTACAATGTTCTTACGAGTTTCAAATCTGCTTCTTTTCTGTTGTTGCCATCTCTGAACTCTATCAAGCTTTGTTTAGTCAGCACTTGCTGCACCTCCCACAGCCCCCATCCCTTAGCTACCTAGGACTGCAGAGTCGGACTACAAGGTCAAGATTACAATCATAGCCTTTTGGCTATCATTTTGCTGGGAGGGCTTTGCCCTCCAAGCTGGGACTTGTATGTGGCTTTGCCACGAGTCAGTCCGAGGCTTGATCCTGTCTGAACACTGTAGCTACTCTCCACAAGTCCCCACATACTAACTGCTTTCATAACACCTCACCACCTTTCTTTTTTTTTTTTTTTTTTTGCATCGCCCAAACACCCCCAACTGGCCTTTGTTTAAGAAAGGTGGTGATAGAGCATTGGCCTGTGTATCACCACCTTTCTTAAACAATGTGCACATGGAGTGTAGAGAAACCAAGGTTTTACATTTCCTAAAAGATCACCAATTGCTTTTGAGCTTGTTATTGAGACAAATAAAATGCATTTTTTTAATGAGAAAAAAAATGAGAGGAAGAAATCACATAAAAGAATAAGTAGCAACTCAAAAATTATTGTCCTGGTTTATTTCATGTTGCAGCTACACAAGCCTTTCCTTTTTGTGCATCCATCAATAAGATATCTGTTGTGCTTTTGTATAAAGAACAAAGATGCTTTTACCAATTCTCAAAAGTCTGTAGGACAAACCATTCATGCTGTCAAACCCTCTAAAACCTTTTCAACAAATAATGAAATCCATCAGTGACAAATGTCAACATACTAATTTGTTAAATGCAAAACAAAAGCAACATTCAGAAGAGGCGCTTCATTTCATGTTATATCAGCACTCCAATTTGTACCAAGTTTATGGCAACCCACAGATCATGCAATATTAAACAGGACTGCATTATAATGGCTAAAACTGGAACAATAAACTCCCCTCAGCTAGAATACTAATGGTGTAGCTGAGGGCGTGCTAAGATTCTAGTGCATTCAACTCCTTCCAACTACTAGAAATTCTATGACAATACCTATCTCAAATCAAAAGTGGTAGTATAGCCCAGATGGATGCATTTCAGGTGGATAATAAAAGACACCTGAAAAATAAAACTGAAGTTTTAGAGAAGGCCTTAGAACTCACTTAGTCCCTCACATAAGATCAAATGCAAGTACTATGACATTCTTAAGGTATTAAATATACAATGAGAGGATCTTGCTAATTTTTATTACTGATCAAGATAAAAAGGATATTTAACCAAGCCTGTCACATTCCATGATATGGAAGACTTAAAAAGAGAGAGAGAGAGAGAGAGAGAGAGAGAGAGAGAGAGAGAGAGAGAGGCCTAAAAACACAAGAGCGGGGGTGATGCTGAGGCACTGTGTGAGTGAGAGCCTCTGAATCAGGTTTCCCTGTTATTTTTTAAAATATATTTTTATTGATTTTAGAGTGAGAGGAAAGGTGAGAGAAGGAGGAGAGGGAGAGGGAGAAGAAAAAAGGGAAGAGAAAAGGAGAGAGAGAGAGAGAGAGAGAGAGAGAGAGAGAGAGAGAGAGAGAGATGTGACTCCACTAGGGACTGAAACTGTAACCCAGGCATGTGCCCTCACTGGGAATTGAATTTGTGAACTTCTGGTGCATGGGACAACCAACTGAGCCACACTGGCCAGGGCTCCCTGTTGTTGTTATTATTATTATTACTAGAGGCCCGGTGTACGAAATTTGTGCACTGGTGGAGAGGGGGTCCCTCAGCCTAGCCTGCCCCTTCTCACAGTCTGGGAGCCCTCAGGGGGGATATCTTACTGACATCTCCCTCTGCCAGAGGCGACTGGCTGACCAGGGAAAGGCACCACCCCATCACCCCCTCGCTGCTGCTGCCTCTGGCCTCCCTCTACAGGAGGCGACCCTGCACTCAGGGGAAGGTGATGCCTCCATCATGCCTCTGCTGCTGCTGCTACTGCCAGCCCTGAGGCTGCCAGAACCTCGGCCTTCACAGCCACTGTGCTTGCCTGAGCCCTGGACAAATGGCCACCATCAGCAGCTTGCCTGAGCCCAGGCAAGCAGCAGCTGCCATCGTGTCCCCAATGCTGCAAGTCCCAGTCCACCTGAGCCTGCTGTGCATGCAGCCTGCTGATGGGTCATTACTGTGATGGTGTCCTGACCAATTTGCATATTACCCTATTATTAGATTATTATTTTTTTAAAAAACAAAACAGCTTCAAATGACGCCCAGTGTCCTGGAAGACTTGTAGGCAGACATACTTGAGTTCCTGGCTCAACCGCATGATGCTGTGTGACTTCAGGCCACGTCCTTTCCCTCTCTGGGCCTGACTTTCCCATCTCTGAAATGAACCCACAACCACTTTCAGAGAAGCTGCAAAGGTTTGCAGTGCTATACATGTCTTTGATACATAGATGTCTTGGGCAGACTCTCCTCAGATCATTTGATTTCACCTCCTTTACTTCCAGAAAGATTCATTGAGTTGGGCTTGTGGGCAGCTCAACTGAAAAGCATTAAAGAACGCCATTTCAGACAATAAGGAGAAATTGAGTAGTTATAGTGTGCAGTCAAATGTCACCAAATAGCCATCAACTGGCAATCACAAGTGTTGTAGGGATACTTTAAAAAGTGTATCTCGTTTGGATTTCTCTGTTTCTCCAACTAATTCAATGACCATAGGAGAGGGTGAGATAGATACCTTCTGAGTACACTGAGTACACCCTTACACCCATCCACCACCATCTCCCCTGCATGGGGCCACGGGCCCGCTGCCCCTCTTTAAAACTGAAGGAAACAAGCAGAGCTATTTCAAAGAACCTGAAGTACAAAGGTTATCACAAAAAGACAAAAAATGAGTTTCCAACTTTCTTTTTTTAACTGGCTGGCATGCGCGTGTGAACACACACACATTTCAATAGAAGAAAATAATAGAAAACAGAGGGCTTGAAAGGGTAACTGATATGCGGCTAAACAGGTAGACAACTACATCACTGTAGAAGACATCACACAAATCACACCACTGACATCTAGGCTAAGTTCACTTGGACAATTGCCACCTGTCTGTCTCAAATGCCACTCCTTGTAATTTTTTTTTGAAAAATTGCACTCCTCTGCTCTTAGTCCTATGGAGGGAGACATTAAACAGATGCTGTGTTTTACCTTCACAGTAACCTGTGTTTTAATAACTGACCCCACTCACTCTACCACCACTATGGATCCGGTGGTAGTAAGATTCACTATTTTATTTTCTCACCTTCTGAACATTGTTCATGTTGAACCTACTAACCTTTCCTCATCCCTGTATATAACATATACGTATGTCTATGAAAGAAATATTAAATGACACATTACTAGAAACTAAAACGTGTTTGTTTTTTTTTCTATCTCAAATACATAGTCAATTAGTAGCACTCACAAGTCAGTTCTAAGTTCTTGATACTCAAAGTGTGGTCTGGGAACAGGCCCATTGGCACCCCAGGGGAGCTTATTAGAAATGAAGAATCTTGGCCTCATCTCAGGATTGCCAACTTAGAATCTGCATTTTAATAAGATCTCCATTTGACTCATATGCATCTTAAAGTTTTAGAAGCACTTTTCTAAGTAAAAGTATATGTATTTTAAGTAAAAGTGGTTGAAGAAGCTAGATGTTGTTTTGTTTGTTTTTCCTCTGGTGGACAGCAAAAGGTGTGTGGGGCACTGAGTAGCAGGGGCAGTTCCTAGAACTCACAAAGGTTAATCCCAAAGGTTAACCCTAAATTCCACATTTATCACCTATCAGATGAACGCCAACCATATGTGGAATACTGTGCCAGGTGGAGGGGGTTAAGGATGAATAAATACAGGGCCTGTCCTCCCGTTTAAAACACTCATATTTCCTCCACATAATAAAAGCCATACATGACAATACCATACTCAATGGTGAAAAGCTGAAAACTTTTCCTCTAAGATCAGGAACAAGGCAAGGATGCCCACTCTCACCACTTCGATTCAAAATAGTATTGGAAGCCCCAGCCAAAGCAATTAGGCAAGAAAAAGAGAAAAAAGACATCTAAACTGAAAAGAAAGAAATAAAACTGTCAATTTTTGTAGATGACATTATATAAACCCCAAGTTTTTATATATTACTAAACTATCACAGGGAGAAATTGGAAAAAAAAATCCATTTACAATTACATCATAAAGAATAAAATACCTAAGAATAAATTTAACCAATGAAATGAATGATACATGTACCCTGAAAACTATAAGACATTCTTAAAAGAAATTGAATTAGCACAAATAAATGAAAATATATTCTGTGCTCATGGACTGAAAGAATTAATATTGTTAAAAAGTCCACACTACCCAAAGCAATTTACAGGTGCAGTGTAATCCCTCCTAAAATTTCTTTTTAAAAATTTTATTTATATTTTATTGATTTTTTACAGAGAAAGAGAGAGAATTAGAAACAAATAGCATTTTTTCACAGAAATAAAATGAACAATCCTAAAATTTGTGAGCCACAAAAGACTGAATAGCTGAAGCAATCTTGAAAAAGAAGAACATAGCTTGAAGCATTATACTTCCTGATTTCAAATTATATTACAAAGTGATAAAAATCAAAACAGAATGGTATTGGCATTAAAACTGACAGATAGATCAATGGAACCGAATAGAGAGCCTAGAAATAAAACCAGGCATATATGGTTGATTAATTAATTTATTTTTAAAAAATATATTTTATTGACTTTTTACAGAGAGGAAGGGAGAGAGATAGAGAGTTAGAAACATCAATGAGAGAGAAACATTGATCAGCTGCCTCCTGCACACCACCCACTGGGGATGTGCCCGCAACCAATTTACCTGCCCTTGACTGGAATCGAACCCGGGACCTCTTAGCCAGAGGCCAACACTATCAACTGAGCCAAACCAGTTTTGGCTGGTTGATTAATTTATGACCAAAGAGGAAAGAATATACAATGACGAAATGGTAATTCTTCCATAAGTGGTGCTGGGAAAACTGCAAAGCCACATGGAAAAGAATGGTTTTGGACCAGTATCTTACATGGTACACAAAAATTAACTCAAAATGGATTAAAGACTTGAGTGTAAGACCTGAAACCATAAAAATCCTATAAGAAAATGTAGGTGGTAAGCTCCTTGACACCAGTTTTGATTTTTAAAAATTTGATATGAAAAAAACATAGATAACAAAAGAAAAAATAACCAAGTAGAACTATGTCAACCTAAAGAGCTTCTGCACAGCAAAGGAATTCAACAAAATGAAAAGATAACCTACCAAATGGGAGAAGATATTTGCAAATCATAGATCTGATAAGGGATTTACAATTCAATAGCAAAAAAAAGTGAATAAAAATAGAGAATCTGAACAGACATTTTCTCAAAGAAGATATACAGATGGCCAATAGATAAATGAAAGGTGTTCAACATCACCAATTACCAGGGAAATTCAGATCAAAACCACAATGGTTAGAATCATTAGCTTAATTATAAAACCAGATAAAAACACTACAAAGAAAGAGAATCACAGGCCAATATCCCTGATGAACATAGATGCTGAAATCCTCAACAAAATATTAACAAATCAGATCCAGCAATCCATTAAAAAGTTGATACACCATTACTAAGTGGAAGTTATTCCTGGATGCAAGGATGGCATGATATTTTCAAATCAATAAATGTAATACATCACATAAATAAATTGGAGGACAAAAATCATGTAATCATATCAATTGATGCAGAAAAAGCATTTGACAAAATAAATCCCAACACCCTTTTTTTGAAAAAAACTCTCAGCAAAAACACTCTCAGGTATGAATAGAGGGATCATACCACAACATAATAAAGGCCATACATGACAAACCTACAGCAAGCATCATACTCAATAGGCAAAAACTAAAATCATTTCCCATAAGAACCGGAACAAGGCAGGGATGTCTGCTGTCACCACTATTATTTAATACTAGGGGCCTGGTGCATGAATGGGTTCCCTTGGGGTGGCCTGTGGAGATCAGGCACTAGCTTGTGCCCCCAGCCTCGCAGCCCCAGCTCACACCTCTAGCCTCACGTCCCCGTAGCCCCGAATGGCACCTGCCTTGGCCTGGTGCTGCCCCCTCACCTGCTCCACCATCCCACCACAGTGCTGCTCTCGTTAGGGCCCATCGGGGCTAGCAGTGCCTCCACTGCTGCCCGCGGCCAGTGCCGCAGTGCCGATGCCCGCCATGCGCATGTCATAGTGAGTGGTCCAACACTCAGTCTCCCAGTCGAACTCCTGGTCAAACGACTGCCCAAGGGGACAATTTGCTATTATTATATGGGACTAGTGTCCTGGTGCACAAATTCATGCACATTGAAAGGAAATTAAATAGAAGAAATGTTTTAATATTGTTATTCCCCTTTCTCTATAATAGAAGTGTCAACCAAATTCACAATTGACAATGACAGATTGAAACACATGTGCAATTGGCACCAGTGAGAGCTTTATATATATAAATATATATACTTGCTTAATTAAACCTGCTTTCTGATTTAGCTAAACTTTTTTCAGCCCAGTGAAACACCCCAACTTCTCTTTCAGGTAACTAGTTAGCAACACAGCAGTAAATATCAGCATAAAAGATTATTATTGGAAGAGGAAGCCGGGCATTGCTATGTGACGTTATTACCTGGTTGGTAGGGCACTTAGCACATTAGCCTTTTATATATGTAGATAATACTGGAAGTCCTAGCTACAGCAAGCTGACAAGAAAAAATAAAAGGCGGCCATCAAGAGGAAAATGGCGGAAGAACAGGTAGGCAGGTTCTGAGCCTGGTCCCGAACAGGAAGGAGAGAGCAGCCGAGGGTCGCACTGGGAGTGCTTGTCAGCAAGCCAAGAGAAAGGTGAACACCCGGGGAAACTGGGGGTCGGCTGATCAGGGTGCCCCTGACAGTTAAGCACCCACAGCTGGGTCCCTTCCCAGAGCTACTTAGGGGCGGGGATGCAGAAATCTCGCCAACTTGATGGGAAGAGGTTTGTGTCAGAGGCCAGAATATCCATAGCCACAACGACCACCACCAAGCAGCTGTGAGCCCCAGAACACTGATCATAGTCAGCACGAACACTTGGACTGAGAGGAGCTCTCCACCCGAAGGTGAAAAGGTCAGATTTCCTGGAAATCCGGTGCCACAGAGGCTGGAGGACTGGGCCTGGGTTTACAAGAAACCCCAGGGTTTTGGGCTGGAGGCGCCCCTAACTGTGGACAGGGATCCTAAGTGGGGGAATATCTAAGGAGCAGCACGTTTGGATCCGACTCCGAGGCATATCCAGAGAGTGACAGGTGAGAGCAGTCGGCTTGATCCTGCCCCATCCCCACCCCTCCATAGATCAGGGACACAGAGAGGGGGAAAAAGCTAGAAAGGCTTCAGAGCCCTGGAAGTCAACCCAGAAACACTGCCACCCAGAGGCTAAAGTACATATGGACTCTAGAACTGCTTAAAAATCAGGACCTGATTACAACATGGAAGAAACACATGGAACTGCAATTACCGCCCAGACTGGGAACTGGTGAGCTAGACAAAACAACAGAGGAAGTGAATGACCTTCATTACTGTAAATTTTATTTAATTTTTTATTTTGATTTTCTAATTGTTTAATTTTTTTGTTCTGGTTTTGTTTTTTATTTACATTAGTTGCAAAGTTCACTCAAGAAGTTATTTTTTTCATCTTCCCTCACTTGATTTTACCTTTTTAATTAATTTATTTTTATATGTAATCAATATTATTACTACTACTATTTTACCTTTTTTATCTTATTTTCTTTTGTTTATTTTTATTATTATCTTTTAAGTGCCATATTATATACCTTTTTTCTCCCCCCCCCCTTCGGGATTATTATTCGAATAACAGACTATTTATACCTTTCCTTTCCAACGCTCTATTCTAACTCAACCCTACCTTTATGACATCACTCTCTTCCTAACCCTTTCCCTTTGGTGTCCTGCTTATCTTAACCCTTTACTGCTCTAGATTTTCCCTATTTTTTCTATTTACCCCCTCCTAAAATTTCACCCTACCTGTGGATATCTAACTCCCAACCCCCTACTCCAAGCCTATTCACACCTACCTTGTCGCTGTCCTAAAAAAAAAATCCTTCTCTCTACCCCTTTGTAGTTGTATGTTGAATGCTAACTATATCAAAGTTTTATGCTTTTTTGTAAGATTGGTTTGCTTATTATTTTTATTTGATTGTATGATTTTGTTAGCTGGGTTCTAGTCACCTTTATTGGAGGATATTAATATTGCAAACACATTTCTGTTCAGTGCCTTGTGTGTTGTGCCTGGTTGTGTTGTATTTTGTACCTTTAAATCTAAGCAGGAGAGAGAGAGAGAGAGAGAGAGAGAGAGAGAGAGAGAGAGAGAGAGAGAACTACATAACCAGACATCCTAAAAAGAGATATCATGGGGGGGGGAGGGGGGAAGAAACAACCCACCTATGAAAGAAAATCAGGCATCACCAGAAAAGGAAGTAAACGAGTTAGAGGCAAGCAACCTACCAGAGCAAGAATTCAGAGTAATGATCATGAGATGGCTAAAAAGAATGGAAGACAAATTTGACAATATGAGTAAGACCCAAGAGGAAATGAAGAAGAACCAACAGGATCTGAAGAAGAACCAAGAGAAAATGATGGTGAACCAAGAAGAAATGAAAAATGACATAGCTACTATGAAGAACTCAATAGAAAGCATCAAGAGTAGATTAGAAGAAGCAGAGGACCGCATCAGTGAGCTAAAAGACAAGATGGAAAAAAATAGAATCAACATCATCAAAATGTCCATACTTCCCAAAGCAATTTATAAGTTCAATGCACTCCCTATTAAAATACCAATGACATACTTCACAGCCCTAGAAAGAACTCTCCAAAAGTTCATTTGGAACAATAAAAGACCCGGAATAGCCTCAGCAATCTTGAGAAAGAAGAGTAAAGTAGGAAGGATCTCAATACCAGATTTCAAGCTGTATTACAAAGCCACTGTTCTCAAAACAGCCTGGTACTGGTACAAGAACAGACATATAGACCAATGGAATAGATTAGAGAATCCAGATATCAACCCAAATCAATTTGCTCAATTAATATTTGACAAAGGAGGCACGAGCATACAATGGAATCAAGACAGTATCTTCAGTAAATGGTGTTGGGAAAATTGGACAGATACATGCAAAAGAATGAAACTAGATCACCAACTTACACCATACACAAAAATAAACTCAAAATGGATACATGACTTAAACATAAGACGGGAAACCATAAAAATACTAGAGTCATCCACAGGCAGCAAAATCTCAGACATATGCCTAAAGAACTTCTTCACTGATACTACCCCTAGGGCAATGGAAGCTAAAGAGAAAATGAACAAATGGGACTACATCAAAATAAAAAGCTTTTTTACAGCAAAATAAACCATCAACAAAACAACAAGATGTCCCAAGGTATGGGAGAACATATTTGCAAAAGATATCACTGATAAAGTTTTAATCTCCAACATCTACAGACAACTTATACAACTCAATAAAAGGAAAATAAATGAGCCAATTAAAAAATGGGAAATGGACCTAAATAAAATCCTCTCAAAAGAAGATAGAAGGAAGGCCAAGAGGCACATGAAAACATGCTCAAAGTCACTAATCATCCCAGAGATGCAAATCAAAACAACAATGCGGTACCATCTCACACCTGTCAGAATGGCCAACATCAAGAAAACAACAAACGACAAATGTTGGCGAGGTTGCGGAACCCTCGTGCACTGCTGGTGGGATTGCAGGTTGGTGCAACCACTGTGGAGAATAGTCTGGAGCTTCCTCAATAAACTGAAAATGGAACTCCCATTTGACCCAGTAATCCTACTACTAGGACTATACCCCAAGAAACTAGAAACACCAATCAGAAAGGATATATGCACCCCTATGTTCATAGCAGCACAATTTATAATAGCTAGGATTTGGAAACAGCCTAGGTGCCCGTCAGCAGATGAATGGATCAGAAAACTATGGTACATCTACACAATGGAATACTATGCTGCCATAAAAAGGAAGGAATTCTCATCATTTGCAGTAACCTGGATGGAATTGGAGAGCATCATGCTGAGTGAAATAAGCCAGTCAATGAAAGAGAAACACCACATGACTTCACTCATTTATGGATATTAAAGAACATTATAAACTAATGAACAGAAAGATAGATATAGAGACAGTAAAACAACAAGCAGACAGTCAAATGACAGCAGGGGGGGGGTGTATGGAGATCTGGGGGAGATAAGAGATCAACTGAAGGACTGGTATGCATGTATATAAGTGCTACCAATGGACACAAAACTCTGGGGAGGGAGGGCATGTATGGGGGGGGGGCAATGGTAAGCTATGTACACATATAATACCTTAATAAATTTTAAAAAATCAAAAAATCAAAAATAAATAAATTTAAAAAAGAAAAAGAAAAGGCATCTGAATTAGGAAAGAGAAAGTAAAACTGTCATTATTCCAAGATGACATGATATTGTACATAGAAAACCCAAAAAACTACTAGGTTTAATAAATGAATTTAGCAATGTATCAGGATACAAAATTAACACCCAGAAATCAATGGCGCTGAAACCGGTTTGGCTCAGTGGATAGAGCGTCGGCCTGCGGACTGAAAGGTCCCGGGTTTGATTCTGGTCAAGGGCATGTACCTTGGTTGCAGACACATCCCCGGTAGGGGGTGTCCAAGAGGCAGCTGGTCAATATTTCTCTCTCATTGACATTTCTAGCTCTCTCTCTCTCTTCCTCCCTGTAAAATATCAATAAATATATTTTTAAAAGAAATCAATGGCATTTTTATACACCAATAATGAACTCTCAGAAAGATAAACTAAAAAAAACAATTTTATTTACCATTGCAACAAAAAATTAAGATGCTTAGGAATAAACGTGACCAAGGAAGTAAAAGACCTGTACTCAGAAAACTATAGAACTTTGAAAAAAAGAGATAGAGGAAGATATAAACAAATGGAAGAAAATATCATGTTCATGGTTTGGTAAAATCAACATCATTAAAATGTCCATACTGCATAAAACAATATATAGATTCATTGCAATCCTTATTAAAATATCAATGGCATATTTCACAGACCTAGAACAAACATTCCAAAATTTATATGGAACAAAAAAAGATCCAGAATATCCACAGCAATTTTGAGAAAGAAGAACAAAGTTGGAGGAATCACATATCAAGTTATAATATAAATTCATTGCACTCATAATAGTGTGGCACTGACACAAGAACAGGCACAAAGGAACAGAACAAAGACCCCAGAAATCAACCCAAGCCATTATGCTCAATTAATATTTAACAAAGGAGGCAAGAGCACACAGTGGAGTAAAGATAGTCTGTTCAATAAAAGATGCTGGGAAAAATGGAAAGTTGATGCAAAAAAAGAAAGAAAGAAAGAAAGAAAGAAAGAAAGAGAGAGAGAGAGAGAGAGAGAGAGAGAGAGAGAGAGAGAGAGAGAGAGAAAGAAAGAAAGGAAGGAAGAAAGAAAGAAAGAAAGAAAGAAAGAAAGAAAGAAAGAAAGAAAGAGGAAGGGAGGGAGGGAGGGAGGGAGGGAGGGAGGGAGGGAGGGAGGGAGGAAGGAAGGAAGGAAGGAAGGAAGGAAGGAAGGAAGGAAGGAAGGAAGGAAGGAAGGAAACTAGACCACCAACTTACACCATACACAAGAATAAATTCAAAATGGATAAAAGACCTAAATGTAAGTCGTGAAGCCATAAAAATTTTAGAAGAAACAATAGGCAGCAAAATCTCAGACATCTCTCATAGCATTGTTTACCAATACATCTTCTAGAGTGAAGGAAACTAAGGAGAAAATAAATAAGACTACATCAATATAAAAAGCTTCTGATAGTGAAAGAAACCATTAACAAAGTGAAAAGAGTCCTCTGTGTGGGAGAACACATTTGCCAATGATACATCCAATAAGGGGTTAATTTCCAAAATATGTAAGAAACTCATACAACTTAACAAAAGGAAGACAAACAACCCAATTTAAAAACTAGGCAAAGGACCTAAATAGACACTTCTCCAAAGTGGACATACAGATGGCCAAGAGACATACGAAAAAATGCTCAAAGTCACTAATCACCCAAGAGATGCAAATTCAAACAACAACGTGGTACCATCTCACACCTTTCAGAATGGCTGCCATCAACAAATCAACAAATGACAAGAGTTGGCAAGTATGTGGAGAAAAGGGAACCCTGGTGCACTGCTGGTGGGAATGCAGACTGGTGCAGCCACTGTAGAGAACAGTATAGAGTTTCCTCAAAAAAACTAAAAATTGAACTACCATTTGACCTAGTGGTCCTATTTCTAGGAATATATCTTAAGAAACCAGAAATACCAATCAGAAAGGACATAAGCACCATTCAAATTACAATAGCTAAGATTTGGAAACAGCCCAAGTGCCCATCAGCAAATGAGTGGATAAAAAAGCTGTGGGACATTTAAACAATGGAATACTATGTGGCAGTAAAAAAGAAGGAACTATTACCATTTGCAACAGCATGGATGGGCTGGGAGAGTATTATGCTACGCGAAATTAGCTAGTCAAAGCAAGGCAAGTATCACGTGATCTCACTCATATGTGGAATCTAATAAACAAAATAAATTGATGAACAAAGTAGATCTAGAGACATAGAACTATGAACAGACTGATTAATTTCAGAGGGATGGTGGGAGTGTGTGTGTGTGTGTGTGTGGAGAGATTAATGGGAAACTTATATGCATAGCCCATAGACAAAGATAATAGTATGGCAAAGGCTTGGCAGGGGTGGGTGTGGGGAGTAAAGGATCAATGGAGAGGGGGGAACAAAAAAAGCCAAAGTGGACATCTGAAATACTGTCAACAATAATGATAAATTAACCCGAAACCGGTTTGCCTCAGTGGATAGAGCGTTGGCCTGCGGACTGAAAGGTTCGATTCCGGTCAAGGGCATGTACCTTGGTTGCAGGCACATCCCCAGTGGGGGGTGTGCAAGAGTCAGCTGGTCGATGTTTCTCTCTCATTGACATTTCTAACTCTATCCCTCTCAACTCCTCTCTGTAAAATCAATAAAGTATATTTAAAAAAAAATAACGATAAATTAAATTAAAAGAAAAGAAAATAATAAGAAAGAAAAAAGAGTGTTGACTAAGATGTGAAGGGAATCCTTAAGCACTGTTGAAGGAAATGTAAATTTGTGCAACCACTATAGAAAACTGTTTGAAGGTTCCTTAAAAAATTAATATAGAACTACCCTATGTTAGAGCAGTTCCACTCCTGGATATTTATCTGAAGATAAATAAAAAAGATATTTGTACCCCATGTTCATTGCAGCATTATTTACAATATCCAAGACATGGAACAAATTCCAGTATTTATCCACGGATGAAAGGATAAAGAAAAGATAGCATACATACAAGACGGAATATTATTTAGCCATAAAATGAAGGGAATGCCAATTGTGACAGCACAGGTGGGCCTTGAGGGCATTCTGCTAAGAGAAATAGGTTAGACAGAGAAAGAGGAATACTGTACGATGATCAGTTTTATGTGGAAGGAAAAAAGCATACCTCACAGATACAGAGAACAGATAGGCGGGGAGGAGGAGTGTAGGCAAAATAGATGAAAGTGGTCAGAAGGCACAAACTTCCAATTATAATATCCATAAGTCCAGGGGATGAGGTGTATGCAGTGGTGAGTATAGCTGTTAAAACAGTATTGAATGTTTGAAAGTTGCTGTGAGAGTATATCTTAAAAGTTCTTATCACAGGAAAATAATGTGTAACTGTGTGGTGACAGATGTTAAGTAGACTCATGGTGAATTAGCATCTGACACCCAAATGGTAACTACCTTCTGACACCAGGAAATACTGGAGAGAGGGAGAAGGAGAGGAAGACGGGAAGGGGGAGGGAGAAAAGTGGGCTAATCCAAGCACGGAGCTATTGAAGAAAAGATACTCCAGTGAGGGCTAAAAAATGGGGCACCAGGAAAGTGAGTCAGATATATCCCCACTGGGAAGCTTCGTGATTTTGCTTAAAGGCCGTCCTTGGAATCACAGCTATATCCAGAATCCAAGAACAAGTAGAAAACAGGCTAAAGCCAAATATAGATGACATCTGGATTCTCTCTCCTCATCTAGGGGGAACCTGAAAGCTGACTAAGATATAGATATGCTGAGAAAAAATGTTTAAAAGAATTATTCGTACTGGCTACTATTCCAGAGGAAATGGTTTGTTCCCATGACACCTTCTACCTACAGACCATCAAACCCTCTCCTTGAGGTGTGGGCAGGGGCAGGGAGACATGGGGAAACGCGACGACAGTGCGACAGGGAAGCGCTGCGAGACCTGAGAGGCTCAGGAATGGGAGAAAAGGCAGCTCTGCACTCACCTCCAGTTGGGGTGAAGAGCCACCAGCTCTTTACCAGCACCTGTGGCTAATATTGCTTAGGTCCTTGAAAGTGTGGTTTGAAGAATAGTTACATTATAGCTGACACTGTGGTCATCACAACCAATTTGGTGACATTTAGAGTTTACACATTAGAATATTCATAAATCACAGAATTCAGTTAGATGGGTCTTTTCATACCACCTTTGACCCAATAGTTTCATTTTTACAAAGGTGAGCACCAAGGCTCAGAAAGGTGAGGGATTTGCTAAAGTCCCACAGCAAGCACACTGGTGGTGGCCAATAGTATACCCTGACTCCCCGTGCTCTTCATGTTATAACAGAGGTTCCTAACCTGGGTTCTCCTGATGTCCCCTAGTCCTCAAAGTCCAAGGGAACCCATGAACTATGCTCAGTATTTTATTTTTTAAATATATTTTATTGATCTTTTAGAGCAGTGTTTCCCAAAGTGTGATACGTGTACCCCCAGGGGTACGGGAAGAGTTTGGTGGGGATATGCACTGCACCGTGCTTAGCTGCACCTAATCCTACGTTCTCATGAGTCAAGTCAAGACAGTCTTGTGAGGTGTGAGATGGTCCAGTGTGCAAATAAATGTTATTTATAATATAACTTTTATTTATATTTTATTATGAATAATTTTATTTTTCGTTTATTATTATTTTGTGTATGTACCAAAAAAAGAAAAAATGAATATATTTTGATTGTTATTAAAATACATCCTTTTTTTTTTGATGAGGGGTACTCAGCGTGACGAAATTATAAAAGGGGTACACATATGTCAAAAGTTTGGGAAACACTGTTTTAGAGAGGAAGGGAGAGGGATAGAGAGTTAGAAACATTGATGAGAGAGAAACATTAATCAGCTGCCTCCTGCACTGGGGATGTGCCCGCAACCAAGGTACATGCCCTTGACTGGAATCGAACCCGGGACCCCTTAGCCAGAGGCCAACGCTCTATCCACTGAGACAAACCGACCAGGGCGATGCTCAGTATTTAAAATATATATATTTTTTATTTCAGAGTGAGGAAGGGAGAGGGAGAGAGTGAAATATCAATGATGAGAGAGAATCATCTATCGGCTGCCTCCTGCACACCCCCTACTGGGGACCAAATCCATACTCTGGGCATGTGCCCTGACTGGGAATTGAACCGACATCTCCTGCTTCACGAGTCGACCCTCAGCCACTGAGCCAAACTGGCCAGGCTGTGCTCGGAATTTTTAAAAGTTCAACAGAATCTATGATTTACTGGAAAAGAGGCAACACAGATTAAAGCAGCAAGTTTCTGCCTTTGGTTAAATTGACTAACTCAGTGTGTTCATTCTAATTAGAGAGACAGTAATTTGGCATGTAACCAATGTAAGTTTTTAAAATAAGCAATGCTTCTTGAAAAGGTTGTCTATACTTTGTTCTTATATTTAGTGTTTTTTTAAAATTTTTTTAACAATTAACAAGGTAACATGTACACAGGGGAAAAATTAGCACATGAAGAGAAAACTCATCAGTCCTCTATGTCAAGTTTTTCTTCTCCATGGTAACTACAGTCAAAAGCTTACTATGACTCTTTTCAGAAAACATTGTCAGCTGTACAGGACATCCGCAGGTGTGGCGGACACTGCACCTTGTTTCTTAAGTTGCTACTATCTGAGACTTCTCCCACACCTTCTTCCACCTCATCCCCCTGAAGGCGCAGGGAACTCCAAGGAGTGGTGGGCAGGATGCATTGATCCTGGCCCCTACTGACGGACACTTTCGTTTTTACCGAGAATGCTGAAGTGAGCATTCCTACTCCATTCACCCACCTATACCTTGGTGAAATTCCCAGCAGTGTAACAGCTGAGTCAGGAGAATACGATATTTTGTATTTTGCAACTTTGGTAAATTTTGCCAAATTGCCCCCAAAGAAGTTATACCAATTTCTCAATGCAGGTTCATTTGCCCAGTTTTCTTTTGGGTTATATTATATTTTCATTTTGGGAAGGCAGATTTTTAAAAGATATTTGTTAGGACACTTTAAAAATAAGGAACTTAGCTCCTTGTTTGTTATGTGTTTCAAGTATTCCTCCTCTTCCACTTGTTTTATTTCTTTAGATTAAAAAATTTAAATGTAATATAAACATATTTATCACTATTAAACATGGGTTTTATTATCTGACTGGAGAAGATTTCCACATTTTATTTTTGATTTGACAGGTTTCCCACATTTTCAATAAATTTGTTTATATTGGTTTAATACCATGATTTGATTTTTTTTTACATTTAATGATTGATCTGGATTTTTGTGAAAGAAATATGGTTTGTCTCTAAGCTTCCAAATTAATTATCAGTTGTTTCAGTGATATTTATTGATCAACCCATCATTTTCTCACTAATTTGAAATGCCACATCCTAAATGTATTTGAATCTATTTCTGAGTTCTTTTTTGTCACATTTCAAATGCTTAGTTCCTTTCCAGTAACAAACTGATCCAATTAATGTATTTTTGTGACATGTTTGATAGAACTAGAACTCTTTATTAATCTTTTAAAAAATTTTACCATTTATTCTCATACATTTATTTTTTCCAGCTGACCTTTAATGTCCTTTTTAAACTTTTCCAAAAAATTGTATTGATTTTGTATCTTGCAACCTTACTGTATTCGTTGTTTCTAATAGTTTTTTGGTGGAGTCGGTAGGGTTTTTTATAGATAATATCATGCCATCAGCAAATAGTGAGTATTTTGCATCTTAATTCCCAATTTGGATGCCGTGGCTAGGACAACAGTCATGGGAGTGGGCATCCTTGTCTTGGTCTTGAACTTAGACACTCAGCTTTTAACTACTGAGTATGGTATTAGCTGAGGATTTGTCACATACGTCCTTTATTATATTGAGGCACTTTCTATCAGTCCTCCGTTTTGTTGAGTGGTTTTTATCATACTAGCGAATGGATGCTATCTTGTTGGTTGCTTTTTCTGCATCTATTGATATGCTCAGATGATTTTTATCTTTTCTTTTGTTAATATGGTCTATCACATTGATTGATTTGTGGATGCTGAATAGTTTTTTCAATGCTTGGAATGAACCCCACTTGCTCATGATGTACGATTCTTTTAATACATTGTTGTGTTTAGGATTTTTGCATCTATGTTCATCAATAATACTGGCTTGTACTTTTCTATTTTTGTGTGTTGTTCTGCTGGTTTGGTATCATGGTAATGCTGGTCTTGTAAAATGAATTAGGAGGTATTCCTTCCTCCTCGATTTTTGGAGGAGGTTGAGGACAGGTATTAATTCTTCTTTGAATGCTTGGTAGAATTTACCAGTGAAGCCATCTGGTCCTGGTCTTTGATTTTTGGGAATTTTTTTAAATTACTGTTTTAATTTCTTTTGTAATGATCTGTCTATTTAGGTTTTCCAGTTCTTCATGCTTCTGTCAATAGAAAGGTTGTACATTTCTAAGGATTTGTCCATTTCTTCTAGGTTATTTCCCTAAGTTATTGAATCTGGTGGTGTATAGTCTTTCATAATATTCTTGTATAACCCTTTGTATTTCTTGGTATCAGTTGTAACTTCTCCTTTTTCAATTCTAATTTTATTCATCATTATATTTTTCTCCTTAGTGAATCTTGACAGAGGTTTGTCAATTCTGTTAATCTTTACAAAGAATCAACTCTGTTTATTTAATGTTTTCTATTGTCATTTTGTTCTCTATTTCATTTATTTCTGCTCTGAATTTTATCTTTCCTTGAGTTTGATTTCTGCAGACTTTTAATTTTCTTTCTGTGCTGCCAAGTTAGTTTGATTGTACATGGTATCTGATGAATTGTTTCTCCATGTACACATTTGAAGGAGTAAACTCTGTTCTTGTTTATACACTCTTTTGCTCTCAACAATTTAATTGATAGGCAGGGAAATTTCTCTTCACTATGTTTCTTGGGCATCTCAGCTTTCTTTACCAGGTTCTGCTGGAGAGTGTGGGCCGGGGAGGCAGGTTTTGCAGTCTTTGACTCTGCTCCCCTTGGGCGCCTGTGTGGTGTGTGTGTGTTTTTTTTTTTTGTTGTTGTTCTTTTAAAAAAATATATTTTATTGATATTTTACAGAGAGGAAGGGAGAGATATAGAGAGCTAGAAATGTCGATGAGAGAGAAACATCGACCAGCTGCCTCTTGCACACCTCCTACTGGGGATGTGCCCGCAGCCAATGTACATGCCCTTGACCAGAATCGAACCCGGGACCCTTCAGTCCACAGACCGAAGCTCTACCACTGAGCCAAACCGGTTTTGGTGCCTGCGTGGTGTTTTAAGCTTCCCAGCTACCCCTACCCAGCTACTGCAATGGGAGGGGGAAGGGAGGTGCTTTTCCCTAGATGCTGCAGGAGCCCAGTCAGGCTCCAGGCTGTAGCATGAGGGCTGCGGCTGGACCTCTCTGCTACTGCTCTCCCTGCAGCCAACGTGGGAGCAAGCCCTGCCAGCGGTCACCATCCACATCCTCCCCTGGCCCTGCCTTCCCTACTCCTTCCAGTGTGCCCGCCTTCAATGTCCCAATTCATGGACCTTTTGGGAATGCCTCTGTGTTGAGCAGGAGATCTTTGTTGAGTGACTTGTAAGTTTAAGAGAAGAGACAATGAAGTCTTCTCACTCTCCATGATGCTGTCACTTTCACAATGAATTTATAGATTACTTAGGATTTATTTTTTGTAAGAGTTTAATGTAAAATAAGTTATAAATAGAAATATATATATATAAATCTTTCTATCATTTTTCTTCTCTTATGCTCCCCAAGTAAGTTTACTTTTCCATTACATTTATTTCAAGAAATACTTTTTATGCTTTTTCTAAGTGAGAGGATCTTTCACTATAATTTTTAAATGTTTGTAAAGTAGAAAATTAATGACTTTAAAAAAATTATTTTAGAGAGAGAAAGAGAAACATCAATCGATTACCTCCTACACGTGCCCTGACCAGTATCCAGCCCACCACTTTTTGATGTACTGGACAACAATACTCCAACCAACCAAGTCACACTGGGCAGGGTGAAAATTAATTATTTTTAAGTAAACTTATTTTGTAACCATCTGTCTTGTCAAAATCGCTTATTATTTCTACTTTCTTTTCAGTTGTGTATCTTTTGCAAATAATAATTTTGCTTCCTCCTCTTATTTTTTTGCCTTGTAGATTTGTATTGTCTGAAACAGAAATTCGGCAAACTTTCTCTATAAAGGGCAAGGTAGTACTGTATTGTGGGCTCTATCACACACAACCTGTCACAACTACTCAATTCTGCAATGGTAGTACAAAAGCAGCCATCGACAATATGTAAATGACGGGCAATATTGTGTTTTAATAAAACTTTTACAAAAATAGACAGTTGGCTCACAGGTGGTAGTTTACTGACCCTGGTCTAAAATGCAAATTATGTTACATAATGATGGTACGGTGGGTAACTTGTCTTGTTCACTTTAAACAGCATCTCTTGCCTTCTCTTCTTAATCCTAATGCTGTTTTTGATTATAAATACACACATTCATGCTCATAGCTTCAATCATGTTAAAGAGATACTCACCTTGTCCTATTTTCTCTAAAAGTATTTATTAGGAATAATGTTGAATTTTAACTGCCTTTTAAAAAAATTATTGAGCTTTGACATCTTTGACCTCTAAATATAGTAAGTTAACACATTTCTGAAGAGGAAACTAGTCTTATACTTTCGGTATAAAACTCACCCAGTTTTGGCTTATAATGCTTTTGATATGTTCTATATTACAGAATTATTTTTTAAATAATTGATATATGATTTTTACTGATCTCACAAATAAGAGTAGTTTTCAGTATATTATTTTAATTTGCCAGGTTAACATATTAGTGTTTTGCTGGCTTCATGAATATATTTTGAAAGCCTTCCTTTCTATGGAAATATTTTTATGGGTATGACTTGTTTATTCAAATTTTGAGCAAATTCACCTATGAAACCCTCGGTGTTTTTCTAGAAGAAACTCTTTGATAATTTTCTCTATTTCTTCCCTTTATTTAGGTTGTGCAGTAAAGGTTCTTCTGGTACCAATTTTTGGTGATTCATATGTTCTTAGAAAAGTCACTTATTTCATGCAGCTTGTCAAAATTCTTTGCTGAAAAGTTCAAAAAGTACTATTTGTGATTCTTTTAATTTCCTCTACATCTGTTGTTGTTTGTCATTTTTATTTCTAATCTTCTGTATTAGTGAGTTCTTTCCTTTACCCCTTTTAATTAAGTTATCCAATATTATCTTTTTTATTGGTTTGGCAAAAAAAAAAATCAACTTTTGTGTACATTTACCAGTTCTGGTTTTTGTTTTCATGCTTACTAATTAATTCATGTATATTTGATCGTTATTTCTTCTGTGTTCTTTACATTGATTTTATTGTTATTTTCTAACCTCTTGAGAAGTGATATTCGCTATACATTTTTCATCACGAACAATTTTAGTGCCACCCCATAGACTGAGCTATATGGTGTTTTCATTTTTCCCCCCTAGATATTCTGCGGATTAGGTTTAATTTCTTCTTTGAGTGCAAAGGTTCAGAGAAGGTTTTTTTTTTTTTTGGAGGGGGGATATATTACTCCTCCTTTATTTTATTTATTTCCTAATTTTATTATTTTATTGTACTGAAGTCAGATAATTTTTTTTCTACTTTTGAGGAACTCATTTAAATGTTTAGTAAGTCCTCAGATATTATTAATCTCTATAAATGTTCTAAGAACTATGAATATTTTTTAAAGCAGACACACTTTATATTTTCTTTCTGAGAACACTGCAAAGTTGTTTCTGAATAAACTCTGTGGACTGTACCAATGTCAATTTCCTGGTCTGCTAACATTGGGGGAGGGTGGGTTATTGGTGTAGGAGACCTCCCGGTACATTTCTTTGCAAATTCCTAAAATTTTAAATACACACATATACACACACATGCATGGTCTCAATTTATTCTGTGATGGATTAGTGTTTTTTATCACTATGGTCAAAGATGTTTAAAGTTTATTTTATGAAGAAGGGAATAAAATTTTAATCACCTCAGCTGTTATGAATAGATTTTCCTGCTCATTTTCATTTTCCCTCCTTTTCTTGTCATTAAATTAGTTATGTGCTACTGTAATTAAAATAGTCCTCCTTTGATATAATATTAGAAAAAAGGTGAGGGTGGTGAATAGGTTATTTTCAATAGTTAGTCAAACAACGGCCTTATAATATAAAAAACTTGCAGTATGGCCATTCCATTTCCAATAAAACCCCACTGCTCACTGCCTGAAAAGAGACACTTCATATGTATACTGGATTGATTTCTCTATGGGCTTAATTTAGGTAAACTTGCACAGCCCTACCTTCTCTCTGAAGTTCAAGAAAAGAGCCCCGCTTACTTTCGCTACTTCAGGTAACACTGCCTGTGCATGGGTCCAACCAAGTGTGCTTGTCCTTGGGCAACAACAGACTGAACAACCTCACTGATTTGGTAATCCAAGGTAGCTTCCATCAGAAACTCATAAAAGTGCAATAGCAGTAAGACCTGGCGCCTGTCCTCCTGTCACTCAATCTAGTGGAGACTGCTTGATATGTTTAGCATGTGAGTTTACAATGTTTCATTTGATCTTCAGTACAACTGATTAAAGAAATATAAGTCTCCATTGGAGGCAACGGAAGTAAGTCTTAGAAAGATCAAAGCCTTGCATCCCTCCTCTTCCCCCCACAAAAAAAGTCTTGCCCAAATAAAGTGCCAGGATTCAACACCAGTCCAATGCTTATTCCTCTACATCATGGAACCTCATGTTGTGTGAATTTAGCTTACATGAATTAAACAAAACCCACTCATAATAAAAAAAAAAAAAACAGACTGATAGCCCTAACGGGTTTGGCTCAGTGGATAGAGCGTTGGCCTGCGGACAGAAGGATCCCAGGTTCGATTCCAGTCAAGGGCATGCACCTTGGTTGCTGGCACGTCCCCAGTAGAGGGTGTGCAGGAGGCAGCTGATGGATGTTTCTAACTCTCTATCCCTTTTCCTTCCTCTCTGTAAAAAAAAAAAAAAAATCAATCAATAAAACATATTTAAAAAAAACCCACAAAAAACAAACTGATAATTTATTTTACCATAAGATAATACTTGCATGTATATTTCATCACTGACTATACATTAATCTAATTAATCTAATATTACATATTCATATTATATGAAGATTTATATCAATATATATATTTTGTGGGTGCATCAAGGAATTTTGAAGATAATTGCAACTATTGGGATTTCAACCTTATGAACATAATTTAAAATGTTGCATATACCCTGTGTAAAACTGACTCCACTGTCCCACAACACATCAACAATAATAAGGAATGAAGAACAATCCCACTGTGGGATTTTCCTAAGAGAATCTTGTATATCATCTTCTTATTTTTCTTAATTCTAAAGGTAATACATTAATTAATTTATAGAAAAGTTTACAAGAAAAAAAAGCAACATTAGCCCACTTCTATTCTAGATTTTTAAAATCCTCACCTGAGGATATGTTTATTAATTTTTTAGAGAGAGAGAGGAAGGAAAAAGGAGCAGGAGAAGGAGAGGAAGGAGAAAGGGAGAAGAGAGAAGGGAGGAGAGAAGAGAGAGAAGAGAGAGAAGAGAGAGAGAGAGAGAGAGAGAGAGAGAGAGAGAGAGAGAGAGATTGATCAGTTGCCTCCCATACTTCCCAGGCTGGGGATTGAACCAGGGCACCCAGGTATGTGCCCTGACATAATAGAACCTGCAACCTTTTTGGTGTAAGGGATGACATTCCAACCAACTGAGCCACCCCGCCGGGGAACAAGTTTGATTTGTAGCCCTTTCTGGGGGCTCAATTACACAGGTATTTTTCTAAACCATTAAAATTGGATTTTTATGAATCCAGTTTATGGGCATCTCAGGAATGTTTACACATCCAGCAAAGCACACCTGGGCCTTGGCTATATTTTATTTGTAGACTTTAAAAAGGGCCAAGGCAATGCTGTGGCTCACTGCCTGTCAGATGCACACTACGGCTGCCTCTCTGGGTGAGCTTTACATCACAGTTCTCTATTGGTCTGACCCTTGTGTTCCACCCAAATTTCTCAATTTCCCACCATGCTTTGTGGTCTTAATTTTCACCAACACTTTTGGTTTCAACTTTACTGGCCTCAGGTTGTACTGACACTGACCCTGGCTGCTGAGCGAATAGACTGTACGTGGATTTTTATAATGATGGGTCAGTTGTTTGTTACTGACCAGAGAATGTGTTTCAGAGTCTCTGGCACTGCCCTGATTTCATACAATGAGATCATTTTCAAAAAAGGCAACTCTTTTATTGAATATACAACCAAACAATTATTTTTTATGGTTTTTCTAAGACTTTTCATGCAGAACGCTTTCATATATCAGAAAAAAATTTCCAGGCTACATATTAGAATGTTCAGCAGCAAAATATGATTACTGTACATGCATTTTTCCCACTTGAATGCTTAACAGAAAGAGCTAGAAGACTACTGAGGATTTTAGGTTTGTGATGGAGACCTCGGCTGAGCAAAATCCCCATTCTCCTCTCTTGTCCCTGGACTCCCAGTGCTTAGGCTGTATCTCCCAGCTTCCTCTGCATCTAGGTGTGGCCATGTGACTGACTGAGGTTCAGCCAATAGAATGTGAGCAGGAATAATGTTAGCCCAGCACATAAAAACTTCCAATGTGTACTCCAACGTGCTTTTTCCCCTTCAACCATCTGAATGGCAGTATATAACTAATGCAAGATATTTTTACATTGGTTAAGTATAAAAAAATAATAACTGCAGCAAATATTAGTATAGTGCCTACTCTGTGCTAGTCCCTTATTTAGAATGATACATATATCCAATCATTTTCTCTCTTGACCCTGTGAGATAGGTACTAAGGTCATATGTACGACCTTAAGCAGCTCCCCCTAGGTCACACAGCTGACAATATGCAGGCTGTGATTAGCAGTCGCAACCCAGTGTTGGACTCTGTGCTTTACCACCTCCAAGACACTGGAATTCTTTCAGACTGGTGATATGCATTTCACATGTTGTGGTAACTCTACGTCAGCCTAAATATGTGTTCAGACAGGAAGTCCTTACCTGCCAACAGAATCTTATCTTCAGCTTTCCTAGCAGTTAGGTAGGGTACCACAAACAACTCCCTATCAACTCACTCTTTAGCTGGTAGAACAACTTCAAAGCCTCACTGAAGCATCATTTTCTTCAGTAACAGTTATACCTATTACTGTGCTGGGGCAATCCAAGACAGAGGAAGACGTAAACAGCATTGTTAAAAGGTATTTCATGGCTTCTTCCTTTCCCCATCTCTCTCCAGACCAGGAGGGGAAAGTTTGTGGCTTGCTTGGTGCTGAGGAGAACATAAGCCCATAGGGAGGATCCAAGTAGTGCTTTGCATTTCATAGCAGATGAATGAGCAAAGCTAGGGCTGCTTTGGCTGAAATTCCAAATTGAAGACATTCCAGGAAGTGGTTCCATCTCCAGGTTAGTCCAGAGGAGTGAAGTGGTGGCCAGAAGTCAGCCCTAGATCCCAGCTTTCAGGACCTCTGCCTGGATCGGGTCCTCATGATGCCCATTATTCTCACCTTCTCTATACGGTCTCCAGTGTATCTGATAATATCTCTCTGATTCTATCTCAACCTTCAACTCATGTTTTCACATTTTCAATAAATGTCTCCCGCTACCAACTCAAGTTGTTTCAGAGAAGTATACTTATCTAGAAATAAACTTGTTTGTATATGCTAGATATACCTATGCTAGATAAACATTTTTCTAACACTTAGATGTAATTCTCTTATTTCTATAACTTCATTATGTTCATAAATAATGACCCATACTCATAAACAGTGTTTTCTCACCATTCTTGTACTGGAAGTGGAGTAATTAAAAAGCATGTGGGTGAAACATATGGCCCTTGAGTTGAAAAATATCTCCTACTTTAACAACTCAAAGTGCAGCTAGAGAAGCTTTCCTACCAAAGGAAATCAGTCAGACAAAATCTTAATGGATATTTAATAGAACTTCTAATTACTGGCAGCCTATTTTCCTATCTTTGGCCTGGGAAATATTCATAGATGAAATTTTTAGACAAGAATCCACCCTTGATCCTGTTTCCCTACACAAGTAAAAGGCACAAATTCATGTTGGCAGATATATTACAAATAACATAGTTGCTCTATTTTTCAAAAAGAAAAATACCAATTGAAAGGCCATTTCTGCAGAGCAAGCCTGCCTAATGTATCTTGCAATTATTTAGAGCCTGGAAATCTTCTGCATGCCTTTTGGATCCTTCAAAAATATGTAGAGGTTTCGGTCTCTGGTTTTTAAGCTGTAGCATGTGTTCCTGGGAATTTAAAGAGCTTTCCCATGGCTTCTTCCTTCCTCACACTGAGTATCTAGCGCATTGTGATCGAACTATATTTCTTGTGGCCTTCCACAGCAATGACAAAAAAGATTGAGAGAAAAAGAGAAAGGGGATAAAAAGACTTAAAAAGGAAGGAAGGAAGAAGAGGGGAAAAAGTGAAAAAATAGAGTCCACATGTCTTAGGACACAGTGACTTCTTTGAAATTGAACGGAAGCAGAATTACTGCCCAATCGTCTAAGTGTGTCACGGATTGATGAGTCAAGATTTGAAAAGCATTTGAAAGTTCTTAGATAAAAGACCACAGATTCAAACAAAGTATTATCATTTTTAAAATAACTCAATTTTCCTGGGATTATTTTTAAAAATGTCGTTTTGGTTGCTGTTTGAAACCAATTTAAAAATAAAAACAAAATCCACCAAATGTAGGATATTCTTGTAGAATATTAAATCATCAGTACTTTCTGGGACTAAAAAAAGGGAGAAGGTGGCTAAATAATACCTTTGAAAATGTTCAACATGCTGCCTGATAGTCCTGTTAAGAACTGAATAATGGCTTTTTTTTCACAATCATATTTAAAAACTGTAAAAAATAATATTTCTAATCTTAATTCTCACCTTTTATCTATTGTTTGAAAGGAATCTGGCATTTCTCCATGATCACAAAACAAAATGTGCTAGTAATGCCCTCATATTCTTTACACCCTCCTTTCCCCCTTCCTTCTCCATTGCTGTTGTTGAAGAGGAGAAGCTTTCAGGCTGCACGCAGAAGGAAAGTGCTCAGTCAGGTCCTAACTCATCCTCCACTGTCAGCAGGACACGCCTCTCTTTACTGAGGGCAGTGGCCATGATGAGGATGGATTCTGTTGGGAATGCCCATTTACTACCTAACACACACCTCTAGAAATTTTGAGACAGGTAGTCCTACACCTGCTTTTTGAAAGCCATTGCTCTACAGCAAACATGTCAAACTCAAAGGCTAACATGGGCCAAATAAACAAGCTTTAAGTTTATGTGGGCCACAAAGAAACAAAAGCTTCAATTTTCATAAAAATGTAGGTTTACTTCTATAGAGACATGCTGAATACAAAGGGCTGAAATAAATGAGTAATCGTTAATATAAAATAAGAGAACATTTTAATAAAAATTAGTTTTTTTCTTGGACATTAACTCACCAGACATTGAATAACTGCACAAATTAATAAGCATAACACAAATAAACCTATTTTTCTTGTTCTCCGAAAGTGAAATATTTCCTGTTGCACACACCAAACAAGTCAGTCCAAGACTAATGATGTGGCAATCGGCTGCCAAAATATTCGCTGCTAGTATTGGAGAGAAATGGTGCACCTGCGCGTAAGGCGCTTAAGGGAAATGAATGCAACACGATTAATCAGTCATTAGCAAATGTTATAGTTTGTTATTAATAACTAGAGGCCTGGTGCATGAAATTTGTGCATGGATAGGGTCCCTAGGCCTGGCTGGTGATCAGGGCCATCAGGGCCTTTTGGCTGCCAGTAGGGGCCTTCCTTCATTCTGCACCAACCCCTGGTGGTCAGCACACATCATAGTGAGCAATTGAACTCCCAAGGAGACAATTTCATATTAGGCTTTTATAGAAAGAGATTATGTATAAGAGGATATTGTAAAAATTAAGTTATAAAATTTTTATTAAAACATATCTTACAGCCCTAGCTGGCTTGGCTCAGTGGATAGAGCATTGGCCTGTGGACTGAAAAGTCTCAGGTTTGATTCCCGGTCAAAAGCACATGCCTGGATTGCGAGCTTGATCCCCAGTGTGGAGTGTGCAGGAGGCAGCCAATCAATGACCCTCTCTCATCATTGATGTTTCTATCTCTCTCTCCCTCTCCCTTCATCTTTGAAATAAATAAAAACAATTTTTAAAAAACAACACAAAACAAAACATATCTTACATACCGTTATATTGACTGGGCCTCAAAAATATTTGGCCCACAAGATGCGAGTTTGATATGCTTGGTTTAGAGCATGCTGATGAAACAGAAAAAGATCTTACTATTCAAAGAAGCTATCCCAAACTATATTTAGCATTTTTCACCCTTTATTAAATCAGTATAATAACTATGTAAGTATAGCCAGTAAAATAAAAAAAATCTTATTTTTTTTTCTCTATGGTCCACAAGTAACAGCTCTGATTCTCCAAATTGATGAATTCTTATGAACAAACACATAGAAAGGGAGAGGAAAGTGAAACCAAGAGCAGGGATTTCTCCTTGTCTTTGTTCCGTCTTCCAACTTGGCCAAAGTCCCGAGCTCCTTTTCAGAGTTATCTCTGAACTGCCAGGCAATTGCAATTCATTAAGTTATGCTCTGGCTCCAAAGATGTCAGTCAGTTGCCTCACAATGTGACCATATGAAGACCACACCACACATATGTTAATTCCAAAGAGTTCCAGAATCAGAAGTTTAAGATTATATTCTTGGTCAAAAGGTATAATGCCTTCTTTCATTTCCTTTCAAATTAGAAAAATAAAAGTAGAGGTTTGGGGAAAGCATTCAAGTATTTTAGCAGGGAGTTTTCTCCTAAGTTTCCTTTGGCCAAGCCAAAGCATTTTGACAGATAATTGGACTAGAAATAGTGCTCCTGGAAACCATCAGCCGGCATTCCCACCCATTAATTAGATGATTCATTTTCATATTTTCTCCGCCCCATTCCCCCCCCCTCCGCCCCATTTCCTTTTCCCACCCTTTCCTTGTTGGCTTTCCTTTGCATCATCTATACCTCTGCTCTCCTCCTCAGTCTATTTATTTGTGTTAAAAATCAGTGCCCCTGGACACATTGCTGTTCTTATTGCATCTCCTGGCCTATGAGTTCCTCTTTGCCAAATCCTCCTGTATTGTTACTTAACCTCCACGGAGAGACCTTGATTATCTTGCAAGGAGAAATCTCTCTGGAAGCTTCCCCTGTCTGCTCCAACTTCCAGGGATTTTTATTTCCCTCAAAGTTCTGTGGCACCACTGATTGGTAACCACTCAATTAGTGCTATATTACTGTTAGAGAATCCTTGTTGTCTTTTCTTTCTGAGTAGGCAGTTACTCAAGAACAGGGAAGAGAAGTAAATCTAAGTCTGGAAAATCCATATACATGGAACAGATATCTACTGATTGAGTAAGATGGTGGACATATCTCATGGAAATAAGTTATAGCCATATTAGGGAATAATAGATGATTATTATCTTAAATAAGCTTTAGATATTTAAGTTCTTTTATTCAAGAATATGAGACAGCCTATATAATGAAGAGGTAATATGCAAATTGATTGTCAAGCCCTTGCACAAGAGGAGAGCCCCCATGTGGTCACAAGAAGGCCGCCATAAGATGGCTGGCAGGGGAGTGCAGTTGTGAGCCATCAGGCCAGCAGGGGAGTGCAGTTGTGGGCCATCAGGCTAGCAGGGGAGGGCAGGTGGGGGTGATCAGGCCTGCAGAAGAGGGCAGGTGGTGGGGACCAGGCCTGTAGGGGAGGGCAGTTGGGGGCAATCGGGTCATCAAGGAGCAGTTAGGTGTCAATCAGGCCGACAGGGGAGTAGTTAGGGGCGATCAGGCTGACAGGCAGAAGCAGTTAGGGGCAATCAGGCAGAGGCAGGCGAGTGGTTGGGAGCCAGCAGTCTCGGATTGTGAGAGGGATGTCCGAGGGGTCCCAGATTGGAGAGGATGTAGGCTGGGCTGAGGGACACGCCCCTACCACCAGTGTACAAAATTCATGCACCCGGCTTCTAGTATGGGTATAACAAACTTAATAGTAGAATATATATATATATATCTTTTGCTTTAAAGAGGCATTTCTATTGCTTCATTAGTCAGTGATCCAATTTAATACGGATATGAGGATTCAAAATCCTCCCTGGAGGTTCTGAGTATATGAACTCAGGAGTCCTGGGCTTGAGGCCCTTTCTGTCATGAGTGATCAGAGTAACCATGACTAGGTCAACCTTCCTGGCTTCAGTTTCTTCCTCTGTAAAATGAGGGGGTTGGAAAGATGACTTTTATACTAAACCAAACAAACAAAATAAAGCTAAGACTAAAGTTTCAGTACCCTCATTTAGAGCTTTCTCGGGAAGAGTGATTGTTTACCCTGTTATCAATCTATTTTTAACACATGCCCCACTTAGAGGATCACTTATTCAGATACCCAGAGAAATGTCATCCAAATAAGACCTAGAGAAGAAAAGAAAAAAATGATATGGAAATTCTAGGTGCTACTTTTATTGTCACCAGAACCATTTACTTCCTATGGATATCATGTTGGAATATATATATATATATATATATATATATATATATATATATATAGCTAGTAGGAAAAATCTTCAACCTTTATATTCCTTATTGTTCTATGAAATTCAAAAAGGGGATGAGGGGAGGGCCCTGTGTGATCTTCAGTACCAGCAAATATCAGAAAAGCAAAATACTTTTAAGTCTGGAATAATCAGGTTGATAAGAGGAAGCAGAAATTCAAGTGTGCTGGAATGCCAACTTGCCACTCCAGTGTTAGTGAAAACAGTGCATACCAGAGCTACTTTCGTAAATCAAGCGATCTCTGGTGGTAAAGGAAAAGGAATCAAAACACCAAGACGAGCATGCCTTTGGCTTGAGGTATGTGTCAGATTTATTGTGGCTGAGAAGATTAAAATCAGTCAGCATTAAGGAGGGTGTGTATGTGCCCCATTCAGACGTCAGAAAGTTTGAAAATTATATCAGCAACCTAGAGTGGGTAGATGATAAATAAAGGTCACATTTAAAACAGAAAGGCTGAGGAGTAGCCAAGGCCTGGCGATGAAGTGATCACTTGAGCTGTGGCATTACCTGTGCCGATGGTTAAGAGAGCACAGCTAAAGATAGCAAGATGAATCAAGGTCATGTGAAAGGACTATAATGAAACTGAGCAGAAGGGCTCCTGACAGACTAAAAAATACGGTGTCAGGGTGGAGCATTGGAATGCACTCCAAGGTACCAACCTTTTTCAAGAATGGAATTAAGAGCTACACCCATGTTTCAGAAGAGTTGGGGCAGAAGGCCAAGGAGGATGGAGAAAAAGAGGAATGGCCAACCGTGGGCATTGAGAAAGGGCTCTCAACTGCTGGAGCAGTGGGCTCTGGCCCCAGCCAACCTGGGCACAGAGGAGCAGTGATGGGTTGACCACACTTCAGAAGGCCAGCCAGCCACAGACAGACCTCAAGTAGGGCAGTGATCCTTTGAGGCCAAAAGAGGGTCTGTAAAAACCCAAATCATGGTGACTTTTTAGTCTTTCTGGCTCTTATTTAGAAACCACATAACCACTAACATTCTCTTTCTTTTCCCACTGAGCCAACCCACATCCAACTTATATATTCCCTACCCACAAAGGTCACAGCATATGTCCAGGCATTCCCCTTGCCAAGCACCAGTGGTGTGATTCTTGCTTAAGGCAGGGTTGAGGTTGCAGACAAACTGTGGCATCAGCAAGCTTGGTTTACTGGAGTGTGTCAAGAGTCTTGCCTCCGTGGTCACTTCTAGGGTCCAATCCCAGCCCTCCCGTTATCAATTCTGGGACCTGTTTTAATGTCTTTGAAATTTTCTATCTGTAAAATTATCAATATCTCATTTGCAAGGTTGTTTTTGTAGATTGAATGGGATTTGAATGTGTGTAAAGCATTTAGCATGTGCTGTGCATGTGCTAAGTATTTTGGAAATGGAAGTGATTATTATTAATTCTCTGTACTCTTCTTTAAAAAAAAAAAGTCATAACTGTCCCCTCTTCCTTTTAAAAAAATTCATTGCCTTAATCCCTTCTCTGCCCAAGTGCCCTTATCAGGCCCCATTTGTCCTATTAGGAGAGAAGTCAATTTGATAATGTCACTATATCAAAAAGGTGACACAATATTACAGATTCTAATGGGATTGGAAGATAATTACATAAAATAATAATTTGTGGAGAGATGTTCACAGCAGATAGGTGAGTAGTTAATCATTTATTCTGATTATAGGTAAAATGAATCTTATTTGGCTTTAATTCTACATCTTTACATGCTTCCTTTCATACTAATTCAATTGAATTTGAAGGTAAATGATGTAAATAAATAAAAAATTACCCACTTCATCCTACATGGCCACGCCATCACATAGCAAATGGCTGCCAAAAGACACTAGTAAACTTTTCCAAAACACAGTTTGTCCAGACATGAGATGAATGGAAACTCAATGAAACAGATAAGGGTTGATGACTCAAGTCTCTAAACAAAGTTTGTTTTTAATATGTCTTTATTGATTTCAGAGATAAAGGGAGAGGGAGGGTGAGAGACAGAAACATCGATAATGAGAGAGAATCATCCATCGACTGCCTCCTGCACGGCCCCTACAGGGGATCAAGCCCACAACCTGGGCATATGCCCTGAGCTGGAATCCAACCATGACCTTCTGGTTCATAGGTTGATGCTCAACCACTGAGCCACATCAGCCAAGCCAAACAAAGTTTTGGTTAAATAAAGGCACAAAGGTTAATTACTAGACATGACCTACCTGAGCCAGAATAAGGCATTCACTAACAATCAACAGTTCTATAGGATCATACACTTGGAACTTCAAACACATAACATTATACTGGCACAAAGGCTACTACCTCAGCAACATGGACACAATTCAAAAAGATATAGTTGAGTTAAAAAATCAAGTTGCCAGCTAAGTACCAAACGATACTGTTCACATTGTTTTAAAAACACTTCAAGCAATACAAAATACATGTTTTAAGAATACATACACAAAAAGTAAAATAATAAAGCTATGTAGGGGAATGAAGAACAGTAGTGGCTGCTGGAAGGAAGGGCAGGGAGAAGAATAAAGTTGGGGAAGGCAACACAGGAAGTCCATTGTATTTGTGATGTTTTAAGACTTATTTGGATGATGGTTACCCAGATAGTCATTATGCAATTCTCTAAATTGTTTTATATTTCTGAAATATTTTATACTAAAAGAATATAACAACTAAAAATGACTCTGTGACTAAAAACTATTGACCTGGGAGAGAGAAATAAAGTCTGTTTGAAGATATTAGTGAGCAGTAGTAATAAAATGGATTCTAGAAACACTTATTTCCATTTTACTAGTTTGGGTAGGGGAAGGCTGGAGGAAGGTTAGATAAGAGAGGTCTGAGAGAAGGTTCCTCTTAAGCAACTCCTTGGTAGAGCAGGGGGACTTATTAGCAAGGGCAACCTGGGTCAGAACAGTGCCATCAGTCTCTGTCTCATTCCTGCTTTCAGGCCAAACAGGATGAGACAAGTGAAGCAAGGAGCCCTATACTTTTTAGGATCTTCCCCTACATTGGACGTCAGCTAAAGTACAGGCGTCATCAAGGCATGTGACCTGTAGACACACAGGGGCTCCTGGCTCCCTGTGCGTGGTTTAATGTTCTACTGTCTTAAAATTCTGAATAGTGTTGTATTTGAATTTGTGTCTTATACATGAAGATGGATGGGGCAATGGTGCATGTTCATGAGCAAATGAGTAACATGTATAGGTGTGTCTGCCAGCATTTCTTGCTGGCCATCCACTGAGAGCAGCTGCAATCACACAAACAAAGAATTCCCACAGTGAGTGGGAGTTTAGTGAGACACAAAGCAAGTACAAGGTTACGTCTAAGACTAAATGGGATTGCTGACAGCCCAGAGAAGCTCTGCTTTCCATCTGAATGAGAATTTTCTTCAAATGGAGAAGTCAAAAGTATTCTAAGAAACACTAACAACCCAGGAACCCTATAGTATCACTTCTTATTCCTGTTACTTCCTTGTATTGGCCAATCATTTATGATGAAAATTACTTGGAAGCAATGGGAAAGATACAGCAGCCTACAGTTCATTTTCCTTTTCATTCTTCTTTAGTAATCAGTAAGTCAAAGGTAGAGTGCTGGCAGAATGTGTGTGTATCAAGAAGTGAAATAAAAACAGCAAGTTAGTTTTGTGCAGCTTTATCACCTTTCTGATAAGAAAAAAAAATGTGTGTACAAGCTAAGAATGTAATTTGAATTTAAAATTGGCTTTGCATAATATAAACATGGTTAAAATTCATATGAATAATTTAATTTTAAAATTTTTTACTTAAAATAATATTATATGGCAAATAAAACATACCATAACAAGTTGAGAGAGACGAGGAACTAAAGAGGAAAACTAGCAGGTGTCTTTTCCCTTGCTTTGGAATAAGGTGCCCTGCATTTTCATCCCGCACTGAGTTCAGCCAATCACACAGCAGTCCAGGGAATACTGAACTCCCCTGTTCTCCCCCAGAGGAAATCTGGCTTCAGTTGTCTGAAATGAGTGTTCAGTTAATCGGATAGTATTTGTATTTTTGTGCATCTCTTGGCCAGTGTCTTGGGAAGTGCAAATTTGGAATACATGCTTTGAAAGGAAGAAAAACTAATAAATCTGGGCCATTTTGAAGAGAAGAAGGGACTGTAATTAGAAAATACACTTCGTTTCCCAGTGTTGTTTGGCAATGCTAATCACATAATTTTCTGAAACAGCCTTTTCCCAAATATCATTAAGTAGATATGGTTACAGTTTTTGGTTAAGGCACCCTGAATACCTCTGTAAGACTGTGTGTGTGTGTGTGTGTGTGTGTGTGTGTGTGTGTGTGTCTGCCCTCCACACTCAATACAGGGGAATTTAGAATGGAACCGTTCTCTCTGAAGCCTAGCTCTAGATTACCATAACTTCTGAGGGCTGCTCCTTAGATTCCCAGTTAGGAAGGGGATCCCTGGTTTTACCTTTATTTATTCTACTTAAGGCATTTCAAAAACATTTTTCAAATGTCTCAAAAGCCTAAGAGACATGGGAAGTGTAAATGTTATTGTTACAGAAAACCGGAGAAGAACCAAGCAATACTTAGAGAGATGACGTTACATTTATTACCCGTGGGTCCAGAGGAAAATGTCTCTCAAATTCTGGGCCCCAACATGGAGGAATTTTCCCTATTTATATGTTTTTGCCTTCTTTGTCCCCCCATATAGGGGGTGTTTCCGGCCTCCTTTTCAAGTTCTTAAAGCCCCTATGTGCTGGGGCTTTCAGACCTCAACCAGAGGCCTGGCCTGGTGCCAGACTGATAATTTTGTCCAGGGAAAGTTTAATGGCCTCTCTGAAGTGGCAGTAGTCTTTTTTTCCTTATTATTTAAGCACATAAGCATTTACAGAAGCCAAATAGCAGGGTTAAAATTTCAAACAGCAGTTTTTATATAAGATGGATGCTTCATTATGATGGAAAAATCGATGTTTTGAAATGGATTTTCTCCAAGGTCAGAAAGCAAGGTCCTGGAGATCAAGGGACTCCCAGGTATTCTTCCTCCCAGTGGCGGCCCTCCCTGCTCCGGGGTATGGTGGTGCCTCTGGGACAGCTGGTCTGAAAAGATGAACTCTAGCTATGGCCTCTACACCGCTTTCCCTGGTGCAGCCACTGTGGGGACCAGTATGGAGTTTCCTCAAAAAACTGAAAATGGAACTCCCATTTGACCCAGTGACTCCACTTTTAGAAATATATCCCAAGAAACTAGAAACACCAATCAGAAAGGATATATGCATCCCTATGTTCATAGCTGTACAAATCACCATAGCTAAGATTTGGAAACAGCCTAAATGCCCATCAGCAGATGAGTGGATTAGGAAACTGGTACATCTAATACTACGCTGCTATAAAAAAGAAGGAATTCTTACCATTTGCAGCAGCATGGATGGACTTGGAGAGCATTATGTTAAGTGAAATAAGCCAGACAATGAAAGAAAAATACCACATTGATCTCACTCATTTTTAGAAAATAAAGAACATTATAACCTGATGAACAAAAAGATGCAGAGGCAGTAAAGCACCAAACAAACTATAAGCGGGAAGGCTAAGGAGTGTTGGGGAGGGAGGGAAAGAGGTCAACCAAAGAACTTGTATGCATGCATATAAGCAAAACCATTGGACACAAGACCCTGGTGGTGGGGGGGGGGGGAGGGATGAGGGCATGCGACAGTGGGTAGGGGAGTCTAGGGGAAGGTCAATGGTGGGGGAAAAAGGAGATATATGTACTATTATATGTAATAGTTTAAACAATAAAATAAATAAATAAACCGCTTTCCTGGGAAATGAGAGACACTAGGCCTGCCTGTCCTGGTTGTCATAGTAATGGATCTTGGGAATTACTGATTTTAGTCAACTATTGTACCCAGCACTGAGTTTGTTTATTTGAGGTCTGCAATTTTCTTTACTAAATAATCAACAAATCCATAAATCGGTCACCATCATCTATAGACAAACCTCCAGAGTGCTCTGGCTGTGAGAATGGAAAACAGCCAGGGGAGCAGGGGTTGAGAAAACAGGAAAGATTTAATAAACATGTTACTGCCCTGCCTCTCATTTCCCTGGCCCATCTGATGTGATAGCTTTATCTGATACTTTGACATGGTTGAAATGAAAGGCAACTGGCTTAAATTACCCACCTAGAGGGGGGTCAATGTGTAGAAAAGCCAGGTGTGTGCTGCTTTTCTACACACTGGAAAGCAGCGCCTTGAGGTCCTGAGTCAGAACAGATCCTATCGCAGGGGGAGAACCTGGAGGATGCTCGGGGGCTGGACCTCAGGTCGTTCCTCACTGCAGGCCAACGGGCATTTGGAAGGGAGCATTCAGCTGTGCGAGCTTTCAAAGGGCAAGGAGTGTCCCAGGCAGGAAAAGGAACCTAAACCTATTTTCAGAATATAAGGTGAATTTTACCACTCTTTTAATGTATATTCAAAGAATTTAGGCTAAAAAAGAATGCAGGGAGGATGCCTTGGGTTAAATATTTTCTTTTCCTTACCAATTGCTTGGAACAGGCAGACTTATGTGTGGACTGCTACGGTTGACCTTGAAGTGACCTCTGAAAGCAAACACCCCAGTGAAACTGTTAAGAAAACCGAAATGACTAGACATTCCAGACCACCGTCACAGGGGCCAGGCTGTGTTCGTGACAGCCAGCCACCGAGATGCTTGGATGCAAATATCTTCTACGATTTTACATTAGCAATAAAATTTTACTTTGGATAAAATTCTGTAAGCAATGGAGATCTAAAATAGTTCAAAATTTGAGAGAAAGGCTTTCTAAGCTTGATAGGTAGAAATAGGAAGACTTTGCTGTTTCAAATCTGAATGGTAAGAATTTAATACCTAAATTTAATCAAGACAGCAGGCTGCAGACTGGAGAGCGTGTAATATAATATGGACTAATGTGTTATTAGCTCATGTTCACTATAATGAGATTAACTCCAAACAGCATTATAATCAGATTTTGGTGTTTTGCTGGGTTAGGTCTATGTCAACGGACATGTAGCCAGAAATAAGCTTGATGTTATTTCAAACCAAAAATTTGACTTGATTAAAATTTCTTTTAAAAAATCCTTACACTTTATAAACCAATTGTGGATCATCAAACCCTTGGAAACCTCTTAAGTAAATAATATTTTTAAAAATCCATTTGAACAGTAGTTACATTGATGATGCAAACAGTGAGTTTTATTTGTAAAAACCAGATTTGATTTTTAAAAGCTATGTACTTAATGTGCTTCACATTAAAAAACCCGCATATTCAAGTGAGTTGCTTTAAAAAAAATCCTCAAGTTCTATAAACTGACTAAAATCACCAATCTCTTCTAAGGACTTTTCTTCAAGTAAACAATCTAAAATTTTCATTTAGAAAAGTGGCTTCACTGATGCTTGTTATATTTTTAATCAGCCAATAAGCTTTATTTGTAAAATTCGAGACTTGGTTTACAAATGCCATGAGGCCTGGGCAGAATCATCAGAGAGGAGCCCTGCATTTCCTTTGTGCATGAGCGTTAATGAGATTAAAGCTTGAAGAATTGAATAAACCCTGAGCTGGTTAAGATGGATGTATCACATTTCAGGGTTCCCGTTTCATAACCGGCATGTACCACATTTCATAAAATAAAAAACGCTGGTGAGCTTCTTTAAATGGTTCTTCGGGAATATGTTGATTTCAGATGCTTTAAAAGGGTAGCATGTCCATTTCCTTTCTTGAGCCACATGGCTTTTTGTGTATTCAGCCTGCCCGGTGTTAACCTCGCTCCTGCGTCTCAGTCAGCAATTCTCTGCTTTGTACGGTCCAGTTACATGGGGAAGAGAGTATACATGTTTGTGCTAAGAGAATTTTGAATGTGAATGAATAGTTTCTAACTTTTACAATGGTGCAATCTGCACTGGCCTTACTCATCTGTAAACATAGCAAATAGAAGCTAAAATGCCCGAGACCCGTTATCTTCGTCCAGATCATGTAATGGAACTGGGGGTCTGCTGTTCCCTGCTATCAAGGTGGTTATTATCAAGAATAATTTGCGGCTGGAAATGTTTGGCATTCCTGTCTAGCAGTAGCCCAGAATGTTTAGAATAGATTTTTACATAGGAGTTCAAACATCTGTCTGTTTTAGGTCAGATTTCTGTGAGAACTTATGCATATAGTCTCTAAACATATGCAGCTGTCCCCAATTAAATGGGAATGGTTCCTTGCATTACGATGACAACAAAGGGTCAAGTTTAAAATTAAAAATATAAGGATAAGGCTAAGAATGGCAAGCAAATGTATTCTCATTCTAAAAAATGCAAGATAATGTTACTAATTAAAGAGTTGGACTTGAAGGCTGTTTAAGGACTATCATAGCAAAAAGACTCATTAATTAGCAGTTTATAACACCAATTTGCCTATGGACTAATAAGAAGCATAACAATTTCATTATAGAGTCCTTTCATTTGCAAATCCTCTGTGATAGGAATCCAGTTTGTTTGAAGTGAAAAGTGCTTATTAAATGAAGCTGTATATAAAACTGCAAAGAAACATGATGTCACATTTTGGAAAGGAAGTTAAAAAAGAATTAAAACAAGCTGTGATGATCTTAACAAAGACACACAAAACCTGTTACTAGGAAGAGTTCTTTGGTCAAATTTCCTGTTTTTTCCTAAGTCCTGGTTTGTTTTAAACATACCGTCAGCGCACAGTTTATTGCCGTTGATTAACATTTGTCTGTGTGAAGCCCAGAACTGTTCTCCAGGACTTACTTAAAGATATTCTAAATAATGTGGACTTTCTTCTCCAGGCTGTGGTCTTGACCACAATTAAGAGATGACAAGTCTTGGATCAAAATTGTTGAAAATTAATATTAGAAACTAGAAAGATCCTCAGTAAGGGTTAATGAGAGTCATAAAATGAAAGTTTCATAAAATATCTCTTTAACCCTAAGAAGTTTTACTACATCAAGTCAAAGCCACATAAGTGTCTGTGATGGTCTCTTGTTTTGTTTTATTCACTTAAAAAATCTCCTCTGCAAAGACAAATCTGACTCTAATGGCAACCAATTATACATTTTAAATAACTGAATCATATTATTGTGCATGGAATGTAGGGAAATAAAAATTCCACCCGTGGAGGGGAAAAGTATAAAACATTAACATTTTTCCAAGTATTTTGTAAATTATGCAGCTTTATTAAACACACACCATTAGAAGTCTCTTCTGTACTGACAACACTTTTCTTAATGGTCTTTGCATGTTTAAATAAATGGCTCCTGAAAATGTGCATTTATATTATATAAATAAAGCCCTAATTAATATAAACGTACCCAGATATAAACTTTTTAGAAATGTCAGCTTAAAACTTTCCAGTCTAAATAAATCCTCTTATGAATGGTCCAGCAAAGCAATTTCAATGCATTTCCCTCCCTAAAAACCTCAGAGATTTACAGGCACAATCCAAAAGAAAAACCAAAGTAGCTTTGAAGGAGACTGAATGTTTCATTCACATGATAAACAACTCTCAGCATATCCAATAGATGGATCGCTTTTGAAACAAACTAAGGTCACATGACTTTCTTTTCTTTTTAGTATTATCTCATAATATCTTGCTCACTTATTTGTTCTCCTATTTATTATTATCATCTCCCTCCCTTGAGTTGTAAGTTTTCTGAAAGAAAAGACCACATCCATCTAGTTCTTTGCTCTATCACTAATACTTAGCATGGTGTCAGGTAAACAGTAAATGCAAAGAGTAGTTCATTGAAGAATTCATGAATGGTTTGATGAAAAAGCTAAAATGACTCAGTTATTTCCCCAGTAGGGGGTGTGCAGGAGGCAGCTGATCTATGTTTCTCTCTCATCGATGTTTCGAACTTTCTATCCCTCACCCTTCCTCTCTGTAAAAAATCAATTAAAAAAAAACTGTATTAGTACTAATACAATTGAAAAATAAAAATTAAAAATAAGATGAAAAAAATCACTACATCAGTTACTGGGAAAACTAATTGAAAGACAGCTGATGTGACCCCTTTGCTTTTCTTCTTCTGCCTTCTCTTTCCTGCTGCCTGAGATGTGCATGTATGGCTGAAGCTCAAACAGCCATTGTGGACTATGAGTTGACCTTTAAAATAAAAATTGCATGTTAGCAAGAAAAAAGAAGTCTGGGTTCCTGCCCTGTAGAGTCCCATTCCACCCTGGACTCTACCTCTACCCTTCTTTTACATGGAGAAAGAAATAAATGTCTCTTACTTTAGTCATTATTATTATTATTATTATTATTATTTTTAGTTTTCTGTCATATGCAGCCAAAGCAAGACTTAGTGATGTGATTTTGAAAATAATTTGAGAAACAACACAGGTAGTCTTATTTGTGCTTTTCTAACTATATTATTTGATAAATACATTGGGATCTCTTCCCAATAATGAGGCAAGTATTTGTGAGCACATAGTTTGTCTTCAGAATTAAGCCTGATACTATTAGAAGATGTAAAGAAATTAGGATCTGGATTCCTAACCTTAAGAAGTTAATCATTTAGCCAATGAAAAAGAAAACACATGAACTTCCCAACACAGCTACCCAACAGAAACTATAAGGAAACAACACACAGCAGTAGAGAACTAAGGGTGAGATTCTGCAGTGAGATGGCAATTGTGGAGGAATTCAGAAACCAAAGGGCCCCTGAGAATTAGGGCTCTCAGAGAGGAGCTGGTTCTTGAGGTGAGCCTTGCAGGAGGGGCAGAACCTGCAGAGGCAGTGGAAACTGGTTGGGTGGTGCCTCCAGGGTGAAGACCAACAGCAGGGAAATCACTGTTTTAGTAATGTGCACAGAATGTGTAAGGAGACTAGAAGGAGGTCAGCCAGATTTATGGCCTCAGGAAACAGAGTCCTCCCTCTTTTCAAAATGTGGCCCATCAGCCTTGAAGAGAATCCTCACCAAACTGTTGATGCCATATTTAAAAGATAAATCTCTGCTCCAGGTTCTCCTTGCCTTGCATCGACCGTATCCATGATAGAGCTTACAACTCTACTGAGTCTACTTTGCAGTATGTCCTAGACCCATGGTCGGCAAACAGCGGCTCGCGAGCCACATGCGGTGTTTTGGCCCCTTGAGTGTGGCTCTTCCACAAAATACCATGGCCTGTGCGAGTCTATTTTGAAGAAGTGGCATTAGAAAAAGTTTAAGTTTAAAAAATTTGGCTCTCAAAAGAAATTTCAGTCTTTGTTCTGTTGATATTTAGCTCTGTTGACTAATGAGTTTGCCACTGTCCTAGACCCAAGGCCCCTGCTTTTCTTTAGGGATTCTGCTGAGCCCTCAGCCCAGGAGTGACTTCTGGAGAAGTATTGCTCACATCATCTGACAAAGTATTTTAAGTTAAAATGTTAGGCAGAGGTAGTGTGCTCTGCCCTCTAGGCTGTGAAATAACAACAAAGCCATAAACTGAACAGTCATTGCTTCCAAAGAAGCAGCCAGGGAATTTGATTACTCACAAACTAACCACAATCACAGGATGAAGCAGAAACGTTCCAAGTAAGTTCCCTTTCAACTGCTCTTCATATACAAAGCCACTGTTCAGTTTTAAAAACCAACTGACCAATACCTTGGAGGAAAAGAAGAGCACTGTCTAATCTGAAAGACTGGGACACAGCCTTCGAATGCAGAACATGTTTCAGAAGAGCAAGTGCTGTTACGACCACTGAGGGGCCCCCATAAGGTCAGTTAAATAGAAGCGTCCCTATGGGATCAAGGCCCCGACAGGTTTCCTCATGAGTAATAAAACACCAAGGAAAGAGCCCAAAATATAACAAATTACATAAAGTGTTTTTATATCTGGAGGTTCCGAGGAGTGAATAATCTCTCTGGGGTCTCATCTAAGGCAAATGAAACCAAACATGACCCTTTCTCCAAAATTGGTCCTAAAATGGCTTTTGGGGATCGTCCCTGCAGCCTGGGGGAGCAGAAAAGCACTGGGACAAGGTGGCAGGAGACTTGAGTGCTGGTTTGGAGATGCCTCCTTGTCACTTGTTGTTGACCGGGTTTTTTTGTTTGTTTGTTTTGTTTGTTTGTTTTTATCAGTAAATAAAGGGAGTTTGACTGGAGATGATCCATCCCTGATACCCACCCTGGCTCCAGTGATAACTCTATGCCAATACAGAGAGATGAGTGCACAGGAAAGAAGGAAATACCATCTTTCTCTTCATCTTTCCTGCTTATCACCATTCCTCCATATGTCCCAAATCACATGGAGTCACCAAGTAATAAACAGCCATTCTCAGTTGCACTCTCCTCTGAAGCTTGGTGGATTTCATGCTTATTTGGTGACAGCAACAGCTGCTGCCCTCTTCAAACCACATCCTTCCCCTTCGTCATGAGACCTTCTAGCTAGCCACAGTTTGCCTTGGCCAGAGCTCCCTCTGCGTCAGTTTCCACCAGAAACTGCCACCCATATGCAGAGTTCTAGTTCATCAGCCTCTCTGAAGTGGATCCAGCTGGCCAGAGTAGCCTCCCAGGTGGTCAAGACCAAAGACTTGCAGAGCACTGCAGGCATATTAAAGCTGAAAGGGGTCACAAAATGCATCCATTTCAACTGCTTCCAATTTATTGATGAGGACACTGATGCCCAGAGAGAGGTTTATTTATCTAAAGGGTCTGGCCTAGCCACGTCAGGCACAAAGTCTACTGACTCAAAAGCTAGTTATGACTTTGAAATGACTGACTGAAATATAGAAGCTACTAAAGAGTGTGCTCTGTGCCAGGTACTATGCCAAGTGGCTTCTTAAAGGTTAGCGTATACAAACTTGAACTCAGGATCTTTTCTCCAAAACTGCTTCTCCTTCTGTTCTCCCACCTTCACTAATGGCACCCCCACCCAATCAGCGGCTTCTGTTAGGAACTTAGGAGTCATCCTTGACAACTCCCACTTCCTCATGACTCCCTCCGATAAAACTCTCAGTCCTGTCATCTCTGCAGAGCATATCTTAAACTGCTACACTTCCTCACCATAGCCGTCGCCACTCCAGTCCAAGCCACCTTGGCCTCTTTCCTGGATGGTGGCCACACCTCTGATCTCACCATCCCACTGGCGCCACTCCTGTTCCTGGCCATTCACCCTTCAACCAGAAGTCAGAGTAATTCTGTAAAAACATAAACCAGATCATGTCATGTCCATCCCTATTCTCACCCTCTCACTGCTTAAACCCGTGGTCTTCCTAATACACTTAGAATGAAACTAGATTTGTATAGGACCCTGCATAGTCTGATCCCCGATGACATCCTCAATCTTGTTTCACCCCAATCTTCTGACGACTCCCTAAGTCTATTAAAACTTCTCTCAGTTCTTCCAAAGTTCCAATTCATTCCAACCACAGGCTGTCTTTCATGAGATGTTCTCCTTTCTACTCCTATCCTTGCTCCCTTCAGATTTCATCTTAAACATTATTTCCTCAGATGGATCTTCCCTAAGACCCTACTGGAGCCACTTCTGCAGAGCATTTACCAGTCTGTGGTATTATGTTTTTGAGAGGGTTTATAAGCGTCATGAGGACAGGGACCATATTCATTTGTTCATCATTGTAGTCACAAAGTTTAGTGGCAAGCACATAGTAGTTCCTAAATAAATATTTGTTGAATTAATTTATGTATGCTATTAACACCAAATGACATCAGAAGAGAGGAAATATATATGAGATAAGTGAGTTTTGGTGTTGATTCATTTAGAACAAATGGAGTCTGTGACAGGCTGAAAAATGACCTCCTAAGTGATATTCTTGTCCTAATTCCTGAAACTTCTGAACATTACCTTACATGGCAAAATAAGGGGATGGGTAGATCACAGAGATGATTAAAAATCTTAAGGAAATTATCCTGAATTATCTAAGAGGGCCCTAAATACAATCACACGTGTCTTTAAAGGAGAAAAGGAGGAGATTTGACACAGAAGAAAGGGGGATGTGATAACAACAGAGGAATTCGAAGAAGCTGTCTTTGAAGATTGGAGTGATGCAGCCACAACTCAAGGAATGCCAGCAGCCACCAGAAACTGGAAGAGGCAAGAAACAGATCCTCTCCTTTCGCCTTGGGAGGGAGTGTGGCCCAGGCATGCCGATTTTAGACCTGTGGCCCCCAGAACTGTGAGAGAATCAATTTCCATTGTGTGAAGCCACCAAGTTTGTGGTGGTTTGCTACAACAGACATAGGAAACAGTACAAGCCCACAACATTATGTAGGTACCACACAGCAGTTTGTGTCTGCCAAGGTTTTCCTCCCTCCCTAGTTCCCCACTGTGCATTTCACGGTTCAGATACACATAAACATGGCACCTACGCTCTCAGTACCATCTCTACTATACGTCCCCTAAGTCAAGAATTAGCAACAGGACTGGGAAATTTACCCGGCAAAATAAAAGAAATAACTGACCACGGGGATAAAAATGCTTCAAAGCCCAGGACTTGTGCGAAAACCAAAGTAAGCAATGTCTTAACATTCCCTCCAAAATGTGTTTGGATCTACGAAGACCTTCTGTTTTCACTTTCACAATACAGTAAATAGATCAGAAAGAACAGCCTTAGAATAGCTAAAGAATCATAGTCCATGAAAGTCAAGGCCTTGTACTTTCAAGTGCATCTTCCAGCCTACCTCTGCATGATGGCTCTGCCTCATATATTAGAGGCCTGGACTTGGCAAACAGGTAATGCACTCTGCTTTAAGACAACCTATAATTTTATAAGACAAGATGCCCAGAAATATAAATTTTCTATGACTCACATTAACATCACAAGAAGTCACGTAATATTTATGAGGTGAGACACACTGTGAAGAAGTACGTTTTAATATACTCTCAACATCCCCACCCAAAGGACAGGGATAATGGCTCTCTTGCCAGAGCAGCCATCTTGCTATTATTCCATTTAGAGCTTCCAGATGGGAAAAGGATATGAAGTCGGGAAATGAATCCTGCCAAAGGAAATAGGAGATTTTCAAAGCTGTTGTCAATACAGCTCTGCAGTCTGAGATGAGCACGCAGGAGATGAAGTCACAGCAGTTAAAATCTGGTTGAAGAAACGACTGTCATAAGCCCTGCTGTGAGAGAGCAAACAGAGAGCTCTAGATGCTGAAAGGAAGAGAGAAAGTCCTGTGGAGGGCACTGGGTGAGGGGGAAATTAATTTTTAAGCACTGTCAGTCTATTCTATAATGAGCTACTTCAAGATGACTACTTTCGTTGTTGTTAATCCTCACTGAGGATATTTTTCCATTGATCTTTAAGAGAGAGTGGGAGAGAGAGTGAAAGACAGAAACATTGATGTGAGAGAAACACACCTATTGGTTGCCTTCTGCACGCACCCTGACCAGGGTCCGGACTGGGGAGGACCCTGCAACCAAGGTACATGCCGTTGACCCGGAATTGAACCTGGGACCCTTTGGTCTGCAGGCCAACGCTCTATGCACTAAGCCAAACTGGCTAGTACTCAAACTGACTAATTTTTACCAATTCTTTTCAACATGATATTCAAATGGATGTAACACCTCATCACCTTCCTACCCCTTCCTTTGCCCTTTGCCTCCGCTTAGTATCCCTGGTGGTAGAGAGCTACTTGGTCAAATAATTTATTTACTTTGAGACTACCCAGTTATCACACCTGAGTCCTCCCCACACCCCTCACAGCAGCCAGTGTTGATGTAACCCCTTTGGTGATGCAGGTGCTGGGTGGGTGTGCACACATGCTGGTCCACCCGTGTGTGGCATGAGTCAAGTGCACGTGCCCCGCAGCTGTGCTAGGGGCATCCATCCCTTTGTTGCCATGCTGTGCCCTCACCCCAGAGCCAGTGCCCCGAAGTGTCAGCCTTCCAAGTGAGAGCTTACTTCTTGGACTCTGAAAGATGGAATTCAGGATGTGAGCCACCCTAAGACGTGGGCTGGAGCATGAGTCTCTTTGCAAGTTCGAGTCCAGTGCTTCCTCGGTGGTGACGGATGCCGATCTGACAGCAGGAGTGCCTGTTCTCCACCATGCAGTCACCGAGTCTCATCACAGAATCCAAGAGGAGGACACCTGTGCCTTTCTATAATGTGGGTTTGTTGTTGTTGTTTTTGTTTGTTTTTATATAACTAAAAGAATGATCTTTTTTTTTCTTTATAAAAAATTTATTGGTTGATTAAGGTATCACTTATGTGTCCTTATGCTCCCATTGCCACCCCCCTTCCCTGACTCATACCCTCACCCCCTGTTGTCTGTGTCCATTGGTTAGGCTTATATGCATGCATACAAGCCCTTTGGTTGGTCTCTCCCCCAAACCCCCACCCTCCTCTACCATCCCTCTGAGGTTTGACAGTCTGATCGGTGCTTCTGGTAAAACAGATTGGTGTCCCTGGATCTGTTTTAAAATGTGGTTTTTATAACAATAACTAGAGGCCCGGTGCATGAAATTTGTGCACAGGGGGAGGGGAGTGTCCCTCAGCCCAGCCTGCACACTCTCCAATCTGGGACCAGGACTACCGGGATTGGGCCTAAACGGGCAGTCAGACATCCCTCTCACAATCCAGGACTGCTGGCTCCCAACTGCTTGTCTGCCTGCTTCCTGAATGCCCCTAAACACTTCTGCCTGCCAGCCTGATCACCCCCTAACCACTCCCCTGCCACTCTGTTTGCACCCCACCCCCACCCCCACTGCCCTTCCCTGCAGGCCCAGTTGTCCCCAACTTCCCTCCTCTGCCACCCTGGTCACCACTAACAGCCCTCCCCTGCAGGCTTGATCGCCCCCAACCACCCTCCCTTGCAGGCCTGGCCTCTCCCAACAGCCCTCCCCTGCTGGCCTGATCGCCCACAACTGCCATTAAAAGATAAATGTATGTTTCTAAGAAAACATCTTTTGCCCATTACTCTTTGGATCTGATGACCCTCAAGACCCCATTCGAGTCCAGTTTCCTCCGAGTAGCAGGCAACTCCCCCAATTTCATGGTCCATTGACTGCTCCTTCTTCTGTGTCCTACAGAAGATCCCCCACGTCTCCTTTATACACTTAAATCAGTGTGAGTTAAAGATTGTTTTTTCAAGTCCATCTTTGCCAATGGACTCTAAGCTTTTGAGTGAAAAAAGTTCCTTGTTGAGAATGGCTGTCTGGAAGCTCAGAACTTTGCTCAGCAATGGCAGCTAAGTTAACAGCATGTGGTGGTCATAGAGAGAGATTGCAGGTCCTAGAGTATTGATTCTCAGTCTCAGCTGCTTTTCAGCAGCACTTATGCCTGCACCCCATACCCAGAGGTGATGATTGAATTGCTGTGGGGTGGCCTGGACACTGGCATCTTAAAGGCCCCAGGGATTCTGAAGTGCAGTCAAATGACAGCCACTGTCCTGAAGGGAGAGAATAACATCGCCAGAAGGAGAGATGAGGAAGATTATTTTGAGAACTGTGATGACAGTAGATGTAAAAATGCACCAGCATCACCAGATCCAGAGAATCAATCCAGCAGGGAGCTTGTACAAAAGCTCTGATGAGAGACGATGATCCCAGCAGGTGGGTGTAATCAGTGGGCATAACAGCTGAGGGGCTGGGAGATGCTTTAGGGCAATGCCACCTTATGGTAGTGATTCTTATCCTCTGTACACATTAGAACCACTGGGGAAACTTTAAAAACATAAATGCTCCATCCCAAGATTCTGATTACATTGATCTGGGCAATGATACCTTTTAATTTTTTAAAGCTCTAATGAGTTGCCAAGCTTGAGAACTATTCTTATGAAATACTAGAGGCCTGGTGCACAAAATTCGGGCATGCTCCAGTTTGTGTGTGTGTGTGTGTGTGTGTGTGTGTGTGTGTGTGCTTGTCCCTCAGCCCAGCTTCCCTCTCTTGCCAGCCTTGTCACCCCTAACTGCCCTCCCTGCTGGCCCGATTGCTCCTAACTGTCCTCCCTTGTCAGTCCAGTCACTCCTAATTGCCCTTCCCTGCAGACCTGCTTGCCCCTAACTGCCCTCCACTGCTGATCTGGTCCCTCCAAACTGCCCTCCCCTGCAGGCTTGATTACCCACAAATGCACTCCCCTGCTGGCCATCTTGTGGTGGCCATCTTGTGTCCATATGGGGGCGGCCACTTTGTGTATTGAAGTGATGGTCAATTTGCATATTACCTCTTTATTATATAGATAATAGTCATAGTAGAATTTGACCTTATTTCAGAGTAGATTTTGAGCAGAGATTATTCTAAGTTTCCTGACTTGAGATTTTTTTTTTTAATATATCTTATTGATATTTTACAGAGAGGAAGGGAGAGAGATAGAGAGCTAGAAACGTCGATGAGAGAGAAACATTGACCAGCTGCCTCTTACGCACCCCCTACCGGGGATGTGCCCGAAACCAATGTACATGCTCTTAACTGGAAATGAACCTGGGACCTTTCAGTCCACAGACCAACGCTCTACCACTGAGCCAAACCGATTTCGGCTTGAGAGCTCTGCATCCCAGGGGTGTGAGAGGACTGGCTGGAAGTTGGGGTTGGGGTAAGTAGTAGGGGTGAAGACAAACACTTCTTTGTAGGTTCAGTTTAAGTTGACAGTGGGGTCTGAAACTTAAGACAACTTTTGGCTGAGTGTTACACAGGGCTAAGTCAGGCTGATTCCCTGAGACCAGTTCGTTCCTCAGTGTGGGCCTTTTGCGTGGGCATAAAAACTTCTTTGGGTAAATACCCAAAAGCATGATTGCTGGATTTTATGCTGAGAGTATGTTTAGTTTGTAAGAAACAGTCAAATTGTCTTCCAGATGTGATAAGATTAGGAGAAGAGAGGTGTCCTTCCCTGTGTGTCTATTTCTCTCAGTGAAGAAACTTATCTCAGAAGTTCACAGAAAGTTACCCCCTCATATTCCTGTGGCCAGAATTTTGTCAAATGCCATTCCCTAACCAGATTCTTGGCAAGGAGAAATGGATACCATGATCAGCTTAGGTGAAACAGAATTAACTTATGGACATGTAGACAGGATTCCCTTCTCTGAGACACATGGGCAGGGTAAAATACCAAACAAAATCAATGTTCTTCCATCAAGCAAGAAAGTGGGACTGAGTTTGGGGCAGGCAACCCATAGGTCAGCCTCTATTTCCATCATCACATTAGAAACAGGCTGTAGGTACAGTGGTTAAAGAGCACACACTCTGGAGTGAGGCAGTGGGCTCAAATCTCACTGACCCATATACTAACTGGATACGTGGAACTGAGTTTTGTTTTTTTCTGAAAAAAGAATAGTGAAAAGTTCCTGACTCAGAGGATTGCTGGGAGGATTGAATGTATAGTTCTTAGAATAGAATCTGGCACATACAGGGCTTAATAAGTGTTAGTATTCATCTCCATAGTGGCTACCATCCTATCTAATAAAGAGTGAATATGTTAATTAACCCTCACACCATTGCAAAGATATCAGCACCCATAGCCAATAAGGAGGGGATATGCTAATTGACTGCCATGCCCTCAAAGATGGTTGTGCCCATAGCCACAAGATGGCAATGCCAGTCCCTTTAGCCCTGCCAGGGCGCAGGCACACAGCAGGGCCAGGCCTGCCCCCAGGTGGGCCCAGCTGCTTCCACATCTGCCTCTGGAGTCTCCTAGTCCCCTCAGCCCCCCAGCTTCCCAGGGCCGGCCCAAGTTGCAGGCAAGCCTCAGATGGCAGTTGCCAAGCTGCCCAGGGCTGCCCAAGGCTCAGGTAACCAGGGCCAGCTGAGGCTTGCACTGCTGGCAATGACAGCAGCAGAGGTGTGATGGATGTCACCTTCTGCCTCTGAGGGCTCCCAGACTGTGAGAGGGGGAAGGCCAAGCTGAGTGACTCCCCCCTCCAGTGCATGAATTTTCATGCACCAGGCCTCTAGTAGGTTATAAATAGCCAACGGGAAGGGACCAGATCTGTGGTGGAGAACAGTTGTCTCTAATTAGCTCTGAGCACAATGCCATGCTCAAGCAGCAATTCAATAAGTTCATTTGTTTTTTTTACATATTAATCACTTACTTAAAAGGTCTATTTTGTCTTATTGCCAGCAAAAAGATGTTACTGATTAAGGGGAATATCTAATTAGAAATACTTCAAAAAAATCTATTGCTCCCTAAAAAATATATTTAGATAATAAAAATTATTATAATTTACAATGAATATTTATTGAGCCTATTGTGCTAGACACTGTTATAAATGCCATACATGCATTATCTTATTTAATCCTCAAACAATCTATGGAGTCAGGTTTATCAATAAAACACTCTAAAAGCTAACCTCAAACAAAATGTAGGTTTGTTTTTAAAGTGTAAATGTTTTCACAATATAATATCAAATGAAAATCTGAGTTACCTAACAATTCTAAGACTCATTTCATCCCCTTCTCCCTCCCCTCCCCTGGTTGAACACAGCTGAACTCAGGATGCACTCACTTCCAATGTTTTTGTTTACTATAATAATGTGGGTGTGCCTCCCATTGCCATTAATGTGGAGACACCTTCGCAAACGGGAGGAAACTCAGCAGAACAGGCTTCAGGGAGTCAGACTCTTCATTTATTCATTTACCCTCATTAACCAAATGTATGCAGATGAGATGCTGTCTTTCACAGAGAGCATTCAAATGGGAACCCAATAACTAACTGCAGTATTTCATTGCCTCTGGAGGTGCTAGCCAAATAATTCTCACTTTAAATGGTAGAAATTATGTGAAGCAGTTAGGGCCTGAACATTAAGAATTAAGTGAGATGTCCCCAATCTTGCAGGTGGCTTATAGTCAAGATTTATCACCTTGCTTCAGTCCAGGGACCAAGTAAAGAACTAGAGATTCAAGGACACCGTTGAAATCCTGGAACATCATGAATCTCGTTGGTACCATGGGCAGTTACTGAAAGGCCCTTGGCTCTCATTCTTCATCCGTTAAAGGGTATCAACTGTCCCTACAGAAGGTCTGAGAACATTAAGAGTAATAATGAGATTGTTTCGGTTCAAATTTTCTCTGCTCATATCTTTTTCCTCTTTTACCACACAGGAAGGCCCCCACCTTCCATACCAATAATGATTCAACCTATTAAAGAAATCAGCTTCTTGCCTGGCAGCTAACCGAGTTCTGCTTAATTACTTCTTGAATGAATTTCACTGTCTTAGTCTTCTATGATAATCTGCTCAGTTTCAAAAAGGTACGTGTGAATAAGCAATCAACAGCATAAAGAACCAAAAAAGACATGTCACCTTGCCACAGCCACAGCCTGACTCCCCCATCCAGCATGGAATTCCCTCCCAGACTTTCCCAACACCAAATCTGCCACCCTGCTGGCAGCCCCCTCCAAGGATGCCTTCCCTTCTGTGTGCCCATCAACACCACTTTACTAGGATTCCGGATCCCCATTGCTCTTGCCACAGCAATGCATATGGTTGCTGCAGTCATAGCCTGCCTTCTCATGCTCTCTTTTCTCATCAGCTTTTTCCTATTTACTCAGATCAGGCTCATCAGTATTCAAAGGTGCTTGCTGCAGTCAGTCCTCAACACTTAACACTTGACTTCACATTCTTCTTCAGCAACTTCCCAATCTCTTGATAGCTCTTGAAAGAGCTTCTTCACTTGACGTCTTCATTTTCTTGCCCCTATTCTCTTCTAAACTCACTCCAGGTAAGCTTTCCTTCCCACCATTCTATCATCATTGCCTTTTCCAGATCACCAGTTGGCTCCACTGGACCAAATCCCACAGTCAATTCTCAGGCCACATATACTCCACTTCTCAGTGGCTGACACCACTTGACCTCCTCATCTCAGCTGTCATACATCTTACCTCCTCTTTCAACCTCATTCCACCTGTGCCCTCAGTCCAATCACTTTAAATACCACCTGAATCCTAAAGACCCCCTCCATATTTATACCACTAGCTATGAGTTTCTGTTTGAATTCTAGCCACATTTCCACTTAAACATTTCAAACTCAACACACTTAAAACCTTGATTTTCCTCCACAATCTTATTCTTTTCTTGTTGTTTCAATCTCAATAAAATGGCATTAATATTTCAATAAAATGTCCAAAATCCACTCCAAAATTTCATCAGCTCCATCTTTAAAACAGCCCATAATTTGAACGTCTTACCTCATTAACTGCTATCACCCTAGTCCAAGTGACCATTTATCTCTTGCATGGATTTCTCTATTAACTTTTTCATTTATATGCCTGTTTCTGCTCTTATCTGTCTCTATCTGCCAACCCAAAATATCACCCAGAGTGATCTTTTCAAGGTATAAATTAAAGCATTTTGCTTACTACACCAGTACCACCCTGATGACTCCTTTGGACCTCACCCAAACTCAAAGGTTCACAGGTCCTAGGCAGATGGCAACTAGCCTCAGTGTAACCAGAGACGTTTGTTGAGTGGCCTCTGGCCCATGACTAGTGCCAAATCTGAATTTGTATTAACCTGGTGGATACAAATCGCCCTACTCAGGTGACTCCCTGAGACCTGGCTCATGGAACTAGCATATAGCCCAAGGCTCTTTCAGTGGCTGAGCCTTAGAAGCAGCCAGCAGTTGACAATAAGTTTTGAGGTGCCTTGGTTCTATTGCTGATTTTCCCCTGGCTCAATACTGACTGCAGCCAGCCTTGGTTCCTAGCATGGCCCCTTCCACATTCATCCAAGCCCAGAACAGGTAACTACCTTCTGTGGATTGCTTTGTAGCTTCTAACAAGTAGCTCTGACCTGGTCAAAGACATTGTCTGACATTGACTTGCACTAGAGTCCCACTCAAGAAGTCCCAGAACCAGTAAACCTGGTGGCCGACTTCAGACCACAATAGAGCACTACCCAATGAGCTCCACAAGTGATACACCCCAAGAGTTGTCTTGGCATGCATGAGATCCTGCAGGGGTGAATCCTACTTTGTAGGGTCAGCTCCTGCACAGTAGCTTATACTCTGTGGTCATGGCCAATTGTCACAGTCACTCAGCCTGAGAAGCAATCCTACCCACTGACATGCCAACAGCATTTAAGGCTTAACTACAAGAGGGCACACAAAACCCAAACAAGGGATTACTGGAGTACTCGGCTCAGGAGACTACAACACTGGGACTAACAGGATACCTATTACATAAGGGAGCCATACCAAAATCGGAAGATGTAGCAGATCTACCTAATACATAGAATCCTAAATGGGGAGACAAAGATATATATCCCAAAGAAAAGAATGGGAGAAATCTCCAGAAAAAAACATAAACATAAATGTGATGGAGGCAAGCAATCTACCAGATACAGAGTTCAGATCACTAGTTATAACCTTATAAGGATGCTCAAGGAACTAAGAGAAAAATATATGAGTTGATGAGAACTTCAACAAGGAAACAGTAAGCATAAAAAAGGACATAGAAATCATAATAATAACTATTCAGATATGAAGAATATAAGAACTGAAATGAACTAGAAATCAACAGTAGATTCAATGAAGTAGAGCATTGAATCAGTAAGTTGGAAAACAAGGTAACACTCAATCAGAACGCCGAAAAGAAAAAAAAGAATCCAAAAGTAATGAGGATAGTTTAAGGAACTTCTATCAAGCATAATAACATTCATACCATAGGAATACCAGAAGGAAAAAAGAGAGAACAAGGGACTAAGAAACAATTTTTTTTTTAAAAAAAAAGGACTAAAAGCTTCCCTAATCTGGCAAAGGAAAAAGACATACAATTCCAGGAAATCCAGAGTGTTTCAAACAAGATGAACCCAAAAATGCATACCACAAGACACATCATAATTAAAATGGCAAAAGTTAAAGAGATTCTTAAGAGCAGCAAGAAAAAGGCAATGAGTTACCTACAAAGAAGACTGTTAATTGATTTTTCAACAGAAACTTTTCAGACCAGAGGGGATTGGCATGAAATAGTCAAAGTGATAAAAAGCAAGGACCTACAAACAAGATCATTCTATCCAGCAAGGTTATCATATTTTCCCCATTTTTTAAATTAAGGTATTATATGTGTACATATCTTATCATTGCCCCCCCCACAAGGTTATCATTTTAAATTAAAAGAGAGAAAAAAGAGCTTCCCAGATAAGAAAAAGCTAAGAGATTTTATCACCAACAAACCAATATTACAAAAAATATTTAAAACAATTTTTAAAGAAAATAAAAGAGGACTAAAGCTGTAAATAAAATGGCAATAAATATGTACCTATAGAATCTATGACTAATTACTTTAAATATAAATGGCTTAAATGCTCAAATCAAAAGACATAGGGAAGCTGAATAGATAAGAAAATACTCATATATATGCTGTCTACAAGATACCTATCTCAGAACAAAAAACACACACAGACTGAAAGTAAAGGGGTGGAAAATGATATTTCATGTAAGTAAAAGAAAAAGCTGGGTTAACACTACTTATATTAGACAAAATAGACTTTAAAACAAGGCTATAATAAGAGATAAAGGATCCTATCTAATAAAAGGATAATATGCAAATTAACCATCACTCCGTCGTAAAGATGGTGGTGCCCCTAGCCACAAGATAGCCTCCTGCCAGCCCATGGTGCAGAATGCTTGCGTCATCGCCCTGGTGACAAGGCAAGCATTCTGTGCCTGGCCACGGATGGGCCTCTGGGCTGTCGAGAGCCTCTGGGTAGCATAGCGGCCAGGCTTCGCAGAGAGCTACTAGCACATGGATTTGTGCGCAGGGTTACAAGTAATACTATAGGGATATACCCAACAAAAGGATATACCTCTTGTAAACATGTATGCACCAAGCAGAGGAGCATTTTAAATTTATTTAAATATTTAAATAAAACAAATCTTGATGGGTATAAAGGGAGAGATTGACAGTATTACAGCCACAATAGGGAATTTTGACATCGATAAATAGGTATTTCAGTCAGAAATTCAACAAGAAACAGTGGCTTAAATGACACACTAAATCAGATGTATTTGACATTTTCAGAACATTTCACCTTAGAGCAGGAGAATGTACACATTTGTTCAAATGCACATGGAACATTTTCTATGATAGACCACATGCTAAGACACAAAACAAGTTTTAATAAATTGAAGAAGATTAAAATCATGTCAAGCATCTTCTCTGACCAAAATGTTATGAAACTAAAAAAAACCAAAACTGTTAAACACATAACACATGGAAGCTAAATAACATGCTTATATAATGAGATCAGGGAGTAAATCAAAGCACATCTTGAGAAAAATAAAAATGAAAACACAACAAACACAAAGTCTATGGGACACAGTAAAAAGTCATCAGAGGGAAATCCATAGCAATGCAGGGCTACCTCAAGAAACAAGAAAAATCACAAATAAACAATATAACTTTATTCCTAAAGGGACTAGAATAAGAAGAACAAACAAAGCACAAAGGGAGTAGTAGAAGGAAGAATATAATAAAGATCCGAGCAAAAATTAACAAAATAGAGTCTAAAAAAAACACAACACAACAAAATATCAATGAAAGCCAGAGCTGGTTTTTTGAAAAGATAAATAAGATTGATGAGCCTTTAACAAGACTCATCAAGAAAAAGCATGAGAACCCAAGTAAATAAAATCATAAATAAAAGAAATAATAACTGACGCCAAAGTGATACAAAGGATTATAAGAAAATGTTAAGAAAAACAAATTGGACAATCTGGAAGTAATGGATAAATTCCTAGAAACATACAATCTTTAAAAACTCAATTAAGAAGAAACAGATGGATTATAACTAATGAAATCAAAGCAGAAAAAAAAAACCACACCAAAAAACAACAACAACAACAAAAAACAACCTCCCAGCAAACAAAAGTCCTGGACTGCATGTCTTCACAGGAGAATTTTAGCAAACATTCAAATAATTAACACCTATTTTTCTCAAACTACTCAAAAAAATTCAATAGGAGAGAGAAGACTCCCAAGCTCATTTTACAAGGCCAGCATTATCCTAATTCCAAAACCAAATAAAAACACTGCAAAGAAAGATAACCATAGGCTAATATCCTTGGTAAACATAAATACAAAATCCTCAACAAAATATTAGCAAACTAAATTCAGCAATATGTTAAAAAAAAATCACACACCACAATCAAGTAGGTTTTATTCTGGGGATACAAGGTTGGAGCAATATCCATACATCAATTAACCTGTTATACTACATAAATAAAATGAAGAATAAAAATTATAATCATATCAATAGATAAAGAAAAAGCATTTGACAAAATCCAGAACCCACTTATGATATAAACAAAACCTCTCAGCAAAGTGGGAATACCTCAGCATAATAAAAACCATATATGACAAATTAACAGCTACCATCATAGTCAACAGGAAAAAGCTAAAAGTGACAGTAACAAGATAGGGTTGTCCCCTTTTACCACGTTTATTCTAAGTAGTATTGGAAATCTTAGCTACAGTTATCAGACAAGAAAAAGAAATAAAAGGCATCCAAATTAGAAAGGAAGAAGTAAAATGGTCATTATATGCAGATGACGTGATATTATATAGAGAGAACCCTAAAGATTCCACCTAAAAGAACTGATAAATGAATTTTGTAAAGTAGCAGAATACAAAATTAATATTCAAGAATGGGTTTCATTTTTATACATCAATAATGAACTATTAGAAAGAGAAACTATGAAAATAATCCCATGTACAACTGCATAAATAATAAAAAACTTATCCATAAATTTAACCAAGGAATTAAAAGACCTATACTTGGAAAAGTAAACTACCCAAAGTACTCTACAGCTTAAATGCAATCCCTATCACAATACCAATGGCATTTTTAACAGAACTAGAACAAATAGTCCTAAAATTTATATGGAACCACAAAGGGCCCCAAATAGCTACAGCAATCTTGAGGAAAAAAAGAACAAAGTCAGAGGTACCATGCTATCTAATATCAAACACTACAAGGCTACAGTGATCAAAACAGCATGATACTGGCAAAAAAACAGACACATAGATCAATGAAACAGAAAAGAGAGCTCAGAAATAAACCCACACCTATATAATCAATTATTTTATGAAAAAAAGCGGCTAGAAGACAAAATGGATAAAGAGAGTCTATTCAATAAGTGATGTAAAAAAAATTGGACGGATACATGCAAAAAAAAAAAATGAAGCTAGACCGCCTTCTTACACCATATACAGGAATTCAAAATGGATTAAATACTTAAGTGTAGACTTGAAACCATAAAAATCCTAGAAGAAAACAGGCAGCAACTCTAACATTTTTCTTAGTAATATATTTTTCTGATCTATCTAATTGGGCAAGGAAAACAAAGAAAAAAAATGGGTCTAGTCAACCTAAAAGTTTTTTGCACAGCAAAGAAAACCATCAACAAAATTTAAAACCAACCTACTGAATGTAAGAAAATATTTACCAATAATATATCCAAAAAGGAGTTATTATCCAAAATTTATAAAGAACTCATACAGCTCAACACCAAACATTCCAATTAAAAAATGGGCAGAGGACCTGAATAGATATTTCTCCAAAGAGGACATACAGATGGCCAATAGATATATGAAAAGATGCTCAACATCACTAATCATCAGAAAAATGCAAATTGTTGGCTATAATCAATAAATCAACAAACAAGTATTGGTGTAATGTGGAGAAAAAGGAACCCTTGTGAACTGTTGGTGGAATTATAAGTTAGTGGTCATTATGAAAAAAAAAAAAACATTATGGAGAGTTTCTAAAAAAATTAAAAATAGAACTACCTTATGACCATGAATTCCCTTCTGGATATATATATATATATATATATATATATATATATATATATATAAAATCTAAAACAATAATTTGAAAAGACATATGCATCTTTATGTTCATTGCTGGTTACTTTCAATAGCAACTGAATGGGAGCAACTGAAGTGCCTATCTATAAATGAGTGGATAATGAAGATGGGGTATATAAGTATAATAGACTAGAGACCCAGTGCATGAAATTCGTGCATGGGGCTGGGGGAGTGGGTGACCCTCAGCCCAGCCTGCACCCTCTCCAATCTGGGACATCCCTCTCACAATCCAGGACTGCTGGCTCCCAACTGCTCACCTGCCTGCTTTCCTGATTGACCCTAACTGCTTTTGCCTGCCAGCCTGATCATCCCCCTAACCACTTCCATGCCAGCCTAATTAATGTCTAACTGCTCCCCTGCCAGCCTGTTTACCCCCAACTTCCATCTTCTGCAGACCTGGTCACCCCTAACTGTCCTCTCCTGCAGGGTTGATCGCCTCCAACTGCCCTTCCTTGCAGGCCTGGTCCCTCTCAACTGCCCTCTCTTGCAGACCTGGTGCCTCCCAACTGTCCTCCCCAGCTAGCCATCTCGTGGTGGCCATCTTATGTCCACATGGGGGCAGCCATCTTTGACCACATGGGGGCAGCTACTGTGTGTTGGAGTGATGGTCAATCTGCATAGTACTCTTTTATTAGAATATTACTCAACCATAAAAAATAGCAAAATCTTACCATTTGTGACAACATGGATGGATGGATCTAGAGGCTATTATGCTAAGTGATATAAGTCACAGAGAGAAAGACAAATACCATGTGATTTAATTTGTATGTGGAACCTAGAGAAAATAAACAAATAAACTCATTGATACTGATTACAAACTGAGGTTTTGAAATAAGAGGTAGGTTGGGGGTGCAGGGTGAAAAAGGTGAAGGTTTTAGGAATTATAGATTGGTAGTTAGAAAATAGTCATGGGGATGTAAAGTACAGAATAGGGGATATAGTCAATAACATTGTAATAACTATGTATGGTGCCATGGCACCATGTGGGTACTAGATTTATTGGGGGTAGGGGAATCATTTCATAAATTATATAATTTTCTAACCAGTATGATGTACACCTAAAACTAGTGTAAAATAATATTGAATATTAACTGTAATTGAAAAATATAGTAATAAAAATTTTAATATATAAAAAGCATATGATAAAGATCAACATCCATTCATGTTAAAGTTTCTCAGCAAAATAGGAAAGAAGAGAGTGTATTAGACCTGAAAAAGACATTCAAAAAAACCTACAGCTAAATTACTTAATGATGAAAGAATGAATGCTTTTTTCTTTAAGATCAGAAACAAGACAAATATATCTACTTTTATTTTCCTATTTAACATCATTCTGGAAATTCTAAGAGAGCAATAAGAAAAGAAGAAGAAAAAAATATCATGCAAATTAGAAAGAAGAAATAAAACTGTCCTTATTTTTTAATCCTAGACTAATGAGAAACAAGATGAAAACATAGAGGGTCAAACCACACAAATGAATCATCTATCTATACATTAGCTACTAAAACTGGAACCCCAAAAATAAAAAACAGTTATACTAACTCCAAAAAAGTGAAAAAGGTCTTGATTTAATAAAGCATCTTTAGGGTATGTATGCTATAAATTATAAATCACTAATGAAAGAAATCAAAGAATACTTAAATAATTGGAGAGACATACCATGCTCATGGATTAGAAAACTCAAAGTAAGGACTCACAATAAAGATGTCAATCAACTCTTCCCATTTTATCTCTAGATTTAATGCAAACCCTATGCAAATCCAAACATATTTTTTGTAGACATATGTTAATTCTAAAATTTATATTGATAGCTAAGAGAACTAGACTACCCAAAACAATTTTTTAAAAAAAAGAATAAAGTTGGAAGAATCATACTACTGAAGCTTTATAATAATTCTTAAAATTGGGCAATCAAGGTACTAAAGAAAGGAGACACATATAGATCAATGGAAATTCCAGAAATAGACCCAAACAAATATGGTCACTGATAATATCCATTAAAGGCAATTAATTCAAAAGAGAAAAGGTAGTATTTCGACAAATGATGTTAAAGATGTTAAAATATCATTGCACATACAGGGTCAATAAAATGAACCTTGACTTAAACCTCATCCAACCTTACCCAAAAATTATCTGAAAGTAATCTAAGTATAAAGCATGAAAAATATGACTTTAAAAACACATAGAAAATCTCCAGGAGTTAGTAAAAGAATCTCTAGAATGACACCAAAAACACAATCTATTTTTTAAAAGCTTGATAACTTAGCCTCCATCAAAATTAAATCATATGTTCTGTGAAAAATACTGTTAAGTAATGAAAAAACAAGCAACAGATTGAGAGAAAATATTTGCAAATCACACATCTGACAAAGAAATTGTATCTATAATAAATAATGAGTTATTAAAATTCAACGGTTAAGAAAACAAATAATCCAATTATTAATAACAAAATATCTAAATAGATACTCACCAAAGAAAATAAGCATATGAAAAAAAATGTTTAATATAATCAACTATAGGAAAATGCAATGAGAAATCACTATATTCCTGCTAGAATGACAAATTTTTTTAAAAACTGACAATACCATGCGTTGACCAGGGTTTAGAGCAATGGGGACGCTTGTCTACTGCTAATGGAAATGTAATATTGTAAAGCCACCTTGCAAAAATAGGTAGTTTCTTATAAAGTTAAAAATATGTTCTACCATATGATCCAACAATCCTTCTCATAGATATTTACCCTGGTGAAATAAAAACTTATGTTCACATAAAAACTTGTATATAAATGTTTACAGAAATTCTATGCATGTCTTAAGTTATATGGGAATTACATTTTCTTAGGAAAAGGTGTGTGTGCACACACACACACAAAGTAGCAGGGGAAAAATCAACCACATGTGCCTTAGCCAGGTGACTCAGTTGGAGAGTTATCCCTACATCAAACGGTTTTGGGTTGGATTCAGGGCACATACTTAGGTTGTGGGTTCAATCACTGCTCAGAGTGTGTACAGGAGCAACAACAGATTCTCTCTTTCTCTCTCTCCCTCTTTTTCGAATAAATATAGATCAGGTGGAGATAAAAAAAAGTCAACCAAATGTATAGAATCTCACCAAGGCTCTTCTAGATAAACACAGCCAGCTACACATCCCCACCCTGCACCACTACGTCTCTGACCTCAAGAGCACCTGCTCTCAGACTGACTGATTTGGGGGTGGAAGGAAATAGAACAAAGACAAAAACAAAGAAGGGTAGAAGAATCCAGAAAAAACCCACTGAACAATCAATCAATTGATCAAAGGAGCCTTTGAACTCATAGGCTGGAAGAGACACTGGTAATATCCATAAACAAAGCATACCCTTCGCCCTCTGTTTCCTATACTCACCTAGACTTTGGAGTTTTACGTAGATACTATTCCAACTGAAGCAAAAAGAAAAAAGTTCAAGCACTGCCCTTGCCTATAAACTGTGTAAAGTCTTTGTTCTTCTGGTCTGGCTTAAAGAGAAAGAAATGGAGAAAAAAATTAACATAAGCAAGAATCAGTAAATTTCTTAGAGAGGCCTTGTACTTCTAACTTAAGTCTCTGGGTAATAGAAACCATGAGAGCAAGTTAGACTTCCTTTAAAGGAGAACAAGAGAGAGGCTTATTGATGGTGGAAAATTTTTCATGCCCTCTTCCATCAATCACCAGATTTCCTCCAGTGCCCGGGTTGTTTCTAATGAAGGAAAATGCTGGTCAAGGTTAGGAAAGCACAGACCAAGGGTGTCCACAGGGCAACAACAGTTAAGCCAAAGCAAAACCCTGACTACATCAACCCTAAGTAAAGAATTACAGTATACATTGCTGCCGGGAAAAATCGCTAACATATGTCTTGAGCTGGACCTCCCTTAAGTGGACTCTAGTCCACCCAATCCATTCTGCTCAGCCACTTACACACTGTAAAGTGCCCTTTAAACTAGTGTATTTTACTAGTTTTAACAAGTCTGTACACCCAAGTAACTTCATTATGACAGTCAAGATGTAGCATATTTTCCATCTTGCCAAAAAGTTTACTCATGCCCCGTTCCAATTAATCTCACTTGGGATAGTTACTCTAGGTTGTAATGCCACCAACCGAAATACAGACAAGCTGTTTCATTTTGCTTTTAATTTTTAGGGATTGCTTTAAAAAGAACTAGTTTTATAATTATGTACAATATTTATTTGGTTCCAAAGTCAAATCTACAAAACAAGGTGTAGTTAGGGGACGCCCAGTTCCAATCACTGCCCCTGCCACCATGTTCTCCTTCTACCATAGATTACCATTTTTGAAAAATGTATCATTTACGTTCCCATTATTATTGTCAGATACCAATGGAATTAATACTTAACACACTATACACACTTTCTCCAGCTTGCTTTTTTCACTTAACAATACATTCTAAAGACAGCCACATGGTTTTGGAGAGAGTTCATATTCTTTTTCACAGTCACATAGTGCTCCATTGTGTGGCTGTACCATCCTTTAAAAAAAGGGGCCCAAACTGATGGGCAATGGATTGGTTCTAGTCTTTCACTGTCCATAAAGAACCATGTACATGAGTATTTTAATCTTTTGCCAGTGTGCCTTTTGGATAATTCCCTAGAAGCTGGAGTGTTCAATCAAAGACCTACCATATTTTGCCGATTTTATAAATTTCTCTCAATGGAGATTAAACCGTTAACCATTTCTACCAGCAATGCAGATTGCCTTGTCCACAGAGCATGTTGTCAAACTCTTCCATCTTTGCCGACCTGATAGGTACAAAATAATATTTCAGTGCAGTTTTAATTTGCATTTCTGCTGTGATAAACAAAGTAGAGCATCTTTTTATCGGCTTAAGAGATATTTGCATTTCTTCTCTGTGAACTGTTTGTTTATATCTCTAAATCATGTATTCCATATGGTTGTTGGGTCTTTTTTTATTCTGTTTTTAGAAGCTCATTACTTATTTGTCTGTGGCATGAATTACAGATATTTTCCCCCAATTAGTTATTTGCTTTGCCTTTTTTTTTTAAACAAGCAAAAGTATTTTGTTTTTAAATGGTCTAATTTACCAGTCTTTTGTTTTCTTGGTTCTGGATTCTGAAACCAGGAGTTTTCTCCACTTTCGGGTTAAAAAAATGAATTTATTCTTTCTCTTCTAGGACTCAACACATCTTTGATGATGATCACCTTTCCCCCCTCACCTTCTCTGAGAATTAACAAAAGCAGTCAAGTCAGTCAGTTCACATACTGGAAGCAGCTCACCCCCATTTTTTCAAACACCTGATGCAGTTTATGCAGTCATTCTCCCAGCGCTGCTCGTTCACACACAGGAACCCCTGGATGGTTCCAGCAATGCACAGAGATAAGCTTGTGACTGTCGCTGTGACTCCCCTACAGAGCTCCCCCAGACCACCTGTGCTCACAGAGTCAGAGAGTATCCAAAGGACCGATCGAGTTCCCCAAATGCCAAGAGAGCTTGAGTCAAGGCATTTTGTTCTCTCTCCAATTAGGGAATGAGCAGCAAAGGAAATTTAGGTGCCAGGGCATAATAGGTTTTCCCAGAGGCCAGTCAGCACCTGCCCAGTGGCCAGTTTGTGTACGGGGTACTCAGCAGAGGCCCTGTGGGCGTGTTTATGGAAGCGAGAATAATGCTAGTCGACAGAGCAGCTGCAGCCAGCTGCTGAGGGGAATTCTGCGCGGTGCCCTGGCAGCACAGGCATGGCCTCCTGTGTGAAGTGTGTCCAATTCAGGAAGGGGGGACACTTTCTTACTTCTCTTTCCAGAGATAGATCGTGTTTCCCATCCAAACCATCATCCACCACTGGGCTTTTTGCAAGAATGACTTCCACAACTGCAGTCTGGTATGTGGTTAGACAATGGTTTTACTTTGTTGGATCTCAAAATAAGGCCAAAGGAAAAGTCTGATTTTTTAAATGTTGAAAAATATAAGTCAATGATATTAATATATTTGATAATAATCTAAGAGGAAATAATAATAGGGATATATTAATAACCACATATATAAGGCCTCTTTCAGTGGTCGGCAAACTGTGGCTCACGAGCCACATGCTGCTCTTTGGCCCGTTGAGTGTGGCTCTTCCACAAAATACCACAGCCTGGGTGAGTCTAACTTGAAGAAGTGGTGTTAGAAGAAAGTTTTAAAAATTTGGCTCTCAAAAGAAATTTCAATTGTTGTACTGTTGATATTTGGCTCTGTTGACTAATGAGTTTGCCGACCACTGGTCTATTTGATTTTGTAACAAGCAATCCGGGTATTTCTAATGCAGGTTTCCTAGTATTACACTTTGAAAAACTCTGCTCAATAACCTAAATCCTGTGTAAGACTACTTTACCTCCCAAATTTATTGAATTGCTCTTTATGTCCCTGGGTTCTGGAACATTCTGATACCTATGACTATTTTGTTGACAGTTCTACCCCCGTCATGGCACATTCCTTGGCACACAGTGTTGTACATCATACATATTTGCTGAATTAAGAAATAAAAATCGGAAACAAGTAAATAGCCACATGCAGAAGGATGAAGGTCTCATACCTGAAAAAAAAGTTAACTCAAAATGGATTGGAGACCTAAATGCAAGAGCTAAAACTATAACATTTTTATAAGAAAATGTAATCTTCATGTCCTCAGATCAGGCAATGGATTTTTAGATAAAACAGCAAAAGCACAAGTGAAAATAATAGAAAGATCGTAAAAAATAAAAACTTTTGTGTTTCAAAGGACACTATCAAGAAAATCAGAAGACAACTCAGAGCATGGAGGGGGTGCATCTCTCATAGCCTCTGCCTTCCTAAATCCTATAAAAACAGTCTCAGGCACCCATGCCAGTCACTGCCATTCACCCCTCCTTTTCTTGCTGTCTTTGGTCCTCTCTTTCACATTTCTTCTCATCTCTCTTTTCTTTTTGTTCTCAATCTGTTTCTCCTTCGTTTTCTATCTATGTCTAGGGAATGCAATTTATATTTTTGTTTTTATAAGTGGATTCTGATTTTTATTTTTGCTTAAAAAAAAATGTCACCAGAGAATTTGTTTGGGTTAAAGGGCCTGGGTACCACAGAGTCTTACTGTACCGCAGGTCGCCTGCTTCTGTATACTTAGCCCAGGCTTATGAACAGACACACACAAAGTAGGCCTTTGATCCTGAAAACCTAGGGGTCCCACTGGGATGAGGATAAATATTTATCTCTATTTGCTTTTTTCTGTTGGGGCCTGGTTTCTGGCTTGCTCAATGTCCTATTTGGCCAACGACCAGCCAGGTCAGGAAAAGATCACTCCACAGTCCCAGCCCTGAAAACATGTGGGAAGAGCCTCCGAACAGTTCCCACATGAATTGTGAGAGGGTCATCTGAGTGCACGCGAGGGTACGGCAGTCCGTACGAAGGAAAGACACGCTCTGCCTCACGCCAAGTTAGAGAGGAAAACCAAATATAGCATGCTCTTTACCAAGCTTTCCCATATGCTTACCTAACTAAAGACAAGAAATATTCTAGAATGTTCTAGGAGTGTTAAAATAGCTATCTGGTAGCTGTAGTGGAGAAAGAAGAAGTAAAGGGTTTAAAGTCACACAAACCAGTTTTCAAATCCTAGTTTTGCTCACTGTGAGCCAAGCCTCCCTTTCCTAATCTGTAAAACCAAGCTACTTTATAGAGTTATAAACTAACTCTATAGAGTTGTTGAAAGGCTTTGTCTCGATAGCACGCATGTAAAGCACCAGGCACGGTGCTTTTGGCAGAAATACCAGCCATGTCCCTTTCTCCCTATTGCTGGCGCTGGGTCCCAGAGCTGCGGCCACCATGCTTCTGGGCCCTAACCTGAAAGCCCAGGAAGAAGGCAGGCTGGCCACGTCTCTAATGCGGGGACCTGTATCTGAGAAAGGGCACATGCCCATCTCTCCCACAGACCAAACTGACGGAGAGCAAGGTCTAACAAAAGCCAGTGTGAGCTGCACTGGGTGCTCTGTGTGTAGGGAAGGGACCACGAGCAGGTTGTCCTAAGCCACTGCGTCTGCAAAGATGAAAAATGCTCAGGAGGGGATGTGCAGGAGGCAGCTGATGGATGTTTCTCTCTCATCAATGTTTCTAACTCTCTACCCCTCTCCCTTCCTCTCTGTGGAAAATCAATAAAATATATTTTAAAAAGAAAAAGAAAAATGGCTTCTGCAAACTTGGGCGGGCAGACATCTGCCGTGCTCACCGATTCCGACACCATCGTCACCGCCCATCACCATGTTACTCCCCCCACTTTCAGTGTTGGTACTGCCATGGCCACCACCGTGGCCGTCACCACCTCCAGGAGCTCGCCCCCTGCTGCTTTCCTCCTTCCCTCGTCACAGCCACCACTGCCGTCACCCCCTTACACGGAGTCAGCCTGGACCCTGGCTGCTAGGGAAGGAATGGCTGAAGGTCCATCTGACTAGCACGAAGCCTTGAAGAAAGTTCCAGCTGGAGGACTTATGAATCATCTGCGTAAACCGCGTCACACCCATCTCTCAGCATGCACAGAGAGGGCCCCACCTACAGCAACTTGCCGCAACAAATGCCACAGAACTGAAGACAGACTCCCAGAGACAAACTCCCTCCTCCCCTCCCCTCCCCACCCACACAGGACACACAGCACGGGCAGGGTCTCTAACATGGCTATGTACCGGGTCACTCACTGTGTTCCAGTACACAGGCACAGAGGTTAGGTCTGAGTGGGACGAGTGAGTAGTCCTGGGCTCCTACGTGGATGGCCTGGCCACCCGGCCATCTGCCAGGAAGAGGCAGCGTGCCCTGGGCCGGGGTTTGTTAGCGACCCGAAGCCCCTGACCAAGCAGCTCGGGCGGTGGCCCTGGGGGGGCCGGTCTGCGGAGAACAAGGGGGCATTTACTGGTGCTCTGCCTGGGGCCACGAGGAAACCGACACAATACCCTTTAAAAAAATCTTCCACAAAGATGTCGCTGTGTTTTCCTTTAAAGACATAAAAGTATCTAATAACCTTGTTCTCATTTTTGAAAGCGGATCAGAAGTTTTTGCTAAAAATAAGCTATTTTTATTTCCTTGCTTACTTGTAACTTAACAGTTCTAAACAGCTAAGCTGAATTTTTAATTATCCTTTTAAAAAGGCTTTTTTTTTTTTTAAGTAAAGGTTATTCCTAGGCTGACACTGAATATGCCAGGTCTGTAGCTAGAAGCGACTTTTTATAGCTGGTTATAAACCCCTGAAATATGAGTTTATATTGGAAAAGCTGAAGCAACCTTAACTCTAACCACGCCAATGGGCGCCAATTTAATTACAGTCCCAGAAGCGAATGAAACAGTCTCTCTCCTAGGGATCATCACAAAGAAGCCATTAACTCTCCAATTACTGTACGGGGAAGCGGCATTCGGGAGAACCCAAGCCAGGGGGGAAACAACAGGGCCTTTTCCAACCGAAACCTTGAACCCGGGCTTCAAGGTCCAGGCTGAAAGGAGGCTCCCTGCACCCGTGTTTACTTCACTCGCTTGGCACAGCTGAGCGGCTCTGCCAGGCTCACAGGCCGGCCGGGCTCACAGGCGGCTATTTGTTTAACAAATAAAGATGTGTGTTTCCTGGAGTGTTTCTAATTGGGATCTGAGATCCCACCTCTGAAGGAATCCAGGGCTTGGATACCTCCCACGCGAAGCATCTGACAATGTGGGGATCCCAGATTGAGGGGCGTGTCGGGTCTGGTGTTCATAAGGGAGCCCAGCCCGCACATGGCAAGAGCTCTGGAACAAATGGTTTGTCTCCCACGACGCATCCATCACGCTTTCAACAGGAATGAAAACTGGGGAAGGTCAAACCAATATCCAGTAGGATTTGTAAATTGAGCTATTCAGTAGGCAAGCAAACTTTAAAAATAGTAATTTGGGGGAGGCCGGTTTCCCTCACCCCTCAGTTCTCTCCTCCCTCCTCCCCAATCTGCCCGACTCCCCCTGCTGTCTTTGCAGCAGCAGTTAAACAGCCCTGTTTTCAAAGCCGCACTAACATCTTGGGAAAAGGCAGGGCAAAATCAAAAATTCTTTGGCTGGGCGTGTAATATAAAACTTGAAGTTGTTCCTGTTAAATAAAAACAGCCATGTTAATTTTGGTGCCATTGAAAACACAGGAAAATGCTGTTGCCAAATGGAAGGGGGCAGGGGGGGGGGTAGCTTACCAAATGGGAAGCAGTTGTATTTTCAAGACTTGAGCAGGGTATTACAAAAACTAGAGAGCAAAACTGAAAGAGGGAAAAATGTAAAGGAAGGCTGTTTTTTCCTCTAATTATTTTCCTCCTTCAAGTTAGTGAAATGCATCCATAATTCCCTCAAGGAGACAGGATTCCAGTCGCGGGGTTTCATTCCCTTGCTTCGTCGATAAGCAGACATGGCTTTGCTCAGGCTGCCAGCCCCAGCTTCCACCTCCTGCGAATGCTCCCAACAACACACTCCGTGTTTTACAGTCACTGAGGTATGTGGCACCCCACCCCCGCCCTAATTTCTGCATTCAAGATCTTGTTTGGAACTGAATTTTGACAAATGGTTGGAAAAGCATAACTATAGAGGCAGAAATGGTCTATTTTCTGGTTTCACCAGAAAGTTAAGGGGTCTTCTCAGCAGTGTTTCCAAGCATCTCTGAGTTCTCAAATACAGTAGACATCAAGCTCCACTTATAATGATAAATGAAATAACAGACGATTCACAGGAGACCAGCTTTGGCTAATTTTTTTTTATTGTTCAAAGTATTACAAATAGTAGTACATATGTCTCTTTTTTCCCCCATTGACCTCCCCCCAGCCTCTCCCATCCCACAGCATTATGTCCTCACCCCTTAGTGTAGTGCTCAACCTTTCTAATGCCGCGACCCTTTAATACAGTTCCTCAAGTTGTGGTGACCCCCAATCATAGACTTATTTTCGTTGCTACTTCATAACTATAATTTTACTATTGTTAATGAATCGTAATGTAAATAATCTGTGTTTTCCGATAATCTTAGGTGATCCACAGGTTGAGAACCACTGCTGTAGAGCCCAAGACCATCAGAAAACACAGACATTTACATTATGATTCATTGACAGTAGCAATATTACAGTTATGAAGTAGCAATGAAAATAATTTTATGGTTGGGGGTCACCACAACATGAGGAACTGTATTAAAGGGTGGCGGCATTAGAAAGGGTGAGAACCATGGCCTAGTGTCTGTGTCCATTGGTTATGCTTATATGCATGCATACAAGTCCTTTGGATGATCTCTTACACTCAACCCCATCCTCCTCTGCCTTCCTGCTGAAATCTGACAGTCAGTCAATGCTTCTTTGTCTCTGTATCTATTTTTGTTCATCAACTTCTGATGTTCTTTATATTCCACAAATGAGTGAGATCATGTGACATTTATCTTTCTCTAACTGGCTTGTTTCGCTTAGCATAATGTTCTCCAGTTCCATCCATGCTGTTGCAAATTGTAAGAATTCCTTCTTTTTTACAGCAGCATTAATACCATTGGGCAACAAGTGAGAAGGAAAGGAAAGTTAAAAGACTAAGGCTCTTGAAATCCTCTCTTTAGGGGACGAAGAAGATTCTAGAACACTGATTTTTGTTATTATTCTCAAAAATGTGTTATGAGAGAATATTTTTTACCTTAATTTAAATTTTGAGGATAACAGTAATGGTTATTATTATATTACTAGAGGCCCGTTGCACAAAATTCGTGCACTGGGGGCAGGGAGGTCCCTCAGCCCAGCCTGCACCCTCTCACAGTCCAGGAGCCCTTGGGGCTGTCTAACTGCCAGCTTAGGCACAATCCCCACAGGGAGAGGGCCTAAGCCAGCAGTTGGACATCCTTAGGGTTGCCACAAAGGCAGGAGAGGCTCCCACCACTGCTGCTGCACCTGCCAGCCATGAACCCGGCTTCTGGCTGATCAGCACTCCCCCTGTGGGAGTGCACTGACCGCCAGGGGCAACTCCTGCATTGAGCATCTGCCCCCTAGCAGTCAGTGCATGTCATAGTGACCAGTCATTCTGTTGTTCAGTTCATTTGCATATTAGCCTATTACTTATCATTATTATTAAAATTATTAGCATTTCTGTCTTACTCTTACCTGCTTAATCTGGTATCTGTACTCTGGGGAAATCACACTAGATTATCTTTGGCAAAAAGTAAGATTATTTTCGTCACCATTGCTATTCCGGCATGCGCTCTTTCCTCCACTTTATAAATAGTAACCGAATGGCAGCTATATGCCAGGTGCTGTGTAGTTTGCTGGTTGTGGTACAATTCAACGTTAGAACAATGAGTACCGTAACCTGGCCTTAAATCAATATGCAAGTTAAATTTCTGTGGTTCTGAAGTTATGGTAACGTCTCCAAATCTGAATAGCTAGTACCTAAACACTCATTACCACTGAACAGCCAACACTGTTGCTCATTCTATCCCTCCTTCCATGAGTCTGCCATGGGACTCAGGGGAGGGCAAGGGCGAGTTCTGGGGACGACATCAGGAGGGCACTGGACACCCAAGACTCCCTGGGCAGCTCAGAGTTAAGAGACCTCATCTTATTAGATCTTCCATGGAACCAAGCTAAGAGGGGTTAACAGCCTCTTGAAGGGCTGATTGAAAATTTAGTGAGCATCAAAGAAGCTAGAAAAGTGGTTAAATAAAATGCATTTCCAGGAACACAAGCAGACCAGTCTGCAGTAAGGAATGAATAAGCATGTGTTGATAAAGCAGTAAAGGAACTGTAATGATCGTTAAGTGGAAAGCCAGTCAGCTGCCCAGCACAGTTGTCAGAGTTAAATATAAGATCCCAAGGCTGCTGAATGAAATCATGGCACCAGGGAGAAGCCGTGCAGACTACAGGCTCCAGCCTGAACCGGGGTTGAGTTTCAGCTGTGTCACTTGGAAGACAGGCAAAACACAGAACTAAGTACTCTTTCCTCAGTTTCCTCATCTACAAAAAGCTGTGAGAATAGTCTCCTCCCTGCATGGGCCCTGAGGCTCCAGTGGGACATCACGTGAGATGTCCTCAGCACAGGGCGGGGCTGGAGTGAAGAGCTCCTTCATGAATCCTGGACTCACCATGGAGACGCCTTTGCAGCTTCCTATGCCTGGATTTGGGCTTTTCAACATCTGAACGATGAAGAAAACCAGAAGTGAGCCAGAAAGAAGCAACTGGGGTGACTGAAAAAAAAGGAATCTAGACACTATAAAGAGGAACTAAATACTTTGGTATTATCTAACCTAGGAAAGCAAAAGGTGGAAGGTCCACTAACAAAGCAAATGAGCAATAAAGCACCCCATTACTCTGTGTGGGGTGACCAGCTGTTCTGCTGCTAGAGTTAGGCCATGAGGGGAGGTGTTCTGTCACAGCAAGGGTAGCACAGGTTAGCTGTAAGAAGGGCGTCTTACCATTTTCTTTTTATGAAGAGTCCTTTCCCTGGACCGGAGAGACCAGACAAGCACAAACCTGTTCCCCTCAGGCCAGGCACCCATTTGGAAGCCCAAGAAAAATGGCCCGCCAACCGCTGCTTCAGCTTCCAGCAGTTGCGATCATCACACCCTTAAAGGGCCCAAGGGTCCCACCAAGTAGAGGAGATGGCACAAATGACCAGCAGCTCCCCTCACTGCACTCCCAGAGCTCCTAGCCTGCCGCCTGTCTGCTTTGTCTGTTCCCTCTAAGTAATGACTGCCCTGGCAAACCAGTGTGGGATCCCTGTATTCTGTATGTGTCTATAGGAATTAACTACCAGGGAGGTCAATAGACTGAAAGCACATGCACACGTGTGTGTGTGTGTGTGTGTGTGTGTGTGTGTGTGTGTGTGTGTTTGCACACACACAATGGACCTAGGGCTACATTTAATTTTGTGTCCACTAAAATGGTTGTTGTCCTTTAGAGATTAAAAAAATACTTTGCCCTGCTGGCAAAGAACGTCTTTGTCTATCACCTAACCCTCACTGATGTCACTAAAAAAATTCAATTATTCTGGCCTATATGAAACCACATGGAGTAGCAGTCTAGGCTCTGCCTGCTATTAACACCGGGCTTTACTCGATATGCTCTAGAGTTAGAGTTGGGGGTGGCATATGGACATTCAACTGAGTTTTAAAAACTGTTTCAACAACTCTGCCATAGTCAACCAATTCCTTGAGGAGCCTGGAAATTCCGACACATTTGGTTGTTTCCATAACCCAGTACTTTCCACTTCCCTTTCTGGCATTTCACTCCACGTTTTCTGTATTCAGATCACGCTTGGCTTTCTGCCCAAGTCAGAAGATTAAAACCATTAAAAATCTCTGTCTTCCCAACATCCTCCTACTTAAAAAAGGAGACAGCATCAGCCTCCCTCTTCAGTTTTCTTCTCAATGTGGTTAAAGAATATTTTCCCTTTTCCGCCTTCCAATTTTCTGACTTGAAACCTACAGAGCTTTTTTCGTGAGGCTGGTCGCTGGCCTTGGCCTGGGCTCAGTGCAGACGCTGCCTGCCCACCTCCGAGTTTCCAAGCAAGCGTCCTGCTCCTAGAGGCCAGCTGTGTTTCCCGCCCCGGCATGTACCATTCCTCAACACCAGGGCGCAACCCTCTTAAATAAAACCAGCAGCCCAAATTGTATAAACAACATCTAGTTTTCTTTACCAGAAAAATAAATGGCATTTCTTAATGCTATTTAAAAATTTCATATATGTGGGTGCATTTTAAAAAAAAGAAGTTTTCTTTGAACCTCCAAACTTACTCAGAGTAGGATGACCACAACTTAAGAATTGTTAAAATGGCCCGAATTTAAAGAATAACACTATTTCCAAGCTGCCATAAAGGAGATTTCATAGCTTCTGCTCAGCTTACTAAATGAGGGCTTGAGCTGAAATACTAGTAGGCAAGAGCTTCACAATGACATGTGGGTTTGGGGTGAGAGAGTATTTCTTACTTCCATCCCTGCTGTACTATATGTAGGTTCCTCCAAGTCTCAGTGAACCACACAAGAGTGCTTTTGAAATTTCCCCAGAGAAATGTCAGTACTAGCGGGGCTGAATAAGGTGCAGGCACACCCCGACTTCCCACAACATGAGGGGGTGTAGTCACAGAATCTCTGTGCTCGAACTGACTGTAAAATGCACCAAGCACTGAAGGCACTGTTCACTACTAAAATACTGAGGAGAAACCAAAGATGCATATTTTGGGAAAATAAACATATAGCACCCATAGAATTGAATATCATGCAACTAAATAAAAAGATGAGGAAACTCTCTCAGGTCTAATAATAGAAAAGAAATCCAGGATATAATGTTCCACGATGAAATCACAGTGTAAACAGGGTACGTGCTCTGGCTTCTCTCACAGAAGAAGGGAGGGTGGCAAAGATCTATACAGTCTTATTTACTGTTATTGCATCCACATGAAGAAACACAGGTTATACAGAAAACAAATAAAATCCACTCATCTATGGATAGGCACTGGGGCTATTTCCAGATCTTTGCTATTGTAAATAATTATGTTGCTATGAACATAGGAGTATGTATATTCTTTCTGATTGCTGTTTCTGGCTTTTTAAGATAAGCTAGAGGCCCAGTGCATGAGAATCGTGCACAGAGGGGGGTTCCTCAGCCTGGCCTACACCCTCTCCAATCTGGGACCCCTCAGGGGATTTCTGACTGTTGGTTTAGGCCTGATCCTATGGGCAGTTGGACATCCCTTTCACAATCCAGGACTGCTGGCTCCTAACCGGTTGCCTGCCTGCCTGCCTGCCTGCCTGATGGCCCCTAACCCCTCTGCCTGCCTGCCTGATTACTCCTAACTGCCTCCACCTGCTGGCCTTATCACCCCTACCAGCCTGATCATCCCTACTTTGTGGGACCCCCTCCAACTAGCTGGCCTGATGGCCCCTACCTTGCTCCCCTGCTGGCATAATCGCCCCTAACTGCCTCTGCCTCAACCCCCAGTCTAGCCTCCCACTGCAGGTGACGTGGTGGATCAGGGGAAAGCACCACCCCCATTACCCCACTGCTGCTGCCACTGCTGGCCTGAGCCTGGCCCTTCACAGCTGCTGCAGCCTTGTCCAGAAGGACGTCTGGAAGTCATTCGTTCTAATTAGCATATTACCATTTTATTAGTATAGATTCCTAGAAGTGGGATCACTGGATCAACTGGCAGTTCCATTTTTTATTTTTTGAGAGAACTCCATACTGATTTCCATAATGGCTGCATACTACCACCAGCTGAGTACTAGGACTCTTTTTGCTTCTAAGCCAGTCAGCGAAAGACAAGTATTACATGATCTGACTTATATGTGTAATCTGATGAACAATAAAGGTCCAGAGACATAGACATATAAATGGACGTTTCAGAAGGAAGGGAGGGGGTAAATTAACCAATGAACTTATATGCATATATGCATAGCCCATGGACAGACAATAGTTTGGGGAAGGCCTGGGGAGGTGACAGGAGCAGGGCAGAGGGGGAAAATGGAGGGGGAGAGGGGAGGGGAACATCTATGGTGATTTCAACAATAAAGATAACATTTTTTTAAAGCTAATAAAAGTACATAAGGAATAGGGGCATGTGGTGGATGGGAACAAAGATGGGCAACAAAAGTAGAAAATAATTCCACTAAAGAAACTTACTATTCATATACTTTTAAAGGTTGATTCTTTTGTAAAAGTGTCTTAAACCATGCCTATTCAGGCCTAAAGGATTACTTCAACTGATGTGGGCAGGTATTCTTTACAAAACACCGAGTGGGCTTCTGGGAGCTGGCTGGGGTTCCAAGGAGAACAGCTCAGGCAGTGCCCGCCCTGCCAGGCCTCTGGCCTCCCTGGTCGGCCTCCCCTCTGCTGAGGAGGCTCTGGCTCCACGTGGAAGCCACAGCTGTTGACACAGGGTTCTTTCGGACGGTTCCGGCATGCTGTCACGCAGTCACGCAGTCCTTCCAAGCACAGGTCAGGTCAGATAACACCTTTGAAACCCTGCGACAGACCTGAGACAGCTGCTTGGGAGAGGACAGGATTCCATTTCCAAGTCAGAAGTGACAGTAAAAAGAGATCAAGAACACAGACTTTGTCCCACCAGCGGACCCAGAGCCCAGGGGAGCTCTGTTCGTGTTAAGTGTGGAAAGGGAATAAAAAGTGCATTTGGCCTAAACCAAATGCCCAGTGGCTTTATTCTGCTGCCTTCCTCAACTCTTATTTGGGGGATGAGAAAGTTAGCCTGTAAACTACTAGAGTCAAAGGTACATCCTTGAAGAAAGACTTAGCAGGAATGTAGGTACCACTCTAAAATGTTCCTTCAGTGAATTGAGGAATTTCGTTTGTAAAATCTGAGTGAGCTAGACTCAACTATCTATAATAAACCATTCATGGTTTTATACTGAGTGGCCAGATTATTGTGATTTCTGAACACATAATAATCTGGCCACTTTGTGTGCATGTGTGTGTGTGTGTGTGTGTGTGTGTGTGTGTGTGTGTATTAGAGGCCCAGTGCATGAATTCATGCATGGGTGAGGACCGGCCAGCCTGGCCAAGGAGAGGGGACATGGGTAGTTGGCTGACCTGCCTGCTGGTCGAACTCCTGTTCCAGGGGACAATTGGCATATTAGTCTTTTATTATATAGGATATACACTGAGTGGCCAGAATATTATGCGTTCAGAGATCATAATAATCTGGCCACTCAGTGTACACTCCCATGGTAACATCACATTTTATTTTCTCCCTGGAGCTTGTATTTCAGAGAATCATAGATATTCTGGGTTGGTAGGAGCCTTAAAGTTTGTGATTTACACTAAATGAGCAACACATCTTAGGGGTTTTTTGATCCACAAAGCTATCGAGTTTCTGCAAGCTCCTGAGCTGGGAGGGATGTTTGCAGAGGGCCTGCTGCTTACCAGGCACCTTACATGTGATCCTGTGAAAGGCACACGAGCGGCCCGGAAGTGAGTGGGTAGGGGCTCACAGCAGCTAAGAACATAGCTGGACTGGCAGCGGTCTCTCTGACTCCACCGTCTGTGCTCTCTTCCCACCACCTCCTGGGCGGTCCCAAGGGGCACAAGGGTGGGGGGGGGGGCTCTGAGGAAGCACGCAGCCCAGCGCGGTGGTTCAAAAGGCTCCCCAGAGGAGAGAGGAATGACAGAGGGAATATCTGGTGCCCCAGGCTGCCTGGGGCTTGCCCTTGCTTAGCTCACATTCGGGCGTGGGTCCTTAGGTGTCCACTGGTCAGCTCAAGCGAACAAACACTCGCCAGGATCCGCTTCCCCCCTGCTCAGAGGCCACGCGTCACCAGCCTCAGCCCTGACCCCAGCTGTCAGCACCTGCTGGGATGGGACACTCGCCCACAAGATGAACTACCCACCGGGCTGAGCAGAAAGCTGCTTGTGCCTGGAGGCTGGAAAGCCGTGGGAGGGCCGGGCGGGGCGGGAGGCCTCTCGGAGCAGCAGGCCTCCAGGCCTCAGACTAACTGGGTAGAGCCATGACAGGCTGGTCCAGAAAAGCTGCTGGTCGCGCCTGTGTCAGCGGGGCCACAGGGGGGCAGGCCACTCGTTCATGAGGATGAAATGAGACATGATATATATGAGGACATTCCACACACTACAGAGCGGGAAAGTTAAGTCGCACTGTCATTAAGACATTTGAAGGCTGGAAGGGAGGGGCTCCTGAGTTGCTCACTTGACTGCTTTCTCCAACCCTACGGTCTAGTGATGTTTTTGTCTGTGAAAGCAAAAAAAAAAAAAGCAGTAGCCCCTGTCAGTCAGCACTCTGGACTATAAACGACAAACCCAACTCAACCCATGTGGACCAAATGGAGCCCTAACTTGAAGGCTCACAGTAGATGGAAAGGGCAGGGCACGCGAGTGCATGCCATTTCTCACCTGCATTCCCACTTCTCTTACCCTGTGAGATCATGTTCCTCCCGGGCCTGGAGACATAGTCCAGTCACTCTCATACCGCACATCTCCCAGCCCCTGCCCTCTTCATTCCTACTGGGAAATCCCAGGGAAGGACTTGTGCCAAGTTAAGTAATAAGATTCCAATACAGATGGGATGAAGACTAAGAAGTCTGTGCCCCTGGAGGGGACAGTGGGTCAGGTCTTGAGAGGTTATCCAGAGGACCATGCACAGGTCTCCTCCAGCCGCCTCTGTGAGCCAACGCAATGATGGAGCACAGTGCGGGCAGTGGCAGCAGCGCTAGGGAAACATTGAGATCTGGGCCCATCTCTTGCAGATTTTGGAAGAAGTACTGCAGAATGATAAGATGCAAGTCAGTCTTGGGAACAAACTTCCTCTCTCTCACATCTACCTCTACAGCCTTCCTTCACACGTTCCCTCGGTAAAGAGCCATCATCTGTATCCTCAAATAACCTGAAACTATCCAAGCATTAGTTGACTGAATCTAATGGGGTCCTTTCATCTATTCACTCTCCTCACCCCAACTTCTGAACACCAGCTTATATGGCTTGGAAGGCAGAGGAGAGACGCAAAATTTAAGAAGAAAAATTCAGAGATGCAAAGACCTGGGCCCCATAGGATAGGTCCGGATAACTCCCAAAGAGGTCTTCCCAGCAGCACTTCAGCTGAGGAGGTGCACCCCCACTCACCACCGCCCCACCCCCGCCGCCTGGCCCCACCCTGAAGAGCTGGTCACCTGCAGTGGAGGGCACCAGAAGCTGGCAGGTTTCTGGGTTGGATTTCTCTGGGATCTGGGGCCTAAGCCCCCTGCCAGGCAGTGTCCTGCAGAGTTCTGGGGCCTAAACCTCCTGATTGCTTGCAGTTCTGCAAGGAAATATCAAAGCCAGGAAGAAATGGTTTAAAGCCAAACAGAGGAGGCAAGGGAGTACCGAACGAAGGCTGCCGGGGGATGGAGGGAGTCTGAAGGGGATGAGGGGGAGGGCTTGGGGGCTGAGAGGTGTAGGCCAAGGAAGAAGAAAAATAGTAATGAAATGAAAACAGCGTTTGTAGCTGGGGTCCTTTCAGGCAAGTACTGCCATGAATGCATTAACCCTCTTGGAGGAGGACAAAACCCAGGGCCTGGTGCCTGCCCGCTGGGCACACAGAGCTCAGGGGATGTAATATCTTCCAGGTGGGTGTGCCCAGAAGCGCACCAAGGTGCCTGACAGGTCATTTCAAACTGACTGTCAAGGTCAAAACAACAGCATCTGCAGGTACAACTGAGATATTCTCACTCTGAAACCAATTCTGTTGTCATTTGTTTTAAACTAAAGCCTAGTTGAGCAGCAGACAAACCTGGTAATTGTTCAAACATATGTATATGTGACTTATCAGCTTGCAAGTGGAGATAATGGGGGGCTAAAAACAAGGGGTGAGGTGGAGGGACAAGTTAGCTGCTAACTCTGTGGGGGAAGGGGCAATGCCCGGCTGAAGGAGAGGCTGAATTCTCCCAGGAAGCATACTCCTGCTGTGGCATTTGGAAATGCTGGTTTGTGTGATGGTGCACAGAGCACGGACGGTTCTTAGGAAAGGAAGGGTGCCCTTATCCTTGAGATCTGTCTGTTTTGCAATCAAAGAGAGGCCCCTCTGAACCTTCTGCTTGAGGGCCTAAAATTTAAATGCCTACTGCTGTCCAGGTGCCCAAGGAGAAGGAAATCGCAGGCTTGTGTTCTAACTAGCTCAAACATCAAAAGAAAATCTATGTGTATGCAAACTGTTGAAAGAAACTGAATCACCCCACACTTGTTGGAAATAAAAACTCCAACCCAATTAAATCAAAGAATGCTAGGGCTCTAAGGCACTTTGAGGCGATTCTAGAGCAGCCCCTTACTTTTCGAGAAAGAAACTAGGCTAGGGAACCCAGGGTCCTGGCCTGTCCCTGGGCCCAGCTCCTCAGGAACACACCTTCCTGACAGTAACAGACAAGCAGGGAGCTCCCCCGCGGGAAGATGGCAGGGTACATAGAGTCTGTGAGTTTCCCGGGATGCCCGCACAGTCCTCACCAACCCCCACTGCTAACACGGGCAGCAGAATCACCTGACCACATTCAGATGCCAAGACCCCACCCCAACCCACTGAGTCAGAGTCTCCGTGGGGTTCCAGTGGGTGCAGAGACCCCAGGGCACGAGCCAAATCAGTGGGTGCAGGCAGAAATGACAGAACTTCCTTTCATAACTGGTTTTCCTCATCCTTTGACATTTCTATGTTTGTGTGTATTTTATAGAGTACCTATTATATTAACAGTATACTAAATGCATACAACTTATGAATAAATATCAATATTTGAAGGGGGTGAGGCTCAGAAAGCGATGTGTAATCAGAAATGGGGGCCTTCTGTGCTGAGCTGTGTGCCCACTTTCCTCACTGAGATAAAGCGGGGCGTCAGGACGGAGCTGGACTCCACAGCAGCTGCAAACAACAGTCATTCCCCAGAGGGTGCTGTGAGGAGGTGACTTCGGGGGGATGGTCCCATGAAATGCACCATAAAGGGGGTCCTGGGCACAACATCCAGGGGGACACTGCACATTCTGGCCCTGTCGTTGAGGTGCACATACACACCGGGATATTACATCAAGATAATAAAGACATTAAAGGCTTTATTAGAAGCCTTCCAATAGACTGCCTTTTAACTTTGTTTAATTCATTCACTTCCTAAACTAATTAACCCATAGTTCCTTTTCCCGTATTATTAACATTCCACAAAACTAGTCTTCCTTGGAACCGACTATAAAAACAAGCAAACCCTGATTTAGGCAAAAGGTCTCGTATTTCCTTGTAGCCGCAGAATCATCAGCATTCATCACACCTGACAGTTGATAGTTGTCTACTTTAAGGATTCTCAGCTTTGCCCATCCTTCCCGTTCCAACCCGCAGCTTTCAAAGGGATGTTCAGAAATTGTGCGTGCCTGATGAAAGCCGGAAGATGGAGCAGACTCATTCTCCGTAGGTTCTCAGGTCTCCTCTGAGATGAAACCAATTCAGAAACCAGGATCTGCCAACCACAACCCCCACAACTTAGCAAGCTGGCTTCTGAGTAACAAAGGCCCACTGCTGGGACCTAAGAGGCAAACTCTCCTCGCTCACCCCAAGTCTTGGCTAAGGAGCTGAGGTACCATTCACACTCGTCTGAAATGAAATTCTAGATTTCCATTTCATGGTGAGAAGAGCTGATGGATATTTTCAGCAAGATAACTGGGAAGGTGAAGGGCAGATCTGGCATTCTGTCTTCCCTGAAGGATGTCTAGACTTTCTGAGCAGTCACCTCTATAAATAGCATGGTCAGTTAACCAAGAAATGTAACATGCTCTGCTCTGTGCTAAGCTCCACTCTGATAAATCAGGGTGGACTTTTGCATGGTACCCATAAACCCCACAAAGCCATCCATTTTTAAAAAGTAATCCGTTTAGTAAAGGTGTGTTTCCTCACGTCTTTGGCCTTTCAGGGCACTTCTTTTTAAGAAAAGGCAGTGGGATGGTCTTCCAGTTACATTCTGGGGTGGGGTAAAGCAGCAGCAATGTTTTGCCCACATTATGCCAATGGGCCTCTGTGGCTCAGGTGTGAGTGGGCTCCAGCTGCATGTGGGGTGTGATACAGCGGAAGTAAGGTTCCCTGGAGCAAAGTCAGGCTTCCGAGAGCCTTGCTTAAGCGCTGTCTGGAGTTGGTGGTCTCTTCCAAAAGGAGTCTAGCCTTAAAGGAAATACACGCACAACTCCATGCCCACAGACATACAGAACACGTCGGGAACCAGTGGCATCTGCTCACTTAGACTATTTGTAGTGGTTTGAGGGGTGAAACCAGCAAGACCGGGAATATTCCTCCTCGGCAACTTGACATTGAATTCCATTGTTCTTTTTCTCCCAGGGAATGTATGCTCTATTCAGCAATGGTGTTTCTGTAGAGAAATAAGCGGGAGGGGGAAATAAAAAACTTTCCTTTGCAATGGAAAAATGGAAAGGTGGTGCTGAATGGCCCTCTCAGGCTGAAGGGCTGGAAGAGATTAGGGGCCCATGATGACATCAATAGAGAGAGAGAAGATTGCAAATGTAGGTAGAGGGATGATTGCTTCAGGAAGGCCTTTCAAAGGCTGACAAGTTCCCTTGAAGGATGGCCCCAGCAGTGTTCTCTGAAGGCTGGACTGTCAGTCTATGTGTGTGGAGAACAGTTCAAAGAAAATAACACTTAAGCATAATCTTTCAGAGGGTGAGGAATCATGGCGTAATGATGATAAAATGCTGCTTCTGGATCTGACAAGCAGCACAGCTGTTTGACGGCAAGAAGAAGATTCTGGCTGAGCCAAAAGCGATGAGATCGCTCTGCTTGTTATTCCAGCAGAAGAGAGAGACCTGACCCACCACACTCCTGTGACTTGGTGACTGCCTCCAATGAGCCCACAGTTGTGACCTCCATGGCTCCCTTGGCCAGCCCCTGAGGGGGACATGCACCCCTCAGAGAGGGTGACAGATAAGTCTGAATCCCAGGCTCTGCGAGACATCCAGACTGAGCCCCTTTGGCTTCTCTCTCTGACTCTGGGGACTGGGGGACATCATCTCTCCTCCTGCTCCTGCCCCGTAAAGAATGGAGCATAGCCCTGCCCAGTAACTCACTGGTGGAGCGTTGTCTCTTTCACCAAAAGGGCGTGGATTCGAGTCCCGGTCAGGGCACATACGCAGGTTGCGGGTTTGATTGTACAGGGAGGCAACCGAAGGATGTTTCTCTCTCACACTGGTGTCTCTAGCACACACACTCTCTCTCACCTTCTCTCTAAAAATCAATAAAAACATATCCTCCGGTGAGGATTAATAAATACATAAACAAATGGGGCATACACACAGCTCGCTAAGTACAAACGGGTATTGTCAAGGCGACCCAAATAATTGCAGCCAAAGGCTGTCAAGAACATCACTTTATAAATACCAGGTCCTAGTTCAAGAAAAATAAATGAAAGAACCAGAACACATCAGAAGTGGAAAGCCCTTCTCTATAAAATAGGAGGGAAAGAACGTTAAGTAATATTCTCAAGAAGGAAAATAAAAGTAGAGAACAAAATGAAGAAACGAACACAAAGAAAACAACAAAGGGTGTGTGTGAGGGGCATAAGCCACCTCGCTGACCGTGCCCCTCACCAGTTCTGTTTGCTCAGAACTATAGCAATGGCAGTGGTACCGGGAACAAAGCTTAAACATTTTACAGGGGAAAAAGGAAAGAAAAGGGTAGTATGAGCTGCTTTCTGTCATTCACACCCACCTGTTTGAAAAAACCTAAGAGTTATACTGGAAAACAGTGGATGGAAGTGCCCTTCAATTTTTAAAACAATCCATGCAGAAAGAAATTTGAGAATTTATTAGTCTGGGAAACAACCATCACAAAGAGACGAAACTCACACAGAGACCCCCACATCCTCGGAGGGCAGAGGGAGCGGGCAGCCTGGGTAAACAGAGAGGTGCTCTAACGTACAGCTCAAATCGGATTCCAGAGGCAAGAATCACGACTGGAGCGCCCTGCCTCAAACCGGGTCACCTCCCCTGGCATGTAAAGGACTGCTTCAAAGTATGGCAGTTTGGTTTGAGGCATCAAAAAATTCAAGTAGAAGCTAACAAAGAACAAGCAAAGAAAAATCCCCAAAGCTGTGAAACCTTGCTATTTAAGATAATGACAGAAATTTATGACTGCTTCCTTCCTGGCAGAGAGCAGCCCAGTTAGAATTCTGAAAACAAGAGGCCCTTTGTCCCAGCATGTTGTGTTTTGCTGATTCTATTACGCACTGGCTGGGAGATAAGAATAAACAGGACAACACCCTGTCTAACCCAGGAGGAAGGAGGAGGGGGAGGGAGAGTTGGTTATGTTTATGTTCATTCTTGGGCATGTATGTGCACACCATTTATTTGCAAATTGAGGTGCTTAAGAAAACTGTGCGTGCAACAGTCAGGAGCTACTACACGCCTTTTATTGCACAATCAAATCTTTTAAGAATAAGCCGTGTGTAATAGGGAGCTTTATAGTTTTTCTCTACTGTGAACTACATTGAAGATAAGTAATTGGCAATTATTTCTCGAAGCTCCTTATTTTTGTTCGGTCTTTTAAAGCTTAAAATTAGAATGAGCAAACATGTAAACGCAGCCTCCCTCCCTGTATCAAAAAACCTTGCAAGCCTCTGGGGGAAGGAACGTGTTGACTTGGGACTCGTCCCTTCTCCACAAAGGGAGAGTTGTCAGTCCAGGCACAGGTGCTCCGTGTCCTAGCAATGGAGAGTTTGGCTTAAGGACAGCAGCTGCTAAGCTCAGTCACTTCTAGCTGGCCCGTCCCGAGATGGGATGGCACTGCTGGCCCCAGAAAGCTGAGAGCTCACTTGACCTCTCTCCCTAACACCTGGCTGCCTGGAACCACCTCCACCATTTCTTACTGGCTTTCCCTCTCTCTTCCTCATGCCCTCAGGGACAATGGCAGCGCCTGACTTCAAAAATGAGTTTAAGAAGGGAATGAAGGAAAGCCATTCTAAAAGCTCATTGCCCTTCAGCTCCACTGGGCTTCTTTCTACTCCTCCAGCCCCTTCCATGGTTTCCACCTTGGGGCCTTTGGACTTGAACTTCCTCACCCTGGGTTGCTTTCGGATTAGATGGTCACAAGGCTGGCTCCTTCCCATTCTCCAGGCTCTGCCTCGCCACCCAAGCAAAGCTACCTACCCTCAGTCACTCTGTCGATGACTTGGTTTTATTTACCCTCAGCACACATCTTGGTTGTTTGTTTTTATGTATGTGATTTTCTCCTCTGACTAGAATGGAAGTTCCATGTGGACAGAGAGACCACATCAATCTTATTCCCACTGTAGACTCAGCATCACTAATCCTACCTGGCACACATTATGTGCTCAACAGAAATCTCTTACAAGAATGAATAAATGCACAATGAACAGATGGACAAGAAAATCTAGTAGAGGACCGATGGGCAAGGTCACAGCAGACGTTGTGATTTGTCGGGAGCCACACAGCTGCTGTGCTGTTTGTTTGCCTGTGGGACCAGGGCTGAGCCCATGAGCATGAAGCAGGGCCACAGAGGACGTGGCGCTTTACTCAGAGCTCCGTATATAAAACCACTCCAAATATGATTTGTAGGAGATGCCTGAAACTGAAATAGAAAAAAGGGGGAAAAGAATATTTGGATATCAGCAAGGTAGTTCTGCCAACCTAATTATGCCCTGTGACATGTAACTGTGGACCGCTGAAAGACAAATGAGGAAGCAAAGCATGTATTATAAACATACTCAGAAGGAAGACTGAGGTGTTAATTTTTAAGCAGCCGTCATAAATCTGGTTTCAGGATATTTCCCATGAACATTATTATTACTATCCCTGTTTCCCCCAAAATAAGACAGTGTCTTATATTAATTTTTGCTCCCAAAGATGTGCTAGGTCTTATTTTCAGGGGATGTATTATGTTTCCACAAAGTAGGTCTTATTTTCGGAGGATGTCTTATTTTCGGGGAAACACAGTATAACAAAGAGTGTAAGCATGATGATGAGCTCCGTTCATGCATTTCTCAATCCTAGGAAATCAGGCTCACTCGTGAATCCCCAGCTGAGATGTCTGAGAAAAGACCAGTTGCAGTGGAAAGGGCGGGACACTCATGCTACCCACACGAAGACAACTAGCTGTTCTTCAGTGGAGAGCCATTCAAAGCACATTCAGACCTTCGGATAGATATCAAATTACACAACCCACGAACTGTAAACTCCATCTCTCCTTATATGGCAGGTTCAGCGAAAAGCAAAAATAAAGCAAAACACAACGCCTGCACTTACAAAATAAGAGAAGTATAGTAATGCAACTTCCACTAGTGTTTTATAAACAAACTGGAGATTGCTCTCCAAATCAGAATGGAAGGGAAGTGTCTGTTCCGTGGAACGGTGATTCAGAGGAGGATTGGAGGGGTGTTCATAGGTCATAGGTTGAATGATTTGGGGCACCATTCTATTACTAGCTGTCAAAAATCATTAAGTGCAGAACTGACAAATGTTCTAGTTACTGTTGTGTTTGAAAAGCATTCTGAATTCTAAGAAGATGTTTGTATATTATTTACCTTCTTTTAAACTGACTTGTATTTCATACATTCAAGTTGAACAAATATGTTTTTCCTAACTTCACTGAATATCAGAATCAGGCTCAAAAGCAGACTCAGAGAGTTTTAAGATTATTCATACAACCTATGACATATAATATTTAAAATACAGTGCAATCATTATCTATATCATCCAAATTTTTTTTAAAACTACTTAACATGGTTATTAACAATTTATCCATTTTAGTTCATATGGAATTTTAATGTCATTTACAAAAAAAAGAAAAAAGAAAAAAAGAATTCTAAAATGGTATAAAATGGGATTCAATATGATTAAACCCTAGTCACTCTAGTAGTCTAGAGGTATGGAATTTATAACCTTGCATATATGTTTACAAAGTATGGACTCGGGGAAGAACCATTTAATTTACCAGGAACTTCTTTGATCTCTGATGCATAAGAACAAGCAGGACAATGACAAGTTTCAGTGTGAAGGTCTTTTCCGATGGCTCTGACTGGCCTTGATATTTCTCTGTTCCTATTTTGGGCACGAACTTGACCTAGAAGACTCATTTTTGTCCCAGCTTTGCTTTCCAGAGCCCCAAGCAAAGCCATCACCGTGAATCAGGAAGCAGGACCCCGGGAGCCAACTGAGTCATACACCCCACTTGGTCACATGTGCTCAAGGTGTTGGGATCCCAAGAGAGTGACGCCAAACAAGTGGAATCAATTTAGGTCAGAGTTAGAAAAACAGAGTGCTCCCCCCACCCCCCTTGCCCCGCCACTGGCAGTGGAAGATACCACAACCCTCTCCACTCAAACACGGGAACAGTAACTAAGCCCAGGAAAACATCTAGGCCGGGGCAAACTCTTTCCACAGTCCAACAAGAAGGGAAAAAAGGAAAAAAAATGATATTTGACAACCCACAAATGTTTAAGTGTGCAGTTCTCCTGTTCAGCATGAAAGCACTCTTGTTGCTGCTAAGTTATTATTACCATCACATTTTTCACATTTGTGCCCAGTACCATTTAGCCTTAGGGTATTTAGGCTTATTGCTTTAAAAACACAGTGTTAAGCATGTTTAAATCACTTTAAATATCTCAAAAAGCAGCAAACACACAGCCTACCTGCTTGGGCACGCAAACTTGAAAAGGAAAGCTTTACACAGTGGCCCGCAGGTCAGCCAGTCCTGGCCGAGGCAGACGGTCAGGACGGAGCGACAGAAAACAAGGCCCTCTGGAGAGCCTCGGCCTGGCTCCCCCGGGTCAGCGCACTGAGAGCAAACAGGCCCGGCACGCTCACTCTCATAAAGTGCTGAAAACTCCCCACAGACCTGGCCCCTCAAAACTGTGTACAAATGAGATGCGTTTAATGAACGACCCTTTCTTTGCCAATAATTCTGCTTAAATTAAGTCCAGCAGACTCTTCAAAGGGACCAAAGAAGCCCGCTTGTTAAGAAGGATTCTATATATAGACATCCAAGACAATTCTATGATGCATGTAACCAAATATATATAATTATCCTAGCTCCTACATTCCCATTATCTTCATAAATATAGGATAAAAATCAGCCTAAACGACTTTCTCAGACCTCCACAAGGATTAAGACTAGCCAGCCAGCTCTTTAAAAGTATACGTATGTAGTAAAGATCAAAAGCAAATGTTCTGGACAGCTCTTTTCTACTCATGGGTTTTTACTAAGAATGTGTGCAGTTTTCAGGGAAAACACCACAAATGACAGCTGTTCAAAAGCATGGAAATTAATTGGCAGCAGGAATTTCCTTGACTAATAGGGAAAAACTTAAAGTCACATGTTTAGATGAGCTTATTTTTTCCCATCTTTAGTCAAGCATATTCACTGTTAAAGATTAAGATTTTCAAACAGAAATAAAACCAAGTACAATGCTGAGTGAAATCCAGCTATTCCTGAATGAACAACGGCATTAATTAATGAATTTTATGTGTAAATAATACATAGAGAAAGGTTCAACTTGCAGGTCTTGATTTTCTATAGGAACTAAACTATGACAACAATAAGAACAATGCAGTGATTGTAGTGAGCATCAGTAGTAAGACAAGTGCCTCCTGCCCCCACCCCCTTCCCAGGAGGCCGCCTGCTTTGAGCTGTTTTTCTAGCAGTGGGGATGGATTTACACTGATCCAGCCACAGTCTCTCTGACACAGGGGCTCTTAAGGCATTGCCCTCGTGACAATGTGAGAAGGGATGAGACAGCTGGTCAGGATTAGGCGAACAGCCTATGGCCCTGAAACCAGGTTGTGTCACCCTGCCCAGAATTATGACCTTAGGATCATTAGCATTATGCTCTCACCACCTAAGCTAACCAGTCACTGATCAGCCACGATCCAACATACAACACTCTGGGGACACCATGTTTTCTGAATCCCAACAACAATTCATTCTATTTTTAAGGCAGCTGAATGCAGCCCAAGACACCCAAAGGCTCATGCATGATAGAGTCTATGCACAGACTGTCCCCCAAGGCAGCAATGAGATGTCCAAGCACAAGCAATCATGGCCCTTCCATCCTAATCAAACAACAGCTCTGACAGAGCTCAGAAAAAGCAAGAAATAGTCACAGAATTCCCCAAGCATGTTCTCTCCAAGTGCCACAGTGGAACAATGTACCTGGCCATCCCCAGGCTTGGGAAGTTGGCAGGAACGATGAGTACATCCAGCCGGGAGAATGGGTGTGTCCCCAGCACAGAGTGTGCTGCTGAGAGGCAAGGAGGCAGCAGCTGCAGAAGGGTCTCCTGGCAGGCACCTGTGAGGCTCCCGGGGGCGAAGACCCGATGAGGAATGACCTCCTGGGTTGTGGCAGAAGGGTTCTGGAAGCGGCAGGGGTACTCCATGTGGCCACAGACACCAACACACCTGGGGACAACATAAAATAAACAGATGCACTTTATGGTAAAGAGGTTTATGCTTCTTGCTGTGGAGGTGAGGAGCTTTCACAGGCATGGGCAACTTCCGGGAGAGAGCGGTTCCCAGGTTCCCAAGCAAAAACCATACTTGAGTTCTTCGGTTGCCTGCTCTATGCGGCAGTGATAAAACAGGTGGCAATGCTTCTGATTGTGCTCAACTGTTGGAGTAATTTCAATCTAAGCTAAATGAAAGTAGTAAAATCTTGTTTTAGGGGGAAAAGCCTCAAAACTCAAAACAGTAAAACAACTCATAAAAACAAAAAATAATTTCTGCTCTTAGAATTGTGCTTTCAAATATCACTATGGAAAAAATCCTCTCCAAATCAGGGATGATTCATAACTCAGAAAGGAAGGGATGGTGCAGCCAAAGTAAAGATCGAATTCTGGAATTTGCTAGAATAAAAGACATGGGTTTCAGTAGAGGACAATGAAGCAAATGGCAGTACAGCTTCCAATTTTAAAAGAGCACAACCCATTCTACTGAAAAGTAGTCGAGGTGGTTCTTCACAAAGGCCATCAAAAGGTGCGCTGTTAAGGAATACAGAGGCGCTTTCCTCCCCAATATATTTATTATTGATTGATTTGAGAGAGGGAGAGGAAGAGAGAGAGAGAGAGAGAGAGAGAGAGAGAGAGAGAGAGAGAGAGAGAAAGGAAGGGAGGGAGAGAGTGACACTGATTTGTTGGTCACTGGTTGCTTCCTGTATGTGCTCTGACAGGGGACTGAATCCGAAACCTTGGATAATGCTCTAACCAATTGAAATACTGGCCTGGGTCTACAGAAGCACTTTTGTACAAGATTTCCACCAATCCATTTTCAATACAAATGTAACTAAATCAGCCTTTTAAAGAAACGATCAGAGCTCAGCCTGCACCCTCTGGCCACTGTCCTTTATTCTACCAAAGGTGGGGCTGAAAAAGAATTCCTTTAACCTGACTCATAGGCCTCAAGAGAACCATCTATGCAAAGAAACCGACATCAAAGGGAACTATTTTTTCACCTGTTAACAGGTCCTTTATTCAAACACTAGTGACCCAGTGCACAAAATTTGTGCACATTAAAAGGGGATTAGAGAAAATAATTTAATAATGCTATTTGCCCTTTCTCTATAATAGAAGTATCAGAGATGAAAGAAAATTAGTAAAACGTATATGAAAACCTTCCTCCTGTCAGAGTCTGGGGTGTGCCACGGGACCCAGAGTCAGTTTCCTACCCACCCACATGCACCTCAAAATCGAGTGAGACCCAGACACAGCAGCCCCCCCCCCCCACACACACACTTTGGGCTACATACAGACCCAGACAGTCCAACCCTTGTCAAGCCCTGCTGGGCAGGGGGCGTAGCCTCAGGTCCCCTGGCCCGGTGCCAGGACAGGGTGCATGGCCTAAGGTCCCGCAACCCAGACTGGGTTAGGGGACATGCCTTTAAGTCCTCCGTCAAGCCCTGCCAGGTGGGGAACACGGCCTGAGATCCTCTGTCAAGCCCCGCTTGGTGGGGGGCACGGCCTAAGGTCCCCCATCAAGCCCAGCCAGGCAGGGGGGTGAAGCCTCAGGTCCCCTGGCCCGGTGTTGGGGCAAAGGGGCATGGCCTGAGGTCCCCTGTCAAGTCCCATGGGGCAGGAGAGGGCAAGCCTCAGGTCCCTACTGATTGCTCATTAAGGTTCCTTATGGGAACTTGACCTCAGCTTTGGGTGCAGCTAGCTTTATGATGGAGTGATGGTCAATTAGCATATTCCCCTTTTTTAGATAGGATAAGGGAACAGTCCTCTACTTTTAATTTATAAATTATATTTCTAGCTATGAGGTTTATTAGATTAACTGTGAATACAAAAAAAAAAAATAAAATACTGGTACATGCCGAAACCAGTTTGGCTCAGTGGTAGAACATTGTAGGTCTGCGGACTGAAAGGTCCCAGGTTCAATTCCGGTCAAGGGCATGTACATTGGTTGCGAGCACATCCCCGGTAGAGGGTGTGCAAGAGGCAGCTGGTAGATGTTTCTCTCTCATCAACGTTTCTAGCTCTCTATCTCTCTCCCTTCCTCTCTGTAAAATATCAATAAAATATATTTTAATAAATAAATAAATAAATAAAATACTGGTACATTCCAATATGGGAGGACTGTAACAATAATGCTTCTCCAAATTTCTGAAGTGCCTTTCACCCACCCAAGGTCAGCACTGACTGCCCCAGGAGGTCCGCAGAGTGATGGAGGGAAGCCTCGCCCTCCACCATGTGGTACATAGAATGCAGCTCCCAGCACCCATGCAATTTGGCCACAGCTGAGGGAAAAATAATAACGGGGCAAGTCTTGCAAATACTTCTCCCAGGTTAAGGTGACAGGGAGAATGTAATTGTTAAGCTTGCCAAAGTCCCTGGATTGATAACCTTGCTTTATGGAGAAAGTGAGAATAGGTGCCTGTTGGTAAACATTTACCTGAAAGGTCCAGTGTCCACATAAGGACTAGTACTTAATGATAGCACTCACAAGGCGAAAAATCATTTATTAAATTAACCACCACAATACCTTCTCCTAATGTGTTTATATGGGTATGCAATGAGCTATGGTAATTTAAGATAGCACATTCCATTGAAAAGTTTGCAGAGACATTAAATAATGGGAAAATTAGAGGTGAAGAGGCATCTTCAGGACATTCCTCTCACAATTCAGGACTGCTGGCTCCCAACTGCTTGCTTGCCTGCCTATCTGACTGACCCTAACCACTTTTGCCTGCCAGCCTGATGACTTCCTAATCACTCCCCTGCCAGCTTGATCGAGGCCTAACTGCTCCCCTGCCAGCTCAATTGCCCCTTACTGCCCTCCCTTTCAGGCCTGGTCCCTCCCAACTGCCCTCCCCTGCCAGCCATCTTGTGGTGACCGTCTTTGACCACATGGGGGCAGCCATCTTGTGTGTTGGGGTGAGGGTCAATTTGCATATTACCTCTTTATTGTATAGGATTATATAGGATTTACTATGTGCCAAGCACTACTGTGAATACTTTCCATACATTTCCCAGATAATCCACACAATATTCCTAAGCAATAAGAACTATTCATCCCAGCATGAGTCTTCATAAGCTCCTCCCTCCTGACTCTCCTTCTCCATTAACCTTATTTTGCTTCTTAGGTAAATTTGTGTCCTGGAGTTTTTCCAAAGCGGAGCTCAGCAGCTCTTGATTCTCCAGTGTCTGTTTCTCCTTGTCAGTGCCGCCTATTAACTCTGCCCGGAGTGGGAAGAAGGGTGGAACCACGTTAGGCTGGTAAATGATGGGCACCAGACATTGGTTCTCTTTCAGGATGCTGGCTGAGACGACTTTACAAGCGGTCTCTCCCAGGAGTAGGGGTGGCCACGTCTGACTCAGAACCACAGGACTGGAAACTGCCTCAGGAGGTTCTCCTGCCGCCCCTCTCCTGTTTCAGACAGCGCTGTGCTGAAACTCGGCACAAACGGTCCTCTGTCCTGGGTTCAAAAGAAATTACTGGAAAGTCTCCCCGGAGAACACACAGCCTTTTCCCACAAGCCTTCCTGGGCTCACGGTGCGGCTGTCAATATCTCCTGCATTCCTGCTCTTCCCAAGGCACTCCGCACGGAGCTGCCCTGCTTATACCTACGCATAAGACGCCGACCTGATCTTTGGGGAGTTTACAGTTTTGTTAGGAGAAAAAAATGTTGGATTCTGATTAGTTTAGCAACACAGTCTAACATTTACACAATTTATTAACATTTCAGCTAGCAGAGAAAACGCTTCCTAAAAATCACAAGTGCTCAAACTACCACCACCTGACCCCCAGCGGGTGGCTGTCAGCGGCGGCAACACACATGATGGTGCCAAAGCTGGAGTGTTTTCTGCGAACATTCAGTATATTAAAAAGCAAAATGAGATGTGTGCAATACGGGGCAGAAAGCCGAAAGACTCTAGGGGAGCAAAGGCTGGAAAGGTCCCCTCTCAGGGAAGGGGAGCCAAGAGGCCTGGAAAGGTCCCCTCACAGGGAGGTGCTCCGGACACGGGAGTTCCCTGTGATTTATCTCTGCCATTCCTTCTCTGCAAAGAGATGGAAACAAGGCCTCAGCCTCTAGGTCCCACTCTGCATTGACTCTACAGCCTCTGCCAAGTCTGCCCAATGACAGAGCGAGCGCCTCAGCGCCTCCCCCAGGCTCTTACAGGCTCTCTGTGCCCGTTTTCCATGCTTTTCACAATTTTTGCTGAACTCCTCCAGACTTTATCCTAGGGTCTTGCTTAACCTGGATAGCCCCAAAGTGAAGGCTATGCTTTAACAAAGGCCTCGAGAGCTTACACTTAATACAAAGATTTCCTGGTGGCTGGAGAAGGTTTATAATGCAGCCAAATAAAATTAATCAACTTTCCACAGTTTGTCTAAGTGCCTTATAATTAATGCATTTACCAAAATGCTCACCCAGAGTGGGCTGGAGCACACGAGGAACTGGAGCTGGAAGAGGACTGCTCTCCCTATAGTTTGGCCCACATGGACAGGGATCAAGAGATTCAGTGACCAGCTGGTGTTGCTCAATGGGTAGAGCCTTGGCCCATGCACAGAAAGGTTGTGGTTCGACTTCTGGTCAAAGGAAGGGCACATACCTGGATTGCAGATTTGATCCCTGGCCCTAGTTGGGCAAATGCGGGAGACAACCTGCTCCCCCCCCCCCCCCGCTTCTCTCTCTCTCTCTCTCTCTCTCTCTCTCTCTCTCTCTCTTTCTCTCTCTTTTTCTTTCCCTTCCTCCAGCCCTCCTTCCCTCCCTTCCACTCTCTCTAAAACTCAATGGGGAAAAAAATTCTTGGATGAGGATTAACAACAACAAAAGTACAGTGACCAATACTTTGGACAAATTTCTGGGACTCGGATGAACACATTAGGCAAATAAAAGCCTACAGTATCTAAGGCCCCTGTAAAAGTTACATTTCCGTGAGTTGAACTAGTGGTCTTAGGAAGGTCTGAGGTAGGAAGGGGGGTTGGGAGAGACAAGGGGACCAGATGTGAACATAACCAAAAACAGTGCAGTTGGCACTTCAGAGCACCTTTGTTGGCAAACTTAGCGTAGAGCCAGAGATTTAATGGATCAAAACACAAAGCCACCCTCTGATGACTAAAGACAGCACACATGAAGCACGCAGCCAGGGAAGGATTAAGCAAATGTAAGCTATTATTCTATCAGCAGCACATTTCTGACGGACAAGCACAGTGATAAATGAAGGGAAAACTTAGTCGTAGCATGTCAGACATGGAAGGGAGTGTGGGAGGGACTTCGCCCGCCAGGCCTCTCGTCTCCGCACCAGGACAAGCTTCCCTGTGGCGGTGCCCATGCCCCGGGTCTCCAGCTGATCTGACTGGCTGGGTCACTCTGGACTTTCTCTTTAGACTCTACTTGCCCACAGAGGGGCCTTTTACCTCTTAGGGAGGCTGTGTGCCTCTGAGCAGTGCAGGCTAGCGGTGGTCCGGCTGGGGCGGCCTATCTAATTTGGAGATGGAGTATTAGAAAGCCCATTAACACTGTACACCTGAGCCTTCCTTCCCTCAGTCCAGCTTCTGTCCATAATAAAACCTTTCTTTTGTTCTCCTGTCTCTCAATTGGTTCTGAACTCAGGAGGACAAGAGAGGGGTTGTGTTTGCTCTGTCCCCTAAACCCTAATAGGGATACAGAAGTCCTGTCTTCCCAGAATCCCCATCACCTGCCATGTGCTCCTTCTTCACAGTCACGGGTGCCAGAGGAGTGAACAGCTATCTCAGCTGCTTCCGGGCAGCAGAGAGTACGCACAGGAGACGCTTGCTGCCCACTCCCCACTTGGATCTCTGCGCACATGGCTAGAGGACAGAATAACAGATGTCTTTCTCTGCCTTCCCCTAGCCTTCCTAAGGCGCACATTTTATAACGGCACACCTCTGACGGTGAATCAGGCCACGCTGTGCGTGAAGAGCAGGGTGCTCCTTCCCCGGGAAGAAACTGAGAAACTCCCCTCCTCGCCACACTCCCAGCGAACTCCGTATTCTACAGAGAAGGACGGCTTTCCACAAAGAGACTTACTTAGCCAACCGGGATGGCACCTCCAGGCTCAAAGGTGGTGCTCTCGCCTCCTATTTTCTGTTACAACGTGACTCATTCAAATTGCTAACATGAGTCAGTCCTGGCACTGACCCTCCTGGTGAGAGTGGACCAGACTCCAGGTGGGGCATGGGTGTTATGCACAATTTTTAAAAGTTCCCAGGTAAGATTCTGAACCACCTCTCCAGGAGGTTCAGCCCAGATGTGAATCCAGGTCTTATAACTCAGGAGACATTAACAAGTCCCAGCATCATTATTTTATCTCTAAAATGGAGATAATAAAATCTATCTATCATACAGGCTTATCCTCAGAACTAATCGAGATGACATTTAAATCAAGGCTTTCCTTGATTTAAACATCTAATGGCTTCTGCATCCATTCAGGCTAGGATATGCTGCAATAACACACAACCCCAGTATCTTAGTCACTTAACACAAACAAGTTATGTCTAGCTCATACCAAGTGACTACCCTAGGCACCCGTCCTCCCTACTCAGAAATCAGGCTATCCAGAATTGCAAAATGAGATCTACTGTGGGATTTCAGTGACAGGGGAAGAGAGGATTAGGTCTCACAAACTATTAAACATTCCCACGTGAAAACAACATAGGTCACTTCTGTCTACAATTCTCTTCTCCCTTCAAGAGTGCATAAGTAAAACTCAAAAGCAATCTAGGATACTCTATATAGATCAGGGAAGATAGCCCAGAATAGGTAAGTTACTAAATAAGAAGTGGAAATTACCTTCCTTCTTCCAAAAAGCAATAGGTAGGCAATAAGACATGCCCAATCTAAGAGAGGGCTCAAAGGCTTTGTCTTCTAAAGACACCAACCACCACCGTCACTGCAAAATCAACCTGGCAAAACAAAACCAACACAAAAGGGATTTGCCCTACAAGCATATCTTAGCTGGCTTTCAAGTATGAGCTCACTCTCTGTCCTGTGACTCTGGGCATTCTCCACCAGAAGGCACTGACTTAGTGACTACCTGTAAGTAAGAAAATGATTAAGACTGAGCTAGATATAAAAGTTCTAGAATGAAGCGCAATACCACACGACATGACCAGCATGCTCCCATGCCTAGTACGTGCATTCTCCTTCTCCCTTTTGGCTCTTGAAATCGCTGAACATCTGGGAAGGCTGCAAGTGAATACCTGTTAGAAATAAGGCGAGCCTCCCAAGTCAGGGGTTCTGGTAGAATACAAAACACTCAGGAGCCAGGCAGCAAGACAAACATATTTACTTCTACGTAGAAGGGCGCACACACATGGTCTGGAAGCACGTGCACACCAAGCAGACTGTCTGCTTGCCGTTATAATCCCTGATGCATGCTCTTGATTCTTTGCTCTTGATTGGAGCTCAGGTGCACAGTCTTTCCGACTGGCTAACTCAAAGGGTTGCCCCCAGGGGAGCTGCAAGCCATTCAGCCAACATGGCAGCTGCCAAGTTACATGGTCCAAAATGGCAGTGGTCTAAAAATGTTGTTTGACAGAAAGGATGACTTGTTTATTCTCACATAACTAATGACCTATACTAATTTTTAAAAAGTTTAAGCCAATTTTCTCTGATCAACTCTGAAATAGAAGGAATTGCTACTGAAGGGGACAGAGTCCTGACCCAGCAGGATTCTCATAACCCAATGGCCTGTGACAGCTTCCTTGTGTCCTAGGCTCCCAGGCTGCCCACAAATGCACTGCTAACAGCAGTCACTGGAAGCAAAACAGCAGAGGGGCTTACAAAGGAATCCATCCAACAGCAACTTCTTTCTGTTAAGTTGTGTTTTTGACTAAATAAGCACCGAAACCCAAAGTTAAAAGGTGTAGAAAGAGGAAGCACTGGATCTGAAGTTCCTGTTGACTTAACCAAATATACAAAAATATTTCACCTGACTTCACAGAGGATTTCATATACTTTTATTTTATTTTATTGTTCTTTCCACATAAACAATATGCCCACATGTCTATCTCTCAACTCTTTCCCTCCCAGCAGGGCTTTTCCTGCTTTGAGTAACCACAGTTTGGGACTATTCACATTCCCAGTGCTTGGAATAAGTGCATCATTCTGCTCCCTCGAGTGTCTGTTTGCTAGCAACATCCCAAATACAAACCTGAAGTCAGCCTCGGACAGTGAGAGGGACTGCTCTGCTGCCAGGTCACATGGTGAGCAGGTCTCTGGTTTCACTTCTGTCCAGGGTCCCACTGCAATTGTGAAGGTGGAGGCTGGCATTGGCATAGTTACGTAGTAATGCCAGCTTGAGCACCCTATAAACAGAAAAGAGGAAAATCACAATGAGACCCATGTATGGTTCTGGACCTCACTTGTATCTTTTTTCTCTAGGCCATTGAAGAACTTGTATCCTAAGATGGTTCGTATGAGCCAGTTCTTGGAGGTGGGCCATGTCAACTGAAGGGGCACTATTCCAGGTCTCAGGAAGAGAGATGATAGTTTCAGAGCAACTAGGGAGGTTTGGATCTATTCCAAGCATAAGTTTGAAGCCATTCAAGTGAGACTATAAATATGAGGAATGGGGGACCAGCCCAATATATTCACAGATAAAAAGAATGAGGAATTTAAGACCTAAAGTTCCCCAGTTAACTGGTGGTTGAGATGATCACTAATAGCTGCAAACACAGAAAAAGTATAGGTTGTATGCTTCTATAGAGACCAGAAAAAAAATATCTTATTCATCCTATTGCCTAGCATAGTACTTGGCGTAAAAAAAAAAAAAATGCTCAGTTGAATGAATGGATGGATGATTAATAAAAAAATGAATTATCACCTCTATTCTGCTAAACTCTTTTGTCTGAATTCTATCTATTCAAGCCCATCTAAAATGGATATAGTAGAATACAATGACACTAGAAAAAGGAGATACCTAGGTTTTAGTCCCAACTCTGAAACTAATTAACTGTGGAAGTTCAGGTCTCATATTCCTCATCCTCTTTAATCTGTTAATATATTGGCTGCTCCCCCATTCCTCACTGAGAAGGTGAAAAGCAGGCCTGGAAAGGTTTTTATGGAGCCAAGGAGTCCCAGCTAGTTGTAACAAGGCTGGACTTAGAGTTGGGGCTCCCCACCCTAGCCAGGAGTGTGCCCGCCAGTTACTCCACACCTTAGAGAAGGCTTTTACCAAGAAATAAGTGATTGATAACTTGTAACACTATATTCCATTACTTCTGAGATAGAAAAATGATTTTAATGTTTCTGAAATCTGAATGTGTCATACAACCTGATTTTCCATAGTATTTTTCTCTGAGCATATGCTATAAATTGATGGTATGTCTTAAGAGGAATTACTATCACCTCATATTATGGAACACAGTTCTCTACTCCTCTTGCTCCTCATTCTCCATTAGAGTAACACAATCTAGCCTCTCTTTCAGCCCCTCACTAACTCCATTGACTCCTCCAGCCCATCCCCACTCCAACCCCAGGCCCTTACCACTCCACTGTCTGTGTCCCTGGGTGTTCCTTTTTAAAAAAACAAACCAGTTTTATTTTTAAATTGATTTTACAGAAAAAGGAAGGGAGAAAGAGAGAGAAAAGCATCGATATGAGAGAGAAACATTAAACAGTACACCAGTAAGCATCCCAACTTGGATCAAACCCAAAACCTAGGTATGTGCCCTGACCTAGAATCAAACCTGTGACCTTTCAGTGCACAGGATGATGCTCCAACCAACAGAACCACACCAGCCAGGGCAAGGCATGCTCCTTCTTAAAGATGAGGGACTTTGGGCAAGATGGCAGGGTAGGTAAACATGAAATGGGTATTTTTCTCCTCCCAACCACGTTATAATTAAAACTAAACTATAGAAAACCACAATTCCACTGAGAATTGCCTGAAATCTGGCTGATTGGAAGTCCTAACAACTAGGAAATTAAAGAAGAAGCCAAATCAAGACTGGTAGGAAGGGTAGAGACATGGAAAAGGCTGGTCCCACACCCACATATGGCAGAGAAAAACCATGAGGGATATTTCGGCCACAGAGAATCCCCCCTGAAAAGTGATGGGTCCCTTGCCAAAACCAGTTTGGCTCAGTGGTAGAGCGTCGGTCTGCGGACTGAAGGGTCCCGGGTTTGATTCTGGTCAGGGGCATGTACATTGGCTGCGGGCACATCTCCGGTAGCGGGTATGCAAGAGGCAGCTGGTCGATGTTTCTCTCTCATCGACATTTCTAGCTCTATATCTCTCTCCCTTCCTCTCTGTAAAAAATCAATAAAATATATATTTTTTAAAAGTGATGGGTCCCAGCCCCACAGCAAGACATCAGCTCAGGGTACCAGTGCCAGGAAGAGAAGTCCCCATAACTTCTGGCTGTAAAATCAGGCGAGGGCCGAAACCAGTTTGGCTTAGTGGATAGAGGTCTGTGGACTGAAAGGTCCCAGGTTTGATTCTGGTCAAGGGCATGTACCTTGGTTGTGGGCACATCCCCAGTGGAGGGTGTGCAGGAGGCAGCTGATCAAAGTTTCTAACTTTCTATCCTTCTCCCTTCCTCTCTGTAAAAAAAATCAATAAAATATATATTTAAAAAAATCAGCCGAGGATCATGGCTGAATGACACAGATGCTGCTGGAGTCCCAGATAGTTTCTCTTAAAGGGTCCACACACAGACTTACTTAGACTCATTCCCTCTGAGCTCTAATGCTGGGCGGCAGCTTAAAGGACAACAGAGGCAGATGGGGAGGAACTGAATTATTTGCTGAGCAAGAGCTAAGGGTGGGGTAGCTTTCTTCCAGACAGAAGTGCTGACAAAAGCCATTATTCCTTTGGTGATCCCTCCCCTTACAGAGCTGGCAGTCAGAGAAATATTCAAGGTGAGGAAAAGTAAGGACCTACAACTAAGATTATTCTACCCAGCAAAGCTATCATTTAGAATGGAAGGACAGATAAAGAGAATCCCAGACAAGAAAAAGCTAAAGAAGTTCATTACCACCAAACCAGTATTACATGAGATGTTAAAGAATTTTATTTAGGAAGAAAAATTTAAAAGAGCAGAAACAGATTTGCAGAAACAGAGAATATTTTGACAGTTATCAGAAGGGAGGGGTTGAAAAAGATGAAAAAATTATGAAGTACAAATTTGTAGTAACAGAATAGTGACAAAAGGTAAAGTACAGCATAGGAATATAGACAATAATATTCCAATAACAATGTATGGTGTCAGATGGGTGTGAGATTTTTCAGGATGATCACTTAGTAAGTTATGTGATATCTAATCACTGGGATGTACACCTGAAACTAATATAGTAATGTATGTCAACTGTAATTAAAAATAAAAATGGCCAAAACCGGTTTGACTCAGTGGATAGAGTGTCAGCCTGTGGACTAAAAGGTCCCAGGTTCGATTCTGGTCAAGGGCATGTACTTTGGTTGCGGGCACGCCCCCATTAGGGGATGTTCAAGAGGCAGCTGATCGATGATTCTCTCTCATCAATGTTTCTAACTCTCTATCCCTCTCTCTTCCTCTCTGTAAAAAATCAATAAAATATATTAAAAAATAAAAATAAAAATGATTTTAAAATGAAAAGAAAAAAGACAAGATAACAAGTGTTGGCAAGAATGTGGAGAAAAGGATCCAGCTACTATGGAAGACAGTATGAAGGTTTCTCAAAAAATTAAAAAATAGGACTACCATCTAATTTAGCAATTCTACTTATGGGTATTTATCCAAGGAAATTAAATCACTATTTCAAAACTATATCTGCACTCTCATGTTCATTGCAGCATTATTTTCAAGGATCAAGACATAGAAACAATCTAACTTCCAGAGTAATGACCAGATAAAGAAAATATGAGATATATATAATTTGTTCAGACATAAAAAAGAAAATCCTTACATTTGTGACAACATGGATAGACCTGGAGAACATTATGCTAAATAAAATAACTCGGATAGAGGAAGATAAATACTCTATGAGATCTCACTTATATGTGGAATCTAAACAACAACAATAACAACAACAACAACAACAACAACCAAACTCAGAAACAGAGAATAGATTGGTGACTGACAGAGGTAGGGGTTTGGGAAGACATTGAGGGGAAATGAGTGAGGATGTTCAAAGGATGGAAACTTCTGGTTATAAAATAAGTTCTGGGGATATTATGCACTACAAGGTGACTGTTAACAATACTACATTGTATATAGTTAACAATACTACATTGTATATAATTAACAATACTATATTGTATATTTTATAGTTGCTAAGAGAGTAGATCCTCAGAGTTCTCACCACACACAATAAAGCTATGTGGTTTAGATGTGTTAACTAACCTTTTTATGGTAACCATTTCACAATACATTCATGTATCAAATCATCACATTGTGAACCTTAACTTACAATGTTAGATGCCAATTATATCTCAGGAAACCTGGGGGTGGAGGGAGAAACACTATGTGCAATAGGCTTCCCCCCTACATTTAGCACTGAATGTTTGCCCTGATTTTTTGCTGCCTCTCTGGTGCGTGTACCATCCATCTAGCACACGGAGAAAAGGGCTGCTTGGAAACAGCAGGAGCTGAAACAGCTTTCAATAGAGAATACCGCTAGCGGAATAGAAGGCATCTGTTGGATGCCTACACAAGTCATGGAGAAGCCCCACCGAGCGCCCAATGATGTCACGTCCCCGCACCTTTATCAGAATGTCTGTATACTCAAGGTGATGGGAGAAGGGTGGTGGAGGCTATAAATGATGTGGCAGGAGAGAGGAAGGAGATTAGCATTTTCAAAAACAAAACAAACAAACAAAAAAACCTTCAGAAACTTTATTTATTTTTTAAAATATATTTTATTGATTTTTTACAGAGAGGAAGAGAGAGGGATAGAGAGTTAGAAACATTGATGAGAGAGAAGCATCCATCAGCTGCCTCTTGCACACCCCCTACTGGGGATGTGCCCACAACCAATGTACATGCCCTTGACTGGAATCGAACCTGGGACCTTCCAGTCTGCAGGCCAACGCTCTATCCACTGAGCCAAACCGGTTTCGGCAAACGTCAGAAACTTTAAATGACCTGGAGTTTGGGAGCAAAATAGCAAAAGTATTAACAGAATCTGAATTAAATCCAACAAAAATATTTTAAAACTATCATTACTCCCTCAGTCTTCTCTGAAGTTAAATCATGGGAGAAAAAGGATTTTTTGGGGGGGAGAAGGGAAAAATGTATTAAAAAGATCACCTAAACCAGGGGTGGGCAAACTTTTTGACTTGAGGGCCACAATGGGTTCCTTTTAAAAAATATATATATATATATATATATTTTATTGATTTTTTTTTACAGAGAGGAAGAGAGAGGGATAGAGTTAGAAACATCGAGATGAGAGAGAAGCATCGATCAGTTGCCTCTTGCACACCCCCTACTGGGGATGTGCCCACAACCAAGGTACATGCCCTTGACCGGAATCGAACCTGGGACCTTCCAGTCTGCAGGCCTACGCTCTATCCACTGAGCCAAACCGGTTTCGGCCACAATGGGTTCTTAAACTGGCCCGGAGGGCCGGAACAAAAGCAACCTGACCATGCTGGCACTTTCATCGTGGGCTGCTGGTGAAGGAGTGGAGGGGAGAGCAAGAGAACCCTCTGCTCCTTCGGCTTCCCGGGCCGGATAGAACAGCCGAACGGACTGGATCCGCCCCTTGGGCCGTAGTTTGCCCACAGCTGACCTAAAGCCATATTTTAAATGCCCAAGATGATTTTTCCTATAAAACCTTCAAGATTTTTAATTTATTCATTCTTAAAGTTCCTCTACTTCGTGGAGCTCACTGGGAATAAACTGTTTCATACTTTAAGCTTTTAAAGCCGAAAATTTTTCCAGGACATCTAGTGACAGTCAAATAGGGCCAGATCAATAGCCTGCGTCAAATAAGGACCAGCCAGTCGCCCACTTCCCAAAGACCCTGGCCGGACTCTCTATAGAAGTTTCTCAAAGGTGTCTATCCCTGGGCTTCCTGTCCAGCCCTGGGTGAAAGCTGAAGCCACTGCTGTGACACCTAAATGCTTCCATTGCTCTGGGGAGGCTTTCACTGGCCCCTCCCAACAGGGCAAGTCTCGTGGCCTCACGCTTGGAGTTGTCTGTTCATGGGCTGTTCCACAGAGCCCTGTCTTCCATGAGGACGGCCCACTGCCAAAGGATCTAGCTGCTCAGGGAACACCGGATCCCACTTTCAAACCAGACTGCAGAAAAGGCAAAGGATCACATGGAAGTACCACCCCAGAATGCAGAGCGTAAATTCCAAAGAAAAGAGAAAACAATTCTGGATTGGCAATTGTTGGGGATGAGCCTATCTTGAAAAGAGTAGTGATGAAGAGCATGTCCCTTGAGTATGCCTACTGATTGTAGCTCCAGCCCTGGGATCTGACTACGTGGGTTCAGTTGCCTGCTCCACACTTGCCAGTTTGGACACATCACTCAATCTCTCAATGCACCAGATCCTCATCTATTAACAAGGGAATGATCATAGTGTCTACCTCAGAGGACTCTGTGATTTAGGTTAGATGATATACACAGAAATCACTAAAGCGTGGTAACGGGCACATAGTCAGTGTTGAAGAAATCTTAACTGCTGCCATCTTTACAGCTACCTCCCAACGTTGCTTGGGCTGACTTTCTGGAGGCAGAGACGGAAAATGTTGAAGGTATGGCTGCCACATGTGCACTGAAGCCTGTGGCCTGATGAGGCCCACATATGGGGTTTAAGGTTGAAGAGCATTAAAACGTAGTGCGCACAAAGCGATCCATTTAAGGAGAATGACAGCCCGAAAGGGGGGCATACTACATGACTTCATATAGAATGGGCCATTTGGAGGCTATTTAAATGGTGTTTACTTTAAATGAGCCAACCTTCAGGAAATAGACAGTGAATACCTTCATTTTCCTTTTTCACTCAATCCACTTGCCCTAGGCTCCCTTGCTATCCCAGCTGCAAAAACGACGAGAACATGCTGTACTTGAATTAAGCGAGTTTTTCCTCTGCAAAGGCCAGAAGCACACCACACCACTGGGTAATTTCAGGGCCAGGCCTGGAATCACCACCAAGATGAACAGGGAGTGGAAGGGTGGGGACGGCAGGAGCGGGCCCAGAGGAAGTGGCGCTCCCAACTGCGCAGGCCTGACAGCCACCCAGCTAGCTCTTCTTCTGAGCTTCCACAGGAAGTTCCCAGAGGCTCTGTGCACCATCTCAAACTGCAACTTATTTAAGGGGTGAAATTCTTAGGCTTCAATTGTCTCACTAGTAAGACAGAAATGTAACATCAGATATTGTTCTTATAATCCATACTAGCAGCTGCTACATGATCTAAATAGACATTTTCATCTCTGAAATAGGATTGAAATGTCCTTAAACTGTTTTTTTTTGTAGGAATGGTAAGCATTTTAGGAAAGATAATTTTTTTATGGAATACCTGTGAAAACCTGTGCTAATTACTTTTTTAAAAAAATATATTTTATTGATATTTTTACAGAGAGGAAGGGAGAGAGACAGAGAGCTAGAAACGTTGATTAGAGAGAAACATCGACCAGCTGCCTCTTGCACACCCCCTACCGGGGATGTGCCTGCAACCAATGTAAATGCCCCTGACCGGAATCGAACCCGGGACCTTTCAGTCCGCAGACCGATGCTCTACCACTGAGCCAAACCGGTTTTGGCTGCTAATTACTTTTGAAAATCATTTTCATAAATAGAAAAAAAATGTGAGAAAAATATCAAAATACTGTAGTCATCTTTACATATCAATCATGCCACTAACTGTACATTAAATACAAAATGTATGCCAAGCAACGGTGCTCTTCTTAGGGGAGTCCTGGATGCACTCCTTCAGCACGACAGATGCAGCCGACAGCTCAGCTCTGGAGGCAAAGCAGATAATTTCCCTTTGCAAAGGCAGGCGTCACAGCGAATTTCTTGTATTGAGAGAGTTATTATTTTCACTGAAAATTAAAACAGGCACTTAATTCTTCCTATTAAAAGCTTATCAAAGAAGGTGAAGGGATTAGCCAAAGAACAAATATGCATAACCCATAGACACAGACAACAGTGTGGTGATGGCCAGAGGGAAGGGGGGCGGGCTAGGTGGAGGTGGGGGGGAGGGGATAGGTACATCTTTAATAGTGCCAACAAATTTTTATAAAGTTAAAAAGAACACAAACTTTTCAACTGTAGGTTAGACAAATAGCATGCAGCACTCAGAAACTGATAAATGCTTTTATTTAGGTATCATATTTCTCTACTCAGCAGTCCCTGCTGCTTTCCTGCCTTAAGATTGTTTCTTTCACTGGTCAATATTCTTAGTCTCAAACTTCCTGCCCAAGCTATTTCATTATTTTGGAACATTTTTGTATCACAAATTAAAGATGCTTAGCAATATATACAGGGATATGCATGTTTGTAAGTACATGCAGACACACTATATATAATGTATGTATTATATATATTTTGTGTATTGATGACAATACATGTAATAAATACATAAAAAGGAGGGAAAGCTCCCAGTTTCAGTTGATCTTCCTTTCTTGGCTTCCTGCTCGAGTGCTTGGGTTTTTCCGTGGACCCTGGCTCCCTTCTGTCACTATTACTTAGATGCCCAGCCTACACATTCTGGTTTTATGAGCTGGTGTCACCCTCCTGAGTACCCATGGCGTGACTGTCTTTTGTTAGTTCTTCTCCGCTGTCGCTCAAGGGTAGGAGCTGGCAGCAGAACAAAGAGAGTAACAGTGCCCTGGGCTGCTGTGTGCCAGCACTGCTTAACCAGGGCCATGTGCCAGGTCAAACCACCTCTGCTCAAGCACTGATGCCACTGGCAAGGCTTTGGGTTTCCTTCCTTCAACATGGTACCGCCTAAGGCACAGGAGACCCAGGAGAGAATGACCTCCGAGATGATTCTTGTGAACCAGGTGAAAGAGTGCCACCTACTGAACCAAGGACACAAGCACCTCCCTAGGTTTTGAGGTTTCCCCTGGTGGCTGAGGAATAGCTAAGGAATGCGTTGCACCAGAATTGGGATTGGTCTTCCAAGCCTCACCCTTCATTCTGACCTATGACACAGACAACCTAGTTTCCCTGAAACTTAAGTACAAAATGGATCGTCGAACTACACCAAACCATCCTGCCCCCGATGGTCACAGGTACACTTTAGTCCTTGACCCACATGAGAAAATTCATGAATATCAAGCCTAAGACAAAAATCCACAGCCAGAATTGGTATGCGCATGCCTGCCAAATTCATCATTACCCAAAAAAAAGCCTGATGACTTCCCCGTATGCTCAGTATGGTCAGCATGGCGCTAGGAAGGCAAGAAAGAAAAGAATGACCTGACACAGACTGAGAAAGTGCTGGGCATTATCTGAGCCCTCGGGGGAGATGTAAGAGCAGAACACTGCCCTTTGTCACCGGTAGCTTTTGGGAGAGATGAATGTGTTCACTCTACCTCTAGCCCTTGGAACACTGCATGTATGTGTACTAGCCCAGGATGGTTCTACTTCGCATTCTCTGTGGTGAAAACACTTAATCATAACCATTCCGAATGCCTTTAATCTACCATTTCCTTACACATGATTCCCAGTTGCATGCGGTGGGAGCAGTCTAAATGGTATTGCTCATTTTGAGCCATCAAGAGGGAAGAAAAGTTGGCTTCCAATTGCACACAGGAGGGTCTGGACTCTGCAATCTTGGCTTTCCCCTGGAATTTCCCACACCAAGTCAGGAGAGAAAATGTCAGAGAGCTGGCCTGTTGGGCAGGCCGAAGAGGAGCATTTTGCCCAGGATGAAGTAATGTCTATGCTCTTACTTTTGAATAGAAAAAAATGAAATCAGATCCCATGTGAAGGCATGTGTGGTTTTTAACACCTTTCACTTGTTCATACGCTTTTCCTCGTACATTTGGAAAGAGCTTACATTAGTTAGTTCATTTACTGGAGGCTTCCCATGAAAAATATAAGTGGGGTATTTTATTTTTCCAGGATGTAGGAATGCACTAAAGTAGATTCTACAAAAATAAAACAAAACTAAACAAAAGAATTTACCAAACACGGGAAAATCAGGATGTACCACACCCATTTTTTTCCTTTAAAAATCTACTGAGCCTAGAGAAAAGGCATGAACTCCCATCAGAAGCAGAGCCAGAGAAAGGCCTCTGGACTCACTGCTGTCACTGTCAGCAACGGCTGAGAAGCTCTCCCATGAACATACTCCTTCTGTCTGACTACACAGGACAGTCATCCCACACGTAGCATTAAGCACGTGGAGACAGAGCCCTGGGTCTCCGTGCTTCACAGGATGGCTACATTTTGGAGAGGAATACGGGACAACAGCAAATCCCAGGCTCCCATTTCTGTCTGCCCAGTGACATTATGCTGAGGAGGTCAAATAATAAAGAGGCCAAACAAGTGAATCTAAATCTATGGCCTTGACTTAGCCCTCCTGAGAAAAGGATAGTGGTTCCTCGGCTAATACAGTTCTTAAGATGGGCATCAGGCTACAGTCTAAACCACCGGCCTTCTCATTACAAACGGTCAGGAATGGTCTCCCTCAGGCAGCAAGGACTCAGAACTCCCATCCTCTGTCCCCGGGCCACTGTCATCTCTGCCCCTGTTATCTGCCTCACTGTATTATGCTGCCTGGTGCTTTGCTCCTTTCAGGAAATCAGCTGACGCCTGGCAAAGGTGCCAATGGTGTGACCCCGTGGGAACTGTGGGGTGAAGGTAGGGTTTGCCACTCAGATTTTCAAGGATAGCTTATCATTTTAAAGGACACTGTGCACAACAGAGGAGGTCCTCTGGACCAATCTACCAATCTAGAAAACTACTTAGGTAGGAAGTAGCATCATCTTGTACCCACATACCATGTTTTCTAAGAAGGCCGGAGACATCTAGAGACGAGATTCCTCCCTCAGAACAGCCATCCCGGGCTGCAAAGCGCTCCTCCGGTGGCACCTGCTCCCGGCCGCCCTCTCAGAAAGCCAGCTGTGGCTGCAGGAGGGACTGCGCTGGCAGCATGGCGTGCTCTCCCCTTGCCAAGCCTCCCTCAGCTGGAGTTGGTAAAGTCTGCTCTGAGGTATCATACAAGGTGAAAGTGGAATGAACATTAGCAAGTCCCGATTAGCATACAGTTGTTGTTTTTGAACTCTGTGCTGAATTGGTAATTCTGAAAAACAGTCACAGATATATTTCTGGAGGTATGAAAAGTTTCTACAAAAATTACAAAGGCAATTCTTAGTTTTTATGGTACTCTTCAGACAGACAGACTTGAGGGGGTCAGATGTTTTTTTTTCTGTAAAGGACCCAGTTAGTAAATAGTCTAAGCTTTGCGGGCCATGTAGGCTCTGTTTCAACCAAAGGCTCTGCCATTGCAGCACCAAAGTAGCCGCAGGCAAGGGCCGTGTTCCAGTCAGACTTTATGTCTGAAAACAGGCAGCGGGCTGGATTTTGCCAGTTGATTGGATTATCCAGATATAACCCAGAATGGCCAACCAATCTGAGAGTTCACGCATGCGTGCGTGCTGTGACCACGGGGACAGGTGCGCCGTGTTAATTACTGAGCGCTAATGAGGAGAGAACCTCAGGATGATGCTTTTCATGAGTGCAGGCTGTGGCCTCGCCACAGGCTGTGTGAGCAAAAGCTTTGCCTCCCTGGAAGGAACATGGTGGAGAGCAGACCGCTGCGTAGCTCACACACGGCAATCTCCAAAGAACCCTCACAGGCACACTCACTCACACTGCCAGGGGTGAGACATTACAGCAAATTAACCTTTGCATTAAACTTAAGTTGTTCATTTGAATTTTGCTGATTTAATAACTGGGTCTGTATTCAACTTACAACTTTATTTTGGCTTTATAGATGTGTAAGAGTTATAAGCATACAGAATTTATATGTAATCTTAACATTTATAGTTGTTTTTTTTAACATTCATAGTTTTAAAATATAATTCTAATACAAATAATTTCAGACAACCCTGGTGAACCATGAGATCCCCACCCCCCAAAAAAAAGAAAAATAATGCTCAAGTTTCATATACACTGCCCACCATGAGCCTTTTTGTCGGAATTGCAGGGCCAAACGGTGCATGAGAAAGTATTCAGGCTTGATTAGGTGAGGGGCAGGGAGAGCCTCCCCGCATCGCATCGTGGGGGGTGGTGACTGCAGGTCAACCTCTAGAGGCAGCCATGGGGGCCGGAGGTGGCCAGAGATCAGGACTGGCTTGACACTCTGGTTCCAGGTACTCAATCTCAGCACGTCCAGGAATCACAGGGGGGCAGGGGTGGAGAAAGAGCCTGTGTAAGTCCAGCAGAACTTCACTAGGCAATTGCCAGCAAGACATGCAGCCTACTTCAGTAAACTCCCGCCTGTTGAACAGAGAGAGTTTCAGACAGGACATGTGGAAAGTGAATGAAGCTCAGGGAAATTCATAGACTGTGTCCTGTGTGTGGGTACACACCAACGAGGGGAGCCATGAACACTATGGAAGAAATACTGCAAAATAAAGGCAAAAGAAAACATCATTTAAAGGACTTGGAAGAAGAACAAGCCTCAGAAATGAATTCACTGTAGAAACCAAAAGCAGTTTAGAAAACTGGCATTCCCTTTATGATACAGGAAGATATAACTTCTGCGAAAATATATTAAAAAGTATGAGAAGATAACAGGCTGAAACAGTATAAGAGAGTGAGTTCAAAAGCTAGCAGATCAAAAAGATAAGGAAGGACGATAAGGAAACTTAAATATCAATTTAAATCTATAATGGGATTACTAAAGAACAAAATGTTTCCACGGGAAAGCAGTGGTGTGGAATGTAAATGAAAGGGCAAGTTACACCGACTGGGAGAATATATTTGCAATACATATAAAATAAAAGGCTTATACCTAAAATATACAAAGCAGTCTTTCAACCTACTAATAAAACAACCCAAAACCTCACATTAAATAAATGGGCAAACAACTTGAAGAGATGCTTTCCATAGGAAGATACAAGAATGCACAGTAAGTATGAAAAGTTGCTCACGATCATTCGTCCTCAGAGAAAGGCAAATTAAAACCACAACAAGCTAGCACCAGACACCAGCTGGAAGCTGGCAATCCCAGCGTTTGCAAGGATGCCCAGCAATGGTGCGGAGTGGCGGGTGGGGGAGGTTCTGATACATTCCTGGTAGAATGCAAAATGATACAATCCCTTTGGGAATAGTTTGGCAGATACTGGCCAAGTTAACCATTCATTTATAGTATCCAGCAATTCCACTCTTAGGTATTTACCCAAGAGAAATGAAAACCTGTATCTTCAAAAAGACTTGCACAGCATTATTTATCATGATGGCTAAAAACAATTCAAATGTCCATAAATAGGTGAGAGGATAAACAAACTGGTTTATTCATATAGTGGACTACTATTCACTGATTTTAAGAAATAATAAAGTATTAACTCTCACATAAAATGGGTGGCTTTACCAAACATTATGCTGAGCAAATGAAGGCAGATACAAAAGAGTTCACGTGGAATGGCTCCATTCACATGAATCTTTGGCAGAGGCAAAACTAATCTACAAACATTGAATCGGGTCAGTGGTTGACAGGAGTGGGATTTGGAGGAATGACTTAAGGAGAGATGGGAGTAAGGTGAGTCCTAGATGGTGTAAGGAAATGTTCTACATCTTCATAGGAGTGCTGATTAAGTAAATTGTGTATTTTTCAAACTTCATTAAACAAGACAAATTGTGTACATTTTATTACACACAAATTGTCTATATAAAACTCTAATAAGCAAATCTACCAAACAGTGCACCGACCACCAGGGAGCAGAAGCTCAACGCAGGAGCTTCCCCAGCCTACAGGCTCCAACCGGTGGTGCCAGTGGGGGACAGAGCCAGCGAGCAGGTGGCATCAGGCCAGCCAAGGTGAATGGGAGCACCCTCCCCCCATCACCCCACCGGTCGCTACACAGATTGGCACTGATCAGCCCTGATTGCCAGCCAGGCCTAGGGACCTTACCTATGAACAAATTTTGTGCACTGGGTCTCTAGTACTTTAATAGTTAGTTAAAGCCAAAGGTACTCATAACTAGCTTCTTTCTAGAAAGCTATAAATTACATAAATAAAAATAATTCTATGAGCCTCTAGGCAGGGAAATCAGACTTTCAAGGGACTTTTTAAAAATTGATATCAGATTTGCTAAGGAAGGCATGATAATGAAAATGTTTAAGAGAGAAAAGTTAAGAGAGAAAAGAAGTCCTAAGAATTTTATACCTAGCCAAGGATTGTTCATAAGTGAATAGAACTAAAAGCCAACCTAAATGGCTCATAAAATATACCACACTTCCACCCTTCTAGAAAACAAATATTGAAACAATTTCCCAAGTGCCTGAGAAATTATTCAATTTTAAAAGCTCAAGGATAAAGACAGTATAAATCCTTATTACAAATATGATTTGAAACTAGATGAAAATGTAAAAGAAACAATAATTTTAACTCCTAGAAGAGAAGATATAATACAAAAACAAAATATAAAGACAAGCCTGTCTAGTGTGTCTCAGTGGTTGAGCATCGACCTATGAATCAGGAGGTCATGGTTCAATTCCTGGTCAGGGCACATGCCCAGGTTGAGGACTGGATCCCCAATAGAAGGCAGCCGATCAATGATTCTCTCATCATTGATGTTTCTATCTCTCTCTCACTCTCCCTTCCTCTCTCTGAAATCAAGAAAAATGTATTTTAAAAATATAGATAGGCCGAAACCGGATAGAGCATCAGCCTGCGGACTGAAAGGTCCCAGGTTCGATTCCAGTTAAGGGCATGTACCTTGGTTGCAGGCACTTCCCGGTAGGGGATGTGCAAGAAGCAGCTGATCGGTGATTCTCTCTCATCGATGTTTCTAACTCTCTATCCCTCTCTCTTACTCTTTGTAAAAAAATCAATAAAATATATATTTTAAATTAAAAAATATATAGATATAGATATAGTATATAGATAATATGAGTTCTAAACCCCAACTGTATTCTCTAAAACTGGGGGATGTGAGTGAGGGAAGATGATAGAAGTAAATGCCCATTTACACTGAGTGGCCAGATTATTATGATCTCTGAACGCACAATAATCTGGCCACTCAGTGTAGTTGTATCTCAAATGAGTACCAAAAGCATTCTAGACTTTTGCTGAAGATCAACCACCTATTTGCCCTGAGCTTTCTATCAGCCAATGCAAAGGGGAAAACTGACCAGGTGCACCATTTATAATCTCTTTGATATAAAAAAATGAGGTACTCAAGAGAAGTACACTGAGTAGCCAGATTATTATACGTTCAGAAATCATAATAACCTGGCCACTCCGTGTAGTTCCTTATTTGATAGAATGAAGTCAAGACCTATTAGTTCATTAAAGTGTAAAGGTCCATTTATGAAATATTTTATAGTCATAAAAATAATGAGAAAGCTCTTAATGCTCAGATATGAAATTATCTGTAAAACAAATTTATTCTAAAGGGTGAGGTACAAAACAAACATATGTACAGCATGCTCTGGTCTGTGCAACAAGCGGAACAAACATCTGGAACAAAGGGAACTGGTAACTTTGGTTCCCTTGGGGGCAGGGTTACTGGGTAGCTGGGAATTAAGAATAAAAAGGAAATTTTATTGCAATTTTTTATCTTTTGTTCATTTGTAAATGAACCATATAAATGTGACCTATCTTTTTTTTTTTAAATGTATTATTTGTCTTATTTTCACTTTGAGAATCAAGTAAATTCTCTTTGAAGACTCTAGTATGTGTTAAATCTAGTTTATGATAAAGGAAACATCACAAGTTAGAAAAGATTGAATAAATTATCTTAGAGCAACTTGTTTCCTATTTGGAAAAAAAAACCCTGTAATCCTCATTTCACAATCCTGACTAGAATAAACTACAAACTGATTAAAGACGTAATGAAAATTTTAAATTGAATAAAAATATTAAAACAAAACAGATGAATCTCAGATCAAATGAAGAAAGACCTTCAAAGAATAATTAGACAAATTTTACTAAATAAAAATTAAAATCTCTAATAGATCAGATACACAGTATAAAATTAAAAGGCATATTAAAACTGGGACAAGTACTTTTAATAAATATGATAAGATAAATATTTTTATATTTTAAAGAGCCAATCAAATTAAAAGACAAAACAAACTTTTGAAAACCTCACTGAAGCCTCACTGTAAAAATGGGCAAAGGAAATAAAAAGTCAGGAAATGAAGATGGTTAAAAAAATATATAAGGATATGTAAAACCCCAATGATAATCGAAGTAATCTATGTTAAAGACAGACCTTCTCTTACCTAGAAAATGGGTGAAATTCCTGGGAAATGGGGGCCCCATAATTACTGATGGGTGTAAATGTACTATTGGTACAATGGTAAATTGGCACAGCCTCTCTGGGAAACAACTTGAAATATGTACCAACAGCCTTATCCCTGCTGAAAACTTTTGACTCAGTAATTCTAATTTTATTTTAAACGCCTCCTCAGGAAGTTAATGCAACTTTATAACAGGAAAAAACCTGGAAATTATAAAAATGTCTAATAATACAATAATGTTAAAATATGATATATTCATACAATAAAATATTATTCAGACATTAAAATTATAGTTTAAAAAATACTTAATGACCTGGGAAACGTTCAAAATATACCATAAGTAAAAAAAAAACAAAAAAAACTGTTATGTGTTATGTGGCAATTCTGAAATGACAATATGTACCATCTGTGTAGATTTTAAATACTGGAGGGAAATGAAACAAAGTGTTAGCAATCACTTTCCCTAAAATTATTTAATTTTGTTACTTTTAATTTCCTGTAAAATTTAAAGTTTCTATAGGTATGTGAGTGACACTATATTTAAAATGAAGAAATGTTACAATTATAAAAATTTCACCTGGCATCAAAATGCTTAGGCTCTCAACTGAGTTAATTATTGCAATAAGCAAATAATTCCCAGACAGAACCTTGATCTGCATTAGCACTTGCCTTCCATCTTTTACACTTTTGGTTCAGAACTCTGAGGGAACAGAGCTGGACTCGAAAAGCTCGGGTGGGCCCGCCAACAGCAGCACTATCACTCGGCGTAATGAACCCCCTGTGCAGGCCCATGACCCAACCACAGACAACTCAACTGTAAGTAACGGTGTTTCCATGACACACTTGCCTGCCCAAAAAGTCTTCAACCAAGACCACCCACTTCTGGCCCACAAACCATCAGGGCAAAGCAGCCGCTGAAATACTCTAGGAATTGATAAGTCTGGCATGAAGAGCCCCGCATGCCTGCCCAGGCTCCCCACAGGCTCAGCCTCCTCCCTGCTGTTTTCTCTGGCAGGATGTTTTCTAGCATGTTCATTCCAACCCAACTAATAAAGGAGCTCTTTAAAGTTACGAAAAACAGCACGTCTTGGGTTCCTGGGTCCAGCATGTGTGCAATACAGAAAGAAGCACAGAACACATGTACAGTACCTTCCCGAAGCTGTGTTGGCTTGGCAGAATTTTCCCCACTCATTAAGACAACAAAAGATGCAGCTGCTCGGACTGTGGCCTGCCATGTTGACATGGCAACGGGGGGCTCCTGGCACGGAAAAAGGGCCCTGTTGTTTATGGGGGATCCCATAGTATAAACACATGGCCTGCAAAGGAAAAAGAAACAAGGGGAGAATCTTTAGAGTGAGTTGTCACTTTTCTCATCTCCATGGTAGAGAAGGTTAAGTTGAACTTTCAAAGGAAAAACATTTGAGGCTTTGTAGTTGAGTAGTTTCAAAGCATTTTGAACTGAAACTGCCAAGGGATAGCTAAGTGATAATTTCTCCCAAATGAATTACTTAAATATGCAAAGAAAGTTATTTTTTAAGGAAAAAAATATTTTTTGGTTAAAGTTTTAAATACTAGACTTCCAAGTTAAAATCTGTATTACCCTTGCCTCTCCTCTTAGGCTAACCTTCTGCCTTTAAAAGAAAAAAGCTTTAGAGACATTCTTATAAAACTTGGAAAATATTCTGGGACAGAAAGAATGTTTGGAGATCACTGAGATATTAATGATTGGAAAAACAAGCTGGTGGTCTCAAATCCAGCGCCGGTGGGCAAATATCCCAATCCTGGAAACCACCATCTCAAATGGAGCCCTTGTGGGAATCGTTGCGTGGAGGCCAAGAACAGGGGGTAAACAGGACTACAGGTCACAACTACCAGGAAGGCCAAGTGTCGTCATTACCAAAGCAAATTTGTGAAACCAACGGCATGGCATTAGGGCTCATTCTGTTGCAACTAAAATATACACATCCACGGGCACCATGTCTTCCATGATTGAGTCACTGCTGACAGAGATGGAACAGACTGATGAGATCACAGGAAAGGATTCTTTTGATACCACTGTTTAGTTACCATCAGGAAAGTGTCTCAGGAAAATGTATCCACTTGTTTGCTTCACTATTATGAACATGTGTTGTGTCACTAACATGTGCAAGAGCACACAGAATGATGGTCCCACTCTATCAGTCAGGGTGCAGCCAAGAAAAGAGAGAACAGTCCAGGTCTTGACAAACAGAGATAGTGTAATACAGGGAATTGATTATACTAATGCTAGAAGAGCTGAGAAGCCACATGGGGACAGTAAGGCAGAGCAGTAAGTAGCTGTGACTCCTTGGGTTAGAGAAGCTGATGTTTCTAGATGTTGCCGGGCCATCTGGCAGAAGTCAGAGTCACAGTGGAGACCGTCCAATGGGTGCTGGGACCAGAAGAGGCTTAGTCCCTGTTGGAGATGCCAAAGGAAACAGGGAAGGGAAAAGAAATGTTTCTCGACAACTCCTGCTCTCAAATTTTTCCACCAGTGCCACCCCAAACCCTCCCAAATTGGTCAGACCCACCAGAAAATAGAAGACGAGGGAGCCCAGGTAGTGAGGTGCCTGGTCATTCAGAGAAGGTCACAATAAGAGCAGAAAATGGACGGTAGGGCAGATAGGCAGGTACGGTCTTCCTTCCTAGAAGTGTCTGTGATAACTCACAAGCTTGACAAGGAGTAGGGAAATATCAGAATTCAGAAAACTTCAGTCCTTCCTGGGTTTCCAACTTATTAAATGACTATGGGTAAGTCTCTTGACCTTTCTGAGTCACATGTAAAATGGGGACGGGACACAAGTTGGTGACTTCTATTGTCTGTCTGGTCCATAAAATCTATGATTCTGTATTCCAAGTTTATAGATCCAAGAACAAAATTTCATGGAAGACCCAGAATCTCCCATCAGTTTCAACAAGCCTTAGTTAACTGTCTTACCTCAGGCATTCTCAGGAAGCCTGCCAGAGCTGCCTCCTCCCAGGCAGGGCTGGTGGAGGTGGGTATGTGGTGAGAGGTATGCTAGAGCAGCTCAGATAACTCAGCTAGGTTGGATCAAGCATGCCTATTTTAATAATTCTACCTATTAGGTGTTTTGTTTTCACCACAAAAGCCCATCTTAGAGAAGGTCCCAAAAAGGAAAAGTGAGTGTTATCAGTGGAAACAAGATGTATTCCCAGGAGCCGAATGGTAGGCATGACTCTTGCCTCCTCAGACAATGGCGGACCTGGAGATCAAGGCTTGCTTTCTCACTGAAGCAGAATGGACCCCACAGTTTTTCTCAGTTCAAGAGCTATCAAAAGCTACTTCCAATCTAAGTAGACTTGTGGAGTTAAACTTATTAATGATGGCCACAGGGAAATAGAAGGACCCTTGCTTACTGCTCTCCTACAACTTTTTCTGCCTTAGCAATGGCGGAGTTGACCTTATTATGATCTTAAGTCCTAGGATGTTCAGGCTAAGTCTAAAAGTATCTACACTCTCTTGTAGTTGTGCTCAGCACCTTATTTCCCTAGGATGACTCTGATGTTACATGTCTCCCCTTCTCTGTAGAGGGAACAAATCCTCCCAAAGTATTAGTTTGCCAAGAGGTTTGTTTTCTTTTCCCTATAAGGTTGGGATAGAGGCCATGCTAGCATATTAATATGCATTTCACCTGTGTCCTTAGGCATGTGACCCCCAAGACTTCCCCATCAGCTTCCACACCTCTTCCCAGAATAAGCAATCAGCTTCAAGATGAGGGTGTATCTGAGAAACACCGCAGAGGAGGAATCAGAAGGACTTAGTAATGGAAAAAGAAGAGAGGCCTCTCTGAGGAAGCCAGCTTCCAAGTTGGTCCCCAATGGCTCCTACCTCCTTATATTCACATCTCTGTGTAGTCCCTTCACATACTATAAGAGGGTTAGTCTGTATCACTTATGAGATTAGGTTATTTGAAAATCTGTGACTTCCATTGTAGTGGTTCTTTTCCTTCTGTCTCTCGTTCTCTTCATCACTGACTCTGGGGGAAAGCCGGCTGCCGTGGTAGGAGGACATACTGAGAGCCTATGGGAGGCCCATGTGGTAGCAACAGAGACCTTCGCCCACAGTCAGCAAGGATGTGCAGGCTGGCAACAGCCGGGCCTGTGAGTTTGGAAGAGGACCATTCAACTCCGGTCAAGTCTTGAAATGTTTGCACCCCAGCAGAATGCAACCTTGTAAGAGATACTGGGCCACAACCACCCAGCTAGGCTGCCCCTGAATTCCTGAGAACTGTGAAATAGTAAATATCTATTCTTTTAAACTGTTAAATCTAGAAATAGATAACAGAATTTTCTCAGGTTTCTGGCTCAAGTGATAAAAATAAGTCATGAAGTTATTAAACGAGAAAGGAAACTCAGGACCACAAGCAAGGTCACAAGAAGGGTCAGGGAGAAGAGTTCCTACCTGTGTATACTATATATATATAAAAGGCTAAGCACCATCTGATTGGCCAACCAGTAGCTATGACACACAATGACCACCAGGGGACAGGTACTTCAACCAGTAGCTATGACATGCACTGACCACCAGGCACAATGTGGCAGACAGAGCCGGTACGCTCAACGCAGGAGCTGCCAAGCTGCAGTGACTAGGCAGTGGCAGTTCTCAGGTGACACCCTGAACCAGAGAAAAGGGAGCCCAATTTCAGGATGCATCATCCAAGAACTGCCCTCTCACAATCCAGGACCTCTTGGGGGATGTTGGAGAGCCAGTTTCAGCCCAAACCCCTCAGGCCAAGGTGAGGGACTCCACCTGCCAGAGGGATCCTGCTCACTCTGCAGATGCCCTTCAACCATAGGAGGTTGGCTCCAGGGTATGTCCGGTCCCTCTCACCCAGTCCCACCCCGCCAGCCACCTTCTAATTAATTTCCTTTCAATGTGTACAAATCCATGCACTGGGATACTAGTTTGCATACAAAAGGCTTTACACACCATATGGCTGAGGACATTTGTATGAAGGCGGAGTGACTTCCTAACCTCAAACAGCGTAGTGTCCATCAATGGGACTGAGTGTCCAAAATCAGACTGATCTCAGAAAGTTTAAGAATGATAGTATCATTCTTTTATTTTATTTTATTTTTTTAAATATATTTTATTGATTTTTTTTACAGAGAGGAAGAGAGAGGGATAGAGAGTTAGAAACATCGATCAGAGAGAATCATTGATCAGCTGCCTCTTGCACACCCCCTACTGAGGATGTGCCCGCAATCAGGGTACATGCCCTTGATCAGAATCGAACCTGGGACCTTTCAGTCCGCAGGCTGACAGTCTATCCACTGAGCCAAACATGTTTTGGCAGTATCATTCTTTTATAATGTAGTGGTTTTTGTTACAGGTCCGATTTGAGTCTGGGTGTCACACACAAATAGGGAATTAGGGATGTGGGGGAGAGCCTTCCACTGGCTGATTTTTCAAAAAGCACATTATCACCATCCTTTTCTCTATTATTAGATAAATTCCTATTCTTTAATTTTTTATATCCTAATTCCCTAATTCTCTATTATTTCCCCTTTAAAACTGTCTACTTCTAGGTATTTTGCTCTAGAGTTTTATCCTGATTTCCCTGTCATCTCCTCGGGCTCTTTCTGCCACACTGTGCCTGGGCACTGGGCACTTGACTCTCCCACCAAAGGATTTGGCCAGACCCCCAGGAAGCTCTCACCTCCAACCTCCCCACTGTCCTCACCATTCTCTCTTCTTACCCTCCACTTCACACGGCAGGGCATCCTTTCTGCTAAGGACTCTATGTTTTCTTTCTAGCTTCCAGACCTATAACTCTTAAATTGTGGATCAAGTCAGGTATATAAAAGCCACACCCATAAATAGAAGACTCAAAAACTTTCTTATTGGAATGTGATCATGAATCAGGAAATAATCACAGGAGAGGCCCTAGGCCAGGGGTGGGCAAACTTTTTGACTCGAGGGCCACAATGGGTTCTTAAACTGGACCAAAAGCAACCTGACCATGCTGGCACTCTCATCTTGGGCTGCTGGTGAAGGAGAGAAGGGGAGAGCAAGAGAACCCTCCACCCTTTCGGCTCCGCGGGCCAGATAGAACAGCCAAATGGGCCGGATCCGGCCCTCGAGCCATAGTTTGCCCACGGCTGCCTTAGGCATACTTTCTTGAAAATGCAGATTCTCCTTGTGCTCCCAGCCTGCTCCTTTCCTGACCTTTCCTCTTTTTCAGTTGCACCTTCACTCCTCGCTTCCCAACATGCCCAAACCAAGTGCCAGTGACTTTATAACCAATGGCCCTTTGAGCTTTTAGAACTTGATATCTTTATACACATAGTGCAAACATCGAACAATTTAGTTAAGTCACTAGGAAAAACAAGTCATGAAATGGAATCAATGGAGCTAGAAACCATGGAGCCCATCGGTCGACTCTGGGTCAAGTGAGTTAGACCAGCAGGAATTGTTCATCAGGGTGACAGCACAAAGAACACCCAAAAAGTTAAGAGGTACAGAGGCTGGAAGAAGACCAGAAATTAAAAACCAATCAGAGGAAACCACATGGCATCTGGTGAACAAAAACAATATGCACATCTAGATTTCACACATTACAGATGATTGGACAGTTGTCGGTATCTGCACTCAAATGAACAACATTCAAAAGTTAATGTCTTGTAAACAGCTTACAAAACTATCAAGAATCAGATTCAGCCCTAGCCAGTTTAGCTCAGTGGATAGACCGTCGGCCTGCAGACTGAAAGGTCCCGGGTTTGATTCTGGTCATGGGCACATACCATTGTTGCAGGCTCCTCCCTGGTCTGGGACCTAGTCAGGGCGTGCGCAGGAGGCAACTAATTGACGTGTCTCTCTCACATCAATGTTTCTCTCTATCTTTCCCTCTCTCTCCCACTCTAAAAATCAATGAAAGATATCTTCGGGTGAGAATTTTTAAAAAATCAGATTCTTTTTTAAGTAAAAATTCAAAGTGTGTTTCTGAGCCAATGAATATTAAGTTATTTAAGTGTGTCTGACTCAGGACTTACCTTTTAAACATGACACCAAATTCACTCATTTTTATGCTAGCAACATAAAAACTGAGAGTTAAAATCCTTCTCTGCTTGGTGACTTAAGGGTAAAGCGGTCTCCCTTCATGCACGCATTAAATGAAAACTATATGGAGAGCTGGTTCCTGCCCTCCACGCCTCAAGAGGGGAAGAACATCTATGTGCATTATAAACATGCTCCACAGTTATCTGGATGTGTGATCACTGAAATAAATGCAGCTGTGTTTATTCAATATGCACAGCACAGCCTTGCACCTCGGCCATGTTGCTAAAACCTGCCAGTTGGAAATTCTCTGCTGCTCATAACTTCATTATTTCCAGACTGGATAATTCCTTCCAGCACGCAAAGGAAAACTCCCACATCACGGCTCACGGGAGACTCCTGGGGGAGCCAGTTAACTGCCCAGGAGCTGTGGGAGTGGGAAGAGGACACTAAAAATAAAAAAATTTAAAAATTAAAATAAAACAGGATAATAAAGGGGTTGAGAGGCAGGCCCATGACTTGCTGCCATTAAGAAGGCACGTGAGGAAGAACCTGTCGGAATAACAATTGCCTCAGCGTGTTACATGTTTGTGTGTTTGCAGAGGTCAAATAAGGACAAGACTCACTATGTTGCTTTGATCTGAATGTGTTCCCCTCAGTTCTAACGTTGGAATCCTAATGGCCAATGTGATGGTATTAGGAGGAGGAGCCTTTGGAAGGCGCTCAGGTCCTGCGGCAGAGAGCCGCTAATGAGATCAGTGCCTGTATAAGGGGCTGACAGAACCCCCAGCCTCTCCCACCCTGTGAGGCCATGGCTAGAAGGCAGCAGTCCACAAACCAGAAGTGGGCCTCCACAGACCCCAACCGTGCTAGCACCCAGCTCTCAGACTTCCAGCCCGCAGGACTGTGAATAAATCTGTTAATAAGCCACCCAGTCTGTGGCATTTTGTCATAGTAGCCTGAACAGACTGAGACCTCTGCCATCTATGGGGGGGAAAAACAAAAAACAAAAAAACTTGTAGGGGATTGATTCAAACCATGTATTTCCTTTCTCTTCAGTTGACTACTGTATGCAGTTTTTTGGGTTTTTTTTTTTTTTTTTTTTTGCAGTTGTGGTAAAAAAGGGGGACTATTTTTAGTTTTAAAACTGTTTCAAGTTCCATTACTGTCCATAAAATCACTCATTTTCAGACTTAGTTATCACTATTCAGTGACTGGGGAGCAGGCTGCTCAGTTGAAGCAGGTAGGAGTTGAGGGGCTCCCAGTTGCCTGGGTGTGAAATGATGGAGTGTTTTCCCACAGTGAGGCACTGACCTGGTCACTGGAGGCCAGGGGGCCGCAGAAGTGACAGCTCAGAGGGTCACATTTAGGCTTCCCAAGGTTACAATATCTTCAGGTTTCTACCAATTCCTCTCCATCTGTTCTCCTTTCTGCATCTGACCTTTTATACGACTCCCTGATCTCATTAAACCGTTATAGTTTCCATTGCATGTGAGCAACCCTATTACCTTCTTATGCTACAAAAACCAAGAGCCAGACTACCCAAACAGGAAGAGTAAAGTATGACTCTCTCTCCTGCGTGTGTGTGCGCGCGCGGGCACACACACACACACACACACACACACACACACACGCACACACATATGTGCACACAAATCCTTCCTTATATCATTCTACTTCATGGCACAATTACCAAAACCAGGATTCATCAATCATACTAAATGTATGGCAGGTCAAAGAAGAAAGCTGCTTTGACTCAGATTTTCTGTATAGTCAAACTGGACTGAATAAAAGTAGCTTTGAGTCAGAAATTGACCACTTTTCACCAGAGTTGTTTGGGATGTAAAATAGGCAAACTGCTTATAAAAGCAAAGACAGCATTTTTCATCTGGAAGTCCCTTGTAAATATAGAATTTTACATTTGGAAATTATTTGGAGATCCTCAGATGGAACCTTCTCATCTTATTCATGAGAATTAAGTTTCAGAGAAGTGAAATGACTTGTTGAAGTCACACAGCTAGTTGGCGGCATGGCTCTGAGGAGTACTCCGGTCTTGGAGCTCTCACCTTCTAGTTCTTTTTGACATATTATACGTTTGGTTATAATTAGTTGTGTTTTGTTATTTTCTGTTGACGTTCGTTATTCTTTTTGTTGTTGCTGTTGTTTGGTTGACCATTTTGGTTACTTGTTTAACGCGATGGGATTCTGGGAAACAGAGGTGGTTCTATGTGCAGCAAGGGGAGAAAGAGGCTAAAGTAGAACCCTTCCAGACCTTCCCAGGTTTGGCATTTTCGATTCCTCTTTTGTAGTTGTACAATTATATGATTAATATATATTTCCAGTTCAGTTTTCATGAATTTTGTATAGGTTTCTGGAAGCAAATAAAAAAAAAATAATTGTAAAAATATTCCTTTTAGGTTTTAGAATCTCTTCTGAAAGATCTCCTGCTCATTCTTCTAATTTAAATCTTTCCTTTATAGTGAGATCTAAAACAGTAAAACTATTTTAGTGGGGGAGAAAACATGTTTTAACATCTGGTTTTGATGTCAAACTAAAAATACTCCAAAGTTCTACATCTTTCTTGGTCCAATAGCTGAGCAATAAATATCACAGGGGGGGAAATCGCTCTCCTTTGTATTTTGCCAACTTCATACCGGTCTTGTCTAAAACAAAGAAACATCATAGTGATTTAAAAAAATTAATTTTAATATTACTTTAAATTACAAAGTATTTTCCTGATCAGTTCCTCTTTAACAATGATCCAAATAATTATAGTTTTAAAAATAAATTTGCTACATTTAACTGAATTTTCCCCTCCACTAAACTCATGGCCACTGATGTCATCAGCTTCAGCCCAGATCTCCCTGACCGAGACCATTTGGCTGGTTCCACAAACTATTTCAATGACGCTAAGGGAAAAGGGAGTGGGTTACCAGAGAGAATGCTTTGGTTTTAACTAACATTTCATTCAGTGGAATGGAAAAAAATGTGGGGAAATGCAGAAAGTACATAAACTTTGAATAAAGTTTGAAAGCTGTTTTGTTTTTTTATGTCTAAGAACCTACAATAAGAAAGATATTAAGTTCCCTTCTTTCTAACATAGCAAGAGTACCTTTACACATTCTTGACCCTGTCTCTGTTCTCAAATAGTTCTTCAGAATATTTTTAAAGGGGATGGACACAAAGTAAAGATTGTTTCCAAGATCCAAATTCTATCAAATTATTATCTGTGTTTGCTCCAGTCATTTTTTAATGTCAGCTAAAAGCCGTTATCTGAATGATGGACACAAGAAACAGCATTTCAGTTCAAGCACTGCTACAACCCCAAATGGCTAATCCAAAGTAGGAAAATGTAGCTTTTATACTTCCAGATATTTTATTAACAGTGATTGGAAGGAACACAACTTTTATAGCTTCAAATGTATTTTTAGTTCTCCAGAGAACACTGACACTTGGGAGAAATGGGAGGACAACTCTTATAAAAGGGGAATTTCAGGGTGGAAAGATGGTAACTTCTTTCCAAATTTGAAGTTTATTTTGTTTAACAAACTTTTTATTTTGGAGCAGTTTTACATTTTTTTTACTAGTAAGTGCAAAAATACACAGAGTTCCCATATACCCCATACCCAGTTTTACCTATTATTAACATCTTATTCTACTAGTATGTTGCATTTAACACAGTTGATAAGCCAACACTGACACATTATTATTAGCTAAATTTTATTCAGATTTAGTTTTTCTCTAATGTCCTTTTTCTGTTCCAGGATACGACATTACCTCTAATCGTCATATCTCCTTAGGTGGTGGGTTTCTTAAGACTTTCTTTATGTTGACCTTGAGTTTTGAGGAGTACTGGTAAGGTATTTTTGTTGAATGTCTCACCACTGGGATTTATCTGATGTTTTCCTCTTGGATAGACTAGGGTTATGGCGTTAGGGGAAGATCACAATGCTGCCATTCTCATCACATCACACCAAGGGTACATACTATCAACATTACTTATCACTGTTGATGTGACCCTTGATCTCCTCGCTGTCTGTCAAGTTTCTCAGATGTAAAATTGCACACACACGCAGCTCTCCATTCTGTCCTCTTGGGAAAGAAGTCACTATGTGTAGGCCACACTTAAGGAGAGAGGAGTGATGCCCCACTTCCTTGAGGTCAGAGTATCTACAGGACTTGGACTTCTTCTGCACCATGGATTTGTCCATTGTCCTCCATTTGTTTATTTAGTTAAATACTGTATCAGCATGGGATCAGATATTTATTTTATACTTTGCATTATTATCCAAAGATATTTTCTTCACATTGTTGTCCAGCTTTGGTCATTAGGCGTTCTTTCACATGGCTTCCTGGACCTTTGACAGGCACCCAAGTTGCAGGTTGTAGCTGTTGTTTGAGCATTTCCTTATTTTCTGGCACAACAAGATGCTCCAGGCTCATCTTGTATATTTCTTGTTCCAGTCCTACCTATTTCTCCAAGAAGCCCTGATTCCTTTATTGGAGAATGGCCTTAGAAACCAAGACCAGGAATCTAATGTGTTCATGCTCCAAACTTTTTTAGTTGACAAGCAAGAAAATATGTGTGTATGCTAACCCTTGGAAACACCATCTCTATACTTATTTCCATGTACAACCATCCATATCTATATTAAATATGAGTTCATAGTGATGCCTCTAGTTCTAATCCATTTCCACATGCATTTGTCTAGCCACTTCCCCTTCCTCATCTGTAGCCTTGCACTTGAACAGTGAGAAAGCTGGCTCGCACCATCTGCCATTCATTTACTTAGTTGTTCGGTTCTAGCATACATGTATAGCGATATCAAAACTGTAAAGCTGTAGGCCCATGGGAAGCAACTTTATCAACTGCCGTATTATGTACAGTTAGTTTCCTTTGCCTTTAGTTTTACAGATTCCACACATTTCCAGCGCTATTTAGGTCAGTATCCTTTATCCCTACCCCCTTCAGTGAGGTTGTTTCACACACTTACATATAATTAGATTGCTTTGGCACATTTTGTATTCCACCCTGGGTTCCTCTGACCTCCTAAGTGATTATTTATTTATACAGAATAAAATAACATGAGTTTATTCTGGACAAGGTTTGTGGTGGAGATAAGAAGAGGAGAAGCCACTGATGAAACCTGAAGGGTAACAAACCAATTTAGAGGTTACCTAAGCTTCTGTCTAAAATAGGCTTAAAAGATAAATTTATTGAAAATTACCATAGTTCATTTATTTTTAAAATGTACTGAAATCTTTGCATATAGTAAGGGACATGGTAATAATCAGAAGTAAGAAATGTAGCTCTTTTTAATAATTAGACATGGATTTTTCTAGGAGCTTTCACTAACTTTATTCAATTTTCCTACTTGTAAAATGAGAATAAAAAGTTCCTCATCTAGGACTAAGAATTTATGGTATATACACTGATAGTATTCTGCATTCAAAGGTAAAAATGTATCAACTATTTATGTTTTAATTAAAGAAAATAAGCTCTACCCAGTTATATTTTTCACATAATTATGAAATTTTATATTTTCACACAATTATATTCATAAAGCATTACAACCCTGATAATTACTATTCACTCATATCACTAAAAAATTATTTCTGACTAGCAATTAGAGACCTCTTGAGCATTTTAAAGACCTTAAAGTATCCAAACAGATATCAGTATACTAGAGGCCCGGTGCACAAAATTCGTACAGAGTGGAGAGGTGTCCCTCAGCCCAACCTGCACCCTATCCAATCTGGGACTCACAATCCAGGACTGCTAACTCCCAACTGCTCACCTGCCTGCCTTCCTGATTGCCCCTAACTGCTTCTGCATGCCAGCCTTATCACCCCCTAACCACTCTACTGCCAGCCTGATTGATGCCTAACTGCTCCCCTGCCAGCCTGTTTGCCCCTAACTTCTGTCCCCTGCAGGCCTGGTCCCACCCAACTGCTCTTCCCTGTAGTCCCGGTCACCCCCAACTTCCCTCCTCTGCCAGCATGGTCACCCCTAACTGCCCTCCCCTGGAGGCCTGGGTACCCCCGAACTGCCCTCCCTTGCAAGCCTGGTCCCTCTCAACTGCCCTCCCCTGCTGGCCATCTTGTGGTGGCTATCTTGTGTCCACATGGAGGCAGGATCTTTGACCACATGGTGGCAGCCATATTGTGTGTTGGAGTGATAGTCAATCTGCATATTACTCTTTTATTAGATAGGATACCTAGATATATTCTTAAGCATGTGGTAGAATTTACAAAGGTTTGGTGGCCATGGCCGAAACCGGTTTGGCTCAATGGATAGAGCATCTGCCTACGGACTGAAAGGTCCCAGGTTCGATTCCTGTCAAGGGCATGTACCATGGTTGTGGGCACATCCCCAGTAGGGGGTGTGCAAGAGGCAGCTTATCGATGATTCTCTCTCATTGATGTTTCTAACTCTCCCTCTCTCTTCCTCTCTGTAAAAAATCAATAAAATATATTTTTTTTTAAAAAAAAAGGTTTGGTGGCCATTCATGCAAGATAATCTTAAATACCACCCCCCCAAAAAAAAAAACCAAAAAAACAGTGGGGAAAAAAAACATATTTTGAGGATTTAAAAAAACACAAAACTTATTATCCTTGTACAACTGCATAAGTGCCACTTCTGTACTAAAATATAACCACAAACTTCCAAGGATACAATTTAAACTCTTGCTGTGATCATGCATCTTATTAAATTATCAGAATTTATCAAGAATCAATTCATGCCAAAACTGGTTTGGCTCAGTGGATAGAGCGTCGGCCTGTGGACTGAAAGGTCTCAGGTTCGATTCCGGTCCAGGGCATGTACCTTGGCTGCAGGCACATCCCCAGTAGGGGGTGTGCAAGAAGCAGCTAAATCGATGTTTCTCTCTCATCAATGTTTCTAACTTTCTATCCCTTTCTCTTCCTCTCTGTAAAAAAAAAAAATCAATAATATATATTAATATATTTATATATATGTTTTTAATATATTTATATATATGTATATATTTTAATATATTTTATTGATTTTTCACAGAGAGGAAGAGAGGGATAGAGAGTTAGAAACATCAATGAGAGAGAATCATCGATCAGCTGCCTCTTGCACACCCTCTACTGGGGATGTGCCTGCAACCAAGGTACATGCCCCTGACCAGAATCGAACCTGGGACCTTTCAGTCCACAGGCCGACGCTCTATCCACTGAGCTAAACCGGTCCCAGCGAATAAAATATATTTTTAAATAAGAAAAAAAGAATCAATTCACCAAGTCAGCCTTTGCAGGAGCCAGTTGTGCCCAAGGACCTCCTTAGTTTCTTTATGGGAACCAGCATTCATTCATTCATTCCTAGTCAACACTTTGCATGTAATGCAATTCACAAGTCTGCTCTCCTTGCAGGGAGCACCAAGAAGACAGACATGTTTGAGGCCATTAATAAGTATTTCTTCTGTCAACAGTTTCTTATTCCCCATTATTCAATTCTAAAAGTAGTATCTGTGAATATAAAAACTACAATTTCCTAGTTAAGTATTCAAAGACAATATAGTTAAATCTTATTGAAAACCCATCTTTAATAAGTTCAAAACAACTTTGAAGTCACAATAAGAACACCTGTTTCTTTCCCCTCCTAGTCTCCCAAGGACAGCCAATAAGTTATTCTACAAATAAATCACTCTGCTTTTATAGTGATGTAAGTTGGTATCAACCCTGCAATTTCCCAAAGGCTGCCTCAAACTCCCGCAGAAATAAGACAGGAAGTGAACTCATTCCAAGCGGGGGCAGGAGACCGGAGCGGGAGGTATGATTAGAGGCAAGGAATGGGATAATTAGAGCTCAAAGTCAAACTGATGTTTTAAAAAAATCTAAAAGGCTTTTTGGGGGGTGGTTGGAGAGAGATGGAAGCAGTTTGCCGAGACTGCTGTCTCCATGAAGGAAGTCTAACGCTACAAAAGAAGGCGCTGAAGCAAGCTCACAGAGATCTACGTCCCTCCAGCCTAGCTCTGCAGGAACTGCCATATTGATTTGTAGTACGTTAGCACAGAGAAATAGTTAAAATAATGAGAGCTCTATAAAGTTTGATTTTAACATCTTCAAATTCTCAAAATCCTCAACAAGTGTTGGAGGAAGGGCAGGAAGAAAAGCACAAATGGCTCCCTAAATACATGCCCTGGAAATCGATGCCTCTCCGCTTCTTCTTCCCCCACTAACAACCAGGGTCTCCCTGGTATCAAACACAGGTGAGTGTGCACTGTCAGCAGGACTGTCACACCCTCACAAACAGACCTTCTGGTGGCTTGGGAGGTTTGCATATAAAGTCCAGGGAGGCAGAACGCCAAGAGACAGGTGCCACAGGAAAGTCAGAGCAGAGCTGGCTCTGTTTGGAGGCACTTCACACTGACCAGCTTGGCAGCAGTCCACTCCCTCAGGGGGATGAGGGCGCGCTAAGGAAGTCTGTACCCTCCCATCCACAGCACTGCGAGTGGCCAGCAGAGATCTTCACAGAGGGTGAGGCTTACCTTTTAATTCTCCTAAATCAGAAATACGGGGACTTAATAAAGTCATCTCTTCACCCTGACTGAAGGGAAGTAATCCCATTAAGAGCGGAGCACGCTGGGGAATTTACCTGCTTCACTGTGGGTCTAAGGATTGGAGGCTGACTGGGTGACGCCACAGAGGAGAGGCAATCTGTGCAGAGCTGGTCCCCTGGCTGAGGGCGTTCCTGAAAAGGCTCATCGCCGCGCATGAGATCAACAGGCAGGGGCCGCGGGGTGCCAGATACCTACCTGCCACTCTGGTCTGAGGTCCAAGTGACTGATCGCCCCTGGGGTTTGGTTCTGTACCGTATCCTTATGGCGTGAGGAAAATCAGTAGCTGTCTGAGCCCCCGTCTTCCTGATCTGTAAGCTCCAAGTGTCAGTGTCAAACAGGAGTTCCCCACAGCCAGGAGCCTGGCTGCACCGAGCAAAATAGTCTAACTGCTCCCTCCAACGATCGGCAGGCAGAGTCACAAGTTCACGAACAATCTGATTTCTGAGCTCAGAAACAACCGTGAGCTTGGGAGACCTTGTAAATTTTTCAATACCTGGCACAGCAGCAACATCCACCTCCTCAACCTTTAACACAGATAAATCACAGCAGTCCAACACTAGCAAAAAATTCTCACTCCCATGATTCCCCGTGTCACAGCAGTGCTTCGAGCTAGAAATCCCATAAGCCTGTTCCTGGTTGTCATGGTTACCATCTTTACCAGAAGTATCTCTTTCACCTTTACCACAAATTGCAAAATCATTGTATCCCATTTTAGACAAGGAGGTCCTTGTACCTGCCACCGGAGCATGGCAGGGCTCCGGCTTCCTGTATTTGCAGGCTTCAGTGGACTCTAATCGGCAGGCTTCCTCAGTGGAACCACTCATTTTCCCGGATCTGTTTCCAGACTCTAAGAAAAGCACTAAGGTGCCATCGATGATTTGACTTTCAAAATCCACATCTAAATCCAGTACATAGTGCTTCACAAGTATGTGGCTGGTGTTGGCCATGAGAGGCAGGTCATCTCGAGAAGGGTCCAGCTTTGTGTCCATGGTGTAGCTTGTTGAGAGCTTTGTTAAACTCTCAGAAGGGGCTTCCTATCTGCCTAATCGTTGGGAATCATAAATGGCTGTCTGTCCAAAAAAACAAAACAAAACAAAAAAACCACACAAATCACTGATTCACAAATTATGGTTCCACAACCTTCAGTTTCCTGCCAAAGAAGAAAAATACAATTAGACAAAATTCTGAGGCCCTAAATGCTCCTGCAGCCACTGCTCCTTCAATATGACTACCTCCTACATGATGCCCCAGCACGGGAGAAGCTCATGGCAAGCAGGCAGATGAATCTTTGTGACTGGCATCAAAGAAAGCTGCGTTATGGGTTTCTAAAAAAATCTTTCAATTACCAATGGAATGGAAGGGGTTTCCACAAAGCCAGAAGAATCCAGCTCCAGACTTGAATAGTCCTTGTTTGGGAAAAGAGCAATTGTTATGCAAAAGCATAACTGAGCATCACTGTATCTCTTGTTTTAAAATATATTAAATGTATCATTTCTAATTTTGTGCACCAAAAGATAAGTGATTGTTTCTCTGCTGTGGTTCTAACTAACAGATGTGAATGAAGGCTAAATGGCCTCATACATTTTATTCTTTGAGAGTAATAATTTAATACATATAATGCAACTCCAGGGATTAATGTACTTTTCACATTAGGACCGCTCTCATATCAGCACTTCCAGTAAATTACAGGAAAATGAGCCAATTTACCAGGAGTGCATTCTAAGTATTCCTCTGAGATTGTTCATGGAGATTTTTCAAATTTATAGTTAAATACTTAAGGTATATCATTACATCTTAATAGCTAAAAACCCATTAACATTCTGGATAATAGCCTTCTTGTGGCAAACAAAAAGGTCTTCTCATTTGAAAAAAAAAAGTATGCAAATACCTATAAAAAAGGAAGGAGAGAAATTAAAATGTAGAAACAGATGTTGCAATAAAATGCCCAAGTTCTTCATAAAAGTTCTGAATCAAAATGTATTCTTATTTTATAATAGCAATCCAGTTAAAAGAAAAAAATTTTGAAATTATTTCAGCCCCTGTTGTGTACCTGATTTGTTTCAGCATTTGCTGTTTATTATTAAACTTTAACCAAAAATGGAAAAATAAGTAAAAACTCAAGCAAAGTAGGTATATTTAAAATAATTTTTGTATTTATAAATATCAGGAGGTATTTTTTTAATCAACTACCAAAATTACTAACTTGACTTTTCAAGTAAAATTGAGCCTTGCCTTATTTATTCTGTTTAACTCCTCCTCACTTCCCTCTGACCTTCCTCATGTCTAACAGACTCTTAGTTCCCTTCCCTCCAAAATCTCTTTCCAGCGATCAACGCCTTTGACTTTTCATTGTCCACCTCTCCACAGGCTATTCCCTCAGGAAAATCTCACCCGGCCTTAAGAGATCTGGCTTCCTGCAACCTTGCACAATCTGTTTTTATGCTATTTTTCTGGTCATGGAGATCACACTTCTTTTGCATCCTTGACCAACAGCCAAGGGCCTGCTCAACACAGTGCTCCCTGAAGAGGAATCACACCTCCTTGCTTTCTGGACTCAGCCATGTGCCATAACTGGAGTGCTCCTGGCTTCCACCCCCCCATATCCACCTGCCAAATTCTATTCTCCCTCCACAACCAGTTCAAGTGCAATCCCCTCCCAAAATCCCACCCTGCTCCCTGCTATTTCTCTCCCCACCAAACTAAATGTAACATACGTTTTGACTTTTAAGAGTAAGAGAAATTGAGAGAAATCAGAGATGCAAAGAAAAATCTGAGATTACTTCATGGGAAAGCTGGTACTTCCCTTGGTCCTAGAAAAGTCAATAGGCAAAGGAAGTATAAGCCAGAGTATTTTTTCTTTTCTCCATGAAAGCGACTGAACTTGTGACCCCAAAAATAATAATCTATAATAATAAAAGCACAATATGCAAATTGATCAAACAGCCAAAGAGCAGAACAACTGTCTGGACACCATGCTATGACACGTATTGGCGCCAGGCCAGCCAAGGCAGGTGCAATGTGATTGGCCAGGGGCCCTGCCATTGCCCCCATGACTGCCCCACAGAGGGAGGCCCAGGCCACTGGCCAGCGGGGACTCTGCCTTTGATCTCCCCGCAGAGAAAGGCCCAGGCTACCTGGCCGGTGGTGCTGCAGCGGGTGGTCTGGGCCTCCTCTGCAGGACAATCCATCATGCGGCTCTCAGACTACAAGAGGACACAGGCCAGGCTGAGGGACCCCACTGCCCCCCTACAGTGCACCTGGCCTCTAGCCAACAATAAAGCCACTGGCTATATCTATGTAATGAAAACACTTGATATTAAAAAATTCATCCTGCTGGTATTTGGGGCCGCTACCATGTAGTATTTTGTTGATTGAGCTCTTTAAAAAAAATCTTATTTCATTTGACATTTTTCTCTTGCCAACATTTTGTCCCTTTCCATCTCTCCATCCTATTCCCAACCACCTTAGGGCTGCCATCTTTAAAAACATACAGTGCAATATCGATACTAATAAAAAGGCAATATGCAAATGATCAGGACAGCCTCACATATAATGACCAATCAGCAGGAGGCTGCATGCAAAGTAGGTGCAGGTGGTCAGGGACTTGGAAGCTTCGGGGACTTGTGTCACACCATCACCAAAATTCATCACCAGAAGGCCTGGGACCCAGCAGAGGCCTCCACACGGCTCTACCAGGGGTCTGGAGGCCTCCGTGTGGCCTGGCCTGGGGGCAGGGCCCAGCAGCCCGGAGGTGGGACCCAGCGGAGGCCTCCAAGCAGCAAGGCCTGAGGGTGCCATGGTTCTGTCCCAGAGGAGGGACCCATGGCTCCAGCATTCTTCTTTGGGGCAATTCATCGAGGAGCCCCAGATGGGTGGATGGGGCCTACCTCTTTGGGGAGATGGATCATGGGGCTTCCACACTGTGACAGGGCACAGATCAGGCTGTGTGAACCCCACCCACCTCAAGTGCACGACTTTCGTGCACTGGGCCATTAGTCCTATATAATAAAGAGGTAATATACAAATTGACCATCACTCCAACAGACAAAATGGCTGCCCCAATGTGATCAAAGATGGCCAACCCCATGTGGACAAAAGATGGCCACCACAAGATGGCCTGCAGAGAAGGGCAGTTGGGGGGAGATCCAGGCTTGCGGGGAGGGAATTTGGGGGGGACCAGGCCTGCAGAGGAAGGCAATTGGGGAGAACCAGTCTTGCAGAGGAGGGCAGTTGGGAGGACCAGGCCTATAAGGGGAGGGCAGTTAGAGGTAATCAGGCCTGCAGGGGAGGGTAGTTGGGGGGGACCAGGCCAGCAGGGGAGGGCAGTTGGGGTGAGCAGACTGGAGGGGAGAGCAGTTAGGGGCAACCAGGCCATCAGGGGAGAGCAGTTAGGGTGACCAGACTGGCAGGGGAGAGCAGTTAGGGAGAACCAGGCCTGTAGGGGAGGGCAGTTGGAAGTGAACAGACCTGCTGGGGTGGGCAGTTGGGGGCAACTAGGGGTGCAGGGGAGGGCAATTTGGGGGTACCAGGCCTGCAGGGGAGGGCAGTTTGGAGAGACAAGTCCTGCAGAGGAGGGCAATTTGGGGGACCAGGCTTGCAGGGGAGGGCAATTGGGTATGACCAGGCTGACAGGGGAGGGCAGGTAGTGGTGAGCAGGCCTGCGGGGAAGGGCATTTGGGGGAGGGACGGAAGGAGACCAGGTGGGCAAGGGAGGGCAGTTAGGGGCTATTGGGCTGGCAGGGGAGCATTTTGGTGTTGATCAGGCTGGCAGGGGAGTAGTTAGGGGTTGATCAGGATGGTAGGCAGAAGCAGTTAGGGGCATTCAGGCCGGAAGGCAAACACACAGGTGAGTAGTTTGGATCCAATAGTCCTGGATTGTGAGAGGGATCCCAGACTGGAGAGAGTGCGGGCTGGGCTTAGGGACACACACACACACACACACACACACACAAGCACTAATGCATGAATTTCATGCACCAGGCCTCTAGTCAATATATAAAAGTATTATGTTATACACCTATACTAATAGAATGTTATATGTCATCAATACAACAGGAAAAAAAAAACCCATAAAAACTGTATTTGGCCCTGTTGCCCATTTTAACTAGTGTTTATTTCATTGAATTTAGGAATTGAAAAATTCCTTAGGGCTCTTTTAGTCCAACTCTCTAGTTTAACAAATGAAGACAGTGAGACTCAGGGAGGTAAAGCAATTTGTGCAAGTTTATCCATTTCCTTTGCTTTTCCACTTGTTGATGCTTTTCCTTGGAATTCTCATCTCTAGCTCTCATGGCCATTTCCTTCACATTGGCCAAGTCATACATCAAATGTCACCCCCTAAGACTTTTCCATATCCCCATTCTACCTTTGTAAATCTTCTTTAAGACTAGAATCAACCTGTACTGAAATGGCTGTGGGGAAAATAGAATTTTTGAACCAGCCCCTGATGATTCAGAAGACCCCATCGCCTTTGCATGTTTTTAACCTACGTTATGGATAATGTGTAAGTCTATTATAACGTGTTGCTTATTACACCTATTTTGTATTTGCCTTAGACTCATGGGTAATCCAAATCTCCCTTTTCTACAAGTATATAACTCTCACTGACATCAGTCAGGGTCACAGTCCCAAATTTAGGGAAGAACTGAACTGACTGTGGTTGCAAACGCGTGTATGTAGCCATGTGGAAAGGCCGCTCTCATCAAATAGTAACCATATTTCTAAGCAGTCTGTTGACTTCAGCACTTTTTTTCTATTATTGTGCTTGATTTAGAAGGCCAACCCGTCTCACTGGAGCATTTTTCCATTCTCTGTCATAAGCCATAGCATATAAAATGCCCCCCTTTAGCAAACCCTATGGTTAGTTTCCAGTGGCTAACCACTGCTGCCTCTAAAATGTGGTGTCTGTTTTAAATGATTGCCTCGGAAACACCATTAAAGACTTTGAAAAGCAGTATTTAATGCACAGCAATATTTTTCTTAAGAAAGGAAGGGAATAGGAAGAGGATTAAATACTAGACAGAGCAATGGCACAGCAAAAAAACTTCCCCACCACCTTCAATCACCCAAATAGAAATGCACACACTCACAAATGTGTGAAATAGCCTCTGAAGAGTCATTTGGGGTCCTTCTGAAGAAAATATTTCCTTCTCCTTTCAAGCTAATAAAGCAATGTGAAACACTGTCAGGGCCCTAACTCATCCTCCCTCATTTTATAATTACCTCCATCTTCCACAGATATAGAAACAACTTGGGACTCCCAACTCACCTTTGTGCCCATGGCCATGTTGAGTAGAGTACATTATACATAGTAGGTGCCCAATAAATATACACAGAATCGATATCTAAGGGCAGTTGTCATTTCAACGTCTAGTTATTTACAGAACAGATTCTGGCTTACACAGTTTCTAGTAGAAAGTTGTTACTTAACAAACATCTTCCTCCAGACAGCTCTCATTTTAATTTCACAGGATATACCTGTACTTCTCTATCCCACATCTGTTTTGTTTTAAGCAACTCGGGAGAAAGGGAGATATTTTTGCATATGTGCTTATTATATAGTAATGAGCACACTGTGAGTAGTTTCAAAATATCTAATTCTACAGAATACTGGCACAGGGAAGGGCAGCTTGCTGCTCTCCCAGAGTGCTCACTCTTCAGCACATGGTGACTGCTCTTAAAGACGGCCAGCTTACTGCCGAAGCATACTGTTTCTGGACACAACTCCTCACACTCAAATGCATATAGTCATGGGAGCATAGCTTATTGCTGTGATATTTGAGAAAATAATTTCAGAATTAGAAGGAATCTTAGAAATGAATTGTATTATTTTGTGTTTAGAAATGTCACACTGGTATTCTGTAACTTCTTTCTTTCACTCATGGTTTTGAAATATTGCCATGTAAATGCACATACATTTAGCATCTTTTCACTGTCATTTAGTGTCCCTGTATGAATATTCCATCATGTATATATTTCCCTGTGTGTTATATGTCATTAAGTGTTATATGTCATTAAATGTTATATGTCATTAAGTGTTATATGTCACAACGTGTTATATGTCATTAAGTAGGCTCTGATTTCAGGTGACCCTATGAATGAGTGGTACTCACAATGTCCTGTCCTCAACAGTTCTACTCAGCTCTTGCAGACTCATGCCTATAGCTTATTTTATAGAGTCAATCTAGCTCACTGGCCTTCTTCTTTTCTGACTGCCTCCGATTTTCCCCAGCACTGTTATCTTACTCATGATGTGCCTGAAGTAGGGCAACTCCAGCAATGTTTGAGGCTTACTTGTTTTAGGACCCACTGTTCATCTTTCTGGAAGTGCAGAGTGTCCAGAGAGCTCTTCTCCGACACCATATTTCAAAAGGATCTATTTCCTACTAGAGGCCCAGTGCACGAAATTTTTACACCGGTTGTGTCCCTAGCAGCTGCCAGTTGCTGGCTGGGTATTCCTTCCCTTCCCCTGGCTGCCTGCCACTGCCACTACCACGGTCAGCCAGAGCTTCCTTCCCTTGCCCTAGCCAGCCCCGCTTTTCTGCAAGTACATAACTCTCACTGACATCAATCAGGATCACAGTCCCAATTTGCATACTATGCTTTTATTATATAGGATAAGACTTCTTCACTGTTCAGCTGTCGAATCCATACATAGTATAATTGGGAATACAAGGGTCTTTAATGATACATCTTTCCTTGTAATGATTTTCCTAATTCTTCTACTGCTGCCATTTTGAGTCTCAGCCTTCTCTTGACTTCTTGGATGTAGTCTCCATTTAAATTGAAGACTGAATCATGGTAAGCAAAATCTTTAACAATTTCCCTAATGATAGATAGTTAATTTCCTTTAAAATTGTCATTATCACAAATAATGCTACAAAGAACATCCTGTACATGTCACCTGGTGCATGTGTGCAAGTGTTTCCTGGGTAAAACACCCCAAAATTCCATTTTGCCTGATATTCACATTGTTAGGCCTGCTTTCTTTGGTTTGCTTCTCCTTGAAATATTTTTCCTGTCCCTTTATTATTATTTTTTTTAACTGTGCTGGTTTGTTTTGCATTGGGTGTCTTAGGGTGCATTTCAAAAATATAATTATCACTTTTGATAACTGAAATGAGTTTATTTACTGTAATAACAGCACTGATTTCTGCCAACTTATTTTTTATCTACCATAATTTTGTTTCTTTGCTTTTACTTTTCTGATTTGTTTTTTTTTTTCTGAATTATCTTTTATTCCTCTGCTGTTTCATAAACAATACAATCAACTTATTTATTCAATATGCCTATTTAAAGTCAAACTCTAGTAACCTTCTGAACAATATAATGCAAAGATCCTAGAAAGTTCTAGCACCAGTCTTTCCTCTTCCCCACTCTGTACCAGCTTCCATATTATGGTTGCTAATATCCTACTATCATGTTGTTTTTAACCCTCAACCAGCTTTGAAATGCACACACTTAATACTGACTTTTATTTGTTCCCCAGCTTCCTTACGCAGGACTGATAGAGACATCCCACTCCTTCCTTCAGGGTTCAGTTTTGTTCTAGTTACTATTGCTACATGACACATTAAGCCAAAACTTGGTAGCTTCAAACAGCAACCATTTTATTATAAACTGTGGGTCAGGAATTTGGGTAACACTCCACTGGGCTGTTCTTCTGAACCTTATAAACCTGCCATGGAACAGTGGTCCTCGGCTGGAGGATGGGCTTGTCTGACAGCCAACGCGGCTGTGCAAAGCCTCTCTGACACGGAGGCTCAGAAGACTTGACCATCTTATAAGGCAGCTGGTGGCCACCAGAGCAAGTGTCCGAAAGAACCAGCTGAAAGCTGAATGGGAACCTTTCTGATCTAGCCTCAAAAGTCACTGTGGTATCACTTTCACCACATTCTACTGGTTTCAAGAGTCATATGGCCAGTCCAGATGTAAGGAGAGGGACTTAACTCCATCTCTTGAAGGGGGAATAGTTAGGTCACATTGGAGAAGAGCATGTAAGATGGTCACTATTGTTATGGCCATTTTTGGAAAATACAATCTGTCACACTTTCCTTTTTACTTAAATATATATTTAGTAATTCTTTCAGAAGGAGTCTATAAACAGTAAACTTTTTCAACACTTGTAAGTTTAAAAATGATATTATTACATCCTCACTATTGAATGATCCTTTTTAGGCTGTTAGGTATTGTTACTTAGCACTATATGTGTGTGTGTGTGTGTGTGTGTGTGTGTATATATATATATATATATATATATATATATATAATTTACTATATTTTGACATCTCCTTTTGCTAATAAGAAGTTTGTTATTAATCTGAATTTCTTGATATGTATCTGTTTCCTCTCACTGGTAGTTTTATAATTTTTCATTATCTTTTATGTTTTACAGTTTCATTCATTATGTCTAAATGTGGATTTAATTTTGTTTGATCTGCTCGAGATTCAGTGTGCTACTCCAGTCTGAGGACTCCGAAATTATTTCCATGTATAGTGAAGTTTTTGAATTATCATCATCCCTTGCCTTAAGTGAAGGGGAGTACCGATTCTGGTAACTGTGACATAGTTATATCAGATCAACCCTCCCGTTAACAGCACTTATAAACTCTAAACAACAATAAAAATAATTTGAGGGTATAAGAGTGAGCAAAAAACTACTAAAAACTATAGGGAGTTGACACTCGGGGAAAGGGAATGGCCCTGAGTTTCCTATTTTATAGTTGTTCATCTGAAGGTAGCGCTAGTTGATACTATGCCAAGAGCTGAAATTAAGAATGAAACTTGCAGTCTCACTGGCTGAAGAATCAGAAAACAAAGTTCAGGACTGACTCAGTAGCTACAAAGTAAAGGAAAACTCCAGACAAGATAAGAGCCCCCTTTTTTGCATATACTAGTAAACTGCCCAATTTTCTAGGTATGAGACAGACTAAACAGTCCATTCATGGCTAAAGGAACAAACTAAACTAGGATTTCTACCACTGCTCACTGCAGAGAAGGCAAAATTGGGAATCTGAGTTAACTGCCTGCTGATACAACAACATTAATACTCTTTAGAGGAACACAAGGAATCCAGAATTACTATAAAATATCAATCACAATGTCTAAGATAAAAATCCAAAATCATTAGAAATTTAAAAATAAGAAAATATGACCCACACCACAAGAAAAAGCAATCAATGGAAACTGACTTAAGTAGATCCAAATATTAGAATTAGCAGACATGAACTTCAAAGTAGATTTTAATATTATAGTTCAGGACATAATGTTGTAATATAAATGAACTAAAATGATAACTCAGCAAAGAAATAGAAATTACTATTTTTTTAAAAAAAGGAAATTCTAGAACTGAAGAATATGGTACTTGAAATTTAAAATTCACTGTTTATTAGCAGATTAAATATTACAGAAGACAGAGTAAGTGAACTTGAAAATATTTATAGAGAAATTATACAATCTGAAAAAACAGAGAGAAAAAATATTGAAAAGATCAAACAGAGCCCAGGTGCTTTGGGAACAAAATCAAAAGGTTTAACAAATATAATCAAAGTGTAAGAAGGATAGGTAAAATAGGATGCAATGTTGAAAATGTTTAAAAAAAAAAAAACAATGAGCAGGGAAAACAACCAGAGCTCAGATTATGGTTTCCAAAGACCATTAATAAAAGGAACCAGGCCTCTTTGGAGAAAGGGAGGATTCTAGGGCTGGGGCAGGTAAAATACATGATGAGCCTGGAGCATCAGATAGGCCTCCAAAGTAAGAAAGTTAAAAAACAAAAACAAATAAAAGAAGTTACAAAAAAAAGAGTAGGGAGGGCTCTGGCCAGTGTGGCTCAGTTGGTTGGAGCGGCATCACTTACACCAAAAGGTGGCAGATTCAATTCCTATCAGGGCACATACCCAGGAATCCCTGGTCTGGGCACATATAGAAGGCAACCGAGTGATATTTCTCTCTCACGTCGAAGTTTCTCTGTTTCTCTCTCTTCTCCTCTCCTCTCCCTTTCCTTCCCCTCCCCTCCCCCTCTCTCTTTTCTCTCAACAAAGCTAGAACAATCTAAGCAAGAAAATAAATAATGAGAGTATTGAATTAGAACCCAAAGAATGAAATATCATGACTCTATTCTGATATAAACAAGTGATTGGGGAAAAAACACAAATAAAATAAATGGAGGTGGGAATTTATTTTATTTTTCTTACAGAACAATTCCAATTAATAGGTAAAGATACTACGTAGAGCTGACTTTCCCTTTATTTAAGTATGAGCTATACTAAGTGACTTGCTTCCAAAGAACAGAGAATGAAAAAAGGAAAATGTTACGGTTACAGCAGAGAAACCTGGCTGGTGGGCACAAACTTGGCCACATTGTTGGGTTAATATCACCAGTGGTAAGTCATATCGATATCATTATCCCCTGATATGATTCAATGAGAAGGGCACCTTACCACAATAGTATTCTCCCCCAAATCTATAACCTCACTCTAAGCATAAAAAACATCAGTCAAGTTTGCATTAAGGGACATCCTACAAAATATCTGACCAGCACTCTTCAAAAGTGTCAAGGCCATGAGAAGCAAGTAACATCTGAAAAACTGTGACAGACTGGAGGAGAAGCAGGAGTAAGGGGATAAAAAGTTAAGTGGTATCCTAGATTGCATTCTAACACAGGAAAAACAACAACAACATTAATGCAAACCCTGTGGTTAATGGCAATGCACCAAGGTTACTTTTAAAATATATATATATTTTATTGATTTTTTACAGAGAGGAAGAGAGGGATAGAGTTAGAAACATTGATGAGAATAATCAATCAGCTGCCTCTTGCACACCCCCGACTAGGGATATGCCCGCAACCAAGGTACATGCCCTTGACAGGAATCGAACCTGGGACCTTTCAGCCCACAAGCCAAAGCTCTATCTACTGAGCCAAACCGGTTTCAGTGCACCAAGGTTACTTTTATAGATTAACAAATACACCATGATATGTAAGACATTAACAATCTGGGTGATGAGTTTATGGGAATTCTATCCTATATTTACAACTTTTATTGTTAAATCTAAAAGTATTCCAAAGGGGAGAAGCCAAAATGGCGGCATAGGCAAACACCTGAACTTGCTGCCTCGCACAACCACTTCAAAACTACAAATAAAAGATAAAACGAACATTATCCAGAACCACAGGAAAGCTGGCTGAGTGGAAATTCTACAACTAGAAGGAAAGAGAAAAACACACTGAGTCTCAGAAGAGGTGTGGAAGTAAAGTGCAGAGGTATGGAGGCGCACATTCAGAAAGGGATAGCAACTGAGGATGCAGTTGTCTTTTCCAAATTGGGAAGGAAATACAGCTCCCAAATGCTCTGAACTCAGTTCCCAGTGAGACTCTGGGGACCCAGACTCATATGGGGAGGGGAGAGGAGGACAGGAGCGGGATGGGGGGACGGGGACTGGACTGTCTGGCATCAGGCCAGAACACAAGGGCAGCTTTCTCTCAGAGGTGCTTGCAGTGATTACTAAGGGACACTGAGGCACGGGGACCTCTTAGGGCAGGGCTGAAAGTCAGCCATTGCTGTTTTCTCTGCCCTGTTGATTCCTTGAGACCCAGCCCCACCCAATTTACAACCCCACCCCAGCTGTGCATAGATGTTTTGCATATGAATGGCCTGGCCCTTTGCAATCTAAAATTATCTAACAAACAGCAGCTGGGTCAGAAAGCCCCAGAATTTCCAAAAGAAACCCAAGGCTCCACAGCAACTTGCATTGCTTCACAGCTGGGCCTCATGTAGGCATCTCCAAACACCAAACAAAGAAGAGGAAATATGCAGATCTCTCTGTAGCTCCTGCTGGGTGGCCTCAGGCAGAGGCTAAATTTGCACCTCCTTGGAGATCCAAGAGCCAGTGTACCCATGGGTCAACGTGGGACCATCCAGATTACAACTCCTCAGATCCATAAGGGACACACTCAGGAGGCAGACTCAGTGAGCACCAAAACCCCACTGAAGCAAGTCTTGCCCCATAAGGGTGTCTTCAGCACAGAAATTCTCCCACTGTAGACACAACTGATTCTCACAGCCATTTTAATCTTTGAGTTTAGGATGTGCCAATATGCCTTCAGTCATTTTATTTGGTTTCTAGCATTTTAACTTCAAGTTTTTCCCCTTTGTTCATTCCTTCTTACTTTTCTTTTACTTCAAGGAAAAATACGGTGGTAAAACATTAGCTATACATTTTAACTGAACAAGTACCAGGATATTCAGATTTTAAAACCCCTCTGGAACCATAACTCTAGCAACCCACCCCTCCCTGTCATATAAATTTATGCTGCAATAGAGTCTTTCATTGCAAAATTCATATAGTCAGGCAATGTCATTTATCACTGAGTAAATAATGCAAGATAACATAATGAAAAGGGGATTTTGCTTTATTCCCTTAACTATAAATAAAAATATGTAGCACTTTGCAAGATTATCACATGTGGTATGATATTAACTTAAATACCAATCTTTAAGCCAAACTGTAAATAAGATAAACTGTGCTCTCTGGTCTCAAGTTTTAAACAGTCTCTCTCTTTTCTTTAAATTTACTGCTTTCATGAAGCATATACGAGTGATGGCATATAATTTGTGATTATGTAATGAAAGACCCAATTGTGATATGTATATTATGCTCCCCCTCCCATCCCCCGCCCCAATAAAAGCCTGACAACTGAGTTACTGTTGCTGTGGGAATTGTAAACAGTGCTCGTGATGAAGATTAACACAGTGAAGCCAAGTCACAATCAGAGTCCAAGACCTTTTCCTGGATAAAGCAAGCAAACCACTGTCAGCTGTGGCTTGGTTTACACTTTACACCCAGTCAGGGGTGGGAGGCCGCGGTCTAAATGTGAATACCAAAAACAAAAATGGATTCCACTCAAATCAGTATCACATAGTCAGTCATACACTGACTGAGCCTCAACACGATGGGGCAGGACGGCACGCAGCACCCGCGGCCGCTGTGTTTATTCTGGCTGTCATGACCACATCTCAGCATGCAGATGCCATTCCTCTCGGGTGCCTAATGTGTTTATGCTCACACTACCAGCAGGCATTGGGTTGCAAAGATCAGATTGGAAGTGATTTCACTGTTTTCAAAGAGAAAAGAATTTATCCCTTTGATTGCTACTTGCTTGCAAAGCAGAGCTTGCTACAGTGTTCCAGAGTGCCACTTAAACTAAATTACAGCCGTGATGGGGAGAGGATGCCAGGAGAACTCGTTACAGTTCCAGAGAAAAGACTTCACTTTTTCATTCCTTTTTTAAAAATAAAATATATATTTTATTGATATTTTACAAAGAGGAAGAGAGAGGGATAGAGAGCTAGAAACATCTATCCACTGAGCCAAACTGGTTTTGGCTTCATTCCTTTTTTGAAAAGCCATAGTTGCCCAGGGAGGCTGACCAGCGGAGGGCCAGGAAAGGGTATTTACCTGCTGAACTGCAACTTCTGGTCCCCCCTTTGGAGGTGTGTCTTAATAAACACTGATTTGTTTCCTGCTACTATCAACAGTTAAAGATTTCATAAGAGATATCTAAATTTTAAAACTAGAACACAACCTTTCGGTGTCAAAACCGTTAAAGGCATGTCAAAGGGGCACAAACAAGAACTGAGCAATCATAGCATAGCCTGTTGGGGTACACCTCTCCTATCACATTTGACTTTGTCCTCATGCCACCCCTTTATCCTTCCCTTGGCCTTTGTCTCTTGCTCAAGGCGCAAGACTTTACATAAAGTGACAGCTTTCCATTTCCCAGGGGCAAATAACTTGTCTGGTTTTATGAAAGTGCCTCTATGAAAAACTTAATTAAAACTAGCAAAAAGCTGGGAAAACATCTATTAAAAAATGATCTATTTAGAATATGTAGCTGACATTCTCCTAATCTCTTGCAATCCTTTTTAATCTTACTATCCCTTTTTTACAAACTAGTGACCTGGTACATGGAATTGGTTGCCTTTCTCTATAACAGAAGTGTCAGAGATGGAAGAAAATTAGTAAAATATATATGAAAACCTTCCTCCTGTCAGAATCCGGCTCACCATGGGACCCGGAGTCAAGTCCCCCCTCCTCCCACATGGACCTCAAAATAATGTCAGACCCACACTCAGCTGGCCCCCACCCAATTGGGCTAGATCCAAGCCCACCCTTGTCAAGCCCAGCAGGGCAAGGGATATAGCCTCAGGTCCCCTGCCCTGTGCCAGGACAGGGAATGTGGCCTGAGATCCCCCAGCCCAGACCGGAGTTGGTGGTATGCTGTAAAGGTCCTCCATCAAGCCCCACCAGGTGGGGGACACAGCCTGAGATCCCCTGTCAAGCCTCGCTGGGTGTGGAGCATGGCCTGAGGTTCTCCATCAAGCTCCACCAGCAGAGGGGGGCACAGCCTCGGGTCCTCTGGCCTGGTGCTGTGGTAGGGGGCATGGCCTGAAGTAACCCGTCAAGCCCACCTGGTGGGGGTGTGGCCTGAGGTCCCCCTGACTGGTGCTGGGGCAGGGAGAGCATCCTGAGGTCCCCTAGCCCAGCACCAGGATGGAAAGCACACCTTGGGGTCCTCTGTCAAGCCCGCTAGGTGGGGGCGTCGGTCTGAAGTCCCCTGGCCTGGTGCCTGGGTGGGGGGCATGGCCTGAAGTTTCCTGTCAAGTCCTACCTGATGGGGGGGGCACGGCCTGAGGTCCCCTGGCCTGGCACTGGGGCGGGGGAGCAGCCTGAGGTTCCCCTAGCCCAGCACAAGGACAGGAAGTGCACCTTGAGGTCTCCTGTCAAGCCCTGCCGGGTGGGGGGCACAGCCTGAGGTCCCCTGTCAAGCCCTGCTGGGTTGAGGACATGGCATGAGGTCCCCCACAGGCCCCACAGGGTCAGGTGAGGGCGTAGCCTCAAGTCCCGGCTGATTCCTTGTTAAGGCTCCTTATGGAAACTTGGCCTCAGTTGTGGGTGTAGCCATCTTTGTGACAGAGTGATGGTCAATTAGCATATTCCTTCTTTATTAGATAGGATGAGGAAATGATGCTCACAGAGGCTAAGTGCTCAAGGTTACTAAGTTTGAACTCAAGCAGCTGGACTTCAGAGTGCTCCTAACCTCTAAATCCATGGCCTCTTCACATGCAATCCTACAGAGTAACCACAACATGCCACCTTGTATCAATGGCATTTGGGAAATGAAACAGAGGCCCCACAGACAACAGAAAAGATGAGGAGAAACCTTAGGGCTGGGTTTGAAACTTTGAAGGAAGAATAATTAGATCAGAGAACAGAGGGATGGGCACAAACAACAGACACTGCATCTCTGTTCAGCTCTTTTCCAATTCTACTAATTAAAAGATGAGACAGAGCTGGATGAAAATGAGAAATGAGTAACAGATTGACAGGTAGGAATTTAGAGGCACATTTTATTTTTGTTTTTTCTTTTAAATCTTGTTGACAGATATCCCTCTTTCCACCTAGTTCCCACCCCCACTCCAGACCTTCACCACTTTATTGTCTGTGTCCATAGGTAAGGCATATACTGAATGCATATAAATTTGGTTAATCTTTTCTTCCCTTCTCTATCCCCCTTTCCCTTAAGATTAGCCTTTCCATGTTTCCATACCTCTGGTTTTATTTTATTCATCAGTTTATTTTATTCATTAGATTCCTTGTTCATTTATTTTGATTTTTAGATTCTATTATTAATAGATATATATTTATTGCTATTTTATTGTTGTTGTTCTTCTTCTCTGCTTTTCTCTTGTTGCTTTTAAGATTTTCTCTTTAACTTTTGGCATTTTAATTGTGATATGTCTTAGTGTAGGCCTCTTTGGGTTTCTCTTGTTTGGGAATCTCTGTGCTTCCTGGATTTGTATGTCTATTTCCTTCACCAGGTAGGGAAGTTTTCTGTTATAATTTATTCAAATAGGTTTTCAATATCTTGCTCTCTCTCTTCTCCTTCTGGCACCCCCATAATGTGAATGTTGGTATGCTTGAAGTTGTCCCAGAGGCTCCTTACACTATCTTCATATTTTTTTATTCTTTTTATTTTTTCTTTTTGCTCTTCTGATTAGGTGTTTTTTTGCTTTCTTATATTCCAAATAATTGATTAGATTCTCAGAATACTCTACTGTTGAATTCCTGTAAATTGTTCTTTTAGTTACCGTATTTGCCTGCGTATAAGACGATTTTTTGGCCCTGAAAAATATGCCTCCAAGTGGGGGGTAGTCTTATACGGCGAGTATATAACAAACTCTGTATTTTTAGTGGAAATGTTAGGGGGTCGTCTTATACGCCCAGTCATCTTATATGCCGGCAAATACGTATTTTTCAGGGCCAAAAAATCATCTTATACGCCGGCAAATACGGTAGTATGCGCTTAATTTCTGACTGGTCTTTTTTCATGTGTTTGATGTTCTAAGATCCCTGAAATTCCCCTAACTCCTTTGAAGTTCTCATTAAGATCCTTGAGCAACCTTATAACCTTGTTTTGAATCTTGTATTTAGTAGTTTGCCTGCTTCCATTTCATTTAGCTCTTTTTCTGGAAATTTCTTCTGTCCTTTCATTGTGACAGGTTTCTTTGTCTCCACATTTTGGCTGCTTCCTTGTGTTTGTTTCCATATATTAGGTAGAAGTGCTATGTCTCCTAAAATTGGTAGAATGGCTTTGTGTAGTAGGTGTCCTGTAGGGCCCGCTGGCTCAGCCTCCCCAGTCACCTGAGCTGGGCACTCTAGGTGCCTGTGTGCACAGCCTTGTTGTAGTTGAGCCTTGATTGCTATTGGCATCATTGGGAGGAATGGACCTCCAGGCCAACTGGCTGTGAGGACCAGCTGGGACTACAGTGGGTGAGTTGCTGTGCAGATTTGCTTCAGTGAGGCTTTGGTACCCACTGAGTCTTCTCCTCAAGTGCATCTTGCTCATGGATGTGTAAAATTAAAATTTGACGTGGTCTGAAGCTGTCTACAGGGTCCAATGGCTCTGGGGCCTCACAGGAGGTGAAAAGTCAGCCACTCCCTGGGATCACCTGGCAAGAGCTACAGATGGCTACTCTACAGATGGCTCCTGCTTGTGTTGGGCTTAGAAATGCCAGCTGAGTTCAAGCTGTCTTGGGCCTCTTATTGATAGGTATGGGGCATGCTGACACCAGCTGCTGCTTGTTTGAGAGATTTTAGGAGAGAATAACGCCAGAGCCAGGACAGGACATTCATATGAAAAAGCCACTGCAAACAGCCTGGGTGGGGCTGCAAATTGGATGCAGCAGGATCTCAGGAAATTACCAGGACGAGGCAACAGTGTGAGTCAGGCTGATGAAAACTCAGATATGGCTGCAAGTCAGCTCTGAGATGGGGGAGGTTTCAGTATAGGAACAAGCACCCCTGTTAGGGAGGAAGCTGTCCCCAAGTTCTTGCTCTAATGCCAGACAACCTGGTTCCTCCTGTATGTCCCTGGGTCCCCCATACCGTTTCCCAAGTGATGGAACTCGGAGGGAGTGATTCAGAGTAAGTTCATGTGCTGGCCCTTTAAGAGAGATTACCTGCGACTCTAGCACCCTCTGTGTCACTCAACCACAATTCCCACTGGTTTTTACAGCCTAAAGTTATGGGGTCTTTTATTCCCAGCTCTGGAACCCTGGCTGGATCTCTGGTGTGGGGCTGAGACCCCTTGCTCCTCAGAGGCCTCTGCAGCTGAGATATCCCTCCCAATAAAAAACATGCCATATGTAGACCAACCTGTTCCATACCTCCATACACCCTACCAATCTCAGTGTGCTTTCTTCTTTACTTCTCTAGTTGTAGGACTTCCAGGCAGCTTTCAGATGGTTCTGAATGATGGTTGTTCTGTATTTTAGTTGGAAATTTTGATGTGGTTGTGGGAGAAGGAAAGTACTAGTGTTTACCTACACTGTCATATTCTGGGTTAGTCTCTTGAGACACATTTTAAATTTTACATGTATAAGGCACTTATGACTGGAGCTTGCAGGAGTGAAAGTTGCTCTGGGTGAATCAGTGAGTGAGTGGTGAGTAAATGTGAAGGCCTAGGATATAACTGTGCACTATTGCAGACTTTATAATAGTGTATATGTAGGCTAGATTTAATTTATAAGCAACACAAGATTAAACCAAGCATAAGAGAAAATGATGCAATCAAGAGACAGGTACCGGAGAAAACCAAGATGGTGGCAGAGGAAAACGCCTAACTGCAGCCTCACTCAACAATTTCAAAAAATACAACTAAAATATAAAGTGGACATTATCCAGAACTATAGGAAAGTTGACTGACTGGAAATTCTACAACTAGAAGGAAAGAGAAAACCAGGAGGACAATCAGAGGAGCTATAAAAACCTAAGGTACGGAGACACGGTGCACGCATGGGGAGAGGACGGAGCCAGAGAGGAGGGGGTGGCTCAGTGCCTGGCTGGCGTTCCCTAGTGGGAAGTAGATAAAAGCTCCAGACTGTGCTGAACCCCAACTCCAACTGCACTGAACCCCAGTTCTGGGTGAGATCCTGGGGTCCCAGGCTCATACAGGGGGAATCTGGGCTGAAAGGCAGAAACTCAGGGGTGCAGTGAAAGGCAGAGCCTGGGAGTCTTGCACATTTGCGCGCAGAGGACAGACTGTTCACTGAGCTGCTGTATTGCCCTAGCAGGAAGGAGACAAAAGCTCCGGACTGTGCTGTGCCCCAGTTCTGACTGCACTGAACCCCAGTCCTGGGCGAGACCCTCGGGCCCCAGCCTCATACAAAGGGAATCTGGGCTGTAAGGAGGAAGCTCAGGGGAGTGGTGAAAGGCAGAGCCCCGGAGTCACTCACATTTCGCACAGAGGACAGAAGGTTGATTGGGCCACGGGATTGCCCTAGAGGGAAGGAGACATAAGCTCTGGACTTCTATTAACCCCACTTCCAACTGCACTGAACTCCAGTTGCGGGCTCGTTGCGGGAGAGACTAGACTGTCTGGTAGCGGGCAAAAATCTAGGGCGCCTTTCTCTCAGAGGTGCTTGCAGTGAATACCAAGGACACTGAGGTACACTGAGACTCAGGAACCTTAGAGGGCAGGGCTAACCGGAAGCCAAGGCTGTAGGCTCCACCCTGAAACTCCACCCCATCCAAGCTGAACACAGAAGCGTTTGCAGGTTTCCAAGTCCAGTAGAATACAGCTGTCTCCTGGCATAGACACAGCTGATCCTCCCAACCTACCAACTCAGAGAATCAGCGAAAATGCCGAGACTAGGAAACAGATCACAAACGAAGGAAATAGAGGACAAAAAGTGACTGGATATAGAGTTCGAAACCATGCTTATAAGGTTGTTCAAGAATCTCCTAGAAAAGGCCGATAAAATAAATGAGACCTATGAAGATATGAAAAGGGATCAACTAGAAATAATAAAGGATCAACAAGAAATGATAAAGGATCAATAAGAAATGATAAAGGATCAACTAGAAATAAAGAATACATTCTCTGAAATAAAAAAGATATTATACAGAGTCCTAAAAACAGAATGGAAGATTGCAAGAATCAAGTCAAAGATCTGGAACACAAAGAGCCAGAGGACACTCCTCTGCAGAAGCAAGAAGACAAGAGAATCCAGAAAAGCCATTGCAATTAGAGAAGAAGAGGAAATAAAAGGCATCAAAATTGGAAAAGAAGAAGTGAAGTTGTCCCTATTTGCAGATGACATGATATTGTACATAAAAAAATCCAAAAGACTCCATCAAAAAACTAATAGACTTAATAAACGAATTTGGCAATGTAGCAGGATACAAAATCAACGCCAAGAAATCTATGGCATTTCTATATACCAATAGTGAACTCATAGAAACAGAGACTAAAAAAGCAATCCCATTTACCATCGCACCAAAAAAATTAAGATACCTAGGAATAAACTTAACTAAGGAGGTAAAAGACCTATATGCTGAAAACTACACGACACTGAAAAAAGAGACAGAGGAAGATGTAAACAGATGGAAGAACATACCATGTTCATGGATTGGTAGAATCAACATCATCAAAATGTCCATACTTCCCAAAGCAATTTATAAGTTCAACGCACTCCCTATTAAAATACCAACGACATACTTCACAGACCTAGAAAGGACTCTCCAAAAGTTCATTTGGAACAATAAAAGACCCCGAATAGCCGCAGCAATCTTGAGAAAGAAGAGTAAAGTAGGAGGGATCTCAATACCAGATTTCAAGTTGTATTACAAAGCCACTGTTCTCAAAACAGCCTGGTACTGGCATAAGAACAGACATATAGATCAATGGAATAGATTAGAGAATCCAGATATCAACCCAAATCAATATGCTCAATTAATATTTGACAAAGGAGGCACGAGCATACAATGGAGTCAAGACAGTCTCTTCAGTAAATGGTGTTGGGAAAATTGGATAGATACATGCAAAAGAATGAAACTATATCACCAACTTACACCATACACAAAAATAAACTCAAAATGGATACAGGACTTAAACATAAGACGTGAAACCATAAAAATACTAGAGACATCCACAGGCAGCAAAATCTCAGACATATGCCTAAAGAACTTCTTCAATGATACTAACCCTAGGGCAATGAAAGCTAAAGAGAAAATGAACAAATGGGACTACATCAAAATAAAAAGCTTTATTACAGCAAAAGAAACCATCAACAAAACAATAAGAAGTCCCATGGTATGGGAGAACATATTTGCAAATGATATCATTGATAAAGGTTTAATCTCCAACATCTACAGACAGCTTATTCAACTCAATAAAAGGAAAATAAATGAGCCAATTAAAAAATGGGAAATGGACCTAAATACAATCCTATCAAAAGAAGACAGAAGGAAGGCCAAGAGGCACATGAAAACATGCTCAAAGTCACTAATCATCCAATAGATGCAAATCAAAACAACAATGCGGTACCATCTCACACCTGTCAGAATGGCCAACATCAACAAAACAACAAATGACAAATGTTGGCGAGGTTGTGGAGAAAAAGGAACCCTCGTGCACTGCTGTTGGGATTGCAGGTTGGTGCAACCTCTGTGGAGAACAGTATGGAGCTTCCTCAAAAAACTGAAAATGGAACTCCCATTTGACCCAGTAATCCCACTACTAGGAATATACCCCAAGAAACCAGAAAGACCAATCAGAAAGGATATATGCACCCCTATGTTCATAGCAGCACAATTTACAATAGCTAGGATTTGAAAACAGCCTAGGTGCCTGTCAGCAGATGAATGGATCAGAAAACTATGGTACATCTACACCATGGAATACTATGCTGCCATAAAAAGGAAGGAATTCTCATCATTTGCAGTAACCTGGATGGAATTGGAGAGCATCATGCTGAGTGAAATAAGCCAGTCAATGAAAGAGAAACACCACATGACTTCACTCATTTATGGACATTAAAGAACATTATAAACTAATGAACAGAAAGATAGATATAGAGACAGTAAAACAACAAGCAGACTGTCAAATGACAGCAGCGGGGGGAGGGTAGGGAGATCTGGGGGAGATAAGAGATCAACCCAAGGACTGGTATACATGCATATAAGTACAACCAATGGACACAAAACTATGGGGAGGGAGGGCATGTATGGGGGGGAGGGCAATGGTAAGCTATGTACACATATAATACCTTAATAAATTTTTAAAAAAAGAAAACCACCAACAATAATAGGGCTCTGCATGATTTGCAGGAATCTCATTTCTGGGTTCCCTACCTCTATATCCAACTGCTTGCTTTAATTCTCTACTTGAATGATAATACTAATAACATCAATGCTACTAATACTAATAATTAACTGAACTAGGTGCAAGGCATTGGTTTGAGCACTTTATGCAAATAAATTCATTTAATCCTTAAAAAAAAAAAAAAAAGAAGAAGAAGACAAGAGAATCCAGAAAGTTGAAGCTAGTGTAAGAAACCTCTGGGACAACTTCAAGAAAATCAACATCAGAATTATGGGCGTCCCAGATGATGACAGAGAGCAAGATACTGAAAACATATTGAAAGAAATAGTGACAGAAAACTTCCCCAACCTGGGAAAAGAAATAGACTTACAAGTCCAGGAAGCACACAGAACCCCAAAGAAAAGGAATCCAAAGAGGACCACTTCAAGACACATCATAATTAAAATTCCAAGAGCAAAAGATAAAGAGAGAATAGTAAAAGCAGCAAGACAAAATCAGGTAGTTACCTATAAAGGAGCACCCATACGACTGTCAGCTGATTTCTCAACAGAAACCATGCAGGCCAGATGGGAGTGGAAAGAAATATTCAAGTTGATGAATAGCAAGAACCTACAGCCAAAAATACTCTACCCAGCAAAGCTATCCCTCAGAATCAAAGGCCAGATAAAGAGCTTCACAAATAAAAAAAAATAAAAAAAGCTAAAGGAGTTCATCACCACCAAGCCAAAATTATATGAATTGCTAAAAGAGGTTCTTTAGGAAGAGGAAGAAAATAAAGATAAAAATTATGAACAACAAATACATAACTATCAACAAGTGAATCTAAAAACCAAGGGAAGTAAAAATCATGATGAACAATATCAACTGGTGAATATAATAGAATCAGAGGTATGGAAGAGGAGTGGACTGATGATTCTCAGGGAAATGGGGAGTGGGGGCGGGGGGAGACTGAACAATAAACTGCACTTATGGATGATGACAATGCAGAGGGTGGGATGGAAACTTGGTGGAGGGGAGAAATGGAGGGGGGGATGAGAAACATTTGTAATAATATGAACAATAAAGATTTATTTTTTTTAAAGAGAAAAAAAGAGACAGGTACCTCTCTGTAAAAAAAACAAAAACATTTTTTTAAAAGAGACAGGTAAACACAAGACGTATGAGGCTGCTGCCTGTAAAACATGGCATACTGTTTTATATCAAACTTTTTTTAATAAATAGAAAGAGCACCCTCTAAAATAATAAAAAGTATAGTAAATACATTGACCAGAAACATAACTGTTCATTAGTATTATCAAGTATTATGTACTATACATAATTGTATGTACTATACTTTTATAAAACCAGAGGTGCAGTAGGTTGGTTTACAGCAGCATCACCACAAATATGTGAGTAATATGTTGTGCTACACATTAAGATGGCTACAATAAGAGAATTAATACACGTCATTAGGTGATAGGAATTTTCAGCTCCATTTTATTACTAGGGGCTCAGTGCATGAATTCATGCACTTTGAAAGGAACTGTGGGCTGCAAGGCTAAAGTGGGTACAGGGACGCGTCTCAACCCATCCTCTGTGACTCTGCCGGGCTCCTCCCATGGTGGTTCCTGGCCCCGTCTGCCTGCAGCCACACTTCTGCCGCAGCTGCTCACACCCACTGACAGAGCAGAGCAATTGGGACTGGTGCTAGGACTGGGTGCGAGCAGCGGCTGCTGCCCTGATCACCCCTCAGGAGCAGGGGGAGGTGAAGAAGCCCTCAGGGGCAATTGGGACCTGCAACTGCTGTTCACATCTGCCAATGGCACTGAACAATCAGGACCGGCGCTGGGTGCCGGCAGCGAGTGTGAGCTGTGGCTCTGGTGCCAGCTGTGGGTGCAAGTGGGGCCAGTGCTGGCAGAGGGTGCAAGTGGCAGCTGCCAGCCCCAATCGCCCCTCAGGAGCAAGGGGAGGTGGAGAAGCCTTTAGGGGTGATCAAGGCCAAAAACTGCTGCTTGCACCCACCAACAGCGCTGAGCAACCAGGTGCTGGCAGCGGGTCCGTGTGGCAGCTCCAGTGATGGCATCAGGTGTGAATGGAGCCGGCACCAGCAGCAGGTGTGAGCTCCTGGTGGGACCACAGCACATGGGAGGAAAGAATTTTCAGTAACCACTATAGGCTTGCCCTGATGACAGCAATCTGCGCCCTGCCTTAGTCTAACACTCTCGCTCACCTGCTCCACCATCCCACCACAGCTGATGCCTGCCATGTTCTGCACTCTGCCACCTGCTGCCAGTGCTTACTATGTTCCGTGCCCAGCCCCTGGTGGTCAGCGCATGTCATAGCAACCAGTTTTTGAGCTGTTCAGTTGTTCTGCCTTTTGGACTACTTGCATATTAGGCTTTTATATATAAACTAGAGGCCCCTTGCAGGAAGATTCCTGCAATAGGGCTTCCAGCCAAGGTCTCCACCGCCCCTCCTGCTTCCCTGCTTCCCCTTCTTCACCGCCCTGACTGCTTCCCTCCCTTCTCCGCCTGGGTATGCAAATTAACTTCCATCTTGGCTGGGTTAATTTGCATACTTGCTCCTAATTGACTGGTGGGCATAGCAGAGATATGGTCGATTTGCATGTTTCTCTTTTATTAGTTAAGATACACTAGAGGCCCAGTGCACAAAATTCGTGCACTCAGGGGAGAGGGTTCCCCAGCCTGGACTGTGCCCTATCACAGTGGGGGAGACCCATGATCAATCACCCCAAAGAGGTAGGCTCCACCCACCCATCCTCAATGGACTGCCCCAAAGAGGTAGGCCAGAGCCAGGCATCCCACCTGATACATGATACATGGAGCTGGGAGGTGGGATGCGGACCTCCAGGCAGGCCTCGTGATGCAGAGCTGGGACGTGGGAACCCCAGGACCCCCAGGCAGGCCTCGCTATGTGGTGCTGGAAGGAGGTGGGACCCCCAGTCAGACTTCACTGCATGGAGGCAGGGAACCCCCAGGCAGCCCTCACTTCACGGAGCTGGGGAATCCACCTCCTCCCGGCTCCACGCGAAGAGCTAGGAGGAGGCAAGACTCCCAGTCAGGCTCCGTGCCATGCACACAGCGTCAATCCCAGCCACCCCCACATGCACGCGCCTGCTGTACGTGCAGCCATCTTGTGACAGTGTGAGGGCATCAGGGCATGATGACCACTAGGCTTTTATTAGTAAAGACTAGAGACCCAGCACATGAAACCGCGCAAGACCCAGACCCACCACGCCAGCGGGACCCCAGACCAGCCACACCAGCAGGACCCCAGACCCGCCATACATGAGTAGCTAACTACTGCGAGCAACTACGCCGTGTGAGCTGTTATGCAGCATGATGTTATGCCGAGTAAGGATTAATACGAGCTATAACAATCAAAGATGGACAGCATATAGGGTGAAGTGGTATCATAACAATGCAATTCCAGATCTTCCTTTCCAGCCCCTCAAACACAGGACTGCCATTTCTGGAGCCCTTGTAATTGGTGACTGCCCTACGACTAGTCTAGCCAATGAGCTGTAAACTGAAGCATCTGAGTATCACTTCCGGGCCTAGTTTTTAACAGCTGGTGCATGACCCTCCAAGTGCTCTTTTCCCTCCTTTCAGGCAAACAAAATATGACATGGCTATTCTATCAGCCTGGGTCTCTGAGTGATGGCGATAAGCAGAGCCCCCACTTGAGTTGTGATGAACACACAGCATGGGCAAGAAACATACCTTTTTTTTTTTTAAACCACGAAGATTTTAGAATTACTACTACTGCTAACTTAATCTACCTTGACTTTATCTACTCTGTATGTACCAAGCATCTCCTCCCTCCAAAAGCATTCTGCCAAGACTGTTCCTGAGGCACTACTTTAAAACTATGTCCTTACTTAAAAAAAAAAAAAGTCTCAAATGAATTTCTATGATTTAAAGGAAAAAATGTAAACTCCTTAGCTCTTACCAACTTATATTTTCAACCTTATCCTACCAGACCAACCTCCTATTACCTAATTTAGAGGCTTATATCCAGCCTCCATTCCTTGCCTCTCTTGCTTCAACAAAGGAGCGCTTCCTCTCTCGCTTCTCTTTAAAGTTCAATTATTTGCACTTCACTAAACTTTCTTCCACAGCCCTAATAACAGCTAACACTGAATACTTACTAGGTGCTAGGTGTTGTTCTAAGTACTTTCGATGTACTAACTCATTTAGTCCTCGAAATAACTCTATGAAGTGGGTACTATTGTTATTAAACTCATTCACGGATGAGGAAATGAAAACATGGGGATTAAATAACATTCTCAAGGTTCCACAGTTAATAAGTGAAGCCAGAAGAACCCAGCAGTCTGGCTCCAAGGACTGTCCCCTTCACCACCGCCCTCTGTTGTTTCTAGAAGGCTCTGATCTCCCTTCTCTGAACTTGCTCTCCCCTGTGTGGATCTCTCCGGCACACAATAATCTTGTGCCCCACATGACTAGTCACTATTTCCTGTGTGCAGCCCTTGTCTACTAAGATAAACTGTAACCTCCTGGAGTATAGGAAGCCACTGTACCATTCTTTGTATCATTCAATTTTAAAATGCCAATAGCCCTGGCTGGCTTAGCTCAGTGGTTAGAGCATTGGCTCTTGGACCTATGGGTCCAGGTTCCATTCTGGGTCAAGGTCATGTACCTGGGTTGCAGACCCAATCCAAGCCCAGGCTAGGGTGTGTGCAGGAGGCAACCAATCAATGTGTCTCTCACATTGTGTGTCTCTCCCTCCCTCCCTTCCCTTCCACTCTCTAAAAAAAAAAAAGAAAAGAAAAAATGCCAATTAAATAAATCACTTCTGTGATAAGTACAGGTCCACAGAAAAGGATATGTATTACAAATATTTTTTTTTATTTTCCGTGTTTTATGACACTTTGACATCATGGAGCCTTGTTAATCTTGGAGGCACAATTTCTTCCAGGCCTAATATGTAAACCACCCAGTCAGAGTTCATAGTCCCAGCCACCTCCTATATCTAACTCTTACAGACCACGCTAATAGTCCCCTATACTAACACTCCAGGACAAAATACCAGACAAGTACAGGCTGCCCTATAGCCCAGAGCCCTCCGAAATTATTCCAACTCGCCAATCCTCAATCTGCCTGCCCTGCCCTGCTTTGCCTCTGTCCCAGATCTGCCAGCATTCCTTCCGCCTCCTGCCTGAGGCTGCTGCTTCCAAGTGTGGCCCCTCCTCTTGGGAAACTGTAAATAATAAACTCTTCTTTCAAAGCCAGTTTGCTTCATGTCTGTCACCTTATCACATCTAATTAAAACAAATCTCAGGTACATTTTAAAAGAGAGGAGCACCCTATCTGGAGGTCCCTGGAAATGCAAACCACATACTTGAGACCAGAGTGGATTCCTATGGCTCTTTCTTTATTTCATCCACCTCCACCAGTGCTGGGCAGAGGGAGGGTCAGGCGACAGAGGAGACACAGGAGCAGTCAGAGAACAGCACAGAGAACGGGTCTGGTGAGCTCCCTGCTCAGCGTGAGGAAGACGGAGGCCCATCTTGTCTTCCTGTTACTTTAGCGGTTATGATCTTAGCACTGAGTTGGTAACTAAATTGTAAAGGCTTCAACTCTTTGAGTGACCTAACATTTGTTAGCCCTTGTCTATCTTTTCCCCATAAGGATTAACAGTCAGATCCCTAACCCCAAAAAGGTCTTAAAATAATCACAGGGACAATAGGGAAAGGTGAAAGTTAAGGAAAATGAATCTGGGGGGGGGGGGGGGACAAAATGCCAGGAGAGGCAGTTCTGAGAGGAGAGAAAACGAGGACAGCCCCGCACTGCCGAGCACGGCGACCCCGCCTGGCCCTGCGAAGCCCAGGGGTTTCACTCTCTCTCCTGGACAAAGCTGACCAGTGTGGACAAATGCTTAACAGACACCTGTTGAATGGACACCTTAATCATATGAAATTGAATAGTTTTATGATACTCATGGGGATTTTAGAGTCTACTGTCATCCATTAATTTAAAATATTTTTCTTGCCCTTTCCTATATCTCCCTGAGACAAATATACTGCTTTTCTTGTACAGCATAAGGTGGTGCAATTTTGCAAAGTGTTCTGATTTTTAGTGTTCCTGTGAAGTAAGTGCACATTCCACTGAAAAATGCTACAGATCACCCATCCACAAACACCCCTCCTTTCAGAGGTTCAGGGGACGAGGTGTAGCACAGATCTAGACCATAACAAGCCGGAGAATCCCATTCACCCAAAACTTGCCTAGAATGTGCTGATCCCAAGAAAGCAAATGAATCTGGGATGCTTAGAGACCATGCAGTCTTTCCCTCTGGGGATCCAGTCAGTTCAGAACTCCTCTGGACTATACGGAAATATTTGAGAAGGCACTTGTCCTTTGCACACTAGTATTAGCAATGAGCAACTGTATCTAACATCTGTTGGGTGCTTGCTGTGAGACAAGTTAGTCATTTTAGGTACATTATTACATTTACTACTACTATCCAATGAGGTACATCTATCATCTCCATTATACAGATGAGTAAATTGAGGCCCAGGAAGTTTAATATACTTCCCTAAGTTTACAGATATTTGATGGAAGAGTTGAAATATAGATTCAAATGTTATGGTTCCAGATTCCAGACTCTTAGCACTATAATGCCTAGATAAAAAATGCCTCTTTAAATCAAAGAGAAGTGAAATAGATCCAAAAGCCATAAATTGAATGAGATACACAACACTGAAATCAAGAGATATCCCCATATCAGCATACAAACAAGAGTACCCACCATCCCCAGGGTCTTCACACACACATACACACACACACTTAAATACGACCATAAACTACTGCTTATTGCCAAAGTGATTTATAATACATTACAGCTCATGATTTTAAGGAGTGACAAAATATCACAGATATGCCAAATGGAAGGTATATTTTAATTCTGACCTAATAAAATTTACATATAAAATTATATAACAGCAAACACTTTACATATTTATATTCTACTAGTGCCCAGTGCACGAATTCGTGTACATTGAAAGGAAATTAATTAGAGGGTTACCAGTGAGGCGGGATTGGGCCAGACGGGCCAGACACCAGGGGCAGCACTGTGGCTGGAAGGGCGTCTGTGGAGTGAGTGGGGTCCCTCCGGCAGGTGGGATCCCTCAGGCTGGCCTGTAGGAATCGGCTAAAAATGGCTTTCCAATATCCCCTGAGGGGTCCCAGATTGCAAGAGGGAAATTCTCGGGTGATGCACTCTGGAAGTGGGCTCCATCCTTTCTGGCACATCACCCAAGAACCGCTGCTGCCAAGTCACTGCAGCTCGGCAGCTCCTGTGTTGAGTGTCTATCTCCTGATGGTCATTGCACATCATAGCTACTAGTTGGACAGTCGGAAGGTCACTTAGCGTTTTATATATTATACTAGAGACCCAGTGCACAAAATTTGTGCATGGGAGAGGGGGGTATCCCTCAGCCCAGACTGCACCCTCTCTAATCTGGGACCCCTCGAGGGATGTCCGACTGCCTGTTTAGGCCCAATCCTAAACAAGCAGTTGGACATCCCTCTCACAATCCAGGACTGCTGGCTCCCAACTGCTCGCCTGCCTGCCTTCCTGATTGCTCCTAACTGCTTCTGCCTGCCAGCCTGATCACCCCCTAACCTAACCGTGGGCAAACTACGGCCCACAGGCCGAATCTGGCCCATTCGGCTGTTCTATCCAGCCCGCAGAGCCGAAAGAGCAGAGGGTTCTCTTGCACTCCCCTCCACTCCTTCACCAGCAGCCCAAGATGAGAGTGCCAGCATGATCAGGTTGCTTTTGTTCTGGCCCTCCGGTCCAGTTTAAGAACCCATGTGGCCCTCGAGTCAAAAAGTTTGCCCACCCCTGCCCTAACCACTCCCCTGCAGGCCTGGTCCCTCCTAAATGCCCTATCCTGTTGGCCTGATCACCTACAACTGCCCTCCCCTGCTGGCTATCTTGTTGTGACCATCTTGTGTCCACATGGGGGCAGCCATCTTTGACCATATGGGGGCAGCCATCTTGTGTGTTGGAGTGACAGTCAATTTGCATATCACTCTTTTATTTGATAAGTGTTAATGATGATGTGATAATGTAATAATGTAACATTCCATATGTCCCTAAATAGGCAAAATACTATTCAGAAACCATACTTACCATCAGATATTGGACTAGATATTTTAGGAATTGGAAGATGATGGAAAAGTATGTAAGGATAAATAATTAGAAAACAAATTCATGTTTTAGGCCTACTTCTAAACCAACAGCAGTACCAGCCTTGCTTATATATGCTTTTTTCACTCCAATTCCTCCCCATCACTCACAGAAAAACATGACTTCCATAGACAAGCTCTGAATAGCTGGGAGGGATTCTTACGTGACACAGTTTCTAAGACTTTCATAAGCCAGGTCATACTCAAGTTCATGCACTGCCCTCCCTGTAGAATCTGAGCACAATAGTTGAAATAAGGTGTGACCACAGCAGATGCAAAAGAAAGGGCTATTATTCCAGGAAGTTCTTTGCACACCACTGGCCCAACAAAAATAAATATTGAATACTTTTGTGGATATAATTCAATTAACATAGCCTTTTAAAATACAAATAACTGGCTTAATATTTAAAAATAAGGTCTTTATCAGACCACCCAGCTATTTTTGTTATGCTAGGATAAAAATTAACAAAACCTTTAAAACTCCACTTGAAGAATCAATATAATTTATTATTGTCTAAAAATATCACATACTAGAAACAGGATCAGGATTAACAGATCTGGGTTGCAGCATTCAACAGGGTAAAAATAAAGAAACTGGAAAAAATATAGACAAAAATATCAACTTTTCCAGTAAGATTTTCTCAAAATGTAAAGAAACACTATTTTTCATAGAAGCTATTTTTGAAATTCAGTTCTTAAAGAAGTAATGTGAAAATAGTTAATAATGAATGTTCTGCTATGGAGAAAAAGTTGCTGCTCTGGCTCTTAGTAGCACAAAGGGATGGCAGATACAGACTCTTCAAATTCATGATGACAAGAGATTCAAAATCCAGCTCCCACTCTGCATGAATCCCCTCTACACTCATCCAGTGACTATTTCAAAAGCCCAGGTACCTTTGTATACTGCTTTAAAAAAAAACACACACCACATCAATACAACCCAAATGTCTCTCAAATGATGGATAAACAAAATGTGGTATATCCATGCAATGGGATATTAGGCATAAAAGGGAATGAAGTACTAATACAAACTACAACATGGGTTAGAGACAGACACAGAGAGAGAGAGAGAGAGAGAGAGAGAGAGAGAGAGAGAGAGAGAGAGAGAGAGAGAAAGAGAGAGAGAGAAGGGGAGGGGAGGGAAAGAAACATTAATTTGTTGTCCACTTATCTATGCATTCATTAGTTGACTGTTTAAAACATTATGCAAAGTGAAAAGAAGACACAAAAGCCTAGGTATTATATGATTCTATTTACACCAAATGTCCAGAATAGGCAAATCCACAGGGACAGAAAGTAAATTAGTGGTTCCCGTAGGCTGGGGAAAAGAAGAATGGGAGTGACTACTAATGGATGATGAGATTCCTTTTGGAGTGATGACAATATCCTAAAATTAGACAGTGGTGACGACTGCACAACTCTGAGCATACTAATAGTGAATTATACACTTTTGAAGGGTGAATTTTACGATATGCAAATTATATATCAACTAGAGGCCCGGTGTACAAAATTCATGCATGGGAGGGGGTGTTCCTCAGCCCAGCCTGCACCCTCTCCAATCTGGGACCCCTCGAGGGTGGTCAAACATCCCTCTCACAATCTAGGCCTGCTGGCTCCCAGCTGCTTGCCTGACTGCTTCATTGCCCCTAACCACTTCTGTCTGCCAGCATGATCACCCCCTAACCACTCTAATGCCAGCCTTATCGACATCCTGCTGGCCTGACTGCCCCTAATTATCCTCCCCTGCCGGCCTAATAGCTCCCAACTGCCCTCCCCTGCAGATCTGGTTCCCCCCAACTACCCTCCCCTGCAGGCCTGGTTCCCTCCCACTCCCACTGTTCTCCTCTGCAGGCCTGGTCCTCCACAACTACCCTCCCCTGCAGGCCTGGTCCCCCCAACTGCCCTCCCTTGCAGGTCTGGGTTCCCCCACCCCAACTGCCCTCCTCTGCCAGCCCAATCACCCCTAACTACCCCCCATCCTGCAGAGGGAACAGTTGGTTCCCTCCAACTGTTCTCCTCTGCAGGCCCGATCACCCTCAACTGCCCTCTCTTGCAGGCCTGGTTCTTCCCAACTACCCTCCTCTGCTGGCCTGATTGCCCACAACTGCACTCCCCTGCTTGCCATCTTGTGCCCACATGGTGGTGGTCATCTCGTGTGCTGGAGTGATGATCAATTTGCATATTACCTCTTTATTAGATAGGATAAAGTTGTTATTTTTTTAAAGGGGAAAAAGAATAAACCATTTAAACAAAGTGTTATAGTAATTTTCTCACCTGTGTCCTACAGAAGATAGAAAACCTTACATAATTTTGAACAAAAGACTCAGTAAATGCATGGATTATTATAAAGTTGGTGTTTTGTGTGTTTTTTTAAATTTATTTTTTATTATTGTCTATGTACATATCTTACCATTCCTCCCCCCCCCCCCCCCCCCCGTTGGTGTTTTTAAAAGGACTATTTAAAAGACATTCATATTAACGAAACTGGTTTGGCTCAGTGGATAGAGCGTCAGCCTGTGAACTGAAAGGTCCCGGGTTCGATTCCGGTCAGGGGCACGTACCTTGGTTGCAGGCACATCCCTAGTAGGGGGTGTGCAAGAGGCAGCTGATCAATGTTTCTCTCTCATCGATGTTTCTAACTCTCTATCCCTCTCTCTTTCTCTCTGTAAAAAATCAATAAAATATAGTTTTTAAAAATAAAATAAATAAAAGACATGCATATTAATTTGAATAGGAACTTGAAGTTGAAGATCTATGCTACACCAAGTACACATCTCCTTCCAACATGGCATAGCATTTTAATCTTAGCACTTTTAAATTATTTTAAAGACTATGTCCAGAAGTATAAACCTTGAGTATTTGTTTAAAACAGTATTTTCCAAACTCCAGTCATGTACCAACTCAATATCTTTGCTATTCTCATGCCATCTGTGTTATTATTTATTAAAGACTTTTCTTCAGCCCACTCTACCACTGATTCACCTTTAATAGTATCATGAAATCCTGAGTTTGATTTGCTAATTTACATTTCTCTACTACATATTAAAATAAGTACATAACTATTAAGATTCAAAAGTTGCTTATCTACATACCACTTTAAATCATCTAGCATACAATTGGAGAAAACAGTGGTTAAAAATCAGCTTAGCCTGGTAACACACCTATATCTATACTTTAAAAAATGACAAGAAAATTAGAATGTTCAGAAAATAGAACATATTTTTATTCTATAAAGTTCTGGGTGTTTGTTTTTTAATTGATTTGAGAGAGAGGGGGGAAGGGAGTGGTGGAAAGATAAAAATAAATTTGTTGTCCCACTTATCTATGCACTCATTAGTTGATTCTTGTATGTGCCCTGACCACAATGTTGGCATATTGGGACGATGCTCTAACCACCTAAGCTACCAGTCCAGAACCTAAAATTCTGTTTCACAAAGTTCCATTCTATAAATGCCCATGTTCAATGGGAGCAACAGGATGGGCACTTAGCCAAGCAAACGTGTTTGAGAATAATACTGGAGTGGATGGTAGAGGAAAATGGCAGGCAGGAGGCCTCCACGAGGGAAACTGCTGAAAGAACAAGGATGCTAGGTCTTCTGCACCAGGTCTTAGGCAAGGTGTGATACAGTCCAGGTGCTATGCATGCTGTCTGTCCAACATAGCTGGACATCAATGTGTTGTTCCACTTATTTATGCATCTGTTGGTTGCCTCTTATATGTGCCCTGACTGGGGACTGAACTCACATCTCTAGGGTATGGGGATGATGCTCTAACCAACTGAGCTACCTGGCCAGTTTTAATGTAATGACTGCAGTACAGAGGGTGGGGGGAGAGGGGAGAAAACAGCAAGGGGGGGGGAGATGCTTCCTGCCCCATTCTTGATCTTTTAGAAGCTAAATACAATAATTTTTATGTAATTCCATGCAGGGGGAAAAAATCATACACCATTTTAGATAAATCTATTCCTGCCTCTGATGTGAACTCAGGGTACTAGCCTGTAGGCTCATTAACAGTATTTTCTTTATACTCTTGATTTCTTTTAAGCTCCTAGCACATGGTTTAGGGACTCTGAAAAGGCAAAGGGTTCATCTATTTTTTTACTGTGTGAATTCTTAATATGTAGCCCCTTAAGTGTAAAGGTAGGCATCCTAAAGATTATTTAGAAAATACTAATGACAGATGTATCAGTCTGATTGGTTTTGTGTTATAAAATTACTCTGACAAAGTGGTCTTGGGAGGCAATTTTTAACTTCAGAAGATTACTTATTATTTCTCAAATAATTTTATCCCAAATATCTCTGTACAGTCTCTCAGTGAATATTAAACATTCAGATAGTTTCATTACTCACAATTAAGATCCATATCTGTAACTATCCACCAAAACCCATGAAAACATTTATATCTCAGGACTCCCCAAGAGTAAAATTATAAGCAGATGAATCAGCACTGGTTTTGGAGATAAGCAGTGTTTCTCAAAGTGTGGTTAAAGGAGCACCAACACCAGAACCACTGGGCAGGGCTGGCTGGTGGGAGGGCTGCTTGTTAAAAAGATTCTTGGACACTATGTCAGACCTGCTAAACCAGGGTCTCCAAGGATAGGGGCCATTAACCCACATTTTAAATAAGATGTCCAGGTAAGTCTTATGTACCCTAATACTTCTGAACCATTTAGCTACTTGAACCAACTCTTGCTATCACAAAGCCATGAAAATAGGATTCTCAGACCATTGCATATATAAATAAAATAACCAAGTAATAAATATTTAAAATGAAGGAGGCAAGGTGAAACCTCTCCTCCGTGACAGTCTGGCAGAATTCAGTGTGGACTGCAGCCAGTAAGTAACAGGGGTATTCTCTACTACAAGCACAGTGTTACCCATTACTAGTGAAGATAGTGCTACAACTTGGTTAGAGAGAGATGAGGGGAGGGAGTATCCTTCATGTCCTTAAACTTGAAACACAGCATACTCTGTAAGAGTAATGCCATCCCTACATAAAGATTAAAGGATGTGCTGGCATGTGATGAAGTTTTCACTCGGTCTTTCTCAACACTGTGACTTTGCCACCACAATTAGGCAAAGTGGTCGGTTCTCAACCACTTTGAATTGCGTGGGCCACTGGTTTTCAAACTTGATGTGCATTTAGAATCGCCTGAAGAACTTGTTAAAACAGACTAGTGGCCTCCAAGAGGTTGCATTCCAACAAGTTCCAGGTGATACTGGCACTGCTGGTCCAGAGACTAGACTCTGAGAACCATGGGCTTAATCTAACTGAACCAGCACTATTTACACTTCACTGTGGAGCTCAATGACGCTAAACAATGGCTCCATCTGGCAAATGCTCTAACTGCATGCTGTCTGGCTTCTCTGAAGGACTCTTGCTGCTCAGTATCTTTAAAAAGTTCCCATCCTTCAAAACTTTTAGTGTGGGTGATAAACTTGTCCTGGCAACTCCCTTCCTATCCCTCCCCCAATTCCTGGCCTCCATCTGACCCTACAGCCCCCACTTCCTACCCTGCATGGACAATCTTTCTGTCCCCTGAAGGGAACTATGTACTTAGGAAGGGCAAGAGGTTCCTTGGTTCCCGTCTTAGAGATCTACACGTCCTTTAGCAGGAAACCAAGACAGGTGCACCCACCAGCTAGCAAACTACCTGGTGATTGTTAACAGGGCTAGAGCTGTGCAGACAGACTCAGTAAGGAGTACTGCATGAAGAGGCAATCTTAGTTCAAAAATAAAGTCCAAGATTCTTAGAGATGTAGAAAGCATTAAGTTCTCAATATTTATAGCCTGGTCCTTTGTGGAAATAAATACAGATTTTTCCATTCAGATAAGTCCAGAATTTATATACTACAATTGGGTGCATCATTCTCTATAAATGGCTTTCAAATCCACCTCATCAGGATTTAAATTATATTCCCAGCATCAGGTTCTAAGAAGTTAAGTAAACATGTATAGAGGTCATCTTCCGAAGGAAAAAGATTTCAACAAATTTCTAGAAATTGAATAGCATTTGGGAACAAAACCAAAAAAAGTCATTTGTATAGTTTGAATTTCTTAGATCTTCCAGAACTCCATATATTTTAAATTTGGACACATAGTCCTGGCCAGGGTGGCTCAGTTGGTTGCAGGTTTGATTCTTTGTCAGAGCACATGCCCAGATTTTGGGTTTGATCCCAGATTGGGGTGTGTGCAGAAAGTAACTGATCAATGTTTCAATCGTGCATTAATGATCAATGTTTCTCTCTCCCCTCCCCCCTTTCTCTTTCAATCAAAGAAAGCATGTCCTCAGGTGAGGATTATAAATAACTTTGAATATATAACTAACAATTTGGGGTCCATATTAATTAGAAAGCTTTAAAGGTTAAACAATTTATTTTTCTTTGAGACTTTGCTATATGCTTAAGAAAAAAGTGTAAACCTGAAAAATGAATACAGAACTACACCACTAGGGAAGGATTTTCAAAAATATATATCTTATTGATTTTTTTACAGAGAGGAAGAAAGAGAGATAATTAGAAAAATTGATCAGCTGCCTCCTGCACACCTCCCACTGGGGATGTGCCTGCAACCAAGGTACATGCCCTTGACCGGAATCGAACCTGTGACCCTTCAGTCTGAACTCTATCCACTGAGCCAAACAGTATAGGGCAGTGGTTGACAAACCTCAGCTTGTAAACCACATGTGGCTCTTTGGCCCCTAGAGTGTGGCTCTTCCACAAAAACACTATAGCCTGAGTGAGTCTATTTTGAAGAAGTGGTGTTAGAAGAAGTTTAAGTTTAAAAAATTTGGCTCTCAAAAGAAATTTCAATCGTTGTACTGTTGATATTTGGCTGCTGACTAATGAGTTTGCCGACCACTGGGTTAGGGTAGAGAAGGATGTTTTGAAATTGTTAGTCATAAGCTGGTTAAATGTTGCAAATACTGCATGACATTAATAATTTACCATGTAGTATAACATATATGGCTTTTTGAAATTATTATAAGAAAATGTCTAAACACTACATTTACTGTATTTCCAGAACCTAAAGCTCTCTCTTTATTAGAAAAGATGGTAAGCCATGTTCTGAATCAAAGAGATTTGTTACAAATGATTGTCCAAGTCCTTGGGCATCCATTGGCCCCAATGTGACCACTGAAGAATCAGGCTTGTCAGGTACTGAGCACGGTTGCAGACTAAGCATGCAAATCGCTTAGTGTCATCTGCCACTAGAGAGTCAGCAATTGGATGTGCTGCTGCTGCTTTATAAAGTGCAGCTTCTCTGACAAAATACTGTCTTCTGACATATTTTCACATTTAGTACGAATGTCCGTTTTCATGGTTGGAAAAAGCAAACCATTTCTGCTTTGAGGTGCTAGATCCTAAACACCAAAACAAATCAGGTATATATGAAAAACTGGCTCTCATTCTTTATTGAGGTAACAAATTAATATTTTTCTTAGAAATCCTCATACTTAAGTACAGAAATAAGGTTACAAAATATCACTGCTAATCACCAATAGGAAATATAGTTATCACAGATTATTCCTTGATAAAAGCTGCTTTTTATACTATACCAAATAAATCAGCTCTCTCAAAATACTTTGTATGAAAAACAAGTAAAAATGTCAAAGCTTTTATTTTTTATTTTTTTATTGTTCATTAGGTTTTGAATTCCCTTGGTTTTTAGTTTCATTTGTTGATAGTTACATATTTGTTGTTCATAATTTTTTTATTTTTTTATTAAGGTATTATATGTGCACATAGCTTACCATTGCCCCCCCCCCCACTCATGCCCTCCCTCCCCAGAGTTCTGTGTTCGTTGGTTGTACTTATGTTCATGCATACCAGTCCTTCGGTTGTTCTCTTATCTCCCCCCAGGTCTCCTTCCCCTCCCCGCTGTCATTTGACAATCTGCTTGTTTTATGGTGACTATCTCAGAATCACATGAGTAGAATCCGCTCCTCATTTGGGAGTCTGCTTGTTTTATGGTGACTATCTCAGGACCACATGAATAGAGTCCCCTCCTCCTCTGGTTCACACCGCCCCTACCCCAGATCCCACTGGCACACGGCCCCCTGGGACACCCGGCCCCCTTAGGGGGCTCGGCTCACCCGGGGCACAGGGCCCCCTGGGACACACGGCTCACCCAGGGCACACGGCCCCCTAGGACACACATATCAAAGCTTTTAATGAATGCCACCTACTTTCTTCTCATTTTGCAATGACAATACCTGTGATATAACAAAACCTAAGTCAACTTGTATCTGTGGATAATATTTTTAATGCTCTGTTAGTACCCATTCTTCATTGGGTTCTTTCAGCCTTATTTTTGGAGCAGTGACACAAATGCCCAAGGCCTCCTTTAAAACTCTCTCCTTTGTTGGTATTTGCAATACCATGACCACCTCTCTGTCTTCCCATCTCTTTAGCCCTTCCTTTTCCCACTTCTTAGATGCTGGTGTGTCTGTAGCTCTACCTTCAATCTGTCTCACTTGTCTGTGCAATCCATACCCTGTCCATTTTAAATTCATACCCTGCTCTGATGTCTCCTAAGTTTTCTAGTGAATGACAGTACCATCCACTCAATTACTCAAGGTAGAACCCTAGGGATCATCCCAGATTTCTTACCTTCACCTACACATAAACAACTGCAAAGTCCTATCAATTTTCACTATCTCTTGGATCCACCATATCAGGTCATTCTCTCTGCGACCTATCTAATTCAGGTCAGAATCTCTCACCGAGAACATACATTATAATAAGAAATATAACTGAGTACATATGAGTAAGAAAACTTGGGAGTCTGCTTTTACAAATAAGGATGCTACACAAATATTTTTTTTAAAAAAAACACAGAACATTGGTATTCTTTTTGTAAAAAAAATTAAAATTAAATTAAAATTAAAAAGATTTTAACATTGTACTAGTATATTTCAGGGAATCATTTAATCATCCCAGGCTTTGGACTCCCAAATACTGCATGAAGAGTAAAAGAGATAGGTCAAATGGTCCTTTCAATCCTAGCATTCATTCTATAACTCTGTTTCTACCAGACATTGTTCAAACAGTTCATACCTCCAAATATGCACCAAACTTGCTAAATACACAAGAAACTATTGATGCCAGAAGAAGCAGATATGTCTCCTTTGCTGCCAAAATACATCAAGCATATCCTCATTCCCATCAGTTTCAAAAATTAAACCTTCAGTTGCAAGTGTCAAAAAAAAATGTAAGAAGAAAAAAAAAGCCAGGGAAAACCATAATGAATTTGATTTCAAAATAATTTCTTTGGAAATCAAACAACACAGAATAATGTAACAACTAAGTGAGTGTGCCATAAACTATTGTGACAGTCAATAACAACATCATGAACAAAAAGCTCTTTCTATCCACAAAACAGCAGTGTGGGAACCATACAATTTTCTAAAAGTCAAACACCCACACAACATATATACAATATGAAATCATAAAAAGTTTCAGGAACTGTTTTTCAAAGACAAGGCTTTCAGAGAAAGATATGAACTAAGTTGTGAAAATGTAGCCTGGGTCTATTAATATGCAATATCACCCCAAATCAGAGGCACCTGTTACCCTTTTGACAGTGTGGGTTCGGTTGCTCTTCCATTGCCTACAAAGCTCAGAAGTAATGTTCTGTTTCAAAGATCAGATGAAAGGAGAGGATAGAGGAAGAATGTGGGAGGCAAAACAATTTACATTGCAAAGCTAATACTGTCCTAAGGATCAACTCAAAATTTAGGGTAAATCAACTCTGGAGCCACAGCCTGGGTTCAAATCTCAATTTTTAAAAAATCCTCACAGGGGGATAGGTTTTTACTGATTGTATAGGGAGGGGAAGGGAGAGAGAGGGAGAGAGAAAGGTATTCTGTTCATCTTATATAATAAAAGAGTAATATGCTAATTAACCACCACCCTGCTACACCCACAAGCCATGCCCACCAGCCAATCAGGAGTATGCAAATTAACCCAACTAAGATGGCTACAGCCACAGAGCGAGCAGGAGGCTTGGGTTTCCCCAACAATGGAGGAAGCCAAGTTTTCGGCACACTCTGGTCAGCCCAGGCCTCCACTCAAGACTACAAAGTTTCAATTGTAGAAGATAAATAAATCCCAACAAAAATGGCTGCAGCCAAGGAGCTGGAGAGAGCAGGAGGCTTTGGTTTCCCTGGCAATGGAGGAAGCCAAACTTCCTGGCCTGCCTTGGCCTGCGCTCAAGGCTACAAAGTTTCAATTATAAAAGATAAATAAATCCCATACCAGGGCCTCTGCTTGGGTCACTATGGGGTGTGGCTGGCCTGCAAACCATCCCAGGCCTCTCACCCAAGCTGCCCTATGCTGCAAGAGAACCCCCTACCCTGACCCGGGATACACTTCAGGGCAAACCATCTGGCCCCCACCCATGCACCAGACCTCTATCCTATCTAATAAAAGACTAATATGCAAATTGATTGTCACTCCAACACACAAGATGGCTGCCTGCATGTGGTCAAAGATGACTGCCCCCTTGTGGACACAGGATGGCCACCACAAGATGGCCAGCAGGGAGGGCAGTTGGGAGGGACCAGGCCTGCAAGGGAGGGCAGTTGGGGGTGACTGGACTTGCAAGGAAGGGCGGTTGGGCGGGACCCAGGCCTGCAGGGGAGAGCAGTTGGGGATGGGGAAGAGGATCAGGCCTACAGGAGAGGGAAGTTAGGGGTGACAAGGCCTGCAGGGAAGGACAGTTAGGGGCAAACAGGCTGGCAGGGGAGCAGTTAGGCATCAATCAGGTTGGCAGGGGAGTGGTTAGGGAGTGATCAGGCTGGCAGGCAGAAGCGGTTAGGGGAAATCAGGAAGGCAGGCAGGCAAGCACTTGGGAGCCAGCAGTCCTGGATTGTGAGAGGGATGTCCAACTGCCCATTTAGGCCCAATCATGAAATAGATCCAACCAGAATTGGGCTTAAATGGGCAGTCAGACATCCCTCGAGGGGTCCCAGATTGGACAGGGTGCAGGCTGGGCTGAGAGACAACCTGCCCCTGTGCATGAATTTTGTGCACCAGGCCTCTAGTACTTCAATAACAATGTTATTCCAGTTGATATTTCCATTCCTATCCTCCAGTGGCTCAATCAAATTAAGTCACCAAGTGTTAAATTCATATCACATGAAATGAGAAGTATAAAGAGTCATAATTCACACAAAAACAGACATATAGATGCATGAAACAGAATAGAGAGCCCAGGATTACTAGTAAACCCACAAATACAGGGTGTGCTCCTAAAATGTATACACAACATGTCTGTAGATTCTATTAAATTTTTAAAAAAATGTATTTTAATAAATACTGCCTTTAAATTATTCAAAGCATGTATAAATTTTGGGGACACCTTGTATATAGTCAATTAATTTATGACAAAGAAGCCAAGACTATATATGGGGAAAGGTCAGTCTCTTCAATAAATGATACTGGGAAAATTAGACAGCCACAAGCAAAAGAACAAAAATGGACCACTATTTTACTCATATAAAAACAAAGACTTACTAGTAAACATAAGACCTGAAGAAACCATGAAACTCCTAGAAGAAAACACATGTGGTAAACTCCTTGGCACAGGTCTAGGCCATAATTTTTTAAAACTGACACCAAAAGCAACAAAAACAAAAATAAACAAGTGGGACTACTCAAACTAAAAAGCTTCTGCACAGCAAAGAAAACCATCAACAAAATAAAAAAGCAACCTATTTAATGGGATAAAATATTTGCAAATCATATATCTGAGAGGGGTTAATATCCAAAATACTATATATAGACATGTACAAATCAAAAGCAAAAAATCTGATTAAAAAGGGGCAGGTCTCAAGAAATATTTTTTCCAAAGAAGACATAGGTTGTCACCAAATACATGAAAAGATGCCCCAAGTCACTAATCATCAGGGGAAATGCAAATCAAAGCCACAGTGAAACAACACCTCACACCGGTTAGGATGACTAATATAAAAAAGACTAGAAATAATAGGTGCTGCTAAGGATGTGGAGAAAAGGGAACCTTGGGAGGTTCCTCATAAAATTAAAAATACAACTACCATATGATCTAGCAATTCCACTTGTGTATATTTATCCAAACAACAGGAAATATTGCCAGTTGCAACAACATGGGTGGATCTCAAGGGAATTATGCTAAGTTGACATAAGACAGACAGAGAAAGGCTTATACCATATGATGTCTCTTATAAATGGAACAAAAAAATAATTTAAAAAAGAAAAGCAAGCTCATAGATATAGATAACAGATAGGTGGCAACCAGTGGCAGGTGAAGGGAGCTAGAAGAAATGGGTAAACTGTTGTTTTTTAAATTTTAGTTTAAATAAACTTTTTTTAAAATAAAGGAAAATTTTAAAAAGCATAATTCAAAATGCACCAAAAAAATCTTATGGTATACACATACAATGGAATATTATTGAGCCATAAAAAGAAATAAAATTCTGATACATGCTACAATATGGATAAACCTTGAAAACATGCTAAGTGAAATAAACCAGACACAAAAGGATAGTGCATGATTCCACCTATATGAGGTACCTAAAATAGGGAAATTTGGGGACAGAGAGTAGAACAGGGGTTAACTGGGGTTAAAGCAGGGAGAAGATGGAGGGGATGGGGATTTATTATTTAACTAGAGGCTGATGCATGAAATTCGTGCAAGAGTAGGCCTTTCTTCCCCTGGCTACTGGCACCGCTTCCACTGGCACCTGGGCTTCCATCTGGAGCCCCAGCTTCATTAGGAAGGTCACTGGTCTAATTAGCATATTACCCTTTTGTTATTATAGATGGGTACAGAGTGTCTAATTAGGATGATTAAAAATTTTGGAAGTGGAAGATAGTGATACTTAAGCAACATTATGAATATGCTTAACGCCAGTGAACTGCACATTTAAAAATGATTGAAATATGACCAGCCAGCATGTCTCAGTGGTTGAGCATTGACCTATAAACCAGGAGATCATGGTTCAAGTCTGGTCAGGGCACATGCCCAGGCTGCAGGCTCGATCCCCAGTAGGGGGCATGCAGGAGATAGCTGATCAATGATTCTCATCGTTGATGTTTTTTTCTCTCTCTCCCTCTCCCTTCCTCTCTGAAATCAATAAAAAAAATACTTTAAAAAATAGCCTATAGTTTCAACAGGAAGTTTTAGCATCAGTATCAGACTTAATGGTCTTAAAATAAAGGACAGATCACTTATTCTCAAGTTCCTAACTATGGACACCAAATGAATGAGTATTAACTCTTAGCTGGCCTTGGTTTAAAATACTAGTACACTCCTGAAATGGGTACATACATTGCAAATTTCATAAGAAACATTATTTCACTTTGTTGATAACATCCTTTTTTTTTTCCTCCTTGAAGGGAGAGAAAGAGAACTATACTGAAAAGATACCTTTATGAATGGCCTATACACAATGGAGGCTTTGTAAGGAGGTACTTACCCACATAGAATCATGGTAACATGAGTACAAAAGTACACCTGTGCAGGGCACCACAAATGGATATGTAAACAAGTGACATTCAATTCAAAAGTAGAGAGGGTTTCATGTACTGGTAAACCATAATTTAAACCACGGAAATATACTCCAAATTCAAAACAGAAATTAAAAGCCCACTATTTTGATACATAATAAAGTAATATATTTGGATCTTTACTCCAAACACCCAAGAAAAAGTCTTACTGCAGTACAAAAATAATAAATGTGAACTTAACAAATTAATATTTTCCTAAAATGACTTAGGATAAGGGATTCAAGTAAGGATTATTTAATTCTCTAGTAAACTAGTAATTATGATATATCAAATAGCACTCAAGAAATGACAATTTTCAAATAAATATTCAAAGACCTTAAAGTCAAAACTAGCCTAATAATAACAGAGTGAGGCAAAAATATGTTTACAGTTTTTCGTCTGGAAAAACTACAATAATTCATAAGTAATAATACAAGAATGACCTGTTTTGCATGCTCACAACTGTATTTGCTAATAACTTACCCTGTATTAGCAAACACTTATATGGCTCCTTCAATAAGCCTGGTATAGTCAAAGCTTTTTACATATACTATCTCATTTTATCCTCACAACAATCTTGTGAGAAAAGTATTACTATTCCTATTCCACAAGTAAAGAAACTGAGGTGTAGAGGGTCAACTACTTTGACCTGGCCCACTATCTTGCTATATACTTGGTTGAGCTAGGACTTGAATCCTGGAAGTGTGGTTCCCCAGTTCCTGCTTTTAATTACAATTACTATCTCTTGTTGACATTAAGGAATGGACAACATAAAATACAGGCAAACGCAACATACAGAACAATTTGTGAGTCAAATAAAATAAAAGGTTTGAGGAAATCACCATAATACAACAGACAACAGTAAGTGCATTCATAATGACTGCTCTGAGATAGATCAACTAAAATGTTTGGTATATTTAGTGTGTAAGAAGGTATTGTTTAGTACAATAGAAATTTTTCCAACCAAAACAGTAAAAAGTGTAATTTTCATTTCTAAAGGGGTAAAACTTTCAACTACCTATAATTACTCATTCCCTGAAGGCACCAAACAAAAGGGTTAGACTGAGCAATCTTATTTGCCGTTTGGGTCATTCTTTTTTTTTTTTTAATATATATTTTATTGATATTTTACAGAGAGGAAGGGAGAGAGATAGAGAGCTAGAAACTTCGATGAGAGAGAAACATCGACCAGCTGCCTCCTGCACACCCCCCACTGGGGATGTGCCCGCAACCAAGGTACATGCCCTTGACCGGAATCGAACCTGGGACCTTTCAGTCCGCAGACCGACGCTCTACCACCGAGCCAAACCGGCTTTGGCCGTTTAGCTCATTCTTAAGGATGGTCTGTGTGCAGGTGTGTAGAAGATCACAAATGACGTTTTCCAGGTTTGAAATCCAGATATGCGAACTTAATACTAAAGGTATTGTAAAGGAAACCTGAACTTAAAGCTTGGGCCCACCATTTAGTTACTATGAATGTTTGGCAAGTTTTTCACATAAATGAGTCTCAATTTCCTTCTCTGAAAATTGAGGATAATGATTCCTACCCCACAATGTGAGCAAAGGAGAAAACACATGCAAAGTGCTGAACACAGTGGAATATAGCAGCAGATAGTCAACAATAAGTGACTTCTGTTATTCTCTAAACTTATTTGTCCCCCAAGAATAACAACCCAATCGTATCAACTAGCAAGTCACTAGGTAGGCTTCGCAGAATTATGTGAAGTACAACATGCCCTATTAAGAAATGGAACGTACGAAAACTACAAGAAAACATAAACCATCAATGAAATAAAAGATTTCAGAAACCTTCTCCTCCTATATCTTTTCTGGTTGCTTTTGTAATAGCCTATATTCCTTTATCAACAATATGAACACTGTTGGGTTTTGTTTGTTTGTTTGTTTGTTTGTTTGTTTTGAGGTCTACACATTCCTACTGGGGTTCCCTTGCTTATATATCTTGATGGTTACATTTGCAAGGGTAGATATCTTTGCTTGGAAATCAAAAAGAAATCCAGGAACAAGGAGCATTTGTTAATGAAATGCTAAAACGGTATCATCCCTCTCAACAGGTGATGGGATGCCATATGGGTCATTTACTATCCCACCAGGTTTGCACATGGCTGCGCCCCCACCTTTACCCCCCCCCCCCCCACACACACACACACACACTCAGGCTTTCCTGAGCAAAGGGCCATCCTGACAGAGGCTGGGTGCTCTTTAGGCACCCCAAAACTCAAAACCTGGCGCTCTCAATCAGGACCCCCAGGGGAGTGGGGGGATGGGGGGCAGCGGGTGGCTGCAGGTGGGAGTGACCAGAATCGGACACTGTTTTTGCCACCTTAAGCAAGGCTGGAGGCGAACCCTGTGGGCTGGGAGCGGAGAGGCTGGGTGAGCGGGGCCTGGAGGCGAGAGGAAGGAGGTGGCAACTGCAGGCTGAGGGAGGGCCGGTGCCCCTGGGGACCGGCAGAGCCCGTCTGAGGTGGAAGAGGACCGGCCGCTCCTCCCGGTCCCCCGCACCGGTTCAGCCTCCGGGAGTCTGGGACGAATGGGAGAGAATGGGGACCCCGACACCCAAGAAAGATAGGGTAGGGCGGGCTCCCGGCCGTCATCACAACGGGATGCTGCGGTCCCCGCCGCCATCCCCGCGCGGGAGACGCAGAAACCATACACCCAGTGGGGAGCGCTCGGGTTACCTGTCTCAGCTGCCTGCCCAAGGGTCTCCACTTCCGCAGACTCCGGGTTACTACGGGCTACGGGGCACGCGCCGGTGACGTCATCCGCGAGCGCCCGGCCTCCGCTGGCCCGCCCCGCCCCCGGGAAGAGCCGACCCGGGCTGCGGGGGCGGAAGAGTTGGCGCATGCGCGGACCACGGGAACGGCCTGTCGGGGTTGGTTTTTCCTAGGGTAGCCCGAGTGACCCAACCAACTACTCCTAATTGCAAAGTCTTGTTACGTGAGGAAAAGACAAGCTGTTGAAATACAAAAGTGCACTTTTTATTCCGTATTTTTACAACATCTCTGCCAAGCCAGCCCTGGTGCAGAACCTAGCGTATAGCGGTGGGACGAACAGACGCTGTGCCCAACCAAAAGGAGATTGCTTTCTAGTTGAGAAAGCAAACAGTTTGTCTCCCAACAAATGCGTGTGCTTTCTAGAGATGATAGTGTGTGGCTGCAACGCCAAAGGATCTGAGAGGGTGCCCCTTTCCTTTGAGATGTCAAGGAAGTCCCCCCTGAACAGGCCCATTGAGTAAGGTGACCAGACATCCTGCTTTTGGCGGGATAGTCCCGACTTTTAACAATTTGTCCCGCAGTGTTTTAAGAAAGTACCGATTTTTGGAAAGAGTGCACAACAAGCTAGGGGACAGCGGGAGAAAGGGAAGAGAACATACGGTTTTCGGAGGCCATGTAGCTATTTAGCCAGGATATGAGTTTTATATTATTTTTTGTTAATTTTATAATGTTAAACTTTAATAATAAATAATTGTTGATAACTGCTTATCAAAGTTCGCATTGTAGATCAGTTGTTAGAATTCCACCACCATTGTTTGGATTTAATGAAGAATGGCATTCTTTGGGATTGCCAAGGACGAAAACATTTTGTAACTGGTCTCTCAGACGATACACATCTTACGGCGAGCTAGTAAGCTAGTTAAACAAGTGATGTCATTAGTAATCAGTTATTCAGATAATTTAGATAAATTATTTATTTATTTATTTCATAAATATATAAAATTTTCTTGAATTTCACAGACAGTACTCATAATATTTATATTTTACAGTGGCGACAAAAAGTCTAACGCCAACCTTGAAAGTGACACGACTACACATAATTTTTTATTACATTTGTAAATTGTACTTACGTTGAAATTTTAAAAAATATATTACAATGCTATTTTTGCGTTCTATGAAAATTTTTGTTGCTCCATATAGATCAAATTTTTAATCAAGAATCCCCCCACCCCTCGCCCCACCATCAATGGTGTCACCCTTTACCAATGTTATAATCTGGTCACCTTAACCTAACACCACTTGTAGAGATTGGAAAGTACAACCTTCTGTGTTAGGAGCAGTGCAGCCTGGCCAGGGCTGCTCATGGGTCAAATGAACTATGGGGTGGGGCTTGTGGAACAAGGGGTCGGGCCCAGGGGAACAGCTGAAAGTGGTCAGGTCAATAAGGGGTTGGGGCCAGGTGAACAGCTGGAAGTGGTCATGTCAACAAGGGGGAGGGGTGAGGTGAACAGCCAGATGTGGTGATGTAAACAAGAGATAGGATGGTGGGTAGAGACGGGTGAACAGCCAGTAGCAGTGCCAATAACAGGGGTGTGGGGCCAGGTGATCAGAGGGATATGGTCAAGTGAAGAATGAGTTGGGGCCAGGTCAACAGCTGCAAGTGGTCAAGTGGATAAGGCCACGGGGCCCTGTGAATGAGGACGAGGGTCACAAGTGGTCGCAAAAGCCCCACCTTCCTGTGGTCCAGACTGGATGCCAGCAAGAAGGTCTGTGTCCTCAAGGAAGGGCATTCCCCATGAATGGGGCAGAAAGCAGGCCCTTAGGGCCCGGTGACCAGTAAGTACCTCTGGAGGGGCTAGGACAGTGCTCCCAGAGTGGAAAGTGTTTTCAGGGACTTAGCACAGCCCTCTCCTCAATTTCAGAGCCCATAGAAGGGTCTGTGAGGGTCGCAGGACACTTCATTGTGAGATGCCCTATGGTAGGGATGATGGGGGATCCCTAGGCTTATCGAGGCCCATGGTTTTCTGAAAGGGGGGCTGGTCTCCCCCATTCTTGTGGACCTTGCCCGTGGGTAGTAAGCAAGCTTTCAGCAGAAGGTGATCTGGTGTTGGGGGTTTTAGGCACCTAACAAGGTGAGCAGACACCTAACAAGTTTGCATTGTTGATCAGTTGTTAGAATTCGACCATCATTGTTTGGACTTAATGAACAATGGCATTTTTTGGAATTGGCAACGACGAAACATTTTGTAACTATCTCTCAGATGATACACATCGTACTGTGTGCTAGTAAGCTAGTTAAACAAGTGATGTCATTACAAATCAGCTATTTAGATAATTTAGGTAAGTAATTTACTTATTTATTTCATAAATATATAAATTTTCTTGAGTTTTTGGCCAGTACTCATATTATTTATATTTTATAGTGGCGGCAAAAAGTCTAGCACCGGACTTGAAAGTGACATTTATGACTATACATAATTTTATTTATTTATTATATTTGTAAATTGTACTTATGTTGAAATTTTAAAAAAATATATTACAATACTATTTTTGCATTCTATGAAAATTTTTGTTACTCCATATAGACCAAATTTTTAATCAAGAATTCCCCCACCTCCTCTACCCCCTTCAATGGTGTCCCACTTTACCAATGTTAAAATCTGGTCACCTTACCGTTGAGGAGAGAAGCAGCGAGCTCTGCAAAGATAGAAAGGAACTGGAAATAAGAGAAGAATCTACAAGCAGCAGCAAAAACTTCCTATTTGTTCCATTCGAGAGAGAAGTTATATGTTCCTAAGAATCTGTGGGATTCAACTTGATGGAAGGTCTTTCAAAAGTCACTGAATTTTTCTAATTCTATCACTGCCAATAATAGCAATGTTTTAAGGGTTCTGATTTTAAATCCCACTTAAAACATAAACATTTCCATAGAAGGTTGGGTAAACACTAATCTCTTGTCTCCTAACAAAGGTTACCACTGGCTGGGTGCTTGAATTTGTAGGAAATCTGGTTTCAAGTATGTAAGGGAATTTGTTATAAAAATACAGTAGTGACTCACACAATCCAAAGACAGGGAGGCAGTGGGGTCAGAGGAACCATGGGAATCCTGCAGAATCTCTCTTTTCCCCTCTCTCTTCTGTTTTCAAGCATTTCTGCTTCATTATTTTTTTCTAGATATACTTTCTCTGAATATCTAGCCATGCAATGGATTAAAATAGTCATCTTAGAATACTCAAGTTTATATCTCTTTATTCTAAGAGATACTAGGTCTCCCAATTCCAAATTACTGAGAGAAGAAATACGATTAAGGCCATTTTAGGTCAAGTGTCCACCAATGCGGGGAGAGGTGAGGCTGTCAAGTCACCTGACCAAAAGGACTAGGGGTGGGTGATTCTCAAATATAATGTTTGATTGCCAGGAGTATGAGAATATGAAGTAAAGTCCTAAGCTAATCATACAAACATTCTAGATACTTGACTCTGGGTAATCGTTGGCCTATTATAGAGCAATATCAAAACGTTGGCTTACAGATTTACAAAGATAAATCTTGACAACTCAACAGTAATGCTGCCTTCTATCCTCTCCTGCATCCTTGGGAAAGTTTAATAAACACTTGCAGATTACCAAATGAGACTCCAACTTAAATGCCTGCATACCCCTTGGTTGTGTATAGCTGTGATGTTTGGTGGAAGTAAGAATGACCACAGCAAAAGAATTACAGTAAGTGCTAATTTACTACTGCTGCCAGAAAACTAATATAATTAATTACAACGTGGAGGTCTATCAAGACTACTGTTTTGGGATATTTTGATGTTGTTTCTCATGAAATTAAATTTAAATCTCTTTTAAGTTGCTATGGGTGAAGAATAAATTTCTTCTACTCTCAAGGTTCTTTCTGCTGTTCTAATCATTGAATTTACAGGAGACAGATTAATAAGAGAAAAATGACCAAGTTTAATTGCATGCATATGTATGGGAACCCCACATACATGAGAGGGTCAGAGGACCCATATACATAGAGAGAAAGGGGAAATTACATACATGTGACATTCTGAGCTTAAGGGTCACTTTGAGGCTTCAGCGGGGAGAGGAAGGCCACTGCAGGACAATAAAGAAAAGCAGATATTCAGTCATTAGTAGCTCGCCCTGCCATATAGTTAGGTCAAAAAATGTTATCTCTGATCATGGGTCAAATGAACTATGGGGTGGGGCTTGTGGAACAAGGGGTCGATATATGCAAAATGCTAAACACAGTGGAATATAGCAGCAGATAGTCAACAATAAGTGACTTCTGTTATTCTCTAAACTTATTTGTCCCCCAAGAATAACAACCCAATCGTATCAACTAGCACGTCACTAGGTAGGCTTCGCAGAATTATGTGAAGTACAACATGCCCTATTAAAAAATGGAACGTACGAAAAGTACAAGAAAACATTACAAATCTCTTGGGCAAATCTCCTAATTCAAACTCTTCTAGATAGTTAAGGGCAGGCAGAAGTTTCTCTTGAGCCTGCATGGTCTCAGTTGCCTTTAGCTCAAAACAATCTGAATAGCATATATATTTTTAGCCTCTTGGGCAAATCTCCTAATTCAAACTCTCATAAACATTCCTCAAAGTTCTGATAATCTATAATAATAAAGGAGTAATATGCTAATTAGATCAAACGTCTTTTCAGGTGACCTTCTAAATTAAGCCAGGCTTCGAGGGAAGCCGGGGTCTAAATTAAGCCAGGCTTCGAGGGAAGCCGGGGTCCTGGGTGCCAGAGGGAAGCCAGTGCCGGCGGGGGGGGGGGGGGGCGTGGGGGGAGAAGCCTGCTCTAGTACATACATAAGAGGAAAGATTTTTCCTACATTAGAAATTAATTGACTTGGGTAAGATATTGAACTGGCTTTTGTAGGATAATTATGGCAGGATATTAATTTGTGTGTTTTTCTTGTTTTTTAAAATATATTTTATTGATTTTTTACAAAGAGGAAGAGAGAGTGATAGAGAGTAAGAAACATCGATGAGAGAGAGAGACATTGATCAGCTGCCTCTTGCACACCCCCTACTGGGGATATGCCGGCAATCAAGGAACAAGCCCTTGACTGGAATAGAACCCGGGACCTTTCAGTCACAGGTCGACACTCTATCCACTGAGCCAAACCGGTTTCGGCTGTGTGTTTTTTTCTTAATGCAATAGAAGTGAATGAGGAGTAGCTGTCTTTCTCCATCCCAAGAAGTTAGTATTCTGCAGGAGTGGCTTTTTTGTTAGGAAACTGAAGTTTATGTCATCTGGAGGTCAACTCCCCACCATCCAAGGAAGATATGGGTAATGGGAGAGTGGGGGGTAGTTGTGGGGGGAAGGTAGAGCTGGCTCAAGCAGGAGAAATGGGGAAGCCTTACCCTAAAGAGGAGAGGTCCCAGTGGTGGAAGGTCAGGTTACTCTGTGGATGTGAGGGCTGAGAAGCATTCCAACAGAGAAGCATATGCAAAGATCCCATGCAGATAGAGATACTACTACCAAGGTATTGCAGAAGAAAGGAGGAACAAAGTAGGAAAGAAGGTTTGAGTGATAAGGAGAAACTGGAGTTTAGAATGTCTTATACCTTGTGTTAGGGGGCTGAGGGGCTGAATGATAGCCAGAGGGAAAGCTGGGGCGGGGGGGGGGGGGGTGGAAGTGGAAGTGGAAGTGAGCAAAGGGGGGAAATGGAGATAAAAAGAGCTTGACATTGGGTAGTGAGTGCATGATGCAGTATGTAGATGATACCCCATTTCCCCGAAAACAGTATCTTATATTAATTTTTGCTCCCAAAGATGCGCTAGGTCTTATTTTCAGGAAATGTATTATGTTTCCAGAAGTAGGTCTTATTTTCGGAGGATGTCTTATTTTCGGGGAAACACGGTATTTTATTGAGTTCTACATGTGAAACCTGTATGGCTTTATTTACCAATGTCATCCCAATAAATTCAATGAAAAAGAAAAACAAATAAAATGCATTTTCCTATTAAGTGGGTGGTGGGGTAGTGTAGAGGGCCACCGGGGAAGACACCTGGACATTCTTTCGATTGTTGCTGACTGGGCCCGGGATATTGGTGGAGTCATGTCTTAGTTCCTGGCTTTTGTTTGTCCTGTAGGAAGGAGTGGGTGGGACCTGGGCCCTCCCAGGCTCCTTGTTTTCCTGTGAAACCCCCTTGGTGGATTGGGGAATAAATAGATGTGCTGCGTGGCTCCGGAGGTCATAGTCTGCCTCTCCAGCAGAGGAGGGCAGCGGCCCTCCCAGCTCCCAGCTTAAAATCTATCTCTGTGTCTTCTCTCTTTATTTCTATTATCTCTCAGTCCTTGGCCTCCTCCACTTAGAACCGGTTCGTTCATCTCTCTTTCTGTGCGGGATGCAGAAAAGGGAGATCCCGCCGCACCAGGCCCCCGCAGGGCAGAAGATGATCTTTTGCCTGAGAGCACTGAGAAATTGAAAATTTTTAAGCAGGAGAATGACACAATTACATTTGCCTCACAGTCATTTTATCTTCACAGCAATTCTATAAGGTAAGTACAATGACAGCCTCATGGAACTAGCCTGGTGCACAGGGAGGTAACCTCATAGAGGTGACACTCAGTCATAGAGGTGACGCTCCGTCCTAAGGACAGGAATTAGGAAACAGCCCAGCTTCTTCCCCCCGCACTCAGATTCTGAGTTATGCTTCACCAAGTCTGAGGGTGCCCAGCAGAAACGAGAGTCAGCTGACCACAAGGTCACATTAATTAAACATGATTAATTTATCCTTTATTGGCTTTCCTCCCTTTCCCAGCTCCCTTCCCTAACTCTCACTCAGTGCTTCCGGGATCAACTTTTATATAAATTACTTACACCTAAACCTTTGTCTCAGGGTCTGCTTTTGGAGAACCCAAACTAAGACAGCTCTTAGCCAGTAGTCTAATGTAATCACTTCATAGCAGCTGGGGAATTTCCAAAAAAATTCTTATTATAAGATCAACTAATGAGCATTTAATGGGTACATGGCTCTATACCCGTGGCTCTATACCCGTGGCTCTATACCAGAGGAGCCATTTGTGACACCAATCCAGGCCGTTACTTTGGGAAGAAGGGGGCAACTCCAAAGAGGAAAATGAATAAATAAATGATGGAAAGAGAAAAATGACAACTTTGTACGTAGGTGGCCCTGTACGGGATTATGATAGAGCAATAGCACTTATTTCCTAATATATTACCCTCCACTCTGATTCCAGGATATTAAATGCCTCCATCAGGGAAAGTAATGTCATGCTATTAAGAAATAATAATATACAACTATTGGAAGACATTGCCTTATTAACTGTAGTTCTATCTCAATTGAACACAAATGCAATTCAGTGTTTGGATGACTTATCAAGATATGGAATAAAGCTTGCCAAATTGCTAGCTAGATATAGTCATAAATAATGTCACCCTCTTTTACTTCACATTTTCCTCTTATAAGACCATACATTGGCAAACTTGTCATGGGTAGATTTTATGTCTCAAATTATATTTTGAGCATTAACTCTAATTTTTAAAAGTGGCATAGATCTCATGGATTTTCTAAAGTATAAGTCCAACCACATGATATAGAATCCTACAGGAATCATTCATAAGGTTTGCAAATCTACTTTTCTTTTCTAGCCACAGTGAGGGTGGCTTTAGCTGTCCTAAGAGGAAACAGCAGATGGCTTGGCTTCAGCCAAGCCAACTCCCAAAAGGAGTAGAGTTTACTTCACAGATGATTGAAGACACTTGGACTAATCCAGTCCTCAATTTCCACTGATGTCTGACCTTTGTTAAAACAAGCCCCATGGCTTTCATTAGGAATAGCATTTGTGCAATTCTGTCTATGTGTGAGGGAACTCCAGAATGTCCCCACATATTGCCACCATTCCTGTGCTGAGGTCCTAGTTCTGAGGAGCTGACATGCAAGCCAAGGGGTTCAACTCACTGGAATTCTCTGAATGTTGGGTAGGTTTTTTTAGGCACTTAAAAGTGGAAGAAAACTTCTGTCACCTAAAACTACCCCCAAAATATCAATAGTAAGAGAGACTTTGTGCGTGTTTACATTTATTTTTCAATTATGAGTTGACATACAATATTATAGTAGTTTCAGGTGTACAACAGAGTGATTAAACTGTATTTATGTTTAACTTATGAAGTGACCTCCCTGATAAGTGTAAGAGGGACTTTTGGAAGTCAGTGTCTCATGAACATCCAGATCACATGCAATCACTCTGGGGAGACTTTTTCTGAAATACTTTCTTTATATTGCAGCAAACCTAGGATTAAGCTAGGTATTCTGGTATCACAATAAAAGTATGGAGTGGAAGGTGGGGTGGGGTGCAGACACCAAGTCACAGGCTCAGTAGTCCTAAACCCATCTATCCAAGCTCTCCCAGATATCCCAAATCATTTGGGACAGAGACAATTCACAAAGATGCTTAATAGGTAGAGGCATTGAGAGATTGCAAGGGAGCATTCTATTGACAATATATTCAATTAATTGACATTCCCAAACTATAAATGATAATGGTTCAAATTTCAAAACAGCTGAAGAAGAATAAATAACTGAGCAATGTGCAATGAAAAACTGCCTACGTGACAACAGGCACCAACAAATCAAAACAAAAGGAGAAGTGGAACAGGAGCTAGGTAGACAGCAAGACTGTCACCACCAACTCAACACATACACAACTTGCAGCATTTTTAAAAATATATATTTTATTGATTTTTTTACAGAGAGGAAGACCGAAGGATAGAGAGAAACATCGATAAAAAAAGAATAATTGATCAGCTGCCTCCTGCACACCCCCTACTGGGGATGTGCCCGCAACCAAGGTACATGCCCTTGACTGGAATCGAACCTGGGACCTTTTAGTTTGCAGGCCGACACTCTATCCATTGAGCCAAACTGGTTTTGGCTGCAGCATTCTTATTCTACTAGAAGCCCAATGCACAAAACTTGTGCAAGGGGCTTGGCCCTCACAGCGCTCTCTGGCTTTGTCCAGAAGGTTGTCCTAAAGGTCATTCTGCTGTTCAGTCTAATTGGCATATTAGCTCTTTATTATACAGGATTTAATGCAAATTTGCAATTATTGTATTGTTGTAGACCAAATAAATCCGTGACTAACATTTCCATAAACTTTGCTTGGTATTTTGTTTTTTGACAATACCATCATGCTTTTAATAGTTAAAAAAGCAATCTCCCCTCTGCTCTGAGCTGCCCAAGAGAAGCACTCTCTCCATTTTCCCTCAACCCTCAAAATAATATGCTTACCAGTAACTATTTTAACAGCTTTATCAAGGGATAATTGACATACAATGTGCTGCACATATTTAAAGTATAAAATATAATAATTTTTGATATGTATACACTTGTGGCATCTTAACATCACTCCAGAAATTTTTTCTTGTTCCTTTGGAATTCTTCTTTCTCACTCTTCCCCATCCTAGGCAACCACTGACCTTTTCCTGTCACTATAGATTACTCTGCTTTTTCTAGAATTTTATATAAATGGAATCCTACAATATGTATTCCTTTTTTAAAACATGTTTTTATTTATTTCAGAGAGGGAGGAAGTGGGAGAGAGAACTGTAACCATCAATGATGAGAAAGAATCATTGATTGGCTGCCTCCTGCACGTCCCACCTCTGCAGATCCAACCTGCAACCTGGGCATGTGCCCTAACCGGTAACCGAATCAGTGACCTTCTCGCTCATAGGTTGACACTAAACCACTGAGCCATGCTGGCTGGGCCATGTGTCTATTTTTTAATTATATGAAGGTAGCTACAGGGCAGATGGCCTCTCCTAACTATTGGCTCTAAGGAGTGAATTGATCTTGGATGTGGCAGAAGCCAACTGTTTCTTATTATCAGCCTTTTAGTATTATTTTATTTTAACAATGTGTGTTATGTTGTTTAAAATAAAAAATAAAAATTAGATCTGAAAATATAGAGTTTGATTTTTTTGAGTAAAGTAAGGTCTGTGTTGGTTCAATGTCATAGTGAAGGGCAGAGCTCAATGAGGCTTTTCAGGAAAATTAAACCAACTACATATGAAAAATGGTCCTTTCATTCATCAATCAACTGATCAAACTGTGGGAATTATAGGTAACACATAGACCTAAGAATAAGGTTGCCAGAGTTGGCAAATACAAATAAGTCTGTCCCATGCAGTATGTGATACATACTTATACTGTGTTATTTGTTGTTTATATGAAATTCGAATTTAACTTGGCATTGTATGTTTTTTTCTTATAACCCTATCCAAGAAATAAATGATTCATCAAAATTGGTAGCATGGAACTGAGTGGGGATGGGAGTTGGGAGATTTTTTATTTACTCATCTTGATGGAGGTGGCCCAGCATTGAGCTCAAGGTATATCTGGCATGAGATCCTGGTGTTGCACACAGTTTTTTTCTTTGTCCACTCCAGTCCTCCGAGTCTTCCATCAACAGGTATAGCAAATGCTCTTATGATAGGAAATGACCAAGTTGCAATCCTTACAAAATGAACCTTGGTCCCCAGATAGATAACAATTTCTAACGGCTAAAAAGGGAGTGGTCAGAAGAGGAGAAAGAGTGCATTTGGGGGCCATTAGTTTATGGTGTGGGCATTCTGAGCAGGAGAAACTTAGGTCTGTGGTTTTATGCTTTTTGTCCAACTAGAGGCCCGATGCACAAAATTCGTGCAAGAGTAGGCCTTCCTTCCCCAGCTGCCGGCACCAGATACCCTTTGGCACCTGGGACCTAGGTTTCCCTTGAAAACCAGACTTCATCTGGAAGGACGGAAGGATATCCAGAAGGACATCCAGTCTAATTAGCATATTATGCTTTTATTATTATAGACTAGAGGCCCAGCACACATGAAATTGTGCACGAGTAGCTCGCTTTTGCTTGCCTCAGCTGGCTGCTCGGCCCTCCACTGCTCGTAGCTCTCCCCTCCCTAGTAGCTCTCTTCCAGGAGTAGCTTTTGCCCTGCCCCTCGTGCCCCACTCCATCCGCCATCAGAGCTGCTGCTTGTTTGGTGGTGACTCCATAACCTTTTATGATATAGATTGTTAGCTTTACACAGATTTCCCCTCTTCTGTGAATATAAAAAGAATTAAAAATTGTTATGGAAAATTTTAAATGCATGCAAAAATAGAGAGAATAGTTTAATGAATCTCCATGTGTCTATCACCGCAACAATGATCAAAACACAACTGGTCTTTCTTCCTCCCAACTTTTAGTCTTCATCCCTCCCCAGATATTGTGAAGCAAATTCTAGATATCTAATTTCATCTCTAAATATTTCAGTATGTATTTCTGACATATATGGACTATCCTTTTAAACATAACTGCAATAGCCTCATCACACACCCTCCAAAATTAACAATAATTTTTAAAGGCATTTTAAATAAAATTCGCTAGATGAAAAAGAAATACTCTCCCAGGATTTTAGCCAGCACAAAGCTTTCTGGTATTAATTAAACACCATGGACAAATTCAAATACCAGTCGGGTACCACTTCAGAGGAGGTAATTCAAACACTCAACTGGGGTCTTAAAATAGCTTGCTATTTTTCAAAGAAATGTTACTATTGTTCATTCAGTCATTGATCCAATAGATACTCACTGAATACCTAACTTGCTAAACCAAGATTGACAGATCAGCAGATCTGAACTTTGCTCTCGAGACATTGTGAAACACGCACGCAGGTTTACATCTCACGACATTTGATTCGAAGCAGAAGGAATGAGGCACAGTTAGGGTACAAGGTAGGACCAGCAAGTGACAAGAGTGCTAAGGGATGTGTGCCTCGTCTCTGTGCCTCCCTGGAGCAATCAGCATGAACAAAGGCATAAAAAAAGATAAAATCTTCTAAATTCTTCATTCTCCAAGAGCAGAAACTAGGTCTTCCATAGCTCTGTACGTCTTACACTGGCCTGTGACAACAAGCACAATGCTGGACACACAGTGGCTACTCAGTGGACATCTACGGAAGGAACGAATGCAAAATTCGCTCCCCCCCCCAGTGCTTATCAATTCATCCTCACTCAGTCCTAAAACTCCTAGGTTATATTGTGTTGTTTTCAGACACAACAACTATACCATAAAATCCTTGCAACCACTGTCAGGAAGGGATAATGTGGAGATTTTTTACAAATGCTGAGCATTTTCATAAATAAAGATGCTTCTTCCCTTAGGCTCTGTCTCCTTTCATATGCCTAAGCAGTTCGTTGGTGATCATTTGCTGCTCTCTTTTATCAGTTTAATAGATGATTATACCATTTGTGGTCCCCCAGTTACCGTGACCTGCCCAGTGGGCCTTCTAATGAGCAGATATAAAATTTACCTCATTTTCTCTAAACATAAAAGCCAGAGTGGAGGAGTTTCACTCACCACATGAGTGAAATACATTACCACAGAAAGGCTGGTGTGTGTGTGTGTGTGTGTGTGTGTGTGTGTGTGTGTGTAGTTTGAATCGTGCTCTAAATTAAAACCCAAATAGCTCTCTGTAATCATTACATGAACTGTAAGGCCCTGGTAGGATGTAAGCCTCTCTGTTCAATAGGAGAGAAGGCTGCATACTCACCAGCTGGCCAGCAGTGAAGTAAATTTATATGGAGTTATTTCTATATCATTTTGTTTATTTATATAGGCCCGATTAGACCCTTTTAAAGGCTTAACTTAGTGTGGCTGCTGCAGACAACTAGTTTACACCAAGTCCTTCTTGGCAAGACTTGAAAGCAAACGGTAAATGGTGTAAACAATTGTATGTGATTACACACTGCCAAATGTGTGCATCTGGGAAGACAAACAAAACTTATTAAACAGACAACAAATAGCTGAGGTAAATATCAAATATGTTAACTCTACAAACTACAGGGCTGGATCTCGTCAAAGTTCTATTAACTCAGCACAGCTGGATTAAAATAAAAAGAGCCCTTTAGACTTAAAAGCAGGAGATCCCCAACTAAGAAAGTCTGGATTCTGTTCCTGTCTCCATCACTAATTCGCTAAGTGACATTGATTATTACTTTGATTTTTGTTTGAGTTTTCCCATCAATGGCAAGGGAATTTAAGGGCTGCTCCTGAGAGCATGAGAGAATGGTTGCCATATGCCTTCCCTGGAAAGGAACAAAAGAAAACCGCTGTCTGGTCACCTCCCAATTTATCCTGCAATCTCCAAGACCTTGATGTCGCTGGAAACTGAGTTGACGTGGGCAAAAATTGGTAAAGGATATGACACTTGCAAGTTAGGTCACTGCTGTGGCCATGGCAGGCATTGGGAGCTAGCCAACAGCATGGGGCATAGTTACTGATGACCAGTGCTGCTTCTGAGTGCACATGGAAGAGGGAAGCATGAAGACGGGAGAGCCTGGCAGCCCCAAAGTATGCAGGCATGCAGGATCCTTGACCTACCACTTACAACCAGAGACATTTGTTTGTTTGTTTACTATTAATCCTCACCCGAGGATATTTTTCCATTGCTTTTTAGGGAGAGTGGGAGAGAGAGGGAAAGACAGAGAGAAACATGGATGTGAGAGAAACATGTTGATTTGTTGCCTCCCTCACAAGCTCTGACCAGGAGCCCTGACCAGGGTATGGCTGGGGAAGAGCCTGCAACCAAGGTGCATGCCCTTAACTGGAATCGAACCCAGGACCCTTTAGTCTGCAGGCTGACACTCTGTCCACTGAGCCAAACCACCTATGGCATAACCAGAGATAGTTAGACCTCCACATGTTCACTCTTGAGTGTTTTTACTAGAGCTTACTTTAAAAGGAAAGCTTTGTCAATGAATTTTTGGACCTCAATTTACTGATCCCTACCTCGTGGCCTGAAATGTCTTCTAGGTCTCACCTTTGTGTTCCCACTCTTCTCTAGATCGGAAATATTCAACGTGGCTGCTTGTCAGAATCAGCCAAGGAAAATGCTAAAATCCTGACATCTAAGCTTCTACTCCTAGAATCTGAGGGGACCAAATGGTCAGTGTTTTTTATGCTCCCCGGAGTATAAAGTGCACCCACATTGAGAAGCACTGAACTAATGGTCTGAAAAAACGATCTTATTTTAAAGTAGAGGTGCTCCTTAACCTTGGAGATTCACGTGAGGAGATTCACTGGAGTCAGATGTGATGATTTTAAAGGTCACATTTGGCCCGGCCACTGGCTCAGTTGGTTGTGTGTTGTCCCATGCACCAAGAGGTCATCGGTTTGTTTCCTGATCAGGACATGAGTCTAGGTTGCAGGCTCATCCCCAGGAGGAGGCATGCAGGAGGCAGCCTTTGATGTTTCTCTCTCATAAATGTTTCTAGTTCCCTTTCCCTCTTCCCTCTCCCTTCCTCTCTCTAAACTTTAGAGTCTAAAGAAATCAATAAAAACATATATATTTTTAAAAATGCCACATTTACCTGGGCCCCACTGTCCTAATGCAACACTCTCCTACTCTAGTGCCTCTATCTTAATTCAGACCACTAGCATCTCTCTCCTATACTTCTGCAACAGCATCGTTTCCACAGTACCTAGAATGAGCCTTTGATAATGTATCATCCCATTCACAATTGTAACAAAATCTTACTTTCTGACCAAAGCCAGTTGGCCCTGGCCCTGCCCCCTAGCCTCACTACCTCCCACTCAGTCATCTCCAGCCTCCGACAAGCCCAGCACATGCTCATCTCTGGGCCTTTGCATTTGCTATGCCCTCTGCCTAGCACCTTTCCTCCCAGATACCCACACGGTTTTACCCCCTCCATTCAGGATTTTATTCCTCACTGGATGCCTTCCTATCTCAAATAATACCGCCCTTCATTTTGTTCCCATATGCTGCTAAATTCTCTTTCAAAGCTCTTAGCAGAAACCATATTGCTTGCTAATTTTTTTACTAGTAATACACATTTCTCTCTATAAAATAAGCTCTATGAGGGCTAGGACTTTGTTCTGTTTGGCTGTAACCCAATACCTAGAAACACAGTAGTACCTGAAACATGGTAGGCATTCTACACATAGTAGACAACTGAATAAATGAATGAATAATGTCTCCTACTTTCAATTTACTCTCATACTCAAATATATCATAGTTATGAGGCTACCTCAGAAAGAGGCTATTTAGATCAACCAGGTTTCTCAAATAAAGCAACACTTGGATGCATTTTGATCAAATTTATTTGCCCTCCTTTAATTTGAAACCCCAGTTTCCCTAGCTCTCACAGCCAATAATATGTTGGGTCATATAAAACATCAATAAAATTTATTTTTATTGGAAAAGGTAATTGCTCTAAATTGGGACTATCTGATTTAGCAAATAAAAATATAAGCTGTATAGTTAAATTTGAATTTTGGATAAACAATGAGTAATTTTTTATATCAGTATATCTCAGGCAATTGGAACATACATAAAAAAATTATTTGTTGCTCATCTGAAATTTAAATTTGATTGAGTGCACTGCATTTTATCTGACAATCTTATTTCAAAAAGCCATGGACTTGGTTTTAATATAGGAGCAAGTATGGAGTAAGATAACCTAGGTTTGAATCTTAGCTCAGCCACCTGTTGGTTATGCCCGGAAGTTAGTGAAATCTGTAGTAGTTTTCCCATCTCTAAGATGAGGGTAATAACTCATACTAAATCACTCAGTGTGGCACCTGGGTCCCATGACCACAAGTCATAGTCATCATCGTTACAGGTATGTCAGGACTGAGGGGTTTTCTGGGATGTAGAACGTTCAGTGCTAAACCTGAGACAGTTCCTGACAAACTGAGACAGTTGGTCATCTCAGTAGCTACTTAAAAAAAAGTTTAGAAATTTAGTGCTTCTATGCATTTTAAGCTTTAAGAAATAATACATGAAGATTGTTTTCTATCAAATGTCAAGAAACTCCTGCTTGCTTCAGAAAATTTTCCAGCTTATATTTCAAAAAGCAAATTTATTTGTACTAATCCTAGTCACATTTAGATCTCCATTGCCAAAACCAGTTTGGCTCAGTGGATAGAGTGTCAGCCTGCAGACTGAAAGGTCGGTCCCAGGTTCGATTCGGTCAAGGGCATGTTCCCCTACTGGGGATGTTGATTGAGGCAGTTGATTAATGATTCTCTCTCTTATCGATGTTTCTAACTCTCTATCCCTCTGTTTTCCTCTCTGTAAAAAAATCAATAAAATATGTTAAAAAATAGATCTCCATTACTGTTTGAGTTCTTCATACTTAGAAAATCATTCCTACAGCTAAGTGTTGGTTATACTTTCATGCCATTACCAACCCAAATGAGGCATTGAATGGCCTATAGTTGCATTTGGAGTTCAGCCTTTTGTCCTCTGTATCAAAAAGAGCCCAGTTGCTTATGGTTAGAGTGCTGGCCTGCGGATTGAAGGGTCTCTAGTTCGATTCTGGTCAAGGGTACATACCTCGGTTCCAAGCTCCATCCAATCAGCCAGGGCATGTGCAGGAGGCAACCAATCAATATGTCTCATCAATGTTTCTCTCTCTCTCTCCCTCTCACTTCCTCCTTTCTACGCTCTAAAAATCAATAAAAAAAATCCTTGGGTAAAGATTAACAAACAAACAAACAAACAAGAGTTGTTTCATAGAGGAAAGGTACTAATTTATGCAAATACAATAATTAAAGCAGAAAGGTGTAAAAAGTTTCAATCTTAAACCTCTTAGGCAGGGGAAGGAGTACCTAAAGCCTTCTGTGATGATTTTGCCTTTGGGTCAGAGGTGCCTCTGTGAGCTAGTACTTGGTGATGGGGTGGAATTGAAGAGGGAGACATCCCTTTGGCCATGATGAAAAGTAGCAGAGTGGTTACACAGTGTCTATGAACCAAGTTTCAACTTTCAGAGCTAGTCTCAGTAGACAGAGCACAGAAGACTTGGTTGAAGTTTAGGCAGCTTCTTAGTGATAAAATGGTGAGGGTGTAACCAACAGGAGGTGGAAGGAAGAAGGTGGGGAGAAGAGGGAAGAAAAGAGAGGACAAACCCCAATTAAGCACCATCCTCATCTTAAAAATGAGGAAAGTGCTGAAAAAACCTTGAGATTCAAGTATATTATTTGTTCTCCTATCTAATAAAAAGGGAATATGCCAATTGACTCTCATGCTGTCGCAAAGATGGTGGCACCCACAGACACAAGATGGTAGTGCCCAGTTCCCTCAGCCCCGCTGGGGTGGCAGGTGTGCCTGCTTCCAGAGTCCCCCAGTCCCCTCAGCCCCTCACCCTCCCAGGGCCACCCGAGGCTCAGGCAACAAGGGCTGGCTGAGGCTTGCACTGCTGGCAGTGGCAGCAGCAGAGGTGTGATGGGGCATCGCTTTCCCCTGATGGCCAGGTGGCCTCCCGCCCAGGGGAACACCGTGTGTTCCAGTCCAAAATTCCCATATCAATTCAAACTACTAAGCAAAGAAATATTTTTGAAGAAGGCCTGAGGGGAAGAGAGAGAAGAAGAATTCCAAGGTCACTTCCTTGATGCCATCAGTAGAGAAAATAACACCCATCAGCTTGAAATGCCAAGAGCCTTAGCACTGCCCTAAACACTAGTTATGTTTATGGAGGAAAACATCCTATCACCTCGCATATCCAACTGGGTCCTCCCAGCTTTCTCTTCTTACCACTCTGTCTCTCCATACCTTCAGCACTAAACAATTTAGCATTTTTTTACGTCTCTTCATTTGCCATCTGTATTACATTTTTCAGACATGCGATATTATCGTATCTGGGTCATTTATTGCTGTTGTAGTTAACAAGAGAGCCCTCCCCCCCTTTTTTTTTTTTAAGCGGAGCATTTGGTCTTAGCAGTAAATCAACGTTCCTCCTTTTGAGTAAGCTCACTGCCTGAGAGGACAAGAGCAAACGCCCTGGTCCTGCCGTTGAGTGAGTACAAATAAACGTGGCCTGGGAGTGGGTGACTTCTGCTCTGCGCTTTATTTTTCTTTCGGATTTGAGCTTGCATTTTCCTTCCCACTCAAGAGCTGTTATGGCCCAGCCTGCTCATGTGAATTAAAAGCTTTCCAATTACAAAGGAGCCCTTCTTAGGGTTAGAGAATCTCGTCAGGCTCCGATGCACTTTATAAGGGACATGTCTCCAATCACTGTCAACTCATCTACTTTTGAATTGCCACCTCTCCCCAGCCAACCTTCTCTTTGCAGGCTTCCCTCTCAGCGCTGCCTGGTTTCACACCATTCCAGGACCGCGTTCATCTGCAAAGGTGCTGGCCCCGGGCTGGGAGGTGAGGGTGGGGAGCGTGCATGCCCCAGATGTAGGAAGCCAAGCGGTAAACACCTATGTCTCTCCTCTCAAGCTCAGAAACTTTGACACTAAGCTCTCACATTGTTGCTGTGGCATTGAACTGTGGTGGCTAATGACAGTTGTGACTTTATTGAAGAAAGCCAAACAGGCAGCAAGGCCTGGGGAGTGTGCTCCTAATTTGTGCAAAGATAGCTTTGTAGTTCATTCACAATGGGTTCTGGCCAGCAGTGACTGGAGCCAGACCAAACACACACACACACACACACACACACACACACACACACACACACACGCCATTCTTTTGAAAATGTGGCTTCTTTCTCCCCATAGAAGTCAATGTCAAAATTTGCTTTTGTGAGAGCCAAAGGGTTGAGCCCAACAGTTTTAAAAAAAGGAACACACACACACACAAAAGCAGTCTCCTAGGCCCAGCACACTTGCTCATGAATTCTGAACTCCTACTGCCTTCTCCTGGCTGGCCAGTGTGCAGAATCAACTTGGACCCTAAGGACATGATTTTTAAAAAGCATCACTATAAAGATAATCCCTTTATTTCCAAATAAAAATGTAAGAATTCTTTCTATTTGAGAAACCATCCTTGGGTCTATTGGGGACAATTTGATACTTTTCTAAGACTTTCTGAAACAAAAGGGACACTGTGGGTACACACAGGGCCAGGGGGAGGTGGAGAAGATAGTCAGCTCACCTCTGTAATTCCATAGCTTGATAAACTGCTCCTGACTATCATGTACTTGCATATTCCTTCAGGAAATCTCTTCTTCCTCACTCTAAGGCATGTGGCTTGGGAGGGATTGACTCCCACCTCCTGCTCCAGATATACTCTAGTTGGCTTGAACAGAACAGTTTTTCTCATTTACCTACTCATCTCCTCCACTGGCTCCCAGATAAGCCAAGGTTATGGGTTCAATCTCCCATCAGAGCACATGCAAGAATCAACCAATGAATGCATAAATGAGTGGAATAACAAATCGATATTTCTCTCTCTCTCTCTCTCTCTCTCTCTCTCTCTCTCTTTCTCTCTCTCCCTCTCTCCCTAAAATCACTTTGAAAAAGAAGGAAAAAAGGAAGGTAGAAAGGAAGGAGGGAAGGAAGGAAGGAGGAAAGGAAGGAGGAAAGGAAGGAAGGAAGGAAGGAAGGAAGGAAGGAAGGAAGGAAGGAAGAAAGGAAGGAAGGAAGGAAGGAAGGAAGGAAGGAAGGAAGGAAGGAAGGAAGGAAGGAAGACAAGGAGCATTTGAGACCTTGAGAAAGACAAGCATCCTATTCTTCCACAGGTACTACCTGAAAAGATGTTCACGGTTCCTCTGGAAAGTGAGGGAGGAGATCTGAAGTCTGGAGCTGCTGCAGCCATGTTGCCACCACAAGTGGAGAGCCTGGAGCTTCCTGTGAGGAGGACGGGATGGGGAGGAAGGACAATATGGTGTCTGAGGGTGAAGCCGAATCAGAGAGGAACCAGTCCCTTGGTCCTTGTTGGGAATGCTAGGTCTAGCCTCACTGAGGCCAGTATCATTTGTGGACATTTGCATTGTGTAAGCTAAGAAACCCACTTTATTGATTAAGCCAGATCAAATTGGGTTGTCTGTTGTTCATGATAGAATAGTTCCAAATAATATGTTACTTGTTAAGAACCTTCTATCTATCCCAATTGTCTATACACATGAGCTTAAATTTCTTAGCATTTGAAATAGTCCACAGGTGGAATATAGTCAACCTTTTTATTCTGGTCAAACCTGTCTTATAAGAGTTCCCACTTGTCCTTTCTCTCTGCTATTTTTCTTTAAAGATCACTATCCTTAAACTTGACATCTTCCTTGATCTTCTCAAACTATATTTATCTCTCTTGAACTCTGTTTCCCTTCCCACTTCCAATTATTGTTTGAACTGCTCTATTTTCTTTGCCCTTTTCATAAGCTATGTTGTTAATCATTTTAATGTATGTTTAGCTTATCTTTGTGAGAGTAGGTCTACAGTTATCCTGTCTATGGCTATCTCTGAGCACTTAGAATTATGCCTCACACCTAGTAGGTATTAGAATATGTGCTGAGTAGTTTGAAACAGTCATTTTTAAAATTACCACCAGCAAGAAGGGTAATGTCCAAGTAAAGTTAAGGACTTAAATACTCCTAGACACAAGCAGTAAAAACAGAGGAGTCTGGCTGAATAATTTTCACTTGAGAACAAAACATTCTTTTTGTTTGTTTGTTTTTTGTTTTTTGAGAAGACAAAAAATCATTTATATGATACAAACTGAACTATAACCTAACTTTTGACTCTTCAAATCACAAGGCTCATGGAAACAAATGAGGTAAACTGATTTGACTAGTACTTTTCTATTATGAAAGCCCACTGGAGCTTGCTCAAGTATAAGCAGGTATCAAGTGGTGATATAACATAGCCCTGTCACTCAAGAGCTGCCCCTAGTCTGCTGGAGAGGTGTGCCTGGCAGTCCCTGTTCCCAGCTCTATGCCAAGCCTCTGAGTGGGCCATTCAGGAGGGAAGAAGCATGCTGCTTACCTCATCATTTCCTGCACGTCTTCCCACCTATGATCTCTCTGGCTGCATGAAGGCTTTTTGCAAAGAAAAGGAAAGGCCCATATTCTGCTTGGCCTCCACATAGGTTTTATTGTAACTCTTAAAGCTTTATGACATTCTGAGGCGTATTTCCCTGGCATTCCAGCATGACCCAGAGTACAGTGGAAACAGACGGCCTTTAGCATTTCATAGCCTGCACATTTCATGACATCATTCTGTGAGATGAAGGGAAAGCTATAAGGAAAATCCAATTTGGCCTGCTCTCACCATGGTTGCCTTAATTAGCCTCCACTTTTAATGTAATGAAAGGAATAAGCCTGAAGATGACTGGCCAGGAAAATTATGAGCCTTCAGGTACACTTGGTTACTGTAATTTTTCTGCTGGCAGAAAATGTTGTTAAACTATAGATTTGCTCTCCATCTTGAGAACTCAGACTAGAAGAAGAAAGTCATACACATACATCAATTTTTAAAAAGGCATTAAGGTATGCTATCTGGTAGCATCACCATCTCAGCATCTTATTCATCCCAGAAAGCATAAGCACTTTGCTCTCTGCATTGGTTTTCCCCTCTTTTTTGCTGTGAGCCATATAATTTTGTGAAACATAAATATGTAATATTGAGCTGGGTTGGCTCTGCCCTTTACTATAAAACTACATTGTCTTCATTGACATTCCTCAGGAATAATCTTTAGGCAAAGAACTATTTGGAACCTCAGATAAGCTAAGGCACATTTTCTCCTGAGTGTGGGTGTTAGTCATCCGAGTAAATAGATGCTTCAGAAGCAGCCAAGTCTCCATTTGGTGTATCTGAGTAGGAGTTTGGTATTTGCATGGAGAAATATTGAATTCCTAGAACACGAAGAGATGATTCAAGAATTTTCTTACAAGTCAGTTAAACTTTAAATCATTATTTGCATATTCATGAGCAGATATATTTCTTTAGTGCACTCTAAGCATAAAGAAAACGAGCATCAACCATCCAACTCTACCTTTTCTATAGACACTAGAAGCCTAGCGCACAAAATTTGTGCATGGGCAGGGGAGAATCTTTCAGCCAGGCCTGGACCCTCTTGCAATCCGGGACTTCTGGCTCCTAACTTCTCACCTGCCTGCCTGCCTGATTACCCTTAACTTCTTGCCTGCCTGCCTGATTACACCTAACTACCTCTGCCTGCCTCTCTCATTGCCCCTAATCACTTGCCTGCCTGCCTGATCTCCACTAACTGCCCATTCTAGGGTGTGGCCAGCTTGGGCAATGAGCCATGGTCATTCTGATCATTCTACCATTTCAGTTGCTGGGCTTTTATTATATAAGATATGATATCCAAGAATCAAGTCATGTGGGTTTTTTTTTTTTTTTTAAAAATAGATTAGACAGAAAGTCCTCAGGGCAACTAACTATTCAGACCTTTAATATCTATGGAGTTAGAAGAATCACAGCCCTGCTAGTGTCTCTGCTATGTTGTGATCTGTAGATTTGAATCATATGCTGTAAACTACTTGCCGGTCTGGGGAAGAGAGGTGCCTCACCAATCATTTGCATCCACTTCCAAAGCAACTGCATTGCTCTCTTCCTCATGTAAGATGCGCAGTAACTCTGGGACTTGTTAAAAGCATTTGTCTATAAAAAAGGCAACTTCTCTTTCACCCCTCTACCCTCATAAAGACCATGAATGCTGCCAATAGAAATGAAGAAAAATTTAAAAGATTTAGCAAGGGGGTGGTATTTATGATTATTCTCTCTTGAATATCCATGTTACAGTGGTTGTGAGGCTTAGGCAAGCCACTCCACCTATCTGGGACTTATTATTCCTCCTTCTTTCTTTCATTCCTTCATCCCTTCATTTACTTACCAATTATTTATAAACTACACATTCTGTGTTAGGCACCGGTCTGCTAAACAAAACCTCTCACTCACTATATTCTAAAGGAGTAGGATCAAAAAAGATAGATAATAAGCCACAATGCCTGGTTGTTTTACATTTGCTGAGACAAATAAGACAAATTTATTATGATTCTACCAAAAAAAGATTTTATATTTAATTATTTTTTAATTGGGGTCTGCCTTTTAATTAAGCTTTATAAAATATGCCGAAGGGCTTATTCTAGTGTTTTCCTTTGGGCAGCATTCGGGATAAACTGGAGGCAGAAGAGGAAAAGAGGCAGGGCCTCCTCCTTATTAACTGCATTCATTTTAGAATTTACTTGGCCTCTTAAACCTCAGAGTGGCAACAGTGCTTTCTCAATCAACTTCTGGCTTAATCTGAGAACCAGCCTGGGTGAACTCTGGAGCAGAGCACTGTGAAATACAAAGGCTGGTACTGGGGATGCTGGTTAAGGTGCAGTTGTGTCAGTGACAAGAAGCAAGTTGTGTGTGTGGAGGGGGTGGGGGCGCTTGTTAGTGTAAGGTCATTTTTTCCTGAAATTTTTTTTCAGGTTTGAAGGGGATCCAGATGCAGTTTGGCACGGCATCATTGACAGTTACAGAACATGTGTTAGACACTTGCCTAAACATAAACCTAAACCATAGGCTGTTGACATTGTTCCCTACGGGCTCATTCATTTCCTTGTGGGGCAATCACCTCCATAACGGGCATTACCAGATCAATGAATTGGCCAATTAAGCAATGGCCTGCACCTTCACAGAAATTCTTACTCGATTTGAGCTTTAAACATTGCATTTGCCTTGTATTTTTTAATCACCAATATATCTTTAAATATAAAGATATGTAAATTATTTTCCTTAGAGGAAATTGAACAGACTATTGGTAAAATAAAACTGCATAGATGATATCTTTTTCTATTCTCAATCTGTTTTGGACTGAAGACAAGAAAAGACCATATTAGCAAAATAGAATGTGGCCTAAATGTGAGAACAGTTGGCTTTAAAAATATATCGTTAAATATTCACAAAATGGCAAGGAGCCAGGAAAGCACTCAGTGGAGTTTTCCATTCCCCTCCTGTGTCTTGCTTGCAGAGCGTATTTTTTGCCTTAAAGTGCCATGCTCCAAAGCTGAGAGAGGTAGTCTGTCTTTCTTATTTCTGTGTAAATAACACAGTTAAATATGAAACAAGCAGGATTTTGATTTGAAGAACAGATAAGTAGGTTAATAAATATTAAGCTAATGGAACTGTTTTTCCTCAGAGACCTTGTCCTTGTTAGGGTTGACAGTCTGATCCTATTCCCAGCTCAGCTGAAAGCTAATTGACTGTCATTCCCTAAGCATGGGAGACAGGCTGGTGAAAAGACCAGGCTCAGAACTCATGCTAGGGATGGAATGAGTCTCTGTTATAAGTGTGAGATTTTTAAAAATTCATTTTGACCTAAAAGAGATGTACATTATGACATTGCAATAAAAGAGGATGGGCTACTGATATGACCAACAAAATGGCTAAATCTCAAAAGAAGACACAAAGGAGCATATACTGTATAATTCCATTTATATGAAGTTCAAGAATAGACAAGACTAATCTATGGAGAGTCCAGAACAGTGGTTGCCTGTGGGGGTTGGTTACTGATTGGAAAAAGAATGTGAGAACTTTCTGGAGTGATGGGACCATCTTTTATCTTGATCTAGGTCCATGGTTGGCAAACTGTGGCTCGCGAGCCACGTGCAGCTTTTTGGCCCCTTGAGTGTGGCTCTTCCACAAAATACCACAGCCTGAGCGAGTCTATTTTGAAGAAGTGGCGTTAGAAGAAGTTTAAGTTTAAAAAATTTGTCCCTCAAAAGAAATTTCAATTGTTGTACTGTTGATATTTGGCTCTGTAGACTAATGAGTTTGCCAACCACTGATATAGGTGGTTGACAGGTAGACACACGTGTGTGAAAAGTCATTGAGCTATACTTTAAGACTTGTGCATTTTTATGCGTGTTTTATCTCATTCATTTTTTTAAAAGCATAAAGTTTAGGAGCCACCTGAGCACATATTTGTAACACTAGCAATGATTCATGTATTTATAACACCTGCCATTCTGCAAAAGACTTTCATATGCATTATCTCTTGATTCTCATAAGCATCTTTGAGTAGATGAGGAAGGTGAGACTCATCAAAGTTACAATTTACAAGGGTGTCCATTCCCTCCTGATTCCCACAATTCAGAGACACCGGATGACCTCAGTGGGGGTGCTGATGGTGACATTTGGTCAGCATGCACTTCCATGTTGTAAGTCTGTTCCATTAATTGCAGAATGTGTGCCATCCCTGGCAAATGCCCTTCCCTAAAGGTCAATGGGCCCACCAGAAACACCTTTGCACATTTCCAGATGCCTCCAGGAGGATATTACAGACCTTGGTTGAAAGCCCTTGTGCATACTGCATCCTTGGAAAATGGAGCTTGAGTGCCAGTTAATTCTTGACTCCCTGGAGCCCTGGGAGGGCACTTCTGTTGGGTCACTGATGCAGAATGAGGGTCCTCCGGTCGAACCACTGATTCTGCATTGGCTTGAAGTCCACTTCACAGGTCACTTTATCCATGACCCCAACACTGCACATCCATAAATGTGGGGTTGGGGTGGGCTCAAGCTCAGAATCTGTTCCCTGGAGGTTCAATTCTCTAACCATGTTTCTTCCCTCTATTGGCTTACTAGGATCAGGCATCTGGAACTTTCTTTGGTTCCAGAACACAGGAAGTTAGCCAGAATCCCTAACTCTGCCCTAACCATTGCACAGTGGAGCCTCCATTGTTGTATATCCTCCACCAGGGCCTTCTGCAATAGATGAGACTGCTGAGGGTCACATGATAATAAGTGGACAAGGGCTTGATCCCAGGTCTCCTCAGATCTTGCTCTCAATCCACTATAACCTGTGTTGGCAAACCATGGCCCATAGTCCAAACCTGCCCCCCTGTCTGCCAGCTCAAGGGTGTTTTTTGAACTGTTTTTGTTAGTGACATTTAAAGTAGTTACATAAACATCTATTCAAAATATTATTGACTTTGCCTCTTGGCCACAAAGTATAAAATATTTACCACTTGTCCTTTTACAGAAAACTTTTTGTCCTCCCTTGTACCACCATTATGCTTGATTCCGATGTGTATTCAGTACAACTCTGACAGGGCTTATGACAAAAGCTCCCCTGCTGGCAGCAATTGTGATTCCTTTTATACTGTAAGAACTGGACAAGGGGCAGGAAAAAAATCAATCAACTTTATTAAGATATCAGCCAAGCCTATTAGGAAACGATGAGAGTTAAATGAGGATGTAAAGATAATCCATCACGTACACTGTCCTATGAATTTAAATAAAATGGTTGTATCTGATCATCTTCTCACCTGTGCCCCTCTTCTCAGTGACAGCTTGATGACCAAATTCTACACTCACCTGGTTGACATTAAGAAAATCACTCAAGATGTAAAACTTTAGCAATCTGCTGAGTCGACTAGATTTTTGCCTTGGGGTTTGTAGGGCCACAGATCATTCATTCATCCGTCAACAGACATGAGGCTATAGATAGAGAGGAAAGAAGACATCCTTCTCCTGAGGAACTTACTGATAAGTAAACAGATGTTTACCCAGCAGCTGAGACAGGAACAGTTGAGAGGCATGTGTCCCTGCTAGAATGGAAAACATGAGGCCTAGTCTAGGTCTTGAAGGATGAGTTCATCTGTCAGGTAAGCAAAGGATCAGGGGAAAGGCATCTAAGTAGAGAAGAGCATTAATATCTATTGTGTAATACTGTGTGTGTGTGTGTGTGTGTGTGTGTGTGTGTGTGCGCGCGCGCGCGCACTTGCTTTATATATAATAAATACATAAAGGCTTGGAAACAAGATGAAACATGTTAGAAACCAATGAGGAACCTGGTACAGCAGACACTAAAGGTGAATGTAAGGGCAAGAGGTGCTTCTAGAAATAATGAGGAGCCAGACCCGAAGGTTTTTGTAGGCTGTTGTATTGGGTTGGGTTCCTCCAGAAGCTGACCTGGAGATGAGGTGAGGTGGATCAGCCGTGGCCACACTCTGCTACTTCTCCCTCTGAAACGTATTCCTGACCCCTTGAATCTAGACCAACCTCACTAGAATGTGATGGAAGTGATATTCTGGAACTGAGACAAAGTTGCATGAAGCCTTTCAGCTTGTGCCTGGGTGTCTTGGAACACCTTCTGTCTGGGATCTCTGAACCACCACATAAGAACTCTGATGACCCTCAAACTTCGATGTGTAGGCCCTGTGAGTCCAGCCTTCCATCCATCGCTGAAATCCTTGTCAAAGTGCCAGACTCAGAACAAACTGTCCTGGACGCTCTGGGCTTGCCCAATTGTCAGTTGAATAGCAGTGAGTAACCTTAGTCAACACCACAAGATCCCTGCTCAAATTTCTGACCCAGAAAGTTGTGAGACAAAAGAAAAGGATGTTTTTGTCACTAAGTCTTAAGGTGGTGGTGAAAGCAACTGATTGCCTCATCAGTTCCCAGGGCTGCTATGCAAAGCACCACAAACTGGGTGTCTAAAACAACTGACATTTATTGTCTCACAGTTGTAGAGCCCAGAAGGCCAAAAGCAAGGTGTTGGCAGGGACATGTTCTTTATAAAGGCTTGTGGGGAGAATCTGTCCTAGCTTTGCTCTTGGCTTGTGGTGTTGCTGGCAATCCTTGGAACTCCTTTGCTTGTAAGGTGTATCATTCCAGTCTCTGCCTCTGTCATCACATGGCAGTTTCCTGGTGTGTCTCTCCTCTTCTCAGGAGAAAACAAGTCATTGGAGAAGGGACCACTGTAACCAAGTCTTACTTACATTTCTAAAGACCCTCTTTCCAAGCAAGGTCACATATATGGGTACCTGGTGGTTGGGAATTCAATGTATCTTTTGGGGAGACACAATTTAACCTACAACAATAACACAAACACAAAGATTTGAGTACCAGGAGTTTATTTGGATAATGATTCTAGGGAGCATTGGTAAAGCAGTGGAGAAGTTAGAGAAAAGAAGGAATCCAAAATAATGTTCATTATGGAGCAGATGACAACTGTGGGTACTTAGAGTCAATTCCACTGGTAATCTGGGAGACAGTATGCAAAATACCTCAAAGTTATTCTCTCCCTATTTCCCACTCAGGGACCAGGGAGATGGAGAATTTGTCCTTGGATTCCCATCCATCATTGGCTGAGGGTTGCTCCCTAGGAGCATTCCTGGCACTTATGGCCCATTGCCCACAACTAAGAGAAATCCCTCAAGTGAAGGGTAGCAGGTGCTTGAGATAGGATGCTGTGGGCATGTTCTGGAACAGCGAGAGCTGGGCTAACGAGATTGAATTTGATTCTGAGGTTATGGGGGCTGGAGGGAGTGGGGAGTTGAGTGATTTAATGCACCAGAGTGATGTGTTCAGATCTGAATTATAAATTAACTCTGATGGGAACTGAGGAGGGCTGGACACTCCAGTTAGAAAGCCGAGTCTGTAATCCAGGGGAGAACTCATGAACGCACAAATGAGTGCAATGGGAGGCCAGATGGAGGCGGACAGATAGACTCAATATGTATTTAGGAGATATAATCAACAGGCCATACAAAAGCAAGGTAAGGATAAATTTGAGGAGCTTCTAAAGGAGCTATAACACCGAGCTAAGCTAAAGGTGAAAGCTTATATTTCATACAGATAGAATACAGATGTGGTAGCAGACCTTTCACATGCTGTCTCCTCTGCCTGCAACATCTCCCCATAGTCTAGACCCCCTCCCAAGCATGTTTTGCTAAAATGCTTTTTTCTCAAAAACACTTTCCTCGCCCTGGCTGGTGTAGCTCAGTTGGTTCGAGCATTATCCCATAAACTGAAAGGTGATGAGTTAGATTCCTGGTCGGGGCACATGCCTAGGTTATGGGTTCCATCCCCAATAACTGGGGTGCATACAAGAGGCAACTGGTCAATATTTCCCTCGCTCTTTCTCTCACCCTCCCCCTCTCTAAATTCAATAAACATATCCTTGGGTGAGGGTCAAAGAGGCCTTCCCTGACTACTTAAAATATTGCTAACAACCTCCCTCTGCTGCTTAATCTTTCCCCACTTTCCATATCCTGACATACACTCATTGTAATTGTGCATTTGTTTATTGTCCACCCCCACCTAACCGCTCCCCCCCCCTCGCCCTGAATACTAGCTTCACAATGGCATGTTTTGTCTACTATGGTTGCATCTCAGCTTCTAGAGTAAGACCTGGCACAGAAAAGGAGATGGACACTTGTTGAATGAAGGGACAATTCAAAAAATTGTTGGTGAACACAAGTGGACTATAGCTGCTGTTGTTTCTAGGGGAAGGTGACGCAATTTTTACTCTGGGAGAAATACACTTTCTATATCATCCCCTTCCCCCTGCAAGGATTGGGGGTGAAGAAGAAAGGCAGAGTTCTGGTGATGGCCCCTTGCTGGGCGGCGTGCGGGCAGCGCTTTTAAATCTGCAAGGGGAAGCCTGTTGTTGGACAGGGGGTGCAGCAGGAGAAAGGGACAGGGATGGCTCCGATGGATTGTGGGTTTTGAGAAGGAGATAGTTCAGACAGTAGTGAGCGGACTGTCTCTCAGGGTGATGGAATGGGTCGAGTGGCCACAGGCTTTTATGGAGCAGCTGAGTCTCAGGCTCAGTTTTATGGTATTTGGAGATTCCACTGTGTAAATCCAGCCAGTCTTCTCAAAAACCTGCTATAGGTACAGTCCTTATGTGAAGTTTGGGGGGGATGAGGAAAGGACCCAAGTTTCACGTCGGGGCTGAGGTAATAGGGATCAGGGACAGCGAGCCTGGAACCTGAGATGATATGGAAGTGGGACTCAGAGGCATCAGAAGGGTGGAGGCATGGACACCATGGGGAATACAGGGCTCGGAGACCTTTAAAAATGTTGGGACACTCTTTGGAGTAAACAGTCACTTTTCAGACCAGTCTTGTCATTGCCATGATACACTGCATTCACATGGCACTACATCGTTCACACAACATCTCGCAGACATGTTTTTTTTTTTTTTTAAATATGCATCCTGCACAGGGTCATTTACCCAAGAAACATTTGAGTGTCAGAGCTGGAGTTGAAATCAGATCTTTGGACTAACAGTCAAGTACATTACTACATTACGCCTGGCTTTGGCAGATTTCATATTGAATTTTCAGCTATTTGAGAAGTTCAAGGGATGCAGTAACTTGATGCTTTTGCCTGGGCACGGCATGGAATCCTGTGTTCTGGGAGGCTGGCTGTCAGGAGACGCCCCCGAGCAGTGAGTCGTCTGGCTGCTTGTCCAGCAGGCACAGCTCTGCTCGCCTCTACTGTTCCATCCTGTGCTGCATACTGGAGGTTTTGCAGAGTTGCAAGGTCTTGGGATCTAACTAAGACCAAGGGCAGAGGGCAAAAACTTTTCTCTATCTACATGTTTTCAGAAGGGGAACTTAGGGGTTGACTTCAATTTCTCATGCCATGTTTTGGGTCCTCTGTGGTTTAAAGCATGAATGGAACATGAGTCTGGGTTTAGGCAGTTTAGGAAGCTCTATTTCCGCAACCCTTTCTTTAGTTTAAGCTGTTGCTATGACATCTTAGCCAAAGCATCCTGACTCTTTTCTCAAGAGATTGCTCTTCTGGGAAAAAATGCAAAGATACTCCAGTTAGAAATTTAGCCATGGATTACTCTTCTCTCTGCTTCCTTGGGTGGAGGAGGGGAGGAGGTGTTTGTAGTTCTGGTTATAATTGAAGCAAAAATAATTTATATGGACCCATACTAAAGTGAGGAAAAATGCCATTTAAAAACTTCTGTTAACATATGTGTTTATATTGGTTTGTGGAATGAGAAATAAACACACTTATTTTTTAACCCCCCCAAAAATCCACAAATAAAATCCAGGGTGGTGGGGGCAGGAAATTTAATTATTTACTCAGATACATTACAACTGCTTTTGTCTCCTTTCTGTGGATGGCTAGTGTGTCCTGAACCATGAAGGTAGATTGTGCAAAATGAATGCTAAATCTAGTTCTGCTTAGTGAGACCGAGTAAGTGGGATCTGGAATGATTTCTTTGCTTTTTTTCTTTGCACTTTTCTGTATTGTCCAATTTTAAAAATTATGAGTCTGTATTCAATGTCAAAACAACAAAGCTATTACGAATTCAATTGTTACCGCTTCCATCAGGGTGTGATGAGGAAGGCAGAGCCAGGGGAGGTGTGAGATGTGGATCTGTTACAGGAAGTAGACCTTCCACAACGGCGGGAGGTGCTGGGGAAGTGGAGGCTTGAAGGGAGGGTGGGGGATACGAAGAGTCAGCGTCCAGTCAGACCACGCACATCCAGTCCCCGGAGGTGAGACCGCCAAGAAGGGACTGATGGAGAAGCTGGGTCTTCGCGTCTCCACAGCTGGCATCTGGTGAGGGGTCCGGAGTCAGGAGGAAGAGAGAAACACGGAGCACAGGAGACACAGAGCAACCTGCAGCCTCCAGCACCCTAGGAAGGCCGGTCACTGCGTCTTACCAATGACCCTCCACAAGTTGTGGCTGTTCCTTCACTTCCTCTTTCAAATTCCTCTTTTGGACAAATCTAACCGGGCCCCACACAGGGGGGAGATGCTGGAAACAAGCTCCCATCTTAACCAAGTTGACAGCAGGTATCACAGATATCATGACGCATGATATGTACTCCTTTCTGATCAAGAGCTTCAAATTAAATTGGGCATAAGGAAGTCTATTCATAACCAGTTTGCCCCATTCTTTATCAATCCAAACCTCTGACACAGCCTGTCGCATGCGGACACCTTGTCTTGTCACAAGTTGTCCCCATTGGAAAGAGCCTACTATTGGACAATGGCTCTCTGCACTGTGGAAATAGCAGTATTTTCTACTCATTGTGTGTAGCTGAGGAAAATCTACACTGACATACTTATGTTGCTACCACTCTTAATGCTGTAGAGACAAAATCTCATTAACACCAGAGCTGATTCGATTCTGTTCATGCACCAGCTACCAATCACTGACAGTTCACGGGAATTTCGTTGTAAGACATACAAGGAGAGCAGCCAGAAGAAGAAAAAAAAAGTCTAACTATTGCTTTATTTTCATCCCGGTGTTTAGTACAGTGATTGCCCATAATAAGCAGCACTATTGGGGTGTCTGATAAAATAACACAGAAAGGCTGATCTTTCAGCATCACTCATTTGTTTCATCTTTAATAAGCTTCCAGTAGGTGCCACACAAGTGTGTGCATTGGGAGTAAACAATCGGCGCTGTGGGAACATTTTCAGTAATGATGCCAGAACACAACAGGATTCAGCTTGGTTGTATGTAAAAATCAGCCCTTCACAGTCACTTTAGAAATCACCAAGACTATCATCTCTCTATGATACAATTGGGAATGTCATTAGTATAGACCAGATTAATTTTGATCATGTTAGTTCCTCACTTATACCTACTTTGTGTTTTATCTACTCTTGCTTGAGAAGGCATTGTTATGTGCTTAGGATTTTAAAAAATGTTTAGGGATTCTAAGTGCCACCATAAAGAGGGACTAGCTTTTGCTCATCACTCTACAAAGAGTCTTATTATTTTATAATCACATCATGAGTTCTTGAGACATTCTCTTTGAAAGGATAGATGCCATATTCAAGAAAACATGTTATTAAAATTTCATAACCTGAAAACAGCCATTTGTGGTTCTGTCAGTACTTAGGGCTCCTTCAAGATAGTGCTTGCAGCTCTCCTAAGGTGCATTATTTATGACTATAAAGGAAGAGTAAAGCACTCTGAGTTATTAAAAGAAATGTTGGCCAGTGCAATTTGAGCAGTGTGGTAGCTTATGGATTTTGCTAAGTTCACCTTCTTGGAAAGAGAGTGGGCTTCAGAGCCATCAGATTTGGGTTCAAAATCTTCTTCTCCATCATTTTCTAGCCAAAAATCTTAAGGCCGTTACGGATCCACTCCAGGGCTCAGAATCCTTACCTATAAAACAGGAAGGATTATTTTTAGTTTGAGCCAAATGCTATTGCCGCCACTCCACCATTTTTGACTTAAAAGAGTGACCGTTGTATGCAGTTCAGCTTAGTGTACCCTCTGCTGCCCACCTGCAACATGGTCTGTGCTCAGTGGCTGTTCACCTGCCATGCTGCCTTTTCCCTGGACTTCGGAACATGTAACTGGGGTGTCTGCATCCGTTTTCTTCAGGTGACAGCATCTCTGAGCTTCTGGTTCCTCTGAGCTTTTCTTTGATATCTTCCTACTCTAGTAAGGCCTCAAAGCAGAACTGTAATCATCACCTTGAGCCAATTTTTCTAAACCTGTGATCCCTTTCACTGCGAAACCCAAATCACACGTTATGGGGTCAGAAAACAGAATGTCAAACTGGCGAGAGTAGCTACGTAGTCTGGACTTTGGAGCCTGAAGTGTGGACTAGGAGGGTGGGTACAGTCTACGTACAGCACAGCCCGCCTGCTCTACTGGGACGAGACTAGATGTCTCTGGTGTTTGGAATCAACAAAGGGAGAGCCCCTGGGCAGGGGGGAAGCCGCTCACCAGCCCTCGCCCGTCTAATGTGCATTCTGTCCCTTTGCCCCTACCAGGAGGGTGCCCTCCGGGGTCCTGCCTCAGGGTGTCACTCCCCCAGGGGAGGAGCCTGGGCCCCCTCCTGTGGGGAAGCCAGCTGTGGGGAAGAGGCCTTCCCATCCTCATCTGTAAAGTATTGGGAGTTAGACTCTCTCAGTCCCTTTGGTGCTCATTTCTTTGGTTCTATAATTCCATGTTCTGACATTTGGGGCCTCCTCTGCAAATACCTGGGTTTTCTCATTCATTACAGACAGTATGCGTTTTCCCGAAAACAACGTGGCCATCCTTCCAGTCACTCGGGAGGTGGTAAGTGGGCTCCAATCTGCTTCGTGAAACAGTACGAGCCGAGAAAGGCCAGCGTGTGTTCGTTCATTCAATGGAACACGTGTATGCCCGCTACCTGCCGGCCACTGTTCTTGGGGCATCTACAAGCGAACCGAACTCCCTGCTCTGTATAGTTGGGGGTAAACAAGAAATAAACCTAAAGGGAAGATATATTCGAAGATGCCGGGTACCATGGTGAAAGCTGTAAGAAACGTGCCTCTGATTTATCTTGATAGAAGCAGCATGTGGCCAGGCAGCTGCTGCTGAATTTCCCCAGAGCACACAGGATTTGGGGTGGGGAGAGAGGGTGAGAGCTGTACACGTGGCTGGTAGTGCATGTCCTAGGAAGATTCCCCTAGAGACAAAGGGAGGTGGAGGCCAATAGAGAAGGCCCCAGCCCATTTTTTAAAATAACCCAATGGAGTCAAAACCGGTTTGGCTCAGTGGATAGAGCATCGATCTGCGGACTGAAAGGTCCCAGGTTCGATTCTGGTCAAGGGCATGTACCTTGGTTGCGGGCACATCCTCGGTAGGGGTTATGCAGGAGGCAGCTGGTCGATGTTTCTCTCTCATAGATGTTTCTAGCTTTCTATCACTCTCCCTTTCACTCTGTGGAAAATCAATAAAATATATTAAATAAATAAATAAATAAAATAACCCAATGAGAGACAGCAAGACCTGAGCAACCTATTAGGGAACCAGTGACCAGATAGTCCTCAGCCAATGAAGAACTGGAGGAGGGTCTAAATAAATAGGTAATGTCCCCTGCCCCACGTGTGATCCTGTACAAAGGGCGCCTACTACAGAGAGTGTTATTAAAAGTCTCATTTTCCAAACTCTTCTGTTTCTAAGTCCATCATTTGACATTTGGACAGGTAAGCCATGTCTCACAAAAATTGAGCAGAGTGAGGGGCTGGGAGGGCAGCAGTGACCTGAGCTTGTAGCATCTCCAAGGCAGATCCCGGCCCTCCCAGAATTCCCTCCTGCCCCGGCTGTGCAGGCAGCAGCTCCAGCTCCTGGCGGCAGCCTTGGTGAGTGGGCTACACAGGCCCCACAAGGCAGCAATCACTCACTCGTGCAAACTGTACACCCGCTGGGAAGGACATGCCCTGTAAGAGAGCCCCACATTTGGCCACATCTAGGCACTGGGTGTGAGTGCCCAACAAAGACGAGGACAACATTTCCTAATGTTGTGAAGAATGGCCTTCATTTTGAGTTGAAAAATAGCTTGGCAAGTCCTTTGAAATGTAGGAGGCCTCAAAGGAATCCAGTCCTGTCCACCCTGCTCCCGCCAGTGGTTCTCAGTGTCCTCCTCGCACAGCAGCAGCGGCGTCACGGGGAGCACGGGGAGCACGGGGAGCACGGGGAGCACAGGGAGCTGGCTTCCCTCCGGCTCACTGAATCAGAACCTCTGGGAGGCGGCAGTCTAGGCTCAATAACCCTTCAGGTGATTCTGAGGATGAAAATAGATAATACAAACTTTTCATAGTTTTGACAGTGCAGAATCAGCATAGCAGACATGATGCTCATGGCAGACAGGCTGAGAGAGGCTAAAGGCGGCCTTGGGTCACACCGCTGGTGAGCACTGAGAGGAGGTTCGGTGTTCCGTTTCCTTACTGCTTCCAAGCTCTCTCCCTTTTATTCTTTTTCGGCCCTTGCTTCTTTTAGCCACAGTCTATATCCTGGAACTGAGATGACGGCCTCAAAGCCTCTGATCAGTAGGGGACATAATATAGAGACAACAATGGAGATGTCGATATTGGTAACAAAAATCTCCAGCGTCTGAACTGTATGTTTCTTAAAGTGGAGTTGCAGTTCATTGTTTCTCTCTTTGGCAAGAGAAATGACCTTGCAAAGTTGGAAAATATGTCCTCAGTGGCCTCTCCGGCTATTTAGCGGTCTGCCTCCTGTTTCCTGGATCCTTAGCGGAGGCCTGGAGCCCAATGCCTGCCTTGTACCCTCAGGACCTCACAAGCTGCTGGCTTAGCGGCCCTGAGGATGGTGTGGTTTTTATGATCCACACTGCCATCTTCTGGGGAACCCCGCTCATAGCAAGCTGCTCAGGTTTTGTTTAGTGCGACGTTCCAAATCAAAGCGAGGCCTGCTTACCTCTGGACCTCTTCCAAGAGCTGAAATGATGATGGGGACAATAAAATGCGGACAACGCCTCACTGTTTTAAAAGCACCTTCCACGAAGGTGTCCTCTCTGTTTTAAAAGCACCTTCCACGAAGAGTATAGCTGATGGAACAGTGAAAGAGAAGAAAATACATAAGACAGTTGTCATTATTTTGGAAAGCTCGGAGCTGATGGAATGGCCGATGGGGAGGAAGCAAAGAAGACTAAACGTGTACAGTCCACAGCAATCTGTTCTGGATCGCGGGTACTTTGTAAAACAACATACCCTTATGGTCCCCCTTTCTGGAGGCCAGAAGTCCGGAAGCAAGTTGGCAATAGGGATCGTTCTTGCTGGAGGCTCTAACCGGCTGGGTGTTTTCCAGCATCGGGGGTCACCGTCAGACCTCAGCACCCCAATCTGTGCCTCTTCCATCATCCCGTGGCATTCTCCGTGCTTCTGAGTTTCCTCTCCTCCTAGGCCCACCCTACTCCGCCGTGACCTTCTCTTCACTAATTTCACTTGGAATGACCGTATTTCCATAGAAGGTCCCAGTCTGAGGTTCTGGGAAGCACGCGGGCATTTGGTTCAGATCTTGGCTCGGCTACTGATTAGCTGTTTAACCTACTGATTAACTATTTAACTTTGAGCAAACTATTGGCTCTTTCTGAGCATTTGTTTCCTATCTATAAGGTGAGGATGAGAATACCAACCCCACAGGCCTTTTGTAAGGATGGACGTAACCAGCTTAGCCTGTGCCTGGCAGAGTAAGTTCCAAGCAGGAGACAGCTATTATGTTTGCTTTCACTGTCAGAAAAAAAAAGAAGAAGAAAAAAAGCTTAACAAATTTCAAGAGAGGAGAAAAAAGGGTTACACACACTCTCTGGACCAAAACGTATCTTTTAAATCAAGAGAACTTTAGGAACACTATTTTACTTGATATTCTTTTCTCTCCGAGTTATGTTTATCCTACTAAGACATTCCGATTTAGCCCCACAGACAATACCTGGCAGTTAACTGACTGTTCCTCATGCAAGTGATAACAATTGGGTCTATTTCAGTCTCATATGGGAGCCTTGCAAGAGAGGCATTATTATAAAGTCTGAGAGTGCCTGTAAGCTCCCTTTCCCATCCTGCCCCACCCCACCCCAGCTCTGGGCAAGCCTCACTTTCTGGGACTAGGTTCCTTCTAACCCGACTCCTTGACACCAAGACCTTGGTGTTAACAAAGCGAGTTGTGAGGTCTACTTGGCAGAAAGTAGCCCCCTCCTCAGCCTTCGAACTCTCTTCAGGAAGGTGAGGTACGGAGGGTACAGAGATGTTATCTGGGAAGGCCATGGTATCGACTTATTAGAAATCACTAACATGTAAGTTGTATGCCTTTTCCAATAAATTAGAAACTAGAGAGGCCAGGACTTTCCCATGGGAGGAAGGAGGTTGAGAAAATTCAGGAGGCTGGCACTGTGGGGTCCAGTTTTACCACAGGGAAGATATAATAAAATTGAGTTACCTAAGCCTCTGAGCAGTAACCATTTGCCAGCTGAGAGAAAAGCCCCCAAGTCATCAACTGTGGTATTTACATGAGCAAAAGGTTCCATGTGCTCCCCTAAAAATGTCCATGTGGCTCTGTGTATACATGTGTTTACAGAATGTGCAAATAAATACGGGCAGAATATGAAACACATGCGCCTGTGTTTACAAGACATGCATCCACTTATGCTAATGAAATCACTCCCATCCGAGAACAAACGGCCATTATCTGCAGAAGTGCTACGAACTAGAGAGATTACTGGAATTTTTGTCCTCACGCTTGGAGAAACTGAGTCACCAATGGTTTTGTCACAAAAGGCTCCTTCTTGTTTAAGAAGCACATAAGCTAGAAAGAAAGTCACCCTCAGAAATCCTGCTTTGACCACAGAGGAACTTGAGACTCCTGAGAATGGTCCTCCCAGGAACTCAAGTATTCATCTTAGCATCTTCTCCGAGCCTCCCCACGACTTGGTGTGCGTACAAATCTCTGGGAGCCTCGGATGTTTAAAATGCATATTTCTGAATCCCACCTGCAAAAAGTCCTATGAAGATTGTCTCAGTGAGCTCCAGGGACCTGCACTCTTTTTAAAAAAAGTATATTTTATTGATTTTTTATAGAGAGGAAGAGGGAGGGATAGAGAGCTAGAAACACCGATGAGAGAGAATCATCGATCAGCTGCCCCTTGCACACCCCCTACCGGGGATGTGCCCGAAACCAAGGTACATGCCCTTGACCAGAATCGAATCTGGGACCTTTTGGTCCTCAGGCCAACGCTCTATCCACTGAGCCAAACCGGTCTCGGCAGGACCTGCATTCTTAACGTGCGCCCTGAGGGAGGCGGGGCCGGGAACACTGCCCTAATGTCCCAGACGGGAATGATGATGAGCAGCTGTTTTTTGTGTGTTTTTTTAAATGGGGTGAGGGGGGGCTTAATGCACCCTCAGAAACCCGGCTCCGTTGGAAGCTCACAGATTTGAGGTGGTAGAGCCCCAGCCCGCACGAATAGAGGTGTGCGCGGCGATGTCCCTGTCAAACAAACCCGCTGTGGACCAGCCCACCCTGGGTGCAATAGACTTTATAGTCCCATGTCCCCACCATGCAGCTCCCCCCCAGCGCAGCCTCCTTCATGACCACAGCACCTTACTGCAACCCGGAAATTGCCATTGGCGTGCTGCATTTAACTACGACAGAGGAGTGGCCTTGCTCAGATCTCACCAGGGCTCACATGCACACCTTGATGTGCACCTGTGTAATACTGTCACGTGTGTAGATTTGTATGATTGCGATCACCGTCAGGCTACAGAGCTCTCCCTCACCACAAAAAGTCGATGTTACCCCTTTATAGTCACCCTCTCCGCGCCCCCCCCCCCACCTACCCCACCCAGACCCCTGGAAATTACTGATCGGTTCTCCACTTGAGCAACATTTTAAAAAATGAAAATATGAGAAAACATCAGTGCAATCAAAGGAGAGGGGGAGTATTGATTTGGGAAACTTTTGTTCTGTCATATACACTCTAGTGACTCAGCGTGGGGAATCGCAGGAGGCCCAGACCCCTGGGAAATCACGCGAGACCAGGGACCTCAGACCCCATACTGGGGGACTCCCCCTAGTCCCTGTCCACCCAAACGTGCCTCGTCACACAAGCAGCCTCCTGGTGACCGTCTTTGGTTGTTATGGTGTTAAGGCCACTGGATTTTTATAATCCAGATGTGTATGTGTATGGGTATGGGTATAGGTATAGGTATAGGTATAGGTATAGGTATAGGTATAGGTACTGTGTTGTATTAGAAAACATATTTTTGCCTTAGCCAGTATGGCTCATGGATAGAGAGCATCAGCCTGCAGACTGAAGGGTCCCAGGTTCAATTCTGATCAAGGGCATGTACCTTGGTTGCAGACTCTATCCCTGGCCCTGGTTGGGAGGGAGCCGGAGGCAACCAATGTGTCTCTCTCACATCAATGCTTCTTTCTCTCTCTGTCTCTTCCCCTTCCTTCCATTCTCCTCAAAAGTCAATGGAAAAGTGTCCTTGGATGAGGATTAACAAAAAGAAACTATATTGGAGCAGACCCCTCCCATCTGCAAACAACTCTCGCCGCTCCCTCCGCAACCTTGCAGCGTTTAAGGGTTTTAATGCCGTGAAAAGAAGGCAGATTAAACCAGCCTTCCACAGAACGTGAGTCTGCACGTTAATGGGGAAAGAAAGGAAAAGTATTCTAAAGTTAACTGTTTACAAGAGTTTTTTACAGGACCCATTCGTCTGGACAATCCTGACTCAGGTCTCAGAGCCATACAGCTGACCCTCCACTGGTAACTGTTTGGGGACTGCAGCCAGGCCTCTGGGGCTCTGGCTGCAGCCACTGCTCCCACCAAGGAGGCCCAGAAGATCTGCTCCACGTGTGCAGCTACCTCACCCCAAGCAGCTGTCCCAGGTTTCTTTCGAGGCCAGAACCAGCTGACCAAGCCTCCAGAGGAGCACCTAAAGCAACGTAAACGTGAGGTGTTGGGCCCCACTAAGGCCTGCCTTAGTCGCCCTCTCCTCCCTTCTCCTTCCAGCCCTGGGCAACCCCCGTGACTGCTCTCTGGTTGCCACTACGCCTACAATGTCAGGTCTGGTCTCTCTCTTTGGATCTCTGTGTTTTTTTCTAGCTCCCTCCTGAAATTCATTCATCCTGGATAGCTGATATGTCTCCAGCGACAGCAACTGCAACTGTCTCCAGTGACGCAAGCACCCTGCTCCATCCCTAAGGCTCCCCTTCAAGCCCAACCCCCAAACCCCTCTGCCTGATCCTAGCCTTTGACCCCACCCTCTCCGACCAATTTCAGCATCGAAGCAGTCAGACGATTTCGTCGCCCCTTACCACCAAAAGGCTGGGATGTTAGGGCAGGCTGGGGAGCCTAGAGACATGCCCCTGCCCAGAATTTCCAAGCAATGCAAAGCCCAGACTTTAATTTTTTTCTAAATATAATCAAAGAGTCTGGAATGAAAGGTTCTCCCCCTCCCAAACTGGTGGGTGGAGCTAACACATGACTGGCACCTGCCATAGGGACATCTCTAAGACAGTGAACCACCAATTAACACAGGCCAAAGTGCCCTTGGGGCCCATCCCTTCCTGTTCCACCCTGAGCCCACCCCCCCTCCCTTTCCGTCCTTTAAGAAGGACCCCAAGAGAGACACGTGCCGCTTTTTGGAGGTGGACCTCCATCAGCCCGGTTGGGTCCGATTTCCTGTCCCCTCTCCCCCTAATTCTGATCTCTTTACCCCCGGTGATGGCTTCCGCCCATTACCGGAGAATAAACTTTTCTTTAAAACTCAAAAAAAAAAAAAAGAAAGAAAAAAGAAACTATATTGTTTATGGAGAGTTACAAGTAGAAAGTAAAATAAAATTGAAAAATTCCCCGATACAAGACAGCCTCCAGCCTCAGCAAAACCTCCCTGCCTCCCCAGGCTCACAGGCATGGGTGGCATGGAGGCATTTGTCCTCCTCTGAGAGCTGCTGCTGTCCTGCAGGCCTTTAATTAATGACTACCTGCTTCATATTTGGATGGAAATTTACCATTTGAACCCTAAGTGTTTGGTATTCACGCTTAGACCTGCAGCTGGGGACAAAGGGAACAGAAGAGATAAAGGGGTCAAGGGCTGTTCAAGTTCTGGCTTCCCCAGGGCCAGCCTTCCTGGGGCTTAAAAACTAACCGAAGCCAAGTGATAAGCTCCTCAGCTCTACTGACACCCCCCTTCCCCCCAAAACACACACACACACACACACACACACACACACACACACACACACCAAAAAAAAAAAAAAAAAAAAAAAAAAAAAGGCTGTTCCAAAGAGCAGATAATGATGTTCCTGGGACTTTTTTTTTTTTTTTTTTTTAAATCTATGAGCCATTTAATGGTGTGCTGTGCACACTCAGGGGATTTCAGAAAATCCTGAAGGATTTATCACAATTTTAAATTAAAAATATTTGCTAACATTCTTAACTTTAAGATAAATAAACCTTTACTTCCTTATTTCACAAATGAAGATGGCTGAGTAGGTGTTTTTGGTGATTAGTTAGAGACCAAATCCCATGTCCTTGTCCGACTCCTCCTATTCTTCTTTTGCTTGGGGCAACAGAGGTGTCAGCAGCAGCCCTGGGGGCAGCAGCCACGAATGCAGAGGGATCAGCCAAGAAGGCCTTGACCTTTTCGAAGAGAGGAGGTAATCAGTCTCCACAGACAAAACCAGGACCCACTTGTGTCCATTGATGGAGAATGGAGCCCTGATGCAGCAGCTGGGTAAGCACGCTGCAGACACGCGGCAGGAAGTGAGCACGCAGCCTGCTCTGGCTGTGGAGCACTTCAGGTTGTAGACGCACCTGTCAAACACCTGCTGGATGATTCGCTCAAGGGAGAAGGGGGAGGTGGTCTCACTGGCTCCCAGTATGTCTCCAGTCTTAGCTGCAGGACACTCAGGATTTCAGTGGTGCCCCTGGAGACTGTGATGACAGCTAAAGCCTGGAAGGAGGTATTCTCGGGCCTCGGATTAGTACTCTGGCTGGCACAGCCACTTCACCCGGGGCAGTGGCACCAGCCTGGGTGGTAGTTGGCACCTTATTGGCCCTGATCTCTCTGAGGTTCTCCCTGTCGTGCAGAAAACCTACATTCCCCTGGAAATGAGGCGCCAGTTCCTCCTGAGCTGGGATGTTTCCCAGATGTGCTTGCATGGCCTTGCACTTCACAGTTCTTGCCCATCAGCACCACAGCCTTCCTGCTCAGAGACGTGCGGATCTGCTGTATCTCTTTGCTTGGATCCCCCATTGTCTGCTCCCACAATGAGTGCTTTGTATAATCATCCCCAAAGTAGATGATCTTAAAGAAGAAAGAGGGCTCCCAGGTAGCCCTGTCTTCCCCGGGCATCCTGGCCGTGCGTTTGGGATTGTCACACAAGGTTTGAAAACAATGTCACTTTCACAGAGATACCTGGTAAGAGAAGGCATTAGCATTCTAAATAATATATTCCATATTAGTAACAGGGGTAATATTTTACAAAAAAAATCTGGCTAGAAAGTAAATGGGTGGATGTATAGATAAGATTCCCATTGATTTTTTTTCTTATTCCTTATTTCTAATGCCATAGAGCAATGGTCAGCAAACTCATTATTCAACAGAGCCACATATCAACAATACAAGGATTGGAATTTCTTTTAAGAGCCAAATTTTTTAAACTTAAACTTCTTCTAACACCACTTCTTCAAAATAGACTCGCCCAGGCATTTTGCGGAAGAGCTACACTCAAGAGGCCAAAGAGCCATATGAGGCTCTTGAGCCACAGTTTGCTGACCACTGCCTTAGAGCATCCTGACTCAAACACATAGGTCATTGCAAAGGACAAGTGTTTGGTGAACTTATCAAATACCTTTAGAAACTATGCGAAGCTTTCTCCTTAGATGCCTCTTAGCACCTGCAGCATTTGGACATGAGTTTTTTTTTTTTTTTTAAATTTAATTTTATTAAGGTATTATATGTGTACATAGCTTACCATTCTCCCTCCACCCCCCACCTCCCATTCATGCCCTCCCTCCCAGAGTTCTGTGTTCGTTGGTTGTACTTATATTCATGCATACCAGTCCTTTGGTTGTTCTCCTATCTCCCCCAGATCTCCTTCCCCTCCCCACTGTCATTTGACAATCTGCTTGTTTTATGGTGACTATCTCAGGATCACATGAGTAGAATCCGCTCCTCATTTGGCAGTCTGCTTGTTTTATGGTGACTATCTCAGGACCACAGGAATAGAGTCTGCTCCTCCTCTGGTTCTCACTGCCCCTTCCCCTGGGTCCCACTGCTTCCCCTGGGACACACGGCTCACCCGGGGCACACTGCCCCCTGGGACACACGGCTCACCCGGGGCACACGGCCCCCTGGGATACACGGCTCACCCGGGGAACAAGGGCCCCTGGGACATACGGCTCACCTGGGGCACATGGCCCCTCTGGGGCACTGGGGTCGTGTATTGGAGGCACCATGCTAGCTCCTCGCTAGCTTGGTGGGCAGGCTGGGACGGCTGCAGGCGGGCTGAGATGGCTGCAGGCGGGGTGACCGCCCTCAAAGGTGTCTCGTTTGGTATGGAAGTGGAGCAGCTGTGGACGCAGAGGCTAAGTTCTGAGGGCGCCCACTTCCTGAGCCCGGGGCGTAGTGAGCTCTGTTCTTGGTGGATTTCCTTTATTTGTGGTGGTGGTGGGTGTGGCAGCGCTGGTCGCTCCTGTGGTTCAATTTCCACTGTAGTTTTAAAGTTCACATGGCGGCAGTGGCAGGAGCTTCGGCGGAGAAAGGACTCTCGGGGCCACAAACGGAAGGCTCCGCGCCATCCCCCTCCAGCACAACACGCGGAGACCGGGCCGAGCCAGCCGCGTGGTGGGAGACGCCGCGCCAGCTCCTCACCGGCACAGCAGGCGGGCTGGGACAGCTGCGTGCCGGGATGGTTGCGGGCAGGGAGGCTTCTCATCTGGGCAGGCGCCAAAGGCGTGGTGGAGTTCCCGTATCAGCTCCCTGGTTCCCACGGCAGGCTGGCCGGGCTGGCCCACTCCCTGGGCCCCGGGGTGGAGCGAGGTCTGGCTTCCCTCATTCCTGGTGGCAGCGGCTCCGGCAGGTCCAGTTTTGCCGTAGTTTTAAGCCCCACATGGCAGCAGTGACGCTGGCGTCTAGTTGCAGCCCTCCCCTTTCGCCAGTCTTCCTGTGGGTCTGGCGCGATCCCTTTCAATTTTAGCTGTTGTTTTTTTCCAAATTGTTGATGAGGTGGCAGCCTAGGAGGCTACCTAGGCCGCCATCTTTGAGTTCTCTCTGGACATGAGTTTTAAACATGCTGGACAATATGCCATGGATCAATTTCACCAATGAGTGAAGGAAACCACCTAAAGCTGGGAAAAGTCCAGCTGTTGGGCCGAGTCATTAGCAATACAGCCTGGCTGTCTTACGAAGTTTGACGGCCTATTCTCAAGGCTGAGAATTTTTATAGTTTGGGCCTGAAATGATTGATTCAGATCTTTCAAGATAGAATGTGCTGCCAGATGTCACTTGAACAAACATTCTGAAATCACAGAAATGATTGTTAGTACAATCACTGTTTTTCACTTCAAAACCTCAGGTGAGCCATCATAGTTTATTTGGAGAAAGCAATGTCTCATGTTTGCTACTCCATTCTTGCCACAACAAAAAACCACAACTTTCTTACTTTGATGGCCATCATAGTTTATTTGGAGAAAGCAATGTCTCATGTTTGCTACTCCATTCTTGCCACAACAAAAAACGACAACTTCTCCATTTTTCAAATACTGACTCAAGATCTCAGCAGGTCAGCACCCATTGGCTCTCCTCTGGGGATAGCGTTGGTATGGTTTGACATTCAGAGGCAGCCTTTTTTCTTTACCTGGTAACACCTCCTCTTGTGGGCACAGAGCTCACCCCCTGTCAGCAATGATCCATGATAGGCCTTTTAGGTCACACTACATCTTCCAGGTTCTTTAATCAAACACACACATGTCAGCTTCCCACAGCATGGGTTCTCATTGGTGACCAGCAATGACAAAGTCATTGATTCTTCTTCCTCATACAAACAAGACCTATGGCAGGGAGAACAGTGTGCTGTCCCCACATAGTTTCCTCCTGGTACTTCCCAAGTGTCCTGTCCAGGCCAGGGTATTTAAGAGCTGATGTGCCTTCTTTATCCCTTTTCATGCAGCAATGTGCTTGGAGGACCCTGTTCTACACGGCCCAGCTACAACACGGAAGGGGGAACCCAGCTACCTCAGACTTCATAAAGGCATGGTTCCAGGCTTCAACTGCTGTTCCGTGTAGTCCAGCCTAACTTGACTTGTACATAGGCCAAAGTTGGCTTGTCCTATGGACATGGCATTTTAATCCAGCTATACAGTAAAGTAGTTGCTCATACACACGTGATAGTGAATGCCTTTCCACTTTAGCTGCCCCTGGATTTTATGTGATGTCCACAGAGGTGTTTTATGCGGGAACTTTGTGAATACATTTTCCTCTTGACATACCATTAGTAAATCTGGGACTGCTTTTATCAGATTCTTGGCAGCAAAGCAATTTACTTGTTTTTACTGAAAAGAATGGGGGTCTGAATGATATCTCTATGGTTTGATTTCTTCTTTGTCTGTAGCAACAGCATTGCATGCTGCAAAGCATTACCTTGTACTTGACCTAGAAAAACTCAGCTGTTCAACTAGAGAGCTCAGATTGTTTCCTAGGTGAAATCACTTTTGATTCACACAGACTCATTGTCCATATTCACAAGAGACTCCTACCCACTGCTTAATTAAAGGTGCCTTTCTGGATTGCAGGTTATGTTATTGTGCTCATTCCTTCTTCAGGCCTCAGTGAACTACATTTAAAACGGTAATCCCAGTTCTAAATTGGGAATAGAGCATAACTGTCTCAAGCCAGGTCTTCAAGCAAAGCAGAGCCTGAGGCAAGGATTAAGTTTTGCTATTTCACTTGGGAGGAGCAAGCCTAGGGCAGGAAAGGTGAGGGAAAGGGGCTCAGGGGCAAGAAAAGAATCCATGTGATGTAACACCTTACCACATTGGCCATGGCATCACCATGAGCCAGGAAGAAAAACAGTGGGCTGTGCATGTCTACTCCCCAAGGGGGCCTCTCTGAGAGGGGGGCCATGCATGGAAGCGGCGGAATTTATTTGACCAACTAATCCTGAATTCTGTATCCCAGGGGTCAGTGCACACCTTGGATGGCTGGTCGCCCCTCACTACTGGGTTGTGGCTTCTTAGGTTCCTTTCTGTCCTCTATCAAATGAAGAGAACATTGTGAAGTGCTTTGAAGACTAAACCAAATAATAAATTTAAAACCTTAGCCATAGCACACACTCGCATAAAGGATTGCTAAAGGTAAAGATCCTGGGAACTCCTATAAATGCTCAGCTTTTGAGCAGAGTTCCTATTCATCTATGAAATGACAAGAACCTGGGATCAGCAACCACAAAGGGACAGCGGAGACCTCTGGGTGTGGTGACAGACTTAGAACTTGGTCCCACAGTGATGGCAGCTGGTTTGAGTATATTTATGAGGGTGGAGGGAAAGAATGGAATCCAAAAATGTTTTGAGGAACAAGCAAAAATTAAATGACTTGAGATGGAAAAGACCAATGGCCAAACACAATAACTTATAATGGCTCCCTAAGGAAAACTAGTCCATTTCAATATTATTCTAGGAATCCAGAAAATGATGGAAATTACTCATTCCAACTTGTTTCTGCCTTTTCTTTCTTTCTTTCTTTCTTTCTTTCTTTCTTTCTTTCTTTCTTCCTTTCTTTCTTTTCCTTTTAATTTTTTTTTTTGTAAATTAAGTTTACATCTCCATCTGTTGTCTCACTGGGGCAGAGTTACTCCTTTAAATGTGGGAGGTAAGAAAGTCAAAGTTCCAAGACTTGGCTCTTGACTTCCCCCCCACGTGGAGCTCACTTATTGTGAGTGGCACAGCGGAGTGGCAGCCCCACGGCACTTCAGCCAAGAAGCTCATGTGCGAGAAGAAACACCTCAAGCCCTGCTGGAAACAGAGCCAGCGTTAATGCAGCCAAATTAAACCCCGAAGCCAAGACATTTAAAAAGGGTCGTTCTCATGTTACCTGTTACTTCTTTACAGGGCACACAACCAAATACCTTAATTCTCTGTTGAGTCCCTTAAGGACACAATTTTTCAGTCAGAAAATACTTCTTGAGATTTGGGCTGGGACTATAAACATTAATGTGAAAGCATTGCATGAACTTCCTATACCCAGGGCCTTACAATTTGGTTGAAAATATGTGAATTAACTAAGATTATAGTGAAAAATAATGTCTAAGGCTGTATAAGATTCTGGACAAATGAGGGATAAAGATAGCTAAGGACTGGACAGACCCATGGAGATGTAGACTTGAGGCAAATTGGGAGAGGATACAAGGAGCTTGGCTGAGGGGAGGGTTTAAGCAAGCGGACCTTCTAGGCCCAGGGAAAGCCGTTTGTACAGGCCTAGAGGGAAACGTGCATGCCACAGTCAAGGATCAGAGTGGGAAATAATCACAGAACGTGGCCAGTGAGCCCTCACTGTCCATTTGGCTGTGCTAAGCCCTTAAAAATTATTCTCAGTTAGTCCTCTAGTAGCCCCACAAAGTAGGCATTCTCATCATCTCATTATGAGAGGTAACACTGACCTTGGAAAGGGAAATGACTTGTCCAAGGTCAAAGTGTTAGTTACTGACTGGCAGGGGTTTGAACTCAGGACCAAGGTTCAGCTCAGACTGTGAGGAGTCTTACTTGCTAGACCTGTGTGGGGTAATGGGTGAGGCAGAAAGAATGCAAGGAGTGAGCCTCGGTCCTCAGACTAATAGTCCAGCTGGGGAGAAAGACTAGATCTCCAAGCAGTAGACAGTGGTGTGCGGGATGGACCAGAGCTGGGAATACAGGGCCAGGGAAGGGTGTAGAAGTCAGATTCTCAGGCTGCATCCCAGAAACGCTGGGGTGAGCCCAGCAACCTGTGAAAGAAGGAAGGGAGGAAGGAAGGGAGGGAGGGAGGGGGGAGGGAAGGGAAAAGAGAGAGGGAAGGGGGAGAGAGGGAGGGAAGGAGGAAAGAGGAGCCCACTTTCCCTCAGAGGGTTCAGATGGGGAATGAGAATACGGTGTTCAGACTGGGCCCTTTTAGGCCTGGGTTTGAGTCCTAGACCAGCCCCATCCAGCACCTCTTTGAGCCTCAGTGTTCTCATATGTAAAATGGAAACAGCATCAAACAGCTGCCTCACAAGGGTCTTTTGGGCATGAAATGAGACCATGTAGGAAAACATGCTATCAAATGTTCTACAATATAGTTTGCTGTTGGTGACAGACAGGAAGAGGTAAAGGGAGGCCGTGTTCATGGCTTGGTTTCATGAAGTATGAATTATATGTGCAGTTACAGTGATGGTACCATTGCTAACTGTGAATGTCCTTGTGGACAGTTAAGGACCCCAAGGTGAGGGATGGAGATACAGATTTAGGAATCGTCAGCAGAGAGATGAGTGAGTGCAAGGTCGCTTTTTGTCAGGAAGAGGGATCAAGTTTAAAAGTTTAGAGGGTGCACTACAATAGACAGATATGGAATCTGGTTGGAGTTAGTATAGTATTCAAGCTACAAACTCAGTCTGCAAGGTATTTAACATTTAATTAGCTAACTTATTTGATACAATTCAGAGGTTTTTAGTACATTCAAAATTATTCACTGAATTAGCATACCTAATTAGATAGTGGTAACCATTACCACTGTTTAAATACTGAACATTTCATCACCCCAAAGAGAAATCCCATAGCATTGGCCATCAGTCCATTCCCTCTACCCTCAGCACCTGGCAGTGATTAATCTACTTTCTGGCTCTGTGGTCTTGCTTATTGTGCACAATTTATGTAAGTGAAAACATACATGTGGCCTTTTGTGTTTTCCAGCTTTCTCCATATTGTAGCATAAATCAGTACTTCATTTCTTTCCTTTTTTAGGTTTGTTTATTTTTTTAAATATATTTTATTGATATTTTACAGAGAGGAAGGGAGAGAGATTGAGAGCTAGAAACATCGATGAGAGAGAAACATCGACCAGCTGCCTCCTGCACACCCCTACTAGGGATGTGCCCGCAACCAATGTACATGCCCTTGACCGGAATCAAACCCCGGGACCCTTCAGTCCGCAGACCAACGCACTGTCACTGAGCCAAACCAGCTTCGGCAGTACTTCATTTCTTTATACTGCTGAACTAGAGGCCCAATGCAAGAAATTCGTGCAAGAGTAGGCCTTCCTTCCCCAGGCTGCTGGCACCTGCTGCCCTCTGGCACCCAGGATCTGGGCTTCCCTCTGGCTGCTGGCAGGTACCTGGGACCCCAGCTTCTTTGGCAGCCCCGGCTTCTAGAAGGTCATCTGGAAGGACACCCAGAAGGATGTACTATCTAATTAGCATATTAGGTTTTTATTATTATAGATAATATTCCATTGTATAGATCTAACACAGTTGCTTAACAATCATTAATTCATGAACATTTGGATTGTATGCACTCTTGATATTTAGAATAGTGCTGCAATGAGCATTTGTGTACAAGCTTTTGAGGGGATATATTTTTCAATTCTCTTGAGTATATATCTAAGAGGGCAATTATTCAAATCCTTTGCCTATTTTTTTAAAAATTGGGTTATTTACCTTTTACTTTTGAGTTTTAAAAGTTCTTTATATATATTTTTAAAAAATTTATTGTTGACAGTATTATAGATGTCTCCCATTTCTCCCCGAGGCCCCCTCTATCCTTCCCACCTCAGGCCTTCCCACACTATTGTCTGTGTCCATGGGTTATATACTTTTGATATAAGTTTCTTTTCTGCTATATTATTTGCAAATTTTTTCTCCCATTCTATGCATTGTCTTTTCACCTTTTAGTACTGTCCTTTACATTATAGCACAAAGATTTTTAATTTTTGATAGTCTAATTTAACTTTTTAAAAAATTGCTCATATTTGTTATGTAATAACTAAAAACCAAAACCACTGCCTAGTGTGAAGTCACAAAGATTAGCACTTATATTTTCTTTTTTTTATAATATATTTTATTGATATTTTACAGAGAGAAAGGGAGAGAGACAGAGAGCTAGAAACGTCGATGAGAGAGAAACATCGACCAGCTGCCTCCTGCACACCCCCTACCAGGGATGTGCCCGCAACCAATGTACATGCCCTTGACCGGAATTGAACCTGGGACCTTTCAGTCCACAGACCGACGCTCTACCACTGAGCCAAACCAGTTTTGGCAGCACCTATATTTTCTAAGAGTTTTCTGGTTATAGTGAGGTCTTTTATCCATTTAGACTTAGTTTTTATATGTGATATTAGGTATGGGTCCAACTTTATTCTTTTGCACATGGCTATTTGGTTGCCTAAGCCTTATTTGTTGAAAAAAGTATTTGTTCCTCATTGAATTTTCTTAACGCACTTGTCAAAAGTCAATTGGCCATAAATGTAATAGCTTACTTCTGGACTTTCAATTCTATTCCATTGATATATATGTCTATCCTTTTGTCACTTTCTTACTGTCATAATTATTATAGTTTCAGAGAGGAAGTGTGAGTTCTTCTACTTTATTCTTTTTGGGGTTGTTTTGCTTATTTTTGGTTGTGTTTTTGCATTTCTATATAAATTTTAAGATGAACTTTTCAATTTCTGCAAAAAAAAGCAGCTGGGTGTTGATAAGATAGTAATAGTGTTGAATCTGTAAAACAATTTGAGTATTGTAATGTTAATAATATTAAATCTTCCCATCTATGAACATGTGATGTCTTTCTATTTTTTAGGTATTTTTTATTTATTTCAACTATATTTTATTTATTTCAACAGTATATGTCTTACATTTTTTGTTAAATTAAATATATAATTATTTTTGATGCTTTTATAAATTGAACTGTTTTCTTAATTTCATTCTTGGATTGTTCATTACTAGTGTTTATAAATATAATAGATTTTTGTGTGTTGGTTCAGTATTCTGAAAACTTACTCTATTTAATTCTATTATTTTTTTAGTGTGTGTGTTCTTCAGAATTTTCTGTCTAAAAATAATGTCATCTGCAAATACAAATGGTTCTACTGCTTTTTTACCAACCTGGAGGCCTTTTTTAAAATTATTGTTTATTTTGTCTAATTGTCCTGAATTTACTTTATTTTTATATAATTTTTTTTTCTTAATCTCCTATTCTGCCAAGCTGTGGAATCATACTTATCGGTCAATTTGGATCTGTCCTACATTTTCTGGACTTGTGTCTGATTTCTTAAGGGGCTTGTTCAGAATCAAATCATCCATAGAGGAGGGTCCTGGATACCATCATCATTCTTGTTTTCATCTAATTTTCAGCCACTGATAACATGTAGATCACTGCTCTGTCCTCCCTGGCCTCCTCAGATCTATAGCTCTGTGTTGGGTTGCTATAGCTCTTGGGTGCTCACAAAACACCCAGTAGCTCCCAGCTTCCTCTGGGCTGCAGGAAACTCTGTTAAGATTGACTTGGACCTGTCTCCTAAATATAGCATTTGTCTTTTGGCTTAAGGATATTAGAAGAATGTGTACCTTGGGCTTTTCCTGGGCATGGGGAACATGTTTTTTTATCTGCCTGGGGTCCCTAAAAAATGTGGAGCTCAGTCATTTGACCCTGAACCCCAGGGTTTGGCTACAGGTTGGTGTCACCTGCAGAGCCTGTCTCTCAGGCACATCATTCCAGCATCTCACTCTGTGGGTTCCTTTCTGACTCTGAACTTCCCCTCTAGAGAATTTTCATATGGGTAGAGCCATTTAGATAGGCTCCTTACTTTTCCTTCTACATTGGTGACTTTGCCCCCAGGGGATATTTTCCAATGTCTGGAGACATTTTATAAAGGGATGGAATGGGTGTTACCGGCACCTAGTGGGTAGAGACCAGGCATGCTGCTAAATGATTCACAATGTACAGGATGCCCCCACAACAAAGGGTTATCTGGACTAAAATGTCAATAGGGTGGAGGTGGAGAAATCCTGTAATGCATCTATTGTTTAAGCTTTAAACCCTGGAGGATCTGGGTTTATGAAATAATTTTTTAAAAGCATTTCAATCTGATTTTCTGTTGTTACATTGCCATCCCTTGGGCATGGAGACAGATCTGTTTGCTCAGGGAGGTGTAGGAGCAGGCAGAAATAATAAGGAACACAGATAGCAAAGAAAACAAATAAGCCACAGGCATGCATAACACATAATAAAAGGATGCTGAATAAAAGAATACCTGGTATTAGTCCTTGTATATAAAGTTCAAAAATTGGCAAAATTGCTATGTTGGGGAATTCATAGTTGGATGATAGCAGGGCATGCATGCCATAAAAGTCAGGGTAGGGATTAACTCGGGCCTGGCAGCTGTGATAAAAAGGACACAAGATGAGAATCTAAGGTACTGGCCATGTTCTCTTTCTCGTGTCCTTTGTTTTATAAACTTCTAAAAAGTAAAACAAAACATCACATTAGTCAAAAACCACATTAGACTTTAAAGAATCTCATCTTCCTGAAACGGAATAGGTATATAAGTGGGAAAATAGGTAAATTTTAAATAAAATCTGGGGTGTAGTTCATTGTGATGTACCAATGTTAACCTCATAGTTTTGACATGTCCTATGGTAACCTAAGACGCTAATAATTGAAGAAATTGGGTGAAGTATGTCTGGGGTCTCTGAATGCTGCAACTTTTCTATAAATCTAGAATTAATTCAGAATAAAAAGTGTATTTAGAACAAATCACATCTGAACATGCTTAAATATGAATTCCTGTAAATGTGTGGCTTTTTCCTCGCATGGTATGAGCAGTAACAATGAAAATAACAACAGCTAACACTTGCAAAGCACTTATTTTGTGCAAGGCACTGCTCTGGGCACTTAATACATGCTCACTGACTTCATCCTAACAGAATTCCTAGCATTAGGTTTCATTGCTGTCTCCGTTTGGCCAGGGGGTCATAGAGACGCAGGGGGAGGCAGCGAGGAGGGTAGAGCCCAGTGGTGGCAGCAGCTGGCCCCACAGTCTGTGCACATGATCAGTTACCACTGAGAGTAGCAAGTCCAGAGAAGTACAAAGAAACAGAAGAAGCCAGATCCTCAGATGTAAACCAGTATTTTCGCTCAGCTTGTTTCCTTCCTGCCTTTTCCCCTTATGTTTTCATTTGATGTACACCTATTTGTAGCCTGATTTTCTTTTTACCATGAAGATAATATGAAGAGCATTTTTCCTGCCACTAAAAGCTAAAAGACAGAGTGAAAGGCTACCCAATAGTCAGTCTGTGTAGAGATGCACTGTGCATTTTTGTTTCCAGTTCCTGTGTCATTATACAGAAGGCTGCCATGAACACCCGCTTCTTAATTTATACTTACTTCTTTGATTATTTGTTCAGTTTCTTCTTCTTCTTCTTCTTCTTCTTCTTCTTCTTCTTCTTCTTCTTCTTCTTCTTCTTCTTCTTCTTCTTCTTCGTCGTCGTCACTTTTTTTTTCTCTGTGTTTTCTTACCACAACTTACTATGGCAAGAAGTTCTTTAAATACACACGATACCACTTTAGTATGAAAATTTGCAAGCTTTTAAAATTCTCTACCTCATACCATTCAGTATTCCCCCTTACGCTTCAAGAGTAAGGGCAGATTTCCCACGTGAGGAAGCAATGGGAGTGGCATCTGTTCTAAGCCCTGAGGCCACGAGAAGTGGGATTGAGGGAGAAATGGCAGCAAAGCTCCTAGTCATGTACCAACACTTTTAACAGGCAGTGTCTCACTAGTCCTCTGACCAGAAATACTGGCCGTCCAGTTTACAGATGAGGAACTTGAGTCCCAAACCCACGGAGTTCGGTTCAGAAGGAAGAGTGGGCAAGGGAACAGGGATGCTTTGGAAGGAGAGAAACTGCAGACAGACCTCTTGGGGTGTGTCTCTGAGCAACACATTGGATGCACTTATGCCAGGACTTGCACTTAATAATTACTGTAAAAAATATACATATTTACTGTAGCCCTGGCCGGCTTTGCTCAGTGGATAGAGCATCAGCCTATGGACAGAAGGGTCCCGGGTTCAATTCTGGGCAAGGGCATGTACCTCGATTGCAGGCTCCTCCCTGGCCCAGGCCCCTGGTCGGGGCTCCTGCAGGAGGCAACCCATCCATGTGTTTCTCTCACATTGATAATTCTCTTTGTCTTTCTCTCTCTCTTCAACTCTCTCTAAAACTCAATGAAAAAAATATCCCTGGTGGGGAGGATAAATAAATAAATATTTACTGTAAAAACAAATCCTTCAACCCCTTATCTTTCAGCTCAGAACCTTGCGTTTGACATTATACCGCCATCTTTCCCAACCCATGGGAGGAGGTGGGGTGGCGCCTGGCGGCAGCGCGGGGCTGGTTAGACTCCGGGAGCCTCTGATCCCACCGCAGACCCAGGTCAGCATCTGCGTCTTAACAAGACCCCAGGGGCCCGCGTGCACACTGCGAGTGGGCAGCGGGTTCGCAGCGGTCCTCAGGAGGAAGCACCCTCTGAGGGTGTGCGGGAGCCCAGCGCAGCACCCACAGCCATAGCGCAGGCGCTCAGCTCAGCTCAGCTCAGCTCAGCTCACAGAGGTGGCTCAGCGGGTATCGCCCACAGCCAGCGTAGGCTACCGGGGGACTCAGAAAAGTGGTTGTGGGATCAGAGAGCTTCAGCTCCACCAGCATTCTCTCTCTCTCTCTCTCTCTCTCTCTCTCTCTCTCTCTCTCTCTCTCTCTCTCTCTCTCTCTCTCTCTCTCCTATTCCTGCTTCTCACTGCAGCCAATTCCAATTATGCCCGAGTTCCCGGTGGGCGGGCTGGGGCAGTGAGAAGAATCCTGTGAGTAAAAACCGGCTGGGCCGGTGGCCACTCTGGGCGAAATAAGCTGCCACCAAAGGACAAAGCAGCACTACACTGGGGAGGGGGCGGCAGGAGCAGGGTGCCCCGGGCGTTCACGCTTTTTCCAAAAGCTTATTTTCTGTTTGGGGAACTGACAAAGTCCTTAGAAAGGCTGACGCCTAGCCTGCTGGCTGTGTGATGAGGGCACCAAGAGCTTTTCTTGCCATCATGCAGCTACTGGTGGGCAGAGTGCTCACATTTGGTTCTGCAGCTCCCAAGCCCAGCTCTGTCCCTGAAGGATCCACCTTGTATAAAAACTGCTGTTTGAAATTTTAACCCTGCTATTTGGCTTCTGTAAATGCTTGCTTGCTTTAATAAAAAGGAAAAGGAGACTACTCCCTCTTCAGAGAGGCCATTAAACATTTTCTGGAAGAAATTATCAGTGCTGGCACCAGGCCAGGCCTTTGGTTGAGGTCTCAAGGCCCCAGCACATAGGGGCTTTAAGAACCTGCAAAGGGGTCTGGAAACACCCCCATATTTGGGAGACAAAGAAGGTAAAAACATATAAATAGGGAAAGTTCCTCCATGTTGGGGCCCAGAATCTGAGAGACATTTTCCTCTAGACCCGCGGGTAATAAATGTAACACCATCGTTCTAAGTGTTGCTTGGTTCTTCTCCAGTTTCCTGTAACATCTCCACCACGTGATGCTGGGTGAGCCAGTGCTCAGCACTCCTTCTCTAAGGCTCTCCTGTGCCTCCCACAGGAAGGAGAGCTCCTTAGACCCTCCCACAGTTGGTTTCTGTGGGGTTCGGATTAGATGCACTCTCAATGGCTGAATGTGGAAGCTGGCACCAGGCATCTGTCTGCTTTCTGCTGGCAAACTGGGAGACCGAGGTCCGAAGCGCGGCTGCCTGGGGTTTGAGAGGCAAGGAGGACACAGGTTTTTGCCAGTGCGGATCTAGGACAAGAGATCAAGATATATATCCGGGGAAAGCTGAAATCACGAGGCCTTCTGATCCCTGAACCCTGCATCAGAGGCAATAGCTGGCTAGCTTCTTCTCCTCTCCCTCTCCCACCTCCCCCTCCTCCCTCTCCTTTCCTCCCCCTCCTCCCTCTCCTTTCCTCCCCCTTTCTTTCCTCTCCTTTCTCCTCCCGCTTCTCTTCCCCTTCCCCTCCTCACACCTGCCCCTTCTCTCCCCCTCCTCCTCCTTCTTTTTTCCCCCAATTTGGTTGCTCTAATTTTATTTGTTAATCTTATCTTCTTGCTGCAATAAATTAACCTTTTGCTAGTTGATAGGTATAGAACAGTACTTTGCTTTAATTTAAGGTTTTAAATTTACTCATTAATTAAACAAGAAAAGATTTACTGATAATCTGTATTTCTCTTTTGGAGAACTGCTTATTAATGTTTTTTTCCCCCTATTTATCTATTGTTTTAATGTTTTTCTTATTGATCCCTAAGAGTTCTTTATATATTAAGGTTATTAACTCTTTATTATCTGTTGCAAAAAAAACTCACACCTTGCTTTTTATTCAGTTTATACTATTTAAAAAAATATGTTTTATTGATTTTTTTTACAGAGAGAAAGAGAGATGGATAGAAAGTTAGAAACATCTATGAGAGAGAATCATCATTCAGCTGCCTCTTGCACACCCCCTACTAGGGATGTGCCCTCGACCGGAATCGAACCTGGGACCTTTCAGTCCGCAGACCAATGCTCTATCCACTGAGCCAAACCAGTTTTGGCCAGTTTATACTAATTTTTAAGGCAGAAAATTTTAAGTTTAATGGGGTAACATCTATTAATCTTTTCCTTTAAAGACAATAATGACTCTCTTATTTTGTCCAAATTTCCTTTATATATATATATATATATATATATATATATATATTCATATTAATCTATGTAGCATTTATCAGAGGAAAATGAGTATTTCTGGGACAGAAGAATATATGACAATGAGTATTCATTCCTGCCAAGAAATTAAGCTAGACTGACTTTTCTTTAATCAGGCATATTTCAAAGTACTTTTAAATTCCCATCCCTTATCCCCTCCCCTTTAGCAACAATCAACTTGTTTTCTATATCAGGAGTCTGTTTCTGCTTTGTTTTATTTATTTGTGTGTGTGTTTTTTTTAGACTCCACATATAAGTGAAATCATATGGTATTTGTCCTTCTCTGTCCAACTTATTTTACTTATTATAATATTCTCCAATCCACTTATGTTGTCACAAATAGCAAGATTTTGTTCTTTTTTTATTGCTGAATACCCCATTATCTAGATACTGCATCTTCTTTATCCACTCATCTATTGATGGACATCTATATTGCTTCCATATCTTAGCTATTACTAATAATGTTGCAATGAACATAGGGGTGCACCTATCTTTTAGAATTAGTATTTATGTTTGTTAGTTTTTTCAGAGACACATCCAGAAGTTAAATTGCTGGATCATATGGAAGCTTTATTTTTATTTTTTGAGGAACTACCATACAGTTTCCATAGTGACTGTATTATTTAGAATCATAACCAACAGTTCATGAGGGTTCACTTTTTTCCACATTATCACCAGCACTTGTTATTTGTTGACTTATTGCTGCAGCCATTCTTACAAGTCGGAGGTGACATCTCATTGTGGTGCTAATTAGCATTTCCCTGATGATTAGTGATGCTGAGCATCTTTTCAATTGTCTGTTGGCCATCTGTGTGTCCTCTTTGGAGAAATGCCTATTCAGGTCCTCTGCCCATTATTCAATTGGATTGTTTGTATTTTTGGTGTTAAACTGTATGAGTTCCTTATATATTTTGGATATTAACTCCTTATTTGATATATCACTTGCAAATATATTCTCCCACTCAATAGATTGTATTTGTTTTGTTGATAGTTTCCTTTGCTGTGCAAAAACTCTTTGAGATAGCCCCACTGTTTTTTGTTTGTTTGTTTGTTTGTTTGTTTTTTCTTTTTTTAAAAATGTATTAAGGTATTATATGTGTAAGTAGTTTATCATTGCCCCCCCCCCCACCTCCCATACATGCCCTCTCTCCCCAGAGTTCTGTGTTGGTTGGTTGTACTTATATTCATGCATACCAGTCCTTCAGTTGATCTCTTATCTCCCCCCAGGTCTCCTTCCCCTCCCCTCTGTCATTTGTCAGTCTGCTTGTTTTACGGTGACTATCTCAGGACCACATGAATAGAATCTGCTCCTCCTCCGGTTCACACCCCCCCCTGGTCTCACCACTTCCCCGGGGCACACGGCTCTCCCGAGGCACATGGCTCCCCTGGGGCACACAGTTCTCCCGGAGCACACAGCTCTCCCGGGGTACACGGCCCCCTGGGGAACTGGGGTCACTAACAGAAGGTGCCCTGCCAGTCCTCGCTAGCACGGCAGGCGGGCTAGGGCGGCTGCAGGTGGGGAGACCACGTTCCAAGGAGTCTCGTTCCGGGCAGGAGCGGAAGGTCCAGCCGAGGCCCGGCATCCGTTCCCTCACTCCCATGGTGGGCAGGCCAGGAAGGCTGTGTAAGTGGAGGCCAGGCTCTGAAGCAGCCCACTCCCTGGGCCTGGGGCGGAGTGAGCTCTGCTCTCGGTGGGCTTCCCTCATTCGCGGTGGAGGCAGTGGTGGCGGCTCCAGCGGCTCTGGTTCCACCGTAGTTTTAAACTCCACATGGCGGCATCAGTGCTTTTCTTTGTCTTTAGTTGTAGCCATCCCATTCTGCCAGCTTTCCTGTGGGTCTGATGTGATCCTTTTAGATTTTAGCTGTTGTTTTTTTCCAAATTGTTGATGAAGTGGCAGCTTAGGAGACTACTTAGGCTGCCATCTTGTTTTGGTCTCCTCGGACCCTTTCTTGCCTTTGACAGACCCTCCCCCCACCCCCCGCTGTTTTTTTTAAAATTTGTTTGTTTGTTTTTTGCCCTTGCCTGAGGAGACATATCCAAAAAGATATTGTTAAAAGTGATATCAAAGAGTTTTACTATCTACATTTTCTTCTAAGAGTTTTATGGTTTCAGGTCTTAAGTTTTTAATCCACTTTTAAGTTATTTTTGTATGTAGTATAAGAAAGTGGTCCAATTTCTTTTTTTCATATATCTGGACAGTTTTCTCAACACAAGTTATTAAAGATATTGTCTTTACCCCATTGGGTATCCTTGCTCCTTTTGCCTTTTGCCATATGCTAACTGACCATATGAGTGAGGATTTGTTTCTAGGCTCTCTATTTTATTCCATTGTTCTGTATGTTTTTATGCCCATACCATACTGTTTTGGTTATTGTAGCATTGTTTGATATCGGGGACCATGATAGCTCCTAATCTGTTCTTCCTCAAGATTATTTTGGCTATTCGGAATATTTTTTAGTTCCATACAAATTTTAGGATGAGCTGTTTTAGTTCTGAGGAGAATGCCATTGGTATTTTAATAGGAATTGTATTGAATCTGTGTATTGCTTCAGGTATAAAGATATTTTAACAATATTAATCCTTCTAATCCATGAACAAGAGATATCCTTTCATTTATTTGTATCTTTATAAATTTCCTTTCTCGGTACCTTAAAGTTTTCAGAGTATAGACCCTTCACCTCCTTGGTTAAATTTATTCCTGTGTATTTTATGCTTTTTGATATCATTGTAAATAGGATTTTTTAAAAATTTCTCCCTGTGATTAATTATTATTGGTGTATAGAGACACAACAGATTTCTGTATATTGATTCTGTATCCTGCAACTTTCCTGAATTCATTTATTTGTTCTAATAGGTTTTTGGTGGGGACTTCAGGGTTTTCTATATCTGATTTCCTGTTGGGCAGCTTCTTGATTCCCTACCTTTCTGGTGGTGACTAAGATGATGCAGCAGTTTGTGGCAGGCTGTTCCTCCAAGCCTTCTCATGATCTTGTAAACATATGAGTCAGCAATAAATCCCTTTTTGCCTAAATGCTCAGGGCACTTCCATTTTCTGCTGCTGAACCATGATTGATACATTCCACTCTTCTACATGTGAGGCATCAATTTAGAATAAATTATAGTAGGAAGGAGCTCTGCAATGACCCATGTTTTCCTTCTCTCTCTGAACACTCATGCACGGTGTGTGAAACATAAATGCTTTTCATGATGTACTCTTACTTTGGAATTTACATTATGTCATTACCCAAACTTTCTGGAACTGTGGAATATTGGAATATAAATATTGTCATACCTCCAAACTCTATGCACCAGAAAAAAAATTCCAGAGGTTTCATTCAATTCACAATGGGAGGTTTTTGCTGAAAGAACACACAAGCCTGACTCAACAAGAGTTACTGGGGATAGGAAAGTTTTATTTTTCTTTTTAACATCTATATGCAAGCATCTCTAGTGTTGAGTAATTGCTTACTTTGTCACAGTATAGCTTTCACTCATTCATATGGCACATTCGGCCCGGAAGGTGGTCCATATTAAAGCACCCTACAAAGGTTTGAAATTAACCATTTAAAGAAAAAAATATTTAAAATTATAGCTTATTTTAATAATACTAATAATATACATAACTTCTATATATTATGCTTTTTCTGTGCTCCAGTCACTATGCTGAGTGTATTTTATCTCATGTGCATTATTGGCTTGAAATTCCCATTGGTAGATGTTATTATTTCCATTTTACAAATGATAAACTGAGATTCAGTGAGATTAAGCATCTTGCTCAGGGTCACACAGCTAGTAATTGACAGAGCTGTCATGTGAACAGGCCTGTTTGATTCTGAAGCTCAAAGCCTTTTGTCTCCCCATACAGCACCCACTGAGAGAATAGGGCATTTAGGGTGTCACGTAGCCTTAAGATATGCAGCCTGTCTGCTGCGAATTCTGAGGAGGCTAAAGGATGACAAAGGGATTTTTTTAAATCTTATTTTTCCCCTGATGAAATTTGGTTATGTAAAATTTTTATATATGTCACCATCCATGGAGTTATAGGAAAAGGAGCCGGTAACGTGTACTCATGAAAAGGTAAATCAGACCAAGTTAGGACAGGAAATACTCCTTTTGTTTTTCCCTGTTGACTACCTGAGGGTTCTATGCCATCACCACTTAGCAAAGGCTTATAAGGATCTGACATTTGCTGGGTCTCGCTCCTGGTGAGGAAAAGACAGAGGGGTGCATGGTAAACACCTAACAGTCATCAGGAAAGCCTCTGCCTCACCTGCACCCCACAGACAAGCTCTGTGCACATCCCTCAAACATCCACACTTTCAGTGCTGGGCTAAGAAGTGCATCCAAGTCCCCCTCCTCTGTGCACGTGATCTTTCCTGTTTGCTCAACATTTATGACTAACGGGGCTGGAGGAGGGGAAACTCTGCGGCCCGCAACAAAGGACTTTGTTCACCTGGGCATGGGATCCTGGGCCTTGGCAGGGGGTGCTGAGAAACTCGGGGCTGGGTCTAAATGTCAATGTTGAGTCCCCAAGCCACGCAGCTACCTGGTGCAAACACACGCTGGCTTCCCTTCCCGGCTGGCTGTGCACGTCGTGGAGGGCCAGCGCCCAGCTTGTTCAGTGGGGCACCATCCGCTTCTCGTCCAGCACAGCGGAGGCACACTGCCATTCCTTTGCAGGCTCCAAGCTCCAAGTCAAACACAACCACCCGCAGCCAGAAACCAGGCCTTCAACTTCTGCTGACTCTTCAGCCTGGACCTTCCCCCTGTAATCTCTAAGCTTGTTTTTAATAAATGTTTAACTTCTGGATTAATTTCCTTGATTTCTGAGGGTAATTTTTCACAGCTCAGATAATGCCTGCTACATGCTTGCCGAGCTGTTGGCGCACTCCAACCCGCAAACACCGCAGACAGCTTTTGGCCTGGAGAGGCTCGCCTTTTCCCTGCGCGTGCGTGTCAACAAGAGGCTGTCTCCTTCCTGCCTTCGGGGTGATTGCCAGCATCTCAGGGCACTTGCTTTTCTCTCTTTGCCACTGGGAGTTGCCTGTTCAATCTTCACTGAACTGGTATTTCTCTGGCTTCCTCCTTTCCTGAAGGGTGGTATATACTTACCTCTGACATGCCGATGGTTTTCAGGCTAACGGATGACCTTTTCTTTGGCAAGTCACCTGCTTCCTGCATTCTTCCTCCCCATCTGCTTATCACAGAGAGAGGGGCTGCTCGCCCACACCCTTATTCCGTTTGCTTTTGAAAAGCCTTTGCGCTTCTTTGGAAAAGGGAAATGTTATTACTGCCCTGGGCCCGGACCGTCTCCGCTGTCATTTTGCCTGCGCTCACTGGGTCACCGTTCTTGGTACTTGAGTATTAGACTTGGAGGCGCCGTGTAATCCCATGATGGAACCACAATTAGAAGACTGACAGATTCCTCAGGGCACGGTAGCTCCAATGCGCCCCCATTACTGACACTGGTCGCTATTGCCTGACACAGCAGAGCCACGGAGAGGATCTTGGAAAGGCAGAAGGCCAGGATGATGTGGCTCTCGGCATATTTTTTCTGGTGTTTATTTCCCCTCCCACTCCACAAACAGGCTCCTTTCTCCTTATTATGTGGTCTTTTCTAATGACAGCAGATGATTTAAACTAGATGTCCTGTGATAAGATTTTCTAGTCATTGAGACAAACTATTTAAAACATAAATTGGAGAAGATTGTTGTACCTCTTACTTTTTTTCATTTGCACCAGTAACTTAAAGATTATCCCTTTTCCCTTTTTGAGCAGGCTACCTTGACAAGAAGTACTCATTTAAAGACAGTGTATTGCTAAACATGAGAGATTTGGTACACTGATTCTGAAAGAAATGGAGTCCAAGAAATTCACCAGGAAATTCAGGAATTGGATTGTTATGATGATGTTCCAGAAGATGATGACATGATTGTCATTGAATAAATGAGTAAATTCTTGATACTGTAGGATTCACAGTTTGTCTGATTTGTGTTGACAACTACCGTACTACCGTACCGTATACAGGTAATAAATTTCCTTTATTTTCATTTAACAATAAATGTGTACCGTATTCTTCTTCATGGAAAAATAAGACATCCCCTGAAAATAAGACCTAGAGCATCTTTGGGAGCAAAAATTAATATAAGACACTGTCTTATTTTCGGACTTTTATTTCAGACTGGTCTCACACAATTAGCTCATATGATTGCAAAGATAGACAGAAACTTCACTCTCTCATGTACCCAGGAAGATACAATGCTCAACATGCACATTTTCACAGAAGAGGACATAACAGCACTGTTTGTTTTGGTAAGTCACCTTTTTAGTGGCCATCTGTGTTAATTTCCATAATCAAGAGTAAAAATTAAAACTTTTCTATTTCTATGACAAGCAGGTCCTTATAACTTGGAGCAAGGCAACTATCTAAAATAATAAAAGTGTAATATGAGGGGCAATGAGGCAGGCAGGCAGAGGCAGTTAGGGGCAATGAGGCAGGAAAGCAGAGTGGTTAGGGGAAATCAAGCAAATCAGCAGGCAAGCATTTAGGAGCCAGTGGTCCCAGATTGTTAAAGGGTGCAAGCAGGGCTGAAGGACCACCCCCTCCCCCAGGCATTAATTTGGTTCACTGAGCCTCTAGTAATAATAATAAATGATATAACAAAAAGACAATTAGATTCTAGGAATGGAAAGGGATACAGTTATGCAGGAGAAGGAAGGAACCCAAATTCTAATTAGGAATTTTCAAAGACAGTTTGGGACTTCCAAAACAAAAAGGAGTAACAGGGACTAGGCTTACCCTCCCACCTGAAACACCTGGAAAAACTGGACAAAATATCAAGATGGCAGGATACAAGGTCAATATGAAACCCCAGGTTTTCTCTGTATGCCAACTATGAACCACCAAAAGTTGAAAATTAAAAAAACAAACAATGGTATTTATTATCAATAAAGAGTTATGAAATATTGAGGAGTATATCTGACATAGATGAACAATACAAGTACATTTGAAAAATATAAAACATTGCATAAGTAAATTAAAGAATCTCTAAATAAATTGACAGTTATGCTGTGTTTATGGGTCAAAATGTTAAAATTATTGTAGGATTTTGTAGGAACTGATAAGCTGACTCTAGAATTCATATGGAAATGCAAGAATCTAGCAAAGCCATAACAACTTCTGCAAAGAAGAACAGCTCTGGTCAGAGTGACTCAGTTGGGTGTCATCCCCATGCACAATAAGGTGGCCAGTTTGATTCCTGGTCAGGTCACATGCCTGGGTTGCAGGCTTGATCACCAGTAGGGGGCATGCAGGAAGCAGCTGATCCATCTCTCTCTCTCTCTCTCTCTCTCTCTCTCTCTCTCTCTCTCTCTCTCTCCCCCCCCCCTTTCCCTTCCTCTGTCTCTAAAAATCAATAAAAATATTTTAGAAAAAGAAGAAGAACAAAGTTGGAGGACTAACACTACCTAATTTCAAGAACTATTTTAGAGCTACAATAATCAAGACATGATTTTGGTGTAAGATAAACAAACTGGTCAATGGGACAGAATTTGGAGTCTAGAAATGAGATACATACACACATAGACAACTGAGTTTTGAGAAAGGTGCAAAAGGAGTTTAGTGGAGAAAGGAAGGTGCTGAACAATTTCCATACACAAAAAATTAAACTTGAATCTATACCTTATATCATATATGAAAATTAATTCAAAATATGTCATAGACCTAAAGGTAAACTTAAAACTATAAGCCTTCTAGAAGAAAACATTGGAGAAAATTTTGTGAATTGGGCTAGGCCAAAAAAAAAAATTCATATCACTCCAAAACACAATTTATTAAAAAAAAAAAAGTCAATAGGACTTTATTAAAATTAAGAACTCCAGGGCTTCAAAAGACACAAACAGTTAAGAGAATAAAAAGACAAATCACAGTTTTGGAGAAAATGTTTGCAAATCATCTATATAATAAAAACCTAAATGACCGTTATGGAGGAACAACCAGAATGATTGGTCACTATGATGCTCACTGACCACCATGGGGAAGATGCTCAACCCAGAAGCTGCACCCTGGTGGTCAGTGTGCTCCCATAGGGGGAGTGCCACTCAGCCAGAAGCTGGGTTCACGGCTGGCAAGAGCAGTGGGGGTGGCAGGAGCCTCTTCCATCTCTGAGGCAGTGCTAAGGAGCAGTGAGCTGAGTGGTAAGGAGCAGTGAGCAGGGAGATGGTAAGGAGCGAGGGTTCCCAGGCTGCGAGAGGGCACAGGTTCCCTCCTCACCCCACACAAATTTCATGCACTGGGTCTCTAGTATATTTAATAAAAGACTTGTATGCATAATATGTAAAGAACTTTCAAAACTCAGTAAGAAAACAATCGATCCAATTTAAAAAATGGGCACGAGATTTGAACAGTTAACCAAGGAAGATGTATGGTAGGCAAATAGGCATATGTAAAGATGCTCAACATCATTGTCATTATGGAAATGCAAGTTAAAAAGTTGCAATGAGATACCACCATACAACTAATAGAACAGCCAAAATTAAAATGATTAACAATTTCAAGTGCTGGCTGAGATACAGAGCAACTGGAACTTCCTTCCATGCACAGCTACTGGGACCTAAAATGTTGCAATGGCTTTGGAAAATAGTCTGGTAGTTTCTGAAAAAGTTAACCATACACCTACCACATGACCTAGCCATTCCACTCCTACATAGCTTCCCAAGAGAAATGAAAGCATATGTACATAAAGCTTAGAAGCTCCAAGCTAGAAACAACATATTATGCATACCAGTAATTACACTGTGTGAAAGAGCAAAACAAGAGTACATTCCATTATGTGGAATCCTAGGATACAAAAACTAATCAACGATGACAAAAACAGACCAATGGTTGTCTGCGTTTGTGTGGGGTAGGAGGGGGAGATTCTAAAGGGGCATGAGGACATTTGGAGGAGCATTGGATATGTTGATTATTTTGATTGTGAGGGTAGTTCATACACATGCCAAAACTAATCACATTGCATATTTTAAATGCATACAGTTTATTGTCTGTTAATTATCTATAATAATAAAAGCATAATATGACAATTAGACTGGACAGCTGAATGAACTTCTTGACATCATTCTGGATGAAGCTATGGTGGCAGGGGCTAAGGCAGAGGTGGTTAGGGGAAAACGGGTAAGCAAGCAAGCAGTTAGGGGTGATCAGGCAGGTAGGCCAGTGGTTAGGGGTGATCAGGCAGGCAAGCAGGTGAGTAGTTAGGATCCAGCAGTTCCATATTTTGAGAGGGATGTCTGACTACTGCTTTAGGCATAATCCTACAGGGATCCCTGTGGGATTGGGTTTAAACTGTCAGTCAGACATCCCCTGAGGGGTTCCAAATTGCAAGAGGGTGCAGGCCGGGCTGAGGGACCCCTCCCATGCATGAATTTTGTGCACCGGGCCTCTAGTATCTTAATATAAAGCTTTCCTTAAAAAAGAAAGATCTTGTTAGGATCCTTAATTTCCTGTGACTCTTCCCAAGCAGCTGAGAAAATGGGTCTACAGCAGAATGTGGCGACAAAGCAGGCTGGGCCTGTGGCTGGCCACAAACACCACCGGGAGCATCTTCCAGGACCCAGTCCTCTTAAGCACCAGCTAAAGGCAGAAAATGTTCCAAAGAATGGCTCTGGCTGTGTCTGGACCATAATTAAAGCTGCAAATAACCCCAAATGAATTAAGTCTCCCTGGCTAATGTGTCACTCCTAATGTGATCAGTAGGCCTCTGAATGAGAGCCTCAGCCTGCCTCAGAGGCAAAATTTTCCAAATGAAGTGAATTTACACTGCTAAGTAATTGCAAATTTGGGTGCTTTATCACAAGAACAACTGTATTGTTCTTTGATTACTTGCTCAACTGGATTATTAGCTCATTATCATTATACCATTGGACTTTGATGTGATGCCCCTTGAAACTTAAATAAAGAATTTTACAAGAGAGACCAACAAAGGCTCAAGGGAGTTGTTGATTATCTTAACTTTCTGAGTGTTTGGAGAATCTTAAAGGACACTTCATGAACAAATGAGTAGTCTGTGCCACTCATTTAAATGTGTTTGAAGATATCAATTTTTTTAGTCCCAGGATCTAGGTTATGAACTTTGAAGTCATGCTATTAAACCGATCCCTTGTTAAACAGTTTTGACCTTGAGATGCAACCTCTTGTACCTGGAAAGACTCCTGGAGCAGAAAAGGAGAGGAAAAACAGATCTGCATTCGAGACTGTTTCTCATCAGCAGTGTGATATGGATATGCTGCTGGACCTCTCCGAGCCAGGGACAGAAAGATTCAGTGGGCAACGTATAAGCTTTGCAAGAAGGATCTACCTGCTGCTACTGTGCTCAGCTACTTATTCTCAGGCAAGTCATTGAACTCCTTAGGGTTTCACTCCCTCCCATCTTGAGCTTCTGGTGGTTCCAGGCATGGCTGGCTACCTGTTAGAGTTCCTATGAAGATTGAATGTGGATGTGGTCAGTTATGTGAAATATTTTATACCTGATAGAAGTATTTTTTAAAATTTCTTTATTGATTTCAGAGAGGAAGAAAGGAGAGAGAGATAGAAACATCAACAATGAGAGAATCATTGATTGGCTGCCTCCTGCACACCCCGCACTGGGGATTAAGCTGCAATCCAGGCATGTGCCCTTGGCCCGAATCGAACCTGGGACCCTTCAGTCTGCAGGCTACCGCTCTATCCACTGAGTCAAAGCTGGCTAGGGCTTGATAGAACTATTATTTCCTAATCTGAAAAATGAAGGAATTCAATCAGGGCATTTGAATAGTCTCTGCATTAGTTTCCTGAAGCTGCCATAATAAAGTACCACAGGCTGGGTGACTTGAAATAACAGAAATTTGTTCTCTCACATTTCTGACAGCCAAGGTGCTGGCAGGGCTGTGCTTCCTTCCATGGCTCTAGGGAAGCATCTTTGCCTCTTCCGGTGTCTGGTGGCTCCAGGAGTTCCCCCACTTCCTGGCTACATCACTCCAGCCCCTGCCTTCTCTGTGTGCTCCAAATATCTCTGCCTTTCTCTTATAGGGCCCTCCTGGGTAATCATGGATGAGCTCATCTCAACATCCTTATTTACATCTGCTAAGACCCATTATCCAAGTAAGACCACATTTAAAAGTTCTGAGTGGTCATATCTTTTGGAGGGGGGCCACCATTCAACCCACTACAATTCACTTTAGCGTAATTGCCCTAACATTTTGTTCTGGATGCCAACATTTGGTTTAAACTTAAATCAGTTTGACTTGTATATTGAGTAGTATAAATATGACCAGCCCTACCTAGTGTGGCTCAGCTGGTTGGGCATAGTCAGCTTGATTCCCAATTAGGGCACATGCCCTGGTTGTGGGCTCCATTCCCAGTAGGGATGAGCAGAAGGCAGCCAATCAATGTTTCACTCTCACTTGTATGTTTTTTCTGCCTCACCCTCTCTCTATTCTCTCTCTCTCTCTAAAAATAAAAATTAAAAAATCTTTAAAAAGAGCTATGACCAAATATGACATTCTAATATTATCTGAGAGTATATATTTTTGATACCTTCTTATACAAATGCACTCAATAATTTGCCACTGTGAGAGTAGGGAATATACATTGAGTGGCCAGATTATTATGATCTCTGAATGCATAATACTCTGGCCATTCAGTGTGTGTCCTATAATAAAAGGAGTTCGACAGCAGGCAGGCCAGCCAAGGGCCTATGTCCCCTCCCTCTGGCTAGGCTGGCTGGACCCCCGCCCATGCACAAATTCATGCACTAGGCTTTATGCAAACTTGGGGTCTTTATCATAAGAATAACTGTATTGTTCTTTTAAAAATATATTTTATTGATGTTTTACAGAGAGGAAGGGAGAGGGATAAATAGCTAGAAACATCGATGAGAGAGAATCATCGACCAGCTGCCTCCTGCACACCCCCCACCAGGGATGTGCCCACAACCCTTGACTGGAATTCCAGCCCTTGACTGGAATCAAACCTGATACCTTTCAGTCTGTAGACTGACGCTCTATCCACTGAGCCAAACCAGTTTCGGCTGTATTGTTCTTTGATTACTTGGTCAACATGTACACACACACACACACACACACACACACACACACTCACTCACTCACTGAGTGGCCAGATCATTATGTGTTCAGAGATAATAACAATCTGGCCACTCACTGTGTATGTAGGACAAAAACCTATTGATGACAAGTGGAAGCCAACTAAAAAAAAAGTAACAGTTTCACGCAGATTGTGGCACCATAACAACAACAAAAATTTGGCTAACAAGGAGTTGGTTTTAATTAAGACAGTTGGAGGAGTGACTGTCACCACTGAGCCAAGTTTATTAGAATTGGTGTCCCTGAATTACTGACTTTTGGATTTCTCCTTCAGCTGGCAGATGTCTGCGAGTCTAAAAAGCTATAGTAGAGGGTAGAAAGAGAAAGTTGTTTGAAAGAATGTTCCTCATAGACAACAGTGGCTCATTGTACTTCCTTTACAGAGAGTCATTAAAATTATGCAACTATTGAGATGTCCCCATGTTCACCGATCCTAATTTTAGAGATTGAGCCACTGAGGAAGTCTAGGACTTAGGATGTGTCATCAGAGCTGCCACCATCAGATTTAATTCGGTATAACATGGACCACAGATGAACTTGTCTATTTTCAGACAATTTGTTGTAAAGAAAGGATTAGGTCAATAGCATGAGTCATCAAGGTGGCCAGATTGCAGCCTGTGGACTAATAAGGTCAGGACAGACTCTCTCTCCCCCACCCTCTTGCTCTAGATTCTCCAAGACAGAGACAAGGGAAGTTGCTGGTTTGATATGTCCTCTCTGTACTTCCTGTGTCCCCTAGACCACTCCCTAGTTTCAGAACATTTACTCATCAATAGTTGGCTGGCAGAAGAACCACATCTTCTCTGATGTCTGTTCCAGGAAAGTGGTACATGTACAGCCAGGCTGTGCTTTCTAAGGGCTGTGGAGGTGGTAGCCTGGACCTGGGAGAGCAAATTTCTGGCTCTGGTAGCTGTGCTCTTGGGACTTGTACTGTGTGTCTTTAGTTTGCATTCTCCATCCAACTGCTGTAGGCCCTGGGAGGGTGATCTCTGTTTTCTAGTTGGGTGTGGCCAGTGCAGAACCTCTGAAAGACAGAGTAAAGTAAAAGTCAGTGCATTTTATTCATGTCACATCAGAGTCACCATAGACAGGTCACATATCTCAACCCAAGTTCTCAGCTCCTGACTGGCAGCCCCCTCCACCCTTCCCTCTATGTGTGGGTTTTTTTAATCTTCAGGCCTAGGGGTATTAACGGAGTTCTCCCAGTTCCTACCCACTCTGGTGTATTGGACCCTCTCTCATATCTTACTTTGCCTCTGCCCATGGTCTTATCAACAGCCCCTTTAAGCAATTCTGAAACTTCCTATTTTGAGTGTGCCAATGGTTTCCCATGGATACTTAACTGATGCAGCATCTTCATTTATAAAAATTATAAGATAATGCCCATCTTATGATAACTTTAGGATTAAACAGGATAACTCATAAAAAGCACTCAGCATAATAATGAACAGATATTTATGTGCTCAGTGAATGATAACTCAAGATCTATTTCAGAGTGGAGCAGATATTGTGCATCAATTCAAATGAATTCAATTCAGTTCTACTAATATTTATTAGGTCCCGACTAGGGGCAAGTCATGGAGCCAGCCATTTCCCAGGTTACAGAGATGCATTAGCAAATTCATCACAGAGAACTCACAACCAGCAGCTTCTTCAGAGAACTCACAACCAGCAGCTTCATTTCTCTCTTTCCACCCCCACTTTCAATCATTATTTGACAAATATTTATTGAGAACCTACTGCAACCTGGGTCCTAGCCTATATAATAAAAGAGAAACATGTAAATTTACTGTATCTCCACTACGCTCACCAGCCAATGAGGAGTGAGTATGTAAATTAACCTAACAAAGATGGCAGGTTAATTTGCATACACAGGCCCCAGGTCAGCCATGGGCAAACTATGGCCAGCGGGCCGGATCCGGCCCCTTCAGCTGTTCTATCAGGCCTGTGGAGCCGAAAGAGTGGAGGGTTCTCTTGCTCTCCCCTCTGCTCCTTCACCAGCAGCCCAAGATGAGAGTGCCAGCATGGTCAGTTTGCTTTTGTTCTGGCCCTCCCATCCAGTTTAAGAACCCATTGTGGCCCTTGAGTCAAAAAGTTTGCCAACCCCTGCCCCAGGTGGAGAACAGAGCGGGAGAGCTGTCAGAGAGTGGAGCAGCTTGGGGAACTTGGCTCTCCAAGCTGCCAGACGGAGAGCAAAGAGGGAGAGCGGGCAGCTTGGAGGACTTGGCAGAGCAGGAGGCCAGGGTACAAAGACAGAACACAAAGGGAAAACCTAGAGTGCAGGGAGCATCAGGAATTCTGGGAATAGTAGTTCTGGTGGCAAACCCAGGACTGGAAGCAGAAGCCCAGAGTTCGGGGAGCACCTGGGAATTCTGGGAATCATAGTTCTGGTGGCAGATGGATCTCCTAGACCAGTGGTCAACAAACTGCAGCTCGTGAACCACATGCGGCTCTTTGGCCCCTTGAGTTTTTAGCAAAGGCCAGCTTAGGAGTAGCCTAATTAATAACAATGTACCTACCTATATAGTTTAAGTTTAAAAAATTTGGCTCTCAAAAGAAATTTCAATCATTGTGCTATTGATATTTGTCTCTGTTGACTAATGAGTTTGCCGACCACTGTCCTAGATACTAGAGCAAAGTGAGCCTGGAGCAAGTTACTGTTGCAGTGGGGAATGGAGGAAAAGCAAAGGTGAGAGACATAAGTAAAATCAGAGTGTCTAGGGAAAACGAAAGGGAAGATATCCTAAAACTTCCAGGAAACCTCCACCAATGAAGCAAAGAAAAAAAAGAAGAAGCCTCTATTATTCTGTGAGCAACAGACCAAACGGGGTTGGGGTCTCAGACAATTCCCTCATATTATTGCAAAGATAAATAGAAATTCCCAGATTGGAGAGGGCCCCCTGTGGGCTCCCAGATTGGAGAAGGTGCAGGTCAGGCTGAGGGACCCACACCCAGTGCATGAATCTTTGTGCACAAGGCCCCTAGTGTTAATAATACTTGGGGATAAAACAGTTAATTAAAACAGAGACACCTCTGATCTTAGAGCGTGAAAAGTGTAGTGGGAGCAAAGAGGCATCCATCATAATTACATCAGTGAGTTATGTTTTACAAACTGATACAAGGTTCTGAAGGAAAAAAAGTTGTTTCTGTAAACTACAAAACCTGGCTTGAACCCAGGTTTTTTTGCTAATGACTTGATATTGGCCATGGTAATTGCATGAGTAGAACTGACCCAAGCAAAAGGTAGGTAGAGAGGAATGTTACACTCAGAAAAAAACCCATGTGCAATGACCCTGTGGAGGGAAGGGTCACCATTCTTATGGACTAGAAAGAGGGAAGGAGAGGCTGGTAGTGGAATATGGGAGAGATGAGTAAGGGCCCGACCCAGACTCTGCAGGCCAAGGTCGACATTGTGGTATATTTTTTTTAAAACAAACAATGCTATTGGGATATTTTAAACAGGGGGGTTTCACGATCATTTCAAGGTTTGGAAAAAATCACTTTAGCTGCAAAAAAGAGAATAAGATAGATATGAGAAGAGCAGTTAGGAGGCTTTCTGCCATCATATAATCTGGGTAAAAGATTAGCCTGGACTAGAAGGCAACCAGAGGAACTGAAAAGAACTGGACCAATCTAAAAGACACTAAGAAGACAAAATGAACAAGCAATTTGGTGGTTGGTTACATATAGGGGATGAGGAAAGGAAGTATCAAAGAAAAATCCTAGGTTTCTGTCTGATTGGTCATGTCATCACCCAAGAGATGAAATACTGGATAAAGATTTGGTTTGGTGTGGAGGGGGTGAGAAGACCATAAGTACAGCCTTGAGTTTGGCATACCTTTTGAGACATCTAGATGAAGAAATCAAGAAGCAGCTGTAACTGACAACACCAAATGTTGGTGAGGATGTGAAGCAACAGGAACTCTCATGCTGGTGGGAATGCAAAATGATACAACCACTCTGGAAGGCAGTTTGGTGGTTCATTATAGAATGAAACATAATTTTACCATACAATCCATCACTCACCATTTTTGGTATTTACTCAAAAATGAAAACTTATATACATATAAACCTGCAGAAGGATGTTTATAGCAGCTTCTAAAACTTGGAAGTAACCAAGATGTCTTTCAGTAGGTGAATGGTTAAATAAAATGTGGTACTTTGAGACTATGGAATATTATTCAACACTAAAAAAAATTATCAAGCTGTGAAAAGACATGGGGGAAACCCGATGCTATTGCCACATTTGTGCAGGACTCCAACTACATGGCATGCTGGAAAAGGCAAAACCATGGAGACAATAAAAGAATCAGTGGGGTACTGGGAGGGATAAATAGGGAGAACACAGACAATTTTTAAAGCAGTGAGAATATTTTGTATAATGTTATAATGATGAACATAGATCATTATATATTTGGTCCAAACCCTAGAACATACAACACAAGAGTGTACCATAATGTAATCTATGGACTTTGAGTGATAATATGTCAATATGGGTTCATCCTCAGTAACAAGTGTAGCAGTCTGGTGAGTGAAGTTGATTGTGGAGTAGGCTATGCATGTGTGGGGTGGAGGGCGTATGAGAAATCTCTAAATCTTCCTCTCAATTTTGTTGTAGATCTAAAGCTGCTCTTAAAAGGTCTTTATAAAAATGAAGCAATTGGGTATAGGAGTCTGGAGATCCAAGGGGCAAACTGAGATGGAGATTGGAGTTTAGTAACCATTAGAAGATAGACAGGAACTAAAGCTATTGAATGGCCTTGGGAGTCTACTTACTGACAGGGTCCAGAAAGAACTCCAGAGAGGTACAAGGCAAAGCCAGAGGGTGTGACAAAGAAACCAAGAGAGTGTTGCAAGAAAAGGGAGCAGTCGACAATGTCTAATGTTCCTGAGAAGTCAAGAGGAGAACTGAAAAATGTCTGTTAAGTTTAGCAAAGTGAAAGTCATCAGTGACCCTGGAAAGAGTTCTTCTAAAGGGAAAATAGAAGTCAATGCTAACTTGAAATAGGATGAGGAAATGAAAGGGATTTTTATACTCATTGGTTATTTTTTTTTTTCATTTTCTTAAGAGATTTGTCTGTGAAGTGGTAGCTGGAGAGATAAAGGGGTCAAGGGAAAATTTTATTTGTTCTTTTAAGATGTGAGGGATTTGAACATATTTACAGTAATAAGATAAATCTATTTGAGAGGAGGTAGTTGAATAGGAGTAGACAGGTAAACAGTGGGACAGGTTTGCTGAGAAGGTAAGTGGATGGCTCCAAAGCTTAGATGCAGGATTGGTGTTAGGAGGAGGGAGGGAGGATCGAATGGGGACAGATATAGTGAGATTGCTAAAGCAAGAACAGTTGAAAAGCTCCTACCTGAAGTTTTAACCAGTGAAGTTGGATGTGTGGGCCTGGAGGTTTGAGCGCAGGTGAGTGAATCAATTGGAGACATGTCCAACAGAGTTGAGGGCAAAGTATGGCTTTATGAACTGATAGTGAGCCTCATATATTCGGTTGGTGTGACTTGCCTAGAATGTCATTGAAATGAAGCCTTGTGGGACCAATGCTGAAGGGCTGGAACAAAGAGAGTATTCGATTAGGAAAAGGTACAGAATAACTAACAACCCTGAGTTCACTCCTTACTTTGTCTAGGAACACTTCCACAATTAATCTTGGAGAGACTCGATTCTGCCTTCCTCCTGGTTCCTAAGGTATCCAGGTATGGATAATCTGTCATCTAATACAATAGTTATTTCTATTTATGACACTCAACAAATATGTATTGAACCTTCCATGTGCTGTCAAAGAATAAAACAAAGCCCATTAGAGCCATACTGAAATACAATAATAAGAATTATAGTAATAATAATAGCAACAAGTGGGGTTTATTTACTTGCACCATTGGAGGAAAGGCAAAAATAAGTGGAGGGCAGCATGGAAGAGGGAACAGGGGAGTTACAGCTGAAATGTGGGGTTTGGTGACATGTGGTAGTGGTTGGGTTATCTTTTCCCTGAAAACGAGGAGCCATGAGAAGTTTTGTAATGAGAAGTGACAAGATCTGGCTGCCTTCAAGAGAAGCATTGAGGCCAGAGATAGAAGACGAAGGGAGCAAGGCTGGTGAGAAGGGTGGAGAGGGCAGAGCTGCTTCAGAAGCAGAACAAAGGCGCCTGATTGGATGTGGGGCCCAAGCATGTAGCAGGGCAAAGACTGCTCTGAGATTTTGGGTCTGTGTGATCAGGTAGGTGGTGATGCCATCTTGCCCACATATTGTCCTCAGAGTTCCAGATGTATTCTATGTGGTGCCTGAAGTCTAGGGGTCAAGAAGAGCAGTCCCTATGTATTCAATCATTATAATTCTCCTTCCACATTGAAGCCTTTATGAAGTCAAGACCCTGGTAGCTCAGTTGGTTAGAGTATCATTCTGATACATCAAGGTTTCAGGTTTGGTCCCCAGTCAGGGCACATGTAAGAATAAATCAATGAATGCATAAGCAAATGGAATTACAAGTCTCTCTCTCTCTCTCTCTCTCTCTCTCTCTCTCTCTCTCTCTCTCTCCCTTCCTCCCTCCCTCCCTCCCTCCCTTTCTGCCTCTCTTTAAATATCAATTTTAGAAGAAGACCCTGGTAGAACAGAAACCTCTGTCCTGATTCCAAGATCTCAACTTCCACTAGTCTTTATTGACTCCCACCCAGGCAGTCCTGGGAGCCTCCTTCTTGGTTTTGCTTCCTCCATTTTCTCTCTTCTTCAATCTACCCTCAGTATTTCCTCTGGGAAACACAGAATCCCATAATGTGTCATTTGCCCCCTGCCTCAGTGGTGCTTCTCAAACTCTCTCTGGAAAAGGAACAGTTTTTAAAAAAATATATTTTATTGATATTTTACAGAGAGGAAGGGAGAAAGATAGAGAGGTAGAAACGTCGATGAGAGAGAAACATCGACCAGCTGCCTCCTGCACACCCCCTATTGGGGATGTTCCCGCAACCAATGCACATGCCCTTGACCGGAATCGAACCTGGGACCTTTCAGTCCGCAGACCGACACTCTACCACTGAGCCAAACCGGTTTCAGCAAAGGAACAGTTTTTTAAAAAAGATTTCTAGTTATGGCTGGTGTAGCTCAGTTGGTTGGGTATAGTCCCATGTACTGAAAGGTCTCCGGTTTGATTCCGGGTCAGGACACATTCCCCTGGTGGCTGACTCAATCCCCAGTATGAATGTGCAGGAAGCAGCTGATCGGTGTTCCACTCTCACATTGATTGTTTATCTCTCTCTCTCCCTCCCTCTCCCTTCCTCTGCCTCTAAATTATTAATAAAAATATTTAAAAATAAATAAATAAAAACATTTCTAATTCATCCTGGTCATCATTTTTGTAAAATAAAATAAAAAGGAAATTCTAGGAAAATGAAATAAGAAAAACATAAATACAGGTCCCAATTTTTTAATCATTAGATTTCATATATATATATATATATATATATATATATATATATATATATATATAATTCTGTCAAATTGCTATAACTTTTACTCTCAATCTCTGTATTTATCATTGGTGGATACAAATACTGCAGGCCAGACCCCACCGGCAATAGCAGTGGTCTACAGAACAACAGCCTTACTCTCATGCTCAATCCCTCTGCCGCTCCACACTTGCTGACTATTCTCACACTGAAACTCTCCATGTTGTCTTCCTGTCTCTCAAACTCACTGTCAGCTTTGTCGTGTTCCATTCTGGCTACCAAGCCTCCATACCTATCTAAAGCCTTACAATGATAGCAGCAGCAGCGGTTCTAGATTGAACATCTAATTCCAGGCATTGAACTTTTATTCAGGATTTCATTGAATCTGTGTAATAGGCAAAGTGCTACTATTTGTAATGATTTACATCTTTTATAAACTACAGCAGCTCTAGTGTTATCCCTACAAAAACAATCTTTGGCTAAGGAATAGTTCCTTATCTGAGCCAGTGAGAGTCCAACACTGGATTTTGGCCAGACCCAGGGGGAGAGCGGAGCTGGTAGAAGACAGGTCCGGAAATGCTCGTGGTCATGCATGCTCCCTCAAGGAAGAGATGTCCGAGTGATGACACAGAGAAGAGGAAGACTGACAGATGCAGAGGCAGACTCCTGCTCCTTGCCCAGGTCTAGTCTTTGCTTGGTTGTGTGAATACTGTGACATGCCACCCAGTTCCTCACTGTAAACTAAGAACTGGTTCTCCAGCTCCTTGCAGAAGAGAGCCACCTCTCCTCTGCAATGCCCTTCCCAAAGCAGTCTGTAACCAATGGCAGGTTGGCATGGGGATATAGGTCCTGGCCCCTTTATTCCAACTCAAGACAACTCTTATCCCAGCTTCGCAGGTCCTGGCAGTATTGGCTGGCCAGTTGTTGCCACTGCAACATCCCACACTGCCCCATCCTGCTGCTGCAAAAATCAGCCTGCTTCTAGGTTATAAGAAAATAAAGCTAATTCTTTAGAGAGGAGAATGGACCTTTCCTGTGAGAAGGCTGGGGAGGAGGAGGGAATCACAGAAATGGAAAAGGGTGTGGGAAGGAGCTGCAAGAAGTCAGTGGGTCCAAAGGAGGAGGAAAACTTCAAAACCTTGCCACATGAAAAATAATGGAAGGAACTGAAGATATTTAGTGGAGAAGTAAAGATTTATGAGGAATATGACAGCAGCCCTCGCATATTTCACAGGCAATCCAATAGAAGGTGGGTTAAATTCATTCTGCTGGGTCTTCCTCTTCTGCCTTGACCCCTATAGTCCATTTTCGCATATTTAGATTAGGTCATATCACTCTCCAGTCAAACACCCTCCAGTGACTTCTCACCACACTCTGAAGAGAGCCCAAGTGTCTTGTTATGACCTTCGAGGTCCCTCATAATCTGGCCCTTGCCTTTCTTCCCAAGTGGCTCTTCCATCTCCCACCCTTCTGGTCACACTGGCTATCTTCCTGCTCTTCCTTGAATATGTCAGTCCAAATGTACCTCAGGACCTTTGCACCTGCTGTATCTTTGCTTTTTCTTCTATAAGTCCTTTTATGAGGCCTTCCTTTGCCCCATTCCTTCCAATGCCTGGTCTTTATATATATTATTGATTTCAGAAAGGAAGGGAGAGGGAGAGAGAGATAGAAACATCAATAATGAGAGAGAATATTGATTGGCTGCCTCCTGCATGCCCCACACTGGGGATTGAGCCCACAACTCAGACATTTTTCCCTGACTGGGAATCGAACTGTGACCTTCTGGTTCATAGGTCGATGTTCAACCACTAAGCCACACTAGCTGGGCTGATATCTAGTCTTAAATCAAAGTCATGTCCTAAGTACTCTTCCCCTGATTAGCTTGTACCTCAGTGCTGTTTTGTGTTCCTTTGCTCCCTGAAATGATTTTTGAATCTTTATTTATTATGTGATTCTGTTTCCCGATTATCTCTTTCACAAAGAATGTAAGCCTCATATGGACAGAGATGTGTCTGTCCCATTCACCACCATAACCTCAGCATATGAGATGGTTTTGGCACATAGCAGGTGCTCACTAACTATTTGTTGAGTAAAGGAACAAATGAGCACAAGCTTAAGGAGCACCTCTAGAGCTAATGGGTGGACATCTCTCATAGAGCAGACTTTATTTCCCCCCCAAATGTTCTGTTTTTTTCCATTTGGTCGAATGCATGGGATAGGGCTCACTCAGAGTGATTACAAGAATGGCTAATGGTTTTGGGGAGCGGCTCAGGCAAAAACCAGACACCAGGGGAATGCAGAGGGGTCCCCCAAAAGCCTCCGAGCTCCAAAGGCTCCTAGTCCTGCTTGAGGATGAACTTTTCCAAGAGATACTTGCCCAGCCCAGCCTGGGGCTGGCCAGCCTATGGAGGTGAGCCAGATGGTCGCCCATCTTCTTGATGAGTTTCACCCCCCCCCCGCACAGGACGTGATTCTGCAGGAAGTCACCGACTGAGGGTCTGCAGGTAGAGCCAGGGCCTACAAGTCCAAAGCCTGGTTCAGGTTCCTCTCCAAGGCCATGGCAGCTTCTCTGTAATCCTGAGTTTTGCCCACTCCTCTTGGGGAGGCACATCCTAGAAGAGAATGCGGCCACCATGTGCTGGTTTTGCATCTCTGAGAGATGCTCAGCACCCTCTCTCTTCTGCTTCTCCGCCAACTCAAGGAAAAAGTGGCCTACGCCCTGGAGAGCCACATCATCACTGTGGAAATAGCAGCCCAGAGAGAGGAGGTGTGGGGGCTGCAGAGGCAGGCTGCCAGGCGGTTGACGGCAGCTTCCACCTCAGTGAAATAATTCTGAAGAATTTCAGCAATGAGAAGTTAAGTAAAAAAACAAACCACAAAATGTTGGCTGCTCTCAGAGGCTGAGGAGGTTCCGAAGGTGGTGCCTGGAAAAGACAGGAGGGTGGTTGGAGATTGGAAGAAGGGGCGTCCCTGGATCTGCTCAGAGCCAGCGCCCAGGGCACTGCCACAGAGCAGCCAGCAGGCTCGGCACGGCCGCTTCTGCCACTTAGCAGAGAGCCAGCAGGCCCGTGGGAACGTGGAGTTTGGAATCAGACAGTCCAGGCTGTGAGTCTTGGCCCTGCTGCTTCCTGGCTGGCCACGGGCCTTGGACAAGTCCCTTCACCCTCAGAAACCCCAGCCCTTCGTCTGTAAAGAGCAGGAGTGTGAGGGTTGGTCTGGGCTGGTTAAAGCAAGTGCTGGGCATGTGACAAGGACCAAATAGGTGTTAGCCCTGCAGCTCGGGGTTCAGTTCCTGCTGCTCCAGCGATCGCAGGTCCTGTCTCCACTACCCGGCCACTCACCTAGGGAGGGCGGCTCCAGTCCCTCTCTCGGCATTTCCTCCCTGTCTCCCTCACCAACTGCCTCCTAGAGAAATAAGCAGAAGTGCCCTGGGCACAGGGGGTGGGCGTGGGGGCGGGGAGCGATCATTCCGACTGTTACTTCTCAACTTCCTGCTTCTGGCACACACCAGAGCTGACCTTGGGGCTGGGGCCGGGGAGGAAGTGGGTGATCACTGCGTCTCCACCGACTTAGAGCTGTGATAAAATTGGTACCATCGTACACACTGCTCAGACCTGCAGGCTGTGTGAACTGGAGTGTGTTTGTGATGAGAGAGGGGCGAGGTCATGGAAGCCAGCAAGGAGCAGCTGTGCAATGGGGGACGGGGGAGGGCAGAGGAGGGGTGCAGGTGGGAGGGAGAAATCCCATGCGTGGAGGTGCCCGCCTTCCTCAGGTCCAGCTCCTTCCTCAGTCTCCGGTTAACGCCCGGGTAATGGGTTATGCCTCTTGTCCCTGAAAAGAGCCAATCACAGTCTCCCACACGATGCAAGGGTAAACGTGGCAGAGGCTAGCCATTCCATGTCCCTTCAGCCCCTTTTCGACGCCAAGGGAACTTGTTGACTTCCGCTCAGATGAAAACAGTTGACACTGCCCTTATAAAGAAGGGAACACGTACGTAGCATGTGCTTACCTCAGGCCAGACACGCTTCTTAAACACATCACCCGCATTGCTTGTGTAATCCCATGAGGCCGTTACAGTCGTTAGCACACATTCCCAGGTGAGCGATCCCTTGCTCACGAGGTCCGTAAGGAGCACACATTTACACGGCTAGGGAGGGGCAAGGCCAGCCTCCGACCCGGGCCTTCCAGCTCTGCACACTTGGCCACCATGCGTCCTGGCCTCTCCCTAAGGGGATGGTTTGCCTCCGAGGTGGTGGGCTCCCCGTCCCCGTGGATGGCAGACTCAGTCACTGAGCTACACAGATGTCTCTTCCAGGTGTTAGTGTGTTCTCTGTATCCACTCAGAGCTGAGCACCCTGCCAACAGCTCTCCCTGCTGCCTGGAGCAGTCACCCCACTTCACAGATGAACAAATTCAGATTAAAGAGACTGAATAATGGCTGAAGCTGTCAGGCCAGGAATCCAGCAGGACTGCCCACCCGATCCTGAGCTCTTCCCTTCTTACCAGGGGTGGTTTCCAAGGGATTACCTTCAGGAGGGCTGGGCTGGACTAGTTACTGTGATGGTCCTGGCTGGGTTGGACTAGTTACTGTGATGGTCCTGGCTGGGCTGGACTAGTTTCTGTGATGGTCCTGGATGGGTTGATCTAGTTACTGTGATGGTCCTGGCTGGGCTGGACTAGTTTCTGTGATGATCCTACTGGGTTGGACTAGTTAACTGCGATGGTCCTGGCTGAACTACGATCCCAGGGACTAACCATTGGACACATAAAGGGGCAAACTCACAAGCAGAGCTGTTATAACCAGTGGCTAGGCCAAACATATTCGTCCTCACATTTCCACTTTTATATTTAAGGAAATATTTCTCTTCCATGGCTTCCCCACCCCTGAAAAGCTGTCCAAGGAGCAAAGAGTAAGTGGACTTTAAAGTATCTGCTCTCTCTGGTGGACCAACCGCCTCTTGGGCTACACAGAGACCGGAACTATCTGTCCTGGCACCACCATCGCCCTCATCAGGGGTCCCAATCTGACACCCCAGTCTGGTGTCAGCACACCAAGCAGGTCCCACCATGGAGCCAGAAGTCCGTGTTCAGGGCTGTCTCACTGGCCTCATCTGTGGCACAACCACAGGAGTCAGCCTGGCTACCTGACTCTCCTTCTTTCCTTGGCTCCTGAAAGCCACACCTCCTGGCTTTCAGAGGACCCCTCCCTTCCTTGGCAATTTATCCCTCTGGCTTCATGCTCCAACGCCATTCATCAGCGAGGGTCTCCGTCTGTCTCCTGTGTGGACTTCTCTGAATTCCGGACTCACAAACCTGACCATCGACTTGACGTTCCCTTGGATGCCTCATAAGCATTTCAAACGTAGTGTATCCCAGAATGAATCCCTCGCCTCCCACCTCCCCATAACGCACTCCCCTCCTGGTCTTCCTAGTTGAGGGCCACTCCACCTTCCCAGGTGCTCAGGCTCCAATTAACCTGCCAGCGGGACCTGGGCCAGAATCCAGCCAATTCTGCCCATTCCCCCTGCCGCCTTCCTGGATCACCATCTTTCGGCAACCTCAAGTGCACCCACCTGCTCTCTGCCTAATCTAACAGCAGCCAGAGTAGGAAGCCGGGGCAGGTGATGCCTCTTGTCTAGTGCAAACTCTCCAGTGGATTCCTCCCAACGGGAAAGTATCCTCTGGAGAGGATTAGCAAACAAAGTAAGGCGGTGGTTTTGTGGGTTTTGTCCAGTCCTATCTCCAGTGCCAGGCACTGATGAGCAGTAGGTGCTCCCTGTTGTCCCATGAATCAGTGTATGAACTCGCTCAGGACGGCAGCACTGTGGGCTGAATTAGGGATCCAGACATGGTCCATCTCAGGGCTGAAGGGGGAATCCTCTCCCCAGGCTGGCTCAGAGGGGAGGACGGGGCGGGGCGGGAGCAGTGGGCGGGCGGCCGGGGCAGGAGCTCGCCGCCCGGCCTCGCGGTGACCTGCGGCGCGGCCGCCCGGCGGCGTTGTGCAACCTGCTAAACTTCCGCTCCATGTTGGGGATCCTGGCTGCACCTGTGGGGCAGTCCTTGCAGGGCCCGAAGCGGCACCGCTGGTGGCTCAGTGGCCGTCCTCAGAGGGCGGGGAGCAGGGGAGGGGTGTTGCACAGAGGAGGAAGCGGAGGTGCCGGGCGGAGCAGGTGGGCGAGAAGCGGAGGGGAGGGCGTGCCCGGAGGAGGATCGGGCCTGGAGGGGGATGGAGCTGGCGCGGCCGCCGCGGGGCGGGCGGGGCGGGGCGGGGCGGTGGAGGTGTGCCCTGGGCGGGACGGGACGGGCACCTATAGGTGGCCCCGGGCCTCGGCGGCCGCACTCACGGCTGGAGCTGCCCTAGGCCAGTTAGGCTCCCCGCACTCAGCCGCCGGCCGAGGTTCCACTCTCCGCGCGTCCGGCGCCGCCCTGCCTGTCCTCGCCACCAGCACGCACAGCCGGCCCCAGCATGACGGACCAGTCGGCCTTCGACACCAATATCGTCACCCTGACCCGCTTCGTCATGGAGGAGGGCAGGAAGGCCCGCGGCACCGGCGAGATGACCCAGCTGCTCAACGCGCTCTGCACCGCGGTCAAGGCCATCTCCACCGCAGTGCGCAAGGCGGGCATCGCGCACCTGTGAGTCAGGCCTCCGGCCGCCAGGCCGCATCCGGCGGTCCGTCTGTCTGTCCCGCCGGGAATGTGCTGACCGTCTGATGTCTGGTCCCAGTCTAGCCCTTCTGCCGGCAGCCTGTGTCTGTCTGAGCTGGGAGGCTAGCCTGGCTGCGTTCTCTTCCTCCTTTCCTCTCTCTCCCGCTCTCAAGGCCTGGTTCCCCTTCTCTTGAGCTGGGAGGTGCTCACCAGGGGGCCTGTCACCGTACCTTCTTTTCCCTTTCTCTTCTTTGACCTCCTTCACGCCCTCCGGATTTGGGATCTCAAGTTGGGTTCAGGCTAAAGTATCGCCTGGAGCCTGAACAGCTCCTGTTAGGAGCCAGGGAAGCCCAGGCAGGAAGCCTGCAGCCCAGAGCTCTCAGGAGCAGCAGTGCTGTGTGCGGAGGGGGCAGCAGGCCGCGGGAGGCCTGAGACCCTGCGTGTTAAGAAGTTCTTCAGTGGTGCCCATACTGCTGTTCTGCAGATCACCTGTGTGTAGCAAAGGAATCACAGGACAAGGGGTTCAAAGGGCACCTGCTTGTGAGGCTTTTGTAAGTAACACAAACGCTCTGTGGTTTGCTCTGGTGTACACGAATATCCTGTATTCAGCTGGCCCTCCGGAGCTGAAGGGTGCCTGGGTCTTCAGATGGCCCCCACTCTTCCTAATATTCCACTCGTCCAGGGACACTAGAAACATGGTGCACGATGTTCTTAGCTGACCTGAGTGAGCGTAGCCCCTGCAACTGTTTGGCTCTGGTCCCACAGCATGGACTGCTGACTCTTAAGAAAGGAGTGTAGGAAGGTAGGGGAGGGGGAGGGGAGGGGGAGAGATCAACCAAAGGACTTGTATGCATGCATATAAGCCTAACCAGTGGTCACGGACAGCAGGGGAGTGGGGGAACAGATGGGGAGGGGGTTGGGATGGAAATGGGGGGATGAGGACAAATATGTGATACCTTAATCAATAAAGAAAACTTTAAAAAAAGAATCTAATAAAATAAAATAAAGGAGTGTATGGTCACTCAGAAGTCAAGCAGGGATGGCCTGGCCAGGAGAGGGGCTGGGACAGTATGGTAGGAAGGGTGTGACCCCGCTACTATTTCACCTATGGCTCTCTTAATAGTACGGTTCTAAGAAGTCTTTGCTTTGGGAAACACATTCAATTGAAATCTTGCTTCAGATTTAATTTATAACAAATAGAGGTGGCCTCATAGCTGTACTTGTCTTTGAGGATGAGCGGCCTTCTTTAAAGAAATAGCACCTGTCATTTCCAGTATTATTTTAAAAGTGTGTCCATCCAAAGGAACTTGAAAATGCAAGGTCTGCTTTGAGGTGTATATTTCCCACCTTTGATGAAACCTCAGATGCTGGGACCTGGGCAAAGGATACTTATGTTGGCTGTGTGAAATATGTGTATTTGTTTAGACTAAGTAATGATGAATGCCAGGTTTAAAAAAGATTGCTGTTGTTATCATTATAAACTACTTAATAAGATGCACTCATTGACAAAAATTTAAACCATGCAACAGAATGCAAAGAAAAAGGTGAAACCCATCTCTATTCATTCTCTGGGGCATTCTCCATTTATATTAAGCTATATTTATATAATTTACTGGTTATTTTCTCCAATGTATAAACTCATATAAGTTTATACATGAATATATATTTACATGCATCCATATGTAAATAACAAACAAAATGGGATTACAGTTAGCATATTATTCTACAGTTTACTTTCATCATTCAACAATATATAAAGATCATCCTTCAATGGCAGGACATATAAATCTGCCTCCTTCGTTTTAACTGTTGCCTAGTATTCCATTGCACAAGTATATCGCTACTCTTCCCCTGTGCTAGCACATTTCACTGGCCTTCGATTCTTTCAAACAGCATTGTATTCGTGGAAGAGGGATGGACGCCTCGTCATGTGGGTGGTTGGCCGGGAGGTGCAGAATAAACACGTAAGTACTCCTGTGGGAAAATAAGAGTTTGCCGTCTTGGGAGGCAGCAGTATGACAAGATCTCAAATCAGGGCTCCAAATTACATTCATTACTGGCTTTGATGTCCTGGATGAAAAGGCCGGTGTGCAGGCAAATGGCTCGTTAGTGCTAAAGACTTGCCCTGGAAGGGCATGGACTCAGAAGGACAAGAGGATCGCTGATCACAAGGGCCTCACAGGAACCAGTTTCAGGAGCTCGGCCTGATGTCTCATTAGGAGACTTCAGGAGTTTCAGCCAAGCACCCGGCTGGAGTTGTGTTTCTCTCTCTCTCTCTCTCTCTCTCTCTCTCTCTCTCTCTCTCATTCTCTCTCTCTCCAAACAGTTGCTCTTTAGCCATTTTTCTTGATCTCAATAAGACAGTCATAGAATCATTCAGCTCTAAGCTAAAGCCTCAGTAGCCACCTGGCCCCACCCCTCTTTGTACCTGTGAAGCACCCAGGTTGGGCTCTCTTTGTCAAAACACACAGCTCTTCGTTCGTTTATTTTTTAGAAATCAGTTAAAGCTGACCCAACTCTCAGTCTCAGCTATGACTTGCATTTTGATGTGAATTAAGATTTGTAGCACAAGACGGCATTGCCGCAGAGCCACCCTGTTCTTGAGGCCTGTTCTGTGTGCTGGCTCCTCCACCCGCTGCCAGCGGAGATGGGGCGGTTGTTCTCTCATGAGACCCGTCAGCAGCCTCAGGTGGATCTGATGAGTTCGTGGTTCAAATGCCAGCGTTCCCCGCTTCTGTTTCCATTCCTTTGGGAGAAAATGGACCTCCAGGGTCTTGCTTTTGCTTCTGGCATGTTCGGGTGACTTCCCTGTGTACATGCTTCCAAATCACTGAAGAATTCATGGTTCTATTCAACTCAACAAAGTGTTATTGAACGTGCACAATATACAAAGTTCTAAAGAGCCTGAGGAGGAGAATGACACAGAGCTTATGCTGCAGGAACAGTACAAGTACAGTATTAGTTATAAGACACGATAGAGATTCTGAAAGATGCTTTCACAGAGGTGCCAAAAAGAATGCAGGTGCAAAGGATGCACAGGAGAAGGTAGATGGTCACAAGGCCTGAGGGAAGTGTGAGGAAAGTTGCTCACTCAGTTTGACTGAAGTATGCTGTACACCTGGTGGGGTGTTTGTTGGTGTTGCATTGTGAGTGCATTGGGGAGCATCACATGGCAAGGGTGAATTCCTTGTATTTTGCAGGTTTGCAAAGGAGAGGGAGTAGAGGGTTTTGAGCAGGGCAGTGCCATGGTTAGAGACTAAACTGGGGAAGAAATGGCTGGAAATATGGCTTTGGGAAAGGGATAGCTAAGATGGGGGCGGGGGCAGGGGAAGCAGTTGAAAAGGGGAGGGGCAAGAGAACAGCACCCAGAGCTAGAGCATTAGCAGGAGGAAGGGAAGCAGCGGAGGGGGGTGGGGAGGGGGGGCTAGGAGCAGGCTGAGTGTGGATCTGTGGATCCCATGAGAAGGGCAGTTTCTCAAAGAGTCCGTCCCAGCAAGTGGCAGCAGGGCCTGCCGACAAAATGAAAACCAAACCAGAATTCCAAAGGCAGAGCTGATTGCTTGGGGCTGGGGAAGGGTGAGAAGATGATTCCAACATTTTGGAAACATTGAGCTTGAGGTGTCAGAGGGCTATCCAGTTTGAGATGCAGTCCAGCCAGCAGTTGGATGGGTCTGGCTGGAATTTGGTCATGAAGTTCTGACTAAAGATTTGGCCACTGGATTTTGGCCCATTCTGCCCTGAGGCAGAGAGGAGGAGGAGAAAATCCGGAAAGGGTGGAGCAGAAAGGAGCACACATGGCTTAAGAAGGAATTTCGGAGAGAGATAGAGCTGGGTTCAAGTTCCTGGCTCTGCCACTGAATTTTTTGGGAGGATTTGGGCAACTGATGTAACATCTCTGAGACTTGGTTTCACCATTTGTAAGGTGGAGACAACTCTTTTTCAATCTCAGAGAGTTTGTGAGAAGGAACTGAGTTCATTAAACATGTACTGTGTCATCATTGTTTTTCTAGGCTGAAGGTTATTATTTATATAAATGGGGATCTTTTTATTTTGCTTTTCATTCTGTACTAGCTGCCCACATGCAGTCAGCAGGCATGTACTGCAAGCTGGACCATTCATTATCTATTAAAACAATGTTGTGGCCGAAACCGGTTTGACTCAGTGGATAGAGCATCGGCCTTTGGACTGAAGGGTCCCAGGTTTGATTCCCGTCAAGAGCATGTGTCTTGGTTGCAGGCACATTCCTAATAGGGGGTGTGCAGGAGGCAGCTGATTAATGTTTCTCTCTCATCGATGTTTCTAACTCTCTATCTCTCTCCCTTCCTCTCTGTAAAAACAAAACAAAACAATAAAATACATTTTTTTAAAAAATAAATAAAACAATGTTGTGCCCTCAGATTGGTTCCAGGAAGCCTCCTCCCATCATGGTCAGGTGGTGTCCAGATCCGTTGCTTTTGTATCAGTGGAAGAAAATGTTTAATAACTTCAGTTTTAATTTTGGAATTACAGGTCAGCTAATACATGCTTCCGTTTGTCTTCAAATATGCAGAGCTTGTGAAATGAACCCCTTGCAGACTTTCTCAGATTTATGTTATGCTTCTTGGGTTAGCTTCTGGATGGAATTGTGGCTTCCTTTTCACACCAGAAGCACAGCCACCTCTACCCTATTTGCCTACTTTGGCCCCATGAACTCTGGCCAAGCCCGGGGACTGTGACCTTTAAAAGCTGCTCTGGTTGAAGTCTCTCCTACAGCGTGTTTCTGGTCTGACCCTTGGATGTTCCCAGCTGGGTGAACAGTTGGTCATTTACCTTGAAATCAATTAATAACAAGTCAGTGTCACCTTGGACTTGAGTGATGAGGACTGGATAAGCATCTGCCTCCGGCTTTCTTCCGTTGGGTGTTCTAAGAATGAGCGTTCCCCTGGTCCTTTGTGTGCTATGGAGAGTGCTTCCTGCTGCCCTGCTGCCTATGGACGTCAGGGGGAGAAGGTCTGGAGCTAGCAAATCAGGGAGCTTCTGAGCATTCTTCCCTAGGGGTGGCCCTGCCTCCGGTCCTTCCGCTTCAGAATATATATTAGACAAATTTTCCCATCAGCATTTGCTCCTCAACCTCCAGAAAGAGAACTTCTGTGTCTCTGGGGGTTTAAAAAGGAACCACTTCAAGGGCTTAAACCCTGTCAGGACGACCCCCTCCCCCACCTCCAACCCAGTGGATTGGCTGCAGAGACAACTACTTTGAATGAAATGGGAGTGAAATGTTGAACTTGGAGCACTTTCCTTTGCTGCCAGTTACCTGTGACACAGTTGCCAGGAGCTGCCTGTGAAACTGGTTTAGAGGCCACGGTTCCTTTGTTTCTACCCCCCTCATCCATCGGCATTTACTTAGTAGGTGCCTGAGGGCTCCATTAAGGACGATGGTGGCTGCCGCTGGGCTGCTGCACTTCAGCCCTTACACTTACAAAGTCTGAAAACCAACAATTCATCAGGAAGCCAAGCCACCCCCATAAGCAATCAGCAAGAGGGAAAGGCAGGATTAGGACCCGCCTTGGGTGGTTGCATGCTTGCCTGGAGAGTTAGGGATGGGCATGGGACCAGAACACCTCTTGCTCACTTGCCAGGCTCGGTTCTCGCCCTTTACCTAGATGACGCATTCAAGGCCTCTCTCTGCATACTGGGTCGTAGATATACTGAACACCCATGTTACAGGTGAAGAGCCAAAGGTGACCTGGTTGCTCAGCATGTGGTGGGCAGGGCTGGGATTTGGACGCCAGTGGGCTGAGTCCCAGCCCATGGGAAAAAGCCTGTGATGATCCGTCCTCTTCATGATGACTTGCATTTTGGAAAGGCTTCCTCAGCAGATCAAGTCCCTGGCTCAGTCATAACTAAGGTCCCTGTCCCTGCTTGCTCAATGCTCCTGACTCCTTTTCTGCATGAGGGGATGGGAGCTAAGCCTAGAGCTTTACAGCTTGCTGGGTCAACCCTTTTCTCCAACCTTTTGAGTTGTTTCTCTTTCTCTATGGATGGGAAGGCAGAGCTGGCCCCTGGACGGCTTTTTTTTGACAGAGTTGTGTGATGATTTCCTCACATTCTTGCAGCCTCATTTGCTGACCAATCCTGGCCCCAGGGAGCAGCACATTGGGGCCTGATCTAAGAATGAGCCAGGCAGTGTGTGAAAGGCATTGCTCACGTCCCATTGAGGCTCCGGGTGCCACGCTCTCCTGTTCACAGTGGCGGAGGGAAGCTCCTTCCCAACCAGGCAGGCCTTCCTGATCTGCTGGGCTCTCCCTGAGTCTGCCTAGAAGTCAGCTGATTCATTTTCTAAGCCCTGGTTAGCAGCCCAGCAAAGGAGAGGGCTGTGTTGCCAGGAGCTGAGGCCCAGGTCTGCTCTCCATTCTGTAGGTGGTCACGCTGCTTTTCCGAGTGGCAGTTGCGCTGTTTGGTGAAGGCTCTTATTCACCGGTCCTTTGAGGAATGAGGGTTGATCAGAATGCAGGCATTTAATGTTTCCAAAGGGGGTTCTGAAAACTTGTGTAGAAAGTAAATTTCATATGTTCTTCAGCGGCTTTGTTCTGTGAGGATATTTCTGAGGTCCTTTTCCACTGTCAAAGTCATCGGAACCGTGACTGCTTCTGACCTTTCCCTGACCTGTGGAAACAAACACCCTGCTGCCCCCTGAGGACCCCTTGAGGCAGGTGGGGAGAGCCCAGGGTGCACCTCGTGCCTGAGCCCCAGTGCAGGGCTGTGTGCGAAGTGCCAGCCACAGCCACCCCTGTGAGCTGAGATCCGGATGGAAGACCACCTGGCGATGTGTGTAAACTCTTGCTGCCAACACGGCAGGCTGGGAGCTCATGTTCCTGAACTCTTTTTCTGCCTTAGAATCGCTTGCCTGTGCTTTCTCGAAGACTCCTCTAACACCACGTTTTACCAGGGACCCTTCCCATGAGATGTCCTAGAAAAATTATGAAGTGCCTGGATTTTAAGTTGGAGGGGTCCAGAATAATCAACCTCCGGTGTTTTTTAATGCTATTTGTCACAAGCAACTGGAGAATAATTGAAGAAGGGTTCTTCTGGCTAAAACAAAGGGCAGGGGACCCTCAATTCTGGGGGAAGTGAAAGAGAAGGAAGAGTGGGGTGACTACATAACCTTCAGGGAGGTGGAGCCGAGGACTGGCCAGTTGTCTGTGATGGGTCATTTGGTGCCTGGTATCATTTAGCTCAAGTGGCCCCTTTGCAGTGAGACCTTCCTTGGCCGGCCAATCCATCCCCTGCCCCCCAGGCATCTCATTTCATCTTATGAGAGCACTGGTCACCATTCAACATTATCTCATTCATTCAAAATTGTGCCACGCCAGTGTCGGTGCAGCCAAGGGTGAACCTGAGGAGGGCGGGGAAGGACTGAAGAAAAGACAGACAAGCTGGGGCTCGGCGGGTCTCCCGTGCCTGGACGAGGACACAAAAGACCCAGCCTGCAAGCTGGTGCTTTATTTTATAGTCTGATTAAAACAAGGGTGGATTAACATGTATACAAATGTTCTTGTGTTGGCAACACTTGCTGCACCTCCCACAGCCCATTAGCTGCTTAGGGAGGATTAGGGAGGGCTACACGGTCAGGCTTAATAATGCTAGGAGAGCTCTGCCCTCCAAACTGGGACTTGTCTGTGGCCCTGTCACAGGTCAGCCTGAGGCTTGACCCTAGAGCTGCTCCCTACACAAAATTACTTACTTGTTTCTTGTTTGTCTCAGTGAAATATAAGCTTCATGAGGCCAGCGATATCATCCGTCTTGTTCTGTACTCAGGACAGTTTCTGGGGCACACTAGGTATCCAATAAATACCTGTGGAGTAAATGAACACTCACACAGCTACTCTAGGAGCTGACTGGCCTTTGCCCATCTTGCTATGCGAGATCCCTGAGCTGACAGAGCATGAGCCAGTGTGAACAGTCCATCCCATGCCTGCTGTCCCTCTGCCCCAGCCTCCCAGGCCTCCCTGGAGCTGACCCAGGGCACTTGTCTCTGGGACCTTGCAGGTGGCTTCCCCTGGCACTGCTGAGAGTGGATGGTCTTAGTTTAGAAGTTGGTCACTCTTGCACTCATTCCTTCAGGCAATTTCTCTTTTCAGTGAATGCCATTCATACATCAGCAAGTGTAAATGTATTACTTATTATTATTTATTTATTATTTTATAATCTTCACCTAGGGATATGTTTTTATTGATTTTAGAGAAAGAGGAAGGGGAGAGAGAGAGAGAGAGAGAGAGAGAGAGAGAGAGAGAGAAATCGATGTGAGAGAGAAGCATTGATTGGTTGTCTCCTGCATGCACCCTGAGAGGGAATTGAACCCACCACCTTTTTTTTTTTTTTTAATTTTTTTTTATTTTTATTTTTTCTTAATTTTATTTTATTAAGGTATTTTCTGTGTACATAGTTTACCATTGCCCGCCCACCCCACCTCCCATTTATGCCCTCCCTCCCCAGAGTTCTGTGTTTATTGGTTGTACTTATGTTCATGCATACCAGTCCCTCGGTTGTTCTCCTATCTCCCCCCAGGTCTCCTTCCCCTCCCCACTGTCATTTGACAATCTGCTTGTTTTATGGTGACCATCTCAGGACCCCATGAATAAAATCCGCTCCTCATTTGGCAGTCTGCTTGTTTTATGGTGACTATCTCAGGATCTTATGAATAGAGTCCGCTCCTCCTCTGGTTTACACCGCCCCTTCCCCTGGGTCCCACTGCTTCCCCTGGGACACACGGCTCGCCCGGGGCACACTGCACCCTGGGACACTCGGCTCACCCGGGGCACTCGGCCCCCTGGGACACTCGGCTCACCCGGGGCACTCGGCCCATGGGACACTCGGCTCACCCGGGGCACTCGGCCCCATGGGACACTCGGCTCACCCGGGGCACTCGGCCCCATGGGACTCTCGGCTCACCCGGGGCACTCGGCCCCCTGGGACACTCGGCTCACCCGGGGCACTCGGCCCCCTGGGACACTCGGCTCACCCGGGGCACTCGGCCCATGGGACACTCGGCTCACCCGGGGCACTCGGCCCCCTGGGACACTCGGCTCACCCGGGGCACTCGGCTCACCCGGGGCACTCGGCCCCCTGGGACACTCGGCTCACCCGGGGCACTTGGCCCCCTGGGACACTCGGCTCACCCGGGGCACTCGGCCCCATGGGACACTCGGCTCACCCGGGGCACTCGGCCCTATGGGACACTCGGCTCACCCGGGGCACTTGGCCCCCTGGGACACACGGCTCACCCGGGACACCCTTCCCCTTTGGGGGGTACGGCTTACCCGGGGCACATGGCCCCCTGGGACACTCGGCTCACCCGGGGCACTCGGCCCCCTGGGACACTCGGCTCACCCGGGGCACTCGGCCCCATGGGACACTCGGCTCACCCGGGGCACTCGGCTCACCCGGGATCCCCTTCCCCTTTGGGGGGTACGGCTCACCCGGGGCACACGGCCCTTCTAGGGTGTTGGGGTCGCATATTGGAGGCGCCACGCTAGCTCCTTGCTAGCATGGCGGGCAGGCTGGGACAGCTGCAGTTGGGCTGAGATGGTTGCAGGCGGGGGGACCACCTTCAAAGGTGTCTCGTTCGGTGTGGGAGCGGAGCAGCTGCAGACATGGAGGCTAAGTTCTGAGGTTGCCCACTCCCTGAGCCCAAGGCATGGTGAGCTCTGTTCTTGTTGGATTTCCTTTATTCTCGGCGGCAGTGGCGGGTGGCGGTGCCAGGTGCAATATTGACGGTCGCTCCTGTGGTTCAATTACCACTGTAGTTTTAAAGTTCACATGGCGGTGGTGGTGAGAGCTTCGGTTTGGCCATGTGGCATCACAGGATGGGCTCGCCTGGGTGGGTAATGGAAGGCACTGTGCCATTTCCTCACCAGCGCGCTCCATTTCCCCCCCAGCATGGTGGGTGTGCTGGGAAGATTGTGGGCGGGCTGTGATGGCTGCATGGGGAGAGTCCGCCCTCAATGGTGTCCTCTTTGTTGCGGATGTGGAGCTGCTGTGGATGCAGAGGCTAATTTCTGAAGCCACACTCTCTATGAGCCCGGTGTGTAGTGAGCTCTGATTTTGGTGGATTCCCATTCTTGGGGGCGGCGGTGGGAGGGGCAGCGATGGTAGCTCCTGTGGCTCAATTTCCCCTGTAGTTTTAAAATCTGCATGGTGGTAGTGTCTGATGCTTTGGCCTGACCATGCGGCAGCCGAGAGAGGATTCTCCGGGTCTTCCAATGGAAGGCGAAGTGCCAGCTCAGCGCGCGTGAAGGCCTGGCAGAGCAGGCCGCGGGCGGTGGCAGGGAGTCCCTGCGATGTCTTAGTCTTTCAGACTTAGTGGAACGCTTCCCCTGAGCCAGGACAAGCAGCACCACCACAAATATTGGCCAGCTCAGTGCTGCCCCTCTACAGGTGACAGTAGGGGCATCCTCACCTCGGTAGGCCTTTGCTCTTGGAGGTCTTAACCAGTGGAAGGCAGCACGGTACAGAACTGCCCCACCTTCTCAGTCCTCCGGCCACCACCTTTTTTTGATGATGGGTCAACACTCTCATCAACTGAGCAGGGCCAGCACGTATTTATTGAGGGCCTACTATGCACTGGAAGCTGGGACATGGGAAGAAACATGCCCTCTGTCCTCATCCTCTGGAAGGAAAGGGTAAGCAACCGTGCCAGCATTATGTGGATGAAGCCCTGGCATCGGGCATCGCCGAGACCCCACTCCTCTCCCAGCATCTACAGCCCTAATGAGAGCCCCATTAGGGAGCAAGCTCCGGATAAACATTGGGCGCCTCATGTATGTTACCCCTGCGGTCTCTAACACCTCCCGGAGGGAGCATGGCTTCCATGAGCAACGCAAACAGGAGGCTCAGCGAGGCCAGGGCTCCAGAGCGGAGGCAGCCAGGTCTCTGTCATGATGCCCATGTTCTTTCCATCAGTGCCAGCCTTCCGGAATCAGCAGTGACTGTAACTGTGAAAACCTCTGGCGAGGAAGGAGAGCTGGTTGGTGCCAGTAGGCCAGTGAGGGAGATGTATTTCAGTGGGTGGGCCCTGCCACGCCCTCCACCTCCTCCAGAATTTGGCTGCCTTCTTTCTCCACCAGCATTAGCCTACAGTTGGGATGAGAAAGAGAGTCTGTGGCATGAGAACAAAAGGCTCAGGGTTACGACATCATTCCCTTGCCCACCTGGACAAACAGCATCTCATCCGTCAGCCCTCCTCCTGCTTCTTCTCTTGTCATCCCATCTTATTTCATGGGTTAAAGACCAAAGGACCCCTGGCCTGCAGCTGTAGCCTGTGTCTCTAAGAAATATGGGCAGTGGGTGATGAGATCCCTGGAGTTCCCTCCCGGAGAGGCAGGCCGGATGAGACGCTAGGGTTTGGACGATGTCTGGTGTTGGTTCAGATTTGTCCAGCCAGAGACATGAAAGTTATGCTTAGACAAATGCATTTTGGGGAGCTGAGGCGGTGGGTGCTGGGACAGTCCGTTCCCAGGTGAGTGCTCCTAGAACGCTGACCAAGGTGCAGCTGGGCCCTGAGCCCCTGCTCCCAGCTCCTTAGAGGCACGTTCCGCACCCCTATACTTCCTGCCCCACACCCAGACTCTTATCTTGTTCTGGGCACCCTTCCTTTAGAACACCCCACTCCTTTCAGTGTTCCCATCCATTCCCAGGCTAGGAACATTCTCCAGTCTCTCCTGGCAAATGAGACTGCATTTTGGACAAGCCGCTGGGATTCTGGGAATTCTACAATTACTGATTACAAGTACCTTGAAAATAAGGTAGAAAGGCAGACTTTCCAGGCCCAATCCCCAACCCTTAGGACTCCTGCCAGTGGCAGTGGGGTGCCACTGAGAGAGCCTGGCCTGGGGGTCCCCGTGGGCTTGCCACCTCTGCTCCCCTGCTCCGGCTTGGACAAGCCCTCTGCTGTCTTGGGCAGCTTCTGCCTGCCTCTAAGCAATGAGGTGGGACCAGTCAGTATCTTTCCTTTTAGGATGTTTTCAGCTATAAAACCATGGCCTCCCTGGGCTTCGCTCACATCTCAGGACCCCTCCCACCCTGAAGGTTTCCCTGCTCGCTGTCATTGAGCACTGGCCATACATTCAGGGGTAAAAACAAGTCTTGGGGCAAGGGGTGAAAAATCAATCTTTTTTTGTGTATAAAACACAGCTTTGCAGACAGTGCATAAACAGATATGTACCATATCTTTAATATTAAAATTAGTATTTCATGGGAGAGTGTGATTAGAGAAAACAACCAAAAATGCTTCTTTAGAGGCCATAATGTGTGGGGCGGGGCGGGGGGGGGAGGGTAGAGAGGGGGGAAGGATGCTTAAGGAACACAGATTTCACACAAGGTGTGCCGGGTACCGTGACAGGTACTGGACAGGTGGGTGATGATGTTTCCTCCGTCCAGGAGCCATGTACAGGGACGATCATGCTTCTTGTTCTTCTAAACCAGGCTCTTTCTTTCCTTTCTTCTAAATCCTCCTACACGCCACGTTCAGTGGTTTACATGCATTTACGTGTTCTGGTGGTCATGGCTCGTCTTTTTGTGGCTTTTCCTCCCTCAAGCTATGGAATTGCTGGCTCTACCAACGTGACGGGTGACCAAGTGAAGAAGCTGGACGTCCTCTCCAATGACATGGTCATCAACGTGCTGCGGGCATCCTTTGCTACCTGCGTCCTGGTGTCGGAAGAAGACAAACAAGCCATCATTATAGAACCGGAGAAAAGGGTGGGTCTGGACTTCCACCATCCAGGGTTTTAATGTCACCATTTTTCTACCTAGCTTCATACATGACTCCAATGGCTCAGCCACGCTGGATTCCTAGGAATCACCCTAGATTCCTCCTGAACCATGAGTCACCATTTCACAGATTCATCCTCACTACCATCTCTCAAACTGTCTCCTCTACCACCATAGGCAATGCCATTATCTATCCTCACACCTGGGAGAGATGCATATATACTCATACTCATCTCCGCTCCTAACTTTTCATTGTCATGTTCAAGGCTCTTCAAAGTCTGGCTACGACTTCTTTAGCTTCATCTTCATCCACCAAATTCCTACCCACACACTCCAATTCTTCTGCCAATGTAAAATGCTCCCAATTCCTGTCACTGATTTATGATTTGGAATCCTATTAATCTAACTGTTTCTTGAGGGAGGAGAATGAATTGTATTCTTCTCTGTATCCCAGCATCTAGCATAATGCCTGGCCCACTGTAGGGGTTCAATACTAAATTATTGTTGCAAAAGGGAATGGAAAGAGTATATCCAGCTTTTCTAGAACAAAATGATTATATGATAATTAAAAAACAAACAAACTTGAAATGAGAAGTGCAGTTCTATGGGGTTGCTGCCTTTCCCGGTTTGAGATGAATCGGGGACATGAAGGAGTAGAGTTAGAAAAAAGCAATCAGAAGATGAACTTAGGCTACCTGATACCAGGTCTTGACATTTTTAAGAGTGTAAGGAGCTATATCTGATTAATGTGTTTTACATTATCCCTAAAGTATATTACACATCGGATTCAAAGTTCATGTTCTCTGTTGGGCTTCTCAAAGTACTTGGCCGTTTCAGGCATGTGAATTGAATTTGTTGTTCAATGTTCTCTACCAGTCGGCCCAACTTCTCTGACTACATGTGCTTTTCTAATAGGCACGTTCCCGTTTTCCAGATAACAGTGTTTCCTGCATCAGCCAGGCTGATTTAAGAGCAAGTGGTCAGGGAATCAGAGACTTTTCTTACTTTGCTGCAGAACTTAGAAACCACATCTTAAAGTAGCTAATCTGGATATCGAAAATCTCCTATGGAGTGCTGATAAATTGGTACTGTTTTGAAAAAGTCTCTGATTTGCAGGAATAGCCAATACCACCTTTGTAAATACTCCCCCATAGTTCATTGCAAACTACCAACATGACATCCCTGAAGGCAGAGTTGGGAAGAGATGTGCACAACTCACTGTTGAGACCAGAATCCAGGCAGCTCCAGCACACCACTGACATCCCATTCAAAGACCGGCCCTGTGGTAGTCCCTCTGCAACAGAATTGCAGTTGGGATATCCTTGAGGACTCTGTGCTCTGCAAGCCAAGTGTCATCTGTAAGATCTGCACGAGAAGGTTCTTAAAGACTTGAATGTTGTGTTAGTGTCACTTAAGGAATTATGTATATATCCCTAAGGAATAACAAGAAATAAATGACTAACCTTGCTTCTCTTCTTTCTTTGGCTGCCAGGAAACTCAAGCCAACATTATGATTCAGCTATATCAGTGATGTAGGGAATTAAGACTTACTTATCTATGTTCCATTACCTTCATCTACGTCTCCCTTTCTAAGTTGTGTTTTCTCTGCCTAATGATATTTTGGTACAATAGCAGTCATTTGATTATGTATATTCATTGTTGTTGTTTTCATTTTGCATGCCACTCATAGCTTCCATGACAGAGTATAAATAAGACACACATTTCTTGAACTTTCCCCTAGATTCCCATTTTTTTTTATCCCCTTAGTGTATACTTTCTATTTGTCATACTGTGTTTATTTTTAAAGTAAAGTTTTATTTCCATTTTTTGTTGTCCAGGGTAAATATGTGGTCTGTTTTGATCCCCTTGATGGATCCTCCAACATCGATTGCCTTGTGTCCATTGGAACCATTTTTGGCATCTACAGAAAGGTAAGAGGTAACGTATAAGCCCCTGGTTTGGGACCCAGAGGAAAGTTAAGGTCTAGCATCCAGTCCAGTTTCACTATTGGTGGAGCAACCAGAGTTATATCGTGAAACTTAACAAAGGTTTATGCCTTGAGTTCTGACTTTTTCAGCATTTGCTACATAGTGAAGATCCATTAAGTTGTTAGAAAATGTAGTACTATGTGGGTGGGAAGAGAAAAATAGTTTACATATAGCCATATCACGCTCTTTTTATAATAGAAAATGAAATTAAAAACAAAGGGACAATAGAGGGTAGTTACAGTGGGGATACTGTATGAGGTGAGAATTGTGAGAGTGTGACAACATGTCAGAATTGACCTTGAAATCTTCTACATCAGGGCTTTGCACACTTTGACTCTCCCCAGAGCCAAATTCAGCCAATTGCCTGATTTGTATGGCTTCTGAGCAAGAATAACCCTTCTGTATTTTAAAAAAAATATTCTGACAAAAAACCCAAAACTAAATAATATTTCATAGCCCATAACATTTATATGAATTTCACTGTCACTGTCCTAAATGAAGTTTTAATGGTATGTGGCCAACTCATACATTTACATGATGTTTTTGGCAGGTTCCATGATGGCCTGGCAGGGCTCAGCAGTTGTGATAATGACATAAAACCTACAGTGCTTACCGCCTGTCCACATAAGGACAGAGTTTCCTGCACACTGCCTGGGTCTTCTACTTGTGTACCTGGGCAGGTCGCTACCTCCAGAGCCTCTCTTTCCCTTTTTTCTTCAGTGCTGTGTGTGTGTGTGTGTGTGTGTGTGTGTGTGTGTATGTGCCGTGGTGGTGGTGGAAGAGCACTCAAGTATATAAAGAAAATCAAGTATATAAATAAAATAGGATGAATACCTGTGGGTCCATCATAAAACATGAAATCTGAAATATGTTTTCATGTTTATAATTTGCAATGTCCTTTAAATAATCTAGTCCCCATAAATCAGCCTGTATTGTTTAATTTAGAAATAAAACCTCACAGATGCCCTTGCATCTGAATCACTTTATCTTAATGGACAGATGGCTGGTGAGGCTTCTCCCCACTCTCATATTTTAGCATACAGAGGCCATAGTTTAAGTAATGAGACCCATTTGCACTTTATTGTTCAAAGTGACTTGTTGCCTGGTATTGCATATAATTTCCTTTCAAACATGTGGACAGGACACCACGGGACAGTTCTCTTTGGTCATTGAGTGTTTTTGCTTTTATCTCAGCTGAGAGGGACAAAATACCCCTTCTGCATTTGTACAGATTGCGAACTCCTTGAGGCAGAGACATAATCTTATACAGCTAATCGATTTGAATAACAGGAAGGTCAAGGCAAGAATTTATCTATTTTCCAAGTCAACCGTGGAATATATCATTCCTGTTATAGACAGAGAGTCAGACCATCTTATCTGCAAACTATCAGGGCTATTGTCTAGCAAGAGAGGTTTGTAGCAAGAGTCTTCATTGCTGGCTAGTGACCAAAACAAAAGCAGCGCGAATGTTTGCCAGCCCCAGTCTCTACCTCAACCCCCAAAAAAAGTTGCCTTGGAGGAAACCAGAGAAAACTAGAAAATGAAGACACTGACTGTCAACTAAAAAGACCAAACCAGCTTGCAACAGCAGCATGAATGAAGGATGTTACACTCAACAATGAATCTCCACACTCTTCTCAATAAACCTGGTTTGACTTCTAAAAGACTGAAAAAAAAAAATGAGTGGAATACTGCCTTTGCCATTTCAGTTTTCCAAAGCCTTATTGATTATTTAAAGCCATTTGAGGGCCTCTGGGGCACAAACATGGATGTGCCCGATGCTTCAAAGGTGACCTCTCCTGCTTTTTGCACAGATTGCTCTGGGCTAGCATTCAGCTCCCTGGGCACCTGCTCAGCACACAGCCTCTGTAAGAGAAACCCGCAGCAACATCAGGCCTGGCCCCCACTGCCGGGAAACAGGCTCCAAAGGGACCTCCAAGGGCTGGTGGGCTAGTGCTCCAGGCAGTGCCTGCTGCTGTGCCTCGGGGAGGGGTCACCTAGCTTCTGCTGGGGACACCCAGAGGAGCATAATTCTCCTGAGGTGTTGGACATCATCACGGTCAGAATGTTTGCCTGAATGTGCCCACCCCTGGAGCTGAGAGCGAGGGAGGCGGCATCCGAAGGAAGACGAAGAGGAAGTTGTCAGTGGGATGGTGATGGGTGCTGGCCAGGCAAACCAACCCATCTGCAGTACAGATTACAAACTCCTGGAGGCAGGGGCGCCATCTCACACATGTTTTGTCTGCTAGGCTTCCTGCTGCAGACGTAGGTGAACGATGTTGGCTACGTTACAGGGGACTCTGCCAAATGCCCTGTAAGACTTTCGAAGGAGGGTTTGGTTGCCCCGTGAAGGACAGCTCTCTGGTGACATGACAGCCACAACACATGCCTGCCCGACTCGACTTTCTCGTCTACCACCTTGAATCTCCAGAACCCCGGTGTCTTTTCCTCATCCCTTATGGGATGGCGTGGGATAAAACAAACCCACATCCACAGCAGGCGATGGCCAGGGCGGCACAGAGAAAGGCAGGGTCCAGAGGCTTTCTCATTCTGCCAGGCTCTCTATGCACATGGCCCTGCACACCTGCCTGGGAATGTGGTGACTCCTGCTGGGGGTTCGCAGGAGGGAACCCTGCATTGGAAAGGGGGCAGGCTAGGAAAGAATTCCTCCAAGTCCACGATTCGATGGCGTTCTTTCTGTTTCTTGTGAGTATGTGGGTCATAGATAGTGATGCCATTTCTTCCTTCATGCAAAGATGTCACAGGGCGAGATTGTTGGCGACGGTGTTTTAGGGAAACTCTGCTTCCTCTTGTACCTTCCCCTCAGGCAGAGATGGACGGTGCTGGGCAAGGTGGGATCTCTGGGGAAGTTTTACTGGTGGAGACTGATTACTGCAAGCCTCAGCAGCTCCCAGTCAGCCCATTTGTTCCCATTTTCCCGTTATCTGGTTTCCTGCTGCACTGGCGGGTAGGCGTACGTGGCTGTGTTAGAGGGTAGTTAGAGGCCTGAGTCCGTCCCCTCTGTCACTGGCTTCGAAGGAGTTAGGAAAAACTCAAACTTCCTATACTGTGTTTGGTCTGTGTTGACACAACCCAGCCAACCAACCACCTTGACGATCAAGTGACACCAGCACTCAGAGGGGCTCAGGGCCCAGCCGGTGTGGCTTAGTTGAGCTTTGACCAATGAACCGCATGCCGTCACGGTTAGATTCTGCTCAGAGCACATGCCTGGGTTTCCAGCTCAATCCCCAGGATCAATGACTCTCTCCCTGACCCTTCCTCTCTGAAAAAAAAAACCAAACAAACAAACAAACACCACACAAAACAAAACACCAAGAAAAACAAACAAAACACACGAGTTGTGGGGATGGAGGGAAAATGGGAAGAAATGGTTGTAGCAGTTCTTCCTTGTACATTAGTGGTTCTTCCCCTCAGTGCTGGCATCTCTGGCTGGGAAAAGAACAAATAAAATTGGCAGAAATTGCCCATTTTCATTTCTGTTTAAATTCAAGTAGAGACTATTCCAGCTGAAAGACTTGTTCAGGCTTCTTTGAGGCAGGAAGAAGCCAATCAAGTGCTGATGGGACGGTGGCCATCGGTTAGCAATCCATTCCTTGGGAGCCGTCTCCTTCAGGCGTTCCACCCTCCATCTTAGCAAACTGTGGGCCACGTGACCCGGGGGCTGCGTTCTCCATGAAAAAAAGAAAAGATTAGAGTTCATGTCATGTTCTAAGTGTCAGATAATTCCGTCTCATCCCTGCAGTTGTGTGTGCATGTGGGTGTGTGTTGATACTGGTTCGTGCCGGCACCAGTGTTTCTGACCTTGTGTCATGCTCAAAAAACTGGAAGCAACTGCCCTGCTCGGTACTGGCTCTGGGGGGATTTTCTAAGTTCCCCCCATATTCCTGAGAGTCTCTTTGGTGTGTGATGATGTGGACCACATTGCTCCCTGGGGGATGGGCTGCAACTGGCTAGAACGCATGGAATTGATGTCCTCACCAGGCTCGCCGCCTGCAGCCCAGTCCTAATCGGTTTAAAGAAAGATGGAGGAGGCAGGTGAAAGACATCCTTGCCCATAATAAGATTAAATTAGTGGGAGCTGGCAAGAAGGCATGCTCTTTTTTGAAAGTGAAAATAGAGAAATGAGGGAATATCGAATTAGTAAAATTGGAGGAGGGCGGTAATTGGAAAGAAGGACCCAGCTGCAGGAAGTCTGGGGCTTGTGGGAAGGCTGCCATGGGAATATAATCGGGACATCGCTGTTCCTGAAGGGGTCCCTCCGAAAAAATGCCCTTTCATTAAGAAAGCATCTTGCTAATGGTTGAACTGGGAAAAAAAAAATTTTTAAAGAACCGCAAAGCAGAACAAAAACGTGCATTGTTTTCTTTCTTGTCCTAGAACTCTACCGACGAGCCTTCCGAGAAGGACGCCCTGCAGCCGGGCCGGAACCTGGTGGCAGCCGGCTATGCCCTCTATGGCAGTGCCACCATGCTGGTGCTGGCCATGGCCTGTGGGGTCAACTGCTTCATGCTGGACCCGGTGAGAGAGCCTGGGGTCTCGGGGTGGCGGGGCAGGTGCCTGGCCGATGGCTGTGTCAGTTACCTGTGTGGGGCATGGACTCGGGTACACACAGGTGGGAGATGTTGTCAGAGGGACAGAGGTGGTGGGGGGCGGGCAAAGAGGAAGACCACGTGTACATCAGGAGAAGATGACTGAGGTGAGGATTAATGTCTGTCCAGAGCATAAAAGAAGGCCTTTGTTCCAAGATGAAATCTTCGGAACAGACATTATTCAGCTGGCTCCAGTGCCCATCGGGGCCAGGCAGGCCATGTGGGCGAGCGGAGTGTGCTGCAGAGCCGGGCCGGGGTGATGGGACCCCAAAAAGCCTCAGTGGTGAGCTGGACTGGTGTCGGTGTTCAGGAAACACTGTGGTGTGTGTTTGTGATGAGATAGTTTGGGATTTGTAAAACAACATGCTAGCCAACTAAAATGCATTTATGGACCAGATGGGGCCTCTGGATGGTCTGTTGATCCCCCACTGTATTAATCACTCATTTCCTTAGCGCAGTGCTAAACTAGAATTTTTGGGAGCATATAGGTAAAATTGTATACTTAACTAGTGTTCTAAGCTTAGAGTTTATGTTCCCAAAAATTCTAGTTTAGCACTTCTTAGTTGGGATTCAGGAATCTTTATTTTAACAACTCTACCAGGTAATTCTCATCATGAGAGAAGTTTGGGAAACACTGCGGCTTAGTGGATGGGCAGCCCGCCTGAAAGATTCTGCTGTGCACCCGCAGGCGCACCTGGGGTCAACCTCCGCAGTCCTGCCACGGCTCTGAGACCTCAGGGTGTGAAAGGAAAGAAGGAAGGGAGATCATTCAGCCCACCTTATAGAGAATAGCTCCCTGATGGAGAGGAGCCCGGGGTGCCAGGGAGAGATACTCACTGGCAGCTTTAATTTGTGCATAAGTCCTACATACCTATGAAGTGGGGTTATTTGCCTATTGAGTTAGGTGGCAGTTTCAACAGAGCAGATGAATTAGGGGAAGAAACCTTTTCAATATCCGGTGCCACGAAATCCAGCACCGAGTACAGACGCCACCAAACAGTCTTTACTAGGTCAGCATGTTCATTACGGGATTGGCCCCGTGTCCCGAGGGGAAGAGAATTGGGTTTATCAACGCCTTTCCCTTTGGAAATGTCCTTGGATGACATCAGGGAAGCATGCTGTTTATTTGGTGCTTTCTGCTGACAAACGGAACACAAGGACAGCAGCTGGCTGGAATCCTCGGAGCGGCGGTTGCTCCCGGAGAGGCCCTGGGGTTGGCTCGCGGCGGGGCAGATAAACCGAGGTGCAGGCGCCTTTGCCCCCGGCACTCTTGCACAACTGCACTTTGTCCCTGGAGGTACTGGCGCTTAATAAATAAACAAGGGCGGGGGAATCGGCACCAGATTAAGTCTCCAGCGAGGTGACCTCGGGGAAAGCAGCGGCAGAACCGGAGCACAGGTCACCGGGAGCCCGGGCTGGGGCACCGTTTCTGAAATCACTGACGTGCCAGCTCCCAGACCCTCCGGCTTCCGCACATCCTCCCCGGGGCGTCGCTGCTACCTGTGCTGGTGGGCGCACAGGAAAAAAAACACATCTCTTCTTGTTTCCAGATGGCAGACCGTGCCTCTGGGAGTGAGCATCGGTGTGTTTGGTGGCCCTTTGCCTTCCTCACAGGGTGCTCGGAAGGACTGCCCTGTCCCCCGCCGGCTGCCTCCGTCCCGGGCTTGGGACCTGGCCAGCCTCTGCTGGCTGAGCCTCGGGCCGGTCTGGCCTTTCCTTTTCCTTTTGGCTCGCGGCACGCACAGGCTGGGGGTTTCTGCTAAAAAAGCTATGTTTGCATTTTTAGCTCATCAGGAACTTAGTAACCTTCAAAGAGCTTTCCCGTCTCTCGTCGGGCGCTCGGGAGGCCTCCCTCCACGCCTGCCCTGCGGGAGGGGTGTGGGCCAAGCGTGGCTGAGTGAGCTCTGTGGTGCCTGCTGTGCAGTGGCTTCGTGTTCCAGACTTTTTCATCTTTTTTTTTTTTTTTAAAGGATATTTATTTATTTACTTAGTTTTCTGACCATAAAAATATTTCTACGTGTTTGTGGTAAAATAGCTAGAAATACCAAAAAGCATAAAATAAAAAAGAATCATGCACGGTGACACTTCCAGCGACCACTGTCAATGCCAGTCTCTTTCCTCTCCCTCGCCCTTCCCCCTCCCCGCCTCCCTCTCTCTGGTTTCACGTGCTCCCTACCAGCAGGAACCAGTCTTCACTGTGGGAATAAATGGGGGAGAGAGGTGTTGATGGGGCCTCCCTGCTTCTAACTCTTGCCTCCAGGGAGCACCCCCCTCCCCAGAGGAGCAGCACCCCAATCACCCTCTCAGTGACGCGCAGGAACCCAGAAAGCCTCAGTCCAGAGCCACAGGAGCTGAGTGGCGCTTGCCCTCCCCATTGCAGTCTTGAGCAGAACCTAAGCTCCGAGGGAGGGTGCCGGCGGAGCACCAGGGCCTGTGGGGGGCGCTCTGAGAAGCACGAGGTCCCTGAGCAAACGCAGCTGCCCTCACACGTGCTGTGAGTCAGGGCCCGGGCTCTGCGCTCTCCTACAGCAGGACAGACAGGGAAACGTGGTCGCCGACCAGGTGGGGACCGGAAGCTGAGAGCGGCCCTGAGCCCCTGAGCGCGCTGGTGTCACTGGGCTGTCTGTCCCTCCTGAGGCCCACCTCCGGTCTGCACCACCTTCACTTGAATTACATGTTTCCCCAGAAGGCACGCACATCCTGAGGCATGGGCGTCCCAGGGCCACGCGCTCCCTGTGCTGGCGATCCTCCCGAGATGTGTACAGATGTGGAACCCTGTGCTGTGCCCCTGAAGCTAACGCAGTGCTATGTCAGTCACCCCTCAAGAAGAAAAACCCGGGAAACAAAAGCCAAGCTCCGTGTGCTGGTGCATGGGTGTGACCGCAGGCCCCCCCACCCCCCGAGCCAGCCTGCCCACCTCACACAGGCCGGAGGCTCATCACCTCCCCCTGTCCTGTCCCACAGGCCATTGGCGAGTTCATTCTGGTGGACAAGGATGTGAAGATCAAAAAGAAAGGGAACATCTACAGCCTCAACGAGGGCTACGCCAAGGACTTCGACCCCGCGGTCACCGAGTACGTCCAGAGGAAGAAGTTCCCCCCGGTGAGTGAGGGGGGGCCGGCCGGGGAGGCCCCTGAGCGAGGCAGGAAGGTGCTGGCTGCGGGCTTACCTGCAGGGGAGCGGGGGCAGGGACGAGAGCAGCTGGGCCTGCGCTGTGCACGGACCCCGGGGTGAAGTTCCCGCCCAGGCCCCGGGACCGGGATGTCAGAACCAACCGGGAGGTCTGTTTCAGCCTTTCCGCTCCCCCGTGGCAGCGTACAGTCAGGGTAACCCGGCCGCTGGCTGCCCGAGCTCAGGGCGCTGAAGCACGTTTCACTTCTGGGGCTCCTGATCCCAGATGGTACAAATGTGGCTCTAGCACCCACGGCCTCCCTCTGACCGGGTCCGCCAGCCATCTCAAGTTCAGGGCGCCCTTCTCGGCGTCTCTCAGTTACACATCGCTGAGCTCGGAGAAGGACACAGCTGGCTGCAGAGCTGGTTCTGGGTGGGGATGCCCGGCTTTGCCACACTCTTGTCACGTGCCGCCGATGCCTGCTGTGTCCTGGAGGAAGCCGACCGGTTGTCAGCATGGCATTCGGGGCCCTCGGAACTGGCCGGGCTCTCTCTCCCGCTCCATCATCTCTCCTTCCATCCCGCCTTGGCTTCCTCTCCTGCCCCCTCCCGCCCCCACCCCGTGGACAGCCTTTGCTTCTCTACCTGGTTAGCTGTGTACATCCCTTCCCACAAGATGAAAACCCCGCCCTTGCCCAGCTCCTTAGCTCGGCAAAATCCTTCTTAGCCTGCAAGGTTCTGCTAAGTGGTACCGTTGGTGTGATGCCTGCCCCAACCCCACAGTCAAACCACCAGCAGCTTCCCGGGGGTCCTGAGGGTAGCTGGACCTGCTGTGAAACGGACGAGAGGTGGTCCCCATTGCTCCACTTTCTGCTCCTGGGGGACAGGGTTTTCATCCCGTTCCCTAAACACGCACCACGTGGGTGCCCACCAAACAGCTGTTGAGCCAAATCAGGGTAGAGGACTCAGAGGGCTCCCTCCCTTCCTTTTCTGCAACCCTCATTATCGCTGCCCTTCCCCTTGCAGGATAACTCAGCCCCCTACGGCTCCAGGTACGTGGGCTCCATGGTGGCCGATGTGCACCGCACCCTGGTCTACGGAGGGATCTTCCTGTACCCCGCGAACAAGAAGAGCCCCAAAGGAAAGGTAAACAGCCCCCCCCCCCCCCCCCCCGAGGAGCAGGGGTTTTTGTTTGCAGCCTGGGGGTTGACTCAGGAAGAAGAAAAGGTTGTGAAAGCGGCCAGATTCTTCCATGGGATGCTAACCATGCCCGTGGCTTATTCTGATCGGGATGAAGCAGTGATGGTGGTATGGTCGGGAGGGGCTGAAAGTGCTCGGCTCTTCCAGTGGGCACGCTGTGTGGCTTGAGCAAAATAAATTCCACTCATAGGGAGAAATGAACCAGCTGGACCCCATCACCGAGGCAGCAAATCAAATCCGCATTCCAAAAAGAGAGGTTTTCTTTGATTGCGTTCAAAGGGCGTCAAATAGCAACAACGAAGGAGCGGCCATTCGCTACTTGGAAAGTGGCACCTTTCTAGGGAAGGAAAGCACCTCCGGGAAACCTGGGGCCTGTGGGTGAGCCGTTCCACGACTCGGCCGTGACCGCCCGCGGCGGGTGCGCAGGCGGGGGCTGTGCGGCCCGGCTGGCTGGGGCCACCCGTCCCGCTGCTCAGAGGGACAGTGCTGCCTTCCCAAGTGCCATCCTTTGTTTCTTCCCAATAGACAGTCTTTTTTTTTTCCTTTTCTTTTTTTAATATGAGAGAAGGGGCCGAGACCAGTTTGGCTCAGTGGATAGAGCATCCGCCTGCGGACTGAAAGGTCCCAGGTTCGATTCCAGTCAAGGGCATGTACCTTGGTTGCGGGCACATCCCCAGTGGGGGTGTGCAAGAGGCAGCTGGTCGATGATTCTCTCTCATCAATGTTTCTAACTCTCTATCCCTCACTCTTCCTCTCTAAAAAATCAATTATATATATATATATATATATATATATATATACATATATATATATATGTATATATATATATATATATGTATATATATATATATATATATATATATATATATATATATTTAAAGGGACCAATATTTTAAAAAAACATATGAGCTGAAACCGGTTTGGCTCAGTGGTAGAGCATTGGTCTGTGGACTGAAAGGTCCCAGGTTGGATTCCGGCCAAGGGCACGTACATTGGTTGCGGGCACATCCCCAGTAGGGGGTGTGCAAGAGGCGGCTGTTTGATGCTTCTCTCTCATCAATGTTTCTAGCTCTCTATCTCTCTCCCTTCCTCCCTGTAAAATATCAATAAAATATATTTTTTTAAAAAAGAAAAAAATATATGAGAGAAGGAATAGGGACATACCCCTTTAAGATAGAAATCTGTATTCAGGTCTCTGTTTGCTGTACATGGTGTCCGCTTCACTGAAGACATTGTGTTCACGGAAAACACCGCTCCTGCCACAGCCACCCCGGGCACCCTGCCCGCCTATGTCATTAGCTGCTTAATAGCGCTTTTCCCTAATGCCCCCAAAATTGTTTTTTAACAGAAATGCTGAGGTTCCTTCTTTTTTTTTTCTTTTTGGTTTTGCAAATCTGGCCACGACACCTGTATGGAAATAGAGGCAGGAAACACCTGCAAGGAGCTGTCTGCTCCGTAGGCGACTGCATGAAAACATGTACAATAAAAAAGTTAATATTTAAAAATAAATGCCAAGCCTTATAATATAGTAAATCCAAACCCGCAAGCCTTGGGAGAATTATAAAAGGAATGTGTGTAGAGCTGCAAACAATATCATACTGTTTGGAGGAGCCAGCCTGCTTTCCAGATGTCTGCAGCCAGACACAACCGTGAATTCTTTCTATGCTTTTAGAATAGGCAAAGCTCCATCCAAAACACACAGAATCACTCATTAGGTCCAGTCCCCGTGCCGTAAAGAACAGGGAACCGCCAGTTCTGCCAATATGTCATTCAGCCCGAGTCCAGGTGCTCTGTCTCATATTCGAAGCGAGCCGTCTATTCCTGCCTCTGGCTTGATGAATGGCTTAATTAACCCAATGGCTAAATTAACCATTTGGTCTTCTATGCAGTCTTGAGGTGTGTGTGGGCGGGGGCGGGCGGGGAGGGGGGATTTACAACCTCCTAGAAGGAAAGGGAGAGTCTCAGTTACCTTGGAAACTTCCAGCAGCCCCGCGCTGCTTTGCTGTGGAATAAATCCTCTTTCTATGAAATACTTTCTCGTGTGAAGACGCAGCTCTGGGCTCTTGTTTTCCAGCTGAGACTGCTATACGAATGTAACCCAATGGCCTACGTCATCGAGAAGGCGGGAGGATTGGCTACCACTGGGAAGGAGGCTATACTGGACATCGTTCCCACTGACATCCACCAGAGGGCGCCAGTCATCTTGGGGTCCCCTGAAGACGTGACTGAGTTCTTGGAGATATATAAGAAGCATGCTCCCAAATGAAGAGCTGACCTTGCCCACAACAAAACAAAACAAAACAAAACAAAACAAAACAAACAAAAAAAGCCTTTTATCTGGACTTTATCTCATACAGCACCACGCTATTCTGACTGCATTGTACATTCCTAGGCAGCAGAAATAGAAAGCACAGGTATCTTCACCACCAAGTGCTGTGTAATGCCTGGGACCGCCTAACCAAAATGCTATCTGTATAATGCTACTGATGCTCAAGATATATTTTGAATAGATAGAGGAGAAATAAACATATTTTTCCTTTTCCTAAAATGTCTTCATTGCTTTGTGTGAAATAATAGTAAAATAGCAACAGTCAATGCATATAACATTAGGTAACTCATTTGATCTTCACAGCAACCTAATGAATTAGGTGCTATGAATAACTCATTTTACCGTGACATCCTGTGGAGGACAGAGAGGTAAGGTCATCTGCCCCAGGTCTCCAGCCAGGAGAGTTCAGATGGACCTCGGCAGTCTGGCCGCTACACTCGGAGTCAGCCTACTGTTTCTCTAGCGTGTTGTCTGTGCAGGTCTGGATGTGCAGACCCGACCCGAGCACGGCTGTTTATACCTCCAGGGGCAGGGGAGGTGAGAAGTTCGTGGTGGTGCTTGTCTTCAGCCTCTTGGCCTCCCATACGTGCACATAATTAAGGCACAAATGAAGGTTTATATTGTTACTCGTGGTGACTTTTAAAGATCTAATTACCAAAAGGAAGAAGACTCATCATTAAAAGCAAAATTTATGGAAATAATAATATTGTTGCAAGCAAGTGAATTTCTTACTAGACTCTTTGTGTAAACATTTACTCCCTTAGCTGACCCTGGTTCTTTCTGGCCTAGAATTGCCAAGATCATGGCAAATTATACCAGGTTTTAAGAAACATTGGTGGGTTTTGTTGAGTTCTAGTTTCTTTTATTTTTAAAAATGTTTCAATTACAGTTTACATTTAATTTTTTTGTATCTGTTTCAGGTGTATAGCAACTTTACAAGCTCTTGATTTTATAAAAATTATTTGTTTTTACTTGGGAACTTGAAAAACTTTTTAGGTGTAAATCCTGCTCCTTTTTTGTTGTTGTTAATCCTTACCCAAGAATATTTTTTCCATTGATTTTTTTTTTTTTTTTTTTTTTAGAGGAGGAGGAAGAAGAAAGAGAAACATCAATGTCAAAAAGACACATCAATTGGCTGCCTCCCGCACACACCTGACTGGGGCCTGGGATCAAAGCAGGAAAACCATCAATGTGAGAGAGACACATTGATTGGTTGCCTCTACCCCACACACACATTCAACTAGGGCCTGGGGTTATAGCTGAAACCCAGGTACATATCCTTGTCCAGGAATCGAACCCATGATCCTTCAATATGCAGGCTGATGCTCTAACCCAGCCGTGGGCAAACTATGTCCCGAGAGCCGGATTCAGCCCGTTCGGCTGTTCTATCTGGCCCACAGAGCCGAAAGAGCAGAGGCTTCTCTTGCTCCCCCCTCCGCTCCTTTACCAGCAGCCCAAGATGAGAATGCCAACATGGTCAGGTTGCTTTTGTTCCGGCCCTCCGGTCCAGTGTAAGAACCCATTGTGGGCCAAAACCGGTTTGGCTCAGTGGATAGAGCGTCGGTCTGCGGACTCAAGGGTCCCAGGTTCAATTCCGGTTAAGGGCATGTACCTTGGTTGCGGGCACATCCCCAGTAGGGGGTGTGCAAGAGGCAGCTGATCGATGTTTCTCTCTCATCGAGGTTTCTAACTCTCTATCCCTCTCTCTTCCTCTCTGTAAAAAAATCAATAAAACATATTAAAAAAAAAAAAAGAACCCATTGTGGCCCTCGAGTCAAAAAGTTTGCCCACCCCTGCTTTAACCACAAGCAACTCTGGCCAGGGTCCTGCTCCTTTTCCTTTAAATACACCTCATCAATTCCATGGCTTTCCAACAGGAAGCGTAGTTTGATCTTAAGCATTGGACCTGCTTTTATGCCCTGACTAGACCCAACGCTAGCATCTCCCCCCTCCCACGGAGGCTGCAGAAAAGTCCTCTGACTCACAAAGCACTTTTTGGTTTTTAACTAATTTGTCAGTGCTCATACCTTCTGGTTCTCCAAGCACCGAGGGAGATGTGTGGGTCTGGGAGGCAATGGAAATGATAGGGCCCCACATCAGTGCCATTGTTTTCAGTGTGGGTAGATGGTCTTTCTCCATTGCTAGTGAGAGTAGGGTTCCTGGGGCATTGCTGGCATAAGCATTCCAGAGGCCCCCAGGGGAAGATGGGGTGAGGTAGAAAGCTTTATTTTTGTGCATTACATCCTTGGGTTTCCAAAGGCCTGCTTCCTTTAATCCGGCCCCAGAAGATGTGCAACTGGGGATCCAGCCGAGCTAGAAGCAAAGCCGGTATCCACATTTTTCTTTCCATGGTGGCATTGGGTCTGCATGGCCCCACACTAGTGACAGCCCATTGTGTGTGAAGTCCATGCAGCTGTGAGTTATTGGGCAAATGCAGGGAGCCAAGAGAGCACACCCCCTGTAACAAGAGTCCCAGGAGCCCCCAAAACACATGAGCCAAGCGTGTAAGAGAACCAAGAGCGTGAACTCCTCCATTCAGAGGAGTAAGGATCTCAAATCTTCCTGCTTGCAGGGGCCACACCTGCTCTGGCCAATGACCTGTTCCCAGGTGTGACTGACAGGTGTACCTTCCATGTCACCCAGTCCTCACTGTATGGGAATGCATCCATTCTCCCTGCCCAGTCCCACTGGGGACAGCCCGGTGGCTTGCTGGACAGTGTTCCACTGCAGCTTCCTGGCAAAGCTGCGCAAATGGTGTGCCTGTGTTATCTGGCCTCCCCACCGCTCTGTTCCTGTTATTCCCGGCTAGGTTAGTCACACAGTACCGCCATGATGAAACGCCATCCTAACAAATAAAATGCCCAGCAGACTGAAGAACAACAATTCCTCTTGGACCCCAATGCTGTGGGAGGACACAGGGCAAACTGCTGCCCCTGAGATCAGAGAGACCAAGAGGTGAGCACGGGGGTCATGGGTTTCCAGAGGAGAGACTCGGAAGGGGAAACCACCATGGGGACCAGCGTGTCGAGAGAACCTGGACTGTAATTGACAAGTTGCCGTAGGCTCAGTGTGAGCGGATCTGTGTGTTGAACATTCCAGTCAGGGGCAGGGGGCGGGGGAGGAGGTTTGCCTCTGAAGCCAGGCCCTATTGCCATAGAAAATATCCAAAGAAAATGCCTTGGGGCTTCTGGCAGGGTGGAAGGGAAAAGGGACTATTTGAAAAAAACACACAGCAGAACACTCTGCTCTTCACAAGGCCAGCCCTCAGGGAAAATGAGTTAGCCAGCGCCTCACCTGGTCTTACCAGAGCCTGACGGACCTGGGGAGGGGAAAGGCCTAATTCCAGCCCACTCCACCATCCTGTCTCATCTGAGGGGGTGGGGGTGGGGGAGACACACTGAGAAACACTGTGAAGTTCACAGTCCAGAGGCATAAGCTCACTGAAAGACTGAGACCTCATCACAAGATGGTAGAACATTTCCCTCCCCCACTCACCACATTACAAAAAGCCGTTCACAGTAGTTCCTCTTATCCAGTGCATCAGTACACCTATCAATAAAAAGTTGCAAAGCATACCAAAGGCAAGACACACATTGCAAACTGGTAGAGCAAGCACCAGAGCAAGACAAGGCAGAAACACTGGAATTATCAAACCAGGAATTTAAAACAATCATGATTAATATGCTAAGGACTCTAATGGATAATGTAGACAACATTCAAAAACAGATGGACAATATAAGCAGAGAGATGGATATCCTAAAAAAAAGTAAAAGAAGGAAGGAAGGAAGGAAGGAGGAAAGGGAGAGAGGGAGGGAAGGAAAGGAGGGAGGGAAGGGAAGAAGGAAGGAAGGAAGGAAGGAAGGAAGGAAGGAAGGAAGGAAGGAGGAAAGGGAGAGAGGGAAGGAAAGGAGGGAGGGAAGGGAGGGAGGAAGGTAGGAAGGAAGGAAGGAAGGAAGGAAGGAAGGAAGGAAGGAAAGAAGGAAGGAAGGAAGGAAAAGGAAGGGAGAGAGAAAGAAAAGAAATGCTGGAGATTAAAAACTACTGCTACAGAAATGAAGAATGCCTTTGATGGGCTGGACATAGCCGAGGAAAGAATATCTGAGCCAGGGAATATATCAGTAGAATTCCTGAAAATGTAAAACAAAGACTGAGAAAACAGCCAAAATATCCAAGGATTGTAGGACAACTATAAAAGATGTGCCATATGTGAAATGGGGGAACCAGAAGGAAAAGAGAGAAAGGAACAAAAAATATTTGAATCAATAGTGACTGAGAATATCCCTCCAATTAATGTCAGGCACCACACTACAAATCCAGGAAGCACAGGGAACACCAAGCAAACAAATGCAAAAAAACCAAACCAAACAAAAACAAAACCCTGCATCTTCAAACTACAAAAAACAACAACAACAACAAAAACAACAACATACAAATGAACATAAGCCTCCACAAAGATAAATTAAATAATCCTGAAAGAAGCCAGAGGGAATAAACATAGGAAAAGAGTGAAAAAGAAATACATTCTCAGACAAAAAAATTTTTTAAAGAAATTTGTTGCCAGTAGACTGAACTTTCAAGAAATGTGAAAAGCAGTTATTTAGAGAGAAGAAAAATAATATAGACCAGAAACTTGGATCTACATAAAGAAAGGGAAAACACTAAAGGTAAAATAAAAACTTTTACTTCTCTTATTCTTAAGAGCTGCTAGCATGTAACAGTTTGTTCAAAGTAATAATAGCAATACTGAATTTGGTTATGTCTGCCTATGAATGTATCTCCAAGAAGATATAAAAATCCTTGACATGTATGCTCCTAACAACAGAGATTCTAACTACTTTAGTCCAAACTGATGGAATTGCAAGGAGAAATAGATGAAAACACTGTAATAGTTGGAGAAATGGACAGATATAGCAGGCTGGAAATCAGTGAGGACATAGTAGAACTAAATATAAGGTGACCAGATCTTCCCACTTTTGGCGGGACAGTCCAGATTTTTAACAATTTTTCCTGCATCCCACAGCATTTTTAAAAAGTCCCCATTTTTGGTAAGAATCTTTCCAATATTTCCAAAAATCGGTACTTTTTTAAAACACCACAGGATGCGGGAAAAATTGTTAAAAATCTGGATTGTCCCGCCAAAAGCGGGACGATCTGATCACCTTAAATACCATCCTAATATATAAAAACCCTGGGTTGTAACGACCAGTAACCACTGAGGTTTGACCAACCAGAACTAAGTCCTGCAACCCAGAGCTGACTGCTTCCACTTCAGGCTCAGTGCCCCAGCATTGACTGCGAGGGGGCTGTGAATCAGGGCCAGAGAGAGCCCTGAAGAGAGAAGCAGGGACTGATCGATTGCTTCTGAGGCAGCTTTTGATCAGCACTTGCCTCTCTCTTTCCCAGTCTGGCCAGCAGCCGAGCCTCCATTTCTCTCCAGGCCTCCACTAGGGCTGCTGATCAGCTCTGCCTTTCTGATCAGCAAAGGCTGATAGCCCCAGAGATGCTAACTGGCATAGAAACTGACCAATCAGAACCAAATCTGGGTGAAGTGTGAGGAGCCAATGGCTGCCTAGGAGGCAGAGCTTTTGACTCTGGCATAGAAACTGACAAATCAGAACCAAATCTGGATCAACTGTGATGAGTCAATGGCTGCCTAGGAGGCAAAGCTTTTGACACTGACTTGGATAGAAACTGACCAGTCAGAACCAAATTGGCTAGCAGAGGAGGGCAATTGGGGATGAGATCAGGCCTTCAGGGGAGGGCAGTTGGGGGCAAGATCAGGCTGGTAAGGGAGAGCCGTTGGGAGAGAGATCAGGCCAGCACAGGAGTACCATTGGGGGTGAGATCAGGCTGGCAGGGAAGGGAAGCTGGGGGCAACCAGGCCTGCAGGAAAGGGAGGGACATTGAGGGTGAGACCAGGCTGGCAGGGGAGAGTAGTTGGAGACAAGATCAGACAGGCAGGGGAGGGCAGTTGGGGGTAATCAGGCCAGCAGGGGAGGGCAATTAGGAGTGATCAGGCAGGCAGGCAGAAGCAGTTAGGGGCAATCAAGCAGGCATGCAGGTGAGCGGTTAGGAGCCAGTGGTCCCAGGTTGTGAGTGGGATCAGGCCTAAACTGGCAGTTGGACAACCCCCAAGGGGTTCCCAATTGGAGAGGGTGCAGGCTTGATTGAGGGAACCCCCCCCCCTTCCATGCATGAATTTCATGCACTGGGCCACCAGTCAATCAATAAGATAAAACTGGGCTTTCGTTGGTCTAACATCTGATTGATGTTGCAGTGGTAGCAGCTGCTCTTAGAGTTCACTATACCACCCAAGGACAACTAGAAGAAGGTGCCAGAAAGACAGCCAAGAAAAACAAAGACCCAGTGAAAAAATTGTGGGGCAAGCCTAAAAAGAAGAACTCATGTGAAGGCTCAATAACCTAGTCTTGCCTGACAAAGTGACCTATGACAAACTCTATAAGAAGTTCCCAACTGTCATGTTCCCAACTAGGTGATGTCTCGCAGACTGGAGATCCGAGCTCCTTGCCAGGCCAGCCATTCAGGAGCTCCTTAGTAAGGGATCTATTATACTAGTTCCAAAGCATGGAGCTCAAGCAATTTACACCAGAAACACCCAAGGTGGGAGGCCCCAGCTGCTGGTGAAGATGCATGAGCGACAGGTACCACCAGCTGTACATTTAAAAAAATAAAACTTTATTAAATGTAAAAAAATATAAGTAGCATCCATGGACTATTTCATTCAACAACAGCAGACACACACCCAGAATATACCTCATTTGTGACCATAAAACATACCTTAACAAATTTATGAGACTAGAAATCATACAATATCTGTATTCAGACCACAATGGAAACAAATTAGAAACTAATAGCAGAAAACTCACTGAAACACACCAAAATACATGGAGAGTCAACAACATGCTTCTAAATAATAATAAAGAAGAATCTCAAGAATACCTTAAAAATATTTTGAGCTAATTAAAAGATAAAAACACAACTTGTCAAACTTTGTGGGATGCAGTAAAAACAGTGCTTAAAGGGAAATTTATAGCAGAGAATGTACATATTAGAAAAAAATTAACCATTGAGGTTAACCATTCTAAGAAACTAGAAAAAAAGAGCAAATTAAGACCAAAATAAGCATAGGATGATAAATAATAAGAATTAGCACTGAAATCAATGAAATCGGGGGGGGGGGGGAATCAACAAAGAAAATAAAACCAAAGCTGGTTCTTTAAAAATATCAATAAAATAATAAGTTTCTGTGGGTAAGCATGGGACTTGGTTGGAAAGTCTGTAAGGAGGGCTCTCTGAAAGGTCAGGGGGGAGGGGGGTCCTGGGAGGAGCTTGCCAAAGGTGGCAGCCCCAGCCTTGCCTTTTCCAACCAAGTCTGAGCCCTGGTGTTTTATTGGAATCTTTTCAGTTGACTTCAAAACATCTTTTCTTAAAGGACACTTGCATCTTCTCAAGGATGCTTACCCTGCTGATAGTATCTAAGAGTTAATTTTAGTTCAAGCTGTTGTTACAATAAAAGCCTAAGGATGCAGATAAATGAGGCTGTTTGGTCTCTATAGCCAAGCAGCCCCTTAGCCCTCTCTTTCATAGAAACATGTAATAATTCATCCATCTCTCAGGGTCTGCCAGTCAGCCCCAGCAAGTTTCTGACCAGAATCGAACTGGGGATCCTTCCATCCACAGGCTGATCCTCTATCCCATTAGCCAAACCAGCTAGGGCAGATAATATTTTAATGTAGAGTCATCCTTGGTAAATATATTCATTCTGATGGGTAATGTTGACAATGGAGGGATATGCATGTGTGGGTTCAGAGGAATGGGAAATCTCTATACCACCTTTCAATTTTAGCTGTAGACCTAATATGCTGTTTAAAAATTAAAAATTAAAAAGAAAAAAGCAGAGTATGATGAGAATATAAGTAGAAGACACAATGGGCACTACAAAAATTAAGATACGGGCTTAATATATGCCAGTCCCATTTTAACTTTGTTTTGTGTTTGAAGAACAATTGCAGCACTTTCTTATATATTTTTTACACATTGAAAATTGGACTTGCTGTAACTAGCTTTCTTTCCTGTTATCCTACAAAGTCAATGCTTAAGTATCAAGCTGATTTCATTGGTGCATGAGAAAGAGTGGGTACAATCTGCAAGGAACCAGAATCCCCTTGGGCAGCAGAGTAAAATGGCAGTCGGTGTCACCCCTCGAGTAGGAAGCAAGTCTGTAGTCCAATGGAGCCAATGTGCAGATTTTTAAAAATTTTGATATACTTGTGTAACTTCTTGCATTTTTACCAGATGACATTATTTCTCACAATAAAACCTTTTCTGATTGAAGACTTTTCTTAAAAAGCACATGCTGGGATTGCATGAGGGAGAGTGCGCAAAGCCTATGAGCAGAATTGCTAACAAAGGTGGCCCCCGTGCCAGACTGCTCCTCCAGCGGGAGGGCCTGCTTGTCCTCAGACATAGAGGCAGGCCTGGAGCTCGTCCGCTGGGCACTGAGTGGAGGGAGGCTGCAGACAGCTCCTCGCAGCCAGAGCAGCCGGAGGGAGAGAAATGTGAGCTGGGAGCGCTGCTCCCTTCCATGGCTTTCCGCCGCAGCTGCCCGGCGGTTCCTGCCTGAGTGCCCAGAGAACTTTGGCATTTGCTGAAAGGTCATCGGCTGCAATTTTAGATCATTGGGTAACGCGGGTGTCTAACATCGAAGCTCAGCCGCAGGGACGGTGATTGCTGCACTGGGCTGCCAGCCGGGGCTAGGTGGCGGCAGAGGCAGCAGAGCCTCCCGCGGGCCTTTTTTTGGGAAAGCAGTTGATGGCTGATAAAGGACACTCACCAATCCCTCTCCCTCCCGACCCCTGACCTCTGCGTGCCCAGTCTTCCCCTCACTCTGCACATCCACAGCTGCCGGGCACCCAGCTTCTCCCACAGCTGTTTTAAAGCAGGGGTTGGTTTGTTTCACTTCCAGTCTCCTATGAAAAAGACTTTATAAAGCATAATAAAAAGAGATACTGGAAAGGTCAATAAGCACGTGAAAAGATGCTCAACATCACCAGTTATTAGGGAAATGCCAACCAACCAAAGCCACAAATTAGAAATTTCACTGAACCCATTAGAATGGCTATTATAAAACACACACACACACACACACACACACACACACACAACCCCCACCACACACACATACACACACATAACCCCACCACCCACCCACACAACCCCCCCCCCACACACATACACAACCCACCACACACACATACACACAATCCCCACCACACACACATACACACACACAACCCCCCCCCCCCCACATACAACCCACCCACCCACACACACACACACACAAAATCACACCAACCGAAAATAACAATAGTTGGCAAGGATGTGGAGGTACTGGAACCCTTGTGCACCGCTGGTGGGGGTGTAAAATGCTGCAGTTTCCCAATATATGAAATGTAGAATTAACCCATGAGCTAGCAATTCTACTTCTGGGTACGCATCCTAAAATCCTGAAAGCAGGGCCTCAAAGGGATATCCACACTCAGGGCAGCAGCATTCACAACAGCCAAAGGCATGAGCAACGCAAGTGTCCGCTGCCAAGTGGATGGATAAGCAAAACGTGGTGTATCCAGGTGATGGACTAGTGCTCAGGCTTAACTAGCAAGGAGGGAAACTCAGACAAATGCTGCAGTACGGACGGACATCATGCTGAGTGAACCGGCAGTCACAAAAGGACAAACATTGCGTGATTCCACTGATATAAAGTGCCTGGATGGTTGAATTCACAGAGACAGAGAGCAGCACGGGGATGGCCGGGCCTGGGACCGAGTGGAATTGCTGTTCACCGGGCACAGGGTTTCACTGAGAAGATGACAACGTTCTGGAGACGGACGGTGGTTGCAAAATAACTCGAGTGACCTTAATGCCAATGAATTACACACTTAAAAATAGTTAGAATGGAAGCAAATTACTGGAAATAGTGAAATTTAAAAATAGTTATAAAACATAGGCCCTGATTGTGTAGTGTTAGGTGGCAATTTCGTTTAAAATGAAATTACATTGTGTTGTTAAATTTAAATTACATTTTAATATCTATGAACAGAACAAGCATAACCTTTGAAAAGGGCTATAAATACTCTCAACTCTCCCGCCTACCTGCGCACGGACCAGTGCAGTTTGCACACCGTCCAGTATTTTGGTGTGCAATAAAGCGTTGTTGTTGTGTTTAAATGCACAGCTGCAGGAATTGTCAGAAACAGATTCAAGTCGCCGACACCCCCATCGGGGTAAAGACAGCCCCATCGGGTATAGAACACTCCTGTTTTCTGCCTCTTCCGCTCCCTCCCAGCCCCTGGCAGCCACAGACTGGTTCTCTCACCCTGTGGTGTGTCTGGTTGAGAACATGGCACAAATGGAATCACAGAGCAGAGAGTCTTTTGAGACTGGCTTCTTTCGCCAGCGCAGGGCCTTTGCGATTCCATCAGCGCTGCGTGTAACAACAGCTTGCCCCCTTTTGCTGCTGAACGCTATACTATTGTCTCCATCCACTCTAGGTTTCCCGTTCACCCTCGGAGAGCATTTGTGTGCTTGCAGTTTCTGACGATTACAAACAGAACCGCCATACATATGTGTGGATGGGTTTTTGTGTGAACCTACATGTTCATTTCCCTAAGGAAGGTATGACATCCACCCTGAGTGACTGCACCAGTCCTGTGGGAACTCCTTCGTCAGATGACAAGGTCAGAGTTCAAAGGAAACCTGGACACTGTGAGCCCCGCCTCTCTCTGCCCCTGGCAGCCCTCCCTGGTGCGAGCCAGCTCGGCCTATGATTCTGTCTGAAGAATCACAGGAAGGACCAAAGTCAGGTATTTGTTGGTGGTAACGGGACTCGTCGGGATCGCAGAACGTTCCACTCTACCGTCCTCGCCACTCCCAGGAGCTGCAGGGAGAGAGCTTTCTGGTTCCGGTCCTGGTGACGTCAACGTTCTGACAGGGCGGTCCCCTTCCAGAGCGGGACAGAGGGAAGCCCTCGCACGGGCCAGCCCCCAGAGGAGGGGGCTGGCTCAGCCGGCTCTGGCCCCCGGCGGGCAGAGGCCCGTGATGTCCACGCAGCCCTTGCAGCCAGGGATCGCCGGGGACACGCACCCAGCCAGTCCTGGGTAAGTGGGAGTCTGCTGGGGTGGGGGCGAGGGTGTGTCCTGGGGAAATTTTTCTTTTCTAAGGAAAGGGAACTGGTGTAGCTGGAGCTGCCCTTTCTCTCCTCCCTACGGGCTCGATGCTCAGAGCTGTGGTGGCCATTTCGTGCCCCTGAAGTGACAAGCCTGGGCAAAAGCCAGCACCAAGGACCCCGGAGAAGAGACAGAAATCCCTAATGGAACCTGAACGGCCGATGGAAGGCCAGCAGCCACCTCTGAGTGCACGTGAGAAAATAGGAGGAAAATTAACCCCCACATATTTACATCTGAGTTTTCCATTACGTGTAGCTACGCACATGCAGATTGAAATAACTCACAGGAAGACAATCAAATTGCAGAGCAATGTGCATATTCTCATTTGTAAAATTAAATTACAGATACTACATAAATAATAGCTATGTGGAGGGTAACGATAGCTAACAAGTGTTGGGCACCTAGTGTGTGCCAGGCACATCTTACACTTTAATCCTCACAACCACTCTATAAGCAGGTTTACAAACGGGGAAACCGAGGCTCTCTACAACCAGCACAACACGAGGGGGGACTCAGCCCGGTGTGTCCATCCACAGGGACGTGCCTGGCCCTCCCTATGCAGACCCGCCCGGGCCTATACCAGTACCGACTCCACCAGCTGTCCTGGCAGTTATATCCATTGGGGGATGGGCTGGTGGTGAGGACTTCTTGTTTATATATCTCTGCAGTGTTTCCTTTTCAATAAGGAAGTGCCTATATACATAAAAGCCTGAGCAACCAGCCAGCCAGCCAGCCAACCAGCCAGCCAGCCGACCGGCCAACCCATTGATTGGCCTACCGGCCAGTAGCTATGACATGCACTGACCACCAGGGGGCAGACACTCATTGCAGGAGCTGCCGAGCTGTGGTCACTTGGCAGCGGTGGTTCTCTAGTGACATGCCCAGAACCAGAGGAGGGAGCCCAAGTCTGGGGTGTGTCACCTGAGAACTGCCCTCTCGCAATCTGGGACCCCTCGGGGGATGTTGGAGAGCCAGTTTCTATCCGATCTCCGCAGGCCAGGCCGAGGGACCCCACCAGGGCACTAATCTGCGCACCAGACCTCCTGTTTTTGTTATAAAGTACAAATCTAGAGAAACTGATAAAACAACCCTGGTGCTAGGCACTGAGCTAGGACTATGTTCTATGTCTTCCGGGTTTGGATATCTCTTAGGGCTATCCGTCCAGTCCTTCATGTTTGTGGGGTTTGTTTGTTTGATTTTTGTTTTGTTTTGTTTTGTTTTGTTTTCTTTTTTAAATAAAAAGCATCCTTCAAACTTACCGGAAAGAGCCCTGGCTAGGAGGCCCCAGGATTGCCATTACGGTATCATGTCACCTGGATCTATCTTATCACCAGGTAAGATATCTGCCCACGTGCCCTCTGCCACCAGGGGACCGGGCTCTGCCTCAGCCTGCAGTCCTGGAATAAAAGGGCCCTGCGGGTCTTTCAGTGGCTGGATTTCTCATCTCCCACCTATTGCTAAATGGTGGCATCTTGGGTTTTTAAAGAGAGCCGCTCACAAGAGAAAGTAGGTCTGTGTCTCGGGTTCCCGGTTCTATTTCCAGCTTGCTGTGGCCTTGGCAGCCTGCAGGGCAGCCACGCCCGGAGAGACGCCGGAGGGCTTGCCCAGTGACCGCAACCGCGTGGGCTGGGACACTGCGCCTCAGAGGTCTGGCCAGCTCTGCCGCCACCGAGCGACAGCTCTCGGAGACACGCCAGGGCTTCTGCGGGGAAAAGAGGGGGATTTGGAAAAGGACCAGCCACGATGTCGGACAGAAGCCCCTTCGAGACGGACATGCTCACCCTCACCCGCTATGTGATGGAAAGGGGGCGCCAGGCGAGAGGGACAGGGGAGCTCACGCAGCTGCTGAACTCCATGCTGACGGCCGTCAAGGCCATCTCCTCGGCCGTGCGCAAGGCCGGCCTGGCCAACCTGTGAGTCCGGGAGCCGGTGCGGGTGCGCAGAGCCCGGCCTGGGGACAGGGCCCCGTGGGTGAGGGCAGGCGGCGGGCCCTTGGCAGGGAACCTGGCCAGAGCGCTTTGCCTGTGTGCCCTGCACCAAAGTTGTCTTAACGTTTCTGTCCCCTTTGTCAAAGGGGACTTTGGCTTTTTTCAAGAAGGGAACAGAATACTTGGAGACATACTATGGAGAAAAAAATATATACGTATGTAATTTTTCCAGCTGCCATTATAGTGATAGCAAGCTCAGTGCTTGTTACATTAAAACATGTTGAATTATTGTGACTTCTGTCTTTGCATTCTCACTGGCACAGAGAAACAGCCAGCGGGCTGTGCCCTTTGCAGATGGGGACGTTGGCCAGTTCATCGGGAGCTAGGAATCATTTACAGAGTAACGTCTCAGGCCCCGCTACATCTCCTTTCTTATACCTAAAGGAGCCTTTTGTCTTTAAAACAGCTTTTTAGGGTACAGCATTCTACACGTGGTTCTCGTTGGTGCTTTATTCAAGCACAGAATGAGGCCAAGTTCAGGCCACGGGCACTGACCAGCACAGCCGGTGTTCGGGGTGAGTTTGTGATGAAAAGAATCAGTCTTCCTTGGACTTCCCTTCTCACTGCAGTCATCCCAGTGAGGTCCTCCCAGGAGCTGAAGGGGCCTGTTATTTATTACCAGAGGCCCAGTGTATGACATTGGTGCCCTCGGGTCCCTCAGCCAGGCCTGTGTCCTTTTGCAGTCCAAGAGCCCTTGGGGGATGTCTGACTGATGGTGAGGGGTGGGAGCGGGGGGAGGAGCAGGCCAGTGGGCAAACTACGGCCCGCGGGCCAGATCTGGCCCGTTCGGCTATTCTATCCGGCCCGAGGAGCCAAAAGAGCAGAGGGTTCTCTTGTTCTCCCCTCCGCTCCTTCATCAGCAGCCCAAGAAGAGAGTGCCAGCATGGTCAGGTTGCTTTTGTTCCCGCCCTCCGGTCCAGTTTAAGAACCCATTGTGGCCCTCGAGTCAAAAAGTTTGCCCACCCCTGGCCTAAGCCATCAGTCGGACATCCTTAGTGCTGCTGTGGAGAAGGGAGAGGCTCCCACCACCTCCACTGCGCTCCCAGCTGTGAGCCTGGCTTCTGACTGCGTGGCACTCCCCCCTGTGGGAGCACACTGACCACCAGGGGGCAGCTCCTGCATTAAGCACCTGCCCCCTGGTGGTCAGTGCACATCATAGCGACCAGTCATTCAACCATTCGGTTGAATTGCATATTACCTTTTTGTTATGTAGGATTATTATTACTCTAAAATGAAGAAATAACAAAGTACTATGTTTAAAATTTTATTATTAACAACTTATACTTTTAAGGGACATCTGTAATACTTTCAACAATAATGATAAACTAAATGAAAAAATAAAATAGTCCTGGCTGGTAGGCTCAGTGGTTAGAGTGTTGGCCTGTGGACTAAAGGTCAGGAGTTTGAGTCTGTTCAAGGGCACGTACCTCGGTTGCAGGTTCAATCCCTAGCCCCAGTCAGGGAGCATGTGGGAGGCAACCATTCAATGTGTGTCTCTCACATCGATGTTTCTCAGTCACTCCGCCTCCCTCCTACTCTCTCTAAAAATCAATGGGGAAATATCCTCAGATGAGGATTAACAAAACAGCACAGAAAAAAAAAAAGCAAAACAATGTAGTGCTTTTAACACAAAAGTGTGGTAGCATTATATGAGAAGTATAATTACCACAGATAATTACGTAAGTACTTACACAAGGTTTTGTGGCCCATTAACGGGATCCGGGTAAAGATGCCTTATGGCCAGCTTTTCCGCATTCTGCATTGCTCTCATTTGGAGACAATGCTAAGCTCTACACTCAAGGACCCTCACGAATGTGAGTGCAGCCATTTGCCTCTGCCCTGCGCCTGTCAGGCGAGGGGGCCTGCTGAGTGACACGAGGCAGTGACCTTCCTCGCCCTGTATGTGGGCCCGGCTTTGCTCGGTGCCCTCTCCCGCTGGCATCTAAGGGTTACTCACCCAAGTCCACTGGGCTCCTGCTCTGGCAGGATGTGCCGGGCAGCGGCTGCTTGGTAGGGTCGGATCACTCGGCTGCAGAACTGACTCTGGCCGTTGAATGTCAGATGAAGTCAGGACTCAGAATTGGACAATTAAGGTGCTCATCTGACCTGGCTTTTCCTTCCGTGAGTTCATGGGCACTTCACCTATTCTCACTGGGACCTCAGTTTCCCCGTTTGTAAAATGGAGGGGATATCGATAGCCCCTAACTTGAGGGCTGCTGTAAGGGTAAGTCCATGTGAGGATGATGTTGACAGTGCCGACCTTCAATACTCAGTAAATTCTCTTGATCACAGCCCAGACCTGGGGAAATTTGACAACGGGTTGGTCGATGCTGCAGACTGACCACTAGGTGGCAGGCGCAGCCCATGGAAACGAGAGGTCAGGCTCCCACATTTGCCGAGGGCCTGAGTTTTCCTGGGTCTGGCCCAGGCAGACAGCAGCCTTCCCCTCTTCTCTGGAAAGCTCCACAGTGCAGTGGGAGCAGTCCATTGGCCCGAAATTCCTTCTTCCTAGCAAGATGCTGACGATTTGAAGAGGCCCCTGCGATTGCTTCTCAGAGAGCCAACGGGTTGCGCACTGTCCCGGAGGAACTCTGCTCAGGAGAGGGGGGCTCTCCCCAGGCTCCTGCCACTTCCCCTTCAGGGGCCTCAAGCCCCTCATCCTTCTCTTCCTCTTTTTGGGAAGACATTTCTGGGCACAGGCTCTATGCACACAACTTAAACGTGATCAGCCTCTTGGCCTCCCATACGTGCACATAATTAAGGCACAAATGAAGGTTTATATTATTACTCGTGGTGACTTTTAAAGATCTAATTACCAAAAGGAAGAAGACTCATCATTAAAAGCAAAATTTATGGAAATAGTAATGTTGTTGCAAGCAAGTGAATTTCTTACTAGACTCTTTGTGTAAACATTTACTCCCTTAGCTGACCCTGGTTCTTTCTGGACTAGAATTGCCATGATCGTGGCAAATTATGTCAGGTTTTAAGAATCACTGGTGGGTTTTGTTGAGTTCTAGTTTCTTTTATTTTAAAAAAATGTTTCAATGACAGTTTACATTTAATATTTTTTTGTATTTGTTTCAGGTGTACAGCAACTTTACAAAGTTAAGCTCTTGATTTTATAAAAATTACTAGTGGCCCAGTGCACAAAACTCGTGCACATTAAAAGGGGATTAATTAGAAAGTCAATTAGAAGAAATATTTTAATATTGCTATTAGACATGTCTAGGCACAGGCTCTATGCATACAACTTAAAAGTGGTCAGATGTTCTCTTTTCCTTCTTTTTTCTCCACTCCTTGCCATAGGAAGAAGGGAATGCTAGAAGACCTCCCCTGAAAACATCTTCATGGCTTTTCTTGTCAAATGATGGGGCATCCCACTTAAACATGGTCAGAAAAGTTTTAGGGCTGCTCAGTGGTTAGAGTGTCCTGGGGGCGACGAAGCACCCTCTCACCCAGGCTCTCACTCGGAGGGGTTGTTGGGCAATTGGTCCTCATTTTGCATGAGCCTCCATCCCTTCTGGAAGCTGGGGTGTGGGTGCAGGGCACCCAGTACCTGGGGGAAGTGGGAGGGGCCTGTTGAGGGGTGGGTAAAGCTGTGTTCTGTGGGGTGCTTGGGGGGGGCTTGCAAGCACAAGGAAGAGAACCTGTTGTTCATCTCTGCCCACTAGAGACCTGGGGAACCCCCGCTCCTCATCCCCCCACAGCATCCGCCTCAAGAATCCATATCAAACCCCAACGCACAATAACCAGCTTTGCTATTGCTGTTATTTGTTTATTTGCTTTTATTTTGAACCTGGCTATTGGTATTGTTTTTCCAAGGCGGTGGCTCGGCACCTGACATCACAGCAGACAGCGAGTGATGGGGGAGGGGAGTCTATCCATCAGGGAGGAGGGTGGGGAAGGACTTGTCCCCACTGTGGCCAAACCCACCGTTCTTAACTCGGCTGCCTGATCATCCACCTGGGGATTTCTTCCAACAAATAAATGGTGTTTAAAAGGGAGAGGAAGAGAAACACCATTCAGTGCATAGGTATGGAGCATCTCCTATGAGTCTGAATACAGAGGAAATTAACACAGAGTTTCAGTGGGCAGGTAACCTAGCGGGAAAGACATTCCCATGAGTAGATGATGAGCCGCTGTGGACGGGATGGCAGGGGTGTGCCTGGTGTGTGGTGGGAACATGAAGGGGGGCTGGGAAGCTTCCGGAGCAGGTCAGGGGTCGGCAGGGAACGCTGCCTGTGCAGGGAGTGCTCCTTGGGGGCAGCGCCATGAGCGAAGGTGGAAATGAGAGGAAAGTTTCCCGGGCCCTGGGGGCCACAGCACCTGTGCAGCTAGCTGTAGGAATGCAGAAGGCGTGAGTGGGTTGGCAGCCCTGTGGCTAGTGGAGGGAAGAGCATGGGGGTGGGCAGCAAACCTGGGGTTTGGCCATAAGGCAGGTGTGAGTCCAGCGGGTCTGGCGGCTGAGACTGGCCACATGAGGCCGAGGCACAGGGACAGTGTCAGTGTGAGAACAGGCATTGCTGGAGGGCGTGATGGGTTCCCCTTCCATGTGGGGACTTGGGAACTCTGGGTGGACCAGTGATCTGACTCACATATTAGAAGGATCCCTCCCGTACGGATGGAAGGTCTGAGACCTTTGCATATTAATACTCTAAAACACAAAAACCCTAGGTAGGAGTATAGAGTCGTGCTTTTTCTGATTTGTTTGAAAAGAGATAATGAAAAACCATATTCAGTTAGTTAAGTCTGCCTCCACCTTTCCTTCTTATTCAAGTAAAACCATTCGATAGCAGAGTGATTTTTAATTAGTCCAGCAGACCACTGTTTGAGATAAATATTGAAACTCCAGGACTGGAAAGTCACAGTTCTTTACTTTTTTGGATCATTAATTAGACTCTAATTATTAGAGGGCTGTCTGACTTTAGAGCTCTAACTCTGCAGCAGCTGGGGCCCAGGACAGGGCTGGAAGTTAGTAACACTGAATTCTGGTTAGCATGTCGGAAGAACAGGGACCAGGACAATATGCCTAGGAGGTGTACAGGAAGCAGGCGGAGAATCCGTGCTGGGGACATGACATACTGGGGCCGTGTTTATCATTTGGAGACCCCGGAGCCATGAAGGGAAAGGTAGACGTGCTTGTGGTGTGTTAGTGTCTGGACTAGTTTATTGGAGTTCAGGATCCTTCAGGAATGTCAATCAACTTTTTTTTTTTTTTTTGTCTTCTTAGGTATGGGATTGCGGGGAGTGTGAACGTGACAGGGGATGAGGTGAAGAAACTGGATGTGTTGTCCAACTCCCTGGTGATCAACATGCTCCAGTCCTCCTACAGCACCTGTGTGCTGGTCTCAGAAGAGAATAAAGAGGCCATAATCACCGCCAAGGACAAGAGGGTGCGTCTGGAAGGGGGTGCAGTTCTGCTCATCGCCACTAGGGGTGATACTGAGTTGAGAAGATTGTTGCCTTCCTTTTCTTGTTTCTGGGATTTTCCTCTATTGCTTAGCTTACTTTGTTTTCCGTAAACTACTGCATATTTCTTTAGTTGGAAGTCTTATGCTATCTTGCACAAAAAAAAAATACTTCATAGCAGGACGGTGACTCATTCAGAATATAAATCAGAGTGGTTTACCGAAATGCCTCAAGGGGTGCACGTCAGGGGAAAGCCCCAAAAGCCTAACTTCAGGATCGATTCTGAAGAACTGACACATAACCACATCCAAATTCTTAGAACTTTCATAGGAGAAACTCGCATACAAGGGCAAAGCGGCTGTTCCCAGGTTGTGGGACTGAAGTCTGAGCTGCTGGGTTTGTTGTCTCCAGAAGGGAAACAAAGTTTATTACAGCAAAAGTAACAACGCTCTCAGCACAGGAGAGGGGTCCCAAAAAGGATTCCCGACGAAGCTCACTAGTCTTGAGGTTTATATTTTCCTCTCTTGTTTCAAAAAAAACACCAGCCAATCTCTTTTTGCCCTCATTTCCCACTCTTGGGTTCCGGAGGGGAAGGCAGCTCTGCAGTTGACTGGTACATTCCGCCTATCTTGCTCACACCCTGACCATCTGGCTCGTTCCCTCCTCAGCTACCATCTTCCCTCCCCACGGCGCTCGCCCTAAGCTGCCTGATCCCGTATGACTCCACAGACACCCTCCCAGGACAGGGTCTCTTTCTCACAGGGGTTCATAGTAAAACCGTGTGGTGGGTGGTCATATAGACCACTAGAAAGAACAAGGCATTCCTGAGTTAACAGGTAACACCAGGCAGTTATCCACACTCTATACATTCGTAAACCTCTTCCTGGGGCCTGGCACTTAGCTTTGGGCGGCATTCCTGCTTTCTGGGTAGTCAGTCAAACCCGAGGCTATAGAGTTAAACAGGCAGAGAGGGTTAAACAGAGGCCCAGCATTTCCCAGAAGCCCTTGCTGCTGGAGACATATAGCATCTGTGCAGTGGGGTTCGTGGATTTTCATTTAACATACCCATTCGTGACTAGTACTGGCATTTTGGGGGGGAGAATTGAAAATCATCAAGTTCAGTAAAGCATAGGGTTCCTGGGAAGAGCCTTACTATACAGCTTCTTACATTTTCCTTCCCCATTTCTATACCCTACTCCCCTTCCCCCCACTTCCTCAAGGGGTTATGATTTCAATAGAGGTTTCTTCATTCCTGACACACGGTCAGACTAACACCGAAGTCGTAAAGATGGTGGCTCTCTGCATTAATATAATGGTCAACATGGTTAGTGCAGGGCATGGCTGGGCGGGTCCATTTTCTTTTCTTTTTTTTTTTTAAATATATTTTATTGATTTTTTACAGAGAGGAAGGGAGAGGGATAGAGATTTAGAAACATCGATGAGAGAGAATCATCGATCAGCTGCCTCTTGCACACCCCCTACCGGAGATGTGCCCGCAACCAAGGTACATGCCCTTGACCAGAATCGAACCTAGGACCTTTCAGTCCTCAGGCCGATGCTCTATCCATTGAGCCAAACCAGTTTCGGCAAGGGCGGGTCCATTTTCAATAGATTTCATGGACAGTTTACTAAAGAGAGGTTTGCTGGTGGCCAAAAAAAGTCAACTATGTGCAGCTGTGATACGGGAATACAAAATACATGCTGGGACTATTGGCCCTTGGTTTATACATTGGGTGTTAGGGACAACGTGCCATTTCTTTATGATTAGCTGGTAGGACGGAAAAGGTGAAGCCAAATTTATTAAGCGCCTACTGTGTGCCAGGGACTATGAAAAGCACTTCACCCTTCTTGTATATAGTTTAAGTTAAATCACACCTATTTTCAACTTTCAGTTTTCACAGATGTGACACTCAATTCTCTCTCCAGTCTCATCTACTGTTTTCTTTCCCAGCTGGCCTCAGCTACACATGCCTTCATGCTAGTTCTTGAATGCTCCATGCCTCTTTCCATATAAGTTCCTTAAATACTTTCCAACGTAGGATAGATGCCCAACAAATACTGATTGAGACCATGAATGAATGAACAGGCTAAGCTGGGTTATTCTCAGGGAGAATGGGAAATTTCCAGGTTTATGAATTACCCCCCTTTTGTGTGCCCTTTCCCCTGTTGAGCAGAGGGGTGTGTGTGTGGGGGGGGGGGGAATAAAGCTCAACTTAAGGGAGGGCATTACCCATTGGAAAGTCATGGAAAAGTAATCTTAGTGGCAGCAGAAATGATTGCAGCAGAAATGATTCCCATTTTACTTAAAGTTTTTTTTAATCGATTTTAAAATTTTAAAATTTATTTGAGATAGATAGAGAGAGAGAGAGAGAGAGAGAGAGAGAGAGCAAAGGGGGATGGGGGAGAGAGAGCAACATCGATTTGTTGTCCCATTTATTGTGCCTTCATTGGATCTTGTATGTGCCCTGACCAGGGATGATACCCACATCCTGGCGTATCAGGATGATACTGTAACCAACTGGGCTACCAGCCAGGGCTCAAGTTTTGTGGGGTTTTTTACTCCTTCCCTGGGGATATTTCCTCCATTGATTTTTAGTCAGAGTGGAAGGGAGGGAGGAGGGTAGAGAGAGAAAGAGAGAAACATCCATGTGAGAGAGACACATCAATTAGCTGCCTTCCCACACGTGCCCCGACAGGGCTGGAGACTGAACTCCCAGCTGAGATATGTGCCATTGACCGGGCCTTGAACCCTCATCCCTACCGCCCACCGAGCAAACCGGTCAGGCATCACCGTGTTTGACCAGCCAGGGGACTCAGTCCTCCTCTCAGCTTGCATAGGCCCTGCACAGAGGAGCCCGGAAGAAGTATCTGGTGACTTCTCCTCCTGCAATGCTGGCTGGACTGCTTGGGAGAGCAGAGTGGTAGGCGTGAGGAGCGTGGAATCATAGACACTCTCCTCCCACTCGCCCTGCTCTGCCTTCTGGCCTTCACGTGCAGGGGAGAGTTTTTATTCCTGAGGTATCTATGCACACCAGCTGTCTTAGTAAGACCCACAGGGCCTGGGCATTGCTCTGAGACTTTCTGATTTTTTATTTTTGGCAAAAATGCTCCAAAATGAAGAAGAAAAAAAAAATGGGGCAGGGTCAGAAAGCATTATCAATAAACCTGTAACTAAAAACAAACTAAAAAAACAAACAAAAAAAACCCTCTAACTGGCCCTTCTGTGGATGTGGGTGGAGTGAGTCCAAGTCCACCTTCAGCTTCCCCGCCTCTTCCCTGCGAGATGCCCGCCTCAGACCTTCCTCTCCCGCCTCAGCAGCTCCCCGGTCCGGCCCGGCCCAGGCAGGCGGGCCCAGGGGTGGGGGGGACGCTTTTTGGAGGCAGAGGTGGCCTTACACCCCTGTGCCCGCCTTCGCCATCTCGGTGCCGCGCTGTCTGCACCCGGCGCTGACGGCGGCTCCTCCCTCCGCAGGGGAAGTACGTGGTCTGCTTCGACCCCCTGGACGGCTCCTCCAACATCGACTGCCTGGCCTCCATCGGGACCATATTCGCCATCTACAGGAAGGTGAGCGGCCCGGCTGGCCTCAGTGCCTGTGCTCCGGGAGCCCCAGTCTGCAGGTCCACCCTCTGTCCCCCACGAAGCAGGGCCCGGGGAGCCCGCCCCGCCCCGCTCCCCAAACTGCGATCGATCGCGGCGGCAACGGGAGGGCACGGACGGCCCTAAAAGCCCGGGTGAGGCCCAGAGGTCAGGCCCGGGCGCCCGGACGAGGCCCAGAGGTCAGGCCCGGGCGCCCGGATGAGGCCCAGAGGTCAGGCCCGGGCGCCCGGATGAGGCCCAGAGGTCAGGCCCGGGCGCCCGGATGAGGCCCAGAGGTCAGGCCCGGGCGCCCGGATGAGGCCCAGAGGTCAGGCCCGGGCGCCCGGATGAGGCCCAGAGGTCAGGCCCGGGCGCCCGGATGAGGCCCAGAGGTCAGGCCCGGCGGCTGCGGGCATGATTCTCCTCTGTCTCCAGTTAGCGCTCAAACGCCGCCCGGCGACCTCCTGGTTTCGGCGTCGGGAGCCTGGCAGGTGTGGTTGGTTCTGTGCTCCGCATCTCCCCAGGTCGAACCCGAACCCGAACCCGTGCCAGCCTGGCCTCGGACCGGTGGAGCGGGGGGCTGTGGGGGCAGCGGCGCTTCCAGGCTCGCGGGCCTTGTGGGGGGCCCTGGCTTCTTGGCCGGCGGTGCGGCTCCTTCTCAGTTCCCGGAGGCTCCTCTGTCCGTCTGTCCGCAGAGCCAGCAAAGACAGGACCAGCCTTTCTCACGCCTCGGGCCTCTCGGGCACCTTCCCTTTGCCCCATCGCCCTGCCCCCAGCCGCAGACATGTCTTTGCTTTCAGCAGTCCCTCTGGTCAGATTTGGGTCCACCGGATAGTCCTGGGTAAGCTGCTGGTTAAATGGGTGAAACTCTGATTCCATCTGCAAGGCCCCCTTTGCCATGTGACACCACAGGGTCCCAGGCTCTGGGAAGCAGGATGTCTTCTGGCCGGTCCATCTGCTCCACAGACCTAACACCAGTGAGATCAGCTACCTCAGTCTGAGGCTACCAGAAACCGCAGGACAACCACATTCTCCACACGCCTCCTCACCGGAGAGTGGGTTCTTGCTCCAATCAGGATGGCTTGGGGCAGAAGAGGCACTTGAGGGTCTCGAGGTTGTTCAGTTAGGTAACTTGCCTATGGACTGGTTTCTGAGGCCCTCTCTCTGGCTGCCCGGTACACACTCTCTCCTCTCTACTCCCCACCATCAAACCAACGCAGGGCCGGCCAAGGTGCTGTCTGCACACATGGATGATGCTTGGCTGATAGTTGTCCCAAAAAGGGGGCAAAGATTTGATTTTCAGGGCAAAAGCTTAGCAGAAAACTATCCTTGGCAGAATATATGAATTAGCCTAACCTTTCTTTCTGAGAAGAAAAGCAAGGCATAGACCGGTGACCTCTGCCTCCTGCCTCGGAGAACAGAATGGAAGCCAAGCCTGTGTGGGCTAGGATACCTCTGGGGGGTCAGTGTGTCTCCTGTTGCGTTGAAGAGAGACAAGGAGACTTTCATGAGGGAGGAGAGAAGGACTCCAGACACTTCTCTGGTATCGGAGAAAGTTAAAGACTAAGATGCTATTTCAAGTTTAAGCAGAAACAAGTTAGGTGAGTGAAGGAGCTTCATTTCCCCCTTGGCGGTGCAGCTTATAGCTGAAAATGGAGATCTCTGGGGTGATATTTATGAGATTCTGAATAAGAGCAGGAGTCGGCCTCTGCTCTTCCTCCTGCAGCACAGGGCTCCGGGCGAGTCTGCACCTCAGTCCCCGGGGAGGCACACATACTTCTGCCAGTTTTTTAGAAACTAGTGAACAAACTGAAGTGCAGAGGAGGTAAGTAACTCAGTTAACGTCACGTTAGGACAGGGATTCAAACAGGCATCTTAACTTCACCATCACAGCTCTTAATAGCTCCTCCCCCAGTATTATCTGCACAAAGAATAGACAAATATGTAAATTGACCATACTTCTGTGACTCCTGCAGCCAATCAGGAGTGAGTATGCAAATTAACCCAACAAAGATGGCAGACCTGTGGGCAATGCGCACGCACCCAGCATCCGGAGGCTGGTGGGGTGCCCACCTGCCCTCTGCATAGTTGGGGCAATGAGGCAGGCATCCCTGGGACCCCGCCTGTGGCTAGTGTGTGTGTGCACTGGCACTGAGAGCTGGGGCCCCAGGGACACCACTGGAGTGTCCAGTCCTGTCAGCCCAAGCTAGTGGGGGTTAGAGTTCGCAGTCCTTTTGGTTTGTGCAGCCCCTGGACTGGAATCAGAAACCAAGAGTGCAGGGAGCACCAGGAATGCTGGGAATCGTAGTTCTGGTGGCAGACCCATTGTGGGATCTCCTAGATGACCTAGACACTAGAGCAAATGAACCTGGAGCAAGTTACTGTTGTGGGTGGGAAATGGAGGGAAAGCAAAGGTGAGAGATATAAGTAAAGTCAGTGTCAAGGAAAAATTAAAGGGAAGATATCTTGCAACTTCTAGGAAATCTCCACCAATGGAGCGAAGAAAAAAAAAAAAAAGAGCTCTATTATTCTGTGGGCACCAAACCAAACTGGTTGGGACAATTTGCTCAAATGATTGCAAAGAAAGAGAAACTTCCAGATTGGAGAGGGCCCCCTGTGGGCTCCTAGATTGGAGAGGGTGCAGATCAGGCTGAAGGACACACATCCAGTGCAGGAATCTTTGTGCACCAGGCCCCTAGTTGGAATATAATCGACATGTAATGTTGCAGTAGTTTTAGGTGTACAACATAATGATTTGGTATTTGTATATATTGTGAAATTATCAACATGATAAGCTTATTTAACATCAATCACTTTACATAGTTGCAATGTTTTTTCTTGTGATGAGAATTTTTATGGCATACTCTCTCATCAATGTTCAAATGTATAATAGGCATTATTAACTATAGTTACCATGCTGTCTATAACATTCCAAGAACTTATTTATCTTATTACTGGAAACTTGTACCTTTTGACCACCTGGCAAACACCAATCTATTCTCTGTTTCTAGGAGTTTATTTTATTTTATTGTTTTAAAATATATTTTATTGATTTTTTACAGAGAGGAAGAGAGAGGGATAGAGTTAGAAACATTGATGAGAGAGAATCATCGATTAGCTGCCTCTTGCACATCCCCCACTGGGGATGTGCCTGCAACCAAGGTACATGCCCTTGACCGGAATCGAACCCGGGACCTTTCAGTCCGCAGGCCGACACTCTATCCACTGAGCCAAACCGGTTTTGGCTATGAGTTTATTTTTTATAGAGTTTACATATAAGTGAGCTCATATAGTATTTGTCATTCTCTTTCTGACTTTTTTCACTTAGCACAATGCCCTCAAGTTCCATCCATGTTGCTGAAAATGGCAGGATTTTCTTCTTTTCTTTTTCTTTTTTTGTATGGCCAACATTCTAATATATATATATATATATATATATATATATATATATATATATATCACATTTTCTTTGTCAATTCACCCATTGATGGACATGTAGTTATTTCCACGTATTGGCTTTTGTAAATAATGTTGCAATGAACATGGAGGTGCAGATATATCTTCAAAATAGTGACTTCATTTCCTTTAGACATATAACTAAAAGTGGAATTGCTAGATCATATGATAATTCTATTTTTAATTTTAAATAACCTCCATAATGTTTCCACAATGGCTGCACCAACTTACATTCCCAACAACAATGCACAAGGTTTTTCTTTTCTCCACATCCTCACCAACACCTCTTATCTTTTTTATCATATCCATTCTAACAGATACGAGGTGATATTTTATTGTGATTTTGATTTGTATTTCCCTAATAATTGGTGATTTTGACCATCTTTTCATGTACCTATTAGTTCTTTGTATATCTTCTTTGGAAAATGTCTAGCAATTTTTCTGCCCACTTTTTAATCATATAGTTTGTGTTTTTGCTGTTGAGTTATGAGTTCTTTTTATATTTGAAGAACATTGGACATCAAGGCCATGGGAAATCAATGAAGTGTTTTTAATGGTGAAGTGACATGGATCAGAGTGGGGCAAAGATGGAGTGGGAGGACCAGGCAGAGGGTGATGGTCACTCGGACCAAGGGGTAGTGGTGAGGATAGGCAGTAGGGCAGGGACCTGTGAAGAGTGGGTTGTAGAACTGACTGAACTTAGTGAAAGGAAGGGAAGGGTGATTTCCAGGTTTCTACTGATCAGGTGATGGTGCTATTTGCTCATATGGGGAGCAATGGAAGAAGATCGGAAATTTTGGGGAGTGAGACAGGGCAGATGAATTCCATATTTGATATGGTGAACTTGAGACATCTGTGGGACTTGAGTAAGAATGTCTGTTGGGCAGGTGGCTTCAAGAGTTGGGCCATTAGGAAAGATGAAGATGGCGGTCTGGGAGGTGCAGACACGTATGTAGGGCTTGGAACTTTGGTTGTGGGTGAGGTGGCTGAGAAGTGTGTAGACAAAGAAGAGAAGAGAGCTTTATTAGTGAGGACTCTGGTGTAAATGGCAGGAATGAATCAGGAAACCCCAAGACAGAAATATGGCCAGCATCAGTCATGGCCTGGGCCACAGAAGGGTCAAAGTCTCTCATCTTATCTTCCCATGGCCACTGTAATCTTTCCTCTCTCTGTGGACCAGTTTTTTATGATTCTTTGGCCAATGACAGAAGAAAGATGGTCATCCCAATGCTTCTAAGTTTCCATCAACCAGAATGTTTTAGCCCCAGATACATATTTCTGGAGCAGAAACTCTGATTGGGCCAGTTTGGGGCAGGAATCCATCCTAGACTCCATTAAACTTGTGGGGAGGGTTTGGGACTCATAGCACAAATATAGCAGCTGAGAATCCCCATTCTGAATAGGGTGAGATCCATTTTGCACTGGGTAGACAATGGGGAGGAACCAGAAGGAAGACCAACATTTAAGAAGAGGAGTTGGAAAAAGCAAGTGAGACACATCTAGAGAGTTAGAAAAAGGGAAGTGGACAGAAGCTCTGGAGAGATGCAACTCAAGAAGGAGGAAGCAGCCAACAGATCCAACACTGCCTAGAGGTCAGGTAAGAGGAAGACTGGAAAATATGCATCAGATTTAGTAGGTAGCCTCAGCCTGCTGTGGGGACAGGAGAAGGAAGGCAGTGTAGACAGACATCCTGGTCTCCAGGATATAGATGAAGACAGAGACAGGGCAACAGGAAGGGAGTCTTGTGATCTAGAAAGTATTTCTTTTTTTAAAATATATTTTATTGATTTTTTTACAGAGAGGAAGGGAGAGGGATAGAGAGCTAGAAACATCAATCAGAGAGAAACATCGACCAGCTGCCTCCTACACACCCCCTACTGGGGATGTGCCTGCAACCAATGTACATGCCCTTGACCGGAATTGAACCTGGAATCCTTCAGTCCACAGACAGATGCTCTACCACTGAGCCAAACCAGTTTTGGCTAGAAAGTATTTCTTGTTATTTTTCAAGGCCAGGGATTCTACAAGTAACTGAAGGCCAGTGGAGCCAGTTGGAGGGGAGGGATTTTTCTTTAAGCCACAGTGCAAGCTTCCAAGGACCAAGGGGAGACTGTGACACCCTGCAGAGGCCTCGGGCTCACAGCTAGAGAAAGGGAAACCTCCGCACTAGGAGAACTCTGGTTTCCTGTGAAGAAAATGCGATCCTTTTGATGGATGAGCACAGGTGTTTCAAAAGCTCCAATGGGGATGACTAAAGATTTTGAATTTAAAAACCTAATACCATCTTTCCATCTACGTCTCTGAGGAGACCACGCTCTGGAGCCGTGGTTCTGGAATCACCTGGAGGGCTGATGCTGAGGGCCCAGCATTTCTGACTCTGGAGGCCGGGGACGTGCATGTCCAGCAGGTCCCAAGCGATGATGATGCTGCTTCCCCTGCTCTGGGGCCTGCCTCTCAGGGTCTGTGTGTGGCCTGGGAATCTGCAAACAATGCCAAGTTATGAAGCACACACACACAAGTCAAATGAAAACATATTTGTTTGCAAAATATGTGTTAGAAAGAATGCAAGATTGTAAAAGTCAGGAAAAATATTAAAAGGAATGTGCCATTTTTATTTATTTATTTTTAAAAATATATATATTTTATTGATATTTTACAGGGAGGAAGGGAGAGAGATAGAGAGCTAGAAACGTCAATGAGAGAGAAACATCGACCAGCTGCCTCTTGCACACCCCCTACCGGGGATGTGCCCGCAACCAAGGTACATGCCCTTGACCGGAATTGAACCGGGGACCTTTCAGTCCGCAGACCGACGCTCTACCACTGAGCCAAACTGGTTTTGGCTGAAAGTGACATTTTAAAGAAACCCTTAAAGAAGATGAGATTTGCTTTTAAAATAAAGTTGTTAGGCTGTTACTAGAGGAGGGAAAACTGGCCCCATATTTTGTTAGTTGCTTAGAACAATGCTGGCTTAGCTATGGGAGACATGGGTTCAGCCCCCGCCTCATCGATCTCTGTTTCAAGGTGTTATGTGAGTGCCTTTCTGACCTCCGACCTTTCTCTTTCAAACGAGGGTTGTAGAGCCTCTCCACTGCTTCACAAAAACATACTGTGAGTGTATTTTGAAAGATACAGAGTTTCTTATCAACACAACTTTTTATTTTACCCTTAAAAGTTATTCCTCAGGAGAGGTAAGAAGCTCACGCCTTGGCAAAGGCTCTCTCCGGAGACAACGCACTGTTTCTTCCTCTCTTCTTCAGACCTCAGAGGAGGAGCCTTCGGAAAAGGATGCCCTGCAGCCAGGCCGCAACATTGTGGCCGCGGGCTATGCCCTCTACGGCAGTGCCACCCTGGTGGCTCTTTCCACTGGGCAAGGAGTGGACCTCTTCATGCTTGACCCGGTAAGTGCCAATGCGGCAGCTTCAGCACTTGGGACTCCATGGGGCTCTGTACTTCCATTCTAGTTGTCTGGCATAATTTCCTGGTTATTCTGAAATAATTTATTTTTTATTTTACTTATTTAATTTGTTTTTTGTTTGTTTATTAGAGAGAGAAAGAGATTTGTTGTTCCACTTATTTATGCACTCATTGGTATGTGCTCTGACTGTGGATGGAACCCACAACCTTAGGGTATTGGGATGACTAGAACCAACCGAGCCACCCAGTCGGGGCTCTGGTCATTATTAATACTTGCTTCCGGAGCCAGAGTCTAGTTTGGGGCACCAACAGCATCATAAAAAACTTTAAGGACCTCTGTCCAAGGGAGGGAATGTGAGGGGTTCTACAGGTTCAGTCCTCTCAACTCAGGCCAGTCCCTTAAAGAATGTATTCCTCTTTGGTTTACGGGAATACAGAGGTTTAAGAATCCCAAAGCTGCCGAGTTCCAGACAGAAACATGGGTTCTTTGGTGCAGCACCACGCACGCACTAGCACGTGCTTGGTGTTGGCATGCTTTGTGATGCGTGTGTCTAACACAAGAGCCACTAGCCTCATGTGCCTGGTGAACATCTGTAATGAGGCCAGTGTGACCCAGGAGCCTGGTTTGAAAATGTTACTTTATTTTAATTAACAGAAACAGCCACCTGTGGCTGCTGGCTACCCGATTGGACAGCCTGGGTTTGGAGGACTTCCCCTAATCTACATGTCCTTCCCCATAGGAGGCACGATGGTGGAAACTGCTGTATCAGGTTCTGTGTTATGCTCCTGTTTCTCCTAATGAGAACATGCACAGCCTCGGGGTAGCTGAAAAACCTGACAGCCTGATGCTGACTAAAGGAAGAAATAATTAGATAAAGATGCAAGTGTTCAAAAAGAAAGGCTGGGCTTTCATGGCAAGTGTACATTGAAAATGTTCAGCAGAAATTTTGGGAAATATTTGTGACTTACGGAATTTCTCTTTAAAAATCTGGATGCGTTGCCTATCACTTGTGAACTACTTTGCCAAATACAGTCAGGTCTTGTGACCATTGAAAGAATTTAGACCGAAGGTCATTTCAAAGTTTCTAGTATTCAGTAAGTCGAAAGCACCTGTTCAGTAGTTCAATTGCATTTTACTTTACAAATGTTTATTGAGCATCTGGTATGTCCCAAAGCAGTGTTCTAGGTGGAGACATAGTACTGGTCAGGCAGACAGACACTCCAGCCCTGGTGGAGTTCACGTGTTGGTGTGTCTGTGGAGGGGAGGAGGCTGCAAATTTTCCAAACAGTTAAACTTTATCGTAGGAAGCCCAGTATCTCTTTAAATATAGACATTCCACATATAAACTCATCATATAAAAACCCTCTGAGGTCTTTGCTGATACTCTAAATTCTCCTTATGTTCAAAGAAGCAGGCAAAACTGGAGAAATGCTGTAGTTCACAAATAGCACTCTAAGACCATAAAACGACCTTTCTACAATTGTTCTGGAATAATAGCTAACAGTTATACAGCGCCTGTTAAGTGGGGATAGCTCTCTGTTCTGAGTAATTTGCATGTATGAATGCGTTAAAACCTCATAGCAGTCCTCTGAGGTAGGTCCTACTATTATTCCCATTTTCAAATGAGGAAAGTGAGGCACAGAGAAGGTAAATAACTTGCTCAAGGTCATGCTAGTGACCCGAAGCCAGGAGTCACACTCAGGCTTCAATATTGTAATTTATAAGAAAAATATATATTTGGTCATTCAGAGACCAAAATGTATTTCTCATATACATTTGATCTTCACCCACAGTTCCTGGCTCATAGCTCCCAAAACTCTTGAAATTTCCTAGATGTTGGGGATGATAAAGGTACCGTAGGTTATGAGGGTGACTTTCAGAAAGCACCTAAGGATGGGGGCTTGTTACCAATGGAACAACTATGTGACCAAAGGGTCAGAGCCTTCAATCCCACCCTCTGGTCTCCATGGAGAGGAGAGGGGCTGGAGGTTGGCTCAGTCACCAAAAGCCAGTGGTTTAATCAATCATGCCTATGTAACGAAGCCTCCATAAACCCCCCAACCTTTCTGGTTGGTGAACCCATGGAGATTGGACCAGTAGATGCCTAGAGAGGGCATGGGAGCTCTGAGCTGTTTGCCCATACCTTACCCTACATGTCTCTTCCATCTGGCTGTTCCTGAGTTATATTCTTTTCTAATAAATTGGTAATCTAGTAAATAAAATATTTCTCTGAGTTTTGAGCCACTCTAGCAAATTAATCTGAGGAGGAGGTAATGGGTCTTCTATAAATCGCTAGTTTAGCCATAGCATTGTTGGGCTCAGTGGATAGAGTGTAGGCCTATGGACAGAAGGGTCCCGGGTTCCATTCCAGTCAAGGGCATATGCCCAGGTTTCAGGCTGGATCCCCAGTGGGGGGCGTGCAGGAGGCAGCCAAACAATGATTCTCTCTCATCATTGATGTTTCTCTCTCTCTCTCTCCTTCTCTCTCTCCCTCCCTTCCTCCTTCCCTCTTCCTTCCTCTCTGAAATCAATAAAAATATATTTTTAAAAAACAAAAACCTCTGGTTTATAGCTGGTTGGTCAGAACCGTAGGAAACAACCTGGGCTTGGGGTCTGGCATCTGAAGTAGAGGGCCTTGGAATCTCATGCTATCTCCAAGGAGATAGTGTCAAAGTTCAGTTGAATGAACTCGAATTCTCAGCCACCCTGATGGTGTGCCGAAACACACACATACACATACACACACACACACACACACACACACACACACACACACACGAATTGGTCCCAGAATACCTATTTACAGGCAGTCTTGTGCTTAACTATAATATCAGTTTTGAGTAAACTGCTCTTTATTGCAAACAAAATATTTCCAAGAACATTCGGAAGTAGTTGTTCCCATCTTCAGTCATGACAGAGGGCTCAGTCTGGACATAGGTAGTTAAAAGCTTGATTGCACATCAGAAAGAAGAGATACACCGTATAATCTCTGCTGATCCTTCTGTACTAGCCTGAAATCGCCTTAGATCACATGACCTACTTCAAAGGACATTTCGGCAAAGACCCAGCGTGGGAAGTTTAAGGCTTGTTTGAGAGGTTGACTTCAAGTTGAAGTAGCTTATGGCCATTGTTCCAGGTCACAGATCAAGAAATCATGGAGAGTGGTCAGCAGATTATTTAGGCTGGGACTCACAGGCCAGAGACTTTCAAGGTGAAACTGTCAGCCAGAGCCTGTCTGACTTCTGAGTTTGCAGGGCTGATTATTTGATTTGTCAGAGAACACGTCCTGTGCAGTCACTGAGGGACCACCTAGTGATAACCAAACTCAAATGTGCTATAAAACACAATGTCAAGGCATCCATTTACAAATGGCAGAGGTGTTTCTGGATGACAAAGATATGGTGCCTAATAATGAGGTATCTTCTCCTCAAAGCCATGGGAAGCTTTTTAATAATCAGTGGTTGTGCGGAAACCGGTTTGGTTCAGTGGTAGAGTGTCTGTCTGCGAACTGAAAGGTCCCAGGTTCGATTTCGGTGAAGGGCATGTACATTGGTTGTGGGCACATCCCCAGTAGGGGGTGTGCAAGAGGCAACTGGTTGATGTTTCTCTCTCATCAATGTTTCTAGATCTCTCTCCCTTCCTCCCTGTAAAATATTAATAAAAAATATATTTTTAAAAAAATAATCAGTGGTTGTTAGTGATCACAGAGTCAAAACAAAGGAACGTATTTTCCAGGTTATGGCAAGGCTCCACAGCTATCTCCTTCCCACAATAGAGAACAACCCTCTAGGGGTCTGAGTACCCCCATCCCAGGCCCAGGGATGGATAAACAAGTGAGTGACATTAGTTAGACAACAGTTGTGTATGTCTCACTCTTACTGCTAAGCAGAAGAGAAAGGGATTCTGGCACAACTAAGTAAAAGATGCTACAGCATTCAAGGGAAAGCTGGAGACCCAGGCTAGAAATGGGTGGGTCTAGAGGACCAGGCAGTAAGACACACAGGAATGGACTGGAAGCACCATAAGTCTGCTTTGGACACCACTGCGGATTCTGTCTCTTGTTCAGACGATAGTGGGGAGTATCTAATTTGCCTCGCTAAGTCAAGTGCCTGACCTTGTGCTGGGGAAGGCCCAACTTAGTGTCTTCCTAGACTGGCATCCAATGGGAAGAAATCACTTACCAAAGGAAGTGAAGGTACTTTTAGGAAGTAGAACTCTGTGCTAGGCTGCTCCAAAGCAACAAATGTGCACATAGGATATTAAAGCTCATGAACCAGAGACCATCAAGAACATACCTAATGGAGGAACATCCAATATGGCGGCCTAGGCAGTCTCCTAAGCTGCCGCCTCATCAACAATTTAATTAAAAAAACAACTAAAATCAAAAAGGACTTCACCAAAACCTCAGGAAAGCTGGCGGAGTGGAATAGCTACAACTAGAAAGAAAGAGAGAGGCTCACGGATCGGACTGGGAGCCGAAAAGCACTGAGGTAGGGAGACGCTCGCGCACAAGGCCGCCGAATACCTGCCTGGCGGTGGGAGGGGAGGAATCCCCGATTGCACGGAACCCTTTCGGACTGTACTGAACCCCAGCCCCGGCTGAAATTCCGTGGTCCCAGGCTCATACGGGTGGAGTCTGGACTGCAGAGAAAGGCACCCAGAGACTCAGAGACCCAGAGACCGGGGACCGGGAGCCACAGTCGCAGTCTGCAGGGTCTACAGACTCGCGCGTGAGCAAGTACGCGCTGAGGTCTGACCCCCGCCTCTCCGGAGCGGAAGGAGTCAGAAGTTCCAGGTCTGACCACGGAGGCTGCCGCCGCCTCTCTGTACAAGGTGGCGGCCTCTCTGTAGAGGAAGGAGTCAGAAGCTCCAGGTCTGACTGCGGAGGCTACCGCTGCCTCTATGTACAAGATGGCGGCCTCTCTGTAGCGGAAGGAGTCAGAAGCTCCAGACTACAGAGACCAGCCCAAGTCCGGGTGAGCCCCTGCGGCACCCACGCTCTTGCTTGGGGAAACTGGGACAGTCCAGTGGAGACCCAGGGAAGCTGCAGAAGGCAGAGGTCAGGCGGAAACTCAGGCGAGTGCACAAGGGCAGGGCAGAAGCCAAGACTGTCAGTTCAGCCCTGAGAATCCACCCCATCCAAGCTGAGCAGAGGTTTCTGCAGTTTTTCAAGTCTGATCCTATAAGACTGTCTCCAATACAGAAGTTATCCCAGAGTAGACACAGCTGATACCCACATCCAATTGGCCTGAAGGTCAATTCACAACAATAGAGACTTGGCTACAACAAAGCTGTGCACGCAGTCCACAAAGGGGATCACCAAGAGTGTCTACCTCAGGTAACTGAGGAGGCTGACCCACTGTGCTATATAGGACACCAAACACACAAAGCCATCCTACCAACTCTGAAAAATAGTGATAATGCCGAGACAAGGAAATAGATCTCAAACAAAAGAGATGGAGGATATAGAATTCAGAACTATGGTTCTAAGGTTATGCAACAATATCCTAGAAAAGCTCGATAAACTTCATGAGACCCAACTAAAAAGTATAGATAAACTGACTAAATTGGAAAATATTATGCAGAGATCCAACAGCAGAATGGAAGAACACAAGAATCAGGTCAAAGAGCCAAAAGACACTCCACTGGAGAAGGAAGAAGAAAAGAGGATCCAGAAAGTTGAAGATAGTGTAAGGAGCCTCTGGGACAACTGCAAGCGCACCAACATCAGAATTATGGGGGTGCCAGAAGAAGAGGGGGTGCAAAATACTGAAAACATATTTGAAGAAATAATATCAGAAAACTTCCCTCACCTGGTGAAAGAAATAGACTTACAAGTACAGGAAGCCTACAGAACCCCAAACAAGAGGAATCCAAAGAAAAATTCTTCGAGACACATCATCATCAATATGCCAAGGGTAAAAGACAAAAAGAGGATCTTACAAGCAGCAAGAGAAAAGCAGTTGGTTACCTATAAAGGAGCACCCATACGACTATCAGCTGATTTCTCAACAGAAACCATGCAGGCCAGAAGGGAGTGGCAAGAAATATTCAAAGTGATGAATAGGGAGAACCTACAACCAAGATTACTGTATCCAGCAAAGTTATCATTCAGAATTGAAGGGCAGATAAAGAGCTTCACAGATAAGAAAAAGCTAAAGGAGTTCATCACCACCAAACCAGTATTATATGAAATGCTGAAAGGTATTACTTAAGAAGAGGAAGAAGGTTAAGTGAATTAAAAATCTGAGGAATAGAATAAACTGGTGAATATAATAGAATTAGGGGCAAAGAAAGGGAGTGGATAGATAATTATCAGGGTGAAAGGGGGTGGGGTGCAGAAAGAGACTGGATTAAAATTGTATAACCTATGGATGAGGACAATAGTGGGGGGAGGGGGTAAGGGCAGAGGGTGGGGTGGGAATCAGGTGGAAGGGAGCTATGGGGGAGAAAAAGGAGAAACAATTGTAATCTGAGCAATAAAGATTTATTAAAAAAAAAATAAAGAGGTAAGTAGTAAAGAAGCATATTGGTAGGGAATATGTCAGGAGCAAATAAAAATAATGATGATCAGAAAAAAAAAAAAAGAACATACCTAATGAACAACATAAACTGATGAACAAAAATAGATCCAGCGACAGAGAGACATCGATCAGACCATTAAACCTCAGAAGGAAAGTAGGGGAGGGTGTGGGTAAGGGGGAGAGATCAACCAAAGGACTTGTGTGCATGCATATAAGCCTAACCAATGGACACCATCAACAGGGGGGTGAGGGCATGAATGGGGATTAGGGGGAGAAATGGGGGAATAAGGACACATATGTAACACCGTAATCAATAAAGACATTAAAAAAAACCATACTATAATAAAAATAAGTTAGGTTTACTGAGCAACAGAGAATACACGATAGAGGAACCACGGGACTGGCTATTTTAACACGGATTTTGCTTGATGATTCTAAGGAGGGTTTGAGAAAAGTCAGTTCTAGATTGGGTGTTGTCAAGAAGTGGGTGCACTTAATGATTATATATCTCAGTGATTTTTCTCTAGGAGGTGGGAAGGTTAAAGTGAGGGCAGGGACTCACTGGTAGGGAAGCAGTCATCACTCACATTCCACAGGAGCTGAGTATTCATGTCACTGTCTCATTTCTCACATAGTAGGCATGACATGTCTCTTTATATTCTGGAAATGCTGTTTATGTTCACCAGGAACCTCCTAGTGTGGCTGCGAGTTGTGAGTTGTCATGTTGGGTTTATCAGAACTGATGGGATTTCCAGGCCCTGGCTTCCCTTTCCGTGACTTAGGGAGACATCCAGCCTTTCAAGATGAAATGTGCTGCTGGCTAATCATGTCCACAGGGACTGACGTCACTGCACTCAGCACCGGGGCACCCGAGGGTGTCCTACAGATAGTGACCATGCGGGGCTGGGCACAATGCTATTAATTATTCTGAGGATTTCTTTAATTTTTACCAACTATTCCTTATGCCAAGTGCATGTAGTTTCTGATTGAAGGGATTTCTCCTATAACCCATTTAAGAACTTGGATACCAGGAGCTTTTAATGGTTTCCAAGACTGAATTATTAAAATAAAATAACTGGACCACAAATTAGTGGTAGAACTGCCTTCCCCACCTTTATGGCAAATCCCTGTTTGTGTAACTTGTTTTTCTCACTGGTAATGGCTCAAGTCTTCCCGAAAACAGGAATTAGCTGAGGGTGGTAAGTTGGGGGATAAACACAGCTAAGGTCCTTGTAATGAGTAGACTAGCTGACTATGAATGTTATAAAGGAAACTTTCCCTCTTTTCTTGAATTATGTTATATTGCTGCTTACACTTCCTGTGCAGACTCAATATTGTCACTGTTCTTTATAGATCTCATGCGGATGTCACTAGGCAGGCTGCTGAAGGACTTGGCAACCCCTGGTCTCTTGCGGGAGGCCCACATCTTCTCATGTTCGGAGAATGACAGGGCGTGTGCTGCCTGCTTCTGTTTCCTGGTACCTCTCTTCTGACTGGTATTTTTCTTTAACTTTCTAGGCTCTTGGTGAATTTGTTCTGGTAGAAAAAGAGGTCAAAATCAAGAAGAAAGGAAATATTTACAGCCTCAATGAGGGCTACGCCAAGTATTTTGATGCTGCCACCACGGAATATGTGCAGAAAAAGAAATTTCCCGAGGTGAGTGAGGAAAGCCTAAGGCAGAACGCCTTCTCAGTGGGCTCCTGTTTCAATGGTGGCTCTGAGGGCCTGGCCAGAGTCGATCTGGTGCCACTGTTCATGGCTCTGATCAGTATGGAGTGGCTTCATAAGCAGTCGGTACCTTCTACAGCTAAAGTTTGCTTGCTAAAGATGACACCACCTGAGTTTTCCCAGGAGCAATTGTTTTTAATGAGCCCATATTTTCGAAACCCAGAGTTTCAGGCCAGAACCTCTCTCTAGTCATTTGTTTTCTGGGCTTCATAGATGCTGGCACTGAGTTGTATTTGCTTTTAGATGGAAGGGTTATATTTGAAAGTCCCATTCGTATGCTGTGATATTGGGCCTTGTGTTTATGCCACGCTTTAGGGAGCCCTTTGACTCTCAATGTGATCACCCGGCGTCAGACTTTATGTGGCTGTTCATCCAGCCCAAGCCACCCATTAAGTGTGTCTGCCATCTGGGGAGGGCTTCTAAGGCAGAAATGGACACATAGCCAAATAATTTCCAGGACAAGTGTAAAGTCTGGCCTAACTTGGGAGTCAAACAAAAGCTTGTTTACAAGTGGGACCCTTTCTCACTAAATCCTGGGGGCGGTGGTGAGAGAGGCCCCTTTTCACACAGTGGGAAGTGTTGGTGTGGGAAGCCGACCTGGAAGCTCCTGGTGGGACTCCATGGGACCAGGATGCTGAGACCTGACTTTGCTGCCTCAACCTTAAATTGAAGCTTTGAAGAGTTTCTCTCTCTCTCTCTCTCTCTCTCTCTCTCTCTCTCTCTCTCTCTCTGTTGTTGTTGTTTTATAATCCTCTCCCAAGGATATTTTTCTAGTTGATTTTTAAAGGGGGGAGGGGAGAAAACATTGATGTGAGAAACATGCATCAATTGGTTGCTTCCCAATAAATTCAATTAAAAAATAAAAATAGCTCTCCCTCCCAAAAGGACATAGAGAATATTCCGCATTTTAACCATTTTGAGATATGAGAAGAAAAGGGTTGTAATGAAATCTTCACTAACACACACCAGCCACGGGAGGCTAGTGAACACGGGAGCGGTGCCGAGCCCGATGGGAGAGGTGTGAGACACACCGAACTTGGAACGTAAATACCGATTGGGTTCTGTGAGAAATGGTTTCTAAAGCTGCTTAAAAGTTTGCCAGTGGTAGACATGCATGGAGTAAGTGCAAACGCTGTCATTGTTTGAGGGGCCTGGCTCTTGGAAGTGAAGAGAGCTCTGAGGCGTGGCATGCCAGGGAGTTTCCAGGGGCCGCCAAGCAACTGTGTGAGTCACAGGGGAGGAAAACCTTTCTCTCCTTCCCTTCTAGGGTCTCTGGCTGGTCTGCCGATTAAATTGACACAAAACAGATTAACAGGAGAAAACTAATTTAATTTTGCACTTATGGGAGCCCCATGGAAATGTGAAACTCGAGTGAAATGGCCAAAGCTCCTTTTAGACAAGGAAACAATAAATGAGTGAAGAATTGAGAGGACAGAGAAGGGGGTATAGGGTAGTAAATTAGTGAGAACATAACCAGCCTTGTCGATACAGCCTTCTCAGCTATAAACGCTCTGCTGAGTACTCCCTGCCTCTGCTGTGAGGCTGGCTCTCCCTCCTGGCAAAGGGAGGGTACCTTTCACAAGGCAGAGTTATTTCCTGCTTTCGGGGGACAAAGCGGGTCAGGGCTATGACTCAATGGACTTTAGTTGAAAATAGTCCATATGCCCATGTGACACATTTTGGGGTGGCATATCTGCTTTTCTGCAGTATATACTTCCTTTTTAAAAAATAGCTGTTCTCTTAAGGTTGTTTCAGGGTGTAGTGCTTTAATTTAAGTAGTCTTCACTTAATGAGTTCACTCACTGGTCCAGCTATGGGGAATCCTAATGAATAAAGTGCTTAATTATATGTTTTTCAATTCCTCCGCTCCTGGAATGCAGAGGCCACACCAGCTGGACGTGTGACCGGGAGTGGGTGTAGCCAATTGCAGAACTCACGGCATCTTGTCTCTTCCCTCTCTGCTTTCTAGGACGGCGGGCCTCCCTATGGGGCCAGGTATGTGGGCTCCATGGTGGCTGATGTGCACCGCACCCTGGTCTATGGAGGGATCTTCCTTTACCCAGCAAACCAGAAAAATCCCAAGGGCAAGGTAATTCTCCCTTGTCCACTGACCAGACCCTGGCAGGGAGCCAGTGGTTCCCTTTCTCTTCACACCTGCTTTTCCGCTGCTGCTGACCTGGGCCCGCCGCCTGTGAATGGGCTGGCAGGAAATCAGCGAGGTGTGTGAATGAATGGGGCTCTTGTGGTCTGCAGGAGAAGGCTAAAGTGCGAGTGGTGATTTTTCTGGCCTTCCCTTCCTCTGCCTCCTGCCCTTCACTCATCACCAGTCAGTGTGTTTGTCTCTCATTTTCCACAGGTTCTGTCTGACTTTCAGCTGCACCACCATCTATGATTTTGGATCATAGACCCCTTTGAGAATCTAATAAACTTATGGCCCCGCTTCCTAGAAAAGAAATGCATGTAAACATGCACTTTACATACGTGTTCAGGGGACTCACACGTGACCTGAAGTTCATCCACAATCCCCCAGAAAGTTTCTAAACTCCAAAATAAGAACTTCCGCTCTTGCCTCATTCAGTATTTCTGGAAAGGTAGCACCTGAAAGATCTTAAGCAGGTTTATGACACAAAATTGAAAATGCTGGCATTACTGAGTAGGAATCCTATAATCCAAAGGCATCAATCTTGAACAAACCCTTTCATGGAAAGGTGTCTGATGTTGGCTAGTCTCAGAAATCATAGCTAACTAAGCAAGTCAAAACAAAGAACCGCTGTATTCTCAGACACACTAACAACTGGCCACATGTGTCCACGTCTCCCCGGGTGAGCGATTTGAGTTATTGGAATGGCAGGTTCAAAGCCATGACCAGAAATCTAACAGCACATGAAACCAGGGAGGAGATTTTGAATATGCATATTGGTGTATCGGGCATTTCTCCTCATGTGAGGGTTGAGCTCCTGTATATGAACCTGTGGTACTGGGAATCACAGAAAAGTCTGTGTGAGGGGTGCAGGCACAAAGAAGTGTTACAGCTCTGACAGGTTTGGCTCAGTGGATAGAGTGTCGGCCTGCCGACTGAAGGGTCCCAGGTTCAATTCCGGTGAAGGATATGTACCTTGGTTGCAGGCACATCCCCAGTAGGGGGTGTGCAGGAGGCAGCTGATAGATGTTTCTCTCTCATTGATGTTTCTAACCCTCTATTCTTCTCCCTTCCTCTCTGTGAAAAATCAATTTACATATATATATGTAAAATCAATTTTATATATATATATATATATATATATATATATATATATATAAAATTGATTTTACATATATATATTTTTAAAGAACTGTTAGGGAGAATTAAAGGAGATCAAGCAAAAGATGAGGAAACTCTTAAATACAACCATTCTTGCCACCTCCTCAGTTCAAATGGAGAGAACATTAAGACTAATTATTACTAATTATTAAAATGATTTCAAATTTGTCAAAAATGCACATATATAATTATAAAAACATTGCCATAATTGTCCACATAGACTGATGTGCACAGCATCATAGCCACCACCCATATTCAGAGTACCATTGGCTCCTCACCTCCATGCTTTGGCTCTCATGGACTCTGTGGCCCCATCTGTGTGTGTGTGGGGGGGAGGATAACTCTCCTCTGTTTGCTTGCTTCTGTAGAGTCGTGTAGATGTTAACTACAAGGGAAAAAATTGATTGTAAGGGCCACAGGCCAAGGCAGCAGGAAGCCTTGGCACTGTGCTTCAGAGGAGTTAGTTACAGCCCTGGGATCTTACAGTCAGAGCAAACCTTGGCTCCAGGACAAACTATGTGAAGGCTGAGCTTGGTTTTTTTGATTTTGAAGTGTCTGAGTCAACAGGTACAAACAAAGGTCAGTTGGTTACAACCTGGGACGTTCATGTCTGACACCCAGAAGCCCTGCCCTAACCCCCCGGGCCAAGGAGAGGGGTGGACAGAGCCAAGCTCTACAAGTTGCCGGCCAGAGTCTCCCTGGTGCCCGGTCCGGGACAGCAGGGCCTCTGGTGTCCTCCTGTGGATGATCAAGGACAAAACTAGGGACTCCAGGTGTCCACATGCACTGGGGCTCCGCTGTGCCCCACCAGGCTGCCCACGACTCTAAGAGCAGGAGGTCTAGGGGAGGGCATCGTACTCTGTCTTACCAAAATGGCAAGTAAATGCCCCAGAGTCTTAACATACTCTCTCCTGAGTGCCTGGCTGGCCAACCGGACCACATACACTTTATTCCTTTCCATGCAATAACAAAACAACAACAACAAAATCAGCACCAGATGTGGCTGTTTCTCCAAGTAGTTTCGACATGTCTTCAAAGTGGATGTGAAGGAAAACAAGAAGGCTGCATAGTGCTGGGTCAGCCACTTCCTAAGCTGATTATAGAAAAGGGAATTAAAAAGTTATGGATTTTGCACCTATGGGGGAAGGAAGGCGAAGATAGAATGGTAGCAAGTCAGGAAAATTAGCTTAAAATTACCTTGAATCTAATGGTGTGTGTGTGTGTGTGTGTGTGTGTGTGTGTGTGTGTGGTGGAGGGTAGTATGGGGAGGGAGTCACAACATAATTACATAAATAAGCCCAAAAAGAACATTCATTCCAGCCCATTTCAGTTAAACTCATCATGAATTATTGACACAGGAGGTCACCTGCTAATTTCCATCATGCCTTTTACAAAAGGTATTCCTTGTTCCGGACAGACTCAGCTCTGGGTTTACGGGTACAGCTTGGCAAGCAGGGCATGGGCCACTTTTACCTGCGCCCCCATTTTTGCCATCTGCTGGGAGCCCTGGGGCAAGGTCTGTGGTAGCCTTGTTTGGACACTTTCTTGTGTCAGCCAGCACAGGCACTGGAGATGCCACAGGGACCCAGATAGATGCTGTGCCTGCCCTCAGGGCGGTGACACAGGAAAGGCAGGCCACAAGCAGACTTCACTGCCAGACCATGAGGGGGACATGCAGGATGCTGTGTCCTGTAAGCAACGGGAGTTAATTTAGTTTAAGGGATCAAAAAAGGCAATTTAAGTACCAGCACACTGTTCAGCAGAGTGGACACTTGAGAAGTGGAGTTCCTTGCCACCCCCCGGGAGACTGTGGTTATCCTGGGGGAGGACCCAGCCCTCTGAGAGGACCTCCAACCCCACCCAAGCCTCATTTCTCACCGACAGAGCCTCTAACCAGGCCGCAGCTTCAGTTCCCCTCCTTAGGAAACTGGCAAGAAAGGAGCACCGAGGTCTCCTCTGCCCGAGTGAAGAGGCAGGTCTCTCCTAGGTCACAGTCAGGTAGCTGCTGAGCAGAGGTGCCTGCAAAGGCCCATGCCCCACTCAGCAGCTGATGTACCCAGCTGCCTTCCCGGGCGCTAGATCTCGGGCAGCCCCCTCTCCGGAGGGGCTTGAGCCCACTGCACTGACCAGGCAGAAGTCCAGCGTAGGAATTCTGCATCCAGCTTTAGGGGCAGGGCTTGAGATTTGGGGCAATTTGAAACTTGCCTGACCCTTTCTCTGCAGCTCCGGCTCCTGTACGAGTGCAATCCTGTGGCCTTCATCATTGAGCAGGCGGGGGGCATGGCGACCACAGGCACCCAGCCGGTCTTGGATGTGAAGCCTGAGGCCATTCACCAACGAGTGCCCCTTATTCTGGGGTCCCCGGATGATGTGCAGGAATATCTCACCTGTGTACAGAGAAACCAGGCAGGCAAGTAGTGCGTTTGACCCTGCAAGCCCTCTTCTTTCCGTCTTGTCCTCTCTATTAAGAACCCTAAGTGACTGATAGGCGATGAGTCCCAACAGGCCAGTCCACCCAACCACAAACAGAAAAGCAGCATCTAACTGCTCAGGACAGGTCTAGAGGCCAGAGGAGACTGTCCTCAGTGCACATGGCTAAGAATAAAGATCCACATGTGAAAAGAACAGCTTTGATTTGTCTTTTGTCATGAATAGTGGCAAAAAAGGGTTGTAATTCTAAGTCTGTCAGCTCAAGTAATTGGTAGCTATCTACTTGGGGCAAAAAGTACAGTGATCAGTTAAGATTTACCTTGGTTGGCTTAATATTTGAACCTAGTATCTTATCCTGTAGTGATTCATTTTATTTCTCATGAAATAAAAATACATACTGAATATATATATATATATATATATATATATATATATATATATATATATATATATATAAATGTATATCCTATATAATAAAAGGCTAATATGCAAATAGACCGAATGGCAAAACAGCTGGACGTAACCATGTCAGTGTCCTGACCTGGTGGCTCAGGTGGTTGGAGGTTCATCCCAGACACCAAAACATTTTGGGTTTGATCCCCGGTCAGAGTGCACACCTAGGCTGTGGGTTTGATCCCTGGTCACGGTGTGTACAAGAGGCAACTAATGGGTGTTTCTCTCTTTCCCTCCACCTTCCTCTCTCCCGAAAAAAAAAATCAATAAACATATCCATAAGTAAGGATTTTAAAAAATTAACCATCTCAGTCTGAAATACAAACAAGGGCATGTGACTAAGCTATAAATGGTAGGTGGAAAAGGCATTTTGCAAATAGATATGACAGAATGCCATTTTTTAAAAAAATTAAAAAAGCACACAACAAAACTGCATGTGTTTTTGGGTAAAGACCAAGAAAAGAGGACTCTTTCTATCAGTGAATTAATAATTGTGACTATTCCCTGAGGAAGAGGGATGAGTGTTGGAGGACAAAGTACCAAAAGGGGACTTCGCTTTACTTCACTGCTTGATTCTTAAAACCCTGACAATGTGCTCGCATATAACTCAGGCAGGTCATTCCCTCCTGGCAGCAGATTTTCTTGTGTGCCTGCTGTTTGCCAGGTCCTGTCCTTAGTGCTTAGAATAAGAGGAACAAAACTCCTTGATCTCTATACAGACTCAGTGCTAATGTGTGCAGAGACACAATAAACAAAAGCAATCAATAAAATGAAAGTGTGTGTCCGGTGGTATTAATACTGTGGGGAAAATAAGTCAGAGAAGAGAAGAGCAGTGCTAGGGAAGGGTATTCTAATCTTTGTTTTGGGCAGTGACAGGCTTCATGGAGAGTGTGACAGGCCACTTTCAGATGGAAGGGAGGAGCCTGGTACACACGGGGGAAAGCCTACAGGGAAGGGCACAGAAAACACACACAAAGACAATTCAAGTAAAAGAATATTTCAAAACATTACTGAACACTGTATTCAAGTCTTTAGGCATCCTTTCTCCCTGTTGGTATCTCACCACCTCTCGGAATGGCCTGACCCACATCTGATAGCTGGGAAGATGCGTGGGGAGAAGATAAATGAAGGTTCCCATAGGGAAATGGTTGACTCTACCGGAGGCTGTTTTCTGGGCTTCCCGTAGGGAAATTCAGCTCATCCCCAGGAACCTATCTTCGTCTTGGAAGGGAGACTGACACCCAGGACAGCATGGCAATCATGTGACAAAGGCCCCCAAGACTCGGGGGAGAATGATGGTGGTAAGCTCAGAAGTGCCAACCAGGAGTCCTGCCTCCATGTCGCTGAGCTCCCAAAACCCCAGAGTTGCCCCAGGGGCAGAGCACAAAACCCCAGAAACCGTGGTCTCAGAAGAAGTCTTCCTGTCAAAGTCAGGACTTCAGTGCCAAAAAGACCAGCTATAGGTCTCCTTGGGTCATCACTATTTTTTGAGGAGCATATCTAATATTAAGTCCTATTTCCATAATTGCCCATGTATCTTTCATATATTTCTCATGATCTTTTCTCTCTCACCAAGAAAAGCAAAAAAACATTTGATGTCATCCAGTGAAAGCTGGACCAGAGAGTAAAGAGGCAACATGTGTTTTACGTGCATTTTGATGAGTGAGAATGCTGTTCAATAAGGTATCATGGTCTCCGGTATGGAACCCAGCCAGTGCTGGATTTAGATGAGAGGATATGTGAGGAGGCAAAAGATTCCCAAGCCTACTTGTGCCTTTTTTCCTGTGTGGCAGATCCTTAAATTCCCTGCTACCTGTGATACCCATGCTACATCGTGATGGGTTTCTTAAATGTCTCCTGTCTTACTTGATTCCCCTGTGGACGGTAAGATGGTTTGAGCTCAGCGGAATCCTAAGACACTAGATAAAAACCTGTGAAAAGAAAACTCGGTCTTGATGCACATAATGCATGGCTGAAAACCACGTAGAGTGGACAGATCTTTTACTTGTCCTGCCGGATGGTCAGCAAGTCTAACTTGTCCTGCTTGTCCTGACCAGCAGAGGCCAGCTGTGCCCTGGGCTGCTGAGGAGAACACGAGTCCAGCTGTGCACAGGAGCATCAGTGCCCAGCTGACATTCCATTGATCATACACTTGTAGGCTTGATGCTCACCATCTTGAGGCCAGAATTCCAAGGCCTCAAGAGTGTCCCCTGAGAGTGTCTGGGGAGCAATACTCCCTCTGAGGTTGCAGAAGCTGAAAGTTCTGTAGCAGACAAGACTTTTGTATAATTGAAATTTGTTTTCAGCTTTATTTAATCTTTGTTCACTGGTCTATTTTAAAAATATTATAGTTTTGGCTTGGAACTCTCCACCAGTTAATATGCCTTTGAAAGTTTCAGAAACTTCTGATACCTGTTTAATCATTTAGATATATTCAGTTTGAAACTTTCCCCAAGTTTGAATATGTATGTCTTTAAAAATGGCAAAAACTTTTAATATGTGTTTAATCATTTGGACATCTGAGAGGTCCCAGTCTTTCATTCTTTCAGCACCTGGGCCATTTCTCAGAATCTTGGTCTGAACTTTCGGAATTCCAGGGACAGCAGCCTGAGCTGGCCTGTTATGGTGAAGCAAGATGACATTCCCAAAGGCATTCTTTCCAGTGGATTTCCCAAGACGAAATGTGCAGGTTTGCATTTTCCAAAGATGGCCGCCACCGTAGCTTCTATGTCACATGCTCTTCTGCCAGTGGCCTCGCCCCAGCCCTGGAACCCGGGCTCTCTCTGCGACATCCTCTAATACAGCGGCAGAGACCCCACTGGGGACTAGACAAGGTCCTAAGTAGCCTGGCAGGTCCTCCCTGGGGTTCCTGGCACCTGCCTCCAGGGACAGCCCTCTCAGAGGCAGTCTCTGTGCTGTGGGTGCCCACGCCATGCAGTGATCTCTGGTCAGCAGCATCCGGGACAGTCATGTGAGTCCGCTTGGCTGTGAGTCCCGCCAGACCTACAGACAATTTAGGCACGCAGGAAAGACTTCCAGGGCTAACCCCAGCTAAGCCAGACAGGAAATGGGAAAGATGGTTGCTGTGAAGCTGTGATGTTTAGGGTAGATTTTTACAGAAACAGATAACCAGAACAGTCTTTTCGCCACACTCCCATTGGCCCCCCAGTCTGTAAAACCCACCTGTGGACCCGGTCTCATCTCCCACACCTCAGCTCACTCTCTCCCCACTTTCCCTAAACGTGGTTTCTCAGGGATGCTGACCACAAGTCTCTGCTCAGACACCACCTTTATCCTGCCTCACTGCCTGGCTCCCCTGGGTTCCTGTCAGATTCCTCCTCCTTCACCTGGTGTTCCCAGGCCTCCCTCTCCCTAAAGCACCAGCTCCCACTTGTGACTCCCACGGGTGATGGCTGGGGCATTGTAGGGGCACATCGATTCCACATGTTTCAACTTAGGTACCAAGCAGCAAAAGGAGTTCAGCTTGGGAGCCTCCCCAATCTTCCTGTGAACACACTTGTTAGTCTGATCACAGAACCCACAAGGTTTCACTCTAAACACATTTGTGATTTTAGGTCACAGAGTTGTAAACTTAAAGACCTGTAAGGGAAGGCCACACTGAGGGTCCCGCAGGGCACCTGGTCCAGCACAGATGGACTTGAATAGAGGCTGCTGGAGGTCAGTTGTCCTACACTTCATATCTTCATACGTAACTGCGGGGTCTATTAACTAAATACTTCCACCTGCTCTTTATATTTCCTTGGGTGGAAATATACAACAAATGGAACTATGTGCTTCTTTAGCCTGCAGAATGTAGAGTTACGTTGCTGTTTCTGTTTTGAAATAAATTCAGAGATAAGGTAGCTAGGTGAATTAGGCCTACCACTTCTGACCCTCTCACCTATCGCCCACCTCTGAGGCCACAGCACTAATTCTGAAGCCCAGCCTATAAATCCAGCTCATCCTTCATCCCCTGTGGCCCCAAAGACAAACGTTGTTGGCAATCCTCTATGTTGTATCCTTTATTCACTGCAAAGTAGCCACATGGTCTTATGAACAGTTGAAGATGATGCTTCAGAAACTGGCCCTGTGACATTTGTCCTGTCACTCATCTGGACTGCAACCATCTTGTGCAATAGCAATGACCTCTCAAGTGCCTTTCTACTCTGGAAATCCTAGGTATGCGTAATCTCTTATTTAATATGTGAATTTTACGTACTTTTTGCCGAAACCGGTTTGGCTCAGTGGATAGAGCGTCGGCCTGCGGACTGAAAGGTCCCAGGTTTGATTCCGGTCAAGGGCATGTACCTTGGTTGCGGGCACGTCCCCAGTGGGGGGTGTGCAGGAGGCAGCTGATTGATGTTTCTCTCTCATGGATGTTTCTAACTGTCTATCCCTCTCTCTTCCTCTCTGTGAAAAATCAATAAAATATATTTTTAAAAAATACCATACTTTTGATCTTTATGGATCCTTTGTTAAATTTTGCTCCATTTAAGTGTTGAGTCAGACACAGCCAATGGACAACAAATATCAGATCTGTCTGATTATAAGTAGAATGGCCAGAAGGCCCCAGCCCTTCTCCCAATGGGCCACTAGCACATTCAGTTATGCCTCTAGAGCCCAATCACACTTTTCACTATACAAAATGTTCATGATTTAAAAACAAATAGAAGCTCCACCTCTATTTCAAAATTAAGTTTTATTTTAAAAGATAAAAATGTATACATTCTTTTAAAACATAAAAATGCAAAAGTTATTAGGCAAGTCAATCATACAAACTGTTAACACAATAATTAAAGAAGTGAAACATTTTGCCAGTGTAAAATGTTGCAGAATTCAAATCACAGCTTGGATATTCAATGACTCAACCGTTTTATCCCACAGGTCTGAGCAGGGTTTTGGTTTTTTGTTTATTTTGTTGTTGTTGCTAATAATTCCCACCTGAGGATTATTTATTTATTTATTTATTATTTTTAGAGAGAGATAATGGACAGAAGAGAGGTAGAGAGAATAGAAAAAGAAAGAAACATCGATGTTAGAGAGACACATCAATTGGTTGCCTCCCATACAGGCCCTCACTGGGGTCTGGATCAAACCTACAATCCATGTATATGCCCCTGACTGGAAACTGAACCGGAGACCCTCAGTTGCTTGGGTTGACACTCTAACCACTGACCCACATCGGCCAGGGTTCTGTTGAGTGTTAAGATCATATTCATCCTCTGGTTATTCTGTTCTTAATCACATCTCAGTCACCACCATCTCACACAATAGGATAGCTGGCCATGGAGGCGATCCCACAGTGGTTGTCCCGGTCCTTGGCCATCTTTATGTAGCCATCCACGCCCCACTTTGTGCCCCAGCTGAAAGAAGAGAGGGTTTCCGTTTCACACAAGTAACCACACACATTTATATTTATCAACAATAACACCAGATGCGTAAACAGCGCACTGGAGGCCCAGACAGATTCAGAAAGAAGCAGGAGAGACTGCTGTTCTGCTCATGGCTGGGTTCCGAACCTGTACATGTTCCTACCCCTAAGTCTTTCACAGAACTTCGAAATTAGAGACTGAAAAAGAGAACTCTTGGGGCCAGATGTGTTTCAGAATTAAGAACATTTTCAAATTTAGAAATGCATTGGTACCAAAGGGTATCAATGCCCTCCCAAGCTTGGGACAGTATCTTATTGTTACAATCAAACATTCACGTCTAGGTCCACCCTAAGTGGGATAGGGACGTCTGGGGCTTCAGAGTTGTTCTCCAGGTTTGAGGATGTGTATCCAAACACTGATTTTGAAAAGGATTCCCTTTCCACAATAAAATATAAGTATTTCTGGCATTTTATACCTGTTCTTGACAATCCAATATTTATTGTTATCTGATTTTCCTCCTTCAAAGCCATAGCCAACTACCAGAACACCATGATCCAGGTCCTTGCTGCTGCAGTCCGGATCATAATAAATGCCTAGGAAAATAGAAGTCATTGCTGGGGTGGAGATCTCCAGGTAAGAACTGAGTAATTTTGCCTATCAACCACAGTAAGAGAGGCATCTCAAAATTCAGTTAGATTACACAAATCCAGGTAAGATTTAAAAACAAGATTTTAAGAACCTAGGCTGGGAGTTAGGCCCTCCTGTAATACGATCACTTTTAGAAACAACTATCAAGAGGCATAAAAGACCACTGGTTGAAAATATTCTACTTTTAGGATATCAACCTAAGAAAACAAACAAAACACAAAATTACCTGAGCCAAGGTTTTTTCCCGTTTTCATTTCAGTAGTAAAATTCTTGGAATATTTTAAAGGTTTAACAATTTTTTAAAAGTAAAGTAAATTTAGCTATATCAGCCAAATTATATAGGAATTTGATCTATTTAGGAGGCACTTAAAATCATGGGGATATGGTTTAAGTCATGTCAGATGGACAATATCTGGCACAAATATTACATGTATAGAATGCACAACTATGTTAAATCCACACATCCAGCAATTCTACATGCCAAAGAGTCGGTCTTGCTGTATGTCAGGGTGGTTTTATAATATTTCTGCCAGAATTTATGTAAAGACAAATCCTCACCTTTATCATAGAACTGGAAGGACGAAAGGCTTGCATCTATGGCAACAGAAATGGGCCCCATGCTTGCCACTGCTTTCATAAGGGACCTCTCATTCTTATGGATGTCCACGAAACCAGTGTCATTGGCAGCAGAAAACTCAGGCTTGTATTTGCAAGTGTCATCCTTTTAAAGGCAAAAGGGAAGAGATGTGATTATATCATACCTCCCGGGGAAACATGAGTTCAAGACAAGTTGCAGTTTAATGATTTCTAAGCCAAGTTTGTTATAAAGCATCCCAGGAGGTGAAGTGCTATTGGGTGCTTTGAAATTGAAGAACTATCTGGTATATATATTCAATGAGATATTCTCGGTCTCCCTGGCCATGAGAAACGTTTCCTATATATAGAATGGCATGTAAATCTCGTGTAATACAGAAGCAGGAACAGCTATACAATGACCATCTAAACAGAGATCTGGGCAGCTCAGAAAGTTTGTAGATACAGATTCTCCAGGCTAAAATGTGAATTCTAAATGTGGTAAGTGTTTCCTCTGAAGTGCTCAACACTCAAAAGCAGAGCTAGAATGATAAGGCACGTGCTTTACCATTCCATAATATGGATAGGATTCCTCTGTGTCCAGGCCTTGGTTGTCCTTGACATACTGGAAGGCATTATCCATTAGGCCACCATCACAGCCCTCATTGCCCTGAGCGTGGGAGCAGTCCACCAGGTTCTGCTCACTCAGCGAGACAAGCTTGCCAGTTTTCCGGAACATCTGTCCTTCAAGGGCACCAGTTGCACTAAAAGCCCAACAAGAACCACACTGACCCTGAAAACAAAATTCAAAAGTGCTCATTCTATAAAACAAATAGCAAGACTTTGGCAGCAGATGACCTATCTGGAAACTGTTTTTAAAAATAGCAAACTGTACATGTTCCGCGGTCTCCCGCGTCATGGAGAGCAATGCCTTTGGAGAGCAGACGATCTGCTGGGCACGGTCATACCTGGTCCTTCACAGGAGTTACCCAGCCGTTCTCTCTCCAATCCACAGATCGGGGGATCTCAGCTAAGGCAGGTTCTTGGAACGTTTCCCCCTTCTTGTGCTTCTGGTTTTGAAAACCATTCATCACCTGCCTGAATTCCTCACTGGTCTTCACGGAAAAAGACACAGAATGTTATAAAGGAAGAGGTTGTTTTGGTAAAGTACTGAGGAGAGGAAGCACAAAAAGCGAAGCCTCGGAGGCTGCACTTACCATGTCGCCAAAAGCGTTCATTGCCATGGTGAAATTATGTCTCCCCTGGCCGTGTTCCTGGTTGTGCAGTTCGATCATTTTCATATTCTTCTCCCACACCACTCTCCTCCATCCGTCTTCATTCTAGAGGCAAGCACAGACCACGTCGTTTTCATTTCTACTGAAAACCCAACTCACCTTCACCAAGTGGATTTGCAGACAGGACACAAACCACTGTCTGGGGAGGCTCTACACTCCTGAGAGCTGTTCTCCAGCACCCTGGCAGCAGGGGTGCCTGCCCCATGGCGTCAGTAATGGGGGCCATGAAGTTATGGCCTGTTAAGAGCCAGTCTCCAGAAGCTACTCTCCGCTATAAACTTCCAACAGCAAGAACCGTGTTCTGGGGGGTCCCTCTGGACCGTTTCAGACGTTAGCAACCTCACTATAGAGTTTCCCGTGTGTTGCCTTCCATTGGTTCCACTGTGCGTCTACTCTGGAATCGAGTTTTGGAGCAGCTGAGGCTATTCCCAAGCAAAGAGCAGTCAAGATGAGCGAAGGATTCATGTTTCAAAAACCTTGGAAGGGAAAAGAAATGAGTCTCTGATTAGACCAATCCTTCCCCTGAGACCTTACAGCCACCTGGAATAAAACATTTAATTGACCCTCCTCAGTAAGCATACCAGGGCTGTGGCGGAAGGCTAAGGATGTGGGTGGAGAAAAACAGCCCGGAGACCCCCATTCCCAAGCCTAGAGAGAGTAAGGCTCCCAGGGGCCAGGGACCAGCTCAGGGTCAGGTTACAGGTGCTGCAGACCAGCCCTGCAAGAGGCACGCTGCCCGTGCCCAGCCCTCCGCACACAACAGCCCCTGCCAGAGGATGCTGACTTGGTGCAGGGAGCAGCGGCCCCACAACCCAGCGGTCCACTCGGTCAGACCTGGGGACCTAGACTCCTAGGACCCCCCAAACCCTCGACCCCCAAGGCTGGATGACGGAGAGGGCCCTAGTTCTCGGCGTGGCCCTGCCGCTCCACCCCCAGGCTTGAAGGGCGGGGCGGGGGTCCGGGTGCGCAGAGGAGGTGCTCACCTGCGGAGGGAGCAGCTGCGCCAACAGCAGTCAGCAGGAGCAGGTCCAGGAACCTGGGGGCTAGGCTGGGGCCTCCCGGCCGCCCCTTTAAGGTCCCAGGGATCCGCCCCGGCTCCGCCCCGCCCCGCCCCGCCAGCTCGCACCGGGATTGGCGGAACCGGCTGTGGGCGGGACTTCGAGTGCTGTGACTGGGCTGGGACCACGCTAGGTCCCCAGCCAGGCCCAGGACAGAGCGTGGACTCTGGGGGAGGCGAGCTGGGGGCCTCCGGACAACTATGAGGAGGGTCCCGCACCTCCCGGGGGACTTGGATCAACTAAATGCCCCGAGTTTATGAGCGCAGAGGGGGAAAAAAAAGATATGGGATAGCCCCAGTGGACTCCGGTGTAACCCAGTGCCCTTTGGTCCCAGTCTAGGTTAAAATCTCCGGACGCCGGGAACGGGACCATCCAGGCCAGTGGCTTCTGCTCATCCCGCACGAACCGGGGGCGGCTGCGGGGAGGCAGAGCCGCAGACAGGTGTGTGCTCACTGTTCACAGGTGGGCGCAGCGGGGTTTGGGGGGGAGAATCCGGAGCGAAGTGACAATGCCCCAAACGCAGACGCGGTGGTCAAGGCCCATCTCCTGGGGAGGAAAGGGGACGCACTGGAAGGGTCTCCAGGGAAGGCTGGCATCCCTCGTGCTCCTGTCCTGTCTTCCCAGGGCAGGGATTTTCTCCATCACAGGCTTCTCTCAAAATCCACAGAAAGGAGTTGTTTACAGAAAAAATGTGGTTTAATAAAGGAGGAAATAGAAACTGCTTTTACCTTCCCACTCTCTGCTTTAGGGATTGTTATGTCTTCTTCAACAAGCTTTTCTTGAGGTTTAATTTAAGAAATTTACTTTAGTGACATTTACTTCAATGTTTTTTGAATATATATATATATATATATATATTAATTATTGATTTTGGAGAGAGAGAGAAACATCAATGATGAGAGAGAATCATTGATTGGCTGCCTCCTCCATGCCCCCTACTGGGGATGAGCCTGCAACCCTGGCATGTGCCCTGACCTGGAAAAGAACCACGACATCCTGGTTCATAAGTCGAAGCTCAACCACTGAGTCCCACTGCCAGGCAATGATTTTTAATTTGCATTTAATGTTAGAATTTAAAATGACAGTTTGGGAAAATATATTTACATGTTAAATATTAATATATATCATTAGAACTCTAAGGAACACAAACAAGAAATATGGTTGTTCATTTTATTACAAAAAAATATTGCTGAATATATTTTCTAGAAAAAAAATACTATCAGTTCCTCATTTTCCTTCCCACTTCACCATTTTCTATGCATATTTTGAAATCTTTTGATAAAAAATTCCTATTCAGGACTAATTAATAAACCTTCCAGAAGCATTATCAGATGAATAATATTTTTGTGTGCTTTCTGTTTATACGTATATAACAAAAAAGTGTTTTTTTAAAACAATTTTAAGTGTACAATTAGTGGCATTAATTCCATTCACATTGTTGTGCAACCATCATGACCATCCATGTTCAGAACGTTTTCATTGCTTAGGGGATATAGCCAAAGTGGATTTACTGGGTATTATTGTGGGGTCGAACCCTGGGTTCAAAATAAGACCACCAGAGGCTGATGATTGATTTAAAAAGGCAGGCAAGGATTTATTGAAAAACTGGCCAGGATGGCCACGAGAGCACCACACACAGGTGGAGTCCACACGACCGCACTGTTTCAGGTGTAGGCAGTCCTTTTAAAGGTCCAAACTACAAGAATTTTCCTTTGTTCTAAATTCTAAATTCTAAAGGCCCACAGGGTTATTCCCAGTCACATTCTGCTGGACATTGGAATGTGGCCCTATCTTGCGATAGCTGATAATACAGAAACAGAGCTCAGCGGTTAGTCTCTAAAGGTTATCTACACTTTCTACCCCTAAAGTTACTGAGTCAGTGGGGATCAATCTCCTGTGGTCCTGGTTCCAGGCACAGGAAAATTGCCTTAGCCTCCAGGTCTCCACCTGGAAGCTGAGGTAACCATCCTGTGTTTAATCAGGTGCAACAGCCAGACTAGAAGGGTTAAAATTCAAACAGCAGTTTGTACCTAAGTATGGTTGCTACCATATTTCAGGTATGGCAATTCTATGCTTAATGTTTTTTCTGTTTTCCACTGAAGCTGCAACATTTTATATTTTCCAGAATTATACTCAGAGGGTTCTAATCTGATATGACTTGCAAACATTTTTTTTTCAAATCCTGTGAATTGTATTTTATTAAGTTGACAGTATCCTTTGATATACAAAAGTTTTTAATTTTGATGAAGTTCTATTTATATTTTTTTCTTTGGTTATTATTGAAGTTAGTACCAAAAACTTGTTACTAACTTCAATATAATGAGACTAGTCTTTGGTTTTCATCTAAAGTTTTATAGTTTTAGCTGTTATGTTTGGTCTTTGGTCCATTTCGTGTTAATATTTGCATGTGGTGGAAGGTAAAAGTTCAATGTCATTCTTTCGCATGTGGATATCCCATTCTCCCAGCATCATTTGTCAGCTGGAACCCTAGAGTTTCTATCAGTCTGGTTCCTAGAATAGTGGAGCAGATGGCCACACCTCCACTCCAGTCACTGAGGGCTCCTTGAGACAGTTCAGGCTGAAAGCTCTGCCTCCGCCATTGTTCCCTCAGGGAACTCAAAATGCAGGGTGTGGCAGGCTGCATCCCCTAGGGCAGGGAAATGGCCATTTGGTTTGGAAGCCCCAGTGCAGGACTGCTGTCTACTGCTTCCTCTCCCCAGCCTGACCTCAGGCCCTCAAGTCCACACCTCCCTTCTCGCACCAATGCCTTGGGTGCAAATGAAAACTCCTGTGCTCTGGGTTTAGAGAAAATTTTTTTTTTTTAATTTTAAGAATTTTTAAAAAATGCAGCTTTCTCCCCCACTGGCTCAGGTCTGCTGGGTCTTGTGACCTTTTACAGCTGCTTGGATGATATGGGCGCTGTGGGTCAGGCTGTCACAGGGCTGGAGGCACCACAGGTCAGTCGCTTTGGGCCGCAGGTGGGTGTGTATGCTCTGGGCAATCCCCCTTCACGATCTCACCCTTCCTACCTGTCTCTGGGTGCCTTCTGTTCTTCCTTGTTATAAGTCACCTCAGCTAGACCATAGTTGGAAATTCCAGAAGAAAGTTCTCCAATTTAGTTGTATTTCCAGCCTGGCCCTGGAATGAGGTGCCCAACAGGTCTGCCTATTCTGCCGCCATTTTATCCTCTCCAAAAACATACTTCTCCAACGTCCTTTTTCATGCTGTTGTAGTTCTCACTTTAACATCCTTATAACCATTACTTTGAACTCTATGTCGGATAAATTGCTTGACTCCATTTCATTTAGATCTTTTTCTGGAGCATTCTCCTGTTCTTTCATTTGGGGTCTGTATCTTCTTCTCCTCATTTTGGCTGCCTCTTTGTGTTTGTTTCTATGTAGTAGATGATTTGTGACTCACAGTCTTTGTGGGGTGGCCTTATATACTAGGTGTCTGGTGGGACCCAGTGGCACAGTGTCCTTGATCACCTGAGCTGAGTACCATAGGAATGCCCCTGGTGTGGGTTATGTGGGACTTCCTGTTGTAATTGAATCTTGATTTCTACTGGTGCATTTGTGCCTGGGACCCACTCTCAGACTACCTACCTGTGAGGCTCACCCCAACCATGGCATGTCAGCTGGTATACTGGTGCTGACCACATGAAGTGGAATTAGCCTCAACAGGGTTTGGTGCCCACCAGTATGCAGTTTTTTTGAAGCTAATTGGCTCTATTCTGATGTTGTCTGAAGCTGGTACTGTGTGTTTTGGTTTGGGGCCTGTTAGGAGGGACTCTGGAGCAGACCAATGGCCAACGCTATCTGTGCCTGACTTCAGCAAACTGTTTGGAGTCACAAGTTATGCACAGTGTGTGGCTTCCTCTGATGTGATTGGGTGTATGGAAGGTCCAAGCAGCACACCAAGGATGGCTTTTTTCAGTACCACGTTCAGAGGTAGGTCACCAAAAGTCCCAAGGCACCTTGAAAACAGCTTCTCTCTGCTGGCTGTCTGTTAAGCTCAGTCATTGAAAGAGCCCCTGGCAGAGTCAGGAGGCGGGGGCTAATGGATCTCCCAGAGGCAGGTGCTTGTCAGGCTTCTGGGAAGGTGGTGGGTATGTTACCTGCCACAGTCATATGGCTCAGTCTGTCCTGGATTTTGGCCCAACCTCAGCAGGGTAGATCCACTAGGAGTCAGTGGGGGTCTCCAAAGTTTTGAAGTTGGATCTGCTGGTAGCTTGGGGGGGGCGGGTTGCTTCTATCCATATCTTTTGAGGGGAATGCACTAGTCAGGTTCACTGGAAAGTGGGGGGAATGGCCCCTGGCCCTTAGCCAGACAACTCAGTCACTGACATCCCCTGAGTCTGCCAGACCGCTACACCCTGGTCAAGATTTTTATAAGGAGGGAAGGGAAAGCCAAACAAATAAATCAGGTGCGGGATTTGAAGAGTTCTCTATTTGCAAGCCAGCACAGTCCATTCCAACAAGGATATTGAAACAAGTGATTGTCTGGTGTGCGTCATCCTAGTCTTCATCACCCTTGTTCTATGTTGGAAGGTCAGCAAATTGCCCAGAACTGGGATCACTGAAGGTTGAAGTCTGTACCTTCTGAAGTAGGTTCCTGTTCTAATGCAAACATGCTGTTTCTCTATACGCTGCACATAACTCAGCCAGCATTTACAGAAACAGTCAGAATGGTGGGGTGGGTTACAACCCCCTACTCTTTCACAGAGACAACAGCTTTCAAACACCTTGATTTCATTATTTTACCACCCAATTGCACTGGCTTTGAAATGTAAATAATTTCAACATCGTGTTTTGTAGGGCTAAACTTTTGGCAGGTAACTTGCCCTCTTCAAGCCTTGGTTTCACTCACTATGAGGGAGGATAGTAAGAAGCTAGGAAAACTCCTTGGCCTGTGGAATGGGGGGACCAAGACAGATAGCTGAAAATATCGGCAGAGCAAACTGGTGGAAAGCCCCAGAAGCCTAGCAAGGGGTGAAACTTGTGCCAGACCTCACCCCCGGGTGGCCTTTCCTCCCCTAGCATATCGGGGATCATGCAGTTTAGATCTCTGACCTTTCATGTCATTGGTCAAGTGACAGACCCCCTGACTTTCCCTCCCTGGAGAGAAAATCTAGGTCTCAATTGTAGGTCAGCTTTAGGCCCGGAAATGCAGTAAAACTAGGTGGGTGCCGAAACCGGTTTGGCTCAGTGGTAGAGCGTTGGTCTGCAGACTGAAGGGTCCCAGGTTCGATTCCAGTCAAGGGCATGTACATTGGTTGTGGGCACATCCCCGTTAGGGGGTGTGCAAGAGGCAGCTGGTTGATGTTTCTCTCTCATCGACGTTTCTGGCTCTCTATATCTCTCCCTTCCTCTCTGTAAAAAAATCAATTATATATATATAAACTAGGTAGGCAATGCCAAGACCAACTTTGGTGACTAATGGTCCTAATCAGTGAGGATTGCTACCCTGAAAGCAGCACCCGAAAAAGCTGATGAACATGCTATTGCCATCCTTCTCTGAGACCTCCCTTTATTTCCATCCTTTAAAAACCCTCAACATGAATGAGCTTCCTGGGAGCATGCCCTTTCCTTTCCCGTCTTCTTCCATCTCACATGTGCATCTCCTAACCCCTAAGGGCCCCCATGAGACTTACAACCACAAGAGCAACGGGCAGAAGCAGCTCATCTGGGCGAACCCCCTGAACCTGTCTCCAAGGCCCCCTTTCCTGTAAGCCAAAGCTGCCCCACCCAGGCTTTCTCCTGTTGCTTCTTTTGTTCTAAGCCCTTCCTTGTTTCACTGACTCCAGCTTTAATAAATGTACTCTCAAAATTACCTGAATGAATTTCCAAAATATTTAATGCTTATTTCTCTCTCTCTCTCTCTCTCTCTCTCTCTCTCTCTCTCTCTCTCTCTCTCTCTCTCTCTTTCTGTAATATCCAAGTATTTTTCTTGACAGAGTTCTCCTATACCTATGTATTCCACCAAAAGCTATTTAGTTCTACTATAAATATTTACTGGATGTTATTAGGAGGGTGAGAGTGTAAAAAAAAAGTTAACATAGCAAGCCTGAGCTAGCCATATTGAGAAAGGTATGCTTGCAAGATTGTCTGATGGCTACCATCTGCAAACAGATTAAGGGTTCCTACCATTTCCCCAATTAATAAGGGTGGTTTAGTGTGCCTAAGCTGTTTGTGCAATCTATGATCTATGTTCAACACCTACCTGATTTCCAATGGGAGTCTGGAATTTTGGTACATGTTAGGCAGAGGCTGCCTATGTGACCAGCCCCCAGTAAAAATCTTGGGCACTGTCTTAGTGATTTTGGATTGCTATCACAAACTAAAGCCACAAAGATTGGGTCGATTTAACAGCAAGCACTATTTCTCACAGCTCTGGAGTCTGGGGAGGCCAGGATCAGGGAGCCAGCTGATGTGGGGTCTGGTGTGCTCTTGCCTCTTGTGTGGAGGTGGCCATCTGCCCATTGCATCCCAATGTGGGAGAGAGCAGAGAGTGGAAACAAGTTCTTTCAAGTCTCTTCTTATATGGGCACTAATCCCATCAAGCTCTATTTACCTCACAAAGGCCCCATCTCCAAAAACCATCACACTGGGGATTAGAGTTCCTACATATGGGTTTGGGGGAACACACACTTTCAGTCCATAGCACACATTGAATCTTAATGAGCTACCCTGGTTGGCAACCTATCGGTGTTGTCACAAGTCAGTACAGGAGGAATTGAGCATGTCCTGTGAAATTCCTCTTAGACAACTTTTGGAAGCTTATGGCTGGATTCTTCCTCCCACCTCCCCTCACCCCTCTCACACATACCACCGCCACCACATCCCTGTCATATGCCTTTTCCCTTTACTAATTTTCATCTGTATTTTTTGTTGTTGCTGTAATAAAGAATAAACATGGGTATACTAACTTCTGGGTCCTGGGAGTCTTTTTAGGGAATCATTTGCACCTGAGAACAGTGTTGGAGACCCAGGAATTACACTCTTAGTTATATACCCCAAAGAAGGGAAAACAGTAACTCGAATATTTATATAGAAATGCTCATTGTACAATTATTTACAACAGACAAAATGTGGAAACAACCTGAGTGTCCAGCAACAGAGGAATGGACGAACAAAATGTGTGAAATATATAGACAATGGACTACTTTTCACACTTAAAAAGACCTATAATGTGGTGAACCTGAAAGCATTATGCTAAACCAGACACAAAAGGTCACATGCTTTATGTTTCTGTGGCAGGCAGTTAGACAGGTATGAGCAGAGCAACGACAATGGGCCAGGTACAGAAGGTCACCAGGGTGGAAAGCCCGGGGTGCCTAGGAATGGCCAAAGCTGGGAAAACAAGGACCGCACCCCCAGGGTAACCTTTCCTCCCCTAGCACCCGTGGTCATGTGACTTAGACCTCCTGACGGTGCATATTTCTTGTGATGTGGTTCAAACTTTTCCTCCCCTGGCATGTCACTAGCACTGTGATAGACTCCCTTGGAGAAGGAACAAGGGGCCAGAGAGTGGCCTCGTGGCTTGCAGAACTACTCCCTTAAGCACTAACCCCTAGGGATAACATATAGGTCTCAGTTGTGTTTCAATTCCAGGCCTAGAAAAGCAGTAAAACCAAACAAGCGATGCCATGACTGATATCAAGACCAGCCTCCTTAACAAATGACCTCCTGCCCTGGTGCCAACCAATCAGCAGAGACCAGGATGCTGTGGAGACACACCTGGAAAGCTGATGAATAGTCTATTGGGATCCTCCCCTGAGACCCCCAGATAAATACCCTCAACACAGAGGACCCAGTTTGCTCTTCAGGGAGTATGCCTGCGACTTTCCCAACCTCCTTCCCCCAGGCTCACTTTCCTTGCGCTCTCTTCATTAAGGTCCAAGGGCCCTTCTCTTGTCTCTGTAACTTGTTTCCTGAGCCCATTCCTTCTACAGCTCACTTCTTCTACCTCTGTGACTTTCTAAATAAACTTTCTCTTATGGTTTGAGTCTTGGCTTTGAATTGTTCTTAGCCAGAACTCAAGTATCCAGGTTGCTGAACCAAAATCTGGTCTGACTCGACCTGTCTAACACCTGGTGTCATTCTCACTGCCAACAGTCCTATTCCTATGAAACATCTAGAATGGACACATCACAGAGATAGAACGGAGTAGAACTGAGGGCGAGAAAGAATAGCGAGTTATTGCCTATTGGATACAAAGTTTCTATTCCGGATGGATGAAAAAATCTTGAAAATAGTGGTGATGTCTGCCCAACCTTGTAAATGTAATTAATGCCACTAAACTATATGCACTTATAAATGGTTTAAATGGCAAATTTTATATTATATATATTTTACTATAGTTTAAAAATATATAAAATACTACATAAAAGTGTAGTCAAAAGCTCCTGTCCACACAGTATTGTCTACAACCTCTTAAGGAATGCTTGCCTAAAAGGCTGGTTTCTCTCAAGTACTGCTGGTACAAGGATACATTGGTAAAACTTTCAGCAGGCCTAAAGAACAAAACAGAACGAATAAAAAACATAGTCCTGGTGTTTTATTCTCTCCTCCAGGTGGGAGGAGAAGGGCCCAAAGAGTCCCAAAGTTGAGCTCTGAGTGGGCCAAAACTGTTAGAAGTCTGTGTTGCTTTCTCCTATAAAACAATTGTAGGGAGCGGTTACAGGGTCAAGCCTGGGACTAACTTGTGGCAGAGCCACATACCAGTCCCAGCTTGGAGGCAGAGCCCTCCAGCACAATTAAGCTTGACCTTATCATCCTCCCTTGTTCCTAGGTAGCCAATGGGCTGTGGGAGGTGCAGCAAGTGCTGCCAAAACAAGGCTTGAGTTAGCGGAATAGATTTGAAACTCGCAAGAACATTGTAAGCATGTTGGCCACTCACCTTGTTTTGCTTTGTGGGCTCTGACTATAAAACAAAGATCCTGCTTATAGGCAAGGGTCACTGTTTCCTCATCTAGGCAGTGATCCACCTAGCCCCAACTGTATTCTCTTAGTCTGTTTTCTTTAATCCTTCCTCAGGTATATCCCTGATGGTGCTGGACAGGGTTCAAAATTAAATTAGGTTCCAGGGCTCAAACAAAGCACAGGTAAATGGGGGGTGGGGGTGGGAGAAATCCAAAAGGGGGCAGGGAGAAATCCCACTTCAGATCCTGCTTCAACACCTCCTACCATACCCCCAATTCCTAGGTATTGCCCAGCAGGTGAAATTATTAACCCCATAAATGCTAAATTTGCCTCTGAAGATTTAAGTAAATTTACAATGAAGGGAAAAGAAGATTTTTTTAAGTGGCTTTGTGTTTTGTATTTTATGGCTATTGCATCTGGATATATGATAATAACTAATATAAAATACTTTATGCTTGTAATTTCATAAATAATTTTCTGGTCAGTAAAGCTAAAACAAACAAACAAAAATACCAAAACAACCACCCCAAAACCTCTCAAATGCTGCACACCTCTTTGCTTTTTGTTGCTGGTGAGTCCATTGTTACAGAAGACCAGATAAAAACCAAGAAACACTTAAATAAATGGAGTTACACTTTATTATTATTATGTCAGTGAGCTCAGAGGACAAAAAAAAAGTCTTTCAAATTCTAAGCAAAGCAACAAGCAGAGGTTTTCTTTTTATTAAAATGTCAGGCCAAAATAAAATGAAATAAAATAAAAAGTCAGGCCTATATGTGCTTAGTAGTTATCTCGCTGGGAGCTTGTGGCCTTGAGAACAACACAGTTCTATTCAGTTGAAAAACACATCTGCCATGAGAGCATGGGAATATCTAGTCCCTGGCCTACAAGGTCAGACAGCTAAGTTTATCTTCCTTATTATTCAAGCAGGCTAGAAAGCAAAGTTATTTTTCAGAATAAGGGACTATCTAAATAGCAGAGAATTTCAAACAGTAGTTTTACAAAATAGGAGTTAGGCCGAAACCAGTTTGGCTCAGTGGTAGAGCTTCAGTCTGCGGACTAAAGGGTCCCAGGTTCGATTCCAGTCAAGGGCATGTACATTGGTTGTGGGCACATCCCCAGTAGGGGGTGTGCAAGAGGCAGCTGGTCAATGTTTCTCTCTCATTGACAGTTCTAGCTCTCTATCTCTCTCCCTTCCTCTCTGTAAAATATCAATAAAATATATATATATTTTTTAAATAGGAGTTAGCCTTCTCACCATTGCAATGTTTACAATTGACTTGAGCATGAAAAACAATATAAATTTCCACAGGTGATGGTTTTTGTTATAATTCTGCCTATTGGAGTCTCTGAAAACAAGGGAGACAGCCAGAAAAGAGAGGTAATTTCTACTTTTGGAGTTTTAAAAAGCAGTTTTTAGTTGTTAATGAGATCTTATAAAATCAGACATCTAATAGAGGCTGATAATTTTCTGGCCTCCGCTCTTTTTAAAAAAATATATATTTTTTAATTGATTTGAGAGAGGAAGAGAGAGTGAGAATAAGATAGAAACATCAGTGATGAGACAGAATCCTTGATCAGCTGCCTCCAGCACGTCCCACACTGGGGATCGAGCCTGAAACCTGGGCATGTGCCCTGACTGGGAATCAAACCATGACCTCCTGGTTCATAGGTCGATGCTCAACCACTGAGCCACGCTGGCCTCTGCTCTTTTTGAACGGATCAACTGACCCTAATAATAAGCTTAAGAGGATTTAGGAAAGCCTTGCTGGCCACTTGGATTTAGAACACTGTTCTTGGCTGTGCAGGGGTTTTTCTTGGAATCCTAATTTACAGTGAAATATAGTAGCAATCATACTTTGATAAAGCCTGCTGTTTGAATTCTAACACAAGGTACTTAGCACAGCTTCCAGGTGGAGACCTGGAGGCTAAGGCAATTTTCCTGTGCCTGGGACCAGAACCACAAGAGATTGTTCCCACTGACTCAGTAGCTTCAGGGATAGAAACTGTAGATTACCTCTAGAGACTAACCCACTGAGCTCTGCTTCTGTGTTATCAGCTATAGCAAGGTAGGGCCACATTCCAATGTCCAGCAGGATGTGACTGGGAACCAATCCTGTGGGATGCCCCCAGTCTTTAGAATTTAGTCTAGAAACAAAGGAAAATTCTTGGGGTTTATGCCTTTAAAAAGACTTGCCTATATCTGGAACGGCGCAGTCTTATGGAGTCTACCTGCGTGTAGTGCTCTTGCGGCTGTCCTGGCCAGTTTTTTTTATTTTCAGTAAATCTTTGCCTGCTTTTTAAAATTAATCATCAGCCTCCGGTGGTCTTGTTTTGAACCCAGGGTTCGACCCCACAACAACAGATAATAACTGCCTGGCACCTGACTCCAAACTGAAACCTGATTCTACCTGCCGCAGGCTATTTCAGCCTCAGTGCAATCTGTGCTGAAAGAACACACACAGAACTCAGGCTCCGGTGTCACTGCAGATTCAGGACACACACATCAGAAATTGTGAACTCTGCCCACTCCTGGCTAAATGGACTCTTGACCTACCCCCTGGGGGCTGGCTCACTGCTGTTGATGACCACACAGGTTTTGGTTTTCCAGATTAGTTACAGTTTGCAAACAACAGACTGATTAATGGACCCAACTTTCCTCCTCTTTCTCCTGGTACCTACAGGTTAGTAAAGCAAGCTAGTCATTGAGTACAGTTCCCTCCAACAAAGAATTAGTCTTTTCTAGGTGCTCACTGGATACATCTTCAGGATGGGAGCCTGTGGGTGGTTATGAAAACCCATTTTGAAATTTGTAAAAATTCAAGATTTTTTTCTGGACTGAATCTCGACCTTGACACTTCTTTCCAGTAAAGTTGTATAGAAATGTTTTCCTGCAAAAATTCTCTTATTCCTCCTTACACCACACACAAGAATTAACCCAAAATGGATAAAGGACTTAAATGTAAGTTGCAAAACCATGAAAATCCTAGAAGAAAACATAGGCAGGAAATTGTCAGATACTTCTCGGAGCAATATTTGGGCCAATATGTTTCCGAGGGCAAGGGAAACATAGGAAAAAGAAACAAATGGGGCTACATGAAACTTAAAAGCTTCTTCAGAGCCAAAGAAACCACCAGCAAAAGAAAAAGGGAACCCCGTTTATGGAGAATATATTCAACAATGAGTCACCTGATAAGGGATTAATCTCCAAAATACATAAAGAACGTATACAGCTCAACATCAGTAAGACAAACAATCCAAATTTTACAGACACTTCTTCAAATGTTACAGGACAGGGAGAAGCTGGAAAATTTTGAGGCAGAAGGAATAGGGAAATAAGAAAATTAAACAAGGCCAAACCATTAGGACAGCTTGCAGCTGGCTTGTAAATAACACACCATTATCTTCCCCAAAGCAAGGACCCTTGAGAACAAATCGCTAAAAGCCCCCCTAGGAGAGATGCAGGGAAGGAGGGGGAAGGGTATTGGGGGAAAGGGGCAATTTATTTTTCACTCCCCACACAGAGAAGCCAGCTGACTCTGGGCTTGGCAAAATGAAATTGCCAGGTGCACCTCACAAATCCTGGGAAAGCTGAAACAAAGTAAAAGGGGGCCCTTGAAGATTAACCTGTACCAAGATATCCGGCAGAGGAATCTAAAAGCTGTAGACAGAAAAGTATATAAGGCAGAACCCCCCACCCCATCCATTCTTCAGATTAGGAAAAGAGCCCAGCCAAGCATTATGTTGCATAATTTGCTTGCCTCGCTCATTTAATAAATCTGCATGCAGTACTTTCTTAATAAATTAGCTTTGTCACAATGCTTCCCATAACTCATTTGAATTCATTGCTATGAGCAAGAATTGAGGTGGGGCCTCTCCCTCCCCTTTAAGAGGCTGTCCAGTAACCCCTTTCCTGGTGTTTAGTGCCTGTAATACAAAGAAGATATACAGATGGCCAAGAGACATGAAAAAAATGCTCATGGTCACTAATCATCAGAGAGAAGCAAATTAAAACTACAATGAGGTATCACCTCACACCTGCCAGAATGGCTACCATCAATAAATCAACAAACAACAGGTGCTGGAGAGGATGTAGGGGAAAGGGAACCCTAGTGCACTGCTGGTGGGAATGCAGACTGGCGCAGCCACTGTGGAGAACAATATGGAGTTTCCTTACAAAATAAAAAATGAAACTGCCTTTTGACCCAGCAATCCCAATTCTGGATATAGATGCTAAGAATCTCGAAACACCATCAGAAGGAATGTATGCACCTCTATGTTCATAGCAGCACTATTTACAATAGATAAAATTTGCAAACAGCCTAAGTGCCCATCAGGAGACCAGTGGATTAAAAAGCTGTGGTACATTTACACCATGGAATACTGTGAAGCAGTAAAAAAGAAGGATCTCTTACCCTTTTAGGCAGCACTGAGGGACCTGGAGAGTATTATGCTAAGTAAAATGAGCCACTATTTAACCCTACAACTAAATGAATTGGAAAGACAACAACAAGAAAAGCCCACAGGAAGTAGAAGGAAGGAAATAATAAAGGTCAGAGTGGAAATAAATGACATAGATACAAAACAAAACAAAAAACAGTACAAAAGATCAATAAGTCTAAGAACTGGTTCTTTGAAACACACACACACACACACACACAAACAAGATTGATGAACTTTAGCCATACTAATAAAGAAACAAAGAAAGAGGACCCAAATAAATAAAGCCAGAAATGATAGAGGCAATATAACAATGGACACCACAAAAATACAAAGGATTATAAGAAAATACTATGAACAATTATATACCAACAAACAGGAAAACCTGGGTGAAATTGATAAATTCCTAGAAACAATTTTCCAAAACTAAATCAGAAAGAATCAGAAAACCTGAATAGGCCAATAACAACTAATGAAATTGAAGCAGTAATTTAAAAACTTCCAGCAAATAAAAGTCTCAGAATGGATGGACTTATAGGATAATTTTACCAAAAATTCAAGAAGAGCTAACACCTATCCTCCTCAAATTATTCCTGTTATGCCCAGATATCATGATCCCCAAAGATCACCAAGGAGCCGAGTCCAATGCAAAAGCAAAGAGCCTTTTCTTTTTTTTTCGAGCTAGCCCGAGCTCAATCTCACGAACACCGACGCAGCGACGAGGTGGAGAGAGAGAGAGAGAGAGAGAGAGAGAGAGAGAGAGAGAGAGAGAGCTTCTACAAAACAGAGGATTTACAGGGGTCTGGGGGATGGGTGGTGGGGTGAGTCTTGGATCACTGATTTGGCTGACCCTGATTGGTTGGGTGAGAGCTAGGGTATAGTTACACAGTGACATAGTTATACAAGATGGAGGACACAGTACAAAATGGAGTCAGGAGTTAGCCCTGTCCTGCCCTATCAATTCCAAGAAAATTCAAGAGGAAGGAACACTTCTAAGCTCTTTTTATAAAGCCAGCATTATCCTAATTCCAAAACCAGATAAAGCCACTACAAAGAAAGAAAATTACAGGCCAACATTCCTGATGAACACAGATGCTAAAATCTTTGACAAAATATTAGCAAGCCAGATCCAGTAATATATTTAAAATATCAGCCTGGCCAGCTTAGCTCAGTGGTTGAGCATTGGTTTGTGCATCAAAAGATCATGGGTTCGGAGAGAAAAACAGAGAGACCGAAACAAGATGGAGGCCTGGGTAGTCTCCTAAGCTGCCACCTCATCAACAATTTGGGCAAAAACAACAGCTAAAATCGAAAGGGATCACATCAGACCCACAGGAGAGCTGGCGGAATGGGATGGCTACAACTAGAGATAAAGCAAGGCGCCACTGCCACCATGTGGACTTTAAAACTACGGTGGAACCAGACCCAACCAGACCCACTGGAGCTGCCACCACCGAGAGTGAGGGAAGCCCACCGAGAGCAGAGCTCCCTCTGCCCTGGACCCAGGGAGTGGCCTTCCCGCCGGCCTGCCATGGGAGCGAGGGAGCTGATGCCGGGCACCTTCCACTCTTGCCCAGAATGAGACGCCTTTGAGCGCGGTCTCCCCGCCCGCAGCCATCTCAGCCCGGCCTCCGCGCCCGCTGTGCTGGTGAGGAGCTGGCGAGGCACCTTCTGTTCGCGGCCCTGGCGAGCCCTTCACCCGCCGCTACAGGGCCCAGCCGGAGCCTCTGCCGAGACCCCAAGGAGAGGCGCCACTGCTGCCATATGGATTTTAAAAATACAGTGGAAGAGGAGCCACGGGGGCCGCCGCCGCCGAGAGTGAGGGAAGCCCACTGAGAGCAGAGCTTGCTCTGCCCCAGGCCTAGGGAGTGGGCTGCTTCGGAGCTTGGCCTCTGCGTCTGCAGCCATTGCGCTCCTGCCCAGAACGAGACTCCTTGGAGCACGGTCTCCCTACCCGCAGCTGTCCCAGCCCGCCCGCCGTAGTAGCAAGGAGCTGGCGCGGCGCCTCCCGTTCGCGACCCCAGCGCCCCAGGGGGGCCATGTTCCCCGGGTGAGCCGTGTGCCCCAGGGGGGCCGTGTGCCCTGGGTGAGCCGTGTGTCCCAGGGGGACCGTGTGTCCCGGGAGAGCCGTGTGCCTCAGGAGAGCCGTGTGCCCGGGGAAGCGGTGGGACCCGGGGAGGGGGAGGCGGTATGAACCAGAGGAGGAGCAGATTCTATTCATATGGTCCTGAGATAGTTACCATAAAACAAGCAGACTGCCAAATGAGTGGATTCTATTCGTGTGGTCCTGAGATAGTCACCATAAAACAAGCAGACTGTCAAATTAAAGAGATCATCCGAAGGACTTGTATGCATGCATATAAGCAAAACCAATAGGCAAAAAAACTCTGGGGAGGGAGGGCATATATGGGGGGAGGGGAGCAATGGAAAGATATGTACACATATAATACCTTAATAAAAAATATTTAAAAATAAAGAGTGGGGAAGCTCTTTGTGGAGAGGCACTGACCATAAACCAGCCTGAAGGGGTGATGGGAGAAGCTACTGGCCTCTGGGGGTGCTGCCGCTGTACCCTGCAGGAGCTGGAGGCTGGAGAAGCCGTGCAGGCTGCTCCCTAAGGATGCACACGCTGCAGGGGTGGGCGCCAGAGGAGCCAGGAACTGTTGAGGAGCCCCTTGCTGGTAATCTGCTAACTTTGGAACCTGGAAAGAAAACCCCTTTCTTCTGCGATGTGTCCCTGGCGCCCTCTACTGACGAAGTTTAAACATCATGCTAAATGGCGAAGGAAAACTATCTAAAAGGCCCCCATCTGTTTTTACAGATCACACAATGAAGAATGAATTTGGAGAGCATAGCTACAGTGTGACCACAGAAGCACGACAGCATGTTATCCAAAATGCCCAGCTTTCAACCGAAACATTACAAAACACGAAAAGATACCAGAAACTGTGACCCGACCCAGATGCAAGTCAAGAGAAATAACACTGCGTGGGTCCAGGTGTTGAATTTAGCAAACAAGGACTTCAAAACAGCTATTACAATATGTTCAAAGAATTAAGGCAGTGGTTCTCAACTTTTCTAATGCCTCGACCCTTTAATACAGTTCCTCATGTTGTGGTGACCCCCAACCATAAAATTATATTTTTGTTGCTACTTCTTAGGCGACCCTGTTAGTGGTTCTCAACCTGTGGGTCCCGCTGGGACCGCCGTGTAGAGCCTAACCCCATTGGAAAACACAGATATTTACATTACGATTCATTAACAGTGGCAAAATTACAGTTATGAAGTAGCAACGAAAATAATTTTATGGTTGGGGTCACCACAACATGAGGAACTGTATTAAAGGGTGGCGGCATTACAAAGGTTGAGAACCACTGAATTAAAGGGATGTTAGGAAAATTGCGAGTAGGTCGCCCCAAGGGCCTGTCCCTCTATGAAAGCATTGAAATACCAAGAAAATTTTGTCAGAACTTTGTAAAACAAAACAAAACAAAAATGCCAAGCCAAAAAAAGGCAACTTTAAAATGATAGGAAAGCTTTGGCCCATCTTAACCTGCCCTTGCTCCCTGCTCCCTGGCCTGGTGGCAGCTGTGTGAGGGACCCTGCCTGACTTTGCCTGTGAAGTTCTCAGAGAACTGTGTCTGTCACATCCAGCAGTTTCCAATGGGTTGCCGCAAGAATTTTTAAAACATGCAACACCTGACTATTTAGCCAGGGGCCCTGACCTCTTTTCCCTTCGATGGTCAAATTAAAAAATGACACAGCCTCCTGGTGTGAATGAATCAAAATTATACCTTTTTTTTCCAGATCAGCAAAAAATGTATTTGTGAGGTATGCTGCAGAGTGTTAGTAATTGATTTATGTGTACCATGGGGTGATAAAGGTTGGAAATCACTGGTCAGGCAGCTGGAGCCACCTGAGGGGCTGATGCAGGCACTTGTCTTGGTTTTGCCTAACTTGGAGTTCTCTTAGATGGGAAAGGCGTGAGCAGTCCTTGACAACACTGTGAAGCAAGCCTGCAGGTGCCTGGGGCACAGTGGAGGCAAAAAGAGAGCTCAGAAAGCCCGAGAGGAAAATCTGGGGAGAGAGCCTCTTTGGGGAAACATGATATTCACAAGCGCCGGTGTATACGAGGGAATGTAGAAAGCGGCTATGCATGCTCAGGAAAGGGCCTGAGAAGACCCTACACTTGCATGTAGCTGACCTCTTGGCTCAATGAAGCAGGAAGTGGAGACTAAAACAGAGTAGTAAATAGCCTGGCTACGTGTTGACCGGGCGGGGGGTGGGGGTGGGGGTGGGGGATACACCCAAGAGTCAACCTGCAAAGACTGGGAGGTTTCATCTCTCTCCCTCTCTCCCCTCTCCGTCCTCCCCATCCCCTCCCTCTCTTCTCTCATCTATTTATCTATTTCTGTTTTTCAATCTCCTCACGTTCAAGGAGATCCACTCAAACACTAGCTGAACATAAGCTAAAGGAACAAAGACTTCAGAGATGACATATGACGGAAAACACAGACTTCACCAAAATAGTTTAGAAAAGTCATTAAACAGGCAGCTACAACCTAAAGCAAGCAACAAAAAACAAAATCTGAAAGAGAGTGAGGAGCCAGACTTCCAATGTTTCCACATTACAATAGTGTAATTTACAACGTTACCACATTATAAAATACCTAAATTTCAACAACAACAACAAAACTATCAACCATGCAAAGAAACACCAGCAATGAACAATCTGAAAAGGAAATTAAGAAAAACCCTTAAGTTTATAATAAGAATACAAAACAATATGAAGAAGTTTGCACTGAATCTGTAGGTCACTTTAACAAGAGGTCATTTTAACAATGTTAGGTCTTCCCATTCGTGAGCATGCGATGTGCTTCCGCTTGTTTGTGTATCTATGGTTGCTTACAGCATGTGCAGTAGTTTTCCAGATACAACCCTCCTACCTGCCTGGTGGCATTCAGATCATTAGCACTGCTTATGTGACAGATCCAGGACAGGTAAATCCACGTAGCTTGGTGGTCCCAGGTACTGGGTGCAGAGGGGAGTGGGGGGCAATTGCTTAATGGGTACAGGGTAGTTTCCCTTAGTGCTGATGAAAATCTTTTAGAGTGAGGTAGAAGTGGTGGTTACACTACTGTGCGTGTAGTAAATACCACTGAGTTATTCACTTTAAAATGGTTAATTTTGTATTATGTGAATTATACCTCAATGGAAAAAAAAATGTCTTCAAAAGAATAATAGCAAGGTGTGTTTAAAGAATTACAGGAAGGTTCCGGAACCAAGATGGTGGCCTAGGCAGTCTCCTAAGCTGCCACCTCATCAACAATTTAATTAAAAAAACAACTAAAATCAAAAAGGACTTCACCAAAACCTCAGGAAAGGTGACGGAGTGGAATAGCTACAACTAGAAAGAAAGAGAGAGGCTCACGGATCGGACTGGGAGCCGAAAAGCCCTGAGGTAGGGAGACGCTCATGCGCGGAAAGGAAGTGCAGCCTCCGAAGGCCTGCCTGGCGGGAGGGGAGGAATTCCCGATTGCACGGAACCCTTTCCGACTGTACTGAACCCAACCCCGGCTGAAATTCCGTGGTCCCAGGCTCATACAGGTGGAGACTGGACTGTAGAGAAAGGCGCCCAGAGACTCAGAGACTGGGAGACCCTGGACCGGGAGCCGCAGCCGGCAGGGTCTACAGTCGCACGCAAATGAGAATGCGCTGAGGTCTGACCGCCGCCCCTCCGTAGCAGAAGGAGTCAGAAGCTCCAGGTCTGACTGCGGATGCTGCCGCTGGCTGCTGCTCTGTACAAGGTGGCAGCCTCTCTGTAGCGGAAGGAGTCAGAAGCTCCAGACTACAGAGACCAGCCCAAGTCAGGGTGAGCCCCTGGGGCACCCACGCTCTTGCTTGGGGAAACTGGGACAGTCCAGTGGAGACCCAGGGAAGCTGCAGAAGGCAGAGGTCAGGCGGAAACTCAGGCGAGTGCACAAGGGCAGGGCCGAAGCCAAGACTGTCAGGTCAGCCCTGAGACTCCACCCCATCCAAGCTGAGCAGAGGCTTCTGCAGTTTTTCAAGTCTGATCCTATAAGACTGTCTCCAATACAGAATTTATCCCAGAGTAGACACAGCTGATACCCACATCCAATTGGCCTGAAGGTCAATTCACAACAATAAAGACTTAGCTACAACAAGGCTGTGCACGCAGTCAACAAAGGGGAGCACCAAGAGTGTCTACCTCAGGTAACTGAGGAGGCTGACCCACTGTGCTATATAGGACACCAAACACACAAAGCCATCCTACCAACTCTGAAAAATAGTGATAATGCCGAGACAAGGAAATAGATCTCAAACAAAAGAGATGGAGGATATAGAGTTCAGAACTACGGTTCTAAGGTTATGCAAGAATATCCTAGAAAAGCTCGATAAACTTCATGAGACACAACTAAAAAGTATACATAAGCTGACTAAATTGGAAAATATTATGCAGAGATCCAACAGCAGAATGGAAGAACACAAGAATCAGGTCAAAGAGCCAAAAGACACTCCTTTGGAAAAGGAAGAAGAAAAGAGGATCCAGAAAGTTGAAGATAGTGTAAGGAGCCTCTGGGACAACTGCAAGTGCACCAACAGTAGAATTATGGGGGTGCCAGAAGAAGCGGGAGTGCAAAATACTGAAAACATATTTGAAGAAATAATATCAGAAAACTTCCCTCATCTGGTGAAAGAAATAGACTTACAAGTACAGGAAGCCTACAGAACCCCAAACAGGAGGAATCCAAAGAAAAATTCTTCGAGACACATCATCATCAATATGCCAAGGGTAAAAGACAAAAAGAAGATCTTACAAGCAGCAAGAGAAAAGCAGTTGGTTACCTATAAGGGAGCACCCATAAGACTATCAGCTGATTTCTCAACAGAAACCATGCAGGCCAGAAGGGAGTGGCAAGAAATATTCAAAGTGATGAATAGGGAGAACCTACAACCAACATTACTGTATCCAGCAAAGTTATCATTCAGAATTGAAGGGCAGATAAAGAGCTTCACAGATAAGAAAAAGCTAAAGGAGTTCATCACCACCAAACCAGTATTATATGAAATGCTGAAAGGTATTACTTAAGAAGAGGAAGAAGATCAAGTGAATTAAAAATCTGAGGAATAGAATAAACTGGTGAATATAATAGAATTAGGGGCAAAGAAAGGGAGTGGATAGATAATTATCAGGGTGAAAGGGGTGTGGGGTGCAAAAAGAGACTGGATTAAAATTGTATAACCTATGGATGAGGACAATAGTGGGGGGAGGGGGTAAGGGCAGAGGGTGGGGTGGGAATCAGGTGGAAGGGAGCTATGGGGGAGAAAAAGGAGAAACAATTGTAATAATCTGAGCAATAAAGATTAAAAAAAAGAATTACAGGAAAATAATAATAAAAAGATTCAACAAGTCAGGAATCTCAGTAGAGATATTCAGATGACAAGTACAATGAGTTCCCTTCAAACACACTCAGTGTTCCAGACAAAGTGCGGGGGAAGGGTGGGGGTGGTTATCCTGTTTCACCACTGACACCCTGGAAGCAGAGAAGTCTCAGGACTAATTCACACCAGGGAACGAGGGTCCAGGCCCTGTCCCTCAGCCTCACATTGGCATCCAGGGCCGGGCACCCAGGCAGGGACACATCGGGTGCCCATGGGGAGGGTGCTGACCCGGGAGGCTGGCAGCTTCTGGACCAGCCCACGACACACAGAGTCTGGCACCACCGCCGAGCCCCGTTCTCTGTGTCCAGGCCCAGCTGGGCAGGGAGCGGCGGCGGCCTGAAAGAGGGCCCAGGTGAGAAGTCTCCTTCCCAAAGTGCCCAGGAGCCGGAGAGTGGGAGCTGCCCGCCACAGGAGACAAGGGAAGGCAGCGGAGGAGGAGCTGAGGCTGACCTGCGACTTTGTGGGAGGGGAAGACCCTGATGTGAGTCCACTCCCTCCGAGCTGTGTGTGGGGCAGCAGAGGGCCAGGCCTCCTCTGGAACTGCAGGGCTTCAGCCTCCCATCGCTGCTGCAGCCACCGCCCGGCCACAGCTCTGCATGCCTCAGCCTTCCCACCCAGCCTGAGCCCGGGAAGGAATCAGAGGTGAACTTGGGGAGGAGGCATTGGCCAGAGGCAGGGGGTGAGGGCCAGGGCGGGGCCACATGGGAGCAGAGCTGGACAGGCAGTTCTGCAGACAGGGGTCCCTCCAGGCTCTGCTCCTGCCCTCACTGCTGGCTCATCTCACTCTTACACCCGGGGTTGGGGCCCGCTTTGTCTGTGGGGTCTTAGCAGTGCCCACAGGGGTGACTGGGCCCCCCCCCCTCAGCCTGGATCTCAGCTCCCACCAGCCCTGGGGCCACACGCACCTGGGCCCCTGCCTCCCCTGCGGGTGGCGCTGGTGAAAGGGTCCCACGGGTGTGAGGAGGACCTGTTCCCACGCGGATGTAACTCTGTGTCAGCTTCTATCACACAGAGTCCAGCCATGGCTGGAGGGAAGGGACAGCAGTCGTGGGTCCTTGAAACCCCGTTGTCCCTGAGCCCAGTCCCCCAGCCACAGCAGATGGGTCCTCCTCCCCCAGCTGGACTAGATTGTCCCACCCAGAAATCCCGCACATGACTTGGTATCCTCCCACCACTGTCATTCCCCTGTACCCACCTTTAACAGGCGTGTCGCCATTACTCCCTGTCACCCCCTGTGCATGCCCCCCCCCCTCCGCTCTCAGTCACCCACTGAGACAGAGGACGCTCCTCCTGCAGGAGGCCCAGAGGACAGCCTGTCCCCTTGGGTCAGCCTCAGTCTGGCCTTGGGAGCAGAATGGCGGGAGGGGTCCCTGGGGATTAGGGGGCTGTGTGCTCCCAGGAGCAGTGGGAAGAGGACCCTGTCCATCAGGAAGAGGGACTAAGGACCCTGTGGATACAGAGCGCCCAGGACCTCCCGCATCCTCCCTTCCTTTCAGGTCCCTCCCCAAGGAGCAGCGCAGACCCGAGTATGGACACAGCAGCCCCAGAGCTTTTCAAACAAAATTATCTTTATTCATAACTGGCCCACAATGCCCCACGGGTGCTAGTCCTACCCCCACCCTAACCCACCCCACCCTAACAGTCCTGCCCTCCCTCCTACCCCCCCAGGCCCACCCCCCTAAGGGTCCTGCCCTCCCTCCTACCCCCCCCAAGCCCCCCCCCCAAGGGTCCTGCCCTCCCCCCCTGCCTCCCATCCTCCAGGTCAGTGGAACAGCAGGATCAGCCCTGCCATGAGAAGGAGCCCTCCGCTCCTCGGGGGGACAGCCAGGTCCCATCGAGTCCGGGCCCCTCGGGGCGCGGGCAGTGGGGGGCACTGCCCTCTGCTCCATACTGGCTGCAGGGCCGCTTCCTCCAGCTCCCTGGGTCGGACGGGTCACGCTTTCTCTTGTGAGGCTGTGAGGAGGGAACCGGCCTCCCCCAGACCCCGAGGTCGGCCCCTGGGCGGGGGGTCTTCTCCGCAGGGGCGGGGCCGCCCCCCAGAGCGCGCTTCTGAGGCTGGCGAGCTGCAGGGGCAGCGCGGCTGAGGCCTGGTCTCTGCAGGGCCCGGGACTGGGCAGCGCCCCGGGGCCCCCGACCTCCAGGGCAGGCCCGGCCCGAGGCAGGGCCCGGGCTCAGAGCGAGCGCGCAGGGCAGCAGGCGGCGGGGGGAGGCCCAGAGGAAGGCCAGGCTGGGGAGGTCCTCCTCGTCCTCACGGGGCCTGGCCGCCGGCCCGAGCGTCTCCCTGACCACAGAGGCCTCTCTGGGGACGCAGGCGGCCCTGGGGGCCCGTGCACAGTCAGCAGGCCCGCGGCCCTGGGCAGCCGCCGGGGGGCATCGGGCCCGGAGCGGTGGGCGCTCCTCGCGCCCCGAAGAGACAGCACCAGCCGGGGGCCTGGAGCGGGGGGCGTCTGCTGGGCCGCGCCTCCGAGGGTCCTGGAAGCCAGTCTCTGGGGGGCAGGCTGTGCCACTGACCCCCAGCTGGGGGCGCTGGTCACGCCTCCGGGCATCTTGGCTACTCGCAGGCTCAGAAGGACGTGAGTCCCACAGGGGAGCACCGAGACTCGGGGGGGCCTGCTCGCCCCCCTCCTCAGAGGCCAGGAGTCGCCGCTCTGCCAGCTGGAGGAAGAAGGGACAGTGACTGGCGCTGCCCACGTGTGTGAGAGGAGGAGGGTGATGGGACAATGGCACTGGGGGAGGGAGGAGGTGACACCGTGACTGAATCCACGACAGTCATGTGACTCTCCTCTGGCCCCTGTGCCACATTCCCAGCTTTGTGCTCCTCCCTTTCTGGCTCCCATCCCCCTCCTCTCTGCAGCCCTCTCCTCCTTGTCCTCCCGCTCTGCTCCCACCCAGGCTGGCCCCTCGGCATGTGCTGCCTGCGGGCAGGGGAGGTGTGGACACAGACTGTGTGTCCTGGTTCAGGGGTGCTCCCTGCCCTGGCTCCCTGATGTCTCCCACCTACATATCCCTCCCTCCCTGACTCACCGGGGTCTGCCCCTCCTCTAACTCCCCTGGGGTGCCTGGGTCCTATGGTCATTGGGGTCCCCCTCCCATCGCCCTGAGGTCCAGCCTCCCCTGGCTCACCTGGGCAGCCGTGAGCGCTTCTTCCCGCTCCAACTCCTCAGCGAGGGCCAAGGGGTCCTGCTGGGCGTCTGGGGAAGTCAGTTGCTCCAGGAACTGGGGGTCAATGACCTCCTCCACCTGGGACAGAGGAAGCGGCCGTGAGCCCCTTGGCAGGGAGGGAACTGGGAGGCAGCGGGGCCTGGAGGGCAAGTGGGAAAGCCGAGACCCCCCCCTCCTCCTGCACAGGTGGTGCTTCCCCCTATCATGCTCAGCAGGTACACACACACATGTACACACACACACAGAGAAACACATACATGCACATACTCATGCACACATAGATAAACACATACATGCACCTACCCAAACAAGGGCACACCCACATGAACACAGATACCACACACCACACCCACACGAAGCCCACACACACAGAGACACGCACACTAAAAAGAGCAAAGAGCAGAGCCCATCCCATCAGCCTGGGGGAACCCGGGTCTGGGGGCGGCAGGGCCACCCTCTGGGACCCTGTGGGCCCGGAGCTGCGGGCCAGCCCACCTGGGTGACAAAGTCTTCCTGGGAGCACAGCTGGTCCAGGTAGCTCAGGAGACCCTCATCCTGCAGCCACTCCTTCACTTCATCTGCCCATCCTCCAGCGGGCGCCCCCAGGGGCAGCGCATCCGTGATGTCCATGTCCTCCTGCTCGGCCTCAGGGGGGATCCCATCGGGTGACTCGGTCTCCCAGGGCGGCTGGGCTGTGTGGGCGCACTGGGCGCTGGGCACAGCCTTCCTGGCAGTGGGCGCTGGGCAGAGGGAGAGGAGGGAGCGTGAGGGGACAACGCTCCCACCTGCAGGGCACGCGATGCTGGGGGCAGTGTTGGGGTGTTAACACGGGTGCGGCTGGGTCGGGGCCACTGAAGCCTGTGACTGTGAGAGGGGAGGCCAGAGGGGAGCACCCAAGAGTCAGCTGTGAGGACGTGTGGAGCCACCGACTCCCAAGGGGCCCGCAGCCAGCCCGCTGCTCAGCAGACTTCATGTGGGGCCTTGGCAGGGAGCAGGGCGAGGGGATGAGAAAGGGGACCCGGTCCAGGCCCCATGGAGACACAGGGCGCTGAGGCCTGGCTCTCAGGGCTGTTTCCCTTCAACACCAAAGCCCCCTGAGGAGAAGGGCCATGTGGGGGGACAGAGGCCTGCGCTGGGCCCTGTTGCCTGTGGCCATGGGCTCCTGTGGGAACGTGCTGGTGTACCTGGCTGCGCGTCCACCACTGGGGCTGGGGGCCCCCGAGGACCAGGTCTCGATGGGTCACAAAGAGGCTGGGTCTGCACCCCTTTCTTCAACTGCAACTTCTGACCCCGCATCTGCTCCTCCGCCTCAAACTGCATGAACCTGGGGTGAGGGGCACAGGCCGTGCTGAGACGGAGGCGCCAGGAGCCCCCCAAAGGCAGCAGCGGGTGGAGGGATGGAGAGCAGGGCCTTGGGGCTGTCAGGGCCCGGACCCTGGGCAGGCAGGAGGCTGGCTGGCACGTTCCTGCACAGCCCCGCTGGCTGGGGTCTGGCCCAAGGGGCCAGGCACCCCCTCCCCAGCCTGTCCTGAGCCTTCATGTCCCGCCCAGGACGGGTCAGCCTCAGAGGAGGGGGAGCTCCCGGGGAGGTGGGACAGGAGCACCCACACTCCGAAGCTGAGGGAGAGGCTTCCCCAGGAGGAAGCGCCTCTGGGCTGCGGGGACCCCGTGCTGACACCCTCCCACCCCCCTCCTCTCTGATGAGACCTCACAGCTGGACCCCGCCCCACAGTCAGTCTCCCCCCGCACCCCCAGGTGTGGGGACCCAGGACCCTGACTCACTTTTCTGCCATCTCGAAATAGACCCTCCGGTCACAGTGGCTCTTGCGCTGCCATTCCTGCATGGCCCGTCCTATTCCCTCCTCCAGCGTCATGGTGGGCTTCAGGCGGGACAGGGGCCGGAGCTCTGGCCTGTAATGCCTCAGGGTCAGTCACGGCCCAGCCTGGCCTCCGCCCGCCTGGCCACCCCAGCTCAGTGGATCCAGTCCCTCCCCCACCTGGCAGACTGAGCACCCAAGGTGAGGGAGGAGGCGTCTATGTGCAAAGACAGGCCTTCCAGCTGCTGCTGTCAGGGCCTCACATCCACACCAGCCCGTGAACCAGGATGGAGGAGACCCCGCAGTCGCACCCATAGCTGGGACCCCACCCTCAGGCCTTCCCGCCAGAGTCCCAGGATCAGCCAGCCTGCAGGGCCCTCCCACCTCCTCTGTGATGGGAGAGCTCCAGGGGCGCCCCTGCCCTGCCCAGGGCACTCACATGAGGAAGCAGCAAAGAGCATCCGCATCAGGACTCTGGGGAAGGTGCCCCCGGGCCAGGGCCTTGAAGCGCTGCCAACGACGGAAGTCCTCGTACACACTCTTGGGGTCAGAGGCGTCCAGCGAGGCCGTGGACTGGGAGGCGGCCAGGCCACCCTCCCTGGAAGCCCCGTGTGGCCGTGCTCTGGGGTCCACTCGGGGGACGATGGGGATCAGCTGGTCAGCTGGCGGTGGAGCTTGAGGAGGAAGGCTGGGACACCAGTCTCCATTGCTGGCCTGGGTGCCCCCTAAAGCCAAGATGGGCATAATGTTCTCCACCGCAGTGGCTTCTAAGAAGAGGGGTGCGGGACACACAGCACCCCCACAGGCGGCACCTGGAGCACTCCCGTAGAGGGGGGCCTGGGTCCGGACAATGGTCTGAGTCTGGGAGGGCTGTGGTCGCCTCCCTTCTGACCTGACCTGGTCCATGATGTTGTAGACCCCAGTCCCAACGGGGCCTTGACCAGCATCTCCTGCCACCAGAGATGTCCTGGGCCAAGCCTGCAGCACCAGGGGGCGGCCAGGAGGGAATGACGGGGTCCTGGGGGGCGGCAGGAGCTGCTCCCCAGGGGGCCGGTGTGCGGGGCCAGTAGAGGGCGGGAGACAGGGCTGGGCCATGAAAGGAGTCAGGGAGGCACCGGGCTTCAGGCTCACATCCGCTCCCAGCGCTGCAGATGCTGTGGAGACAAAGGAAAGGGGGAATGGAGGAGGAGGACCAGCAAGCAGCACTGAGGCGCTCTGGGCCCTTTAGCCGCTGGGGAACCAGGGCAGTGAGTCTCACCAGGGGAGGGCCATTTGGATGGACAAACTGCAGAGGGGGCAAATGTTCTCAGGTCATGGTCACACTCTGACCTCCAGTTGGGATTATTCCACTGGAGAGCTTGCTCCCCGTTCACCAAGGCTCCCTGACCACTGTCTGCGAGAAGCGCCAGCCCAGCCAGCGCTGACCCTGAGCGCCTCCCTAAGGATTCCCTGGCACCGACACTGCCAGCCTCAGAGGCATGGCCCTGGGCAGACGTCTGCTCTGGGCAGCGACCCTAGGCAGACCCACTAGCGGTAGTGACCTTGGAACTTCATCTCCGAGGCAAGTTCGAGGCACCCAAGGGGCCTCTGAGAACAGGCCGTGTCTAACATTTGAGGGCCCATCTGCTCCTCGTCTTCCTCTTCCTCAGTACAAACCACCCCTTCTGTCCTGAGTTTGCACAACACAGAAACACTCGAGAAATGTCTCTTCACAAGAAGGCACAGAAACCCTGAACTAACCCTTCAACATCCTGCCCAGCATGCACATGTGTGTCAGAACCAACAGTGAACACTTAACATGGCCAGGTCTGTCACTGGGCCCAGCGCTCAGACTGATGGCCACCCTCAGGAGCTCTGTCAGTTCACAGCCAGCAATGGCTTCGGAGAGTCAGAGGAGGGCCACGGAATGGGGCAGAGTGGGGCTGGCGGTAGCGGTTTCCAGAAACTTCCAGAGCTGCGGTCCTATTAGACGGGTCCTGGGAGTGCAGACTGGGTGAGGTGCTTCCCACTTCAGTTCCCAACAGTGGGAAGTGAGGGCACAGTACGAAGCAGGTGTGAGGGGTGACAGGTGTCTGAACACATCCCTGCTCAGAGGAACTGGAGCAGACCTCGTCCGGGAGGGCAGGCAGCACACCCTGCCCCTCATTACTCAGGACAGGCGGCCTTGGTCCTTTACTACTGACACAGACATGGTCCTCCTGCCCCTGTGCTCCCGGCCCCCTTTAAAAAGGAACCCGCCTTCGCAGACGTTCCACGAAACACCACCCGCGCCCCACATCTGTTTTCTGTGCCTGAAGCAGGGACGTGGACTGTCAGCAAAACCCTCATCCCAAAGGTGAAGGGCAGGGCAGAGTGTGCGCCATGAGATGCAGGACAAGAGGGAGTCGGGCTGAAGACCTGGGTGGCACGGGGGAACAACTGGGGACAGCTCAGGGAACCGGGCCCTGTCTCTGTGGAAGTTTCCAGGCCGCCTGCCCGTGTGGAATCCCAGCCAACAAGCAGCTCCCTGGGCTGAGGAGCAGTGAGCGCTGGGCCGGAGGCAGGGGAGAAGCTCTGGGCTGCAGCAGGTGGAGGACCTTCCAGCCCAGCCCTCGGGAGGACATTTCATTGTGGACCTGGCCAAACACAGCCACTCTGCATAGCTTTCTGGCTAAGACCACCCTCCCACTGCCCCATTCGCTCTAGCGCACTCAGTTCAATCCCTTAGAAAGATGCTGCGGGGCCAGCTCCAGGTGCCTGAAGCACAGCACTCAGGACTGGGCTTTCCCATGACCACCCTGTGCCACCCCCACGACATCGCCCACTACTCCCCCTACACACCTGGAAGTGGCTTGTCTCCCCTCTGGGAAGAACCCACCTGCCTGCTGCCATCCTTTCGCCACACCCAGGCATGTCCCTGAGCCACCCTGACCCCCCTCTGAGGAGACCTCCCGGCCAGAGCCATCACAGGTTCCCACTGGCTCCCAGCCTCCCTGGGTGACAGGTCCTTGGAGGACCAGTGCTCTCTCCCTCCCCTACTTCAGTCAAACCGTGTTTCCCCAGTGTCACATTTCAATCCCAAGTCTTGAGGGACAGCTCAGTGTTTAAAACATCCCCCTCCTCCAATCTATAGTCCTACCTCCTACTGAAGCCATCCCCGCAGGCTCATTCACTGACCACCGATGCCTAGTAGCCTCCACAACGAGAAAAGTCAAGCTGAGGATTCAGAGAGTGACCTGCTCCAACAGCTGCTGTCCATCCAGTGGAGGGAAGGTTTGGGTTTAAACAGTAGAATGTGGGGCTCCTGACATTCTGCCGTGGGGGAGGGGCAGAGGACCGATTGGCTGAGTGGTGGGGGGCATTCCATGGAGGGCTCTGATAGGTAGGCAAGAACCAACAGTTCTGTTCAAATTTAAAGTCACAAATTTAAAGACACACTAACAGTAATGACCACCAATGTAAGTTCTAGGCACCCAGTCATTGATGTGCCCTTTATCTCCTTGATCCATCACCCTAGTTCTGGTCCCTCAAACTGCTTCCTATCTGGTCTTGGTTTACTTCAACACAGGCTACACTTTCTGAACAAAATTCAGAACATGCAGCCTGAAGAAATAATGGGAATGTATGGCTCACGGTTCCCAGTGTTTGAAATTAGGATTGACACCACAGAGGCAGCATGCTGGATTGCTGTGTGCCCCTCATTCCTTGTGAAGCCGTCCTGTGGCCCCAAGTTCCGCCCAGTGCTGGGAGTCCTGCAGATGCAGCCGGCCCAGCCTTACAACCCATCCCCTTTCCCCAGTCCATCAGGGCAAGGCCCTGCAGCCTACAGGGCAAGGCCAGAAAACACCACTTTCAGTTTCTCAGAGTATTATGTTGTTCAAAGTCTAATTTTTTGCTCTTTGAGTGATTTTAATGTAATGTTTTAAACAAGTAATGCCTTTGCATAGTTTACAACTTGTGCAAAATAGAAAATATAGTGAGCAGTCTTTCTTCTGCTTCTTTCTCCTCTTGCAAATGACAGGAAAGATGACGGTATACCTTCAGTTTCTTTGGAAAGTATGACAAACTCAAGTAAGTTGATTCTGCTACTATACATAAGTTTTATTGCCAAATGAAATTCTGCAATATAATACAAAATTGCTGGGCGTGCAGGGTGACATTGTTCCCATGCTACCTACCATGTCAATGGAAACTGGCCCAGACAGCCATGTTTTGATCAATGTTTGAACAACCACCTATGAAGCAGCATTTATTCAAAAACCTCCACGTACTGAATAGATACAGGAGGAAGGGGGTCAGGGTTCCCTTCCTGTGCTGCAGGGACAGCCTGGGCCTCTTCCCAGGGTGCCTCGTGCCAGGACGCAGGAGCACGCCCACTGGGGGCGGGTCTTTGTCCTCCAACTGCTCCCAGCGTCCGTTGCGGCGGTTGGCTCCCATAGGCGCATGCGCTGAGGCGGTTGTCTCCCATGCGCGCGCATGCGCTAAAGGCAGGGAGCATCTCCAACTGCCGCCCAGGCTGCGCGTGGGGCCTGGCATGGCGGCCTCCGGAGTCCGTTAGATGAACTGGAGGGAAGGGGCACGCGGCCTCTGCTCCCCTCAGGTGTCCCCTCTTCTCTGCTGTTCACCACGTGGTCTGTGTTCCCCCACCCCGCTCACTTCGGTGGTGCTCACAGGGGATGGGCTCTAGCTGGCGGTACTGGGCGGGCGGTCAGTGTGTGGGGCCTCCATGGGGTCCAGTGATGCCTGTGAGCTGTCTGCCGGGAGCTCCGCTGTGTCCCCCGCTTTCTGACACGCAGCTCCCGGCAGTTCTTCCGGATCTGAAAGCCCCTCCGGGTCAGCAGGAAGCTGCCCTCATTGGAAAAGAGGGGACAGGGCGGAGCCTCCTCCCCACAGGTCCCAGGCTCCTTCCCTCTGGAGCCCCTCAGCCCTGAGACAGCGGCCTTGCTGACCACAGTAATGCCTCTGCCCCAAGGCCTGGGGTGGAAGGCAGCCTGGGTGTGTGAAGCCTGGGGTGGAGGGCAGCCTGGGTGTGTGAAGCCTGGGGTGAGGGCAGGCCTGGGGTCTGTGGTGTTCGTTTGGTGGCGGGAGTCTGAGGTGTGGATTCAAATGTGTGAGCCCGCTCTGTGTGTGGATGTCTGTGATCACAGGGAAGTCATGCCTATGTTTCCGTAAGTGTGTGGGGTTGAGTCCTGTATTTGAAGGGCGTGGAGATGTAGTCCATGAATACTCAAACAGTTGGTGGTAATGTGTTTGTAATTTGGTGTTTGCTGAAATTTACTCGTTTCGTTCCCCCCCCCCCCCCCCCCCCGCTTTGAATTTCGGGCTTTTTCTAATGACCGATTTGGAAGGATTATAGGCCTAGGCATAGGGCAATGTTAGGACAAGTGCAGGCGTTTATTTGCTTGGGTATATGATCTGTGTTTTGTATTTGGGGAATGTAGATGGATCATTGTGTACTCGGGGCATGTTGAAATGTTATGTGTATTTCTTTTTGTGATCTTCACCTGTTTCAGTGTGCAGAGGGCAGATCTGTGACTATCTTTAGGACTGGTAGGTCTGTATATGTGGGTGTGCAGTAGTGTTACTGGGATTCGGTGTGATGTGGGTGTGGCTGTATTCTGCAAGATGGAAGAGTTAATTCTGCGTGGGAATTTGGGAGTGTGGGGTTCTGTGTACGCAGGTGGTGTAGCATGAAGTGGATTTGGGACATAAGTATAGGGAGGTGGGTTTGCATATTTGCAGTGCACTGGGTGTTCGTGCGTCTATTTGGGGCTTGTGGAGAGTGTGTGTTTGGAGTTCACATGTGTATTCCTGTGTATTCCAGGGCCATGGCCGTGGGGAAGGATGTTTGCTGGAGCTATGTGTTTGTATTTTTCAGTAGGGGCTCTAAGGCTTACATGTTTTGGGTACCGAGTATGTGTGTATTTGACGGGGAGAGGGGTTTCTGTGCTTATACAGGGGAGTGGGAGGGTTGTGTCTATGTATGGGAGGTGTGTGATAAGGTTATTTGTTAGTATTTGTGGATGTGAGAGCTGACTCATTAGCTAGGGGTAATTTGGAAGTTATTTCATATGTGATTTGCTGGAGATATTTCTGCATGTCTTGCCTATGTATACTGGTATGTGCTTATATCTATCACCAGGTGCTTGAATTATCAGTTTGTTCAGGGGTTCTTACGTGAACTTAAATTGTTTTTCTTTGTAGAATACTAAAGTGTTTCTACATGTATTTGCTAGTAGTTAGCAAGTAGTGGTCTGTATATTCAGAATGATGCTAGAGAAAAAATGTGTATAGTGTGCTTTTGTTACATACTGCTGAGGAGAGGTGTTGAGGTTATATTCTGGAGAGTTGGCATAATGTTTGAGGGATCTATATATTAAGGCATTAGTGTTTGAGGGATCTATATATTAAGGCATTAGGAATGTGTGTGTGTGTGTGTGTGTGTGTGTGTGTGTGTGTGTCCATGTGTCCATAGGTGTGTGATAATTGTGTATGCACATTAGTGAGAGGTAAGGGATTGTTAGTGCTTTTGTGTTTTGCATGCATCTATCTGAGTGTATGGGGTGGGTATTCATGAGTGGTTTGAGGTCTGTGTATTTGGGATTTGTGAGTCTGTCAGGAGCCTTAGGCTCTTCTTTGCATCTGTTCCAGAATGTAATGCTTGCAGAATTTGGTGGTGTTGCTTGTATGTGTCCTCTCAGTGAGTGTGAGATGGACTTATTTGTATTAAATAAGTAGTTGTTTGTGACTCTGTATGTATTTGAGTTCCTGGAGATTATGGATGGGCTGTATATTATAGAGAATGTGAGAGTTCACTTTGCGTGTTTGCAAAAAAGGAAACTGTCCAGATTTTTTTTTTGTGTGTGTGTGTATGTATGTGTTTGTATTCAGGAATCATGGAATATGTGTATTTTAGGGCTTGTGGGATTGCATATGGATCTTTATTTGGGTGACATATGAGACAATTGTGTACATGATGGTTTTAGAGGGCCTGTGTGTGTATATATTCAGTGTTTATATCTGAATGGTATATTGGTTGCCCATGTTTGTATTCAGGTCCATGTTATGTGTGTATATATAATTGTAGGGGTATACTGTGAATATTCAAGGATATTTAGGGTTTTGTCTGTAAATGGTCTATCTGTATATTCAGTGAGGACAAGGATGAAAATGTGCATATGTGTTCATATATGTAAAATAATTTTTAAATATATCTGGGTAGAAGTGGAGGGTCATAAGCAGGGTATAAGTGGCTTGTGTGCACATAGTCATTTGACAGGGGATGGAGTGCACTGAAACTGGATCATACTAGCTTTGGGTAGTCAATGGTGCATGTCTCTTCTGGGATCTATGTCCAGTGACATCAGGTGGGTGCTTGAAATTAGTCATGCTGGAAATAATTGTACCAGGTACATATTACAAATGAAGTATTTCCTGCATCCTCCTGAGAGTGGTTAGCATTCACCAGAACCCACTTGGTGTGTGTGTGTGTGTGTGTGTGTGTGTGTGTGTGTGTCTGGATACATGTGTGTGTGAAGGAAGAATATTCAGGTATCAGTGGCCATATGCGTTGGAGACTCTCCGTGAATTGCAAGTGAGGCATCTGGGGCTGTGGGCCTCCTATGTGTGCATGGACCCTCGTCATTCTGAATCATTGCATTGCTCTTAATCAGGTCAGCCCTTTTTTTAGGGCCAAAGAATCCCATAAACGTTGGTGATTTCTGGCCCCCCTTCATGCAGATGGGTTGTGGGTATCTGTCCCTTAGGCAGGAGGGCACTTCTTTAGCATTTGTATGGTCTTGGCTTCGGGGGCCCTAGATGGGTGGGCCTGGTAGACATATAGCCATTCAAGGCAGAAACTTCACACGTGTACTGCTGGCCTGACAGGCCATGGTTAGAAAGACTTCCTGTACAGGAAGCCAGATGGCCAAGTGTTCCTCCAAGCAAACTTTTTAAGAATCAGCTGAGCACATATTAGTATTATTGACCCTGCTGGGATAAGGTCGGTGAGCAAGGATACCCTTTCACATGGGGCCAGGTGGTGAAAGTCTACAGAGCCTAGTGTCCCTCAGACCATCTGCCTCAGGGTGGTGGGGTGTATTGGGTATCAGGCTGGCCAGTGGTGTCACTACTTCTTAACCCACCTATCTCTGGAAACCTCAATCCTTAGGTATTGGAAGTGCTTTAGGGGTCAGTGAAGTGGCAGGGTTGGAGATGGGGGAGACTTTGGGCCTGTGGAGGGCTGGAAGCTGAGACCTGGAGAGACTGGGAGTATTACTCTGATGAGATATGGCTCTGACATTCCCAAACCCTTTAGACATGCTCTCCTTTGTTTTCTGAAAGCCCAGGATGCTTCTCCCACTGACATGAAGCTCATCTCCGCCTCACATTTCACTGAGAGGATGACCTGACCCTATTTTCTCTATTCCATGTTTAGCTACACACTCAGCAGAGGGAACCACGTGATAAACATAGCTATCAGCTGACCCCACAGCTGCCTCCTGGCTCCCATAGTTCCACTGAGGATTTCTGGGCTTTCTTATGGTGAGTCTCCTCTGGGCCTTTTCTCGATCATGGTGAATCCTCCACCAGAACGTGCCAGCCTCACTTGCTTGAATGCCCCAACAACTGCTTTTCTTAGTACAAGCAAATTCCTAGTGGCTCTCACTGCCCCTTTCTAACTAACCAGTCCCCAATAAAAGGACCGTGTTGCACTGATCATATTATGTGTTGTTGGTGGAATGGAGTTGGGCTTGCTTTTATATTTTAAAACATTTTATATTATAAACAAAATTGCAAGTATGTGTATATAAGGTAGATGTTCTTGGGTTTGTTTATTGAATTTCCTTGGTTTGGTTGTGAACTGGGAAGGTATGGCTGCTGAGTTTTAGTGGGAGGAGCAGGAGTATCTCATTATCTTGAATCAGCACTGAAAATCCCCCACCAGGTAGAATGAATGGGGTTGGACAGAGCTGGTTTTTCAGGGCCCAATATTTTTTTTTGGAGTGTATGTTATTCCCCATTTCTCCTTGGACAGAAGGAATCCTCTGCTCTTTTAAAAAAAACCAACAAAAAAAAAACCAAACAGAGATTTTTATTATAGTTTCCATACAATATTGTATTCATTTTAGGTGCACAACATAGTGATTAGACATTTATGTAACTCACAAAGTGAACACCCCAGAAAGTCTAGTACCCATTTGACACCATATGTATTTCTTACAATGTTATTGGCTTCCTAGAAGCCTGTCCCTTGGCTTGGCCTGCGGGCATCAGGGGACCTCCTTGCTGCCACAGCCTGGCCTTACCCGCCAGCTCATGGGGCTTCAGCTGGCTCGATCCCACACAGCAGGAAGTAGTGTGCGAAGCAGCAGGCAACCGGGGAAGAGACTGAGCCTAGGCTGGGTGTCAGGCTGCTCCTGCTCATCCTGGCCCAGGGGGTAACTGTCTGTGGGAGAGGCTCACAACTGTTGCAGCTGTGCTCGCCAGCTGTGAGCCTTGCATCTGGCACCCATCTATCAGCTGTGGGAGTAAACTGACCACCAGGGGCAGCTCCTGCATTGAGCATCTGCCCCCTGGTGGTCAGTTTGTGTCATAGAGACTGATCAAAGGGTCAACCAGTTGTCTGGTAGCTTAGGCTTATATATATATACTAGAGGGTCAGTGCACAAAATTCGTGGACATTAAAAGGGGCTTAATAAGAGGAAATAATTTAATATTGCTATTTGCCCTTTCTCTATAATAGAAGTGTCAGAGATTAAAGAAAATTAGTAAAATGTATATGAAAACCTTTCTCCTGTCAGAGTTTGTGGTGCACCACGGGACCCAGAGTCAAGTCCCCGCCCACCCACATGTGCCTCAAAATCGTGTGAGACCCAGATCTGGCCAGTCCCACCCTTGTCAAGCCCCACCAGGCAGGGGACATAGCCTCAGGTCCCTGGCCCAGCACCTGACGTCCCCCAGCCGACACTGGGGTGGGGGGAATGTCTTGAGGACCTCTGTCAAGCCCCACCAGGTGGGGGGCATGGCCTGAGGTCCTCTGACCCAGCACTGGGGGTGCATCTTGAGGTCCCCTGTCAAGTCCAGCCAGGCAGAGAGGTGCAGCCTCAGGTTCTTGCCTGGTGCTGGGGCGGGGGTGCAGCCTGAGGTCCCCCATTAAGCCCTGCTAGGTGGGGGTGCGATCTGAGGTCCCCCAGCCTGGTGCCAGGGTTGGAGGGTACAGCCTGAAGTTCCCTGTCAAGCCCCACCTGGTTGGGGGCACGACCTGAGGTCCCCCAGCCTGACACTGGGGTAGGGGAAGCAGCCTGAGATCCCCTAGCCCAGCAACAGGACAGGAAGTGCACCTTAAGGTCCCCTGCCAGGTTGGGGGTGCAGCCTGAGGTCCCCTGTAAAGCCCTATGGGGGCAGGGTAGGGCGGTAGCCTCAGGTCCCTGCTGATTGCTTGTTAAGGCTCCTTGTGAGAACTTAGCTTCAGCTGTGGGTGTATCCATCTTTGTGATGGTCAATTAGGATATTCCCTCTTTATTAGATAGGACAGATGCTCTACTTTATATACCTGTGACTGTTTTTATAACTGGCAATTTGTAAATATTAATCTTTTCCCCCTTTTCACCCATCTGTCCAATCTCCCTCCTATCTGGCAATCATCAAAATGTTCTCTGTACCTATGAGTTGGTTTCTGTTTTGTTTGTTCATTTTTTTTTCTTTAGGTTCCATATGTAAGTGAAATCATATGGTATTTGTCTTTCTCTGTCTGACTTATTTCACTTAGCATAATTTCCATTCCTGTTGTTGGAAATTACAAGATTTCATTCTTTCTTTTGGTTAAGTAATATTTGATTGTATATAGTATCAAACCTTCTTTACTCATTTGTCTATCTGATGGACATTTAGGTTTCTTCCATATCTTGGCTATTGTAAATGAGGCTTCCATATCTTGGCTATTGTAAAGAATTTGGAATGCATGTCATTTTGATTTTGTGTTACTTTGATAAATACGTAGAAGTGGAATTGCTGATTACTTCTTTGTCTCTTATTATAGCCTTTGATTTAAAGTCTATTTTTTCTGATAGATATATTGCCAACCCAGCTTTGTTTTATTTTCATTTGCATGAACTATCATTTGGTGGTGATGAACCCCTTCAGCTTTTTCTTTTCTGAAAAGCTCCACATCTCTCCTTCTCTTCTAAGTGATAGCCTTGCTGAGTAAGAGTAATCATGATTGTAGGTCCTTGCTTTTTATCATTTTGAATTTTAATCCCTCTCACCTACAAAGTTTCTCTTGAGAAATCAGATTATTACACGAACTCTGCTGTAGGTAACTAATTGCTTTTCTCTTGCTCATTTTCAGATTCTCTTTGTCTTTAAATTGTATAATTTTACTTATGATGTGTCTTAGTATGGACCTCTTAGGGTTCTTCTTGTTTGGGACCCTCTGTGCTTCTTGGACTTGTATGCCTATTTCCTTTACCAGGTTAGGGAAGTTACCATCCTTATTTCTGCAAATAGGTTTTTAATCCTTTGAAATCTCTTCTTCTGGTACCACTATGATGTGAACATTGTTACACTTGAAGTTATTCCAGAGGTTCCTAAAACTGTCCTCATGTTTTAAAATTCATTTTTCATGTTGTTGTTCTAATTGTGTGTTTTCAGCGACCTTGTCTTCCAAATTGCTGATTTGATCCTCTGCTTCTTCTAATCTGTTGATTCACTCTAATGTATTCTTCATTTCAGTTATTATATTCTTCATTTTTGACTGATTCTTTTTTCTATATCCATTTTTATGTTCCCTATCTCTTTGTTAATGTTATATCTGACTTTATCTATTCTTTCCTAAGTTCACTGAGCATCCTAATAAACAGTGTTTTGAATTTTTTATCTGGTAGATTGCTTACCTCTCTTTTGTTGCATTTTTTTCTCTAGAGTATTTTCCTATTGTTTTTTTAAGGGGTGAGGGCATATTTCTTTGTATCTTCATTTTGACTGCCTCTCTGTATGTGCTTCTATGTATTCAGTAGATCTGTTCCATCACCTGGTCTTAGTAGAATGGCCATATGTAGCAAGTGTCCTGTAGGACCCAGTGGTAGAATCTCCCAGGTTATGTTATGTCTTTCTGGTGCTCTAGACATATCCCTTGTGTGGATTGTGTATGCTGTCCTATTATAGGTGAGCCTTGATTGTTGTTGACATGTCAGTGGAAGGGATTGACCCTCAGGCTGATTCACTGTGAGGTTTGGCTGTAACTGTTCCAGACAAGCTGTCACGCAGGGCTGTCCCCACAAAGCAGGATTTGGTTTAGTGATACTCTGGTGCCTACTGAGTTGTTCTAATTGTGTGTTTTCAGCTACCTTGTCTTCCAAATTGCTGATTTGATCCTCTGCTTCTTCTAATCTTCTAATTTCTGCCCTTTGGCTGTGTCATTTGGGGAAGTATTTAGGTGATGCTCTGGTGTGGCCTAAAGCCACTGAAGGTCTGGGGCCATCTGAGAGGGGCTGTTGCAGGCCAAGTTCATCTGCTGCTTGTGTCCAGCCTGGAGCTACCTGATAGGAGCTACAAATGATCAGTTGATGATTGCCCCTTGTGCTGGACTTGGAGAACACCTGGGAGATGCTAAGCTGTGAACTAAGGCTGGCTGCCAGTACTGTTGACTTGGCACTGACTATTGGTGTGTGTAATGGAGCATGCTGAGGCCAGATGCTACTTGTTTGGGGTTTGGAACCTTTGAGGGAATTTAGGAGAGTCCACAGTGTAAACTGAGAAAAGCCATTAATTTAATTTAATTTATTTAGATAAAAAGCCATTTATATCGATAAGCCACTTGAAGTGATTTGGGTAGGACCCTAACTCAGTGAGACAGGGTTTGAGGGAACCACAAGAGCAGGGTGAATGGTGTTAGCTAGGTTGATGGAGACTCAGACTTTGTGTCCATCTGCACCTGCAAGCTGAGACAGGGGTAGGCTCAGCAAAGGAATAACATTGCCTGTTAGCATTTTGTCCCAGAAAGAGCAGCCCCTCCAGCCCTCACCCTAAAGTACAACAATTCCGTTTTAGGGTTTTTTTTCATATGGCTCTGGCTCTTTTCAAGCTATTGCCTTAGTGCTGGAGTGTAAAGTATGTGAGTGTATTAGCAAGAAAGTCTGTGCATGGGCCCTTTAAGAGGAATGCCAGGGACTCCTAGCAGTCCTTTGTCTCACTCAAGCACAGTCTTTATTGGGTTCATAGCCAAAAGTTATAGGGACTTCCCTTCCCATCGACAGGAACCCTGGGCTGGGGGAGTTCGGTGTGAGCCTGAAACAGTTGCTTCTCTTCGGGAACCTCCACAATGGAGTTATACCTGCCAATTTTTTCTTATATCTATAATAATAAAAACGTAATAGGCTAATTAGACTGGAGGTCCTTCCAGATGTCTTTCTGGCTGACCTTACAGATGAAGCCGGGACTCCAAGGGAAGCCGGTGCCGGCAACCTGGGAAAGGAAGGCCTACTGTTGCATGAATTTTGTGCCTGGGGCCTCTAGTTTTATTATAATTTTTTTGTTGTTGTTGACACTATTACAGATGTCCCCCATTTTCCCTCCCTTTGCCAACCTCCACACAGCTCCAGGCCCTGCCTCCCATGACTTACACCATACTGTTCTATTTGTGGGCTATGCATATGTTCTTTGGCTAATATCTTCACCTTTCTTTCAGCCTTCACTGCCCACCCCCTGCCCATCCTTCTGACATTTGTCAGTATGTCCCATGTATTTATTCTTCTGGTTGTAATTTGTTTGTCAGTATATTTTGTCCGTTAGATTCCACATACCGGTATTAGTGAGATCATATATTAGTATTTCTCTGACTGACTTATTTTGCTTAGCATAATAATCTGTAGGTTCATCCATGCTGCCCCAAAGGGTAATAACTCATTCTTTCCTATAGCTGCATAGTATGCCATTGTATAAATGTACCACAGCCTTTTTCCCCCTTGTTTTGCTTTAATTTAAATTCTTTGTTATTGAAAGTATTACATGTCTCCCTTTTCCCCCATTGAACTCTTCCTTGCTGTTCCCACCCCCAGCACATCTCCTCACCCCCCTACTGACTGTGTCCATTGGTTTTGTGTATATGCATGCATACAAGTCCTTTGATTGATCTCTTACCCCTGCCCCCCACCCTCCCTTGCCTCCCTCTGAGGTTTGTCAAACTGTTCCATGATTCTATATTTCTGGATCTATTTTTGTTCTTTAGTTTATGTTGATCATTATACTCCACAAATGAGTGAGATCATATGATATTTATCTTTATCTGACTGGCTTATTTCGTTTACCATAATGCCCTCTAGGTCCATCCATGCTGTTGGAAATGATAAGAGTTCATAATTTTTTATACCAGCAGAGTAATCCATTGTGTAAATGTACCACAGTTTTTTAATCCACTCATCCACTGATGGGCATGTAGGCTGTTTCCAAGTCTTAACTATTGTAAATTGTGCTGCTATAAACACAGGGGTGCATATATCCTTTCTGGTTGGTGTTTCTGATTTCTTGGGATATAGTCCTGGAAGTGGGATTACTGGGTCAAATGGGAGTTCCATATTTAATTTTTTGAGGAAACTCCATACTGTTTTCCATAAAGGCTGCACCAGTATTCATTCCCACCAGCTGTGTATGAGGGTTCCTTTATCTTCACATCCTCAGCACACTTGTCATTTGTTGATTTGTTGATGGTAGCCATTCTGAAAGGTGTGAGGTGGTACCTCATTGTCATTTTGATTTGCATCTCTCAGTTGATGAGAGACTTGGAGTATGTTTTAATATCGCTCTTGGCCTTCTGTATGTCCATTTTCGAAAAATGTCTATTTAGGTCCTTTGCCATTTCCCCCCCCCCCCATTTTTATTAAGGTATTATATGTGTACATATCTTTCCAATGTTCCCCCCACCACCACCACCTCCCTTTCATGCCCTCCCTCCACAGAGTTCTGTGTTCGTTGATTGTATTCATGCATACCAGTCCTTCGGTTGTTCTCTTATCTCCCCCCAAGTCTCCTTCCCCTCCCTGCTGTCATTTGACAGTCTGCTTGTTTTATGGTGACTATCTCAGGACCACCCGAATACAGTCCGCTCCTCCTCTGGTTTTCACCGCCCCTCCCCCTGGGTCCCACTGCTTCCCTAGGGACACACGGCTCACCCGGGCACAGGGCACCCTGGGAAACATGACTCACCCGGGGCACACAGCCCCCTGGGACACACGGCTCACCCAAGGCACAGGGCCCCCTGGGACACACGGCTCACCCGGGGCACACGACCCCTCTCGGTTGCTGGGGTCTCGTATTGGGGGTGCCTCGCTTGCTCCTTGCTAGCACGGCAGGCAGGCTGGGACGGTTGCAGGCGGGCTGAGATGGCTGCAGGTGGGTAGATCCCCCTCAAAGGTGTCTCGTTTGGTGTGGAAGCGGAGCAGCTGTGGACTCGGAGGCTAAGTTCTGAGGCCGCCCACTCTCTGAGCCCAGGGCGTAGTGAGCTCTGTTCTCGGTGGTGGGGTGTGGTGGTTGCTGGTGCGGCAGCGACGGTCGCTCCTGTGGTTCAATTCCCACTGTAGTTTTAAAGTTCACATGGCGGCTGTGGCGGGAGCTTCGGCCCAGCCATGTGGCGGCTGAGGGAGGACTCACCGGGGCCACTAACGGAAGGTGCTGTGCAGGCTCCCCACCCGCACAGTGGGTGTGCTGGGAAGGTTGTGGGTAGGCTGAGATGGCTGCGGGCGGAGAATTCCCCCTCAATGGTGTCTCCTTTGTTGTGGAAGTGGAGCTGCTGTGGATGCAGAGGCTAATTTCTGAAGCCATACTCTCTCTGAGCCAGGGGCGTAGTGAGCTCTGATTTCGGTGGATTCCCATTCAAGGCGGCAGCAGCGGGTGCGGCAGCGACGGTGGCTCCTGTGTCTCAATTTCCCCTGTAGTATTAAAATCCACATGGCGGTAGTGGCATAAGCTTTGGAGCCGGCTGCTGGCGGTGGCAGCGGAAAGACATGCCGGGGCGCAAAGGGAATGCGCCGCGCCAGCTCCCCACCAATAAGGTGCGTGTGGAGACTGGGCCCAGCTGGCCGCAGGCCAGGAGACGCCACAACAGCTCCTCGGGGTGGTTGTGGGCAGGCGCCAAAGGTTCCATAACAGCTCCCTGGTTCCCATGGCCGGCGGACTGGCCCAGTCCTTGGGCCCCAGTGCGGAGCGAGGTCTGGCTTCCCTCATTCCTGGTGGCAGCGTCTCCGGCAGGTCCGGTTCGCCGTAGTTTTAAACTCCACATGGCAGCAGCAGTGATCTGCTTGGTGTCCAGTTGTAGCCTTCCCATTTCTGGGCCGAGCTGGCTGTGGGCGGGGAGATACTACACCATCTCTTCGCCCGCCCGCGAGTGTGGGGGCCGAGCCAAGCTGGCTGCGGACAGGGAGACGCTGCGCCCACTCCTCTCCAGCACTGCGGGCGGGCTGGGAGGTCGTGCTCACGGGCTTCTCGTCCAGGCAGAGGCCGAAGGCAAGGCGGAGGTCCACATCAGCTCCCATGGCGGCTGGTGGGGCTGGCACAGTCCTTGGGCCCCAGGGCGGAGCGGGGTCTGGCTTCCCTCATTCCCGGCAGCAGCAGCTCCGGTAGGTCCTGTTTCGCCGTAGTTTTAAACTCCACATGGCAGCCGCGGCGCCCTGCTTGGTGTCTAGTTGTAGCCTTCCCATTTCTGGGCCGAGCTGGTTGCGGGCGGGGAGATACTACACCATCTCTTCACCTGCCTGCGAGTGCGGGTTCCAAGCCGAGCTGGCTGCGGATGGGGGAGATGCTGCGCCTGCTCCTCTCCAGCACTGCGGGCGGGCTGGGAGGTCGGGCTCACGAGCTTCTTGTCCAGGCAGGAGCCGAAGGCGCGGCGGTGTAGGCCCACATCAGCTTCCGTGGCCTCCTTTGCCATTTTTAAATTGGATTGTTTATCATCCTTTTGTTCACTTATTAGTTCCCTATAAATTTTGGAGATTAAACCCTTATCAGATGTAACATTGGCAAATATATTCTCCCATGCAGTGGGCTCTCTTGTTTTGTTGATAGTTTCTTTTGCTGTACAGAAGCTTTTTATTTTGATACTAGAGGCTGGGTGCATGAAATCCATGCCCGGAGTGTATCCCTCAGCCCAGCCTGCACCCTCTCCAATCTGGGATGCCTCGAGGGATTTGGCCTAAATGGGCAGTTGGACAGCCCTCTCACAATCCAGGACTGTTGTCTCCCAACCACTTGCCTGCCTGCCTGATTGCCCCTAACCACTTCTGCCTGCCAGTCTGATAACCCCCTAACCACTCCCATCAGCCTGATCGATGCCTAACTGCCCCCCCTGCCAACCTGATTGACACTAACTATACTCCCCTGCTGGCCTGGTCACCCCCAACTGCCCTCCCCTGCTGGCCTGGTCACCTCTAACTGTCCTCTCCTACAGGCCTCTTTGCCCCCAACTGCTCTCCCTTGTTGGCCATCTTGTGGAGGCGATCTTGTGTCCACATGGGGCGGCCATCTTGTGTGTTGGAGTGAGGATCAATTTGCATATTACCTCTTTATTATATAGGGTAGTCCCATTTGTTTATTTTCTCCTTAGTTTTTATTGTCCTAGGAGATGTATTGGTAAAGATATTGCTACAAAATGTGTCTAATATTTTGCTGCCTATGGATTCTTATAAGGCTTTTATGGTTTCCCATCTTACCTTTAAGTCTCTTATCTATTTCGAGTTTATTTTTGTGTATGGTGTAAGTTAGAAGTTTAGTTTCATTTTTTTGCATGTGTCTGTCTTTTGCATTTTTTTGCATCACCGTTTATTAAAGAGGCTGTCTTTACTCCATTATATGCTCTTGCCTCCTTTGTCAAATATTGAGCAAAATGGCTTGGGTTCTGGGTTCTGTTCCATTGGTCCACATGTCTATTCTTGTGCCAATAACAGGAAGTTTTGAGAACAATGGCTTTCTAATATAGCTTGATATCTGGTATTGTGATCCCTCCAACTTTGTTCTTATTTTTTTCAAGATTGCTGCAGCTATTCAGGGTCTTTTTTTATTCGATATAAATTTTTTGGGAGTTCTAGGTTTGTGAAATATGCCATTTATATTTTAATGGGGATTACATTGAATTACTTTGGGTAGAATGGACATTTTAATGATGTTGATTATACAGATCCATGAACTCAGTATATTATTCCACTTGTTTATATCTTCTTTTGTCTTTTTTTTCAACATCCTGTAGTTTCTGAGTACAGGCCTTTTACCTCCATAGTTAAGTTTATTCCTAAGTATCTCTAATTTTTTGTTGTTGCAATGATAAATGGATTTTTTTTTTTTTTTTTTTTTTTAGTTTCTTGATGAATTCATTGTTGGTATATAAAAAGCCATAGATTTTTCGGGGTGTTAACTTTGTATCCTGCTATGTGGCTGAATTCTTTTACTAAATCTAGTAGTTTTTTGAAGGAGTCTTTAGGATTCCCTATGTACAATATCAGGTCACATGTGAATAATGATAGTTTCACTTCTTCTTTTCCAATTTGGGTACCTATTATTTCTTCTTCTTGACTGATCGCTATGGCTAGCACTTTCAATCTATGTCATATAGGAGTGGTGAAAGTGGGCATCCCTGTCTTGTTCCTGTTTTAGGGGAAATGGTTTTAGTATTTGCCCATTGAGTATAATGTTAGCTATAGGTTTGTCATAGGTTTGTTATTATGTTGAGGTATGATACCTTTATTCCCACTTTGCTGAGAGTTTGTATCAAAAAAGGGTGTTGGGTTTTGTCAAATGCTTTTTCTGCATCAATTGATATGATCATTTGTTTTTTGTCTTTTAACTTGTTTATGTGATGTATCACCTTTACTGATTTGTGGATATTGTACCAGCCTTGCATCCCTGAAATAAATCCCACTTGATCATGGTGCATAATCTTTTTAATGTATTGCTGGGTGTGATTTGCTAGTATTTTGTTGAAGATTTTAGCATTTAAGTTCTTAGGATATTGGCCTGTAATTCTCATTCTTTGTAGTGTCTTTATCTGGTTTTGGGATTAGGGTAATTCTGGCTTCATAGGAAGAGCTTGGAAGTGTTTCTTTCTCTTGCATTTTTTGGAATAGTCTGAGAACTGGTGTTTTCCTTTGAATGTTTGGTAAAACTCCCCCATAAAACCGTCCAGACCAGGGCTTTTGTTTGCTGGAAGTTTTTTTGATTACTACTTCAATTTGATCAGAAGTTGTCAGCCTGCTTAGGTTTTCTGATTAATCCTGATTAAATTTTGGAAGATTGTATTTTTTTCTAGGAATATGTCCATTTCATCTAGGTTGTCCAGTTTGTTGGAGTAGAGTTGTACATAGTATTTTTTTTTACAATCCTTTGTATTTCTGTGGGGGTGGTTGTTACTTCACCTCTTTCATTACTGATTTTGTTTATTTGGGTCCTCTCCGTTTCTTGGTGAGACTGGCTTGAGGTTTCTCAATCTTGTTTATCCTTTCAAAGAACCAGCTCTTGGTTTTATTGATATTTTTGTTTCCAGAATGTTTTTTTTATTTCTTCTTTGATCTCTTTGATAACCCATTCATTGTTTGATAGCATACTATTTAGCCTCTTTTTATTGTTTTTATTGTATTTGATTTCTAATTTTTTGCCACTGTGATATGAGAAGATGCTTGATAAAATTTTAATATTGAATTCCTAGAGACTGTGCTTGTGCTCTAATATGTAGTCTACATTTGAAATTGTCCCATGTGCTCTTGAGAAGAATATATATTCTGTAGCACTGGAGTGAAATGTTCTGAAGATGTCAATCTGTTTGATCTAGTGAGTCATTTAGGATTGCTGTTTCTTTGCTGAATTTTTGTCTAGAGAATTTACCAGTGATATCATTGGGAAATTAAAAGTTCCCTACTATGATTTCATTGCTGTCGATCTCTCCCTTAATAACTTCCAGAAGTTTTTTTTTTTTTAAATATATTTGGGTGCTCCTGTATTGGGTGCATATATGTTTACCAAGGATATATCCTCTTGTTGAATCTATCCCTTTGGTGTTATGAAGTGGCCTTCCTTAACTCTTGTTTTGGCTTTCACTTCAAAGTCAGTTTTGTCAGATATAAGTATTGCTACCACAGCTTTTATTTTTCACTTCCATTTGCCTTTAAAATCTTTTCTAAAAATTTTATTTTATATTATTGTTAAAATATTACAAATGATAGTACATATGTCTCCCTTCTTTAAAAAAAAACAAACTTTTTTCATCCCTTCAGTTTCAGTCTGTGTGAATTCTTAGTTCTAAGGTGAGTCTCTTGTAGACAGCATATATATGGGTCATATTTTCTCATTCATTCAGTTACGCTATGTCTTTTTTTTTCTTAATAAATCTTTATTGTTCATATTACTACAAATATTCCTCATCCCCCCCCCTCCATTGTTCCCCTCCACCAAGTTTCCATCCCACCCTCTGCCCTTTCCCCATTGTCCTCATCCGTAGGTGCAGTTTATGTTCAGTCTCTTCCCACACCCCCCTACCACTCCCCATTTCCCCAAGAATCATCAGTCCACTCCCCTTCTTTACCTCTGATTGTATTATATTCACCAGTTGATATTGTTCATCATGATTTTTTACTTCCCTTGGTTTTTTAGATTCACTTGTTAATAGTTACATATTTGTTGTTCATAATTTTTATCTTTATTTTCTTCCTGTTCCTAAAGAACTCCTTTTAGCAATTCATATAATTCTGGTTTGGCAGTGATGAACTCCTTTAGCTTAAATTTATTTGTGAAGCTCTTTATCTGGCCTTTGATTCTGAGGGATAGCTTTGATGGGTAGAGTATTTTGGGCGGTAGGTTCTTGCTAGTCATCACCTTGAATATTTCTTGCCATTCCTGTCTGGCCTGCATGGTTTCTGTTGAGAAATCAGCTGACAGTTGTATGGGTGCTCCTTTATAGGTAACTACCTGCTTTTGTCTTGCTACTTTTAATTTTCTCTCTTTGTCTTTTGCTCTTGGAATTTTAATTATGATGTGTCTTGGAGTGGTCTCCTTTGGATTCCTTTTGTTTGGGGTTCCGTGTGCTTCCTGGACTTGTAAGTCTATTTCTTTCCCCAGGTTGGGGAAGTTTTCTGTCACTATTTCTTTCTTTTTATTTTTTTCCTTTTTAAAAAAATATATTTTATTGATTTTTTTTTTTTTACAGAGAGTAAGAGAGAGGGATAGAGAGTTAGAAATATTGATGAGAGAGAATCATTGATTAGCTGTCTCTTGCACACACCCCACTGGAGATGTGCCCTCAACCAAGGTACATGCCTTTGACCGGAATTGAACCTGGGACCTATCAGTCCCCAGGCCAATGCTCTATCCACTGAGCCAAACCGGTTTCGGCTGTCACTATTTCTTTCAATATGTTTTCGGTATCTTGCTCTCTGTCATCTTCTGGGACACCCATAATTCTGATGTTGGTTTGCTTGAAGTTGTCCCAGAGGTTTCTTACACTATCTTCAACTTTCTGGATTCTCTTGTCTTCCTGCTTCTGCGGAGGAGTGTCCTCTGGCTCTTTGTGTTCCAAATCTTTGACTTGATTCTTGCAATCTTCCATTCTGTTTTTAGGACTCTTTATAATATTTTTTATTTCAGAGAATGTATTATTTATTTCTAGTTGATCCTTTATCATTTCTTATTGATCCTTTATCATTTCTTGTTGATCCTTTATTATTTCTAGTTGATCCCTTTTCATATCTTCATAGGTCTCATTTATTTTATCCGCCTTTTCTAGGAGATTCTTGAACAACCTTATAAGCGTGGTTTTGAACTCTATATCCAGTCGCTTTTTGTCTTCCATTTCTTTCGTTTGTGATCTGTTTCCTCGTCTCGGCATTTTTGCTGCTTCCCTGAGTTGGTAGATTGGGAGGATCAGCTGTGTCTATGCCAGGAGACAGCCGTATTCTACTAGACTTGGAAACCTGCAAAAGCTTCTGTGTTCAGCTTGGATGGGGCAGAGTTTCAGGGTGGAGCCTACAGCCTTGGCTTCTGGTTAGCCCCGCCCTCTGAGGTTCCTAAGTCTCAGTGTACCTCAGTGTCGTTTGGTATTCGCTGAAAGCACCTCTGAGAAAAAGGCGCCCTAGAGTTTCGCCTGTTACCAGATAGTCTAGTCTCTGCCCCAACGAGCCTCCAACTGGGGTTCAGTGCAGTTGGAAGTATGGTTAAGAGCAATCCAGAGCTTATGTCTCCTTCCTGCTAGCGCAGTCCTACAGCCCAATCAACCATCTTTCCTCTGTGCGAACAATGTGCGCAACTCAGGGGCTCTGCCTTTTGCTGCTCCCCTGAGCTTCCGCCTTACAGCCCAGTTTCCCTCTGTATGAGCCTGGGACCCCAGGGTCTCGCCCAGAACTGGGGTTCATTGCAGTTAGAGTTGGGGTTCAGCACAGTCTGGAGCTTTTATCTCCTTCCCGCTAGGGAATACCAGCCAGGCACTCAGCCGCCCCTCCTCTCCCCACATGCACACTGTGCCTCTCCGTACCTTAGGCTTTTTAAGCTCCTCTGATTGTCCTTCTGGTTTTCTCTTTCCTTCTAGTTGTAGAATTTCTAGTCAGTCAACTTTCCTGTAGTTCTGGATAATGTCCACTTTATATTTTAGTTGTATTTTTTTTGAAATTGTTGAGTGAGGCTGCAGTTAGGTGGTTACCTCTGCCGCCATCTTGGGTTTTTTTCCTACCCTATGTCTTTTGATTGGTGCATTTAATCCACTTACATTTAAGGTTTAAATTTTGAATGATAGCCTTGCTAGATAATTTCTGTATTCAGTCCCTTGTGTTTCATCACTTTTTATACTTTATTCCATTCCCTTTTGGCCTAATGTGTTTCTGTTGGGGAATTAGTTAATAGTCTCATGTGAGTTCCCTTGTAGGGAACTTCCTGTTTCTCTCTCTGGCAGCCTTTAAGATTATTACTTTGTCATTGATGTTTGCCAATTTATTATGTATCTTTGTGTCAGTCTTTTTGGGTTCATCTTGTTTGGGACCCTGTGTGCTTCTTGAACTTGAGTGACTTTTTCTCCCAATCGGGGACCTTTACCGCCATTATTTTTTCAAACAGGTTTTCTATTTCTTGTTCAGCTTCCTGTTTTTGGCACCCCTATTATGTGGATGTTGTTTCATTTTTATTGTCCCAAAGCTCCCTTAGACTCTCCTCTTGCTTTTTATGTTGTTGTTTTTTCCAGTTGCTGATCTGCTTGGGTGTTTTGTTATTATTTTTTACCTTATCTTCTAACTCACTGATTTCATCCCCAGCTTCGTATTGTCTACTGTTGAAACCTTCCACTATGTTCTTTATTGCAGCTATGTCATTCTTCATTTCCGCTTGATTTTACAAATGTTGGTGAATTTCTTATCCAGACTTTTGAGCATCCTTATAAAATTCATTACTATGAATTTTTTTTCTCTGACAAATTGCTTGCCTCCATTTCATTTATTTCCTTTTATGGTGATTCTTTTCTTTTCTTTCTTTATTTTTTAAAAATATATTTTATTGACATTTTACAGAGAGGAAGGGAGAGAGATAGAGAGCTAGAAACATCCATGAGAGAAACATCTAACAGCTGCTTCTTACACACCCCCTACTGGGGATGTGCCCGCAACCAAGGTACATGCCCTTGACCGGAATCGAACCCGGGACCTTTCATTCCACAGTCCGATGCTCTACCACTGAGCCAAACCGGTTTTGGCTGATTGTTTTCTTTTAGATGGGGGTTGTTTCTTTCTCCCTATTTTTGTGGTTCTTTTGTGATTGTTTCTATATATTAGATCAAATTCCTATGCCACCCAGATTTTTTTTAATTTGTCTTATGTAGTAGAGGTTTTGTGGGAACCAATGATGCAGTCTCTCGGGTATTCTGAGATGGGTATTCTAGGAATGCCGCTACGTGAGATATTTGGGTTACTTGATGTATTTAGGTCTTGTATGGCATTGTCCTATTCGTGGATAGAGTCTCCCCTCAGGGTTCTGGTTATATGGCTCGCTCTCTCCCAGGTTGTACCAACTGTTATGGAGGTGCTGACTGAACAGCACAAAATACAACATAACAAGACAGACACAGAAGGAACAGAGCACAAATGTATACAAGACACTTATAATGCCAATAAAAGTGACCACCAGAGAAAAGAGAATAAGGAGAGAGAAAAGAGAACAAAAAATGTATGAAGAAAAGTAAAGAGAAAAAAAGAAAAATATATGGGGAGAAAACACCACAAAGCAAATAAATCAAAAAGTGCAAACAAAAAACAACCCTGCCCTATGAGGTCCCTGGGTCTCAGTGCCCCTTTGTAATCACTGCAAGCACCTCTGAGAGAAAGCCACTCTCGAGTTTCGCCTGCTGTCAGACAGTCCAGTTTCTCCCCTAATGAATCTGGATTCCCAGGTGCAGTTGGAACTGAGGTTCAGACAGTTGGGAGCTTCCAACTCCCTCTTGCTAGGGAAAGCTAGCGGCAACCTCAGCAGTCAGTCTTCTCGCGAGTGCATGCCTCCAGACCCCTGCCTGCCGTGGCTCCCTCGAGTCTCCGTGTGCTTTTCTCCCTACTTGATAGTCCAGACTCCCCCCATATGAGCCTGGGTCCACAGAGTTTTTCCCAGAACTGGGTTCAGTGCAGTTGGAACTGGATTTCAGTGCAGTTAGGAGCTTCTTTCTTCCTCCCGCCAGAGTAAGCCAACCAGGCACTCAGCTGCCCTTCTGCTCTGCATGTCCTTCCTCTTTGCACATGTGTCTCCGTACTTCAGCCCTTTACAGCTCCTCTGATTCTCTGAGCTTTTCTCTTTCCTTCTAGTTGTAGAATTTTCATTCAACCAGCTTTCCTGTGGTTCTGAATGATGTCCATTCTGTCTTTTAGTTGCATTTTCGAAATTGTTGTATGAGGCAGCATTTTGGTGCTTACCTATGCTACTATCTTGGTTCTGTCTTAATCCAGTAATTTTTTTATGGAGTCTTTAGGGTTTTTTATGGTATATACAATACCATGGCATATGCAAATGACAGTTTTACTTCTGCCTTTCCAATTTGCATGCCTTTTATTTTTCCTTCTTGTCTGATTGCTATGGCCTGAACTTCCAGTACTATGTTGAACAAGAGTGGTGACAGTGGGCTTCCGTGTCTTGTTCTTGATCTTAGAGGAAATAATTTTAGTTTTACCCCATTTAGTATGATTTTGACTATAGGTTTGTTGCATATGGCTTTTATTATGTTGAAGTATGATGCTTCTATTCCCACTTTGCTCAGAGTTTTAATAAAAAAGGGTGTTGTATTTTGTTGAATGCTTTTTTGCATCAATTGATATGATCATGTAATTTTTGTCTTGTAATTAAATGTTATATCACATTCATTGATTTGTGAATAATGTACCAGCCTTGCATCCCTGGAATAAATATCACTTTGTCATGGTGTATGATCTTTCTAATGTTTTGCTGGGTCTGATTTGCTAATACTTTGTTAACTATTTTAGCATCTATTTTCATCAGAGATACTGGCCTTTAATAATCTTTGTCACATTTTTATCAATTTTTGAGTTAGGGTCATGCTGGCTTCATAGGGCAAGTTTGGAAGTGTTCCTTCCTCTTAAATTTTTTGGAATAATTTGAGGAAGATAGGTGTTAGTTCTTTGACTGTTTGGTGTAACTTTCCTGCAAAGCTATAGGGACCAGGGCTTTTGTTAACTGGAAGGTTTTCTTTTTATTATTGCTTCAATTTCTTCAGTAGTTATCAGCCTATTCAGGTTTTCTGACTCTTCCTGATTGAGTTTTGGAGATTGTATTTTCTAGGAGTATGTCCATTTCATCCAGGTTGTCCAGTTTGGTGGGATATAGTTGTTAGTAGTTTTGTTGTGGTTGTTTGTTGTTGCTGTTGTTTTTTAATATATTTTACTGATTTTTTACAGAGAGGAAGGGAAAGGGATAGAGAGTTAGAAACATCGAGAAGAGAGAATCATCTATCAGCTGCCTCTTGCACACCCCCTACTGGGGATGTACCCGCAACCAAGGTACATGCCCTTGACCGGAATCAAACCCGGGATCTTTCAGTCCACAGGCCTATCCACTGAGCCAAAACGGTTTCGGCTATAGATGTTAGTAGTTTTTGGTTTTGTTTTGGTTTTTGCTGTGTGTGTGTGTGTGTGTGTGTGTGTGTGTGTGTGTGTGTGTTTCCACTTTGTACTTCTTTGGAGTCAGTTGTTATTTCACCTCTTTCATTTATGATTTTGTTTACTTGGGTCCTCTCTTTGTTTCTTGATGAGTCTAGCCAGAGGTTCATCAATCTTGCTTAACCTTTCAAAGAATCAGCTCTTGGTTTTATTAAAATTTTATATTGTTTTTAGTCTTTATGTTATTTATTTCTGCTCTGGTCTTTATTATTTCCTTTCTACTACTTACTCTGGGCTTTTCTTGTTCTCTTTCTAATTCTGTACATTACAGTGTTTCATAATTTATCAGTTTTTTTGCTTTTTTTGAGGTAGGCTTCTCTCTTGGGACTGCTTTCATTGTGTCCCATAGATTTGGGGTTGTTGTATGTTCATTTTCTTTTGTTTCCAAGATTTTTTTAAAAAACTTCTTTTATCTCTTTGGTAACTCACTCACTTCAACTCTATATTATATAAAGTTAAATATATATATATATATATATATATATATATATATCCTATGTAATAACATCCTATATAGTTTCCATGTGTTTAAATGTTTTTGAGTACTTTATTGTAGTTGATTTCTAATTTCATGCCATTGTGATCTGAAAAGATGCTTGATATGATTTCAATCTTCTTGAACTTGTAGAGACTTAGATTGTGCCTAGTATGTGGTCTATCTTTAAAAATGTCTCATGTGTACTTAAGAATGTATATTCTGTAGCTTTGGAGTGAAATGTTCTGAAAATGTCAATTCCATCTGTCCTAATGTGTCATTTAGGATTGCTGTTGCCTTATTGATTGTTTTCTAAACCTATCTAATGATGTTAATGAGGTATTAAAGTATCCTCCTATGATTGTATTGCTGTTTATATCTCCCTTAAAATGCTCCAGAAATTTTTTTATATATATATTTGGATGCTCCTATATTGGGTTGTTATGGAGAGACCCCCAGAGAAGACCACCAAGATGCCAGGTCAAAATTTATGCCTTTATTAACGAATTCGAATCCGGGCTCTCCCCCTACTGTTGCAGCAGTAAGAAAAAGAAAGAGAGAGCCCCGAGCACACAGGAAAGCCTGCTTTTTATTGAGACCTTGGCTTAGGCTAGCTGGCAGTTGTTTTGCAACGGTGGGGGGAGGTATAGCTGACTAGGCAGAGCTCTTTGTCTGTCCTAGGGTCATGATAACCTATCACACTATGAGCTGTGAGAAATTCCACTAGTACAGTAACATCATTAAAAGTTTGCACAACACCTGGGGCGGCGGGCTTATTTTCAGTTTTAGCGGTTTCTGTTTGTGCTGCCTTGCGATTACTTGGAACAGGACATACCCGGGGGTTGGGGATTGCAGACAGAGTCAGCCCATGACTAACATAAAGCGCATCATGCTACATTCTCTGCCGTGGGCCTGGGAGCTCATTCCTCCCCTGGGCTGGAGTCCTGCCCCGACAGGGTCCTGCTGGCCATAACAGGGTGCATATATGCTTACTAGAATTGTATTGTCTTATTGTATTGATCAGTTTAGTATTATGAAGTGGCCATTATTATCTCTTGTTATGATCTTCACTTTGAAGTATATTTGGCCAGATATAAGTATTGCTACCCCAGCTTTTTGGTTTTTTTTTTAAATTTCTATTTCGCTGCTGTAGTCTTGGTCCTAGATCCTCCAGCTGCCAGCAACCTTGTGGCTTTTCCTTCCCACAGTCCACAGTCGGATGTTATGCTGTCCCCAAAGGGGTAAAAAGAAAGAAAATAGAAAAACTTAAGTGGGGATAGGAAAAGAAAAGTGAGTCCTTTGTTCTGAGGTGGATCTCTTGTAGACAGGATATATTTGGTCACATTTTTCTTATCTATTCAGCTACCCTATATCTTGATTGGAGCATGTAAGCCATTTACATTTAAGGATCTTAAGGTACTTATTTATTGCCATCATTTTTTATGCCTATGTTGTTTCTATTTCTTCTTCTTAAACTAGTCCCATTAGCATTTCTTGCAGTGCTGGTTTAGTGGTAATAAGTTATTTTAGTTTTTTTGTTTGTCTGTCTGTGAAGCTCTTTATTTCACCTTTGATAATAAATGATAGCATTTCTAGATAGCGTAGTCTTGGGTCCAGTCCCTTGGTTTTCATTACCTTGTATACTTCATGCTATTCCCTTCTGGCCTGAAATCTTTGTATTGAGAAGTCAGCTGACAGTATAATGGGAGCTCCTTTGTAGGTAACTTTCTGTCTCTCTCTTGCAGCTTTACGATTCTTTACCTTTATTTTTGCCATTTTAATTAATACGTGCCTAGTGTGGATCTTTTGGTTTCATCTTGATTGGGGCTCTCTCTTTTTCCTTAACTTGAGTGAGTTTTTCCTTCACCAGGGCTGGGAAGTTTTCTGCCATTATTTCTTCAAACAGGTTCTCTATTCCTTTTTTATATTCTGATCCTTTTGGTACCTTTATAATGCCAATATTGTTACATTTCATTTTGTCCCAAAGCTTACTTAGACTCTGTTTTTAATTATTTTCCATTTGCTGCTCTGAATTGATTTTTTTTCCTACCTCATCTTCTAATTCACTAATTCAGACCTCAGCTTATTTTTGTTGCTACTTCATAACTGTAATTTTGCTACTATTATGAATCGTAATGTAAATATCTGCGTTTTCCGATGGTCTTAGGCTACCCTGCTAGTGGAGCCCAAATAGTAGTTGGGTCTTGAATTTTATTGTTGCATTGGTGGATGGCTATATATCTCACCCACAGCCACATCATGCAAACTGACTGAGCAGAACAAAATACAACACAACAAAACACTAAGCAGGAGAAACAAAACCAAAATGTACTCAAGATCTCACCAAAAGCAGCCACCAAAGAAGAGAGAACTGGGAAGGAAGAGAGTAAGAATAATTGACAAAAAGAAAGAAAATATATGAAATGAAAACAAAACAAAAAAGCGCACACACCAAAAAAAAAAAAAAAAAAACCACAGGAAAAGGGGGGACAAGAATATGTAGATGAAATACAAAATAAAAATAAAGGATTAAAGGAATAGGGGAAGGAAAATGGTTTAAAATAAAGGTTGGAGAAAAATAAATGAAAAGATAATAAAAAATTGAAAGGGAGAAAGTAGATAGGCCTAAAATAAGAATAAGAAAAAAAGATGAGCAAACAGGAGGGGAAAAAAAGAGAGACAGAGAGAAAAAATGAATAGTGAAAAAAGAAATAAGAAAAAAATTGAGTAGGGAAAGGTAAGAGGAAAATTAGATATATAAATGAAACAACAGAGATTAGAATAACAAATCAATAAAGAAGATAAATGTTAAAAGAGAAAAAAGAAAGAAATGAAAAAAGAGAAGAAAGGTGGGGAAAAATAAAGGGAGAGGAGAAAAAAAGTGAATACAGCTTCCTTTCAGCCACGTTTAGTGCCCTATGGGAGCTCACTTTGGATCCCACCTGCCAATTCTGGGCTTCCTGTTAAGTTCACAGCTGCTAACCACTGTCAGGTACTGTCCTTTGGCTTTCAGCAACCTGCTTGAAGGTCCAGGTGATCCTGATCCACTATTTGTGTCTGTCTCCACAGGCCTTGGCTGCCAGCAAGAGGAGCCAATCTCCCAATAAAGCATTTTTTACTAAGTTATGCACATTATTTTTGTGTGTTTTTAAAGCTATAATGCTATTGTACATTTAATTGACTATAGTTTGGTATAAATGTAACTTTTACATATAATCAAAAACCAAAAAATTCATGTGACTTGTTTTATTTTGATATTTACTTTATTGTGATGGTCTGGAAGTGACCCCACAATATATCCAAGGTTCACCTGTATAATTCTTTTTTAAAATCATGGTTGGGTTTAATTTGCTAATTTTTTAAAACATTTTTCATTTGTCTTCAAGAGATTTTGGGCTATAGTTTTACAATTTTTCACTTTGTCTGCTTTGGTATAGGGTAGTATTGGCCTCATAAACTAAATTAAGAAATGTTTCCTCCTCTTTTATTTTTCTGTGAGAGGTTGTGTAAAATTGGTATTAATCATTCCTCAAATGTTTGGTAAAATATTCCCTCAAATCCTGGCAAAGAACATTCTATTTTCTACTTCTACGTGTTTCACTATTTTATATACTACACATAAGTTGAATCATGAGGTATATGTTTGTCCTATAATTCTCACTTGAATTTTTGGCATAACTTTTACTTTTTGATAATATCTTGTACACTTGCTTCAAGAAAACTTGTAGTTGCTTATAGCATTATAATAGTAGCTGCTTTAGCACCTCTTTCAGATGATTCCAATGCTATACTCTCTCACTGCTGGTGCCAGTTGATCATCTTTCCTCATTGAGGTTGTGATTTCCTGGTTCTTATTATGATGGTTAATATTCTGTTGTATTCTAAACTTTAACTGCTAAGAGATTCTTGGTCCTATTTAAAACCTTAATTTTAGCAGGAAGCCTCCCTATTTTTAATATTAGCACCCAGATGCTGGCCTACTTTTCTTATTCCAACAACAATTTAACTTTCAGAGCCCTTGGGATGCTAAGTAAATCTGCTTAGTTTGTTTTGTAGCACCATTGCTTACACTTTCCCTTGCTATTTTTGCATTATGAGCTTCTCCAAAACAGGCTGCTTTATCTCAAGATAATGAAATGGATGCTCTAGGGCAAAAGGGAGGAAAAACTTTACAAGCTTAGCCACTAATGTGTCAGGGTTCCTCTTCTCTGTGCCTCTTGGCCACCAGATGTCTGTCAGGGGACAGGAGTCCCTTCCTGGGCTGGGCACTTTACAAGGAATGTCATTTCTGGTACTGCCTGGCTACCAGTTGTCTTGGATCTAGGTAGGGAGTCTCAGGCCTATGGGGATAAAGAGCACTTCCCAGGACAGTTATTTCTGTGGCAGAATCCCCCTGGCTGCTGCCACCTAACTGCCTGCTGTCTCAGAGTGAAGGAAGTGTTAATCCTATGGGAAAACAGAGTACTTTTTATGACTATCTGAAGGGGTCCTAATCAGTCCCACCTGCTGGTGCTACTGGGCTTACCTGGTGTTAGCAGCAGGACTTCCACCTTATCCAGGGAGGAGATAATGTGCCTGGACTACTTTGGGAACCAAGAAACACCAGGCCACTCCCTTGGTGAGGTGGGGGATGTAAGAACCACTGTTCCCTATGTTGCTCTTCTAGTTACAAGGTCCACTCTGCAAAGATGGAGCTTAATTCCCAACCCTTGGAGTATGGGCTGGACTTACCAAATTACTTTTACCAAGTGATCAAGGTTAACATCACTAGGAGTAAGTCCTGTTGGCATCATGAACCTCTGGATGAGATGTAGTCAGGACATTTTACTTCTGTGTTATTCTTCCAAAGAGTCCATAATTCACATCTACTAGAACATCACACAATTGCAACTTGAGGGACATTCAATAAAATACCTGACCTGCTCTCTTTAAGTATCAAGGTCATGAAAGACAAAGAAAGACTGGGGAACTGTCACAGATGGGAGGAGACTAAAAACATATGGTTACTAAATGCAATGGAGAGTCCTGGATTGGATTCTAGATTAGAAAAGAGACAATGGTGGAAAATTCTAAGACAGTGTGCAGTTCCTAGCGGTGTTGTCACAATGTTAATCTCTTCACTTCAACAAATATAATTATATAAGATGGTAATTTTAGGAGAAAAAAGTTGTTACCATTTGCTGTTGGCACTGTACAATAAGCAACAGACTTCATTTCTTTATATACTAGATGCCCTGTGCATGAAATTCATGCACAGGAAGAGGGGTCCCCTCAGCCAAGCTTGCACACTCTCCAATCCAGGACCCCTTGGGGGATGTCCGACTGCCGGTTTAGGCCTGATCCCTCTCACAATCCAGGACCACTGGCTCCTAACTACTCACCTGCCTGCCTGCCTAATTACCCCTAACCACCAATGCCTGCCAACCTACCTGCTCCCCTTCCATCCTGGTTGCCCCTTACTGTCCCCCTCTGCTGGCCTGGTCACCTTCAATTGCCCTCCCTTTGGACCTGGTCACCCCATGCAGCCTGCTGTTCAGTTGTTTGGTCACCCTTCACTAACCTTCCTGCTGACCTGGTTGCCCCATGCAGCCTGCTGTTTGGTCATTTGATTGTCCGTCATTAACCCCCCTGCCGGCCTGTTCGCCCCACACAGCCTGCTGTTTGGTTGTCTGTCTGGTTGTCGTGACAACCCTGGCTTTTTGTATATTAGGATATTGTTATAGACTCATTAGTTTCTTATTTCCCCCCAATGGATTATGGCTCAATGAACTCAATTAGCTTGTGCTTGACTTGTCCCAGATGTAGCCCCTGGGTTGGAATCTCTTCAAACTGGGTCCTATGTTTTAGTATCATGCTTTATCCTAGTTTTTGTTTGGGGTTTTTTTTTGTGGTTTTTTTTTTTGCACTTCCTTCCCCTGTGGCATTACCAGAAGATTGGGATAATCTCTTACCTACCCTGCCTGCCATTAATCCAAGAAGCCTGCATTTTTACTAATGGAAAATGATGTCAGGACTAAAATCTGGATGCTAGATGTGCTTGCTGCTTCAGGATTGTCCTTGCTTCTTAGTCTTTTCAGCAGACAGACATAGAAAATAAATATAAGTGTATATACACATATGCACAAATATGTATTAGCACATAAACACATACAGACACACATGTGCAAATGTCTAAGGAATCTTAAATCCACACTAGTACATCCTCACATGGTTCTTCCTTGCTTAGTCCCATTCTCTGGCTCCCAACCACATCAGCATTTGTTCAATCCTATAATGCAGGGGTGAGGAATGTCCATCCCTTGGGCCCTGTAGGGCCCACAACATCATTTAGTCTATCCTGCCAAGGCAGTAGGAGTGAATTAAATGTTTGACCAGAGATAGAAGGCTAATTTTTAACTTGTTAATATTGTGTGACCCGTGAATGATGTTATAAATATCCAAATGGCCCTTGGCAGAAGAAGGTTCTCCACCAAAATTGTTTCACCATATAGCTACAAGAAGCAAACCCATTAAAGAGTTTAGGATTTGTTTAAAATTCTAACGCACATATATAAAATTAAACTCTGCCCAAGACTGAGGATAATACTGTAATTCATTATTTTCCCTTTGTTCTTAAAAAGGTGATAAACTATATGTGCTTATGGCACTTGGCTCTTTTCATTTAGGAAACTTCCTCCATGTTTCACAGGGATGTTCTTTCGTGTTTTTCTCAGCTGCATTTTATCCACTGAGTGTATGGTCCAGTCTATATGATTGACTATGCTTAAACATTCAATATTCTGGAACTTAGGAAAATAACCATGTGTGTGTGTGTATTCATAAAACTGCAACTGACCCTTCAGGAGAGACCTTGGAAATGTGCTTGCTGTGTCAACAGTTACATGTATAGTTACATATTGCTAAATTGCCCTCCCTCTAAAAGACTTTACCATTCTGCATTCCTAGCAACAATGCATGGAAATGCCTGTTTTCTCACAGCACCACCAATAGACAGCTGCCAAGCTTTTGAATTTCTGCCAAGCTGATGAGTGTGAAATGGTATCCCCAAAGAAGTTATAAATTTGCCTTTCTCTTATCATAATAGAAGTTGAACATATTTTCATTTGTGTATACCTCTTTTGGTAAATTGAGCATATTTCTTGCCCAATTTTCTTGAACTTCTGGTCTTTTCTGCTTGATTTTTTGTTTCTGCTTGATTTTTTTTTAAAGTTCCTATACTGTAGGGATATTAACCCTTTATTTGTGAAATACTGTTGATTTATGTTATATTTTTCTTCCAGTCATTTGTTTTTTGACACTATTTATAGTACTTTTGCAATGCAAAATACTGCTCTTGTATTCAACTTTTATCAATAATCTTTAATACCTCTGTATTTTAAGCGAGGAAAATATCTAATTGTTAGGCTCTGGGATTAGAGATCACAAGAGGAAATGACTAACGGGGCAGCACCTTGCCTGTATTTAAAGATGTGTGCTGTAGACCCCTGAAGTGGGGAGAGTTGTGGCTGAAAGCTCTCAGTCCTGGGCTCGATCACTTCCATGTGGTCACAGCTAACGGGAGAGGGCCTCGAGCTGCAAGGACGGGTATTAATAGAAACCCTTCAGTCTGTTGTTGGGGAGGCAGAGTGTGTGGCTTGGGGAACTCATGTCTGTTGGAGGAGTTAGGAAGAGGTGTTGGATGAAGGCCATTATAATATTGCTCTCCCCTTTATAGGACCAGAGCCCAGAAGAAATACAGAATGACTCTCCATTCTCCCAAGAAGTTGAATATTTTGAGGTTCTGGATAAAAGGAGGTACACATCCAGGTGTGCAGCTTCGTATAGAAGCAGTTTATTAAAATAAAAGGAAATACAATATATAGAAGGACTGCTGCTTAGAAAAGTAAACCATAAGCAAACTCTCATGAACACTGGAAAACAGCAACATTGTTTTCCCTCCATTCCCTTTCAGCAGAGCACAATGTTTCCTAGTGATTTATGCCATCTTCACATTCGTGGTAATGGGAAGGAAAGGCCAGAACACGTTTTTATGGCAGGAGTTTGTATCTGGCCACAACAATTTTGGGCATCCAGACAGTGTAAGTTAAGCAGAGATTACCGAATAAGGTGTTGAAACCAGTACAGTCTGGTTTCTTCTTGCTACTTATAATAAGAGTAGGTGGATAAACTGAAGGAACTGTTAAACAACAAGGAATCAGAACTTGAAGATTTGGGAAACTCTCAGACTAGCCATATTATAGAAAATAAGCACATCCTGGAAAGAACACCAGTGTGGCTGGACAATTGTTTCGTAAAGATAGAAGTTTGGAACCCGTCACCTATCTCAGCAGAAACTGCAGGTTGGATTAACCGTGATGCACAGGGGACAATCTGTAGAATAGATCTACCCAACTGCAAACATGTGCTACCCATCGAGGGGAATGACCCCAAAGATGAGCAGGTCTGCTACTCCCACAGTGGGCCCGGAGAGTAAAAGTCTAGGGGCCAGCATGTCTTCCATGGTTTCAGTGGGCCTGGCACGGCCGAAGCCACCCAAGTGGGACCAGAGAGCAGAGGACCCAACCAAAATAGGCCTTGAGCCTTAAACATAATAGAATCTAACTTACTAGGTTTTGACTTGCTTGGGACCATCAATCCTTTCTTCTCCCACTTTTGGAATGGAGATGTAAATTCTAGGCCTGTCCCGCCAGTGTATTTTGGGACCAGATAATTTGTCTGGTTTACATGTTCGCAGCTCAAGTGGAATTCTGCCTAGTCTCACTCATGTGTGATTTAGGTGAGATTTTGGACATGCACATTGGGGTTGGAAAGCATTAAGACTTTTGAAGTTCTTAAAATGGGTGGATGTATTTGTATGTGGGAAAAATGTGAATTGGGGAAGGGTTTGGGGGCGAGACTAGAGGGCTGAATTATTTTGCCAAATTCATATGTTAAAGTGATAATCTACTTTTTTGATGACATGGTCTTTAAAAGGTAAATGGTAAGAGGTCCCTAACCCAATATGGATGGGCCCCTATAAGAGCGAGACTCCAGGGAAGCACACACATGGAAAAAAGGCCACATGCAAGAATGCAGTCACATCTGCAAGCCCAGGAGAGAGGCTTCAGTAGAACCAAACTGCTTACATGTTGATCTGGACTTCTAATCTCACATACTAAAGAACAGAAAGTAAGTTTCCGTTCTTCAAGGCACCAACTCCGTGGTATTTTATTATGGCAGCCCTGGCAAATTAGCGTACATTCCTAGTGCAGGAAGGAAAACATAATTCTCTTATCACTGAAAGAATGCAGTACTTTTTCTCCACTGCAGTGGAGAACAGAGGAACATTTCCTAGTGAATTCTACAGTCTGCACACGGAGGGCAGAAGGAAAAGAGCGGTCAGGAGAATAGCTCTTTTGGAAAGGAGTGATGGCCACACTTGGTCTCTTATGTCTGTAGAGGTGAGACTTCTAGCTGAAGCCCTGCCCACACTCCCTGCACACATATGGCTTCTCTCCTGAGTGGGTCCGCTGGTGTCTGATGAGGGCTGGCTTGTAGCCAAAGCCCCACCCACACTCCCCACACACGCATGGCTTCTCTCCTGAGCGTGTCCTTCGATCAGAGGTGAGGTCAGGTTTCTGGCTAGGTCTTTGCTCACACACTCCATACCCATCAGAACCCTCCCCTAAGTGTGTCCTCTGGTGTCTGGTGAGAAGTGACCTGAAGCCAAACGTGCGGCCACACTCGGAGCACATGTAAGGCTTTTGCCCTGAGTGTGTCCTCTGGTGTCTGATGAGGGTGGCATTCTGGCGAAAGCCGTGCCCACAGCACAGACGTAAGGCTTCTCCCCTGAGTGTGTGACCTGGTGAGTGAGGAGCAGGGATTGCTGCCTGAAGCCGTGCCCGCACTCCAGGCACAAGAAGGGCCTCTCACCAGAATGTGAGCTCTGGTGTTGGAGGAGCGATGCCTTCTGGCAAAAGCCTCCCCCACACTCAGGACATGCAAAGGCTTCTCCTCCAGGTGTGTCCTCTGGTGCAGGACTAAAGCAGTCTTCTGAGGAAAGCCTCACCACACTCCTGACAGACAAAGGGTCTCTCTCCGGAGTGTGTCCTCTTGTGGTTGGTGAGGGAGGACGTGTACCTGAAGAGTCGCCCACATTCCCTGCACGTGTACGGTTTCTCCCCCGAGTGTTTCCTCTGGCGTATGGTGAGGGAGGACTTCCGGCCAAAGCCCCGTCCACACTCCCCACAACTGTGAGGCTTCTCCCCTGGGTGTGTCCTCTGGTGCTCGAGGAGGTCTGACCTCTGGCAGAAACCTCGGCCACATTCAGGGCACGCATGATGCTTCTGGAGGCGAACCAGGCCCGAGTCTATCTGCGTCCTCGTGTCTATCTTTCACACAGGACTGTGCAGATTCTGAGCAGTCTGCCCCTGTCAACATGTCTGCCCTTTCAGGATTCATCTTCTGGTCTGTTCCTTCACCTCTGTGGCCTTCTACCCTGTGTTCTGGCTGACCTTGAAATAGACCAAAGAATATGCTTGAAGTCCCACTTAGCTGTAGCCTCCTGACCACGGGGCCAGAGCCTTCGCTCTTCCCATCTTCTGCTTTTTCTCTCACACAGCTTGGAGCTTCCAGTGGGAAGTGACTTCCTGCAGAAGAGCCTGGGGAAGTCTCAGGGGGGTGGCCACACAGCACGTGTAGTCTGAGGAACTGTGGACTAGAAAAGGCCGCCGGGCAGGAGAGGCGGGGCTGGAACTCTGTCCTTGGTTCTGCTGGAGAGGAAGCCTGTCATAAACACCACGGGACCTGTGCACGGTGAAACTTACCCAGCAGTCACCCCTCCGGTCACACAAAGACTTCCTTTAGAGTGCTGCCTTCCTCCGCTGTGACACCGTCACCTGTACACACTGCTGCAGCCCAGAAAACGCACAAGACGAGCCAGCTCTAATGATCAGCCTGGCAAATGGCTTCAAGAAAGCCTGAGAGACAGCTTTAGCCCCATAAAGGGCTGCCAATAGTCAGACATTTCCCGCAGGACAGTTATCTCACAGCCCACAGGCATTATCACCGATATAAACTTATCACAAATACAGATTGGAGCAAAAGCAGGTTTACAGTTGTGAGGAGGTGAAGCACAGTTTATTCTCATTTTTGTATTGTTTTCCATATGAAATACTGTAAACCTACTTTTGGCACAGCCTGCATATGCTTTTACTGAAAGTATATCACTTACTACAAATTTCTTTAGTGATTTTTTTCCTACAGGAAAGGAATGGGGCCATTACAAGGAATCATTCCACCTGCAGGCCCCATCGGGGAGGCAGTAAAAAGGAAACATCAGGGATCCATGCAGGAAATGAACCAGGAGGTGTTGCCACCATCCTAAGCAAGTGTTTTCTAGAGGATATTTGCTGGGTTCCATGCCAGAAACTGGGGACTCAACAGTGAAACAGCTGCAACCCCTTAAAGGATTCTGGCCCCTGATGATCCCAATCAGTGCCAACCTGCTTTTCTCAGTGCTGTACAAATTGTTGTGAAAGGGAAAGTACCCCCTGCAATAGCTCTTTACTAGGAGACAGCAATTTTGTATGCCTTTTTAAAAATATTTTTTATTGATTTTTTTTACAGAGAGGAAGAGAGAGGGGTAGAGAGTTGAAAACATCGATGAGAGAGAAACATTGATCAGCTGCCTCTTGCACACACCTCACTGGGGATGTGGCCACAACCAAGGTACATGCCCTTCACTCAAATCAAACCCAGGACCCTTTAGTCTGCAGGCAACGCTCTATCCACTGAGCCAAACCGGTTTTGGCTGTGCACTTTGTTTTATTACACTGGTTCTATCCACTAAAACTCTATCCAGGCTTTTTCAGACCTACCAGATTCTTTCTTCAGTCACAATGAGATGTGTTTTATTAACTATCTACAACATGGGTTGCAAACTACAACCCACCAAATGTTTTGTAAATAAAGGTCCACAACCACACACTCTCCAAGTAGTGTCTGTGGCATCTTTCACAGAATGGCAAAGTTAGTATTTGTATCAGAGAACACAAAGGTTGGAGAGGCTAACTTATTTACTGACTGGCCCTTTAGAGGAAAGCCTTTCCTGAACCCTGATTTACATTATTCACTCATTCAATCTTGTCTAAAATGCCAACTTTCAATTCTAACAAGGATAGCTACTATGAAACCCCTTCCTAAATACTTCAAGCTCCCTAGATTTGCTTTTCAGCAAGTTCTTAATAAACTTAGTTATGTGTGCATGTGTGTACACATGTGTGTATATGTATGTATATGTAGCTAGATCTAGAATCTCCTGTGAAATGGCCTTGATAATCACAAGTGCTGACTCCACTGGACATGCAGATGTGACAGTGAACATCCTTTCAGTCTTGCATCTATTTCTGGCCATCAAGAGGTCCCACCATGGTTGGTCTCATCAGCAAATGTGCTCCATGCAGCTCACTGAACTGTCAGATTATTTTGTTAATCTAGGATGTCCACATTTTCACAGCCTGTGGAAGGTGTATATATCTCTGAGCATCCGTTTCCAATACTTTGTTGTAATTCTAGAATTCTGACAGCTGAGTTGTCAGTTTTGCACAGTTGTCTACTTGTCTCTGAATTGATGGGAAGAGAAAGTAGCCACTGCCGTCTTCTTGTCTTGCTTGTACACTCAATCACATAAACCCTAAAGCCAGTGGTACACAGCATGTCATGACAGCAGTGCCTTTCACTGGAAAAGGAAGCACTTTTGTGTGTCTTGTACACGAAAAAGTGCTACATACTAAATCTGACAAGCTCAGGGGAGGCCTGCATGGTGGCCTCACAAACTCACACAGGATGGTCCAAAATTAAACCTTTTTAACTAAAAGCAGGTCATTATGAGTAGTCATGTCCTAGGCTAGAAATCTTTCCTGACAAAGGTCAATTTTCACCTTCACTAAGTCTGTTGTTTTGCATCTGTGATTAACATAACTTTGGAATGTGAAATTAATTTCCTTTTTCTTGACCCCTCAAAGCATAGCACTATGCGGACATAAAAAATCCCCTCATTGTTATTGAGTTAAAGTTGTTTACTGTTAACTGTTCTGCACCCACCTATATAAAAAAGTATGTGTATATTATTTTACTTTTTACCCAATCCTAGAGGTTCCCCTTTATTGCTTTCTCCCACCTCCCTAATCTATCATGAATGGATTTTATATAACCCACTCAGGTCTCCTCTTTTCATTGTAATGTGTAAAATAAGGTGCAAAACTGCCATTTTCTGGAGCTGAAAACAATACAAAAACTGCCATTTTCTCAATCTGGTGAGACTTTGCTTCCTAGCAATTGCCATCAGTTTGACACCAATAATAATAATAATAACAACAAAAATCTTTACAGGTTTGAATGTTTCTTACATTGACATTTACTTAGAGAAGTTGGCAGGATTCCAGTGAAGCTCACTCAGGACCCTCAGTGGATCCGGGCCCAGTGATAGGATCCAGGAGGGGCCCAGTGAGCCCCCCCCCCCCCCCCCCCCCCGGCTCCCTGCCACACTGAGTGAACTTGGATGAATTGTCTCTGAGCCAGGACCTTCCCTTGCTTGTGTAGTGGGACAGACTTTATTTGAAATGTTCTTAGAAAATCCTCAAGGTGGCACTAAAAGATAGGAGTTGAGAAGCGTGACTGGATTTGATTTTGGCTTTTCAATTGGAGTTATTCAACTGCAGTCTGAGCCAAGATTTTTGCTGATGAGACCGTGAACGTGGGCTGTGAAGATGAGGACATTCCCTCCCTCCAGCCAGAACCTTGGGTGTTTTTAGGAATCTTCGTGGATGTGTCAGAGGACATTCCTCACAACCTGCAGAAGCCCAATAGGAAAATTCCAACTCAACTGTAATTAAACAATTGACTTCTACGGGGATCCACATAGAAAGGTGGTTTACCTCTGAGTCCTCATGGCTATATTTAACAACTGGGGAGACAAACTGAAACACGTGTTGAGCAAGCATGTCAAACTCACAGCCCAGAACTAATTTTTCTGCGGCCCAGCCAATATAACAGTATGTAAGAAACGTTTTAATAAAAAATTCGTAACTTAATTTTTACAATAGCCTGTTATAATTATTAATAATAAACTACAGTGTTCGCTAATGACTGAATCATGTTGCATTTGTTTCCCTTACTTGCCAGCGTACCATTTCTCTCCATTAATACCAGCAGCAAATATTTTAGCAGCTGATTGCCACGTCATTAGTCTTGGACTAACTTGTTTGATGTGCACAACAGGAAATATTTCACTTTTGGAGAACAAGAAAAATAAGTTTTTTTGCATTACACTTATTAATGTGTGAGGTTATTCATTGTCTAGTAAATTAATGTTCAAGAAAAAATATTTTTATTAAAATGTTCTATTGTTTTATGTTAACAATTACTCATTTATTTCAGCCCTTTGTATTCAATATGTCTCTATTGAAATAAACCTATGTTTCTATGAAAATTGAAGTTTTTGTTTTTTTGTGACCTTCATAAACTTAAGCCTTGTTTATTGGGCCCATGTTAGCCTTTGAGTTTGACATGCTTGGCCTAGAGGAGCTCATGTTATAAGCAGCACACTTCGACCCACTTATAACCTTCCTAGAAAATTTGTTCAGACTGCAGATATCCAAAGAAAGACTATTATTAAAACGGGAAGTTGTGCCTCAAAGGTCCATGAATCCCAAGAATCCCAGCTCCCCATTAATATTCCCTCAGAAAACATGGATAATTCATATGGAACCTCAACTTGCAAGTATACTCAGAAATGGGGAAAGTTAACTAAAAATGGTATCAGTTTGAAATGGCCAAAGTGGGAGATTTTTAAGACCTCCAAATTGATTTTTCTGCATGCTCAATTAGAAAAAGCCAGCTCTAAAATTGAACAAATGGGAAGCTTATCTTGATTGGAAATTAGAAACTTTTAGGAACGGCTCAGCTAAAATATCTTTCCTGCATCAAGTTAATAAGAAAATTTAAGAGACTGTCTCTGAACTAAAGAAGGCTTCCAAAGTCACTAAATGCCAAGACCTCATTCCTCCCCTTCTACAGCTCCTCCACTGCAGCCTTTGTTCTCTGAGCTTCCTTACACAGACTTGCCCTCCACCTCCCTTCTTCCTTCTCCTTCTCTCTCCCCTCTACTACCACTCCCTACTGACCTAAGGAAAAATTATAAAAATTCAGATAAGATAATTCAGGGACTTTATTAGCTTGTCTCAGATAGAAGAAAACCAGTGATTGTATATATTCCTTGGACTAGCACAGAATTAAGAAATCTAACCAAAGATTTCCCTGACCCTCTTCAGGATCACAACAGGTTTGCAAAGGCATTTGATTCAACTGTTAGAATATATGATTATGGCTATTTTAACCTATTCCAATTAACACACTTACACTGGTTTCTGAGAACAAGGCAATAGGATGGCTGAATCAGGTTTGCTGGCATATTAAAAAACAAAAAACGGATTTAAAAAAGAGAAAGACAGACCGGGGAAAATGAAGGTCATTAGCTCACCAGTTTACCAAGCCATACCTGGGATTCTTGCCTGTAAAATGGAGTGGACCAAGATCCAAAATATAAAAGAAAGCCTGATGAATTAGTGCTGAATTTCTTTGAACATTTTGAAAAAACTTGCAAACAATTCTCAGTTGTCTCCACACAGTTTTAAGAATCATCTAATTCCTTATTTTGGCATTTTTGGAAGGACTATCTAAAGAGCTTGTAACTTTGGTCAAACAGCATGAAATGGCAGACAACCATCAGAACTGGCTATTCTGGCTGGTCAACTATCAACCTATTCAAAAGAAAAATATAAAGCTGCCAACTTTATGAACTTAAAGCTCCAACAATTAAGGAATCAAGTCAGATCTATACAGAGGTTTCTTAGACAAGGGCATAGAGGAGTCTTGTTACTATAAAAAGCCAGGTCAGCATAAGGACTGTAGGAAAGTGAAATGAGATTTACAAAGGGTAAAAGAACAGAAGCAAGCATAGGGCTGCTTTAAGGACTATGAGAGAGTATTTGCACTATTACTAATACTTGAGGAGAAATTGAAATTATCATGAAAGGACAAATTACTAAGGTCCTTGGAGATATTGGGGCTATGTTATCCATTCTTAACCCTACCCAGCTAAGCTTCCCTATCAGAGTAAAGCTTCTGTGCACATGGTAGGGATGTATAACCATCCAGTGACTTTTTAAATCAGGACCTTTCTCCTTTCAATAAGGGAATGTTATGAGCCAGCATATATTTTTACTGGTCAAATCAGTCCCAATTTAGTGGATAGAAGAAGATTTTCTTGAAACCCATGATGCTCACATATCCTCTTCCCAGAAAGGTGAAATGTGCCAGTATTCAGGACTAAATCAGTCAGATACTGAAACAATTGGGGAAATTATTATTTTAAAGGAACTTCCCACAAGAGAAAAGTAATGTTAAAACTGAACGTTTGTTGCAGTATGTTCCAATGCAACTTTGGATCCTTTCCAGTACAGATATTGTCAAGATCAATTCAGCCACTCCTATTAAAATAACTATTGATAATACCTTGCCTCTATCTAATATTTACCAATATCCTTTAAGACCTAATGAACTCTCTATCTGGAAGTAAGCCCATTATACAAAACTAGAGGCCCAGTGCATGACATTCGAGCACTGGGGAGGAGGGACAGGTGTGTGTCTCTCAGCCTGGCCTGCACCCTCTAGCAGCAGTCCAGGACCCCAAGGGGCCTTAGCGCTGCCATGGAAGTGGGAGAGGCTGCCACCGCCGCTGCTGCACTCCCTGCTTCTGGCTGAGCAGCTACTCCCCCTGTGGGAGCGCACTGACCACTAGGGGGAAGCACCTACGTTGAGCATCTGACCCCTGGTGGTCAGTGTGCATAACAGCAACCAGTCATTCCACCATTTGGTCTATTTACATATTAGGGTTTTTATTAGATAGGATTATTTAAAAAGGGAACTTATTCCATGTACAAGCCCTATAATTCTCATATCCTTCTAGTAAAGAAGCCAAATGGAAAGGGTAGAAATTTGTACAGGATCGGATCCTTTCACGGAGCAAACTAAGGGTGAAGACGGGGAAATCTCGCCATCTTGACAGGAAGAGATTTGGATTAGAGGACAGAATATCCACGGCCGTAAAGACCACCAAGTAGCTGTTTGCCCCTAAACGCTGACCACAATCAGCGCGAACGCTTGGATTCAAAGGAGTGCTCCACCCCATGGTGAAAAATCAGATTTTGCGGAGATTGGGTGAGTTCCCACCGCAGCGCGCTTCCCAGCACGGCGCACGCATCCCCCTGCATAGCAGCTCTTGCACAGCAGCCTGCGCGCACCAGCTTGCGTGCACCAGGCGCACAGAGGGGTCTGTGTTTACTAGAAACCCAGAGCTGGGCTGGAGGCACCCCTGACTGTGGTCAGGGCTCCTAAGTGGGGGGATATCGAAGGACCATCATGTCTGGATCTGACTCAGAGAGAGTTACAGGCCAGTGTGGTCTGCTCCTCCTGCCCAACCCCCACCCCTCCATAGATCAGGGACACAGAGAGGGGAAAAAAGCTAGAAAGGCCTCAGAACCCTGGCTCTCTGCCACCAAGAAACTCCGCCACCTAGAGGCTAGAGCACATATGGACTCTAGAACTACTTTAAAAATCAAGACCCGATTACAACACAGAAGAAACACAGGGAACTGCAATTAACGCCCAGACTGGGAACTGGTGAGCTAGACAGAACAACAGAGGAAGTGAATGACCTTCATTACTGCAAATTTTATTTAATTTTTTATTTTGATTTTCTAATAGTTTAATTTTTTCTCTTTTTGTTTTGTTTTTTAAATTACATTAGTTGCAAAGTTTATTTAAGAAGATATTTTTTTCATCTTTCCTCACTTGTTTTTACCATTTTAATTAATTCACTTTTATATGTAATCAATATTATTACTACTACTATTTTGCCTTTTTATCTTTCTTATTTTCTTTTGTTTATTTTTATCATAATCTTTTAAGTGCCATGTTATATACTTTTTTTTCTTTTTCTTTTTTTTTCTTTTCTCTTTTTTTCCCCTTTGGGATTACTATTCAACAGACTATTTATACCTTTCCTTCTCCAATGCTCTATTCTAACTCAACCCTACCTTTATGCCATCACTCTCTTCCTAACACTTTCCCTTTGGTGTCCTGCTTATCTTAACTCTTTACTGCTCTAGATTTTCCCTATTTTTTCTATTTATCCCCTCCTAAAATTTCACCCTTCCTCTGTATATCTAACCCCCAACCCCCTACTCCAAGCCCATTCACACCTACCTTGTCGCTATCCTAAAAAAAAAAAATCCTTCTCTCTACCCCTTTGTAGTTGTATGCTAAATGCTAACTACCGTATTTTCCGGCGTATAAGACGAGTGGGCGTATAAGATGACCCCCTAACATTTCCACTCAAATACAGAGTTTGTTATATACTCGCCGTATAAGACTACCCCCACTTGGAGGCATATTTTTCAGGGCCAAAAATCGTCTTATACACCGGCAAATACGGTATATCAAAGTTTTATGCTTTTTTGTAAGATTGGTTTGCTTATTCTTTTTATTTGATTGTATAATTTTGTTAGCTGGGTTCTAGTCACCTTTATTGGAGGATATTAATATTGCAAACGCTTTTCTGTTCAGTGCCTTGTGTGTTGTGCGTGGTTGTGTTGTATTTTGTACCTTTAAATCTAAGCAGGAGAGAGAGAACTACATAAACAGGCATCCTAAAATGAAAGATCATGGGGGAGGCTAAGAATCAACCCGCCTATGAAAGAAAAACAGCCATCACCAGAAAAGGAAATAAATGATTTAGAGGCAAGCAACCTACCAGAGCAAGAATTCAGAGTAATGATCATGGGATAGCTAAAAAGAATGGAAGACAAATTTGACAATATGAGTAAGACCCAAGAGGAAATGAAGAAGAACCAAGAAGAAATGAAAAATGACATAGCTACTGTAAAGAACTCAATAGAAGCATCAAAAGTAGGCTAGATGAAGCAGAGGACCGAATCAGTGAGCTAGAAGACAAGATGGAAAAAAATACCCAATTAGAGCAGCTTTTAGAAAAAAAAATTAAAAAGCGGGAAGAGAGACTATGGGAACTTTGGGACATTACAAAACAAAACAATATTAGAATAATAGGGGTCCAAGAAGGAAAGGAAACAGAGGAAGGCATAGAAAAACTGTTTCAAGATATAATGACAGAAAACTTTCCTGAGATAGAGAAGAAAAAACCCATAGAAATACAAGAAGCTCGCAGAGTCCCAAGCAAAATGAATCCCAAAAGATCAACAACTAGGCACATTATAATTAAAGTGCAAAATAACAACAACAAAGCAAGAATCTTAAAAGCAGCCAGAGAGAGACAGAAGGTTACATATAAAGGAACCCCCATCAGACTAGCAACTGATTTCCCCACAGAAACTCATCAGGCCAGAAGGGAATGGGATGAAATATACAGAGTCATGCAAAGGAAGGGTCTGAATCCAAGAATACTGTACCCAGCAAGGCTATCAATCAAGATTGAAAATGAAATCAAGAGCTTCACAGACAAAAAAAGACTAAAGGAATTTATCTCCACCAAACCAGCAATGCAAGAAATGCTAAAGGGTTTACTGTAAAAATAAAGAAATAGGAAGCAAAGAAGGAACACAGGGGGATAGAATAAAAATGGCATCAAATACCTACTTATCAATAGTAACTTTAAATGTAAATGGTTTAAATGCTCCAATCAAAAGACATAGGGTAACAGATTGGATAAGAAAGCAAGACCCATATATCTGCTGTCTACAAGAAACACACTTCAGGAAAAAAGATGCACACAGGCTGAGGGTGAAGGGATGGAAAAAGATTTTCCAGGCGAACGGAAATGAAAAAAAGGCTGGGGTAGCAATACTTATATCTGACAAATTAGATCTCAAAGTGAAGAAAATAAAAAGAGATAATGAAGGCCACTTCATTATACTAAAGGGAGCAATCCAACAAGAAGAAATAACCCTGGTAAACATATGCACCCAATGTGGGAGCACCCAAATACATAAAAAAAATAAAAACTGCTGGAGGACATTAAGGGAGAGATTAATAGCAATGCAATCATAGTAGGAGATTTTAATACTCCACTGTCACCTCTGGACAAATCATCTAAACAAAAAATCAGTAAAGAAACGTCAATCCTAAATGACGTACTAGACCAGATGGAATTAATCGACATCTTCAGAACATTTCATCCCAAAGCGACAGAATATACATTCTTCTCAAGTGCACACGGGTCATTCTCAAAGATAGACCACATGTTGGGACATAGGCAAAGTTTCTTCAAATTCAAGAAGATAGAAATCTTATCAAGCATTTTCTCAGATCATAGTGTCATAAAATTGGAAATCAACTACAATAATAATAAGCCAAAGAAATTAAACACATGGAGACTAAATAGCATGCTATTGAACAAAGACTGGGTTACCAGAGAAATCAAGGAAGAAATCAAAAACATCATGGCAACTAATGACAATGAAAACACAACAATCCAAAATCTATGGGATACAACAAAAGCTGTTTTGAGAGGGAAGTTCATATCCCTACAAGCCTATTGCAAAAAACAAGAAAGAATGGTAACAAATTATCTAACCCTACAACTCAAACAGTTAGAAAAAGAACAGCAAGAAAGGCCCAGTGTAAGCAGAAGGAAGGAAATAATAAAAATCAGAGCGGAGATTAACGACATAGAGACCAAAGACACAATACATAAGATCAACAAAACCAAGAGCTGGTTCTTCGAACGGATAAACAAGATTGATGAGCCTCTAGCCAGGCTAACCAAAAAACAAAGAGAGAGGACCCAAATAAACAAAATCAGAAATGAAAGAGGTGAAATAACAACAGACCCAGCCGAAATACAAAGGATTGTTACAAAATACTATGAACAACTCTATTCCAACAAACTGGACAACCTGGAGGAAATGGACATATTCCTAGAAAAATACAACCTTCCAAAACTCAATCAGGAAGAATCTAAAAATCTCAATAGACCAGTAACTTGGGAAGAAATTGAAGCAGTCATCAAAAAGCTTCCAGCAAACAAAAGCTCAGGGCCAGATGGCTTCACAGGAGAGTTTTACCAAACATTCAAGGAAGAACTAAAACCTATCCTCCTCAGACTTTTCCAAAAAATTCAAGAGGAAGGAACACTGCCAAACTCCTTTTATGAAGCCAGCATCACCCTAATACCAAAACCAGATAAAGACAACTCAATGAAAGAGAATTACAGGCCAATATCCCTCATGAACATAGATGCCAAAATCCTCAACAAAATTCTAGCAAATTGGCTCCAGCAGTACATCAGGAAGATCATACACCATGACCAAGTAGGTTTTATTCCAGGAATGCAAGGATGGTACAATATTCGCAAATCAATAAACGTGATACATCACATAAACAAATTGAGAGATAAAAATCATATAGTCATATCTATCGATGCAGAAAAGGCATTTGATAAAATCCAACACCCTTTCCTGATAAAAACTCTCAACAAGGTGGGAGTACAAGGATCATACCTCAACATAATAAAAGCTATATATGATAAACCCACAGCCAACATCATGCTCAATGGGCAAAAACTAAAACCATTCCCTCTAAGAACAGGAACAAGACAGGGATGCCCACTCTCACCACTCCTCTTTGAAATAGTACTGGAAGTACTCGCCATTGCAATTAGAAAAGAAGAGGAAATAAAAGGCATCAAAATTGGAAAAGAAGAAGTAAAGCTGTCACTATTTGCAGATGACATGATATTGTACATAAAAAACCCAAAAGACTCCATCAAAAAGCTAATAGACTTAATAAACGAATTTGGCAATGTAGCAGGATACAAAATCAATGCCAAGAAATCAATGGCATTTCTCTACACCAATAGTGAACTTACAGAAACAGAGACTAAAAAAGCAATCCCATTTACCATCGCACCAAAAAAATTAAGATACCTAGGAATAAACTTAACCAAGGAGGTAAAAGACCTATATGCAGCAAACTACACGACACTGAAAAAAGAAATAGAGAAAGATGTAAACAGATGGAAGAACATACCATGTTCATGGATTGGTAGAATCAACATAATCAAAATGTCCATACTTCCCAAAGCAATATACAAGTTCAATGCACTCCCCATGAAAATACCATGGACATACTTCACAGACCTAGAAGGAACTCTCCAAAAATTCATTTGGAACAATAAAAGACCTCGAATAGCCTCAGCAATCTTGAGAAATAAGAGTAAAGTAGGAGGAATCTCAATACCAGATTTCAAGCTGTATTACAAAGCAACTGTTCTCAAAACAGCCTGGTACTGGCACAAGAACAGACATATTGATCAATGGAATAGATTAGAGAATCCAGACATCAACCCAAATCAATATGCTCAATTAATATTTGACAAAGGAGGCACGAACATACAATCGAGCCAAGACAGTCTTTTCAATAAATGGTGTTGGGAAAATTGGACAGAGACATGCAAAAGAATGAAACTAGATCACCAACTTACACCATACACAAAAATAAACTCAAAATGGATACAGGACTTAAACATAAGACGGGAAACCATAAAAATACAAGAGGCATCCGCAGGCAGCAAAATCTCAGACATATGCCTAAAGAACTTCTTCACTGATACTAACCCTAGGGCAATGGAAGCTAAGGAGAAAATAAACAAATGGGACTACATCAAAATAAAAAGCTTTTTTACATCAAAAGAAACCATCAACAAAACAACAAGAAAACCCACTGTATGGGAGAACATATTTGCAAACGATATCACTGATAAAGGTTTAATCTCCAACATCTACAGACAGCTTATACAACTCAATAAAAGGAAAATGAATGAGCCAATTAAAAAATGGGCAATGGACCTAAATAGAATCCTCCCAAAAGAAGACAGAAGGAAGGCCAAGAGGCACATGAAAACATGCTCCAAGTCACTAATTATCCCAGAGATGCAGGTCAAAACAACAATGCGGTACCATCTCACACCTGTCAGAATGGCCAACATCAACAAAACAACAAACAACAAATGTTGGCGAGGTTGTGGAGAAAAAGGAACCCTCCTGCACTGCTGGTGGGATTGCAGGGTGGTGCAACCACTGTGGAGAACATTATGGAGCTTCCTCAAAAAACTGAAAATGGAACTCCCATTTGACCAAGTAATCCCACTACTAGGAATATACCCTAAGAAACCAGAAACACCAATCAGAAAGGATATATGCATCCCTATGTTCATAGCAGCACAATTTACAATAGCAAGGATTTGGAAACAGCCTAGGTGCCCGTCAGCAGATGAATGGATCAGAAAACTATGGTACATCTACACCATGGAATACTATGCTGCCATAAAAAGGAAGGAATTCTCATCATTTGCAGTAACCTGGATGGAATTGGAGAGCATCATGCTGAGTGAAATAAGCCAGTCAATGAAAGAGAAACACTACATGACCTCAATCATTTATGGATATTAAAGAACATTATAAACGAATGAACAGAAGATAGATATAGTGACAGTAAAACAACAGGCAGACTGCCAAATGACAGCGGGGGGGGGGATGGTAGGGAGATCTGGGGGAGATAAGAGATCAACCGAAGGACTGGTATGCTTGCATATAAGAACAACCAATGGACACAAAACTCTGGGGAGGGAGGGCACCTATGGGGGGGGGGGGGCAATGATAAGCTATGTACACAGATAATACCTTAATAAAAAATATTAAAAAAAAATAAAATAAATTCATTCACTGCACTGAATGTTTTTGCCGTGCAATGAGGCAAAAAAAAAAAAAGACGTTAAAAGATGCCAAAACGGGTTTGGCTCAGTGGTAGAGCATCGGTCTCCAGACTAAAAGGTCCTGGGTTGGATTCTGGTCAAGGGCATGTACATTGGCTGCGGGCACATCTCCGGTAGGGGGTGTGCAAGAGGCAGCTGGTTGATCTTTCTCTCTTGTCGACGTTTCTAGCTCTCTCTCTCTCTCTCTCTCTCTCTCTCTCTCTCTCTCCCTTTCTCTCTGTAAAATATCAATAAAATATATTTTTTTAAAAAGAAGTTAAAAGATATTCTGAAAAAAATATATATATATTGATTTTTTTACAGAGAGGGTTAGAGAGTTAGAAACATCAATAAGAGAGAAACATCAATTATCTGCCTCCAGCACACCTGCTATTGGGGATGTGCCCACAACCAAGGTACATGCCCTTGACTAGAATCAAACCTGGGACCTTTCAGTCCAGAGGCTGATGCTCTATCCACTGAGCCAAACCAGTTAGGGCAAGAAAGCTATACTTAGTCACAAATAACAACATCATCTATGTAGAAAATCCTATACCATAAAAAAAAATTTTTTTAAGCTGCTAGAACTAAGAAGTTTTCAAGTTTACCAGTTGCAAAGTCATTATGCATAAATTAATTGTATATCTATGCACTGTCAACAAACAATTGAAAAATGAAATTTAAAATAATTTAAATAGCATCAAAACAGAGGGGTAAATTTAAAACAAAATGCATAAGACTTGTGTACAAAAACAATGCTAACAAAAATTAAGAAGTATCATAAAAGTGAAGTGATATACTCTGTTTATGTATTGGATGGCACAGTATATTTATATGTAATTTCTCCATAAACTGATGTAGATTAAACTCCATCCCAATCAAAATCCCAGTAGACTTTTTTGTGTGTGAAAACTACTAGGTTAACTCTAAATCCATATGGAAATGAATAAAATCTCTAATAACTAAAACAAATTTTAAAATTGTTGGAGGATTGGTACTAAGTTCTAGCCTTATTATAACACCACAATAATTAAGACTATGTGGTATTGGCATTAAGATATACAAAGAGAAGAGTGGGGAAAAGACAGTGTCCAGATATAGACCATACACGCATGGTTAACTAATTTACCATGAAGGGCATAGGCAATTCAAAAAAGAAAGGGTTGTCCTTCGAATAAATGGTGCTGGAAAAATGGATATTTGTAGACACACAAAAAAGACTTCAGTACCTAGCATAAAAATTTATTCAAAATAGATAGTAGACCTAAATGTAAAATAAAAATTATTTAACTTTTAAAAAACAAAAAAATATGATTTTTTTTACCTTTAGACAAATATTGTTTAAATATGCCACCAAAGTTATACTCACGAGAGAAAAAAATGACAATTGCATTCCTAAAGTAAGAATTGCTCTTTGAAAGATAAACTACTAAGAGAATGAAATGCAAGCCACATTTCAGAAAATATTTGCAAATCAAATGTCTGATCATGGATTTCTATAATGAATATAAGAAGAGCTTCCAAAACTCAATAATAAAAAGGTAAGAAACAGGTTTTTTAAATGGGTAAAAGATTTGAGAAGACATTTCACCAAAGAAGATACACAGATGGCAAATAAGCACATGAAAATATCCTCAACAACAACATTAGCCACCATACAGCTAGGAGAATGTCTAAGTCTAAAATAATACTATGTGTTGACAAAGATAAGATTCAAAGTAATTATGTTAAGTGAGAGAATCCACTATGTATTCTGTGTTCAATTCCTATGAATTCCATAAAATGCAAACAAATGTACAATGATAGAAAGCGGTCAGTGGTTTCCTGGAAATGGGAAGGAAAAGGGGTCTGTCTGTCAGGCAGCTTCGGGGTGACAGGTAGGATGGATTTTTTGGATTGCGGTGATGACTTCATGGATGTAAACATATATCAGAACTTTTCACCAAAGTTTACCCTTTAAATATATGTAATTTATTATACTTTGATAATATGCCTTATCATTATCCCTTAACTATTATACTATAACATTTTTATATTATACTATAATTATAGATCATAAAATAGTTATTTTTAAATTAAAGCAATGAACTTACTGTAAAGTACAAGTCCAGATACATGTTTGCATTCAGATGCAAAAAAATAATAATAATGACAAAATAAAACAAAAATAAACTGTCAGGAATGTTGAAAATAAAACAGTGAAAAAAATCATGAAAAAAAAATCAACCTTACCTCCCAACATTCACATAAAATTAATTCCAGTTGGATTAAAGGCCTATAATGTTCACAGAATTTAAATGGAATTTCTACAAATCAGTAACAGGAAGAAACAGCCCAGATAAAAAGGAGGAAAGCACCTTGAACAGGCACCTCTCAGAGAGGAAGCACCGGTGGCTAACCTATACAGGAAAAGATGCTCATGCGAACAGGAGAGCAAACCCCTGAGGCTGCCACGCGGGGCACACACATGGGAAGAAGGGGTCTGGCAGCTCCTCGTGTAGGTGAGGGTGTGGGAGAGAGCTCAGCGCTTCTGCTGGAGTGAGGGGCACAACAGCTGCAGGCACAGTGTGGCGCAGCCTCATCAGGTTGCGGCCACTCGTGCCAGTGACTGCTACTGCCCTTGCTCCGACGGAGGCATCTGGAAAAAGTCTTGCACATTTTTCCAAGGAAGTGACAAGAATGTATAGCAACATTATTTAACAGCCAAAAATTAGAAATAATTTAACTCCCTAAAAGAAAGGAACTTCAACTGCATAATGTAATTATGTAAGTTTTTAAAAATATGCACTAAACCTGCACATTATAATGTCTCACAGAAAGTAGGTGAAAAGGCATGTTCCAGAGGGATATGTGACATTAAATATTATGTGCAGAGAAGTTTACAAACATACAAAACAAAACACTACATTAGCGATTTTAAACCTTTTTCAACTCATGGCAAACAAACTCCTAAAACGCTGCAGCACCCCAAAATAATCATTTTTTGCCAATCTGACTTAAAAAAAAAGTATACTTTGGGTTCATTCACGCCAGACAATTGTTGTGTTGGCTGTTGTCATTCTTTTATTTGACAATCTAAGGGAAAGAGGTCAGTGCCCGGACTAAATAGTCAGGTGTTGCATGTTTTAAAAATTCTCTGGCGCACCAGTGTGCATGGGCAGGCGTGGCCTCAACCTGATTAGGCTGCCATTGTGCCTGCAGCTATTATGCCACCTCACACTCCAGTGCCACTGCACCGGTGGAAATTGCTGCTCTATATGGTTGAAGAACCCTCAAATGGAAAATAAGGGAAAAGGTGGTCATGGAGCCTTGACCAGTTTGGATCAGTGGATAGAGCATTGGCCTGCAGACTGAAGGGTCCTGGGTTCGATTCCAGTAAGGGGCATGTGCCATGGCTGTGGGCACATCCCCGGTGGGAGGTGTGCAGGAGGTGGCTAATCAATGTTTCTCTGTCATCGATGTTTCTAGCTCTCTATCTCTCTCCCTTCCTCTCTGTAAAAAATCAACTATATATATATATATATATATATATATATATATATAGTCATGGAAATGCTGATTCCGGCACTGGATTCTCAGGGACAGGATGGGGGAGCAAAATACCACCAGGGAAGCTTCAGGGCTGTCGCCTGAAATTAGAACGTCCGTCAGGCTGCAGGGAAGGCACAGTGGTGCTCACTGCATAATTCTTTATTCCCTGTTGTAATCTTAAATAATCCATCAAATTTTTTTAAAAGTTAATAGAATATATAGCTAGAATCAATGCAAAAAAAATGTTACCGGGTTACAAATAGTAACAGGACATTATCTAGCAGGGGCAGAGGGCTTAGGCTCACAGGGAAGTTGTGTTGACGATCAGGCCCAACAAGAAAAGCCCAAGAACAGGGGGACCCTGGGTGTGCTGGAGAAGGGATACCACGGGACAGAGCTATGCTCCCTGGGGGGGAGGGCACTGTGCCGGGGGACCCTCTCTGGGGTGAGCGGGGGGCATGGAAGGGAGGGCTGGAGAAGAGCTTCCCCCAGGAGCTCACAGATGCTGCTCCTTCCTCACCTGCTGAGCGCCTTGCTGGCCGGTGTCCTTGTCCGCGTGGACACACCTCACTCAGCGGACAGACAAGGATGTGTGCTCACTCACCGGACAGAGTTCCAGAAGGCATGCGCGCTCTCCTTGCCAGGGCTTGTGCCCTTGCTCCAGTTGTGTGATGCATTTTGGTTTGGAAAAGGCAATTCCTACTCACAGGAAAAGAAAGCAAGGTGACCTTGGGTTAGCAGATTAAAAGGCAGTCAGAACTTAGAGTCAGCTGGGAATGCGACAACCCAGAAGCGGGTGAGGAGGCACGGAGGAGAGCAAAGGCTCTCTGAATGATCACAGAGTGACTAGGGAAGGGGGCACTTCTGGACCTAAAGACAGTGACTGACCCTCCCCTGCGCTTCACTGAATACAAAGATTCCGCCATTGGAAGCACCATCTCTTGGGAGAAAGGGGCCTGGCAACAGTCACTTCCTGGGATGAGATGCAGTCAGCTACCACGTACACACACCCACACAACTGCACTGTTTGCAAAGCTGGAGAGCCCAGACATTTTCCGGGGATGTAGGGAAAATATTATTTTTCTTTCTCAACCAAAAGCCTGGCAGCTGCTGCCTCAACCTTGAAATGACCAAGACCTGAAAAGGGCTGTCCTTACCTAGCGACACCAAATGGCTGTAGGTCTCAGCATGACATCCCGACACAGGGTCCCCTGGGCTCTCACTCTCTGTGTGAAGGCCACAGCTACATCTCTGAAGGTGATTGCTGTAATAGAAACACATCCCTGCTCACCCAGGAGCCAGCCACACCCACTAGTCAGTTCACTTACTCTACTAACCAGCACTGAGGCAGCAAGCAGGCTGGTGTGGGGCACCTAGATGAGACCCCTAGATCCTGCTTCTAACCTGAATCGGATGCCATGTGTCAACTCAATAAACCTCCTGCCCATGAGGCTGGTAAGTTCTCTGTTCTGCTCCACTGATCTCTATGTCCATGGCACTGTCAAAAACAGTGTTGATAACTGTAGCTATACAGCAGGCCTTAAAATCAGCTGGTGTGATTCTTCCAACTTCATCGTTCATTTTAAAGGTATTTTAGCTATTCTAGGGCAGTGGTCGGCAAACTGCAGCTTGCAAGCCACATGACCTAGACCAGCCGTGGGCAAACTACAGCCCGCGGGCCGGATCCAGCCCATTTGGCTGTTCTATTTGGCCCGCGGAGCAGAAAGAGCAGAGGGTTCTCTTGCTCTCCCCTCCGCTCCTTCACCAGCAGCCCAAGATGAGAGTGCCAGCATGGTCAGGTTGCTTTTGTTCCGGCCCTCCGGTCCAGTTTAAGAACCCATTGTGGCCATCAAGTCAAAAGGTTTGCCCACCCCTGACCTAGACTCTCAATTCTAATAATTACAGGCTGTTGTTCCCTGTGATTAAGCCCCTATCCCAATGGTCGGTCGGCAAACTCATTAATCAACAGAGCAGCAAACTGCATATGGCTCGAGAGCCGCAGTTTGCCGACCACTGTTGTAGGGCATGTGCCTTTCCATATAAATTTTAGAATAACCAAAAAAAAAAAGTCACTGGAATTTTGACGAGATTTGCATTAAACCTATGTATCAATTGAGAGAGAACTGACATCTTTACTACATTGACTCTTCAAGTCCATGAACTCATGTTCTTTTGATTTCTTTCATCAATGTTTGGGGTTTTCAGAGCATGAGACCTATATGTGTTTTAAGAATTTCTTATTTTTAAAATTTTTTTTCTTTCACTGGCCATATGTTCATTGTTATGATACAGAAGTACAACTGTTTGTATGTTTATCTTGAATCCTGCAACCTGGCTGAACTCATTTGATAGCTCTGAGTATTTTTTCTCCAGGTCCCTTGAGATTTTCTACATAGACAATTATGGCATGTGCATATAGGGACAGGTTTATTTCTTCCCTTAGAATCTGTCTGCATTTCATTTCCTCTTCTTGCCTTCATTGTAGCACTTCTAGCACATTACTGAATTAGAGTGGTAAGAGCAGACATCCTCGTCTTGTTCTTGATATAAGGAGGGAAACTTTATATCTCCAGCATTAGGAATACTGAAATACCACATCACACTCACTAGGATACCAAAGAAACAGAAAATAATAATTTTTTGGCAGGAAGTAGAGAAATTGGAACCTTGGGGCATTGCTAGTGATAAAAGTAAAATTGTGTTTTCTATGGAAAAGAGTTGGGCATTTCCTCAAAACCTTAAACATACAATTTACTATAGGGTCCAGCAAAAAATTGAAAGCAGAGACTCAAACAGGTAATTATACACCAATGTCCGTAACAGCATTATTCACATTTGCTCAATTATGCACAGATAATTGTATATTATTCAGCCTTTAAAAAGGACATTCTGATATGTACTAAATTATGGATTAACCTTGAAGACATTATGCTATAATAAATTGAAATAAGTCAATCAGAAAGAACAAATATTATTTGATTCCACTATAACAGATATAGAATAGGCAAATTCATAGAGACACAAAGTAAAATAGAGGTTCCCAGTAACAGGGAAGAATGGGGAAGGGGGGAAGGAGTACTGTTTTAATAAATAGATTTGCACTTTGTGAAGATGAAAACATTTTGGAAATGGAGGATGACAGTTGTACAACACAGTGAATGTACTTTATGCAACTGAACTGGACAGTAATTCCTCATTTAACATTCTTTATAGGTTCTGTGACTTTAAGTAAAATGATGTATCATGAAACCAATTTTATCATAGGCTAATTGATATAAACCAGAATTAAGTTCCTACTGTATCTCATCATTATAACAAAATGACATTGAATCAAAACACATTATTCAAAGACCTAATATATATTTAAGAATTGTTAAAATAAGAAATTTTGTTATATAAATGTTAGCAATAAAAAATTAGCTCTAGAATATTTGTAGATGTCCCTACAAAATAGAGCAGTTGCCATCTGTTACTACTGTTCTGTGCTTTTCAGAAATATTTGCTAAATTTTGTCAAATATTTTTACTGCATCAACTGATATAATCATGTGGTTTTCTTCTTTAGTCAGTATTGTGGTTTACATTAATTGAGTTTCAAATATGGATCCAGTTTTGTATCCTGAAATAAATGGACCTTGGTAATGGTATATAGTTACTTTTACATATTGTTGAATTCAATTTGTTAATAATTTAAGGATTTTCATGTCTATATTCATGAGAGATGTTGATCTCCAGTTTTAGATTTCTATGTTGTCTTTATCTGCTTTTGCTATCAGTTTAATACCTGTCCCATAAAGTGAATTGGAAAGTGTTTCCCCTCGCTTTTATTTTCTGGAAGAAATTATATAGCACTGGTGTTAAGCCTCCTTTAAACATGTGGCATAATTCCACAGTAAAATCTCTTTAGATTTTACTATAGATCTATGGACCTATAGATCTCTTCTGTGAGAGGTTGTTGTTGTTGATGTTTTAACATATTTTATTGATTTTTTAATTGTTTTTTTACAGAAAGGAGGAGAGAGGAAGAGAGAGTTAGAAACATCGATGAGAGAGAAACATGGATCAGCTGCCTCCTACACACTCCCTACTGGGTATGTGCCCACAACCAAGGTACATGCCCTTCACCAGAATCGAACCTGGGACCTTTCAGTCCACAGGCCTATTTCTATGTCTTCTCTCCTTATTTCTGTCATTTCTCAGTCCCTGGCCACCTCCACTCAGAACCGGTTTGTTCATCTCTCTTACCATGTGGGACACAGAGAAGGGGGATCCCCGTGCCTCGGGGTCCCACCTTGGCGCCCGATAATCCTTTTTGTTAATATTTACCAGGCACACTAACGTTGTTGTCAGAGGTTTAAATCTGACAGTAAGATAGTCAAGCTTTCAGCTTAATCTGAATTAGCTAAATGCAATAAGTGAATACTCACGAAAATTTAATTATACAAAAAGCTGTTCCTAAAGTGTTAACCAAAATTTCTATTGGTAGTTCATTTCATGGTAAATTTGCTTAACATGCCATGAGCAGTCATATTTTTGTGCAAAAAATTAAAATCTAAAGTTATCAAAACTGCATTATAGGAGACCGAAACAACATGGCAGCCTAGGTAGTCTCCTAAGCTGCCACCTCATCAACAATTTGGAAAAAAACAACAGCTAAAATTGAAAGGGATCACATCAGACCCACAGAAAAGCTGGCAGAATGGGATGGTTACAACTAGAGACAAAGCAAGGCGCTGCTGCTGCCATGTGGAGTTTAAAACTATGTTGGAACCAGATCCACCAGAGCCGCCATCACCGCCACCGCTAGTGAGGGAAGCCCACCGAGAGCAGAGCTCTCTCTGCCCCGGGCCCAGGGAGTGGGCCTTCCCAGCGTGCCCGCTGTGGGAGCGAGGGAACCGATGCCTGGCACCTTCCACTCCTCCTGGAACAAGACACCTTTGAATGCGTTCTCCCCGACTACAGCCATCTCAGCCTGACCTCCACGCCCACCATGCTGGTGAGGAGCTGGCGCGGTGCCTCATGTTTGCGGCCCCGGCCAGGCCGGAGCTTCTGCAGCAGCTGCCTTGTGGATTTTGAAACTACAAGGGAGATTGAGCCACCGTCACCGCCGCACCCGCTGCCGCTGCGAATGGGCAAAGCCCACAGAGAGTGGAGCTCACTCTGCCCCAGGCCCAGGGAGTGGGCCGCTTCAGAGCTTGGCCTCTGCATCCACAGCTGCTCCGCTCCCGCCCCGAATGAGACACCTTTGAGCGCTGTCTCCCTGCCCGCAGCCCTCCCAGCCCGCCCACAGTGCTGGTGAGGAGCTGGTGCGGTACCTTCCGTTCTTGGCCCCGGCGAGCCCTTTGCCCATCAAGCCCACCACCACAGGGCCGAGCCGGAGCCTCTGCTGAGACCCCAAGGAGGGGCACCACTGCCGCCATGTGGATTTTAAAAATACAGTGGAAGAGGAGCCACGGGAGCCACCACCACCGCCACACCCGCCGCCACTGCAGCAAGTGAAGGAAGCCCACCGAGAGCAGAACTCATTCTGCCCTGGGCCCAGGGAGTGGGCTGCTTTGGAGCTTGGCCTCCGCGTCCGTAGCCATTCCACTCCCGCCTGGAATGAGACTCCTTGGAGCTCGGTCTCCCCGCCTGCAGCCATCCCAGCCCGCCTGCCGTGCTAGCAAGGAGCTGGCGCGGCGCCTCCGGTTCGAGACCCCAGCATCGCAGGAGGGACATGTGCCCCAGGTGAGCCGGGTGTCCCAGGTGAGCCATGTGTCTCTGGGTGAGCCGTGTGCCCCAAGGGGCTGTGTGCCCCAGGGGGCTGTGTGCCCTGGGTGAACCATGTGCCCCGGGGAAGCGGTGGGACCCGGGGGGTGTGTGAATCAGAGGAGGAGCGGATTCTATTCGTGTGGTCCTGAGATAGTCACCATAAATCAAGCAGACTATCAAATGAAAGAGGGGAAGGGAAGGAGACCTGGGGGGAGATAAGAGATCAACCGAAAGACTGGTATGCATGCATATAAGTACAACCAACGAACACAGAACTCTGGGGAGGGAGGGCATGAATGGGAGGGGGACAATGGTAAGCTATGTACAAATATAATACCTTAAAAATTATGAACAACAAATATGTAACTATCAACAAGTGAATTTAAAAACCAAGGGAAGTAAAAATCATGATGAACAATATCAACTGGTGAATATAATAGAATCAAAAATATGGAAGGGGAGTGGACTGATGATTCTCGGGTAAATGGGAGGTGGGGGGTAGTGGGAAGAGACTGAACATAAACTGCACCTATGGATGAGGACAATGGGGGATGGGGAAAGGGCAGAGGGTGGGATGGAAACTTGGTGGAGGGGAGCAATGGAGAGGGGGGAAATGAGGAACGTTTGTAATAATATGAACAATAAAGATTTTTATTTTTTTTAAAAATTACCTATTCCGTATCAGGCAAGTTAAGGTAGTTTTTGTTTTTCAAGAAATAGGTTCATTTCATTGAAATTTTCTGATGGCTAGAATTGTTGTAATATCCCTTTTTAAATTCTTGACACTGGTAATTTGTGTCTAATCTCTTTTTCTTTTTTATTCTTTTTTCTCTTTTTTTTTTTCTTTTTTTTCACAAATAGGTTTTTTGTCACCATTAAATGTCTGAATTTTAAACAGATTCTTGGACTGGAGGCTCATATCCATCAGCTCGTTCAACTTTAGCACCTGTTTCATCCCCAGTAGCTTTTCCAGAACTGCTACCTTCACCATGAAGCTCCACGAGTTTTCCCAATTGAAACTTGGGTTTCTTCAGCATTTTGACTTTTCTAACAAAGACATCATGGAGCAGATAAATAGACTGGCAAGCCTTTTCTATGTCTTTTCCAATGCTGTCTGGAATCAATTTATTGACCACTTCTTTCAAGTCATTTGTCTGCACTTCTCAGGTCATGATTTCCATCATTTTCTTCCGGATTTGTTGAACTTGCTGATGCTGAGCATAAGAGGTCTTCCGAATCTGGTTGTTGCATTTTTTAGTAAAACCAACACAGAAGAGACGAAGCAAATAACCATCGGTAGTCTTGACATCGACATGAGCTTCAGTCATGGTCTGCCACTTCTTGACCATGGAAATTAGTCAGGCAGTTTTTGCCCTGAACATCCTCAGTGATTAGCTTGAATTTTCTAAATACAACTTCATCATTTTGCAGATCAGCCAGGCTCACTTAAAAAACACGACCCTTGAGACCATCAGATGCAATTTTGGTTCCTTGAGTTCTCGTAACCAGTGTTTTCCCAATATTTCTTATATTGAACATAGCTGGTGCTTTCACATCATACCAATCCTTCTTAGAAAATGGATCAACCACTTTCTTCTTGGCTCCCTTTTTGCCGCCTTTCGTAAGGTGCTTATTCTTGCCCACCGCCATGATGCTGCTCGAAGAGCCAAAGGTAATCTCTTTTTCTTAGTATTGCTCCATATTTGTCAATTTTGTTATCAAAGAAGCTCTTATTTCATCTTTTTTCTCTATTTTTATTTTTTCAATTTTATTGATTTCTGCCTTTATAATTATTTCCTTCCATTTGTTCACTCTGAGTTGATTTTGCTCTTATTTTTGTAGGTTCATAAGGAAGCTTTTGGTAAGGTTTTTAAGGTGGAAGCTTAGATGAATGACCTAAGACATTTTCTGTTTCTAACATACACACTTACCTAGTGCTATAGGTTTTACTCTCGGGGCTCCTCTAGCTTCATCTCAGTTTGATATATTGCATTTCCTTTTCATGTATGTTCTTATTACCCTTAAAACTTGACTTTTTTTTATTCATAGGTTATTCCTTCTACTGTGTTATTTCTTTTCTAAGTGTTTAGAGATTTTTCTGTGAACTTCCTCATGTTGATTTCATTGTGGTCAGAGAATGCACTTTTGTAGGATTTCAACTTTTCAAAGTTTGTTACAGTAAACAAATTTTTATTTTGCATTGTGTTGCTTTATAGCACAGGATATGTCTGTCTTGATATATGTTTTTGAGGGCACTTGAAAAGAATATGTACTTTGTTACTGCTGAGTGGACTGTTCTGTTAATGTTGATTAGATTCTGTTGTTTGATGGTGTTATTTCTTACTGATTTGGGGTCTAGCTATTCTATCTTTGACAGAAAGATATTTATGTCTTGAGTTGTTGATTTATTCATTTCTCCTTTCAATTTTCTGTTCTCCTATTTGAAGCTCTGTTACGTGATGTGTATACATTGAAGACCATAATGTCTTCCAGGTGAACTGACGCTCTGTGGCTGTAACTCTCCTTTCTTTGAAGCCTACCTAAGCTTGTATTCATGTAGTCACTCCTGCTGTGTTTGATTGTTTATATGATGCACCTTTTTTAGCCTGTGGGTTTTTTTAAATAAATCTTTATTTCTCAAATTATTACTGACATCTGTGGGTTACTTGACCTTTTTCAAAAATTGAATTTTTATTTACCTATAATGGTTTTTAGTATCTTTCTTTATGTAGCATTTTTATTAGTTGTTCTAGGTGATGCGTTATGTATACATAACTTATCAAACTCCTGCTCATGTCATTTTACCAGTTTGAATGAAATATAGAAACCTTACTTCCCAATACATCCTCTTACCCTTCCTACTTAAAAGGTGACTTTCTTAAGTACTTCCTTTGAATACATTTAGAATCACATTAGGCCACGTAATTATTTTTGTTTCAACCACCAAAATTACTTTAGGAAACTCCTGAATAGGAGGAGTGCCTCCTGTATTTACCCTATTTTTCCTTCCTGTGTTCTTTTTCATCCTGGGTGCATCAAAAGTTCCCAAGACCACCCTTGGGTTTGATGTTCATTACAAGGAATCACAAGACACACCATATACTTCTACGTATGGCTGCAGTTACAACAAAAGGATACAAATAGGAAACCAGCAACTAGCTTCCAAGAATCCTCTCCCAGTGGAGACACACATGGCGCACTTAAGTCCTCCAGCAAGGACTTGTGACAATATGTGTTAAATGTTGTCTAACAAAAAAATTCATAAGAGGCTCAGAATTCATCTGTTTTAGTAGGAGCTGGCCCAGAGTCACCTGTGCCTAGCACATATTACAAATCGAGGTCCCAGAAGGAAAGCAGGTGTTCAGCATAGACCAACCCACTGCATACTTTCAGGCCCAGTGAGTCATTCATATCAGTTCTGGCAACGTTGCCAACCCTCCTGAAATGCAAGGTCTTGATGTAGCCAGAGGGTGACCTAGCCAGCAGGACTTTCTAAGGAGAGAGGTGTCAAGCATGCTATGTTCATTCTTTGCTGCGCACGGATGTTCCAAGGTTTCCTCTCTTATTGTTTCCATTTGTCAATAAAATTGTCTTTATTCCTTCTCCTGGAAACAAATACCCAGTTTCTTTCATCTGTGAATTTCCTGATCTCCCCCTTCACTCTTGGAAGATATTTTCATTTGGTACAGGACTTGGCATTAACAATTCTTTCCTTTCAGCTCCTGAAAAATACTGCACCCTTTCCATCTAATTCTAACCTGTGTGGTTTCTGATGAGAAATCCACTACCATTCGAACAGTTTTTCCCCCAATGAGAAAAATATGGGTTTTTTATGGTGTTTTTCTGATTTTTAGTCTTCAGAAGATTCATTATAATGCGTCTTGGCATGGACTTGAGTTTATCATGTTTGACATACACGTGGCTTTATGAATCTGTAGTTTACATCTCTTGCCATATTTGGGGGGTTTGCAGCCATTGATTCTCTAATACTTTTTCAACCCTGTCCTCCTTCACTTCTTCTCCAGAACTACAATGGTACCAGGTTAGATATTTTGTTATATTCCCACAGTTCATGAGACTGTTCATTTTTTCTTCAGTATGTTTTCTCCATGTTGTACAGGTTGGGTAACTTATATTGTTCACTGATTACCAGTTCTATCGTTCTAACTTCTGTTCACTGATTTCTGTTCCTTTGAATATGCTCCTGAGCTTTTCTTCAGGTATGTATTTTTCAGTTATGTATGTTCCATTTGCCTATTCGTAATAACTTCTGTTTCTCTGCAGAATTGTTCTAATGTTTCATTTATCTTAAGTGTGTTCTGTTAGCTGAATTGGATATCCACTTGTCCAATTGGATGGACTTGGTATTTTTCCAACTGAGTGGACATGGCACCCTTGCCAAAAATCAGCTGACTATCTATGTGAGGATTATTTGTTCTGAGCTCTCAATTCTACTCTGTCATCTATATTTTTATCCTTTTGGCAATACAACAGTTTTCTAACTGTTTGTAGCTTGGCACTAAGTATTGAAATCAGCAAGTGTGAATCTTCCCATTGTTCTTTTTCTTTTTTAACTGGTTTTGGCTATTCAAGATCCTGTGAGATTCCAAATGAATTTTAGGACAGGTTTTTCTATTTCTGCAACATATGCACATACGGGATTTTGATAGGGATTGCATTGAATCTACAGATCACTTTCACTGCTGCTGTCATCTTAGCAGTATTGTCTTACAATCCATAAGCATGGGGAGACTTTCCACTGAGTTGGGTCATCTGTAATTGCAGCAATGTTTTGTAGTTTTTAATGAGCAAGGTTTTGATTACTTGGTTAAATTCACTGCTGAGTATGTTATTCTTTTTGATGCTATTATAAAGGAAATTTTAAACAATTCTGTTTAAATAGTTCACTGGAAATGTATGGAAATACAACTGACTTTTGTATGTTGATTTTATATCCAAAGTTTCACATTCACATTCATAGTTTTCTCTCTATCCCTATGAATTTTCGCTTGTGGATTCCCTGATACTTGTTGTAAATTTTGACTAATGGTTTCTTCACAGTCATGAGATCTATGGGGTGCTGTGGGCTGACTGCGTCCTCCCAAAATTCATATGTTAAGTCCTAACCCCCAATGTGTGTATATCTGGAGATATTGATACCATTGTAATTAACCTAGTTATTAACAACAGGAAAGGAGCAAAAGGGTGGAACAACTGCATAGTCCTCTGCAGGTCTGTAGCCAGCTTTTTTGGGGTCTCCCCTCGCTGCAAAGCCAAATATTATAGGTATGTCATTTGGGCAGCTTCGCCAGGAAGCTAAAGATTTACACTCCCCAGGGAGCCACCAGCCTATTCCCCACAGATCACTGGGGGGTCGGGACTGGACAGGAGAATAGACACATGCCCAGTAAAGTTGGGGTGACATCGGGTTCTCACCTGAGAACAGGTCACTGGTCAGAATGGGCGTGGCTGCTGAAAGGGTGCTAAATAATTTAAAGAATCCTAAAATATGTAATTTCTATGCCTCAAACAACAAAGAGCAAAGCAAACCCCTTTGGTTCTTTCATTCTTTCAAAATTAGTTAATCTTTGGTCTCTTTATGAACAAGTGTGTTGAGTGCCTGATACTTTTCCAGGTATAGAAACTTCACCTTAAAAACCAGCCCACTCAGATGCTCTTGCCTGGTATCAGCTTTTCACCCGGAAGTGAACCAAAGGAAAAAGTGTTGTCACAGCCAGGATTAAGTCCAGGGTATGCTAAGGGTCTCATAGGAAGTGGCAGAGTAGGTATGGGGAAAGTAAGCTGGTACAGCATTGCATTCTGGCCAAGCATGCTTCTCTATTAACACTATAAGTGATAAAGTGAAAAGTCCAAAAGAACAGTTTCCCTCTTGCATTAGGGAACATTCTGAATTGTATACACCATATACACTTTTTTTTCTCAAAGGTATAAAAGATTTGACAATTGAGGGACACACAGCTTTCAATGGTGTCTGATAACATCAAAACCAAAGATTATTAACTTGTGCAGTAATAGGCAAATATCTACCATAGGAGCCCAGTATTAACATGAAAGTTTAGATCTTCTTGCAAAAAAAAAATCTGCCTTCTTTATGAACAGGTAATACACATCTTAATGAGCACAGTGATGCTACGCTGAGTGACTGGTGTAGCAACAGAGTGCCCACAGCACCTACTGAGATGACCAGTAAATGTTCACTGCATCTGATTACCACAGGCTCCCATGCTGCCTGAAAGATTAGAACATCTTTCTATCCACTCCATTATATATTTCCAAACCCTTGATTTCAACATGGCAAACTCTTTCTCAACATCCTTCAAAGACCATCTTGCTCCAAGTTCAAGTCCATACTCCTCAGCCTGGCTTTCGGGAGTCTGAAATGTCTCCATCCGGGCTCAGAGGAGATGAAGGCCTTCAGGGGCCAGGCAAGTAATGAGTGAGTGAAGCAGGCACTCGGCCTTGGGCAAAGGGGCACGACTACTCAGTGGAGATGCTGTTTGTCTCCAGCCCCTAGCCATCTGTCCAAGAGGGAAGCTGTAGGACAGCAGGAAATAATCTGTTCTCAGAGAAGTTGGCAATCCAGGCCTTTAGGTGTAATCTCCCAATGTGTGGAAACTCATTTAAATATAAAGCGTGGGTCCAGTCAAACTAAATCTTTTCGAGTCACAAACAAAAACAGTTCCACAGCCTTCCCTCTACACAGAAAACTGATGTGACTCAAGGTCACTGGCAGCACCAAGCTTCCCATATGGTGAGTTACCCCACCTGAGACACACGATGCTTCAGCCTTTTGCAACAGAAATGCCTTTCCCCAGCTCTTCAACTTGCCAAGTCCATGGGGGGCAGGGGGCAGGCGGAGGAGGCACAGTCACTTCTTCCCTCAACAGTGTCCCTCCATTTTATTGGGCCCTGGGAGTCACTGGGCACTTAAGCACGAATGTCCATTATTTTTAATTTAACTGCAATCAAAGTTTGCTACTTGGTGAATTCCTGAGTCGTGAATGAAAAGGCTCCAGGTAAGATGGGCCATACTTCCAGGGTCAGGGTTGGGTATTGCCTAATACTAGCAAGGTATTAGGACAAGAAAAGACAATGGGGCCATCTGCAAGAGCCAGAAAGAAATTTCAGGACTTACCTTATTCCTGGCTGTCAGGAGCCCTGGAGCCATATTCCTGGTCACTGAGTGCTCTTCCTAGAGAAGAGTCAAGTGGCAGGAAGAGGTGGGAAAGAGAAGAGCAGTGGGGGGATGCTGAGGAGGGAGGTCCCATCTAGCATCCCATTTCAGCCCGAGTGAGGGGAGGTATGGAAGGCCACAGCTCACCCTTAACCAATGTACTATAAATAGGGCCCCAGAGCTGGGCCGCCAGTAGGCTCAGCCCCAAAGCCTGGTTGGGAAGTGAAGCCACAGCAGCTGGTGAGACTTTGTCACTGTGCAGACTCAATTAAGAGGAAAAGGCCTCAGAGTGGCCACAGGTGAGCATTCACATTGAGAAGTAAAGGGACTATCATAGTGAAAACAGAAGTTTCGCATCCACATCTGCCCTGAGGCAGGAAATTAAAAATAGAGGCTCCACAGAATGCAGATTTGGGGGGAGACTTGAAGCAGTATGGAAGACATAACCTTATTTCAACCTCACCTCCACTTATATCCAAGATTAGCTTCCCAAGAATTGAAATATGTCTTAAGAATGGCAGTCACGCTGAAACCAATTTGGCTCAGTGGATAGAGCATCTGCCTATGGACTGAAGGGTCCCAGGTTCAATTCCGGTCAAGGGCATGTACCTTGGTTGCGCATCCCAGGTGAGGGGTGTGCAGGAGGCAGCTGATCCATGTTTCTCTCTCATGGATGTTTCTAACTCTCCATCCCTCTCCCTTTCTCTCTGTAAAAAAATCAATAAAATATATATTTTTTAAATGGGCAGTCAGCAAATGGCCCAGATTTTCAACAAACCAATTTCATAAAGAAGTTTTTAACAGGAGAGATTTTTCTTAATACCAAGTTACATAGGAGATGAACCACTCATCAGATGTCATATATAGGCCTTGTTCGCACAAATGAACATTTTGGAGACTATGAATGACAGCTGGGTATTAAATTATGTTAGAGAATTATTGTGAATATTATTTGGTGTGATCATGATATTATAGATATAGAAAAAATTAGTCAAGAAATTCAGGTGAAGTACTGAGAGGTGAATTGACATATTTGTAATTTTCTTAAAATGTAAAGCCTTCAACCAGTTAATAGCAGAGGCAGGAAGGGAAAGGGAGTGTGAATTGGAGTGTACAAGCACTCTTATGAAATTAAAGGAAGATGAGGAGACATCAATCCTTGAAAGGTGAAGACCTTTGTTTAGATTTCTTTTAAAAATATTTTCCCATTGATCCTTAGAGAATGGATGGATGGGAGGGAACAGTGAGGGAGGGAGGGAAGTAAGAAGGGAAGGAAGGAGAAACATCTATGTGAGGGAGACACAATGACTGGTTTGCCTCACTCACGTGCCCCAACTGGAGCCAGGGATTGAACCTACAACTGAGGTACATACTCTTAACCAGGAATTGAACCTGTGTTCCTTCTGTCTGCAGACCAATGCTCTAACCAATGTGCCAAACCAGCTAAGGCAACATTTAGACATTGTTGAGGCAATCATGGAAATCTGAACACTGGCTGGATATTAGATGGCATTAAGTAATCAGTATTAATTTTATTAGGCTTAGGATATGAATGAGCTATGCCCACTGTCTCTTCACCTCTCACTATGAAGGAGGCCTGTCCCATGTGGGATACCATCGCCCATCCCCTTCTGATGAGCCTAAGTGACGGAATGACTGAATGACCAGTTGACTGGTTGCTATGGTGCACAATGACCAGCAGGAGGCAGATGCCCAATGCCGCCTATAGCTCCTACCTGCCACTCCCACTCATCATGGCCCCACTGTGCCTGCCACAGGCTCATGCCCAATCAGTCCCTATTGGGAGGGGCTTGGGCCACTGCAGCAGCACTCACCAGCCATGAGCCCTGCATCCCGTGCCCTCCCATCCCTTGAGGGGTCCCAAGTTGCAAGAAGGTGCAGGCCAGGACAGGCTGAGGGATTCCACCAGTGCACAATTGGGCGGGGAGTATGGGGAACCACAGGAGGGCTCCAGGGTGTATCCAACCCATCTCGCTCAGTCCAGATTGGCCAGACCCCAGGAGCAAGCTAACCTACCGGTAGGAGTGTCTGCCCCCTAGTGGTCAGTGCACATCAGAGCGACTGGTCAGCTAGTTTACTATCTGCCCCTGGTGGTCATAGCAAAGGGTTGAACAGTCTTAGCATATCATTAGCATATTACGCTTTGATTGGTTGTTCAGTTGTTCTGCCGTTTGGTCTATTTGCATATTACCCTTTTATTATATAGGATTATCTAAAAATTCAAAGTACTCCTTAACATGTATTACCATGATCTTCACGCAGAGGCTATGGCAGCAGAAGGAATTTGCAAACATAGGAGTTTGAAAGGTATGCAGTCTGTTTGTAAGTGTGCGAAGACTAGTCCGTCGTGCACTTGGCCTTGTTCCCCTGCAACCCTTTGCTTCTGATTACAAAGGAGAGACCACCCAGATTAGCTGGCTCTAGGGGAAAAAAAGCAGAGGGAAACTGCTTTTCTGGAAGATAGGAAGCAGAGCTGGAAGAGACCATCTGGGATCCAGCTCCGAGGCAACCCACTTCCACAAACCGGTATTGACTGCCATAGAGAAAGAAGGCTAGAGCAGACAAAAAAACGGGGATGTCAATCCAGAAACACTGCCACCTAGGGCCTGAAGTACAAACTGACTGTGTTTATTATTACTTTTATTTAATCAAATACCAAGAACCTAAGAAATCGCCCAATTAAAATTAAGGACCAGCTTACAACACTGAGGTGCAGCGGAACGCAGGGAACTGCAATACTGTCTGGACTGAGAAACAGGTGTGCCAAACAGAATAACGGAGGAAGTGAATGGCTTTCATACTGCACATTGTTTATGCTAATTTTTTTATTTTTTATTTATTTTTTGCATCTTTTACTTAAGAAACAAATTTTTTCCTTTTTTCCTCACTAGATTTTACTTTTTAAAAAATATAGATTTTATTGATATTTTACAGAGAGAAAGAGAGAGAGATAGAGAGCTAGAAATGTCAATGAGAAACATCAACCAGCTGCCTCTTGCACACCCCCTACCGGGGATGTGCCCACAACCAATGTACATGCCCTTGACCGGAATCGAACCCGGGACCTTTTAGTCCTCAGACCGACGCTCTACCACTGAGCCAAACCTGTTTCGGCTAGATTTTACCTTTTTAATTATTACATTTATAGGTTTAATCAGCATTGTTACTACTGCTATTTTAACTTTTTTGTTTTCTTTTTCTTTTTTAACTCTTTAAATGCCAATTTATTTTCTCTTTATTTTACATTGGGATTAGGGTTCTTCATTCTATTTTCATTTCTCCTTTAGCATCGTTTAACCCTATCTCAACACGACCTTTACAGCATCACTCTCTTCCTAACCTTTTCCCTTTTGCTGTCCTGTTTATCTTTACCCTTTCCTGCTTTAGATTTTCCCTACTCTTTCTTTCTACCCCCTGCTAAAATTTTTACCCTACTTATATATCTAATTTCCAATCCCCTGTGCCAAGTGCATATACACCCCTCTCTTATCTGTATTAACTAGCAACAACAACAAAAAATGTTTTCCTCTCTATCCTTTTGATGCTGTTTGCATGAATGTTAATTATATTGTATTTTTATGCTTTGTAGTGAGATTATTTTGCTTATACTATTGTTGCTGTTGCTTGGTAGTATTTATTTGCTTTGGTTTTTAGCTTTACTGAATATTAGTGGGTGCTGTAGTTTGTATTAATCTCCAGGTACTGTTGCTGGCATTTGCTGGGGTTAGTGGTTGTTCTATAGACATTTTCATCCCATATATATAGTTTTTTCTCCTCTTCTCTCTTAGTCTCTCTCTGTCTATCTTCTCTCTCTTTTCCCTGTTTCCCAATTTCATTTTGACACTCCTTTTTTTTCATTTCTTTTTCTTTCTCTCCCTCTCTCTTCTCTTTTTACTCTTCTTCTTTCTTTCCTATCCCTAATTTGCCTTTCCCTAGTGGTCACCTTTATTGGAGGTTATTAATATCACAAACACATTTCTGTTCAGTGCCTTGTGTGTTGTACCTGGTTGTGTTGTATTTTGTGCCTTTAAATCAACACAGAAGAGAGAGAAAACTATATAACCATACATACTGAAAAGAGATATCGTGGGGGAAACAAAGAAACAGCCCGCACATGAAAGAAAATCAGGCATCACCAGAAATGGAAGTAAACGAGTTAGAGGCAAGTAACCTACCAGAGCAAGAATTCAGAGTAATGATCATAAGATGGCTAAATAGAATGGAAGGCAAAATTGACAATATGAGTAAAAACCAAGACGAAATGAAGAACCAAGAAGAAATGAAAAATGACATCGCTACTGAGATCGCTAAAGAAAAATGACATCGCTAAAGAACTCAATAGGAAGCATCAAGAGTAGACTAGAAGAAGCAGAGGACTGCATCAGGGAGCTAGAATACAAGATGGAAAAAAATATCCAATTAGAGCAGCTACTGAAAAATACAATTAAAAAGCAAGAGGAGAGCCTAAGAGAACTTTGGGACAATATAAAACAAAACAATAGTAGAATAATAGAGGTTCCAGGAGGAAAGAAAACTGAGGAAGGCACAGAAAACCTGTTTCAAGAAATAAGGTCAGCGAAAGCCGGTTTGGCTGAGTGGATGGAGCATCGGCCTGCAGACTGGGGGTCCCCAGGTTCGATTCTGGTCAACAGCATGTGCATTGGTTGCAGGCACATCCCCAGTGGGGGGTGTGCAAGAGGCAGCTGATCGATGATTCTCTCTCATTGATGTTTCTAGCTCTCTGTCCCTCTATCTTCCTCTCTGTAAAAAGTCAATAAAGTATATTATTTAAAAAAAAAAGAAAAGAAATAATGTCAGAAAAACTTTCCTGAGATAGAGAAGAGAAAACCCATACAAATACAAGATGCTCGCAGAGTCCCAAACAAAATGAACCCTAAAAGACTGATGCCAAGGCATATTATAATTAAATGGGCAAACACCAATGACAAAGTAAGAATCTTAAAAGCAGCCAGAGAGACAGAAAGTTACATATAAAGGAAACCCCATCAGACTAGCAACTGATTTCTCAACAGAAACTCATCAGGTCAGAAGGGAAGGGAATGAAATATACAAAGTCATGAAAGGAAGGGTCTGAATCCAAGAATACTATACCCAGCAAGGCTATCAATCAAATTTGAAGGTGGAATCAGGAGCTTCACAGACAAAAAAAAATACTAAAGGAATTTATCACCACAAACCATCAATGCAAGAAATGCTAAAGGGTCTACTGTAAAAATAAAGAAATAGGAAATGAAGAAGGAACACAGGAGTATAGAATAAAAATTGCGACAAGAAAGTACCTATCAATAATAACTTTAAATGTAAATGGATTAAGTGCCCCAATCAAAAGACATAGAGTAACGGATTGGATAAGAAAATAAGACCCATATATCTGTTGTCTACAAGAAACCCACTTCATAAAAAAAGATGCACACAGAGTGAGATTGAAAGGATGAAAAAAGGTTTTTCCAGGAGAATGGAAATTAAAAATAAAAGCTGGGGTAGCAATACTTATATCTGACAAATTAGATCTCAAAGTGAAGGACATAACATGAGATAACGAAGGCCACTTTATAATACTAAAGGGAGCAATTGAACAAGAAGAAATAACCCTGGTAAACATATATGCACCCAATACAGGAGCACCCAAATACATAAAAAAAAACTGCTGGAGGACATTAAGATAGAGATTAATAGCAATACAATCATAGTAGGAGATTTTAATACCCCACTATCACCTTTGGACAAATCATCTAAACAAAAAATCAGCAAGGAAATATCAATCCTAAATGACTCAATAGACCAGATGGAATTAATCGACATCTTCAGAACATTCCACCCCAAAGCCACAGAATATACATTCTTCTCAAGTGCGCATTGGTCATTTGCAAAGATAGACCACATGTTGGGACATAGGCAAAGTCTCTTCAAATTCAAGAAGATAGAAATCATATCAAGCATCTTCTCAGATTATAGTGGCATAACACTGGAAATCAACTACAATAAAAATAATCCAAAGAAATCAAACACATGGAGACTTAACAGCATGCTTTTAAACAAGGACTGGGTTACCAGAGAAATCAAGAAAGAAATTTTTAAAATCCTGGCAACAAATGACAATGAAAACACAACCATCCAAAATCTATGAGACACAGCAAAAACAGTCTTGAGAGGGAAGTTCATAGCTCTACAAATATACTGTAAAAAAAACAAAAAACAAAAAACAAACAAAAAAAAAAAAAACAAGAAAAAATGGTAACAAATTATCTAACTCTACAACTCAAAGAGTTAGAAAAAGAGCAACAAGAAAAGCCCACTGTAAGCAGAAGGAAAGAAATAATAAAAATCAAAGCGGAGATAAATGACACAGAGACCAAAGAAACAATACATAAGATCAACAAAACCAAGAGTTGGTTCTTTGGAAGGATAAACAAGATTGATGAAACTCTAGCAGAGGCTGACCAAGAAACAAAGAGAGAGGAACCAAATAAACAAAATCAGAAATGAAAGAGGTGAAATAACAACAGATCCTGCTGAAATACAAAGGATTGTTACAAAATACTACAAACAACTCTATTCCAACAAACTGGACAACCTACAGGAAATGGACATATTCCTAGAAAAATATAACCTTCCAAAACTCAACAGGAAGAATCTAAAAATCTCAATAGACCAATGACTTTGGAAGAAATTCAAGCAGTCATCAAAAAGCTTCCATCAAACAAAAGCCCAGGGCCAGAAGGCTTCACAGAAGAGTTTTACCAAACATTCAAGGAAGAACTAAAACCTATCCTCCTCAGACTATTCCAAAAAATTCAAGAGGAAGGAAGATTTCCAAACTCCTTCTATGAAGCCAGCATCACCCTAATACCAAAACCAGATAAAGACAGCAGAATGAAAGGGAATTAGAGGCCAATATCCCTCATGAACATAGATGCCAAAATCCTCAACAAAATTCTAGCTAACCGGCTCCAGCAGCACATCAGAAAGATCATACACCATGACCAATAGGATTTATTCCAGGAATGCAAGGATGGTACAATATCCACAAATCAGTAAACGTGATATATCACATAAACAAATTGAGAGATAAAAATCATGTAGTCATATAAATTGATGCAGAAAAGGCATTTGATAAAATCCAACACCTTTTCCTGATAAAAACTCTCAACAAGGTGGGACTAGAAGGATCATACCTCAACATAACAAAAGTTATATATGGTAAACCCACAACAAACATCATACTCAATGGGCAAAAACTAAAACCATTCCCTTTAAGAGCAGGAACAAGACAGGAATGCCCACTCTCACCACTCCTGTTTGACATGATACAGGAAGTACCAGCCATTGCAATTAGACAAGAAGAAGAAATAAAAGGCATCCAAATTGGGAAAGAAGTAAAGTTGTCCTTATTTGCAGATGACATGATATTGTACATAAAAAAAAGACTCCACCAAAAAACTAATAGACTTAATAAATGAATTTGGCAATGTAGCAGCATACAAAATTAAGATAAAGATATCTATGGCATTACAGAAAGAGAATAAAAAAGCAATCCCATTTACCATTGCACCAAAAAAATTAAGATACCTAGGAATAAATTAACTAAAGAGGTAAAAAGCCTATATGTGGAAAACTACACGACACTAAAGCACCAGAAAAAGGAAAGGTGTCCAAAGAACATCTGGCTGTGAAAAGCAACAGGGTTTCTGCTCATCAGGGAGAGATAGCTAGTAATTCAGGCACCCTCTTAAAGGGTCAATGCACAAAATTTCATTGTGGCCACTCACCTTGGGCTCTGGCAGAGGAAGGGCAGAGTAGAGTAGAGCTGTATGAGGAGAGTCTAGGATTGGTATCTCTGGGGAGAGAGCTGAGAAGATAGCTGCCTGGATCCCTGTGTTGAGTCCCCCATATATTGTGGCAGCTTTATGAAAGAAATTGCAGCTCCAGTAACAAAACCGCCAAGTCCCAAGCAAAGAGGACAAAACTGTAGTTCTTGTGGTAGCTCCTGCTGGGTGGCCTCAGACATTAGCTGAACTGCACCCCATTGGAGATCTGGAAACTAGTGTATCTATTGCTTAGTGTGAGACAACACCAGAGTTCAAATACTCTTGTAAGGGACACATTCAAGAGATAGACTCAGTGAGCACCAAAGCCCTACGGAACAAGTCCTCCCCCATAAATGTGTCTCCAACACAGCAATTCTTCCATTATAGACACAGCGGGTCTCCACAGCCAATTGGCCTGGAGGTCAATTCCTCTCAGTGACACCAACAATCAAGACTTAACTACAGCAAGGCTGTACACACAGTCCACAAAGGGGTGCACCAAAAGTGTCCACATCAGGCAACTGTGAGGCTGACCCATTGAACCATATAGGACACCCAGACCCACAAAGCGACCCTACCAACTCAGGGAAAGAGAGAAAATGCTGAGCAAAGGAAACAAATCTCAAACAAAAGAAATGGAGGAGAAGAAAAGACTGGATATAGAATTCAAAGCCATGGTTATAAGGTTTTTCAAGAATCTCCTAGAAAAGGCCAATAAATTTAATGAGACCCTTGAGGATATGAAAAAGGACCAACCAGAAATTAAACATACATTTACTGAAATAAAAAAAATATTATACAGAGACCCAACTGCAGACTAGAAGAATGCAAGAAACAAGTCAAAGAGCTGGAATACAAAGAGGAAAGGGGCTCTTCTTTGCAGAAGCGAGAAGAGAAGAGAATCCAGAAAGTTGAAGATAGTGTAAGAAGCCTCTGGGACAACTTCAAGTGTACCAACATCAGAATTATGGGGGTGCCAGAAGAAGAGAACGAGCAGAGTATTGAAGGCTTAATTGAAGAAATAGTGACAGAAAACTTTCCCTACCTGGTGAAAGAAATAGACCTACAAGTTCAGGAAGCACACGGGACCCCAACAGGAGGAATCCAAAGAGGAACACACCAAGACACATCATAATTAAAATGCCAAGAGCAAAAGACAAAGAGAAAATCTTACAAGCAGTAAGAGAAAAACAACTAGTTACCTACAAGGGAGTACCATATGACTGTCAGCTGATTTCTCAACAGAAATCATGCAGGCCAGACAGGAGTGGCAAGATATATTCAAAGTGATGAATATCAAGAACCTACAACCAAGATTACTCTACCCAGCAAAATTATCATTCAGAATTGAAGGGCAATAAAAAGCTTCACAGATCAGAAAAAGCTAAAGGAGTACATCACCACCAAACCAGTATTATATGAAATGCTAAAAGTTGTTCTTTAAAAAGAGGTAAAAGAAGAAACAAGTAAAGATAAAAATTATGAACAACAAATACATATCTATCAATAAGTGAATCTATAAGTCAAGTGAATTAACAATCTGAGGAACAGAATAAACTGGTGAATATAATAGAATCAGGGGCATAGAATTGGAGGGGATTGATAATTCTCAGGGAGAAAGGGGTGTCTGTGTGGGTGGTACGTGAAGAGACTGGACAAAAATCATACACCTATGGATGAGACCTGGGGGGTGGTAAAGGGAAAGGATGGGGTGGGGACCAAGCTATGGGGGGGGGACGATTATAATAATCTGAACAATAAATATTTATTAAGATAAAAAGTAATTTAAAGAATTATAACAAAAACAAACAAAAAATCAAAAACTGACATGAAAGAAATACAAAGGAATGTAAGAAAATATTATGAATAATGAAATACCAAAAAATTGGACAATTTACAGTAGAAGAAATAGATAAATTCCTAGGAACATACAACCTTCCAAAATAAAATCAGGAAGAATCAGAAAACCTGAGTAGACAGATTACAACTAGTGAAACTGGAGCAATAATAATAATTTTTAAAACTCCCAACAAGCAAAAGCCCTGGACTGGATGGATTTACAGGTGAGTTTTACCAAACATTCAAAGAACTACCACCTATCCTTCTCAAACTATCCCAAAACAATTCAAGAGGATAGAAGATTCCCAAGTTCATTTTATGAAACCTGTGAGGAGGGGACACACATTCCTTTTAAGAGCACTGGGGTGTTAAAACAAATTTTCCATGTGGGTCCCCACTACTGCTGCTGAAGGGATGCAGAAGGGAAGTCTGTATGGTACCATAAGCTCTCTCTAGATGGTTCAGGCTGGACTTGAGGCTCCAGACATCTGGAGGGGAGGGCATGGAAGGCAATGCACAGTCAGAAAAGGGAATATGTACAGAAAACACTAGTGATATCTGAAGATACTGCTTAAGACCTGAATCAGCCCCAGGCTTTGACCTCTCATCTCACCTTCCACCCTACAAACCTGAAGGGTCAGTACCTCAGCTCACCCTGACCCATTCCTGGTTTCTGGGTGTAGCACATATGCACATGTCTCAATGTATATGCATTGTTCCCAAATGTATATGTTGAAATCCTAACTCCTAAAGATGATAGGGCCTTTGAGTGGTACTTATAAGCCCTCATTAATGGAATTGTTTTATGAAAAAGGCTCAGAGGTCCCTAGCCTCTTTCCACCATGTGAGAACACAGAGAGAAGGCTATAGCTGTGAACCAGGAAAGGGGCCATCACCAGAAGGTGCCCTCATGCCTTGACCTTGGACTTGCCAGCTTCTAAAACTGTGAGAAGTAAATTTCTATTGTTTTTAATCTCTCCAGTTTGTGATATTTTGTTCTAGCAGCCCTAAGGGACTAGAACAACATGTTTAAAAACATAGTTTTAAATAGAAAATTATGGAGTATTTGATTTGAAAATACTGTATTGGTTTGTGAAAGGATGAGAGAGAGAGAGAGAGAGAGAGAGTGAGTGAGAGAGAGAGAGAGAGAGAGAGAGAGAGAGAGAGAGAGAGAGAACATGTCCCAAAAGTATTTGTGCAATTTAAAGCTTTACTAACTCCAGAATTATAAATGCTGTACATTTATAAGGTTATTATTTAAAGGTTTAACTACATATAACTCTTTCATACTTAGATTTATACATCTTGAATAACAAAATTTAACTTTTTTTGTGTGTAGGTAGCTCTGATTGACAAAACAAACACTACTCAAGATTCATAAAACTAAGTAAATGCGAAAATTCTGAGCCTGGGTTTATACAAGACAAAAACATGATGTGCAGAAGCTGGAATTGAGGACAGAAGAAATAAAATAAAAATCCCTGGGAAATAGCCACAATTTAAGGTTCAAGTTCAGATTTTCAAGGTTTATGAAACTGGTGGGCCTCAGGTCAAGATCTCTTAGAGACAAAGGGAACCTTCCAGATGAAACTAATAGGAAATTGGCTAAGGTCTCTCTGGCAGAACGAGAGAAGAGCAGGAAGGAGAAATCTAGAAGGTCCAGAGGGTACAGGGAGATGTGGGTCTGGGTGGTGGGGGATGGGCATCCTCCTCTTCTTATTGTCCCTCCCCCACCCTCAGGGACCTTTGTGACAAGTCACAGCTCTGTGATGCAGGCCTGGAATTCAGCCCTCCAGTGAGCTGCCAGTGCTCAGTTGCCTGAGGGCAGCAGTGCGATTCAGATCATGGAGAACCTTCTCTGTCCTCTGAAAAGCGCCATTGCTACCTGGCAGCACTCCAGTCCTTGCTGGATGATGGATGTCATCCTTGGCATCGCGTGTGGAGTGCTGCTTTTCCTTGTGTTAGTCGGCTCCGAAAGTGATGGACCCTCACCACCACGGAGGGAACATAGGAACACCAGGAAGGTAAGGATCTCTTGGCCCAGGCCCAACGAGATTATCTTTTCTATTCTTTAAAAAAAAATACACACACACACACACACACACACACACACACACACACACACACACACATATATTTTTTATTTTATTTTTTTTTACAGAGAGGATGGGTGAGGGAGAGAGAGTTAGAAACATCCACGAGACCTTCACCCTCCCTCACCCCCAACTGGGGATGTGCCCACAACCAATGTGTATGCCCTTGACCAAAAATGAACCTGGGACCCTTGAGTCTGAAGGCCAACGCTCTATCCACTGAGCCAAGCCAGTTAGGGCTCTTTTTTCTGTTCTTATTCCCACTTTTCTGAATGTCCTATGGAGACTCCTGGGATGGGAGGAGAGAGCAGCTGCTCTCAGGAAAGGATAGAACCTCATCCTGCTAGGAACCAGCCAGGCGGGGAGGGTTAGAGCAGCGGAGGAATTCTATGCAGAGATGTCCCACCAGGAGGCCAGGTGTGGTGGGGGCTTAGGGCATGGCCCCAAACACAGTGACCAGTGGCCAAGGACGGAATTCTAAGGGCAGGCCTGTGTGGGGGACGGGCCCAGAGCCCTGGTTCCCCACTGCCTTCCTGGGCAGGTGTCTCAGACGAGCCTCCCCTCTGAGGGGCTGATCGGAGGACAGTGGCCTGAGGGAGCCCTGGGCGCCGCTGAGGAGGGGCTGTGGTGGGCTGTGGCCTCAGGAAGCGGAGTCCCACCTGAGGGAGCTCCAGGCGGGCCTCCAGGTCTGAGGATGTGTGCGCTTCTCGAGCGGAGGAGCAGAGATCAAAGAATCCAATGGTGTCTCTCACATAGAAAATTCTTTTTTGCATTCTTCAAAGAAGAAAACAAAATATTTCACCCACTTTAAAACTAAGTAAAAGGCCAGCTTTAAATCAACATGGTTTTATTTCTATCATAAATACTCTGAACCATGAATTTCTCAAATAAAGCTAAGACTCCACAGAATACTTTAGCATTAAAGAAAGTCTGACACTAAAAAATAGTAATAAGTTAAAGGGGAAGAACCAGAGAGCCCGGTAAGTAACTGTAGAAAGTCATATTGTTCACGAACCCTGAGCGTCTGCCGCTTGTCTAGAGAGGAGAGTGGGATGGGGTTCAGCCCCTCATTTTTCTTGTCTCAGCGTTCAGTGGATCCCAGGAGGAGCAGCAGGAGCAGGAGCAGGAAGAAAAATGAAGCTTTGAAAGGTCAGCTTCTGCCCTCACTCAGGCTGCCTGAGGCTTTGCCTCCGTCTGCACTGTCCCTGCTGCCAGGCAGGTCCCAGGATGCCAGCAGCAGGGCTGTCTCTCGGGAAGCAGAGCCTCGGAGGCTCCTGGAAGGAGGCAGAAGGCACATGCTTCCCAGATCCCGTGCTGGGAAGGAAGCCTCCGGGCCTGGAAGTGGGTGCTTCCCTAGCAGGGGTCCCAGGAGGGGCACTGGGCTGTTGTGGGCCAGTAGTGCCGGACCGGGAGAGGGACCCCAGTCCAGCTGTGGGCGTGCTGTTCACCTTTGCTCAGATCCCTCCCTGGTGCCCCTGCCCTTTCTCCCCCACAGGGACGTAGGGAGGGCCACAGGGGTAGTGGATAAGAAACACTTTGTAAATGACAAAGCACTACCTGCCCTGAGTCTTGCCATGGCTGTCAGGGGTCATGTGGCCTTGATCCTGATGCTTGGGCTTCTGAGTCAGCTCTCCAGTTGTCACTCTTAAAGGGCCATGGCACTCAGCCTCCTGTCAGACCCCCTGGCCCTGGTGCACATGTGACCCAGTCTCCTGATTTCCAGCCTACAGAGCGTGCCTGCAAGAAGTGGAAAAGGCTCAGGGCCTAATTAATCTTCTTGGAAGGTAAAGAATCTTCCCCTTCTCTCCTGGGTCCTCTTCCCTCCCTAACCTGATGTCACCTTAGGCCGCCTGGCACTGACCTAGGAGGGGCCATGGGACAGGGTGTGGTGATGGCCGTGGGGTGAGGGACAGCAGGAGCACTGGGAAGTCAGTGTCAGGACCATGAAGGGCCCTGGAGGTGCCCACCAGGCCCGGCCTGCCCGCCCGCCTGCTCCCGGGCTGCAGCCTGTGCCTCCATCTCCTGCAGCCACCTGGGGAGGCCCCCTGACCAGGGCGGCTTTCGTCAGCGCTCCTGTCAAGACCGCTCTGGTGAGGTCTGCAAAGCAGCGCCTGCTGGAGCCAACAGGCCCTGCGGGGCGCCTGTGGAAGATGCTCCCACCATGTCCCCCTCGGCCTCTCTGGCTCCAGTGACGGAGTGCCCGTTACCGCAGGCCTCCACCTTGTCACCAGGACCGACCACCTGCTCAGTCTCCCTTCATTCCCACTCATCCATGAGTGCCTCTCGGCCACCAGAGCCTTTCCCTCCCCTGGACGGCCTTTCACCCCAGCCACTTGCACTTTCCCGTTTGACCTCACTTCCCCCTGATTCAGGGGTCCACCCTCCACCTCCCACAGCCTCCTCTGCCTCAGCATCACCAGCCTCCACTCTGAGTCTTCCCCAGTGTGACTCAGTGGCACTGACACTGGGCCCCAGCCCGCAGAGCTCATGTCCACACACACTTCGGTCGGCTTCTCCCACCCCAGCCATCTCAGGCCTTGGCCACTCAAGCGGTCCCATTTCAGCCCTGTCCTGGTGGGAGGCGGCTACCAAAACCTTGTGCCTCTCAGCCTCATCACAGTACAAGTCCCAGCAAGAGCGCCTGTCCCACCACTCACCAGAGGCCTCGTTCCAGGAAGACCCCACAGACAGGCAGGCAGAGGCTAGTAGCCTCTCTTTGCTCAGCTCTGAGGAGCAGAAATTGCTGGAGATACACATTGCAAAGAGAATCAACATAACAATTTTGAAAAAAAATGAAAAGCATGCATTATATCTGAACCCAAACTACCACCTGCGCTCTTTGGGGAATACGTCGAAATCACTGGGTGCTGAGCAGGACACCACAGCCCCCCAACCTTTCTGGAGCAGGAAGGATGAACAAGAACAACTGCATAGTCCTCTGCAGCTCTACAGCCAGCTTTTTTGGGGTCTCCCCTCGCTGCACAGCGAATCCCTGGAGGCTGCAACCTCGGCATCTAAGAGCTCTTCTACACTGCAGCCTCCACCTTTCTTATTCAATAGCATCTCCAGTGCCTGCGCAGTTCAACTGCAGACTACAGTCCCTCCACCGCTTTCCCATCCCCAGCCCATGCCTCACTTGGAGTGCCCATCTCCACCCTTGCTTCCAACCATGCTTCAGTTACAGCCCCCACCTCTGGCTCAGGTCCAGACCCGGTCCTCTCTACCAGCCCTACCACCTTCTTCTCCACCTCAGATTAGAAGCTGTGGAGTATCATGCCCGACAGCCCAGAATGAGCCACAATTTTTCATCCCAATTGAAATGCAACATCCAGAAAGGCCCTTGCTGCAGAAGCAAGAAGAAAGTGAGTGGGATTTATCCTCTGTAGTCAAAAGATCTCAGGAATTCTTCAGTGTCTTCACTTCCAACGGTCCCAAGGACAGCATCCTTCCTGAGAATTTTCCAGTCACTCCTGAGCCCCAGAAGCAACTGGAGCCACATCTGCAAAACTGGCATATGCAACACAGCTGGGAGCTGTCCCCCACGATCCAAGAACCTCCCAAACTAGGGCAACATCAGAGCGAATTACCAGACACATGTCAGGCAAAGGACAAGCATGAGCCCTCACAGCCCTCTTCACTCACAGGTGAAAGCAGCAACGACGCACAGAACCTGGGGCTCCAGCTAAGCCACGATACAGGGAAGGTCCCAGAAGATCTCTCCGGGGGCTCAGAAAGCTCCCTAGTGACCTTTCAGAGAGTAGACTCTGGGGAGTCAAAAAGTGAAGTGATGCTTTTGAGAAGGGACTCCGGAAGTGATTTACTGAGGAACTTAGACAAAAATCTAGAAAACACACTAAAAAGCCACTTGGGCAGCAAGTTGGGACAGAGGAGCAAGAGCCCGATGAGTGTGCATGGACCCTGGCTTGCTGACAGCCACTCTTCTGCCAAGGCTGACACTCACATGGAAACCAAAAATCAGGGAATTTTAAAGGAGCCTTGCATGGACGCCTCTCAGGGGGTCTTCTTTCTCGATACTGACATTCAAAAGGTGCTAGAAGCACATCTTACAAAGTTTTGGGTGAAGCACCGATGGGGCCTGCCCCTCAAGGTCCTCAAGCCCATGCATCTTGTGAAGTTGAAAAGGGCTCAAGCCTCACCCATTGTGGATCTCCCCTTTCCTCCATCATCCACCTGTGTGTCTGGGGCCTACTCGATAGTCAAGTCTGTTGAGTTCCCGGGAAAACCACCTCAGGCCTGTCCAGGAGAGAAAGTGAAAACAGAAGACTCAGTCCCCACCCTGGCAGGGTCTCTCCTTGCCCCCTCACGCGTGTGTGAGGAAATGCAGAGTGCTCTGGGAGGGACCCCACCTGGTGTTGACCATGCTCCTTCAAAGGCCTCTCTGACTAGACAGGTGGAGTGGGCTGAGAGGGGAAGCTTAGATCTCAGTCCAAGTTCAGCCATGGCCAGGAATGAGCCAAGAGGGAAGGGTCCGGGTGTGGCCTCACAAAAGCCCTGCAATTGGGTAGCAATGCAGGTGATTAACTTAATAACAAAATCTTTGAGGTGCAAAGAGGTTAAGGAGACAATGGAGGCCAGTGTGTCCCCTGATCTTCAACCAGAGTTGGGAACCAATGCACTGACAATATCCCAAAACATCAATGCACATTTGAGGAGTGTAGAATCTCCAGGGACCAGTAAAAGCTCGCTATTCCCTAGAATGTCTATTCTCCAACATCCAGGAGAACCATGCCTTAAAAATGAGGTCACTGATGAAAAAGTGCAGGTATGGTCCAAGGGCCAACCTCAAGAGAGTCCCATACACATGTCCCTTGCTGCAGACAAGGTGCACCATCGTCACTCCCAGGGAGTGCCCCCTGGAGTCAAGCCAGCGTCCCATGTGTTATGTGGCCTGAAGACACCCCAAAGAAGCAGCCAAGGGAAGCAGGAACCTAGGATCTCAAATGTTCAAGACTCTTGGAAGAATCAGAGACAAATGATCGCCCCTACCTACAAGAGAGAGAGTTGTAGGAGGCCCAACCTAAGAGAGCAGGAAAAAAGGCCTGAGAAATTAGGGACTTCTGATACCATTAGAATGACCCCCTCTGCCAAAGCTAGGGGCACAGTAGACTCTGTGGGGCATAAATACCCCGAGTTGGGGCCAGAGAAGAAACAGGGTCCTGCAGAAAGTTCCTTCAGACAAAGAACGAGGCTCTTTTTTCAGGGGATTTTCCCCAATAAAAAACTCAAAGGTCAGGATGCTCTGCTAGACCACAATCTCAATTCAGCTACTGCCCAGAGCCAAGGACCAGTCAAAGGCATATCAGTTATGGGCAGCAAGAACCCTGAGGCTCAGGCACTCATAACAATTGTAGGGCAGATTCTAGAGGAGAAAATTAACCAGAGACTTCGTACCACAGCGTTAAATGAGCACAAACAGGAATCCCAACCCCCAGTGGGTGGGTATTTTTGCTACCACGGGCTTCCTTTCTATCCCGGGAAAGGGAGAGTGATGAGTCACACAGCCTGCAGTCACCAGGCTAACTCCAATCAGAGTTATTCCACTAGGGAAGGGAAAGTCAGACAGACAGAGTCCTTGAAAAGCATCCAATTCAATGATGAGCACTTGGGACTGAGTCGCCTCACATTCCCGGCCTCCAAGACATCTTTGTCTTCAGTCAGATCCTGTCAGCATGGGCCAAGGGGGCTAGGTGCCCTAGGCCACCATCAACACTGTCCAAGGCATTGTCTTTCTCGGGTGGGTGTCTGGTCTGGTCGAACATAAGCAATGTCTCCATGAAAAAAAAATCAGTCCATTTTCTCAGCACATTCAAAATATTTAATTTTCCTGAATATATGTTTGTTTCCTCCTAAGAGTTGGTGCTTCTGTCTGTGGTGTGTTCAGTGTGCACTTTGGCTTCTAGAAGGGAGGGACATGGAGGGAGACTGACTGGCATTGTAAGCTTATCTCAAGTTCTTTCACTGTGTGTTTTCACAATATGTCATCACACAGCAAAAACTCTAAAACAAGAAGAGAGAAACCCCATAAAGACCCTCCCCGGGATCTGGTTCAACCCATCTTTCTCCTGCTTCTGCTCTACTTTGAACTTCATGCAGCTCTAGGGGACAGGTTTACAGGGACATCACAGGGCTGGACATTCCCACTCAGGCTCCAGAAAGTATCAGAGCAAAGTGGATGTGGGGTGGGTGTAGTGGTGTGGAGGTTACTGGGCCCTGAGTTCAGAAGGATGCTCTTGGTGGGAAATTCATAGCATCTGCCCTTAAGACTCCTTCTCTCCCTGATGAAGGCTGGGGTGGAGATAGGCCTGTGAACCCCTCTTAGCTTAGCCTGGATAAAATACAGCTCCCCCTTCCCCTCCCCTGCCTGTCCCACACTTAGAGCCTGGCAAAGAAGGCACTCTTCAGTCGGCATGGATAGGAGGCAGCCACAGGGAGTCTGCTGAGGCTGAGTTCACCTCTGCCCCAAATGAGTGAGTGGCCATGGCCAAGGGTCACCTGCCTCCCTCTATGTAAATCCTAGGGAAGGAGTTCTGGCATGACGGAATGGAGTGTGACTGTGTGTGGTCTCCATCTGACAGTCGGATACGATGAATCTCAGGCAGAACGTGGGTAAAGAATGGAAAGGTTGGATCCAAGGAAGAAGGCAAAGTGGCACAGAGTATTCATAAATGTGCAGTGACAGAGAAGCCCTGAGGTCCCACCGCCATCTATCAGCCTGGGGGGGGGGGGGAAGGGCTGCACCCCAGGTCTTCACCTGCTCCAGCTCCCAGACCACAGACCTAAAGAAGCCACCTCTAGGGCCAAACTCATACAAGTGAAATGGAGGGTTAATGTCCTCACAATAGTTAATAAGCCCGCACACCCTCACCTCCTGAATTCTAGAAAGGATGATTAACGACACGTGGAAAGCCAGGATGAGGGAATTCGGATGTCTCTCCCAGGATGGTAACCTTCACAGAAACACATGAACCAAGCCTGCTCCTGGGAGAGATGGGGACTCAGAAGGCTGGGACCAGCTGCCATCACAGTCTTACCTGACTCAGTTTTGCTCACCCCAGAGCCAGGCAGAAGAGGCCATCAGACAGGACTTGGGACACGGGAAGCTGGAAATGACCTGCCCAGAGTGGGGGCTGCAGCCCAGGAGGGGTGGGGGTCCCTTTGTGCTCTGCTCCTAGTGCAGCTGCCCCTCTCCGCCCCCAACCATACCTGAAGCAGGAAGAGAGGAATTTCTCTGGAGTGACTGTGAGGAGGGGTGCAACAGTGACAGCTCAGCCAGGACCTGGGGGAAGGGTGAGACCCAGGCAGAGAGTGCCTTGCACCCTCAGGAGCTCAGGATCTTGAGCCTGGCTGCTGCTGGGTGCTCCCAGGAGCACAGAGAGGTGAGTCCTTGGAGTGGGGCAAGCAGGACATGGACCCCATGTTCCTGTCAGAAGTGCCACAGACTGGGATGCTGGTGAAATGAGAAACAGGAAGAGCAGGTCCCTCTGCCCATCTGCTGCTGCTCAGTCTTCCATAAGGTCCAGGAGGCCAACTATGGAGAGGCCCACACAGGGACCTCTCACACAGACACCTCCCAGCAGAGAGACACGGAGACCTCACAGAGAGACCTCTCCACAGAGATCTCCCTCATGGAGATGACATGCAGAGACACCTCCCAACAGAAAGACACACAGAGAACTCGGAGACACTGTCCAACAGAGAGAGACAGAGACATCACAGAGACTCTCTCCCCAGAGACTTCTCTCACAAGATATTAGAGATTCTTTCCAGAGACACTGCCCAACAGAGACAACAAAGACCTCAGAGACACCCTCCAAAAGCAACACAGAGACCTTAGAGATACCACTCAACAGAGACCTCCCACAAGATGACTGGCAGACACTCTACACAGAGACCTCACAGAGATATCTCCCAAAAGAGACATCTCTCTGACACTCTCCACAGAGACCTCATACTTAAACCACACACAAACGTCACAGAGACTTCCCAAAGATCCCTCCAACACAGACCTCACCCAGAGAACAATACACAGGGACCACAGGTGGCCTCAGAGATACCTCACAGAAAGACCTCACAGAGAGACTCCTGTAGAGACAGGACACAGACTCCCACTGCCCTGCAGAGACTTGGCACAGACCTCACATCCATGTGCCAGGATCCTGAGCATCACCGTGTCCTTCCTAGGGCAATGAACCCCTTAGCAAACTGGCAGCACCAAAGAGGTATCAGCTGGGCCCCCTTGAGATCCTCGAGACACTGTTAGTATTACACTAAGTGGGGGTGTCTGCTTGAGGTAATGCTTGGGATTTTTTGTTCTTTTGTGGTATCATCGCCTCTGGACATGAAATTACAAATTCCCTGTATAGATTTGTGAAATTAATTGTTCCACAGGTTTCCATTAGGTGGAGAATCACAATTATAAAAACAACTAAAACGCCGTGTGCCCCGGGTGAGCCGTATCCCCCAAAGGGGCAGGGTGTCCTGGGTGAGCCGTGTGTCCCAGGGGGCCGTGTGCACCAGCAGAGCTGTGTGTCCCAGGGGAAGCAGTGGAACCCAGGGGGAGGGGCGGCGAGAACCAGAGGAGGAGAGGACTATATTCGTGTGGTCCTGAGATAGTCACCATAAAACAAGCAGACTGCCAAATGACACCAGGGAGGGGAAGGAGACCTGGGGGGAGATAAGAGAACAACTGAAGGACTGGTATGCATGAATGTAAGTACAACCAACGAACACAGAACTCTGGAGAGGGAGGGCATGAATGGGAGGTGGGGGCGGAGGGAGGCAATGGTAAGATATGTACACATATAATACCTTAATAATAAAAAATTGGGGGAAAAAACAAAGAAAAAAATAAAAATAAAAATAAAAACAACTAAAACATTATCAGTCTTTAATGAGAGGACATCTTTCGTCCGGTTTCAGTTACTGTCCAGCCAGATGCTGTCACTGTCACATATTTACTTTGTCAGGGACAAGACCTGAACTTGACGTGACTTGTTTACTTTGGGACATCATAACAGTGCGCAACAGATAGACTCTAGGAATGAAAGAAACCAGGAACAAGTCCTCTGGACTTCACACTTGCCTCCCGGGAGGTTAGCTTGCTAGCACAGCATCTTGAAGCATTAACAGCTCGCACCTGTTGGTGGTGGTAGTGGTTTTATTTTTTAACTAACAGTCATGAGCATTTTTCACAAATAAGTCATACTCCTGGCAATATTCTTATATCATCTGGCAAAATTATACTTGTTGATCATGTTATTCCTTATAATGTAGCAATGCCCTCAGAAATATTATTGCACATGTTCCAGGAAATTACGTACTTAAAAAGATGATCTATTATGATTTTATTTTCAAATAGTTCTATGAAATGTGTATTTTCTAAGACAGCATGCATTGTGTAACAATTACAGAGCTGAAAAGGACACATGGTTAAAACCATGTTGAAATATTACAAAACATCACTGAGGCCATGCTGAGACACCTACGGCCTCATGCAGGTGCTGAGGAAGGGCTGCTTACCCTCTGAATGGAAGGCAGTGTCGTTCCATCCACCTTCATATTGTAAGAAATAATAAGAGGCCTCACATATGTATCCATCACTTTCCAAAGGGTGCACTCTGAGGACACTCCATACCTCTCGCAGCTAACAGGCAGCCAACTGCCTTTCCTTGGTAAAATCTCTTTTAATGGCAAGTGTGAGTCACTGGGTAAGTCCCCCAGAGGCTCCACAGGGAGGACGGCCTCAGGCCTTTCTCTAAGGGGAGCAGGGCTGACACCAGGGCTGTTTTGGCCTATTTATTTCAATCAAAAGTAACCTGCTGTTGGTTCTCCATAATTAACAAGTGTGTAACTATCAATTTTTCTACTCCCTTAAGTCACTGAATCATAAAATGATGACATATGGTCATGGCATCATCTAACCTTCCACCGGATCTTTTTTACAGTGCAACACATGCTGCTTTAGTTTATTAATCAGAACAAAATGGGATCAACTGGGGGAAAGTTCATAGAGAAAAATATCTTTTTCAAGTTGACTATCTTAATGGGGTTCAAATAAGTGATTATTCTTTCATCGTTTGAATTAAAGGTAAGAATAAAAGATATAGAGAGACAAATGAGAATGACAATACCACATATAAAAACCTCTGGGATTCAGTGAAAGCAGTAATAAAAGGGAAGTTTATGTCATTACAGGCCTATCTCAAGAAACAAGAGAAATCCCACATAAACAACCTAACATGACATCTTAAAGAACTAGAAAAAGAAAACAACCCAAAGTCAGCAAAAGAAGGGAAATAATAAAAATTAGAGCAGAATTAAGTAAAATAGAGAACAAAAAGGCTAAACAAAAAAATCAATAAAACAAAGAGCTGGTTCTCTGAAAAAATTATGAAAATCGGTAATCCCCTATCTAGACTCACTAAAGAAAAAAGGGAAAAGATCCATATAAACAAAATCAGACAGAAATGAGAGAGAGGTCACCACAGACATCACAGATACATAAAGGAAAATACTAGAATATTGTGAAAGAGTAATTGCCACCAAATTTAATAACCTAGAAAATGTGAATAAGTTCCTAGAAGTACATATAACCTTTCTAGACTAAATCATGAAGAATTGGAAAATCTAAATACTAGTATACCTGCTGCTCCATCAAACCTCGAGCATGAGCGAGGTAAGGCAGACATTGCCCTGCCTTTGGAGAGAAAGGAAGTTCACAGACAATGTGAACATATGACAACTATGGGCGGTTTGGGAGCATGTGAGAAGGGCATCCAACCTGGAGGGGAAGCAAGGGAGGAAGAATGTTGTCAGAAAAGACTTGTTAAAGAGATGATGACAGAACAGGGTCTTGAAAGTTGAACTGGAGGGGACCAAGCCCAGGGTAGGGAATGATAGAACAAGAGTAAGTAAACCAAACCTGCCTGGTGCCTCCCAGGCTGTCCCACTTCCTGCTGTGTGACCCGCCCTCAGTCCCCTGACCTCCCCACCCCTCTTTCCCCACAGAAAAGCGGGGACAGGAACTCGCTCCCAGGCTCTCTAAGGGTGGAAGTAATAATACCATGTCACCTGGGAGCTACCAGGAAGGGGAGCAGCAGGGAGCGCTGAGCACACGGGGACACAGGGAGCCCCTTCTCGGTTGAGCATCCTGATTTCCCTGGAGGAGTGAAGGGAGGGCGTTGCCTTTCCACAGATTCTGCTCCAGTCACTGGGACCCTCCTGCTCCCTGCCTGACGCCGCCCTCCAGGGTGTCCATAAGGTTTACTTCCTGTGATAAGGAGGGTTGGCTGCAGGGAGTAGGAAACACTTCTTCCCTTTTCTCCCCACTGCTCCCAGCTTAGTGCTTACAGACGCTGATGTGCCAATCTCTCCAGGATTCCAGTAGCTGTGGACTTGGCCTCGCCCACCATTGAAGCAGCGATGGGCCTCCAGTCAGCCCCACTGTACAGGCTCCAGGGAGATTTTGGTGTTCCCAGGGCTCCCAGGTGGGGGCAGCCCAGCCTCTGCCTCCCGCTGGGAACTGTTCATCCAAACAATGACTCAAAGGCAGAAACAGCAGGCGAGGGAGGACAGGCACAGAGACACCCGGGCCAGGAGTGAACCTGATGATGGTGACAAGGCCCACAGGTGGAGCAAGTGTGTTCCCTTCAAACACACTCAGTGTTGCTGACAACCTGGGGGGAGGGGTGTAACCTGTTTCACCACCAACACCCTGGAAGCAGAGAAGTCGCAGGACTAATTCCCTCCAGGGAACGAGGGTCCAGGCCCTGTCCCTCAGCCTCACATTGGCATCCAGGGCCGGGCACCCAGGCAGGGACACATCGGGTGCCCATGGGGAGGGTGCTGACCCGGGAGGCTGGCAGCTTCTGGACCAGCCCACGACACACAGAGTCTGGCACCACCGCCGAGCCCCGTTCTCTGTGTCCAGGCCCAGCTGGGCAGGGAGCCGCGGGGGCCGGTAAGGAGGGCCCAGGTGAGAAGTCTCCTTCCCAAAGTGCCCAGGAGCCGGAGAGTGGGAGCTGCCCGCCACAGGGGTCAAGGGAAGGCAGCGGAGGAGGAGCTGAGGGCTGACCTGAGATTTTGTGGGAGGGGAAGGCCCTGATGTGAGTCCACTCCCTCTGAGCTGTGTGTGGGGCAGCAGAGCTCCCCCCTGTGATGGAACTGCAGGGCTTCAGCCTCCCATCGCTGCTGCAGCCACCGCCCGGCCTCAGCTCTGCATGCCTCAGCCTTCCCACCCAGCCTGAGCCCGGGAAGGAATCAGAACGTGAACTTGGGGAGGAGGCATTGGCCAGAGGCAGGGGGTGAGGGCCAGGGCAGGGCCACGTGGGAGCAAAGCTAGGACAAGCAGTTCTGCAGACAGAGGTCTCCTCCAGGCTCTGCTCCTGCCCTCACTGCTGGCTCATCTCACTCTTACAACCGGGGTTGGGGCCCCGCTTTGTCTGTGGGGTCTTAGCAGTGCCCACAGAGGTGACTGGGCCCCCCCTCAGCCTGGATCTCAGCTCCCACCAGCCCTGGGGCCACACGCACCTGGGCCCCTGCCGCCCCTGCGGGTGGCGCTGGTGAAAGGGCCCCACGGGTGTGAGGAGGACTTGTTCCCACGCGGATGTAACTCTGTGTCAGCTTCTATCACACAGAGTCCAGCCATGGCTGGAGGGAAGGGACAGCAGTCATGGGTCCTTGAAACCCCGTTGTCCCTGAGCCCAGCCCCCCAGCCACAGCAGATGGGTCCTCCTCCCCCAGCTGGACTAGATTGTCCCACCCAGAAATCCCGCACGTGACTTGGTATCCTCCAACCACTGTCATTCCCCTGTACCCACCTTTAACAGGTGTGTCGCCATTACTCCCTGTCACCCCTGTGCTGCCTCCCCCCACCCCCTCCGCTCTCAGTCACCCACTGAGACAGAGGACGCTCCTCCTGCAGGAGGCCCAGAGGGACAGCCTGTCCCCTCGGGTCAGCCTCAGTCTGGCCTTGGGAGCAGAATGGCGGGAGAGGTCCCTGGGGATTAGGGGGCTGTGTGCTCCCAGGAGCAGTGGGAAGAGGACCCTGTCCTTCAGGAAGAGGGACTGAGGACCCTGTGGATTCAGAGCGCCCAGGACCTCCCGCATCCCCCCTTCCTCTCAGGTCCCTCCCCAAGGAGCAGCGCAGACCCCAGTATGGACACAGAAGCCCCAGAGCTTTTCAAACAAAATTATCTTTATTCATAATTGACCCACAATGCCCCACGGGTGGTAGTCCTACCCCCACCCTAACCCACCCCGCCCTAACAGTCCTGCTCTCCCTCCTACCCCCCCAGGCCCACCCACCTAAGGGTCCTGCCCTCCCTCCTACCCCCCCAGGCCCACCCACCTAAGGGTCCTGCCCTCCCTCCTACCCCCCAAGACCCACCCCCCTAAGGGTCCTGCCCTCCCTCCTACCCGCCCCAGGCCCACCCTCCTAAGGGTCCTGCCCTCCCTCCCTGCCTCCCATCCTCCAGGTCAGGGGAACAGCAGGATCAGCCCTGCCATGAGAAGGAGCCCTCGGCTCCTCCGGGGGACAGCCAGGTCCCATCGAGTCCGGGCCCCTCGGGGCGCGGGCAGTGGGGGGCGCTGCCCTCTGCTCCATACTGGCTGCAGGGCCGCTTCCTCCAGCTCCCTGGGTCAGACGGGTCACGCTTTCTCTTGTGAGGCTGTGAGGAGGGAACCGGCCCCGGAGCCAGCGCCGGCCTCCCCCAGACCCCGAGGTCGGCCCCTGGGCGGGGGGTCTTCTCCGCAGGGGCGGGGCCGCCCCCCAGAGCGCGCTTCTGAGGCTGGCGAGCTGCAGGGGCAGCGCGGCTGAGGCCTGGTCTCTGCAGGGCCCGGGACTGGGCAGCGCCCCGGGGCCCCCGACCTCCAGGGCAGGCCCGGCCCGAGGCAGGGCCCGGGCTCAGAGCGAGCGCGCAGGGCAGCAGGCGGCGGGGGGAGGCCCAGAGGAAGGCCAGGCTGGGGAGGTCCTCCTCGTCCTCACGGGGCCTGGCCGCCGGCCCGAGCGTCTCCCTGACCACAGAGGCCTCTCTGGGGACGCAGGCGGCCCTGGGGGCCCGTGCACAGTCAGCAGGCCCGCGGCCCTGGGCAGCCGCGGGGGGGCATCGGGCCCGGAGCGGTGGGCGCTCCTCACGCCCCGAAGAGACAGCACCAGCCGGGGGCCTGGAGCGGGGGGTGTCTGCTGGGCCGCGCCTCCGAGGGTCCTGGAAGCCAGTCTCTGGGGGGCAGGCTGTGCCACTGACCCCCAGCTGGGGGCGCTGGTCACGCCTCCGGGCATCTTGGCTGCTTGCAGGCTCAGAAGGACTTGAGTCCCACAGGGGAGCACCGAGACTCGGGGGTGCCTGCACGCCCCCCTCCTCGGAGGCCAGGAGTCGCCGCTCTGCCAGCTGGAGGAAGAAGGGACAGTGACTGGCGCTGCCCACGTGTGTGAGAGGAGGAGGGTGATGGGACAATGGCACTGGGGGAGGAAGGAGGTGACACCGTGACTGAATCCACGACAGTCATGTGACTCTCCTCTGGCCCCTGTGCCACATTCCCAGCTTTGTGCCCCTCCCTTTCTGGCTCCCATCCCCCTCCTCTCTGCAGCCCTCTCCTCCTTGTCCTCCCGCTCTGCTCCCACCCAGGCTGGCCCCTCGGCATGTGCTGCCTGCGGGCAGGGGAGGTGTGGACACAGGGTGTGTGTCCTGGTTCTGGGGTGCTCCCTGCCCTGGCTCCCTGATGATTCCCCACCTACATATTCCTCCCTCCCTGACTCACCGGGGCCTGTCCCTCCTCTAATTCCTCTGGGACCCCTGGGTCCGATGGTCACTTGGGGTCCCCCTCCCATAGCCCTGAGGTCCAGCCTCCCCTGGCTCACCTGGGCAGCAGTGAGCGCTTCTTCCCGCTCCAACTCCTCAGCGAGGGCCAAGGGGTCCTGCTGGGCGTCTGGGGAAATCAGTTGCTCCAGGAACTGGGGGTCAATGATCTCCTCCACCTGAGACAGAGGAAGCGGCCGTGAGCCCCTTGGCAGGGAGGGAACTGGGAGGCAGCGGGGCCTGGAGGGCAAGTGGGAAAGCCGAGACCCCCCTCTCCCGTCCTCCTGCACAGGTGGGTGCTTCCCCCTATCATGCTCAGCAGGTACACACACACATGTACACACACACATAGAGAAACACATACATGCACATACTCATGCACACATATATAAACACATACATGCACCTACACACACAAGGGCTCACCCACACGAAGCCCACACACACACAGACACACACACTAACAGGAGCAAAGAGCAGAGCCCATCCCATCAGCCTGGGGGAACCCGGGTCTGGGGGCGGCAGGGCCACCCTCTGGGACCCTGTGGGCCTGGAGCTGCGGGCCAGCCCACCTGGGTGACAAAGTCTTCCTGGGAGCACAGCTGGTCCAGGTAGCTCAGGAGACCCTCATCCTGCAGCCACTCCTTCACTTCATCTGCCCATCCTCCAGCGGGCGCCCCCAGGGGCAGCGCATCCGTGATGTCCATGTCCTCCTGCTCGGCCTCAGGGGGCATCCCATCGGGTGACTCGGTCTCCCAGGGCGGCTGGGCTGTGTGGGCGCACTGGGCGCTGGGTACAGCCTTCCTGGCAGTGGGCGCTGGGCAGAGGGAGAGGAGGGAGCGTGAGGGGACAACGCTCCCACCTGCAGGGCACGCGATGCTGGGGGCAGTGTTGGGGTGTTAACACGGGTGCGGCTGGGTCGGGGCCACTAAGCCTGTGACTGTGAGAGGGGAGGCCACAGGGGAGCACCCAAGAGTCAGCTGTGAGGACGTGTGGAGCCACCGACTCCCAAGGGGCCCCGCAGCCAGCCCGCAGCTCAGCAGACTTCATGTGGGGCCTTGGCAGGGAGCGGGGCGAGGGGATGACAAAGGGGACCCGGTCCAGACCCCATGGGGACACAGGGCGCTGAGGCCTGGCTCTCAGGGCTGTTTCCCTTCAACACCAAAGCCCCCTGAGGAGAAGGGCCATGTGGGGGACAGAGGCCTGCGCTGGGCCCTGTTGCCTGTGGCCATGGGCTCCTGTGGGAACGTGCTGGCGTACCTGGCTGCGCGTCCACCACTGGGGCTGGGGGCCCCCGAGGACCAGGTCTCGATGGGTCACAAAGAGGCTGGGTCTGTGCCCCCTTCTTCAACTGCAACTTCTGACCCCGCATCTGCTCCTCCGCCTCAAACTGCATGAACCTGGGGTGAGGGGCACAGGCTGTGCTGAGAAGGAGGCGCCAGGAGCCCCGCAAAGGCAGCAGCGGGTGGAGGGATGGGGAGAAGGGCCTTGGGGCTGTCAGGGCCCGGACCCTGGGCAGGCAGGAGGCTGGCTGGCACGTTCCTGCCCAGCCCCTCTGGCTGCGGTCTGGCCCACTGGGCCGGGAACCCCTCCCCAGCCTGTCCTGAGCCTTCATGTCAGCCCAGGACGGGTCAGCCTCAGAGGAGGGGGAGCTCCCGGGGAGGTGGGACAGGAGCACCCACACTCTGAAGCTGAGGGAGAGGCTTCCCCAGGAGGAAGTGCCTCTGGGCTGTGGGGACCCTGTGCTGACACCCTCCCACCCCCCTCCTCTCTGATGAGACCTCACAGCTGGACCCCGCCCCACAGTCAGTCTCCCCCCCGCACCCCCAGGTGTGGGGACCCAGGACCCTGACTCACTTTTCTGCCATCTCGAAATAGACCCTCCGGTCACGGTGGCTCTTGCGCTGCCATTCCTGCATGGCCTGCCCTATTCCCTCCTCCAGCGTCATGGTGGGCTTCAGGTGGGACAGGGGCCGGAGCTCTGGCCTGTAATGCCTCAGGGTCAGTCACGGCCCAGCCTGGCCTCCGCCCGCCTGGCCACCCCAGCTCAGTGGATCCAGTCCCTCCCCCACCCGGCAGACTGAGCACCCGCAGGTGAGGGAGGAGGCGTCTGTGTGCAAAGACAGGCCTTCCAGCTGCTGCTGTCAGGGCCTCACATCCACACCAGCCCGTGAACCAGGATGGAGGAGACCCCGCAGTCGCACCCATAGCTGGGACCCCACCCTCAGGCCTTCCCGCCAGCGTCCCAGGATCAGCCAGCCTGCAGGGCCCTCCCACCTCCTCTGTGATGGGAGAGCTCCAGGGGCGCCCCTGCCCTGCCCAGGGCACTCACATGAGGAAGCAGCAAAGAGCATCCACATCAGGACTCTGGGGAAGGTGCCCCCGGGCCAGGGCCTTGAAGCGCTGCCAACGACGGAAGTCCTCGTACACACTCTTGGGGTCAGAGGCGTCCAGCGAGGCCGTGGACTGGGAGGCGGCCAGGCCACCCTCCCTGGAAGCCCCGTGTGGCCGTGTTCTGGGGTCCACTCGGGGGATGATATGGATCAGCTGGGCAGCTGGCGGTGGAGCTTGAGGAGGAAGGCTGGGACACCAGCCTCCATTGCTGGCCTGGGTGCCCCCAAAAGCCAAGGTGGGCATAATGTTCTCCACAGCAGTGGCTTCCAAGAAGAGGGGTGCAGGACACACAGCACCCCCACAGGCGGCACCTGGAGCACTCCCGTAGAGGGGGGCCTGGGACAGGACAATGGTCTGAGTCTGGGAGGGCTGGGGTCGCCTCCCTTCTGACCTGACCTGGTCCATGATGTTGTAGACCCCAGTCCCAACGGGGCCTCGACCAGCATCTCCTGCCACCAGAGGTGTCCTGGGCCAAGCCGGCAGCACCGGGGGGCGGCCAGGAGGGAATGATGGGGTTCTGGGGGTCGGCAGGAGCTGCTCCCCAGGGGGCCGGTGTGTGGGGCCCGTAGATGGCTGGGGACAGGGCTGGGCCATGAAAGGAGTCAGGGAGGCACCAGGTTTCAGGCTCACATCCGCTCCCTGCGCTGCAGATGCTGTGGAGACAAAGGAAAGGGGGGATGGAGGAGGAGGACCAGCAAATAGCACTGAGGCACTCTGGGCCCCTTTAGCCGTTGGGGAACCAGGGCAGTGAGTCGCACCAGGGGAGGGCCATTTGGATGGGCAAACTGCAGAGGCGGCAAATGTCCTCAGGTCATGGTCACACTCTGACCTCCAGTTGGGATTATTCCACTGGAGAGCTTGCTCCCCGTTCACCAAGGCTCCCTGACCACTGTCTGCGAGAAGCGCCAGCCCAGCCAGCGCTGACCCTGAGCGCTTCCCTAAGGATTCCCTGGCACCGACCCTGCCAGCCTCAGAGGCATGGCCCTGGGCAGACCTCTGCTCTGGGCAACGACCCTAGGTAGACCCACTAGCGGTAGTGACCTTGAAACTTCATCTCCGAGGCAAGTTCTAGGCACCTAAAGGGCCTCTGAGAACAGGCCGTGTCTAACATATGAGGGCCCATCTGCTCCTCGTCTTCCTCTTCCTCAGTACAAACCACCCCTTTCTGTCCTGGGCTTGCACAACACAGAAACACTCGAGAAATGTCTCTTCACAAGAAGGCCCAGGGACTTTGAACTAACCCTTCAACATCCTGCCCAGCATGCACATGTGTGTCAGAACCAACAATGAACACGTAACTCAGGCCAGGTCCTGTCACTGGGCCCAGCGCTCAGACTGATGGCCACCCTCAGGAGCTCTGTCAGTTCACAGCCAGCAATGGCTGCAGAGAGTCAGAGGAGGGCCACGGAATGGGGCACAGCGGGGCTGGCGGTAGGGGTTTCCAGAAACTTCCAGACCTGCTGTCCTGTTAGATGGTTCCTGGGAGTGCAGACTGGGTGAGGTTCTTCCCCTCCAACTCCCAACAGTGGGAATTGAGGGTACAGAGGAAGCAGGTGTGAGCAGTGACAGTAGGACACAGGTGTCTGAACACATCCCGGCTCAGAGGAACCGGAGCAGACCTCGTCCAGGAGGGCACGCCGCACACCCTGCCCCTCATTACTCAGGACAGGCGGCCTTGGCCCTTTACTACTGACACAGACACGGTCCTCCTGCCCCTGTGCTCCCTGCCCCCTTTAAAAAGGAACCCACCTTCGCAGACGTTCCACGGAACACCACCCGCGCCCCACATCTGTTTTCTGTGCCTGAAGCAGGGACGTGGACTGTCAGAAAAACCCTCATCCCAAAGGTGAAGGGCAGGGCAGAGGGTGCGCCATGAGATACAGGACAAGAGGGAGTTGGTCTGAAGACCTGGGTGGCACGGGGGGAACTACTGGGGACAGCTCAGGGAACCGGGCCTTGTCTCTCTGGAAGTTTCTGGGCCGCCTGCCCGTGTGGAATCCCAGCCAACAAGCAGCTCCCTGGGCTGAGGAGCAGTGAGCGCTGGGCCGGAAGCAGGGGAGAAGCTCTGGGCTGCAGCAGGTGGAGGACCTTCCAGCCCAGCCCTCGGGAGGACATGTCATTGTGGAATTGGCCACACACAGCCCCTCTGCACAGCTTTCTGGCTAAGACCACCCTCCCACTGCCCCATTCGCTCTAGCGCACTCAGTTCAATCCCTTAGAAAGATGCTGCGGGGCCAGCTCCAGGTGCCTGAAGCACAGCACTCAGGACTGGGCTTTCCCGTGACCACCCTGTGCCACCCCCACGACATCGCCCACTACTCCTCCCACACACCTGGAAGTGGCTTGTCTCCCCTCTGGGAAGAAACCACGTGCCTACTGCCATCCTTTCTCCTCACCCAGGCATGTCCCTGAGCCACCCTGACCCCACTCTGAGGAGCCCTCCCGCCCAGAGCCATCACAGGTTCCCACTGGCTCCCAGCCTCCCCAGGGTGACAGGTCCTTGGAGGTCCAGTGCTCTCTCCCTCCCCTACTTCAGTCAAACCGTGTTTCCCCAGTGTCACATTTCAATCCCAAGTCTTGAGGGACAACTCAGTGTTTAAAATACCCACCCCCTTCCAATCTATAGTCCTACCTCCTACTGAAGCCATCCCCGCAGGCTCATTCACTGACCACCGATGCCTAGTAGCCTCCACAACGAGAAAAGTCAAGCCGAGGATTCAGAGAGTGACCTGCTCCAACAGCTGCTCTCCATCCAGTGGAGGGAAGGTTTGGGTTTAAACAGTAGAATGTGGGGCTCATGACATTCTGCCGTGGGGGAGGGGCAGAGGACCGATTGGCTGAGTGGTGGGGGGCATTCCATGGAGGGCTCTGATAGGTCGGCAAGAACCAACAGTTCCGTTCAAATTTAAAGTCACAAATTTAAAGACACACTAGCAGTAATGACCTCCAATGTAAGTTCTAGGCACCCAGTCATTGATGTGCCCTTTATCTCCTTGATCCATCACCCTAGTTCTGGGACCCACAACCTGCTTCCTATCTGGTCTTGGTTTACTTCAACACAGGCTACACTTTCTGAACAAAATTCAGAACATTCGGCCTGAAGAAATAATGGGAACGTATGGCTCACGGGTCCCAGTGTTTGAAATTAGGATTGACACCACAGAGGCAGCATGCTGGATTGCTGTGTGCCCCTCATTCCTTGGGAAGCCGTCCTGTGGCCCCAAGTTCCGCCCAGTGCTGGGAGCCCTGCAGATGCAGCCGGCCCAGCCTTAAAACCCATCCCCTTTCCCCAGTCCATCAGGGCAAGGCCCTGCAGCCTACAGGGCAAGGCCAGAAAACACCACTTTCAGTTTCTCATTGTATTATGTTGTTCAATGTCTAATTTTTTGCTCTTTGAGTGATTTTAATGTAATGTTTTAAACAAGTAATGCCTTTGCATAGTTTACAACTTGTGCAAAATGGAAAATATAGTGAGCAGTCTTTCTTCTGCTTCTTTCTCCTCTTGCAAATGACAGGAAAGATGATGGTATACTTTCAGTTTCTTTGGAAAGTATGACAAACTCAAGTAAGTTGATTCTGCTACTATACATAAGTTTTATTGCCAAATGAAATTCTGCAATATAATACAAAATTGCTGGGCATGCAGGGTGACATTGTTCCTATGCTACCTACCATGTCAATGGAAACTGACCCAGACAGCCATGTTTTGATCAATGTTTGAACAACCACCTTGCAAAGGAAACATCTATGAAGCAGCATTTATTCAAAAACCTCCGTATACTGAATAGATACAGGAGGAAGGGGGTAAGGGTTCCCTTCTTCTGCTGCAGGGACAGCCTGGGCCTCTTCCCAGGGGTCCTCGCGCCAGGACACAGAAGCACGCCCACTGGGGGCGGGGCTCTGTCCTGCAACTGCTCCCAGCGTCCGTTGCGGCGGTTGGCTCCTATAGGCGCATGCGCTGTGGCGGTTGGCTCCTATAGGCGCATGCGCTAAGGCGGTTGGCTCCAATGCGCGTGCATGTGCTAATGGCAGGGAGCATCTCCAACTGCCGCCCAGGCTGCGCGTGGGGCCTGGCATGGCGGCCTCCGGAGTCCGTTAGATGAACTGGAGGGAAGGGGCACGCGGCCTCCACAGCCCTCAGGTGTCTCCCTCTTCTCTGCTGTTCAAAAAGTGGTCTGTGTTCCCCCACCCCGCTCACTTCCGGTGGTGCTCACAGGGGAATGGGCTCTAGCTGGCGGTACTGGGCGGGCGGTCAGTGTGTGGGGCCTCCATGGGGTCCAGTGATGCCTGTGAGCTGTCTGCGGGGAGCTCCGCTGTGTCCCCCGCTTTCTGACACGCAGCTCCCGGCAGTTCTGGATCTGAAAGCCCCTCCGGGTCAGCAGGAAGCTGCCCTCATTGGAAAAGAGCGGACAGGGCGGAGCCTCCCCTCCCCACAGGTCCCAGGCTCCTTCCCCCTGGAGGCCCTCAGCCCTGAGACAGCGGCCTTGCTGACCACCGTAATGCCTCTGCCCCAAGGCCTGGGGTGGGGACAGGCCTGGGTGTGTGAAGCCTGGGGTGGGGACAGGCCTGGGTGTGTGAAGCCTGGGGTGGGGGCAGGCCTGGGGTCTGTGGTGTTCGTTTGGTGGCGGGAGTCTGAGGTGTGGATTCAAATGTGTGCGCTCGCTCTGTGTGTGGATGTCTGTGATCACGGGGAAGTCATGCCTATGTTTCCGTAAGTGTGTGGGGTTGAGTCCTGTATTTGAAGGGCGTGGAGATGTAGTCCATGAATACTCAAACAGTTGGTGGTAATGTGTTTGTAATTTGGTGTTTGCTTAAATTTACTCGTTTCGTGCCCATCCCCCCACCCCCCACCCCCCGCTTTGAATTTCGGGCTTTTTCTAATGACCGATTTGGAAGGATTATAGGCCTAGGCATAGGAAATGTTAGGACAAGTGCAGGCGTTCATTTGCTTGGGTGTATGATCTGTGTTTTGTATTTGGGGAATGTAGATGGATCATTGTGTACTCGGGGCATGTTGAAATGATATGTGTATTTCTTTTTGTGATCTTCACCTGTTTCAGTGTGCAGAGGGCAGGTCTGTGACTATCTTTAAGACTGGTGGGTCTGTATATGTGGGTGTGCAGTAGTGTTACTGGGATTCGGTGTGATGTGGGTGTGGCTGTATTCTGCAAGATGGTCGAGTTAATTCTGCGTGGGAATTTGGGAGTGTGGGGTTCTGTGTACGCAGGTGGTGTAGCATGAAGTGGATTTGGGACATAAGTATAGGGAGGTGGGTTTGCATATTTGCAGTGCACTGGGTGTTCATGTGTCTATTTGGTGTTTGTGGAGAGTGTGTGTTTGGAGTTCACATGTGTATTCCTGTGTATTCCAGGGCCATGGCCATGGGGAAGGATGTTTGCTGGAGCTATGTGTTTGTATTTTTCAGTAGGGGCTCTAAGGCTTACATGTTTTGGGTACCGAGTATGTGTGTATTTGACGGGGAGAGGGGTTTCTGTGCTTATACAGGGGAGTGGGAGGATTGTGTCTATGTATGGGAGGTGTGTGATAAGGTTATTTGTTAGTATTTGTGGATGTGAGAGCTGACTCATTAGCTAGGGGTAATTTGGAAGTTATTTCATATGTGATTTGCTGGAGATATTTTTGCATGTCTTGCCTATGTATACTGGTTGTGCTTATGTCTATCACCAGGTTCTTGAATTATCAGTTTGTTCAGGGGTTCTTACGTGAACTTAAATTGTTTTTCTTTGTAGAATACTAAAGTGTTTCTACATGTATTTGCTAGTAGTTAGCAAGTAGTGGTCTGTATATTCAGAATGATGCTAGAGAAAAAATGTGTATAGTGTGCTTTTGTTACATACTGCTGAGGAGAGGTGTTGAGGTTATATTCTGGAGAGGTGGCATAATGTTTGAGGGATCTATATATTAAGGCATTAGTGTTTGAGGGATCTATATATTAAGGCATTAGTGTTTGAGGGATCTATATATTAAGGCATTAGGAATATGTGTGTGTGTGTGTCCATGTGTCCATAGGTGTGTGATAATTGTGTATGCACATTAGTGAGAGGTAAGGGATTGTTAGTGCTTTTGTGTTTTGCATGCATCTATCTGAGTGTATGGGGTGGGTATTCATGAGTGGTTTGAGGTCTGTGTATTTGGGATTTGTGAGTCTGTCAGGAGGCTTAGGCTCTTCTTTGCATCTGTTCCAGAATGTAATGCTTGCAGAATTTGGTGGTGTTGCTTGTATGTGTCCTCTCAGTGAGTGTGAGATGGACTTATTTGTATTAAATAAGTAGTTGTTTGTGACTCTGTATGTATTTGAGTTCCTGGAGATTATGGATGGGCTGTATATTATAGAGAATGTGAGAGTTCACTTTGCGTGTTTGCAAAAAAGGAAACTGTCCAGATTTTTTTTGTGTGTGTGTGTGTATGTATGTGTTTGTATTCAGGAATCATGGAATATGTGTATTTTAGGGCTTGTGGGATTGCATATGGATCTTTATTTGGGTGACATATGAGACAATTGTGTACATGATGGTTTTAGAGGGCCTGTGTGTGTATATATTCAGTGTTTATATCTGAATGGTATATTGGTTGCCCATGTTTGTATTCAGGTCCATGTTATGTGTGTATATATAATTGTAGGTGTATACTGTGAATATTCAAGGATATTTAGGGTTTTGTCTGTAAATGGTCTATCTGTACATTCAGTGAGGACAAGGATGAAAATGTGCATATGTGTTCATATATGTAAAATAATTTTTAAATATATCTGAGTAGAAGTGGAGGGTCATAAGCAGGGTATAAGTGGCTTGTGTGCACATAGTCATTTGACAGGGGATGGAGTGCACTGAAACTGGATCATACTAGCTTTGGGTAGTCAATGGTGCATGTCTCTTCTGGGATCTATGTCCAGTGACATCAGGTGGGTGCTTGAAATTAGTCATGCTGGAAATATTTGTACCAGGTACATATTACAAATGAAGTATTTCCTGCATCCTCCTGAGAGTGGTTAGCATTCACCAGAACCCACTTGGTGTGTGTGTGTGTCTGGATGCATGTGTGTGTGAAGCAAGAATATTCAGGTATCAGTGGCCATATGCGTTGGAGACTCTCCGTGAATTGCAAGTGAGGCATCTGGGGCTGTGGGCCTCCTATGTGTGCATGGACCCTCGTCATTCTGAATCATTGCATTGCTCTTAATCTGGTCAGGCCTTTTTTTAGGGCCAAAGAATCCCATAAACGTTGGTGATTTCTGGCCCCCCTTCATGCAGATGGGTTGTGGGTATCTGTCCCTTAGGCAGGAGGGCACTTCTTTAGCATTTGTATGGTCTTGGCTTCGGGGGCCCTAGATGGGTGGGCCTGGTAGACAGATAGCCATTCAAGGCAGAAACTTCACACGTGTACTGCTGGCCTGACAGGCCATGGTTAGAAAGACTTCCTGTACAGGAAGCCAGATGGCCAAGTGTTCCTCCAAGCAAACTTTTTAAGAATCAGCTGAGCACATATTAGTATTATTGACCCTGCTGGGATAAGGTCGGTGAGCAAGGATACCCTTTCACATGGGGCCAGGTGGTGAAAGTCTACAGAGCCTAGCGTCCCTGAGACCATCTGCCTCAGGGTGGTGGGTTGTATTGGGTATCAGGCTGGCCAGTGGTGTCACTACTTCTTAACCCACCTATCTCTGGAAACCTCAATCCTTAGGTATTGGAAGTACTTTAGGGGTCAGTGAAGTGGCAGGGTTGGAGATGGGGGAGACTTTGGGCCTGTGGAGGGCTGGAAGCTGAGACCTGGAGGGACTGGGAGTATTACTCTGATGAGATATGGCTCTGACATTCCAAAACCCTTTAGACATGCTCTCCTTTGTTTTCTGAAAGCCCAGGATGCTTCTCCCACTGACATGAAGCTCATCTCCGCCTCACATTTCACTGAGAGGATGACCTGACCCTATTTTCTCTACTCCATTTTAGCTACACACTCACCAGAGGGAACCACGTGATAAACATAGCTATCAGCTGACCCCACAGCTGCCTCCTGGCTCCCATAGTTCCACTGAGGATTTCTGGGCTTCCTTATGGTGAGTCTCCTCTGGGCCTTTTCTTGATCATGGTGAATCCTCCACCAGAACGTGCCAGCCTCACTTGCTTGAATGCCCCAACAACTGCTTCTTTTAGTACAAGCACATTCCTAGTGGCTCTCACTGCCCCTTTCTAACTATCCAGTCCCCAATAAAATGACCGTGTTGCACTGATCATATTATGTGTTGTTGGTGGAATGGAGTTGGGCCTGCTTTTATATTTTAAAACATTTTATATTATAAACAAAAATGCAAATATGTGTATATAAGGTAGATGTTCTTGGGTTTGTTTATTGAATTTCCTTGGTTTGGTTGTGAACTGGGAAGGTATGGCTGCTGAGTTTTAGTGGGAGGAGCAAGAGTATTTCATTATCTTGAATCAGCACTGAAAATCCCCCACCAGGTAGAATGAATGGGGTTGGACAGAGCTGGTTTTTCAGGGCCCATTTTTTTTTTTTTTTGGAGTGTATGTTATTCCCCATCTCTCCTTGGACAGAAGGAATCCTCTGCTCTTTAAAAACAAAAAAAAACAAAAATAAAAACACAGAGATTTTTATTATAGTTTCCATACAATATTGTATTCATTTTAGGTGCACAACATAGGGATTAGACATTTATGTAACTCACAAAGTGAACACCCCAGAAAGTGAACACCCATTTGACACCATATGTATTTCTTACAATGTTATTGGCTTACTAGAAGCCTGTCCCTTGGCCTGGCCTGTGGGGATCAGGGGACCTCCTTGCCGCCACAGCCTGGCCTTACCTGCAAGCTCTTGGGGCTTCAGCTGGCTCGATCCCACACAGCAGGAAGTAGTGTGTGAAGCAGCAGGCAACCGGGGAAGAGCCTGAGCCTAGGCTGGGTGTCAGGCTGCTCCTGCTCATCCTGGCCCAGGGGGTAACTGTCTGTGGGAGAGGCTCACACTGTTGCAGCTGTGCTCGCCAGCTGTGAGCCCTGCATCTGGCACCCATCTATCAGCTGTGGGAGTAAACTGAACACCAGGGGCAGCTCCTGCATCGAGCATCTGCCCCCTGGTGGTTAGTTTGTGTCATAGAGACTGATCAAAGGGTCAACCAGTTGTCTGGTAGCTTAGGCTTATATAAAATATATACTAGAGGGTCAGTGCACAAAATTCATGGACATTAAAAGGGGCTTAATAAGAGGAAATAATTTAATATTGCAATTTGCCCTTTCTCTATAATAGAAGTGTCAGAGATTAAAGAAAATTAGTAAAATGTATATGAAAACCTTTCTCCTGTCAGAGTTTGTGGTGCACCAGGGGACCCAGAGTCAAGTCCCCGCCCACCCACATGTGCCTCAAAATCGTGTGAGACCCAGATCTGCCCAGTCCCATCCTTTTCAAGCCCCACCAGGCAGGGGACATAGCCTCAGGTCCCTGGCCCAGCACCTGACGTCCCCCAGCCGAGACTGGGGTGGGGGGAATGTCTTGAGGACCTCTGTCAAGCCCCACCAGGTGGGGGGCATGGCCTGAGGTCCTCTGACCCAGCACTGGGGGTGCATCTTGAGGTCCCCTGTCAAGTCCAGCCAGGCAGAGAGGTGCAGCCTCAGGTTCTTGTCTGGTGCTGGGGCGGGGGTGCAGCCTGAGGGCCCCCGTTAAGCCCTGCTAGGCGGGCGGTGCTATCTGAGGTCCCCCAGCCTGGTGCCAGGGTTGGGGGGTACAGCCTGAAGTTCCCTGTCAAGCCCCACCTGGTTGGGGGCACGACCTGAGGTCCCCCAGCCTGACACTGGGGTAGGGGAAGCAGCCTGAGATCCCCTAGCCCAGCAACAGGACAGGAAGTGCACCTTAAGGTCAGGCTGCACCTTAAGGGGTGCAGCCTGAGGTTCCCTGTCAAGCCCTATGGGGGCAGGGTAGGGCGGTAGCCCCAGGTCCCTGCTGATTGCTTGTTAAGGCTCCTTATGAGAACCTAGCTTCAGCTGTGGGTGTATCCATCTTTGTGATGGTCAATTAGGATATTCCCTCTTTATTAGATAGGACAGATGCTCTACTTTATATACCTGTGACTGTTTTTATAACTGGCAATTTGTAAATATTAATCTTTTCCCCCTTTTCACCCATCTGTCCAATCTCCCTCCTATCTGCCAATCATCAAAATGTTCTCTGTACCTATGAGTTTGTTTCTGTTTTGTTTGTTCATTTTTTTTCTTTAGATTCCATATGTAAGTGAAATCATATGGTATTTGTCTTTCTCTGTCTGACTTATTTCACTTATAGCATAATTTCCATTCCTGTTGTTGGAAATTACAAGATTTCATTCTTTCTTTTGGTTAAGTAATATTTGATTGTATATAGCATCAAACCTTCTTTACTCATTTGTCTATCTGATGGACATTTAGGTTTCTTCCATATCTTGGCTATTGTAAATGAGGCTTCCATATCTTGGCTATTGTAAAGAATTTGGAATGCATGTCATTTTGATTTTGTGTTACTTTGATAAATACGTAGAAGTGGAATTGCTGATTACTTCTTTGTCTCTTATTATAGCCTTTGATTTAAAGTCTATTTTTTCTGATAGATGTATTGCCAAGCCAGCTTTGTTTTATTTTCATTTGCATGAACTATCATTTGGTGGTGATGAACCCCTTCAGGTTTTTCTTTTCTGAAAAGCTCCACATCTCTCCTTCTCTTCTAAGTGATAGCCTTGCTGAGTAAGAGTAATCATTATTGTAGGTCCTTGCTTTTTATCATTTTGAATTTTAATCCCTCTCACCTACAAAGTTTCTCTTGAGAAATCAGATTATTACAGGAACTCTGCTGTAGGTAACTAATTGCTTTTCTCTTGCTGATTTTCAGATTCTCCTTGTCTTTAACTTGTATAATTCTACTTATGATGTGTCTTGGTATGGACCTCTTTGGGTTCTTCTTGGTTGGGACCCTCTGTGCTTCCTGGACTTGTATGTCTATTCCCTTTACCAGGTTAGGGAAGTTACCATCCTTATTTCTGCAAATAGGTTTTTAATCCTTTGAAATCTCTTCTTCTGGTACCACTATGATGTGAACATTGTTACACTTGAAGTTATTCCAGAGGTTCCTAAAACTATCCTCATGTTTTAAAATTCATTTTTCATGTTGTTGTTCTAATTGTGTGTTTTCAGCTACCTTGTCTTCCAAATTGCTGATTTGATCCTCTGCTTCTTCTAATCTGTTGATTCACTCTAATATATTCTTCATTTCAGTTATTATATTCTTCATTTTTGACTGATTCTTTTTTCTATATCCATTTTTATGTTCCCTATCTCTTTGTTAATGTTATATCTGACTTTATCTATTCTTTCCTAAGTTCACTGAGCATCCTAATAAACAGTGTTTTGAATTTTTTATCTGGTAGATTGCTTACCTCTCTTTTGTTGCATTTTTTTCTCTAGAGTATTTTCCTATTGTTTTCTTAAGGGGTGAGGGCATATTTCTTTGTATCTTCATTTTGACTGCCTCTCTGTATGTGCTTCTATGTATTCAGTAGATCTGTTCCATCACCTGGTCTTAGTAGAATGGCCATATGTAGCAAGTGTCCTGTGGGACCCAGTGGTAGAATCTCCCAGGTTATGTTATGTCTTTCTGGTGCTCTAGACATATCCCTTGTGTGGATTGTGTATGCTGTCCTATTATAGGTGAGCCTTGATTGTTGTTGACATGTCAGTGGAAGGGATTGACCCTCAGGCTGATTCACTGTGAGGTTTGGCTGTAACTGTTCCAGACAAGCTGTCACACAGGGCTGTCCCCACAAAGCAGGATTTGGTTTAGTGATACTCTGGTGCCTACTGATTTCTGCCCTTTGGCTGTGTCATTTGGGGAAGTATTTAGGTGATGCTCTGGTGTGGCCTAAAGCCACTGAAGGTCTGGGGCCATCTGAGAGCGGCTGTTGCAGGCCAAGTGCATCTGCTGCTTGTGTCCAGCCTGGAGCGACCTGATAGGAGCTACAAATGATCAGTAGATGATTGCCCCTTGTGCTGGGCTTGGAGAACACCTGTGAGATGCTAAGCTGTGAACTAAGGCTGACTGCCAGTACTGTTGACTTGGGACTGACTATTGGTGTGTGTAATGGAGCATGCTGAGGCCAGATGCTACTTGTTTGGGGTTTGGAACCTTTGAGGGAATTTAGGAGAGTCCACAGTGTAAACTGAGAAAAGCCATTAATTTAATTTAATTTATTTAGATAAAAAGCCATTTATATGGATAAGCCACTTGAAGTGATTTGGGTGGGACCCTAACTCGGTGAGAAGGGTTTGAGGGAACCACAAGAGCAGGGTGAATGGTGTTAGCTAGGTTGATGGAGACTCAGACTTTGTGTCCATCTGCACCTGCAAGCTGAGACAGGGGTAGGCTCAGCAAAGGAATAACATTGCCTGTTAGCATTTTGTCCCAGAAAGAGCAGCCCCTCCAGCCCTCACCCTAAAGTCCAACAATTCAGTTTTAGGTTTTTTTTCATATGGCTCTGGCCCTTTTCAAGCTATTGCCTTAGTGCTGGAGTGTAAAGTATGTGAGTGTATTAGCAAGAAAATCTGTGCATGGGCCCTTTAAGAGGAATGCCAGGGACTCCTATCAGTCCTTTGTCTCACTCAAGCACAGTCTTTACCTTCCCTTCCACAGGAACCCTGGGCTGGGGGAGTTCGGTGTGAGCCTGAGACAGTTGCTTCTCTTCGGGAACCTCCACAATGGAGTTATATCTGCCAATTTTTTCTTATATCTATAATAATAAAAATGTAATAGGCTAATTAGATTGGAGGTCCTTCCAGATGTCTTTCTGGCTGACCTTACAGATGAAGCCAGGACTGGGAGGGAAGCCGGTGCCGGCAACCTGGGAAAGGAAGGCCTACTGTTGTATGAATTTTGTGCCTGGGGCCTCTAGTTTTATTATAATTTTTTTGTTGTTGTTGACACTATTACAGATGTCCCCCATTTTCCCTCCCTTTGCCAACCTCCACACAGCTCCAGGCCCTGCCTCCCATGATTTACACCATACTGTTCTATTTGTGGGCTATGCATATGTTCTTTGGCTAATATCTTCACCTTTCTTTCAGCCTTCACTGCCCACCCCCTGCCCATCCTTCTGACATTTGTCAGTATGTCCCATGTATTTATTCTTCTGGTTCTAATTTGTTTGTCAGTATATTTTGTCCATTAGATTCCACATATCGGTATTAGTGAGATCATGTATTAGTATTTCTCTGACTGACTTATTTTGCTTAGCATAATAATCTGTAGGTTCATCCATGCTGCCCCAAAGGGTAATAACTCATTCTTTCCTATAGCTGCATAGTATGTCATTGTATAAATGTACCACAGCCTTTTTCCCCCTTGTTTTGCTTTAATTTAAATTCTTTGTTATTGAAAGTATTACATGTCTCCCTTTTCCCCCATTGAACTCTTCCTTGCTGCTCCCACCCCCAGCACATCTCCTCACCCCTACTGACTGTGTCCATTGGTTTTGTTTATGTGCATGCATACAAGTCCTTTGATTGATCTCTTACCCCTGCCCCCCACACTCCCTTGCCTTCCCTCTGAGGTTTGTGAAATTGTTCCATTTCTGGATCTATTTTTGTTCTTTAGTTTATGTTGATCATTATACTCCACAAATGAGTGAGATCATATGATATTTATCTTTATCTGACTGGCTTATTTCGTTTACCATAATGCCCTCTAGGTCCATCCATGCTGTTGGAAATGATAAGAGTTCATTATTTTTTATACCAGCAGAGTAATCCATTGTGTAAATGTACCACATTTTTTTAATCCACTCATCCACTAATGGGCATGTAGGCTGTTTCCAAGTCTTAACTATTGTAAATTGTGCTGCTATAAACACAGGGGTGCATATATCCTTTCTGGTTGGTGTTTCTGATTTCTTGGGATATAGTCCTGGAAGTGGGATTACTGGGTCAAATGGGAGTTCCATATTTAATTTTTTTAGGAAACTCCATACCGTTTTCCATAATGGCTGCACCAGTCTTCATTCCCACCAGCTGTGTATGAGGGTTCCTTTATCTTCACATCCTCAGCACACTTGTCATTTGTTGATTTGTTGATGGTAGCCATTCTGAAAGTTGTGAGGTGGTACCTCATTGTCATTTTGATTTGCATCTCTCAGTTGATGAGAGACTTGGAGTATGTTTTAATATCGCTCTTGGCCTTCTGTATGTCCATTTTCAAAAAATGTCTGTTTAGGTCCTTTGCCATTTTCCCCCCATTTTTATTAAGGTATTATATGTGTACATATCTTTCCAATGTCCCCCCCCCCCACCTCCCTTTCATGCCCTCCCTCCACAGAGTTCTGTGTTTGTTGATTATATTCATGCATACCAGTCCTTCGGTTGTTCTCTTATCTCCCCCCAAGTCTCCTTCCCCTCCCTGCTGTCATTTGACAATCTGCTTGTTTTATGGTGACTATCTCAGGATCTCATGAATAGACTCCGCTCCTCGTTTGGCAGTCTGCTTGTTTTATGGTGGCTATCTCAGGACCACCCGAATAGAGTCCGCTCCTCCTCTGGTTTTCACCACCCCTCCCCCTGGGTCCCACTGCTTCCCTAGGGACACGCGGCTCACCCGGGGCACAGGGCCCCCTGAGACACACAGCTCACCTGGGGCACAGGGCCCCCTGAGACACACGGCTCACCCGGGGCACAGGGCCCCCTGGGACACACGACTCACCCGGGGCACACGGCCCCCTGGGACACACGGCTCACCCGGGGCACATGACCCCTCTCGGGTGCGGGGGTCTCGTATTGGGGGTGCCTCGCTTGCTCCTTGCTAGCACGGCAGGCAGGCTGGGACGGTTGCAGGCGGGCTGAAATGGCTGCAGGCGGGTAGACCGCCCTCAAAGGTATCTTGTTTGTTGCGGAAGCGGAGCAGCTGCGGACTCGGAGGCTAAGTTCTGAGGCCGCCCACTCTCTGAGCCCAGGGCGTAGTGAGCTCTGTTCTCGGTGGTGGTGGGGGGGTGGTGGCTGGTGCGGCAGCGATGGTCGCTCCTGTGATTCAATTTCCACTGTAGTTTTAAAGTTCACATGGCGGTAGTGGCATAAGCTTTGGAGCCGGCTGCTGGTACAGCCATGTGGCGGCTGAGGGAGGACTCGCCGGGACCACTAACGGAAGGTGCTGTGCAGGCTCCCCACCTACACAGTGGGTGTGCTGGGAAGGTTGTGGGCAGGGTGAGATGGCTGCGGGCGGAGAATTCCCCCTCAATGGTGTCTCCTTTGTTGTGGAAGTGGAGCTGCTGTGGACGCAGAGGCTAATTTCTGAAGCTACACTCTCTCTGAGCCAGGGGCGTAGTGAGCTCTGATTTCGGTGGATTCCCATTCGAGGGGGCAGCAGCGGGTGCAGCAGCGACGGTGGCTCCTGTGTCTCAATTTCCCCTGTAGTATTAAAATCCACATGGCGGTAGTGGCATAAGCTTTGGAGCCGGCTGCTGGTGGTGGCAGCAGAAAGACTCGCCGGGACGCAAAGGGAATGCGCCGCGCCAGCTCCCCACCAATAAGGTGCGTGTGGAGACTGGGCCCAGCTGGCCTTAGGCCAGGAGACGCCACGACAGCTCCTCCGGGTGGTTGTGGGCAGGCGCCAAAGGTTCCATAACAGCTCCCTGGTTCCCATGGCCGGCGGACTGGCCCAGTCCTTGGGCCCCAGGGCGGAGCGAGGTCTGGCTTTCCTCATTCCTGGCGGCAGCGTCTCTGGCAGGTCCGGTTCCCCATAGTTTTAAACTCCACATGGCAGCAGCAGTGCCCTGCTTGGTGTCTAGTTGTAGCCTTCCCATTTCTGGGCCGAGGTGGCTGCGGGCGGGGAGATGTTGCGCAATCTCTTCGCCAGCACCGCAGGCACGGGGGCTGGGCCGAGCTGGCTGTGGGCGGGGACATACTACACCATCTCTTCGCCCACCCACGAGTGTGGGGGCCGAGCCAAGCTGGCTGCGAACAGGGAGACGCTGCGCCCACTCCTCTCCAGCACTGCGGGCGGGCTGGGAGGTCGTGCTCACGGGCTTCTTGTCCAGGCAGGGGCCGAAGGCAAGGCGGAGGTCCACATCAGCTCCTATGGCGGCTGGTGGGGCTGGCACAGTCCTTGGGCTCCAGGGCGGAGCGGGGTCTGGCTTCCCTCATTCCCGGCGGCAGCGGCTCCGGTAGGTCGTGTTTCGCCGTAGTTTTAAACTCCACATGTCAGCCGCGGCGCCCTGCTTGGTGTCTAGTTGTAGCCTTCCCATTTCTGGGCCGAGCTGGTTGCGGGTGGGGAGATACTACACCATCTCTTCACCTGCCGGTGAGTGCCGGGTCCGAGCCGAGCTGGCTGCGGATGGGGGAGATGGTGCGCCTGCTCCTCTCCAGCACTGCGGGCGGGCTGGGAGGTCGCGCTCACGGGCTTCTTGTCCAGGCAGGAGCCGAAGGCGCGGCGGTGTAGGCCCACATCAGCTTCCGTGGCCTCCTTTGCCATTTTTAAATTGGATTGTTTATCATCCTTTTGTTCACTTATGAGTTCCCTATAAATTTTGGAGATTAAACCCTTATCAGATGTAACATTGGCAAATATATTCTCCCATGCAGTGGGCTCTCTTGTTTTGTTGATAGTTTCTTTTGCTGTACAGAAGCTTTTTATGTTGATACTAGAGGCTGGGTGCATGAAATCCATCCCCGGAGTGTATCCCTCAGCCCAGCCTGCACCCTCTCCAATCTGGGATGCCTTGAGGGATTGGGCCTAAACGGGCAGATGGACAGCCCTCTCACAATCCAGGACTGTTGTCTCCCAACCACTTGCCTGCCTGCCTTATTGCCCCTAACCACTTCTGCCTGCCAGTCTGATAACCCCCTAACCACTCCCATCAGCCTGATCGATGCCTAACTGCCTCCCCTGCCAGCCTGATTGCCACTTACTGTCCTCCCCTGCTGGCCTGGTCACCCCCAACTGCCCTCCCCTGCTGGCCTGGTCACCTCTAACTGTCCTCTCCTACAGGCCTCTTTGCCCCCAACTGCTCTCCCTTGCTGGCCATCTTGTGGAGGCCATCTTGTGTCCACATGGGGCGGCCATCTTGTGTGTTGGAGTGAGGATCAATTTGCATATTACCTCTTTATTATATAGGGTAGTCCCATTTGTTTATTTTCTCCTTAGTTTTTATTGTCCTAGAAGATGTATTGGTAAAGATATTGCTACAAAATGTGTCTAATATTTTGCTGCCTATGGATTCTTATAAGGCTTTTATGGTTTCCCATCTTACCTTATGTCTCTTATTTATTTCGAGTTTATTTTTGTGTATGGTGTAAGTTAGAAGTCTAGTTTCATTTTTTTGCATGTGTCTGTCTTTTGCATTTTTTTGCATCACCGTTTATTAAAGAGGCTGTCTTTACTCCATTTTATGCTCTTGCCTCCGTTGTCAAATATTAAGCAAAATGGCTTGGGTTCTGGGTTCTGTTCCATTGGTCCACATGTCTATTCTTGTGCCAATAACAGGAAGTTTTGAGAACAATGGCTTTCTAATATAGCTTGATATCTGGTATTGTGATCCCTCCAACTTTGTTCTTATTTTTTTCAAGATTGCTGCAGCTATTCAGGGTCTTTTTTTATTCCATATAAATTTTTTGGGAGTTCTAGGTTTGTGAAATATGCCATTCATATTTTAATGGGGATTACATTGAATTACTTTGGGTAGAATGGACATTTTAATGATGTTGATTATACCAATCCATGAACTCAGTATATTATTCCACTTGTTTATATCTTCTTTTGTCTTTTTTTTCAACATCCTGTAGTTTCTCAGTACAGGCCTTTTACCTCCATAGTTAAGTTTATTCCTAAGTATCTCAAATTTTTTGTTGTTGCAATGATAAATGGATTTTTTTTTTTTTTTAGTTTCTCCATGAATTCATTGTTGGTATATAAAAAGCCATAGATTTTTTGGGGTGTTAACTTTGTATCCTGCTATGTGGCTGAATTCTTTTACTAAATCTAGTCGTGTTTTGAAGGAGTCTTTAGGATTCCCTATATACAATATCAGGTCACATGTGAATAATGATAGTTTCACTTCTTCTTTTCCAATTTGGGTACCTTTTATTTCTTCTTCTTGACTGATCGCTATGGCTAGCACTTTCAATCTATGTCATATAGGAGTGGTGAAAGTGGGCATCCCTGTCTTGTTCCTGTTTTAGGGGAAATGGTTTTAGTATTTGCCTATTGAGTATAATGTTAGCTATAGGTTTGTCATAGGTTTGTTATTATGTTGAGGTATGATACCTTTATTCCCACTTTGCTGAGAGTTTGTATCAAAAAAGGGTGTTGGGTTTTGTCAAATGCTTTTTCTGCATCAATTGATATGATCATTTGTTTTTTGTCTTTTAACTTGTTTATGTGATGTATCACCTTTACTGATTTGTGGATATTGTACCAGCCTTGCATCCCTGAAATAAATCCCACTTGATCAAGGTGCATAATCTTTTTAATGTATTGCTGGGTGTGATTTGCTAGTATTTTGTTGAAGATTTTAGCATTTAAGTTCTTAGGATATTGGCCTGTAATTCTCATTCTTTGTAGTGTCTTTATCTGGTTTTGGGATTAGGGTAATTCTGGCTTCATAGGAAGAGCTTGGAAGTGTTTCTTCCTCTTGAATTTTTTGGAATAGTCTGAGAACTTGAGAACTAGTGTTTTACTTTGAATGTTTGGTAAAACCCCCCCATAAAACCATCCAGACCAGGGCTTTTGTTTCCTCGAAGTTTTTTTGATTACTACTTCAATTTGATCAGAAGTTGTCAGCCTGCTTAGGTTTTCTGATTAATCCTGATTAAATTTTGGAAGATTGTATTTTTTTTCTAGGAATATGTCCATTTCATCTAGGTTGTCCAGTTTGTTGGAGTAGAGTTGTACATAGTATTTTTTTTACAATCCTTTGTATTTCTGTGGGGGTGGTTGTTACTTCACCTCTTTCATTACTGATTTTGTTTATTTGGGTCCTCTCCGTTTCTTGGTGAGACTGGCTTGAGGTTTCTCAATCTTGTTTATCCTTTCTAAGAACCAGCTCTTGGTTTTATTGATTTTTTTTTTGTTTCCAGAATGTTTTTTTTTATTTCTTCTTTGATCCCTTTGATAACCCATTCATTGTTTGATAGCATACTATTTAGCCTCTGTTTTTTTATTGTTTTTATTGTATTTGATTTCTAATTTTATGCCACTGTGATATGAGAAGATGCTTGATAAAATTTTAATATTGATTTTCTAGAGACTGTGCTTGTGCTCTAATATGTAGTCTACATTTGAAATTGTCCCATGTGCTCTTGAGAAGAATATATATTCTGTAGCACTGGAGTGAAATGTTCTGAAGATGTCAATTAAATCTGTTTGATCTAGTGAGTCATTTAGGATTACTGTTTCTTTGCTGAATTTTTGTCTAAAGAATTTACCAGTGATATCATTGGCAAATTAAAAGTTCCCTACTATGATTGCATTGCTGTCGATCTCTCCCTTAATAACTTCCAGAAGTTTTGTGTGTGTTTTTTAATGTATTTGGGTGCTCCTGTATTGGGTGCATATATGTTTACCAAGGATATATCCTCTTGTTGAATCTATCCCTTTGGTGTTATGAAGTGGCTTTCCTTAACTCTTGTTATGGCTTTCACTTCAAAGTCAGTTTTGTCAGATATAAGTATTGCTACCACAGCTTTTGTTTTTCATTTCCATTTGCCTGAAAAATATTTTCTAAAAATTTTATTTTATTTTATTGTTAAAATATTACAAATGGTAGTACATATGTCTCACTTCTTTTTTTTAAAAAAAAACAACCTTTTTTTCATCCCTTCACTTTCAGTCTGTGAGAATTCTTAGTTCTAAGGTGAGTCTCTTATAGACAGCATATATATGGGTCATATTTTCTCATTCATTCAGTTATCCTATGTCTTTTTTTTTCTTAATAAATCTTTATTGTTCATATTACTACAAATATTCCTCATTCCCACCCCTCCATTGTTCCCCTCCACCAAGTTTCCATCCCACCCTCTGCCCTTTCCCCATTGTCCTCATCCGTAGGTGCAGTTTATGTTCAGTCTCTTCCCACACCCCCCTACCACTCCCCATTTCCCCAAGAATCATCAGTCCACTCCCCTTCTATACCTCTGATTCTATTATATTCACCAGTTGATATTGTTCATCATGATTTTTTACTTCCCTTGGTTTTTTAGATTCACTTGTTGATAGTTACATATTTGTTGTTCATAATTTTTATCTTTATTTTCTTCCTCTTCCTAAAGAACTCCTTTTAGCAATTCATATAATTCTGGTTTGGCGGTGATGAACTTCTTTAGCTTAAATTTATTTGTGAAGCTCTTTATCCGGCCTTTGATTCTGAGGGATAGCTTTGCTGGGTAGAGTATTTTGGGCTGTAGGTTCTTGCTAGTCATCACCTTGAATATTTCTTGCCATTCCCGTCTGGCCTGCATGGTTTCTGTTGAGAAATCAGCTGACAGTTGTATGGTTGCTCCTTTATAGGTAACTACCTGCTTTTGTCTTGCTGCTTTTAATTTTCTCTCTTTGTCTTTTGCTCTTGGAATTTTAATTATGATGTGTCTTGGAGTGGTCTCCTTTGGATTCCTTTTGTTTGGGGTTCCGTGTGCTTCCTGCACTTGTAAGTCTATTTCTTTCCCCAGGATGGGGAAGTTTTCTGTCACTATTTCTTTTTTGTTTTTTTCCTTTTTATTTTTTTTCTCTCTTTTTTTTAATTAATTTTTTTAATTAAATTATTATCTGTGTACATATATTACCATTGCCCCCCCCCCAAAAAAAAGACATTTCCTCCCTCCCCAGAATTTTGTGTCCATTGGTTATACTTATATGCATGTGTACAATTCCTTCGGTTGATCTCTTATTTCCCTCATATTTTCCTCCCCTCCCGGTTATAATTAGACAGTATGCTTGTTGCTTTACTGTCGCTATATTTAACTTATGGTTCATCGGTTTATAATGTTCTTTATTATTCATAAATGAGTGAAGTCATATGGTGTTTCTCTTTCATTGACTGGCTTATTTCACTCAGCATGATATTCTCCAGCTCCATCCAGGTTGCTGCAAATGATGAGAATTCCTTCTTTTTTATGGCAACATAGTATTCCATTGTGTAGATGTACCATAGTTTTCTGATCCAATCATCTGCTGACGGGCACCTAGGCTGTTTCCAAATCCTAGCTATTGTAAATTGTGCTGCTATGAATAAAGGGGTGCATATATCCTTTCTGATTGGTGCTCCTATTTTCTTGGGATATATTCCTAGTAGTGGGATTACTGGGTCAAATGGGAGTTCCATTTTCAGTTTTTTGAGGAAACTCCATACTGTTCTCCACAGTGGTTGTACCAGTCTGCATTCCCATCCGCAGTGCACGAGGGTTCCTTTTTCTCCACAACCTCGCCAACACTTGTCGTTTGTTGATTTGTTAATGTTGGCCATTCTGACAGGTGTGAGATGATATCGCATTGTTGTTTTGATTTGCATCTCTCGGATAAGTAGTGACTTTGAACAGTTTTTCATGTGCCTCTTGGCTTTCCTTCTGTCTTCTTTTGAGAAGATTCTATTTAGTTCCATTGCCCATTTTTTAATTGGCTCATTTATTTTCCTTTTACTGAGTTGAGTAAGCTGTTTGTAGATATTGGAGATTAAACCTTTATCAGTAATATCGTTTGCAAATATGTTCTCCCATGCAGTGGGCTTTCTTGTTGTTTTGTTGATGGTTTCTTCTGCTGTGAAAAAACTTTTTATTTGGTATAGTCCCATTTGTTTATTTTCTCTTTAGCTTCCATTGCCCAAAGGGCAGTATCAGTGAAGAAGTTCTTTTGGGATATATCTGAGATTTTGCTGCCTGTGGATGCCTCTAGTATTTTATGGTTTCCCGTCTTATGTTTAAGTCCTGTAAACATTTCGAATTTATTTTTGTGTATGGAGTAAGTTGGTGCTCTAGTTTCATTCTTTTGCAAGTATCTGTCCAATTTTCCCAACACCATTTACTGAAGAGACTGTCTTGACTCCATTGTATGCTCGTGCCTCCTTTGTCAAATATTAATTGAGCATATTGATTTGGATTGATATCTGGATTCTCTATTCTATTCCATTGATCTATATGTCTGTTCTTGTGCCAGTACCAGGCTGTTTTGAGCACAGTGGCTTTGTAATACAGTTTGAAATCTGGTATGGAGATCCCTCCTACTTTACTCTTCTTTCTCAGGATTGCTGATGCTATTCGAGGTCTTTTATTGTTCCAAATGAATTTTTGGAGAGTTCTTTCTAGGTCAGTGAAATATGCCGTTGGTATTTTGATGGGGAGTGCATTGAACCTATAGATTGCTTTGGGAAGTATGGACATTTTGATTATGTTGATTCTACCAATCCATGAACATGGTATGTTCTTCCATCTGTTTACATCTTCCTCTATTTCTTTTTTCAGTGTTGTGTAGTTTTCCGTATATAGGTCTTTTACCTCCTTAGTTAAATTTATTCCCAGGTATCTTAATTTTCTTGGTGCGATGGTAAATGGGATTGCTTTTTTGGTCTCTGTTTCTGTAAATTCATTGTTGGTGTACAGGAATGCCATCGATTTCCTGGCGTTAATCTTGTATCCAGCTACATTGCCAAATTCATTTATTAAGTCTATTAGTTTTTTGATAGAGTCTTTTGGGTTTTTTATGTACAATATCATGTCATCTGCAAATAAGGATAACTTTACTTCTTCTTTTCCGATTTGGATGCCTTTTATTTCCTCTTCTTGTCTAATTGCAACGGCAAGTACTTCCAGTACAATGTCAAACAGGAGTGGTGAGAGGGGGCATCCCTGTCTTGTTCCTGTTCTAAGAGGGAATGGCTTTAGTTTTTGCCATTGAGTATGATGTTGGCTGTGGGTTTATCATATATAGCTTTTATTATGTTGAGGTATGATCCTTGTACTCCCACCTTGTTGAGAGTTTTTATCAGGAAAGGGTGTTGGATTTTATCAAATGCTTTTTCTGCATCAATTGATATGACCATATGATTTTTATCTTTCAATTTGTTTATGTGATGTATCACGTTTATTGATTTGCGGATATTGTACCATCCTTGCATTCCTGGAATAAAACCTACTTGGTCATGGTGTATGATCTTCCTGATGTACTGCTGGAGCCGATTTGCTAGGATTTTGTTGAGTATTTTGGCATCTATGTTCATGAGGGATATTGGCCTGTAATTCTCTTTCATTGAGTTGTCTTTATCAGGTTTTGGTATTAGGGTGATGCTGGCTTCATAAAAGGAGTTTGGAAGTGTTCCTTCCTCTTGAATTTTTTGGAATAGTCTGAGGAGGATAGGTTTTAGTTCTTCCTTGAATGTTTGGTAAAACTCTCCTGTGAAGCCATCTGGCCCTGGGCTTTTGTTTGCTGGCAGCTTTTTGATGACTGTTTCAATTTCTTCCCAAGTAACTGGTCTGTTGAGATTTTTAGATTCTTCCTGATTAAGTTTTGGAAGGTTGTATTTTTCTAGGAATATGTCCATTTCTTCCAGGTTGTGCAATTTGTTGGAATAGAGTTGCTCATAGTATTTTGTAACAATCCTTTGTATTTCGGTGGGGTCTGTTATTTGACCTCTTTCATTTCTGATTTTGTTTATTTGGGTCCTCTCTCTTTGTTTCTTGGTTAGCCTGGCTAGAGGTTTATCAATCTTGTTTATCCGTTCAAAGAACCAGCTCTTGGTTTTGTTGATCTTGTGTATTGTTTCTTTCGTCTCTATGTCATTTATCTCTGCTCTGATTTTTATTATTTCTTTCCTTCTGCTTACAGTGGGCTTTTCTTGTTGCTCTTTTTCTAACTCTTTGAGTTTTAGAGTTAGATAATCTGTTACCTTTTTTCCTAGTTTTTTGTAATAGGCTTGTAGAGATATGAACTTCCCTCTCAAGACTGCTTTTGCTGTGTCCCATAGATTTTGGATTGTTGTGTCTTCATTGTCATTTGTTGCCAGGATGTTTTTAATTTCTTCCTTGATTTCTTTGGTAATCCAGTCCTCGTTTAATAGCATGCTGTTTAGTCTCCATGTGTTTGATTTCTTTGGATTATTTTTATTGTAGTTAATTTCCAGTTTTATGCCACTATGATCTGAAAAGATGCTTGATATGATTTCTATCTTCTTGAATTTGAAGAGACTTTGCCTATGTCCCAATATGTGGTCTATCTTTGAAAATGTCCCATGTGCACTTGAGAAGAATGTGTATTCTGTGGCTTTGGGGTGGAATGTTCTGAAGATGTCGATTAATTCCATCTGGTCTAGTGAGTCATTTAGGATTGATATTTCTTTGCTGATTTTTTGTTTGGGTGATTTGTCCAAATGTGACAGTGGGGTATTAAAATCTCCTACTATGATTGTATTACAATCAATCTCTCCCTTTATGTCCTCCAGCAGTTTTTTTTATGTATTTGGGTGCTCCCACATTGGGTGCATATATGTTTACCAGGGTTATTTCTTCTTGTTGGATTGCTCCATTTAGTATAATGAAGTGGCCTTCATTATCTCTTTTTATGTCCTTCACTTTGAAATCTAATTTGTCTGATATAAGTATTGCTACCCCAGCCTTTTTTTTCATTTCTGTTTGCCTGGAAAATCTTTTTCCATCCCTTCACCCTCAGCCTGTGTGCATCTTTTTTTCTGAAGTGTGTTCCTTGTAGACAACAGATGTATGGGTTTTGCTTTCTTATCCAATCTGTTACCCTATGTGTTTTGATTGGAGCATTTAAATCATTTACATTTAAAGTAATTATTGATAGGTAGGTATTTGATGCCATTTTTATTCTATCCCCCTGTGTTCCTTCTTCGCTTCCTATTTCTTTATTTTTACAGTAGACCCTTTAGCATATCTTGCATTGCTGGTTTGTTGGAGATAAATTCCTTTAGTCTGTTTTTGTCAGTGAAGCTCCTGATTACACCTTCAATTTTGATTGACAGCCTTGCACGGTACAGTATTCTTGGGTTCATACCCTTCCTTTGCATGACTTTGTATATGTCATCCCATTCCCTTCTGGCCTGATGAGTTTCTGTTGAGAAATCAGTTGCTAATCTGATGGGGGTTCCTTTATATGTAACTTTTTGTCTCTCTCTGGCTGCTTTTAAGATTCTGGTTTTGTCAATGTTTTTTGCCAGCTTAATTATAATGTGTCTGGGTGTTGATCTTTGGGGATTCATTTTGTTGGGGACTCTTCGAGCATCTTGGATTTGTGTCGGTTTTTTCTTCTCTATCTCAGGAAAGTTTTCTGTCATTATTTCTTGAAATAATTTTTCCATATCTTGCTCAGTTTCCTTTCCTTCTGGGACCCCTATTATTCTAATATTGTTTTGTTTTGCATTGTCCCAAAGCTCCTGTAGGCTCTCCTCCTGTTTTTTGATTTTTTATTCTAGCAGCTTCTCTAATTGGGTATTTTTTCCCATCTTGTCTTCTAGCTCACTGATGCGGTCCTCTGCTTCTTCTAGTCTACTCTTGATGCTTTCTATTGAGTTCTTCATAGAAGTGATGTCATTTTTCATTTCTTCTTGAGTCGCCTTCATTTCCTCTTGGTTCTTCTTCAGATCCTCTTGGTTCTTCTTCAGATCCACTTGGTTTTTCTTCATTTCCTCTTGGGTCTTACACATATTGTCAAATTTGTCTTCCATTCTTTTTAGCCATCCCATGATCATTACTCTGAATTCTTGCTCTGGTAGGTTGCTTGCCTCTAAATCATTTACTTCCTTTTCTGGTGATGGCTGATTTTCTTTCATAGGTGGGGTTGTTTCTTAGCCTCCCCATGATCTTTCTATTTTAAGATGCCTGTATATGTAGTTCTCTCTCTCCTGCTTAGATTTAAAGGTACAAAATACAACACAACCAGGTACAACACACAAGGCACTGAACAGAAAAGCGTTTGCAATATTAATATCCTTCAATAAAGATGACTAGAACCCAGCTAACAAAATAATACAATCAAATACAAAGGATAAGCGAACCAATCTTACAAAAAAGCATACAACTTTGATATAGTTAGCATTTAACATACAACTACAAAGGGGTGGAGAGAAGGATTTTTTGTTGTTGTGGTTTTTTTTTTTTTTTTTTAGGATAGCGACAAGGTAGGTGTGAGTTGGCTTGGAGTAGGGGGTTGGGAGCCAGATATACACAGGAAGGGTGACATTTTAGGAGAGGGCAAATAGAAAAAAATAGGGAAAATCTAGAGCAATAAAGAGTTAAGATAAGCAGGACATCAAAGGGAAAGGGTTAGGAAGAGAGTGATGGCCTAAAGGTAGGGATGAGTTAGAATAGAGCGTTGGAGAAGGAAAGGTATAAATAGTCTGTTGAATAGTAATCCCAAAGGGGAAAAAAAAGAGAAAAGAAAAAAAAATTTTTTTTAAAGTATATAATATGGCACTTAAAAGATAATGATAAAAATAAACAAAAGAAAATAAGATAAAAAAGATAAAACGAGCAAACTACTAGTAGTAATAATATTGATTACATATAAAAGTGAGTTAATTAAAAAGGTAAAATCAAGTGAGGAAAGATGAAAAAAAATATCTTCTTAAGTAAACTTTGCAACTAATGTAGCTTAAAAAAAACAGAAAAAAATTAAACAATTAGAAAATCAAAATCAAAAATTAAACAAAGTTTGCAGTAATGAAGGTCATTCACTTCCTCTGTTGCTCCGTCTAGCTCACCAGTTCCCAGTCTGGGCGTTAATTACAATTCCCAGTGTTTCTTCCGTGTTGTAATCCGGTCTTGTTTTTTGAAGCAGTTCTAGAGTACATATGCACTGCAGCCTCTGGTGGCAGAGAGCCAGTGCTCCTCGGCCCCTCTTGTTTTTTTTGTTTTTTTTCCCCTGTGTCCCCGATCTATGGAGGGGTGGGGGTTGAGCAAGAGGAGCCGACCACGCTAGCCTGCAACTCCCTCTGAGACAGATCCAGACGTACTGCTCCTTAGGGGCCCCGACCGCATTCAGGGGTGGCTCCAGCCCAGTTCTGGGTTTCCTACAAACACAGACCCCTCTGCGAGCGCGCAAGCTGCCGGCGCAAGCTGTGACTTGGGGGAGATGCGCGCACTCCGCTGGGGATGTGCGAGCCGCGGCAGAAACTCACCCAATCTCCGCAAAGTCCGATTCTTCACCCTGGGGTAGAGCACTCCCTCCAATCCAAGCGTTCGCGCTGACTGTGGTCGGCGTCCAGGGGCGAACAGCCACTTGGTGGTCTTTACAGCCTGGCTATTCTGTCCTCTAATCCAAATCTCCTCCCGTCAAGATGTGTTTTTTTCCTTTTTAAAAAAATATATTTTATTGATTTTTTTTTTTTACAGAGAGTAACAGAGAGGGATAGAGAGTTAGAAATATTGTTGAGAGAGAATCATCGATTAGCTGCCTCTTGCACACACCCCACTGGAGATGTGCCCTCAACCAAGGTACATGCCCTTGACCGGAATTGAACCTGGGACCTTTCAGTCCCCAGGCCAATGCTCTATTCACTGAGCCAAACCGGTTTCGGCTGTCACTATTTCTTTCAATATGTTTTCAGTATCTTGCTCTCTGTCATCTTCTGGGACACCCATAATTCTGATGTTGGTTCGCTTGAAGTTGTCCCAGAGGTTTCTTACACTATCTTCAACTTTCTGGATTCTCTTGTCTTCTTGCTTCTGCGGAGGAGTGTCCTCTGGCTCTTTGTGTTCCAAATCTTTGACTTGATTCTTGCAATCTTCCATTCTGTTTTTAGGACTCTGTATAATATTTTTTATTTCAGAGAATGTATTCTTTATTTCTAGTTGATCCTTTATCATTTCTTATTTATCCTTTATCATTTCTTGTTGATCCTTTATTATTTCTAGTTGATCCCTTTTCATATCTTCATAGGTCTCATTTATTTTATCCGCCTTTTCTAGGAGATTCTTGAACAACCTTATAAGCGTGGTTTTGAACTCTATATCCAGTCGCTTTTTGTCTTCCATTTCTTTCGTTTGTGATCTGTTTCCTCGTCTCGGCATTTTTGCTGCTTCCCTGAGTTGGTAGATTGGGAGGATCAGCTGTGTCTATGCCAGGAGACAGCCGTATTCTACTAGACTTGGAAACCTGCAAAAGCTTCTGTGTTCAGCTTGGATGGGGCAGAGTTTCAGGGTGGAGCCTACAGCCTTGGCTTCTGGTTAGCCCCGCCCTCTGAGGTTCCTAAGTCTCAGTGTACCTCAGTGTCGTTTGGTATTCGCTGCAAGCACCTCTGAGAAAAAGGCGCCCTAGTGTTTCGCCTGTTACCAGATAGTCTAGTCTCTGCCCCAACGAGCCTGCAACTGGAGTTCAGTGCAGTTGGAAGTGTGGTTAAGAGCAATCCAGAGCTTATGTCTCCTTCCTGCTAGGGCAGTCCTGCAGCCCAATCAACCATCTTTCCTCTGTGCGAACAATGTGCGCAACTCAGGGGCTCTGCCTTTTGCTGCTCCCCTGAGCTTCTGCCTTACAGCCCAGTTTCCCTCTGTATGAGCCTGGGACCCCAGGGTCTCGCCCAGAACTGGGGTTCAGTGCAGTTAGAGTTGGGGTTCAGCACAGTCCGGAGCTTTTATCTCCTTCCCGCTAGGGAATACCAGCCAGGCACTCAGCCGCCCCTCCTCTCCCCACATGCACACTGTGTCTCTCCGTACCTTAGGCTTTTTAAGCTCCTCTGATTGTCCTTCTGGTTTTCTCTTTCCTTCTAGTTGTAGAATTTCTAGTCAGTCAACTTTCCTGTAGTTCTGGATAATGTCCACTTTATATTTTAGTTGTATTTTTTTTGAAATTGTTGAGTGAGGCTGCAGTTAGGCGGTTACCTCTGCCGCCATCTTGGTTTTTTTTTCCTACCCTATGTCTTTTGATTGGTGCATTTAATCCACTTACATTTAAGGTTTCAATTTTGAATGATAGCCTTGCTAGATAATTTCTGTATTCAGTCCCTTGTGTTTCATCACTTTTTATACTTTATTCTATTCCCCTTTGGCCTAATGTGTTTCTGTTGGGGAATTAGTTAATAGTCTAATGTGAGTTCCCTTGTAGGGAACTTCCTGTTTCTCTCTCTGGCAGCCTTTAAGATTATTACTTTGTCATTGATGTTTGCCAATTTATGATCTTCGTGTCAGTCTTTTTGGGTTCATCTTGTTTGGGACCCTGTGTGCTTCTTGAACTTGAGTGACTTTTTCTCCCAATCAGGGAACTTTACCGCCATTATTTTTTCAAACAGGTTTTCTATTTCTTGTTCAGCTTCCTGTTTTTGGCACCCCTGTTATGTGGATGTTGTTTCATTTGTATTGTCCCAAAGCTCCCTTAGACTCTCCTCTTGCTTTTTATGTTGTTGTTTTTTTCCAGTTGCTGATCTGCTTGGGTGTTTTGTTATTATTTTTTACCTTATCTTCTAACTCACTGATTTCATCCCCAGCTTCGTATTGTCTACTGTTGAAACCTTCCACTATGTTCTTTATTGCAGCTATGTCATTCTTGATTTCCGCTTGATTTTACAAATGTTGGTGAATTTCTCATCCAGACTTTTGAGCATCCTTATAAAATTCATGACTATGAATTTTATTTCTCTGACAAATTGCTTACCTCCATTTCATTTATTTCCTTTTCTGGTGATTCTTTTCTTTTATTTATTCATTTTTTTAAATATATTTTATTGATATTTTACAGAGAGGAAGGGAGAGAGATAGAGAGCTAGAAACGTCAATGAGAGAAACATCTACCAGCTGCTTCTTGCACACCCCCTACTGGGGATGTGCCAGCAACCAAGGTACATGACCTTGACCGGAATCCAACCCGGGACCTTTCAGTCCACAGTCCAACGCTCTACCACTGAGCCAAACTGGTTTTGGATGATTCTTTTCTTTTAGATGGGGGTTGTTTCTTTCTCCCTATTTTTGTGGTTCTTTTGTGATTGTTTCTATATATTAGATCAAATTCCTATGCCACCCAGATTTTTTTTTTAATTTGTCTTATGTAGTAGAGGTTTTGTGGGACCCAATGATGCAGTCTCTCAGGTATTCTGATATGGGTATTCTAGGAATGCCCGCTACTTGAGATAATTGGGTTACTTGATGTATTTAGGTCTTGTATGGCATTGTCCTATTCGTGGATAGAGTCTCCCCTCAGGGTTCTGGTTATATGGCTCGCTCTCTCCCAGGTTGTACCAACTGTTATGGAGGTGCTGACTGAAGAGCACAAAATACAACATAACAAGACAGACACAAAAGGAACAGAGCACAAATGTATACAAGACACTTATAATGCCAATAAAAGTGACCACCAGAGAAAAGAGAATTAGGAGAGAGAAAAGACAACAAAAAATGTATCAAGAACAGTAAAGAGAAAAAAAGAAAAATATATGGGGAGAAAACACCACAAAGCAAATAAATCAAAAAGTGCAAACAAAAAACAACCCTGCACTATGAGGTCCCTGGGTCTCAGTGCCCCTTTGTAATCACTGCAAGCACCTCTGAGAGAAAGCCACTCTCGAATTTCGCCTGCTGTCAGACAGTCCATTTTCTCCCCTAATGAATCTGGATTCCCAGGTTCTCACCTGGAACTGGAGTTCAGTGCAGTGGGGAGCTTCCAGTTCCCTCCAGCTAGAGAAAGCCTGCGGCACACTCAGCAGTCAGTCCTCTCTGCGCACACTTGCACATGCGCCTCCAGACCTCTCCCTTTTGCGGCTCCCCTGAGTTTATGTCTTACAGATTCTCCTCGTAAGACTGTGGGTCCACAGAGTTTTTCCCAGAACTGGGTTCAGTGCAGTTGGAACTGAGGTTCAGACAGTTGGGAGCTTCCAACTCCCTCTTGCTAGGGAAAGCTAGCGGCAACCTCAGCAGTCAGTCTTCTCGCGAGTGCATGCCTCCAGACCCCTGCCTGCCGTGGCTCCCTCGAGTCTCCGTGTGCTTTTCTCCCTACTTGATAGTCCAGACTCCCCCCATATGAGCCTGGGTCCACAGAGTTTTTCCCAGAACTGGGTTCAGTGCAGTTGGAACTGGATTTCAGTGCAGTTAGGAGCTTCTTTCTTCCTCCCGCCAGAGAAAGCCAACCAGGCACTCAGCTGCCCTTCCGCTCTGCATGTCCTTCCTCTTTGCACATGTGTCTCCGTACTTCAGCCCTTTACAGCTCCTCTGATTCTCTGAGCTTTTCTCTTTCCTTCTAGTTGTAGAATTTTCATTCAACTAGCTTTCCTGTGATTCTGAATGATGTCCATTCTGTCTTTTAGTTGCATTTTCGAAATTGTTGTATGAGGCAGCATTTTGGTGCTTACCTATGCTACTATCTTGGTTCTGTCTTAATCCAGTAGTTTTTTTATGGAGTCTTTAGAGTTTTTTCTGGTATATACAATACCATGGCATATGCAAATGACAGTTTTACTTCTGCCTTTCCAATTTGCATGCCTTTTATTTTTCCTTCTTGTCTGATTGCTATGGCTTGAACTTCCAGTACTATGTTGAACAAGAGTGGTGAAAGTGGGCTTCCCTGTCTTGTTCTTGATCTTAGAGGAAATAATTTTAGTTTTTCCCCATTTAGTATGATTTTGACTATAGGTTTGTTGCATATGGCTTTTATTATGTTGAAGTATGATGCTTCTATTCCCACTTTGCTGAGAGTTTTAATCAAAAAGGGTGTTGTATTTTGTTGAATGCTTTTTTGCATCAATTGATATGATCATGTAATTTTTGTCTTGTAATCTGTAAATGTTGTATCACATTTATTGATTTGTGAATACTGTACCAGCCTTGCATCCCTGGAATAAATATCACTTTGTCATGGTGTATGATCTTTCTAATGTTTTGCTGGGTCTGATTTGCTAATACTTTGTTAACTATTTTAGCATCTATTTTCATCAGAGATACTGGCCTTTAATAATCTTTGTCACATTTTTATCAGTTTTTGAGTTAGGGTCATGCTGGCTTCATAGGGCAAGTTTGGAAGTGTTCCTTCCTCTTAAATTTTTTGGAATAATTTGAGGAGGATAGGTGTTAGTTCTTTGACTGTTTGGTGTAACTTTCCTGCAAAGCTATTGGGACCAGGGCTTTTGTTACCTGGAAGGTTTTCTTTTTATTATTGATTCAATTTCTTCAGTAGTTATCAGCCTATTCAGGTTTTCTGACTCTTCCTGATTGAGTTTTGGAGATTGTATTTTCTAGGAGTATTTCCATTTCATCCAGGTTGTCCAGTTTGGTGGAATATAGTTGTTAGTAGTTTTGTTGTTGTTGTTTGTTGTTGTTGTTGCTGTTGTTTTTTAATATATTTTACTGATTTTTTTACAGAGGGGAAGGGAAAGGGATAGAGAGTTAGAAACATCGAGAAGAGAGAATCATCTATCAGCTGCCTCTTGCACACCCCCTACTGGGGATGTACCCGCAACCAAGGTACATGCCCTTGACCGGAATCGAACCCGGGATCTTTCAGTCCACAGGCCTATCCACTGAGCCAAAACGGTTTCGGCTATAGATGTTAGTAGTTTTTGGTTTTGTTTTGGTTTTTGGTTTTTTTTGTTTTTGTTTTGTGTGTGTGTGTGTGTGTGTGTGTGTGTGTGTGTGTGTGTGTGTGTGTTTCCACTTTGTACTTCTTTGGAGTCAGTTGTTATTTCACCTCTTTCATTTATGATTTTGTTTACTTGGGTCCTCTCTTTGTTTCTTGATGAGTCTAGCCAGAGGTTCATCAATCTTGCTTAACCTTTCAAAGAATCAGCTCTTGGTTTTATTAAAATTTTATATTGTTTTTAGTCTTTATGTTATTTATTTCTGCTCTGGTCTTTATTATTTCCTTTCTTCTACTTACTCTGGGCTTTTCTTGTTCTCTTTCTAATTCTGTACATTACAGTGTTTCATAATTTATCAGCTTTCTTGCTTTTTTTGAGGTAGGCTTCTCTCTTGGGACTGCTTTCATTGTGTCCCATAGATTTGGGGTTGTTGTATGTTCATTTTCTTTTGTTTCCAAGGTTTTTTTTTTTAAATTCTTTTATCCCTTTGGTAACTCACTTCAACTCTATATTATATAAAGTTAAATATATATATATATCCTATGTAATAACATCCTATATAGTTTCCATGTGTTTAAATGTTTTTGAGTACTTTATTGTAGTTGATTTCTAATTTCATGCCATTGTGATCTGAAAAGATGCTTGATATGATTTCAATCTTCTTGAACTTGTAGAGACTTAGATTGTGCCTAGTATGTGGTCTATCTTTAAAAATGTCTCATGTGTACTTAAGAATGTATATTCTGTAGCTTTGGAGTGAAATGTTCTGAAAATGTCAATTCCATCTGTCCTAATGTGTCATTTAGGATTGCTGTTGCCTTATTGATTGTTTTCTAAACCTATCTAATGATGTTAATGAGGTATTAAAGTATCCTCCTTTGATTGTATTGCTGTTTATATCTCCCTTAAAATGCTCCAGAAGTTTTTTTATATATATATTTGGATGCTCCTATATTGGGTTGTTATGGAGAGACCCCCAGAGAAGACCACCAAGATGCCAGGTCAAAATTTATGCCTTTATTAACGAATTCGAATCCGGGCTCCCCCCTACTGTCGCAGCAGTAAGAAAAAGAAAGAGAGAGCCCCGAGCACACAGGAAAGCCTGCTTTTTATTGAGACCTTGGCTTAGGCTAGCTGGCAGTTGTTTTGCAACGGTGGGGGGAGGTATAGCTGACTAGGCAGAGCTCTTTGTCTGTCCTAGGGTCATGATAACCTATCACACTATGAGCTATGAAAAATTCCACTAGTACAGTAACATCATTAAAAGTTTGCACAACACCTGGGGCGGCGGGCTTATTTTCAGTTTTAGCGGTTTCTGTTTGTGCTGCCTTGCGATTACTTGGAACAGGACATACCTGGGGGTTGGGGAGTGCAGACAGAGTCAGCCCATGACTAACATAAAGCCCATCATGCTACATTCTCTGCCATGGGCCTGAGAGCTCATTCCTCCCCTGGGCTGGAGTCCTGCCCCGACAGGGTCCTGCTGGCCATAACAGGGTGCATATATGCTTACTAGAATTGTATTGTCTTATTGTATTGATCACTTTAGTATTATGAAGTGGCCATTATTATCTCTTGTTATGATCTTCACTTTGAAGTATATTTTGCCAGATATAAGTATTGCTACCCCAGCTTTTTTTTTTCATTTCTATTTCGCTGCTGTAGTCTTGGTCCTAGATCCCCTAGCTGCCAGCAACCTTGTGGCTTTTCCTTCCCACAGTCCACAGTCGGATGTTATGCTGTCCCCAAAGGGGTAAAAAGAAAGAAAATAGAAAAAATTAAGTGGGGATAGGAAAAGAAAAGTGAGTCCTTTGTTCTGAGGTGGATCTCTTGTAGACAGGATATATTTGGGTCACATTTTTCTTATCTATTCAGCTACCCTATATCTTGATTGGAGCATGTAAGCCATTTACATTTAAGGATCTTAAGGTACTTATTTATTGCCATCATTTTTTATGCCTATGTTGTTTCTATTTCTTCTTCTTAAACTAGTCCCATTAGCATGTCTTGCAGTGCTGGTTTAGTGGTAATAAGTTATTTTAGTTTTTTGTTTGTCTGTCTGTGAAGCTCTTTATTTCACCTTTGATAATAAATGATAGCATTTCTAGATAGCGTAGTCTTGGGTCCAGTCCCTTGGTTTTCATTACCTTGTATACTTCATGCTATTCCCTCTGGCCTGAAATGTTTGTATTGAGAAGTCAGCTGACAGTATAACGGTAGCTCCTTTGTAGGTAACTTTCTGTCTCTCTCTTGCAGCTTTACAATTCTTTACCTTTATTTTTTGCCATTTTAATTAATACGTGCCTAGTGTGGATCTTTTGGTTTCATCTTGATTGGGGCTCTCTCTGTTTCCTTAACTTGAGTGACTTTTTCCTTCACCAGGGTTGGGAAGTTTTCTGCCATTATTTCTTCAAATAGTTTCTCTATTCCTTTTTTATATTCTGATCCTTTTGGTACCTTTATAATGCCAATATTGTTACATTTCATTTTGTCCCAAAGCTTAGTACTTAGACTCTGTTTTTAATTATTTTCAATTTGCTGCTCTGAATTGATTTTTTTTCCTACCTCATCTTCTAATTCACTAATTCAGTCCTCAGCTTATTTTTGTTGCTACTTCATAACTGTAATTTTGCTACTATTATGAATCGTAATGTAAATATCTGCGTTTTCCGATGGTCTTAGGCTACCCTGCTAGTGGAGCACAAATAGTAGTTGGGTCTTGAATTTTATTGTTGCATTGGTGGATGGCTATATATCTCACCCACAGCCACATCATGCGAACTGACTGAGCAGAACAAAATACAACACAACAAAACACTAAGCAGGAGAAACAAAACCAAAATGTACTCAAGATCTCTATACCACCAACAAAAGCAACCACCAAAAAGAGATAACTGGGAAGGAAGAGAGTAAGAATAATAGACAAAAAGAAAGAAAAAATATGAAATGAAAACAAAACAAACAATAAACAAAAAAGCACACACACCAAAAAAAAAAAAAAAAACACAAGAAAAGGGGGGACAAGAATATGTAGATGAAATACAAAATAAAAGTAAAGGATTAAAGGAATAGGGGAAGGAAAGTGGTTTAAAATAAAGGATGGAGAAAATAAATGAAAAGATAATAAAAAATTGAAAGGGAGAAAGCAGATAGGCCTAAAATAAGAATAAGGAAAAAAGATGAGCAAACAAGAGAAAAGGAAAAAAGGGAGAGAGAGAGACAGAGAGAAAAAAATGAATAGGGAAAAAAGAAATAAGAAAAAAAATTGAGTAGGGAAAGGTAAGAGGAAAATTAGATATATAAATGAAACAACAGAGATTAGAATAACAAATCAATAAAGAAAATAAATGTTTAAAGAGAAAAAAGAAAGAAATGAAAAAAGAGAAGAAAGGTGGGGAAAAATAAAGGGAGAGGAGAAAAAAAGTGAAAACAGCTTCCTTTCAGCCAAGTTTAGTGCCCTATGGGAGCTCACTTTGGATCCCGCCTGCTAATTCTGGGCTTCCTGTTAAGTTCACAGCTGCTAACCACTGTCAGGTACTGTCCTTTGGTTTTCAGCAACCTGCTTGAAGGTCCAGGTGATCCTGATCCACTATTTGTGTCTGTCTCCACAGGCCTTGGCTGCCATCAAGAGGAGCCAATCTCCCAATAAAGCATTTTTAACTAAGTTATGCACAATATTTTTGTGTGTTTTTAAAGCTATAATGCTATTGTACACTTAATTGACTATAGTTTGGTATAAATGTAACTTTTACATATAATCAAAAACCAAAAAATTCATGTGACTTGTTTTATTTTGATATTTACTTTATTGTGATGGTCTGGAAGTGACCCCACAATATATCCAAGGTTCACCTGTATAATTCTTTTTTAAAATCATGGTTGGATTTAATTTGCTAATTTTTTAAACATTTTTCATTTGTCTTCAAGAGATTTTGGGCTATAGTTTTACAATTTTTCACTTTGTCTGCTTTGGTATAGGGTAGTATTGGCCTCATAAACTAAATTAAGAAATGTTTCCTCCTCTTTTATTTTTCTGTGAGAGATTGTGTAAAATTGGTATTAATCATTCCTCAAATGTTTGGTAAAATATTCCCTCAAATCCTGGCAAAGAACATTCTATTTTCTACTTCTACGTGTTTCACTATTTTATATACTACACATAAGTTGAATCATGAGGTATATGTTTGTCGTATAATTCTCACTTGAATTTTTGGTATAACTTTACTTTTTGATAATATCTTGTACAATTGCTTCAAGAAAACTTGTAGTTGCTTATAGCATTATAATAGTAGCTGCTTTAGCACCTCTTTCAGATGATTCCAATGCTATACTCTCTCACTGCTGGTGCCAGTTGATCATCTTTTCTCATTGAGGTTGTGATTTCCTGGTTCTTGTTATGATGGTTAATCTTCTGTTGTATTCTAAACTTTAACTGCTAAGAGATTCTTGGTCCTATTTAAAACCTTAATTTTAGCAGGAAGCCTCCCTATTTTTAATATTAGCACCTAGATGCTGGCCTACTTTTCTTATTCCAACAACAATTTAACTTTCAGAGCCCTTGGGATGCTAAGTAAATCTTCTTAGTTTGTTTGGTAGCACCATTGCTTACACTTTCCCTTGCTATTTTTGCATTATGAGCTTCTCCAAAACAGGCTGCTTTATCTCAAGATAATGAAATGGATGCTCTAGGGCAAAAGGGAGGAAAAACTTTACAAGCTTAGCCACTAATGTGTCAGGGTTCCTCTTCTCTGTGCCTCTTGGCCACCAGATGTCTGTCAGGGGACAGGAGTCCCTTCCTGGGCTGGGCACTTTACAAGGAATGTCATTTCTGGTACTGCCTGGCTACCAGCTGTCTTGGATCTAGGTAGGGAGTCTCAGGCCTATGGGGATATAGAGCACTTCCCAGGACAGTTATTTCTGTGGCAGAATCCCCCTGGCTGGTGCCCCTAACTACCTGCTGTCTCAGAGTGAAGGAAGTGTTAATCCTATGGGAAAACAGAGTACTCTTTATCACTATCTCAAGGGGTCCTAATCAGTCCCACCTGCTGGTGCTACTGGGCTTACCTGGTGTTAGCAGCAGGACTTCCACCTTATCCAGGGAGGAGATAATGTGCCTGGACTACTTTGGGAACCAAGAAACACCAGGCCACTCCCTTGGTGAGGTGGGGGATGTAAGAACCACTGTTCCCTATGTTGCTCTTCTAGTTACAAGGTCCACTCTGCAAAGATGGAGCTTAATTCCCAACCCTTGGAGTATGGGCTAGACTTACCAAATTACTTTTACCAAGTGATCAAGGTTAACATCACTAGGAGTAAGTCCTGTTGGCATCATGTACCTCTGGATGAGATGTAGTCAGGACATTTTACTTCTGTGTTATTCTTCCAAAGAGTCCATAATTCACATCTACTAGAACATCACACAATTGCAACTTGAGGGACATTCAATAAAATACCTGACCTGCTCTCTTTAAGTATCAAGGTCATAAAGACAAAGAAAGACTGAGGAACTGTCACAGATGGAGGAGACTAAAAACATATGGTTACTAAATGCAATGGAGAGTCCTGGGTTAGATTCTAGATTAGAAAAGAGACAATGGTGGAAAATTCTAAGACAGTTTGCAGTTTCTAGCGGTGTTGTCACAATGTTAATCTCTTCACTTCAACAAATATAATTATATAAGATGTTATTTTAGGAGAAAAAAGTGGTTACCATTTGCTGTTGGCACTGTACAATAAGCAACAGACTTCATTTCTTTATATACTAGATGCCTTGTGCATGAAATTCATGCACAGGAAGAGGGGTCCCCTCAGCCAAGCTTGCACCCTCTCCAATCCAGGACCCCTTGGGGGATGTCCGACTGCCGGTATAGGCCCGATCCCTATCACAATCCGGGAACACTGGCTCCTAACTACTCACCTGCCTGCCTGCCTGCCTGATTACCCCTAACCACCTCTGCCTGCCAACCTACTTGCTCCCCTTCCATCCTGGTTGCCCCTTACTGTCCCCCTCTGCTGGCCTGGTCACCTTCAATTGCCCTCCCTTTGGACCTGGTCACCCCACGCAGCCTGCTGTTCAGTTGTTTGGTCATCCTTCACTAACCTCCCTGTTGACCTGGTTGCCCCATGCAGCCTGCTGTTTGATCATTTGATTGTCTGTCATTAACCCCCCTGCCGGCCTGGTCGCCCCACACAGCCTGCTGTTTGGTTGTCTGTCTGGTTGTTGTGACAACCCTGGCTTTTTGTATATTAGGATATTGTTATAGACTCATGAGTTTCTTATTTCCCCCCAATGGATTATGGCTCAATGAACTCAATTAGCTTGTGCTTGACTTGTCCCAGATGTAGCCCCTGGGTTGGAATCTCTTCAAACTGGGCCCTATGTTTTAGTATCATGTTTTATCCTAGTTTTTGTTTAGGGGTGTTTTTTTGTGTTGTTTTTTTTTTTGCACTTCCTTCCCCCGGGGCATTACCAGAAGATTGGGATAATCTCTTACCCACCCTGCCTGCCATTAATCCAAGAAGCCTGCATTTTTACTAATGGAAAATGATGTCAGGACTAAAATCTGGATGCTAGATGTGCTTGCTGCTTCAGGATTGTCCTTGCTTCTTAGTCTTTTCAGCAGACAGACATAGAAAATAAATATAAGTGTATATACACATATGCACAAATATGTATTAGCACATAAACACATACAGACACACATGTGCAAATGTCTAAGGAATCTTAAATCCACACTAGTACATCCTCACATGGTTCTTCCTTGCTTAGTCCCATTCTCTGGCTCCCAACCACATCAGCATTTGTTCAATCCTATAATGCAGGGGTGAGGAATGTCCATCCCTTGGGCCCTGTAGGGCCCACAACATCATTTAGTCTATCCTGCCAAGGCAGTAGGAGTGAATTAAATGTTTGAGCAGAGATAGAAGGCTAATTTTTAACTTGTTAATATTGTGTGACCCGTGAATGATGTTATAAATATCCAAATGGCCCTTGGCAGAAGAAGGTTCTCCACCAAAATTGTTTCACCATATAGCTACAAGAAGCAAACCCATTAAAGAGTTTAGGATTTGTTTAAAATTCTAACCCACATATATAAAATTAAACTCTGCCCAAGACTGAGGATAATACTGTAATTCATTATTTTCCCTTTGTTCTTAAAAAGGTGATAAACTATATGTGCTTATGGCACTTGGCTCTTTTCATTTAGGAAACTTCCTCCATGTTTCACTGGGATGTTCTTCTTTCGTGTTTTTCTCAGCCGCATTTTATCCACTGAGTGTATGGTCCAGTCTATATGATTGACTATGCTTAAACATTCAATATCTGGAACTTAGGAAAATAACCACGTGTGTGTGTGTATTCATAAAACTGCAACTGACCCTTCAGGAGAGACCTTGGAAATGTGCTTGCTGTGTCAACAGTTACATGTATAGTTACATATTGCTAAATTGCCCTCCCTCTAAAAGACTTTACCATTCTGCATTCCTAGCAACAATGCATGAAAATGTCTGTTTTCTCACAGCCCCACCAATAGACAGCTGCCAAGCTTTTGAATTTCTGCCAAGCTGATGAGTGTGAAATGGTATCCCCAGTGAAGTTATAAATTTGCCTTTCTCTTATCATAATTGAAGTTGAACATATTTTCATTTGTGTATACCTCTTTTGGTAAATTGAGCATATTTCTTGCCCAATTTTCTTGAACTTCTGGTCTTTTCTGCTTGATTTTTTTTTCTGCTTGATTTTTTTTTTTAAAGTTCCTATACTGTAGGGACATTAACCCTTTATTTGTGAAATACTGTTGATTTATGTTACATTTTTCTTCCAGTCATTTGTTTTTTGACACTATTTATAGTACCTTTGCAATGCAAAATACTGCTCTTGTATTCAACTTTTATTAATAATCTTTAATATCTCTGTATTTTAAGCGAGGAAAACATCTATTAGTTAGGCTCTGGGATTAGAGATCACAAGAGGAAATGACTAACGGTGCAGCACCTTGCCTGTATTTAAAGGTGTGTGCTGTAGACCCCTGAAGTGGGGAGAGTTGTGGCTGAAAGCCCTCAGTCCTGGGCTCGATCACTTCCATGTGGTCACAGCTAATGGGATAGGGCCTCGAGCTGCAAGGACGGGTATTAATAGAAACCCTTCAGTCTGTTGTTGGGGAGGCAGAGTGTGTGGCTTGGGGAACTCATGTCTGTTGGAGGAGTTAGGAAGAGGTGCTGGATGAAGGCCATTATAATATTGCTCTCCCCTTTATAGGACCAGAGCCCAGAAGAAATACAGAATGACTCTCCATTCTCCCAAGAAGTTGACTATTTTGAGGTTCTGGATAAAAGGAGGTACACATCCAGGTGTGCAGCTTCGTATAGAAGCAGTTTATTAAAATAAAAGGAAATACAATATATAGAAGGACTGCTGCTTAGAAAAGTAAACCATAAGCAAACTCTCATGAACACTGGAAAACAGCAACATTGTTTTCCCTCCATTCCCTTTCAGCAGAGCACAATGTTTCCTAGTGATTTATGCCATCTTCACATTCGTGGTAATGGGAAGGAAAGGCCAGAACACGTTTATATGGCAGGAGTTTGTATCTGGCCACATCAATTTTGGGCATCCAGACCATGTAAGTTAAGCAGAGATTACTGAACAAGGTGTTGAAACCAGTACAGTCTGGTTTCTTCTTGCTACTTATAATAAGAGTAGGTGGATAAACTGAAGGAACTGTTAAACAACAAGGAATCAGAACTTGAAGATTTGGGAAACTCTCAGCCTATCCATATTATAGAAAATAAGCACATCCTGGAAAGAACACCAGTGTGGCTGGACAATTGTTTTGTAAAGATAGAAGTTTGGAACCCGTCACCTATCTCAGCAGAAACTCTGCAGGTTGGATTAACCGCGATGCACAGGGGACAAACTGTAGAATAGATCTACCCAACTGCAAACATGTGCTACCCATCAAGGGGAATGACCCCAAAGATGAGCAGGTCTGCTACTCCCACAGTGGGCCCGGAGAGTAAAAGTCTAGGGGCCAGCATGTCTTCCATGGTTTCAGTGGGCCTGGCACGGCCAAATCCACCCAAGTGGGACCAGAGAGCAGAGGACCCAACCAAAATAGGCCTTGAGCCTTAAACATAATAGAATCTAACTTACTAGGTTTTGACTTGCTTGGGACCATCAATCCTTTCTTCTCCCACTTTTGGAATGGAGATGTAAATTCTAGGCCTGTCCCGCCAGTGTATTTTGGGACCAGATAATTTGTCTGGTTTACATGTTCACAGCTAAAGAGGAATTCTGCCTAGTCTCACTCATTTGTGATTTAGGTGAGATTCTGGACATGCACATTGGGGTTGGAAAGCATTAAGACTTTTGAAGTTCTTAAAATGGGTGGATGTATTTGTATGTGGGAAAAATGTGAATTGGGGAAGGGTTTGGGGGCGAGACTAGAGGGCTGAATTATTTTGCCAAATTCATATGTTAAGGTGATAATCTACTTTTTTGATGACATGGTCTTTAAAAGGTAAATGGTAAGAGGTCCCTAACCCAATATGGATGGGCCCCTATAAGAGAGAGACTCCAGGGAAGCACAAACATGGAAAAAAGGCCACATGAAAGAATGCAGTCACATCTGCAAGCCCAGGAGAGAGGCTTCAGTAGAACCAAACTGCTTACATGTTGATCTGGACTTCTAATCTCACATACTAAAGAACAGAAAGTAAGTTTCCGTTCTTCAAGGCACCAACTCCGTGGTGTTTTATTATGGCAGCCCTGGCAAATTAGCGTACATTCCTAGTGCAGGAAGGAAAACATAATTCTCTTATCACTGAAAGAATGCAGTACTTTTTCTCCACTGCAGTGGAGAACAGAGGAACATTTCCTAGTGAATTCTACAGTCTGCACACGGAGGGCAGAAGGAAAAGAGCGGTCAGGAGAATAGTTCTTTTGGAAGGGAGTGATGGCCACACTTGGTCCTCTTATGTCTGTAGAGGTGAGACTTCTAGCTGAAGCCCTGCCCACACTCCCTGCACACATATGGCTTCTCTCCCGAGTGGGTCCGCTGGTGTCTGATGAGGGCTGGCTTGTAGCCAAAGCCCCACCCACACTCCCCACACACTCATGGCTTCTCTCCTGAGCGTGTCCTTTGATCAGAGGTGAGGTCAGGTTTCTGGCTAGGTCTTTGCTCACACACTCCATACCCATCAGAACCCTCCCCTAAGTGTGTCCTCTGGTGTCTGGTGAGAAGTGACCTGAAGCCAAATGTACGGCCACACTCGGAACACATGTAAGGCTTTTGCCCTGAGTGTGTCCTCCGGTGTCTAATGAGGGTGACCTTCTGGCCAAAGCCCGCCCACAGTCAGCACACACATAGGGCTTCTCTCTGGTGTGATTCCTCTGGTGTCCTATGAGGGCAGCCTTCTGCTGAAAGCCGTGCCCGCACTCGGAGCACAGGTAAGGCTTTTCCCCTGCGTGCGTCCTCTGGTGTCTGATGAGGGTGGCATTCTGGCGAAAGCCGTGCCCACAGCACAGACGTAAGGCTTCTCCCCTGAGTGTGTGACCTGGTGAGTGAGGAGCAGGGATTGCTGCCTGAAGCCATGCCCACACTCCAGGCACAAGAAGGGCCTCTCACCAGAATGTGAGCTCTGGTGTTGGAGGAGCGATGCCTTCTGGCAAAAGCCTCCCCCACACTCAGGACATGCAAAGGCTTCTCCTCCAGGTGTGTCCTCTGGTGCAGGACTAAGGCAGTCTTCTGAGGAAAGCCTCACCACACTCCTGACAGACAAAGGGTCTCTCTCCGGAGTGTGTCCTCTTGTGGTTGGTGAGGGAGGACGTGTACCTGAAGTGTCGCCCACATTCCCTGCACGTGTACGGTTTCTCCCCCGAGTGTTTCCTCTGGCGTATGGTGAGGGAGGACTTCCGGCCAAAGCCCCGTCCACACTCCCCACAACTGTGAGGCTTCTCCCCTGGGTGTGTCCTCTGGTGCTCGAGGAGGTCTGACCTCTGGCAGAAACCTCGGCCACATTCAGGGCACGCATGATGCTTCTGGAGGCGAACCAGGCCCGAGTCTATCTGCGTCCTCGTGTCTATCTTTCACACAGGACTGTGCAGATTCTGAGCAGTCTGCCCCTGTCAACATGTCTGCCCTTTCAGGATTCATCTTCTGGTCTGTTCCTTCACCTCTGTGGCCTTCTACCCTGTGTTCTGGCTGACCTTGAAATGGGCCAAAGAACATGCTTGAAGTCCCACTTAGCTGCAGCCTCCTGACCACGGGGCCAGAGCCTTCGCTCTTCTCATCTTCTGCTTTTTCTCTCACACAGCTTGGAGCTTCCAGTGGGAAGTGACTTCCTGCAGAAGAGCCTGGGGAAGTCTCAGGGGGGTGGCCACACAGCACGTGTAGTCTGAGGAACTGTGGACTAGAAAAGGCCGCCGGGCAGGAGAGGCGGGGCTGGAATTCTGTCCTTGGTTCTGCTGGAGAGAAAGCCTGTCATAAACACCACGGGACCTGTGCACGGTGAAACTTCCCCAGCAGTCACCCCTCCGGTCACACAAAGACTTCCTTTAGAGTGCTGCCTTCCTCCGCTGTGACACCGTCACGTGTACACACTGCTGCAGCCCAGAAAACGCACAAGAGGAGCCAGCTCTAATGATCAGCCTGGCAAATGGCTTCAAGGAAGCCTGAGAGACGGCTTTAGCCCCATAAAGGGCTGCCAATAGTCATACATTTCCCACAGGACAGTTATCTCACAGCCCACAGGCATTATCACTGATATAAACTTATCACAATTACAGATTGGAGCAAAAGCAGGTTTACAGTTGTGAGGAGGTGAAGCACAGTTTATTCTCATTTTTGTATTTTTTTCCATATGAAATACTGTAAACCTACTTTTGGCACAGCCTGCATATGCTTTTACTGAAAGTATATCACTTACTACAAATTTCTTTAGTGATTTTTTTCCTACACAAAGGAATGGGGCCATTACAAGGAATCATTCCACCTGCAGGCCCCATCGGGGAGGCAGTAAAAAGGAAACATCAGGGATCCATGCAGGAAATGAACCAGGAGGTGTTGCCACCGTCCTAAGCAAGTGTTTTCTAGAGGATATTTGCTGGGTTCCATGCCAGAAACTGGGGACTCAACAGTGAAACAGCTGCAACCCCTTAAAGGATTCTGGCCCCTGATGATCCCAATCAGTGCCAACCTGCTTTTCTCAGTGCTGTACAAATTGTTGTGAAAGGGAAAGTACCCCCTGCAATAGCTCTTTACTAGGAGACAGCAATTTTGTATGCCTTTTTAAAAATATTTTTTATTGATTTTTTTTACAGAGAGGAAGAGAGAGGGGTAGAGAGTTGAAAACATCGATGAGAGAGAAACATTGATCAGCTGCCTCTTGCACACACCTCACTGGGGATGTGGCCACAACCAAGGTACATGCCCTTCACTCGAATCAAACCCAGGACCCTTTAGTCAGCAGGCAACGCTCTATCCACTGAGCAAAACCGGTTTTGGCTGTACACTTTGTTTTATTACACTGGTTCTATCCACTAAAACTCTATCCAGGCTTTTTCAGACCTACCAGATTCTTTCTTCAGTCACAATGAAATGTGTTTTATTAACTATCTACAACATGGGTTGCAAACTACAACCCACCAAATGTTTTGTAAATAAAGGTCCACAACCACACACTCTCCAAGTAGTGTCTGTGGCATCTTTCACAGAATGGCAAAGTTAGTATTTGTATCAGAGAACACAAAGGTTGGAGAGGCTAACTTATTTACTGTCTGGCCCTTTAGAGGAAAGCCTTTCCTGAACCCTGATTTACATTATTCACTCATTCAATCGTGTCTAAAATGCCAACTTTCAATTCTAACAAGGATAGCTACTATGAAACCCCTTCCTAAATACTTCAAGCTCCTTAGATTTGCTTTTCAGCAAGTTCTTAATAAACTTAGTTATGTGTGCATGTGTGTACACATGTGTGTATATGTATGTATATGTAGCTAGATCTAGAATCTCCTGTGAAATGGCCTTGATAATCACAAGCGCTGACTCCACTGGACATGCAGATGTGACAGTGAACATCCTTTCAGTCTTGCATCTATTTCTGGCCATCAAGAGGTCCCACCATGGTTGGTCTCATCAGCAAATGTGCTCCATGCAGCTCACTGAACTGTCAGTTTATTTTGTTAATCTAGGCTGTCCACATTTTCACAGCCTGTGGAAGGTGTATATATCTCTGAGCATCAGTTTCCAATACTTGGTTGTAATTCTAGAATTCTGACAGCTGAGTTTTCAGTTTTGCACAGTTGTCTACTTGTCTCTGAATTGATGGGAAGAGAAAGTAGCCACTGCCGTCTTCTTGTCTTGCTTGTACACTCAATCACATAAACCCTAAAGCCAGTGGTACACAGCACGTCATGACAGCAGTGCCTTTCACTGGAAAAGGAAGCACTTTTGTGTGTCTTGTACACGAAAAAGTGCTACATACTAAATCTGACAAGCTCAGGGGAGGCCTGCATCGTGGCCTCACAAACTCACACAGGATGGTCCAAAATTAAACCTTTTTAACTAAAAGCAGGTCATTATGAGTAGTCATGTCCTAGGCTAGAAATCTTTCCTGACAAAGGTCAATTTTCACCTTCACTAAGTCTGTTGTTTTGCATCTGTGATTAACATAACTTTGGAATGTGAAATTAATTTCCTTTTTCTGGACCCCTCAAAGGATAGCACTATGTAGACATTAAAAATCCCCTCATTGTTATTGAGTTAAATTTGTTTACTGTTAACTGTTCTGAACCCACCTATATAAAAAAGTATGTGTCTATTATTTTACTTTTTACCCAAATGGATTTTATATAACCCACTCAGGTCTCCTCTTTTGATTGTAATGTGTAAAATAAGGTGCAAAACTGCCATTTTCTGGAGCTGAAAACAATACAAAAACTGCCATTTTCTCAATCTGGTGAGACTTTGCTTCCTAGCAATTGCCATCAGTTTGACACCAAAAATAATAATAATAATAATAACAACAAAAATCTTTACAGGTTTGAATGTTTCTTACATTGACATTTACTTAGAGAAGTTGGCAGGATTCCAGTGAAGGTCACTCAGGACCCCCAATGGATCCGGGCCCAGTGATAGGATCCAGGAGGGGCCCAGTGAGCCCCCCCCCCCCCGGCTCCCTGCCACACTGAGTGAACTTGGATGAGTTGTCTCTGAGCCAGGACCTTCCCTTGCTTGTGTAGTGGGACAGACTTTATTTGAAATGTTCTTAGAAAATCCTCAAGGTGGCACTAAAAGATAGGAGTTGAGAAGAGTGACTGGATTTGATTTTGGCTTTTCAATTGGAATTATTCCACTGCAGTCTGAGCCAAGATTTTTGCTGATGAGACCGTGAACGTGGGCTGTGAAGATGAGGACATTCCCTCCCTGCAGCCAGAACCTTGGGTGTTTTTAGGAATCTTCGTGGATGTGTCAGAGGACATTCCTCACAACCTGCAGAAGCCCAATAGGAAAATTCCAACTCAACTGTAATTAAACAATTGACTTCTACGGGGATCCACATAGAAAGGTGGTTTACCTCTGAGTCCTCATGGCTATATTTAACAACTGGGGAGGCAAACTGAAGCACGTGTTGAGCAAGCATGTCAAACTCACAGCCCAGAACTAATTTTTTTGCCGCCCAGCCAATATAACAGTATGTAAGAAACGTTTTAATAAAAAATTCGTAACTTAATTTTTACAATAGCCTGTTATAATTATTAATAATAAACTACAGTGTTCGCTAATGACTGAATCATGTTGCATTTGTTTCCCTTACTTGCCAGCGTACCATTTCTCTCCATTAATACCAGCAGCAAATATTTTAGCAGCTGATTGCCACGTCATTAGTCTTGGACTAACTTGTTTGATGTGCACAACAGGAAATATTTCACTTTTGGAGAACAAGAAAAATAAGTTTTTTGCATTACACTTATTAATGTGTGAGGTTATTCATTGTCTAGTAAATTAATGTTCAAGAAAAAATATTCTTATTAAAATGTTCTATTATTTTATGTTAACAATTACTCATTTATTTCAGCCCTTTGTATTCAATATGTCTCTATTGAAATAAACCTATGTTTCTATGAAAATTGAAGTTTTTGTTTTTTTGTGACCTTCATAAACTTAAGCCTTGTTTATTGGGCCCATGTTAGCCTTTGAGTTTGACATGCTTGGCCTAGAGGAGCTCATGTTATTAGCAGCACACTTCGACCCACTTATAACCTTCCTAGAAAATTTGTTCAGACTGCAGATATCCAAAGAAAGACTATAATTAAAACGGGAAGTTGTGCCTCAAAGGTCTATGAATCCCAGCTCCCCATTAATATTCCCTCAGAGAACATGTATAATTCTTATGGAATCTCAACTTGCAAGTATCCTCAGAAATGGGGAAATTTAACTAAAAATGGTATCAGTTCAAAATGGCCAAAGTGGGGGATTTTTAAGACCTCCAAATTGATTTTTCTGCATGCTCAATTAGAAAAAGCCAGCTCTAAAATTGAACGAATGGGAAGCTTATCATGATTGGAAATTAGAAACTTTTAGGAAAGGCTCAGCTAAAATATCTTTCCTGCAGCAAGTTAATAAGAAAATTTAAGAGACTGTCTCTGAACTAAAGAAGGCTTCCAAAGTCACTAAATGCCAAGACCTCATTCCTCCCCTTCTACAGCTCCTCCACTACAGCCTTTTTTCTCTGAGCTTCCTTACACAGACTTGCCCTCCGCCTCCCTTCTTCCTTCTTCTCTCTCTGCTCTACTACCACTCCCTACTGACCTAAGGAAAAATTATAAAAATTCAGATAAGATAATTCAGGGACTTTATTAGCTTGTCTCAGATAGAGGAAAACCAGTGATTGTATATATTCCTTGGACTAGCACAGAATTAAGAAATCTAACCAAAGATTTCCCTGACCCTCTTTCAGGATCACAACAGGTTTGCAAAGGCATTTGATTCAACTGTTAGAATATATGATTATGGCTATTTTAACCTATTCCAATTAACACACTTACACTGGTTTCTGAGAACAAGGCAATAGGATGGCTGAATCAGGTTTGCTGGCATATTAAAAAACAAAAAAACAAAAAACGGATTTAAAAAAGAGAAAGTCAGACCAGGGAAAATGAAGGTCATTAGCTCACCAGTTTACCAAGCCATACCTGAGATTCTTGCCTGGAAAATGAAGTGGACCAAGATCCAAAATATAAAAGAAAGCCTGATGAATTAGTGCTGAATTTCTTTGAACATTTTGAAAAAACTTGCAAACAATTCTCAGTTGTCTCCACACAGTTTTAAGAATCATCTAATTCCTTATTTGGCATTTTTGGAAGGACTATATAAAGAGCTTGTAACTTTGGTCAAACAGCATGAAATGGCAGACAACCATCAGAACTGGCTATTCTGGCTGGTCAACTATCAACCTATTCAAAAGAAAAATATAAAGCTGCCAACTTTATGAACTTAAAGCTCCAACAATTAAGGAATCAAGTCAGATCTATACAGAGGTTTCTTAGACAAGGGCATAGAGGAGTCCTTGGGCATAAGGACTGTAGGAAAGTGAAATGAGATTTACAAAGGGTAAAAGTACAGAAGCAAGCATAGGGCTGCTTTAAGGACTATGAGAGAGTATTTGCACTATTACTAATACTTGAGGAGAAACTGAAATTATCATGAAAGGACAAATCACTAAGGTCCTTGGAGATACTGGGGCTATGTTATCCATTCTTAACCCTACCCAGCTAAGCTTTCCTATCAGAGTAAAGCTTCTGTGCGCATGGTAGGGATGTATAACCATCCAGTGATTTTTTAAATCAGGACCTGTCTCCTTTCAATAAGGGAATGTTATGAGCCAGCATATATTTTTACTGGTCAAATCAGTCCCAATTTAGTGGATAGAAAAAGATTTTCTTGAAACCCATGATGCTCACATATCCTCTTCCCAGAAAGGTGAAATGTACCAGTATTCAGGACTAAATCAGTCAGATACTGAAACAATTGGGGAAATTATTATTTTAAAGGAACTTCCCACAAGAGAAAAGTAATGTTAAAACTGAACGTTTGTTGCAGTATGTTCCAATGCAACTTTGGATCCTTTACAGTACAGATATTGTCAAGATCAATTCAGCCACTCCTATTAAAATAACTATTGATAATACCTTGCCTCTATCTAATATTTACCAATATCCTTTCAGACCTAATGCACTCTCTATCTGGAAGTAAGCCCATTATACAAAACTAGAGGCCCAGTGCATGACATTGGCGCACTGGGGAGGAGGGGGAGGTGTGTGTCTCTCAGCCTGGCCTGCACCCTCTAGCAGCAGTCCAGTACCCCAAGGTGCCTTAGCGCTGCCATTGAAGTGGGAGAGGCTGCCACCACCGCTGCTGCACTCCCTGCTTCTGGCTGAGCAGCTACTCCCCCTGAGGGAGCGCACTGACCACTAGGGGGAAGCTCCTGCGTTGAGCGTCTGCCCCCTGGTGGTCAGTGCGCATAACAGCAACCAGTCATTCCACCATTTGGTCTATTTACATATTAGGGTTTTTATTAGATAGGATTATTTAAAAAGGGAACTTATTCCATGTACAAGCCCTATAATTCTCATATCCTTCTAGTAAAGAAGCCAAATGGAAAGGATAGAAAATTGTACAGGAGCAGATCCTTTCCCGGAGCGACCTAAGGGCGAAAATGGGGAAATCTCGCCATCTTGACGGGAAGAGATTTGGATTAGAGGACAGAATATCCACGGCCGTAAAGACCACCACGTAGCTGTTCGCCCCTAAACGCTGACCACAATCAGCACGAACGCTTGGATTCAAAGGAGTGCTCCACCCCATGGTGAAATATCAGATTTTGCGGAGATTGGGTGAGTTCCCACCGTGGTACGCTTCCCAGCGTGGCGCACGCATCCCCACAGCTTTGCTGAATATTAGTGGCTGCTGTAGTTTGTATTAATCTCCAGGTACTGTTGCCGGCATTTGTTGGGGTTAGTGGTTGTTCTATAGACATTTTCATCCCATATATATACTTTTTTATCCTCTTCTCTCTTAGTCTCTATCTATCTTCTCTCTTTCTCTCTCTTTTCCCTGTTTCCCAATTTCATTTTGACACTCCTTTTTTTCATTTCTTTTTCTTTCTCTCCCTCTCTCTTCTCTTTTTACTCTTCTTCTTTCTTTCCTGTCCCTAATTTGCCTTTCCCTAGTGGTCACCTTTATTGGAGGTTATTAATATCACAAACACATTTCTGTTCAGTGCCTTGTGTGTTGTACCTGGTTGTGTTGTATTTTGTGCCTTTAAATCAACGCAGGAGAGAGAGAAGTATATAACCAGACATACTGAAAAGAGATATCCTGGGGGAAACAAAGAAACAGCCTGCACATGAAAGAAAAGCAGGCATCACCAGAAATGGAAGTAAACAAGTTAGAGGCAAGTAACCTACCAGAGCAAGAATTCAGAGTAATGATCATAAGATGGCTAAATAGAATGGAAGGCAAAATTGACAATATGAGTAAAAACCAAGACGAAATGAAGAAGAACCAAGAAGAAATGAAAAATGACATCGCTACTGAGATCGCTAAAGAAAAATGACATCACTAAAGAACTCAATAGGAAGCATCAAGAGTAGACTAGAAGAAGCAGAGGACTGCATCAGGGAGCTAGAAGACAAGATGGAAAAAAATATCCAATTAGAGCAGCTTCTGAAAAAACAATTAAAAAGCAAGAGGAGAGCCTAAGAGAACTTTGGGACAATACAAAACAAAACGATATTAGAATAATAGGGGTTCCAGGAGGAAAGAAAACTGAGGAAGGCATAGAAAACCTGTTTCAAGAAATAAGGTCAGCCAAAGCCGGTTTGGCTCAGTGGATGGAGCATCGGCCTGCAGACTGGGGGATCCCAGGTTCGATTCTGGTCAACAGCATGTGCATTGGTTGCAGGCACATCCCCAGTGGGGGGTGTGCAAGAGGCAGCTGATCGATGATTCTCACTCATTGATGTTTCTAGGTCTCTGTCCCTCTATCTTCCTCTCTGTAAAAAGTCAATAAAGTATATTATTTTTTTTTAAAAAAAGGAAAGAAATAATGTCAGAAAAACTTTCCTGAGATAGAGATTAAAAAACCCACACAAATCCAAGATGCTTGCAGAGTCCCAAACAAAATGAACCCTAAAAGACTGATGCCAAGGCACATTATAATTAAATTGGCAAACACCAATGACAAAGTAAGAATCTTAAAAGCAGCCAGAGAGACAGAAAGTTACATATAAAGGAAACCCCATCAGACTAGCAACTGAATTCTCAACAGAAACTCATCATGTCAGAAGGGAATGGAATTAAATATACAAAGTCATGAAAGGAAGGGTCTGAATCCAAGAATACTATACCCAGCAAGGCTATCAATCAAATTTGAAGGTGGAATCAGGAGCTTCACAGACAAAAAAAATACTAAAGGAATTTATCACCACCAAACCAGCAATGCAAGAAATGCTAAAGGGTCTACTGTAAAAATAAAGAAATAGGAAATGAAGAAGGAACACAGGAGTATAGAAAAAAAATGGCGACAAGAAAGTACCTATCAATAATAATTTTAAATGTAAATGGATTAAATGTCCCAATCAAAAGACATAGAGTAACGGATTGGATAAGAAAATAAGACCCATATATCTGTTGTCTACAAGAAACCCACTTCATAAAAAAAGATGCACATAGAGTGAGATTGAAAGGATGAACAAAGGTTTTTCCAGGCGAATGTAAATTAAAAATAAAAGCTGGGGTAGCAATACTTATATCTGACAAATTAGATCTCAAAGTGAACACGAGATAACGAAGGCCACTTTATAATACTAAAGGGAACAAGGATTGTACAAGAAGAAATAACCCTGGTAAACATATATGCACCCAATACAGGAGCACCCAAATACATAAAAAAAAAAAAAAAAAAAAAACTGCTGGAGGACATTAAGAGAGAGATTAATAGCAATACAATCATAGTAGGAGATTTTAATACCCCACTATCACCTTTGGACAAATCATCTAAACAAAAAATCAGCAAGGAAATATCAATCCTAAATGACTCAATAGACCAGATGGAATTAATCGACATCTTCAGAACATTCCACCCCAAAGCAATAGAATATACATTCTTCTCAAGTGCGCATTGGTCATTTGCAAAGATAGACCACATGTTGGGACATAGGCAAAGTCTCTTCAAATTCAAGAAGATAGAAATCATATCAAGCATCTTCTCAGATTATAGTGGCATAACACTGGAAATCAACTACAATAAAAATAATCCAAAGAAATCAAACACATGGAGACTAAATAGCATGCTATTAAACGAGGACTGGATTACCTGAGAAATCAAGGAAGAAATTAAAAACATCCTGGCAACAAATGACAATGAAAACACAACAATCCAAAATCTATGGGACACAGCAAAAGCAGTCTTGAGAGGGAAGTTCATATCTCTACAAGCCTATTGCAAAAAACAAGAAAAAAAAAGGTAACAAATTATCTAACTCTAAAACTCAAAGCGTTAGAAAAAGAGCAACAAGAAAAGCCCACTGTGAGCAGAAGGAAAGAAATAATAAAAATTAGAGCGGAGATAAACGACATAGAGACCGAAGAAACAATACACAAGATCAACAAAACCAAGAGCTGGTTCTTTGAAAGGATTAACAAGATTTATGAACCTCTAGCCAGGCTAACCAAGAAGCAAAGAGAGAGGACCCAAATAAACAAAATCAGAAACGAAAGAGGTGAAATAACAACAGACCCCACCGAAATACAAAGGATTGTTACAAAATACTATGAGCAACTCTATTCCAACAAATTGCACAACCTGGAAGATATGGACATATTCCTAGAAAAATACAACCTTCCAAAACTCAATCAGGAAGAATCTAAAATCTCAATAGACCAGTTACTTGGGAAGAAATTGAAACAGTCATCAAAAAGCTGCCAGCAAACAAAAGCCCAGGGCCAGATAGCTTCACAGGAAAGTTTTACCAAACACTTATCAAAGTACTGATTTTCAGTGAATCAAAAAAATTTCCATGATGTAAAAGAAAAATCAGCTCATAAACTCTTTTTTTTCTAAATATATTTTATTGATATTTTACACAGAGGAAGGAGAGAGATAGAGAACTAGAAACGTAAATGAGAGAGAAACAACCATCTGTCTCCTGCATACCCCCTACCGGGGATGTTCCCGCAACCAATGTACATGCCCTTGACCGGAATCAAACCCGGGACCTTTCAGTCCGCAGACCGACGCTCTACCACTGAGCCAAACCGGTTTTGGCAAGCTCATAAACTCTTTATTTTATTTTATTTTATTTTATTAAGGTTTTATCTGTGTACATAGCTTACCATTGCCCGCCCCCCCACCTCCCATTTATGCCCTCCCTCACCAGAGTTCTGGGTTCATTGGTTGTACTTATGTTCGTGCATACCAGTCCCTTGGTTGTTCTATCTCCCCCCAGGTCTCCTTCCCCTCCCCACTGTAATTTGACAATCTGCTTGTTTTATGGTGACCATCTCAGGACCCCATGAGTAGAATCTGCTCCTCATTTGGCAGTCTGCTTGTTTTATGGTGACTATCTCAGGACCATTTGAATAGAGTCTGCTCCTCCTCTGGTTTTCACCGTCCCTTCCCCCGGGTCCCACTGCTTCCCCTGGGACACACGGCTCTCCCGGGGCACACTGCACCCTGGGACACTCGGCTCACCCGGGGCACTCGGCCCCCTGGGACACTCGGCTCACCAGGGGCACTCGGCCCCATGGGACACTCGGCTCACCCGGGGCACTCGGCCCCCTGGGACACTCGGCTCACCAGGGGCACTCGGCCCCATGGGACACTCGGCTCACCAGGGGCACTCGGCCTCCTGGGACACTCGGCTCACCCGGGGCACTCGGCCCCATGGGACACTCGGCTCACCCGGGGCACTCGGCCCCCTGGGACACTCGGCTCACCCCAGGCACACGGCCCCCTGGGACACTCGGCTCACCCAGGACACCCTTCCCCTTTTGGGGGTACGGCTCACCGGGGGCACACAGCCCCCTGGGACATTTGGCAAGCTCGTAAACTCTTGAAAAATCTACAACTGCTCTTGGGCCGATTGATTATTGAGATCAATCAAAGTACATCAATAATTGTACATGAAATCAAAACTTTCCAATACAAAGAGAAAAACCAATGCCTGATGGCTCATTAAGGAAATGTTTCCTTCTGTAGCTGCTGGGTGTAGTATAAAAGAACAGCTGTTAAGTGAATGAACTTAGTCACTGGCTCACAAGAGAAATGCTTGTGCTGTCACTGCTTTTAAACAATTTAAGGAATTTTAAGAGTTGCTTGTAAATGTAAAAGGTGGATGTTTTCAATGTTAATCAGAATTAGTCCTTAGACATTGGAAATTTTTCATAATATGTCATGTCCATGATTTTAAGATAATATAAAAGAAATACTAACATATAATTAATTTTATTTATCAACTTAGCTGGCCATCAATGTTCAGTCAAACATTATTGTGGGTGTTTCTGTGAGGGTGTTTTTGGATGACTTGAACATATAAATGGCAAGACTGAGTATAGCCGATTGCCCTCCCTTTTTGAGTGGCCTCATCCAATCAGTTAGGCCTGAATACAACAAAAGGTTGACCCTCTTCCAAATAAGAGGAAATTCCTCTAGCCTGACTGTCTTCACACTGGGACATATGTAAGGAGGTTGCTTTGGTTTTTCCTGTTTTTGCACTCAAACTGAAACACATCTTCCTCAATGTCAAGCCTGCTGGCCTTTGGTCTGAAACCACATCATCAACTCTCTTAGGTCTTCCTATGACTCCATAATAATGAAAACCAATTCCTTATATCCTTATAATACATTTCAGTGTGTGTGTGTGTATACATTCTTTATGCCCCAGTGGCTTCCTTATGGCTTGAACAATATCCCACCAAAACTCATGTCTGCCTGGAACTGCTTGCATTAATCACCTCAACCTTACCAACCAAACAGATATTGCTAGAAACTGTCAGAATAATCAAAATAAAAAACAGTGCTAACACCAAATGCTGGCAAGAATGCAAAGAAAATGAATCACTCAAACATTTGCTAATCTATACATATAAAAAGCTAAGCAACCATCTGACTGACCAACCATCCAACCAGCTGATAGGTATGACTTGCACTGACCACCAGGGGACAGATGCTCAACGCAGGTGCTGCAGAGGGAAAGCAACTTTGCAGAGTGCCCTCTTGCAATCTGGGACCCCTCAGGGGATGTCAGAGAGCTTGTTTTGGCCTGATCCTGACAGGACATGCCAAGGGACCCTGCAGATGCTCTTTGAGGGACCCTACTCACTCTGAAGACCCTTTGAGCTGCAGTGCCATCTCAGGTGCAGCCGGCTGGGGAGGAACCATGGGAGGTTGGCCCCAGGGCATGTTTGGCCTGTCTCACCCAGTCTCGCCCCACTGGCCATGTTCTCATTAATTTCCTTTCAATGTGCATGAATCTGTGCACCAGGCCACTAGTAGGATTATAAAATGGTATAGCCATTCTAGAAATGGGCGTGGCACTTTTTTACAGAACTGAATATGCCACTACCATGTGACCCAGCAATTGCACTGTTGGCATCTACCCCAGAAATGATAACCTTATGTCTACATAGAAACCTGTATACTGACTGATGTTTATAACTAAAAAATCAGATGTCCTTCAGTGGGTGAACGGTTTAACAAACATACATTCACACCATGGAACACTACTCAGCAATAAAAATGAGGAACTGTTGATACATGCAACAATTTGGATGAATCTAAAGAGAGTTATGCTGGATTTTAAAAGGCAGTCCCAAAGGTAATATATGGTATGATATTTTTATATAACATTTTTGAAATGACAAACTTATAGAGACAGAGAACAGATTAGTGTTTGCCAGAAGAACAGAGCAGAGAGGGAATTGGCTGTGGCCATAAAATGGTAGCACAAAGGATCATTTTGATGGAACTCTGATTCTTTGAATCTAGTATTTATATGAATATACATGGAAATTTTTTCAGAAAGCCAAACACACACACACACACACACACACACACGTGAAAGTAAAGCTGATGAAATCTGAATAAGGTCTGTGCATTGTATTAACAGAAATACAAGCCTGGTTTAGCAAGAAAAAAAATCAATGCAGTTCACTAAATTAAAAAACTAAAATAACTTTCATCTAACAGGGTCTAGGAGTTAATTCTGAGAAGCTGATAAAGCGCAGCTACAAAACTTACATTTGGAGGAAAAAATTCCTCATAAGACCAGGAGCAAGGAAAGGATGTCCATTCTGACCATTTAAATTCATTCACTGCACTGAATGTTTTTGCCGTGCAATGAGGCAAGAAAAAGAAGTTAAAAGATGCCAAAACTGGTTTGGCTCAGTAGTAGAGCGTCGGTCTCTGGACTAAAAGGTCCCGGGTTGGATTCTGGTCAAGGGCATGTACATTGGTTGCGGGCACATCTCCGGTAGGGGGTGTGCAAGAGGCAGCTGGTTGATGTTTCTCTCTCATAGACGTTTCTAGCTCTCTCTCTCTCTCTCTCTCTCTCTCTCTCCCTCTTTCTCTCTGTAAAATATCAATAAAATATATTTTTTTAAAAAGAAGTTAAAAGATATTCTGAAAATATATATATATATATATATATATATATATATATATATATATATATAGATTTTTTTACAGAGAGGGTTACAGAGTTAGAAACATCAATAAGAGAGAAACATCAATTAGCTGCCTCCTGCACACCTCCTATTGGGGATGTGCCCACAACCATGGTACATGCCCTTGACTAGAATCAAACCTGGGACCTTTCAGTCCAGAGGATGATGCTGTATCCACTGAGCCAAACCAGTTAGGGCAAGAAAGCTATACTTAGTCACAAATAACAACATCATCTATGTAGAAAATCCTATACCATAAAAAAAAGTTTTTTAAGCTGCTAGAACTAAGAAGTTTTCAAGTTTACCAGTTGCAAAGTCATTATACATAAATTAATTGTATATCTATGCACTGTCAACAAACAATTGAAAAATGAAATTTAAAATAATTTAAATAGCATCAAAACAGAGGGGTAAATTTAACACAAAATGCATAAGACTTGTGTACAAAAACAATGCTAACAAAAATTAAGAAGTATCATAAAAGTGAAGTGATATACTCTATGTATTGGATGGCACAGTATATTTATATGTAATTTCTCCTTAAACTGATGTAGATTAAACTCCATCCCAATCAAAATCCCAGTAGACTTTTTTGTGTGTGAAAACTACTAGGGTAACTCTAAATCCACATGGAAATGAATAAAATCTCTAATAACTAAAACAAATTTTAAAAATGTTGGAGGATTGGTACTAAGTTCTAGCCTTATTATAACACCACAATAATTAAGACTATGTGGTATTGGCATTAAGATATACAAAGAGAAGAGTGGGGAAAAGACAGTGTCCAGATATAGACCATACACGCATGGTTAACTAATTTACCATGAAGAACATAGGCAATTCAAAAGAGAAAGGGTTGTCCTTCAAATAAATGGATAAAATGGATATTTGTAGACACACAAAAAAGACTTGAGTACCTAGCATAAAAATTTATTCAAAATAGATAGTAGACCTAAATGTAAAATAAAAATTATTTAACTTTTAAAAACAAAAAAAATATGATTTTTTTTTACCTTTAGACAAATATTGTTTAAATATGCCACCAAAGTTATACTCATGAGAGAGAAAAATGACAATTGCATTTCTAAAGTAAGAATTGCTCTTTGAAAGATAAACTACTAAGAGAATGAAATGCAAGCCACATTTCAGAAAATATTTGCAAATCAAATGTCTGATCATGGATTTCTATAATGAATATAAGAAGAGCTTCCAAAACTCAATAATAAAAAGGTAAGAAACTGTTTTTTTAAATGGGTAAAAGATTTGAGAAGACATTTCACCAAAGAAGATACACAGATGGCAAATAAGCACATGAAAATATCCTCAACATCAACATTAGCCACCATACAGCTAGGAGAATGTCTAAGTCTAAAATAATACTAAGTGTTGACAAAGATAAGATTCAAAGTAATTATGTTAAGTGAGAGAATCCACTATGTATTCTGTGTTCAATTCCTATGAATTCCATAAAATGCAAACAAATCTACAATGATAGAAAGCGGTCAGTGGTTTCCTGGAAATGGGAAGGAAAAGGGGTCTGTCTGTCAGGGAGCTTCGGGGTGACAGGTAGGATGGATTTTTTGGATTGCGGTGATGACTTCATGGATGCAAACATATATCAGAACTTTTCACCAAAGTTTACCCTTTAAATATATGTAATTTATTATACTTTGATAATATGCCTTATCATTATCCCTTAACTATTGTACTATAACATTTTTATATTATACTATAATTATAGATCATAAAATAGTTATTTTTAAATTAAAGCAATGAACTTACTGTAAAGTACAAGTCCAGATACATGTTTGCATTCAGATGCAAAAAAATAATAATAATAACAAAATAAAACAAAAATAAAATGTCAGGAATGTTGAAAATAAAACAATGAAAAAAGATAAATCATGAAAAAAAATCAACCTTACCTCCCAACATTCACATAAAATTAATTCCAGTTGGATTAAAGGCCTATAATGTTCACAGAATTTATATGGAATTTCTACAAATCAGTAACAGGAAGAAACAGCCCAGATAAAAAGGAGGAAAGCACCTTGAACAGGCACCTCACAGAGAGGAAGCACCGGTGGCTAACCGATACAGGAAAAAATGCTCATGCGCACAGGAGAGCAAACCCCTGAGGCTGCCACGCGGGGCGCACACATGGGAAGAAGGGGTCTGGCAGCTCCTCGTGTAGGTGAGGGTGTGGGAGAGAGCTCAGCGCTGCTGCTGGAGTGAGGGGCACAACAGCTGCAGGCACAGTGTGGCGCAACCTCATCAGGTTGCGGCCACTCGTGCCAGTGACTGCTACTGCCCTTGCTCCGATGGAGGCATCTGGAAAAAGTCTTGCACATTTTTCCAAGGAAGTGACAAGAATGTATAGCAACATTATTTAACAGCCAGAAATTAGAAATAATTTAACTCTCTAAAAGAAAGGAACTTCAACTGCATTAAAATGAGAATATTCATATAATGTAATTATGTAAGTTTTTAAAAATACAAACTAAACCTGCACACTATAATGTGAGTCTAACAGAAAGTAGGTGAAAAGGCATGTTCCAGAGGGATGTGTGACATTAAATATTATGTGCAGAGAAGTTTACAAACATGCAAAACAAAACACTACATTAGCGATTTTAAACCTTTTCCAACTCATGGCAAACTCCTAAAACGCTGCAGCACCCCAAAATAATCATTTTTTGCCGATCTGACTTAAAAAAAAAAGTATACTTTGGGTTCATTCACACCAGACCACTGTTGTGTTGGCTGCTGTCATTCTTTTATTTGACAATCTAAGGGAAAGAGGTCAGTGCCCTGACTAAATAGTCAGGTGTTGCATGTTTTAAAAATTCTCTGGCGCACCAGTGTGCATGGGCAGGCGTGGCCTCAACCTGATTAGGCTGCCATTGTGCCTGCAGCTATTATGCCACCTCACACTCCAGTGCCACTGCACCGGTGGAAATTGCCGTTCTATATGGTTGAAGAACCCTCAAATGGAAAATAAGGGAAAAGGTGGTCATGGAGCCTTGACCGGTTTGGCTCAGTGGATAGAGCATTGGCCTGCAGACTGAAGGGTCCTGGGTTCGATTCCAGTAAGGGGCATGTGCCATGGCTGTGGGCACATCCCCGGTGGGAGGTGTGTAGGAGGTGGCTGATCAATGTTTCTCTGTCATCAATGTTTCTAGCTCTCTATCTCTCTCCCTTCCTCTCTGTAAAAAATCAATTATCAATCTCTGTAAAAAATCCTTCCACCGGGGATGTGCTGTGGGCACATTCCCGGTGGGAGGTGTGCAGGAGGTGGCTGATCAATGTTTCTCTGTCATCGATGTTTCTAGCTCTCTATCTCTCTCCCTTCCGCTCTGTAAATAATCAATTAAGAAAAAGGTAGTCATGGAAATGCTGATGCGGGCACTGGATTCTCAGGGACAGGATGGGGGAGCAAAATACCACCAGGGAAGCTGCAGGGCTGTCGCCTGAACTTAGAACGTCCGTCAGGCTGCAGGGAAGGCACAGTGGTGCTCACTGCATAATTCTTTATTCCCTGTTGTAATCTTAAATAATCCATCAGAAATTTTTTTAAAAGTTAATAGAATATATGGCTAGAATCAATGCAAAAAAAATGTTACCAGGTTACAAATAGTAACAGGACATTATCTAGCAGGGGCAGAGGGCTTAGGCTCACAGGAAAGTTATGTTGACCATCAGGCCCAACAAGAAAAGCCCGAGAACAGGGGGCCCCTGGGTGTGCTGGAGAAGGGATACCACGTGACAGAGCTATGCTCCCTGGGGGGGAGGGCACTGTGCCGGGGGGCCCTCTCTGGGGTGAGCGGGGGGCATGGAAGGGAGGGCTGGAGAAGAGCTTCCCCCAGGAGCTCACAGATGCTGCTCCTTCCTCACCTGCGGAGCGCCTCGCTGGCCTGTGTCCTTGTCCGCGTGGACACACCTCACTCGGCGGACAGACAAGGATGTGTGCTCACTCACTGGACAGAGTTCCAGAAGTCATGCGTGCTCTCCTCGCCAGGGCTCGTCCCCTTGCTCCAGTTGTGTGATGCATTTTGGTTTGGAAAAGGCAATTCCTACTCACAGGAAAAGAAAACAAGGTGACCTTGGGTTAGCAGATTAAAAGGCAGTCAGAACTTAGAGTCAGCTGGGAATGCGACAACCCAGAAGCGGGTGAGGAGGCACGGAGGAGGGCAAAGACTCTCTGAATGATCACAGAGTGACTAGGGAAGGGGGCACTTCTGGACCTAAAGACAGTGACTGACCCTCCCCTGCGCTTCACTGAATACAAAGATTCCGCCATTGGAAGCACCATCTCTTGGGAGAAAGGGGCCTGGCAACAGTCACTTCCTGGGATGAGATGCAGTCAGCTATCACGTACACACACCCACATAACTGCACTGTTTGCAAAGCTGGAGAGCCCAGACATTTTCCGGGGATGTAGGGAAAATATTATTTTTCTTTCTCAACCAAAAGCCTGGCAGCTGCTGCCTCAACCTTGAAATGACCAAGACCTGAAAAGGGCTGTCCTTACCTAGCGACACCAAATGGCTGTAGGTCTCCAGCATGACATCCCGACACAGGGTCCCCTGGGCTCCCACTCTCTGTGTGAAGGCCACAGCTACATCTCTGAAGGTGATTTCTTTAATAGAAACACATCCCTGCTCACCCAGGAGCCAGCCACACCCACTAGCCAGTTCACCTACTCTACTAACCAGCACTGAGGCAGCAAGCAGGCTGGTGTGGGGCACCTAGATGAGACCCCTAGATCCTGCTTCTAACCTGAATCGGATGCCATGTGTCAACTCAATAAACCTCCTGCCCATGAGGCTGGTAAGTTCTCTGTTCTGCTCCACTGATCTCTATGTCCATGGCACTGTCAAAAACAGTGTTGATAACTGTAGCTCTACAGCAGGCCTTAAAATCAGCTGGTGTGATTCTTCCAACTTCATCGTTCATTTTAAAGGAATTTTAGCTATTCTAGGGCAGTGGTCGGCAAACTGCAGCTTGCAAGCCACATGACCTAGACCAGCCGTGGGCAAACTACGGATCCAGCCCATTTGGCTGTTCTATTCGGCCCGCGGAGCAGAAAGAGCAGAGGGTTCTCTTGCTCTCCCCTCCGCTCCTTCACCAGCAGCCCAAGATGAGAGTGCCAGCATGGTCAGGTTGCTTTTGTTCTGGCCCTCCGGTCCAGTTTAAGAACCCATTGTGGCCCTCAAGTCAAAAGGTTTGCCCACCCCTGACCTAGACTCTCAATTCTAATAATTACAGGCTGTTGTTCCCTGTGATTAAGCCCCTATCCCAATGGTCGGTCGGCAAACTCATTAATCAACAGAGCAGCGAATTGCATATGGCTCGAGAGCCGCAGTTTGCCGACCATTGTTGTAGGGCATGTGCCTTTCCATATAAATTTTAGAATAACAACAACAACAAAAAGTCACTGGAATTTTGACAAGATTTGCATTAAACCTGTGTATCAATTGGGAGAGAACTGACATCTTTACTACATTGACTCTTCAAGTCCATGAACTCATGTTCGTTTGATTTCTTTCATCAATGTTTGGGGTTTTCAGAGCATAAGTCCTATATGTGTTTTAAGAATTTCTTCTTTTTAAAATTTTTTTTTCTTTCCCTGCCATATGTTCATTGTTATGATACAGAAGTACAACTGTTTGTATGTTTATCTTGAATCCTGCAATCTGGCTGAACTCATTTGATAGCTCTGAGTATTTTTTCTCCAGGTCCCTTGAGATTTTCTACATAGACAATTATGTCATGTGCATATAGGGACACGTTTATTTCTTCCCTTAGAATCTGTCTGCATTTCATTTCCTCTTCTTGCCTTCATTGTAGCACTTCTAGCACATTACTGAATTAGAGTGGTAAGAGCAGACATCCTTGTCTTGTTCTTGATATAAGGAGGGAAACTTTATATCTCCAGCATTAGGAATACTGAGATACCACATCACACTCACTAGGATACCAAAGAAACAGAAAATAATAATTTTGTGGTAGGAAGTAGAGAAATTGGAACCTTGGGGCATTGCTAGTGATAAAAGTAAAATTGTGTTTTCTATGGAAAAGAGTTGGGCATTTCCTCAAAACCTTAAACATACAATTTACTATAGGGTCCAGCAAAAAATTGAAAGCAGGGACTCAAACAGGTAATTATACACCAATGTCCGTAACAGCATTATTCACATTTGCTCAATTATGCACAGATAATTGTATATTATTCAGCCTTTAAAAAAAACATTCTGATATGTACTAAATTATGGATTAACCTTGAAGACATTATGCTATAATAAATTGAAATAAGTCAATCAGAAAGAACAAATATTATTTGATTCCACTATAACAGATATAGAATAGGCAAATTCATAGAGACACAAAGTAAAATAGAGGTTCCCAGTAACAGGGAAGAATGGGGAAGGGGGGAAGGAGTACTGTTTTAATAAACAGATTTGCACTTTGTGAAGATGAAAACATTTTGGAAATGGAGGATGACAGTTGTACAACACTGTAAATGTACTTTATGCAACTGAACTGGACAGTAATTCCTCATTTAACATTCTTTATAGGTTCTGTGACTTTAAGTAAAATGATGTATCATGAAACCAATTTTATCATAGGCTAATTGATATAAACCAGAATTAAGTTCCTACTGTATCTCATCATTATAACAAAATGACATTGAATCAAAACACATTATTCAAAGACCTAATATATATTTAAGAATTGTTAAAATAAGAAATTTTGTTATATAAATGTTAGCAATAAAAATTAGATCTAGAATTTTTGTAGATGTCCCTACAAAATAGAGCAGTTGCCATCTGTTACTACTGTTCTGTGCTTTTCAGAAATGGTTGCTAAATTTTGTCAAATATTTTTACTGCATCAACTGATATAATCATGTGGTTTTCTTCTTTAGTCTTTATTGTGGTTTACATTAATTGAATTTCAAATATGCATCCAGTTTTGTATCCTGAAATAAATGGACCTTGGTAATGGTATGTAGTTACTTTTACATATTGTTGAATTCAATTTGTTAATAATTTAAGGATTTTCATGTCTATATTCATTAGAGATGTTGATCTCCAGTTTTAGATTTCTATGTTGTCTTTATCTGCTTTTGCTATCAGTTTAATACCTGTCCCATAAAGTGAATTGGAAAGTGTTTCCCCTCGCTTTTATTTTCTGGAAGAAATTATATAACACTGGTGTTAAGCCTCCTTTAAACATGTGGCATAATTCCACAGTGAAATCTCTTTAGATTTTAATATAGATCTATGGACCTATACATCTCTTCTGTGAGAGGTTGTTGTTGATGATGTTTTAACATATTTTATTGATTTTTTAATTGTTTTTTTACAGAAAGGAGGAGAGAGGGAGAGATAGTTAGAAACATCGATGAGAGAGAAACATGGATCAGCTGCCTCCTACACACCCCCTACTGGGTATGTGCCCACAACCAAGGTACATGCCCTTCACCAGAATCAAACCTGGGACCTTTCAGTCCACAGGCCTATCTCTATGTCTTCTCTCCTTATTTCTGTTATTTCTCAGTCCCTGGCCACCTCCACTCAGAACCGGTTTGTTCATCTCTCTTTCCATGTGGGACACAGAGAAGGGGGATCCCCACGCCGCGGGGTCCCACCTTGACACCCAATAATCCTTTTTGTTAATATTTACCAGGCACACTGATGTTGTTGTCAGAGGTTTAAATCTGACAGTAAGATAGTCAGGCTTTCAGCTTAATCTGAATTAGCTAAATGCAATAAATGAATACTCACGAAAATTTAATTATACAAAAAGCTGTTCCTAAGGTGTTAACCAAAATTTCTATTGGTAGTTCATTTCATGGTAAATTTGCTTAACATGCCATGAGCAGTCATATTTTTGTGCAAAAAATTAAAATCTAAAGTTATCAAAACTGCATTATAGGAGACCGAAACAACATGGCAGCCTAAGTAGTCTCCTAAGCTTCCACCTCATCAGCAATTTGGAAAACAACAACAGCTAATATTGAAAGGGATCACATCAGACCCACAGAAAAGCTGGCGGAATGGGATGGTTACAACTAGAGACAAATCAAGGCGCCGCTGCTGCCATGTGGAGTTTAAAACTATGTTGGAACCAGACCCACCAGAGCCGCCATCACCGCCACCGCTAGTGAGGGAAGCCCACCGAGAGCAGAGCTCTCTCCGCCCCGGGCCCAGGGAGTGGGCCTTCCCAGCCGGCCCGCTGTGGGAGCGAGGGAGCCGATGCCTGGCACCTTCCACTCCTCCTGGAACAAGACACCTTTGAATGCGGTCTCCCCGACTACAGCCATCTCAGCCCGACCTCCACGCCCACCATGCTGGTGAGGAGCTGGCACGGTGCCTTCTGTTTGCGGCCCCGGCCAGGCTGGAGCTTCTGCAGCAGCTGCCTTGTGGATTTTGAAACTACAAGGGAGATTAAGCCACCGTCGCCACTGCACCCGCTGCCGCTGCGAATGGGCAAAGCCCACAGAGAGTGCAGCTCACTCTGCCCCGGATCAGGAAGTGGGCCGCTTCAGAGCTTGGCCTCTGCATCCACAGCCGCTCTGCTCCCACCCCGAATGAGACACCTTTGAGCGCTGTCTCCCTGCCCGCAGCCATCTCACCCCGCCCGCAGCCCTCCCAGCCCGCCCACAGTGCTGGTGAGGAGCTGGTGCGGTGCCTTCCGTTCTCGGCCCCAGCGAGCCCTTTGCCCATCAAGCCCACCACCACAGGGCCGAGCCGGAGCCTCTGCCGAGACCCCAAGGAGGGGCACCGCTGTCGCCATGTGGATTTTAAAAATACAGTGGAAGAGGAGCCATGGGAGCCACTACCGCCGCCACACCCGCCGCCGCTGCCGCAAGTGAGGGCAGCCCACTGAGAGCAGAACTCGCTCCGCCCTGGACCCAGGGAGTGGGATGCTTTGGAGCTAGGCCTCCCCGTCCGTAGCCATTCCACTCCCGCCTGGAATGAGACTCCGTGGAGTGTGGTCTACCCGCCTGCAGCCATCCCAGCCCGCCTGCCGTGCTAGCAAGGAGCTGGCGCGGCACCTCCGGTTCGAGACCCCAGCATCCCAAGAGGGACATGTGCCCCAGGTGAGCCGGGTGTCCCAGGTGAGCCATGTGTCCCTGGGGGCCGTGTGCCCCGGGTGACCCGTGTGCCCCAGGGGGCTGTGTGCCCCAGGTGAGCCGTGTGCCCTGGGTGAGCCGTGTGCCCCGGTTAAGCGGTGGGACCCGGGGGGGGGGGGTGTGTGTGAACCAGAGGAGGTGCGGATTCTATTCATGTGGTCCTGAGATAGTCACCATAAATCAAGCAGACTATCAAATGACAGCGGGGAGGGGAAGGAGACCTGGGGGGAGATAAGAGATCAACCAAAGGACTGGTATGCATGCATATAAGTACAACCAACGAACACAGAACTCTGGGGAGGGAGGGCATGAATGGGAGGGGGGCAATGGTAAGCTATGTACAAATATAATACCTTAAAAATTATGAACAACAAATATGTAACTATCAACAAGTGAATCTAAAAACCAAGGGAAGAAACAATCATGATGAACAATATCAACTGGTGAATATAATAGAATCAAAAATATGGAAGAGGAGTGGACTGATGATTCTCGGGTAAATGGGAGGTGGGGGGTAGTGGGAAGAGACTCAACATAAACTGCACCTATGGATGAGGACAATGGGGGATGGGGAAAGGGCAGAGGGTGGGATGGAAACTTGGTGGAGGGGAGCAATGGAGAGGGGGGAAAATGAGGAACATTTGTAATAATATGAACAATAAAGATTTTTATTTTTTTTTAAATTACCTATTCTGTATCAGGCAAGTTAAGGTAGTTTTTGTTTTTTAAGAAATAGGTTCATTTCATTGAAATTTTCTGATGGCTAGAATTGTTGTAATATCCCTTTTTAAATTCTTGACACTGGTAATTTGTGTCTAATCTCTTTTTCTTTTTTTCCCTTTTTTTTCCTTTTTTTTCTTTTTTTTTCACAAATAGGTTTTTTATTTGTCACCATTAAATGTCTGAATTTTAAACAGATTCTTGGACTGGAGGCTCATATCCATCAGCTCGTTCAACTTTAGCACCTGTCTCATCCCCAGTAGCTTTTCCAGAACTGCTACCTTCACCATGAAGCTCCACGAGTTTTCCCAATTGAAACTTGGGTTTCTTCAGCATTTTGACTTTTCTAACAAAGACATCATGGAGCGGATAAATAGACTGGCAAGCCTTTTCTATGTCTTTTCCAATGCTGTCTGGAATCAATTTATTGACCACTTCTTTCAAGTGATTTGTCTGCACTTCTCAGGTCATGATTTCCATCATTTTCTTCCGGATTTGTTGAACTTGCTGATGCTGAGCATAAGAGGTCTTCCGAATCTGGTTGTTGTGTTTTTTAGTAAAACCAACACAGAAGAGACGAAGCAAATAACCATCGGTAGTCTTGACATCGACATGAGCTTCAGTCATGGTCTGCCACTTCTTGACCATGGAAATTAGTCAGGCAGTTTTTGCCCTGAACATTCTCAGTGATTAGCTTGAATTTCCTAAATTTCTTCATCATTCTGCAGATCAGCCAGGCTCACTTCAAAAACACGACCCTTGAGAACAACAGATGCAATTTTGGTTCCTTGAGTTCTCGTAACCAGTGTTTTCCCAATATTTCTTATATTGAATATAGCTGGTGCTTTCACATCATACCAATCCTTCTTAGAAAATGGATCAACCACTTTCTTCTTGGCTCCCTTTTTGCCGCCTTTCATAAGGTGCTTATTCTTGCCCACCGCCATTGTGCTGCTCGGAGAGCCAAAGGTAATATCTTTTTCTTAGTATTGCTCCATATTTGTCAATTTTGTTATCAAAGAAGCTCTTATTTCATCTTTTTTCTCTATTTTTATTTTTTCAATTTTATTGATTTCTGCCTTCATAATAATTTCCTTCCATTTGTTCACTCTGAGTTGATTTTGCTCTTATTTTTGTAGGTTCATAAGGAAGCTTTTGGTAAGGTTTTTAAGGTGGAAGCTTAGATGAATGACCTAAGACATTTTCTGTTTCTAACATACACACTTACCTAGTGCTATAGGTTTTACTCTCGGGGCTCCTCTAGCTTCATCTCAGTTTGATATATTGCATTTCCTTATCATGTATGTTTTTATTACCCTTAAAACTTGACTTTTTTTTATTCATGGGTTATTCCTTCTACTGTGATATTTCTTTTCTAAGTGTTTAGAGATTTTTCTGTGAACTTCCTCATGTTGATTTCATTGTGGTCAGAGAATGCACTTTTGTAGGATTTCAACTTTTCAAAGTTTGTTACAGTAAACAAATTTTTATTTTGCATTGTGTTGCTTTATAGCACAGGATATGTCTGTCTTGATATATGTTTTTGAGGGCACTTGAAAAGAATATGTACTTTGTTACTGCTGAGTGGACTGTTCTGTAAATGTTGATTAGATTCTGTTGTTTGATGGTGTTATTTCTTACTGATTTGGGGTCTAGCTATTCTATCTTTGACAGAAAGATATTTATGTCTTGAGTTGTTGATTTATTCATTTCTCCTTTCAATTTTCTGTTCTCCTATTTGAAGCTCTGTTACGTGATGTGTATACATTGAAGACCATAATGTCTTCCAGGTGAACTGACGCTCTGTGGCTGTAACTCTCCTTGCTTTGAAGCCTACCTCAGCTTGTATTCATGTTGTCACTCCTGCTGTGTTTGATTGTTTATATGATGCACCTTTTTTAGCCTGTGGGTTTTTTAAAAATAAATCTTTATTTCTCAAATTATTAGTGACATCTGTGGGTTACTTGAGCTTTTTCAAAAATTGAATTTTTATTTACCTATAATGGTTTTTAGTATCTTTCTGTAGCATTTAATTAGTTGTTCTAGGTGATGCGTTATGTATACATAACTTATCAAACTCCTGCTCATGTCATTTTACCAGTTTGAATGAAATATAGAAACCTTACTTCCCAATACATCCTCTTACCCTTCCTACTTAAAAGGTAACTTTCTTTTTTAAAAAAAAAATATATTTTATTGAATTTTTACAGAGAGGAAGGGAGAGAGATAGAGAGCTAGAAACGTCAATGAGAGAGAAACATCGAACAGCTGCCTCTTGCACACCTCCTACTGGGGATGTGCCCGCAACTAAGGTACATGCCCTTGACCGGAATCGAACCCGGGACCTTTCAGTCCGCAGACCTACGCTCTACCACTGAGCCAAACCGGTTTCGGCGAAAAGGTAACTTTCTTAAGTACTTCCTTTGAATACATTTAGAATCACATTAGACCACGTAATTATTTTTGTTTCAACCACCAAAATTACTTTAGGAAACTCCTGTATAGGAGGAGTGCCTCCTGTATTTACCCTATTTTTCCTTCCTGTTCTTTTTCATCCTGAGTGCATCAAAAGTTCCCAAGACCACCCTTGGGTTTGATGTTCATTATGAGGAATCACAAGACACACCATATAGTTGTACGCATGGCTGCAGTTACAACAAAAGGATACAAAGAGGAAACCAGCAACTAGCTTCCAAGAATCCTCTCCCAGTGGAGACACACATGGCGCACTTAAGTCCTCCAGCAAGGACTTGTGACAATATGTGTTAAATGTTGTCTAACAAAAAAATTCATAAGAGGCTCAGAATTCATCTGTTTTAGTAGGAGCTGTCCCAGAGGCACCTGTGCCTAGCACATATTACAAATCGAGGTCCCAGAAGGAAAGCAGGTGTTCAGCCTAAACCAACCCACTGCATACTTTCAGGCCCAGTGAGTCATTCATATCAGTTCTGGGAACGTTGCCAACCCTCCTGAAATGCAAGGTCTTGATGTAGCCAGAGGGTGACCTAGCCAGCAGGACTTTCTAAGAAGAGAGGTGTCAAGCTTGCTATGTTCATTCTTTGCTGCGCACGGATGTTCCAAGGTTTCCTCTCTTATTGTTTCCATTTGTCAATAAAATTGTCTATTCCTTCTCCTGGAAACAAATACCCAGTTTCTTTCATCTGTGAATTTCCTGATCTCACCCTTCACTCTTGGAAGATATTTTCATTTGGTACAGGACTTGGCATTAACAATTCTTTCCTTTCAGCTCCTGAAAAATACTGCACCCTTTCCATCTAATTCTAACCTGTGTGGTTTCTGATGAGAAATCCACTGCCATTGTAACAGTTTTTCCCCCAATGAGAAAAATATGGGTTTTTTATGGTGTTTTTCTGATTTTTAGTCTTCAGAAGATTCATTATAATGTGTCTTGGTATGGACTTGAGTGAGTTTATCATGTTTGACATACACGTGGCTTTATGAATCTGTAGTTTACATCTCTTGCCATATTTGGGGGGTTGCAGCCATTGATTCTCTAATACTTTTTCAACCCTGTCCTCCTTCACTTCTTCTCCAGAACTACAATGGTACCATGTTAGATATTTTGTTATATTCCCACAGTTCATGAGACTGTTCATTTTTCTTCAGTATGTTTTCTCCATGTTGTACAGGTTGGGTAATTTATATTGTTCACTGATTACCAGTTCTATCGTTCTAACTTCTGTTCACTGATTTCTGTTCCTTTGAATCTGCTCCTGAGCTTTTCTTCAGGTATGTATTTTTAGTTCTGAATGTTCCATTTGCCTATTCGTAATAACTTCTGTTTCTCTGCAGAACTGTTCTAATGTTTCATTTATCTTAAGTGTGTTCTGTTAGCTGAATTGGATATCCACTTGTCCAATTGGATGGACTTGGTATTTTTCCAACTGAGTGGACGTGGCAGCCTTGCCAAAAATCAGCAGACTATCTATATGAGGATTATTTGTTCTGAGCTCTCAATTCTACTCTGTCATCTATATTTTTATCCTTTTGGCAATACAACAGTTTTGTAACTGTTTGTAGCTTGGCACTAAGTATTGAAATCAGCAAGTGTGAATCTTCCCATTGTTCTTTTTCTTTTTTTAACTGGTTTTGGCTATTCAAGATCCTGTGAGATTCCAAATGAATTTTAGGACAGGTTTTTCTATTTCTAGAACATATGCACATACGGGATTTTGATAGGGATTTGATTGAATCTACAGATCACTTTCACTGCTGCTGTCATCTTAGCAATATTGTCTTACAATCCATAAGCATGGGGAGACTTTCCACTGAGTTGGGTCATCTGTAATTGCAGCAATGTTTTGTAGTTTTTAATGAGCAAGTTTTACTTACTTGGTTAAATTCACTCCTGAGTATTTTATTCTTTTTGATGCTATTATAAAGGAAATTTTAAATAATTGTGTTTAAATAGTTCACTGGAAATGTATGGAAATACAACTGACTTTTGTATGTTGATTTTATATCCAAAATTTCACATTCACATTCATAGTTTTCTCTCTATCCCTATGAATTTTCGCTTGTGGATTCCCTGATACTTGTTGTAAATTTTAACTAAAGGTTTCTTCACAGTCATGAGATCTGTGGGGTGCTGTGGGCTGACTGCGTCCTCCCAAAATTCATATGTTAAACCCTAACCCCCAATGTGTGTATATCTGGAGATATTGATACCATTGTAATTAACCTAGTTATTAACAACAGGAAAGGAGCAAAAGGGTCGAACAACTGCATAGTCCTCTGCAGGTCTGTAGCCAGCTTTTTTGGGGTCTCCCCTCGCTGCAAAGCCAAATATTATAGGTATGTCTTTTGGGCAGCTTCGCCAGGAAGCTAAAGCTTTACACTCCCCAGGCAGCCACCAGCCTATTCCCCACAGATCACTGGGGGGTCGGGACTGGACAGGGAGAATAGACACATGCCCAGTAAAGTTGGGGTGACATCGGGTTCTCACCTGAGAACAGGTCACTGGTCAGAATGGGCGTGGCTGCTGCAAGGGTGCTAAACAATTTAAAGAATCCTAAAATATGTAATTTCTATGCCTCAAACAACAAAGAGCAAAGCAAACCCATTTGGTTCTTTCATTTTTTCAAAATTAGTTAATCTTTGGTCTCTTTATGAACAAGTGTGTTGAGTGCCTGATACTTTTCCAGGTATGGAAACTTCACCTTAAAAAAAAAATTCATAGGGATAGAGAGAAAACTATGAATGTGAAATACTAAAGGAATTTATCACCACCAAACCAGCAATGCAAGAAATGCTAAAAGGTCTACTGTAAAAATAAAGAAATAGGAAATGAAGAAGGAACACAGGAGTATAGAATAAAAATGGCAACAAGAAAGTACCTATCAATAATAACTTTAAATGTAAATGGATTAAATGCCCCAATCAAAAGACATAGAGTAACGGATTGGATAAGAAAATAAGACCCATATATCTGTTGTCTACAAGAAACAAGAAACCCACTTCATAAAAAAAGATGCACATAGAGTGAGATTGAAAGGATGAAAAAAGGTTTTTCCAGGCGAATGGAAATTAAAAATAAAAGCTGGGGTAGCAATACCTATATCTGACAAATTAGATCTCAAAGTGAAGGACATAACAGGAGATAACGAAGGCCACTTTATAATACTAAAGGGAACAAGTATTGAACAAGAAGAAATAACCCTGGTAAACATATATGCACCCAATACAGGAGCACCCAAATACATTAAAAAAAAAACTGCTGGAGAACATTAAGAGAGATTAATAGCAATACAATCATAGTAGGAGGTTTTAATACCCCTCTATCACCTTTGGACATATCATCTAAACAAAAAATCAGCAAGGAAATATCAATCCTAAATGACTCAATAGACCAGATGGAATTAATCAACATCTTCAGAACATTCCACCCCAAAGCCACAGAATATACATTCTTCTCAAGTGTGCATTGGTCATTTGCAAAGATAGACCACATGTTGGGACATAGGCAAAGTCTCTTCAAATTCAAGAAGATAGAAATCATATCAAGCATCTTCTCAGATTATAGTGGCATAACACTGGAAATCAACTACAATAAAAATAATCCAAAGAAATGAAACACATGGAGACTTAACAGCATGCTTTTAAACAAGGACTGGGTTACCAGAGAAATCAAGAAAGAAATTTTTAAAATCCTGGCAACAAATGACAATGAAAACACAACAATCCAAAATCTATGGGACACAGCAAAAACAGTCTTGAGAGGGAAGTTCATAGCTCTACAAATATACTGTAAAAAAAAAAAAACCAACAACAACAAGAAAAAATGGTAACAAATTATCTAACTCTACAACTCAAAGAGTTAGAAAAAGAGCAACAAGAAAATCCCAATGTAAGCAGAAGGAAAGAAATAATAAAAATCAAAGCGGAGATAAACGACACAGAGACCAAAGAAACAATACATAAGATCAACAAAACCAAGAGTTGGTTATTTGGAAGGATAAACAAGATTGATGAACCTCTAGCAGAGGCTAACCAAGAAACAAAGAGAGAGGAACCAAATAAACAAAATCAGAAAAGAAAGAGGTGAAATAACAACAGATCCTGCCGAAATACAAAGGATTGTTACAAAATACTACAAACAACTCTATTCCAACAAACTGGACAACCTAGAGGAAATGGACATATTCCTAGAAAAATATAACCTTCCAAAACTCAACAGGAAGAATCTAAAAATCTCAATAGACCAGTGACTTTGGAAGAAATTCAAGCAGTCATCAAAAAGCTTCTAGCAAACAAAAGCCCAGTGCCAGATGGCTTCACAGGAGAGTTTTACCAAACATTCAAGGAAGAACTAAAACCTATCCTCCTCAGACTATTCCAAAAAATTCAAGAGGAAGGAAGACTTCCAAACTCCTTCTATGAAGCCAGCATCACCCTAATATCAAAACCAGATAAAGACAACACAATGAGAGAGAATTACAGGCCAATATCCCTCATGAACATAGTTGCCCAAATCCTCAACAAAATTCTAGCTAACCGGCTCCAGCAGCACATCAGAGAGATCATACACCATGACCAAGTAGGATTTATTCCAGGAATGCAAGGATGGTACAATATCCACAAATCAGTAAACGTGATATATCACATAAACAAATTGAGAGATAAAAATCATGTAGTCATATAAATTGATGCAGAAAGGGCATTTGATAAATCCAACACATTTCCTGATAAAAACTCTCAACAAGGTGGGGCTAGAAGGATCATACCTCAACATAATAAAAGTTATATATGGTAAACCCACAACAAACATCATACTCAATGGGCAAAAACTAAAACCATTCCCTTTAAGAACAGGAACAAGACAGGGATGCCCACTCTCACCACTCCTGTTTGACATGGTACAGGAAGTACTAGCCATTGCAATTAGACAAGAAGAAGAAATAAAAGGCATCCAAATTGGGAAAGAAGTAAAGTTGTCCTTATTTGCAGATGACATGATATTGTACATAAAAAAAAGACTCCACCAAAAAACTAATAGACTTAATAAATGAATTTGGCAATGTAACAGCATACAAAATTAAGATAAAGATATATATGGCATTACAGAAATAGAATAAAAAAGCAATGCCATTTACCATTGCACGAAAAAAATTAAGATACCTATGAATAAATTAACTAAAGAGGTAAAAGACATATACGTGGAAAACTACAAGACACTAAAAAAAAAAAAGAGATAGAGGAAGATGTAAACAGATGGAAGAACATACCATGTTCATGGATTGGTAGAATCAACATCATCAAAATGTCCATACTTCCCAAAGCAATTTATAGGTTCAGTGCACTCCCCATTAAAATACCAACAGCATATTTCACTGACCTAGAACGAACTCTCCAAAAATTCATCTGGAACAAAAAATACCCCAAATAGCCATAGCAATCCTGAGAAAAAGTAAAGTAGGAGAGATCTCAATATCAAATTGCAAGCTGTATTACAAAGCCACTGTTCTCAAAACAGCCTGGTACTTGCACAAGAATAGACATATAGATCAGTGGAATAGAATAGAGAATCCAGATATGAACCCAAATCACTATGCTCAATTAATATTTGACAAAGGAGGCATGAACATACAATGGAGCCAAGACAGTTTCTTCAATAAATGGTGTTGGGAAAATTGGAAAGATAGATGCAAGGATTAGCAACAAGATGGCGGCAGAGGTAAACGCCTAACTGCAGCCGCACTCAACAATTTCAAAAAATACAACTAAAATATAAAGTGGACACTATCCAGAACTACGGGAAAGTTGACTGACTGGAAATTCTACAACTAGAAGGAAAGAGAAAACCAAAAGGAAAACCAGAGGAGCTGTAAAAGCCTAAGGTTTCCAAGTCTAGTGGAATAAGGCTGTCTCCTGGCATAGACACAGCTGATCCTCCCAACCTACCAACTCAGGGAAGCAGTGAAAATGCCGAAACTAGGAAACAGATCACAAACGAAAGAAATGGAGGACAAAAAGCGACTGGATATAGAGTTCAAAGCCATGCTTATAAGGTTGTTCAACAATCTCTCAGAAAATGCCGATAAAATAAATGAGACCTATGAGGATATGAAAAGGGATCAACAAGAAATAATAAAGGGTCAACTAGAAATAAGGAATACAATCTGTGAAATAAATAATATTATACAGAGTTCTAAAAACAGATTGGAAGATTGCAAGAATCAAGTCCAAGATTTGGAACACAAAGAGCCAGAAGACACTCCTCCTCAAAAGCAAGAAGACAAGGGGATCCAGAAAGTTGAAGATGGTGTAAGAAACCTCTGGGACAACTTCAAGCGAACCAACATCAGAATTATGGGCATCCCAGAAGATGACAGAGAGCAAGATACCGAAAACATATTGAAAGAAATAGTGACAGAAAACTTCCCCCACCTGGTGAAAGAAATAGACTTACACGTACAGGAAGCACACAGAACCCCAAACAAAAGGAATCCAAAGGAGACCACTCCAAGACACATCATAATTAAAATTCCAAGAGCTAAAGACAAAGAGAGAATATAAAAAGCAGCAAGACAAAAGCAGGTAGTTACCTATAAAGGGGCACCCATAAGACTGTCAGCTGATTTGTCAACAGAAACCATGCAGGCCAGAAGGGAATTGCAAAAAATATTCAAGGTGATGACTAGCAAGAACCTACAGCCAAAAATACTCTACCCAGCAAAGCTTTCACTCAGAATCAAAGGCCAGATAAAGAGCTTCACAAATAAATTTAAGCTAAAGGAATTTATCACTGCCAAGCCAGAATTATATGAATTGCGAAAAGGGGTTCTTTAGGAAGAGGAAGAAAATAAAGATAAAAATTATGAACAAACATGTAACTATCTACAAGTGAGTCTAAAAACCAAGGGAAGTAAAAATCATGATGAACAATATTAACTGGTGAATATAATAGAATCAGAGGTATGGAAGGGGAGTGGACTGATGATTCTCGGGGAAATGGGGAGTGGGGTGGGGCAGGAAGAGACTGAACATAAACTGCACCTATGGATGAGGACAATGGGGGATGGGTAAAGGGCAGAAAATTGAATGGAATCTTGGTGTAGGGGAGCAATGGAGGGGGGGGATGAGGAACATTTGTAATAATATGAACAATAAAGATTTATTTTAAAAGAAAGAAAGAAAGATAGATGCAAAAGAATGAAACTAGATCACCAACCTACACCATACACAAAAATTAACTCAAAATGGATACAGAACTAAAACATAAGACAGAAAACCATAAAAATACTAGAGGCATCCACAGGCAGCAAAATCTCAGACATGTGCCAAAAAACTTCTTCACTGATACTGCCCCTAAGGCTAAAGAGAAAATAAACAAATGGGACTACATCAAAAGAAAAAGCTTTTTTTACAGCAAAAGAAACCATCAACAAAACAACAAGAAAACCCACTGTATGGGAGAACATATTTCCAAATGTTATCACTGATAAAGGTTTAATCTCTAATATCTACAGACAGCTTATACAACTAAATAAAAGGAACATAAATGAGCCAATTAAAAACTGGGCAATAGACCTAAATAGAATCTTTTCAAAAGAAGACAGAAGGAAGGTCAAGAGGCACATGAAAACATGCTCAAAGTCACTAATTATCTGAGAGATGCAAATCAAAACAACAATGCAGTACCATCTCACACCTGTCAGAATGGCCAACATCAACAAAACAACAAACGACAAATGTTGTCGAGGTTGCGGAGAATAAGGAACCCTGGTGCACTGCTGGTGGGAATGCAGACTGGTGCAACCACTGTGGAGAACATTATGGAGCTTCCTCAAAAAACTAAAAATGGAACTCCCATTTGACCCAGTAATCCCATTCCTAGGAATATATCCCAAGAAACTAGAAACACCAATCAGAAAGGATATATGCACCCCTATGCTCATAGCAGCACAATTTACAATAGCTAGGATTTAGAAACAGCCTAGGTGCCCATCAGCAGATGACTGGATCAAAACACAATGGTACATCTATACAATGGAATACTATGCCGCCATTAAAAAGAAGGAATTCTTATCATTTGCAGCAACCTGGATGGAATTGGAGAGCATCGTGCTGAGTGAAATAAGCCAGTCAAGGAATGAGAAACACCACGTGACCTCACTCATTTATGAACAATAAAGAACATTATAAACTAATGAACAGAATGATAGATATAGTGACAGTGAAACAACAAGCAAACTGTCAAATGACAGCGGGGAGGGTAGGAAGATCTGGGGAAGATAAGAGATCAACTGAAGGACTGGTATGCACGTATATAAGTACAACCAATGGACGAAAAACTCTGGGGAGGGAGGGCATGTATCGGAGTGGGGGGGTCAATGGTAAAATATGTACACAGATAATAATTTAATAAAAATTAATAAATAAAAGAAGGGAGCGAGGACAAAAGTAACCAGCTGACTCCCATGTTGTTCAGCTATTTTGCTATTTACTGAAAGAAGGAACTACTAATGAATATTTGAAGTGAAAGAAGAGCTCATACTTAACTTCTTGTACCCAATTTCTATTGTGAAATTTTTATTGAATTTCTTAGGGTGACATTAGTTAATACAATTGCATAGGTTTCAGTTTACAATTCTATAATACATGGTTTGAATATAGGGGCGGGGAAGAGCTGCTATTAAAATAGTTTTAAATTTCTTAGATTTGGAAGTAAAAAATATTTTATTTGTATTCAGGACAGTGGGAGGCCATTTAATGTAACATAAAATTGTAGAATGGGCTTCGGGAGTGTGGAGCAGCCGACTATGGTGGGAGCACCTAACCATAAGCACAGGCTAAATGAGCAGCCTTTTAAAAAGGAGTTTTATTTTTATTTTTATTTTTTTAAAATATATTTTATTGATTTTTTACAGAGAGGAAGTAGAGAAGGATAGAGAGTCAGAAACATTGATGAGAGAGAGACATCGATCAGCTGCCTCCTACACAACCACTACTGGGGATATGCCCGTAACTAAGGTACATGCCCTTGACCGGAATCGAACCTGGGACCCTTGAGTCCGCAGGCTGACATTCTATCCACTGAGCCAAACTGGTTTCGGCTAAATAGGAGTTTTATTATTCTTGTGTTGTGGAATATTTTGTTTTGGTAGATATTTAGTTGTTTTAATTTTTAAAAAATCTTTTAATTTTTAAATGAACCATCTGTTACCATTTTTGTATTCACATTAATGGTTTTTTGTATTCTTAAACTTCATGCATTTCTACTTTTTATTCCCATGAGCTGTTTATTACTCCAAAGTATTTCCTCCCATGGAACCCCTTTCACCATCTTCTTTTTATTGGACAAATACCTGACAATTTTATTCCAGCTTTTCATCTCCAAGACCTGCTGCAAACATTGATCTCCTGTAGGGTTATGCAGTCTCTGTATGCTCCCCCTATATCACAGCCCAGTTGTGATGAGCAGGCAGAGGAGGCCCCCAGCTCCTTCCATCAGACCATGCCAGACTCATAGAAACAGAGAGCAGACTGACAACTGTCAGAGAGACTGGGCTTTGGGGGTTAAGTGAAAGGATGAAGCTCCCCAAAAATACTCAAAGACACAGATAACTATGTGGTGATTACCACAAGGAAATGGGATAGGGCAAGATAAAAAAGAGTAAAGAGGGGTTAAATCATGACAGAAGGAAGCAAGACTTGGGAGTGGTGAACACACATTACAATATACAGATTATGTATTATGGAATTTTACCAGTACACCTTAAACCTATATAATTTTATTAACCAATGTCACCCCAGTACATTCAATTTTAAGAAAACAATGAAGGATTTTGTGTAATTTGTAACGTTGGGGATTATCATATGTTTTATATCATGGCTTATTTTAAGAATAAAATTAATACAGAGTGCTTATGCAGTTGTATAGTTCTATTTAAGATCTTTTATAAATATTTATGTAGCATCACAGACTAGCTAAGTTATAAAATTTCATATTCTAACAACTGAAAATAACTTCAATCTTGTTAATGTGGATATTATTACTCACAGATCAAACAGTACCTTCTAAATATCACTTCTTAAAATAACTAATGATATATATAGTTAAATACAAAAACATGATTTTGAGGTCATAATCAATTGATGGACAATATTATCAGTAATTTTTAAAAAGAAATACCAAAGTAGTGCTTCAAAATATTTTCTGGGTTTCCAAAATGGCAGCAGATTTGGTAGAAGCTACACTGACCTTCTCCTGGGACCAAACTGGAATTGCAACTAAAATATAGAAAAATCATCCTGACTAATCAACTGAAGATTAATTGAAGAGAAGCCTATAACCAAAAACTTAAAGAGGAGGCCACATCGAGACTGGTTGGAAGTGCAGAGGTGTAAGAGGGCTGGCCAGACTCCCATAGGCAGCAGCTAAAGTTCCAGAAGGAGATCTCAACTGTAGGAAGTTTCCCTCTGACAAATCTGGGCTCTAAATCCAAAATTGGCTCCCCCATCTAGAGCACCAGAACCAGGAAAGGTGTCCACAGAACATCTGGCTGTGAAAAGCAACAGGGTTTCTGCTCATCAGGGAGAGATAGCTAGTAATTCGGGCACCCTCTTAAAGGGTCAATGCACAAAATTTCATTGTGGCCACTCACCTTAGGCTCTGGCAGAGGAAGGGCAGAGTAGAGTAGAGCTGTATGAGGAGAGTCTAGGATTGGTATCTCTGGGGAGAGAGCTGAGAAGATAGCTGCCTGGATCCCTGTGTTGAGTCCCCCATATATTGTGGCAGCTTTATGAAAGAAATTGCAGCTCCAGTAACAAAACAGCCAAGTCCCAAGCAAAGAGGACAAAACTGTAGTTCTTGTGATAGCTCCTGCTGGGTGGCCTCAGACATTAGCTGAACTGCACCCCATTGGAGATCTGGAAAGTAGTGTATCTAGTGCTTGGTGTGAGACAACACCAGAGTTCAACTACTCTTGTAAGGGACACATTCAAGAGACAGACTCAGTGAGCACCAAAGCCCTATGGAACAAGTCCTCCCCCATAAATGTGTCTCCAGCACAGCAATTCTTCCATTATAGACACAGTGGGTCCCCACAGCCAATTGTCCTGGAAGTCAATTCCTCTCAGTGACAGCAACAATCAAGACTTAACTACAACAAGGCTGTACACACAGTCCACAAAGGGGTGCACCAAAAGTGTCCACATCAGGCAACTGTGAGGCTGACCCATTGAACCATATAGGACACCCAGGCCCACAAAGCGACCCTACTAACTCAGGGAAACAGCGAAAATGCTGAGAAAAGGAAACAAATCTCAAACAAAAGAAATGGAGGAGAAGAAAAGACTGGATATAGAATTCAAAGCCATGGTTATAAGGTTTTTCAAGAATCTCCTAGAAAAGGCCAATAAATTTAATAAGACCCTTGAGGATATGAAAAAGGACCAACCAGAAATTAAACATACATTTACTGAAATAAAAAAATATACAGAGACCCAACTGCAGACTAGAAGAATGCAAGAAACAAGTCAAAGAGCTGGAATACAAAGAGGAAAGGGGCACTTCTTTGCAGAAGCAAGAAGAGAAGAGAATCCAGAAAGTTGAAGATAGTGTAAGAAGCCTCTGGGACAACTTCAAGTGTACCAACATCAGAATTATGGGGGTGCCAGAAGAAGAGAACGAGCAGAGTATTGAAGGCTTAATTGAAGAAATAATGACAGAAAACTTTCCCTACCTGGTGAAAGAAATAGACCTACAAGTTCAGGAAGCACACAGGACCCTAAACAGGAGGAATCCAAAGAGGAACACACCAAGACACATCATAATTAAAATGCCAAGAGCAAAAGACAAAGAGAAAATCTTACAAGCAGTAAGAGAAAAACAACTAGTTACCTACAAGGGAGTACCATATGACTGTCAGCTGATTTCTCAACAGAAACCATGCAGGCCAGACAGGAGTGGCAAGATATATTCAAAGTGATGAATATCAAGAACCTACAACCAAGATTACTCTACCCAGCAAAATTATCATTCAGAATTGAAGGGCAATAAAAAGCTTCACAGATCAGAAGAAGCTAAAGGAGTACATCACCACCAAACCAGTATCATATGAAATGCTAAAAGTTGTTCTTTAAAAAGAGGAAAAAGAAGAAAAAAGTAAAGATAAAAATTATGAACAACAAATACATATCTAGCAATAAGTGAATCTATAAGTCAAGTGAATTAAAAATCTGAGGAACAGAATAAACTGGTGAATATAATAGAATCAGGGGCATAGAATGGGAGGGTATTGATAATTCTCAGGGGAAAAGGGGTGTCTGTGTGGGGGTTATGTGAAGAGACTGGACAAAAATCATACACCTATGGATGAGACCTGGGGGATGGTAAAGGCAAAGGATGGGGTGGGGACCAAGCTATGGGGGGGACGATTGTAATAATCTGAACAATAAATATTTATTAAGGTTAAAAGTAATTTAAAGAATTATAACAAAAACAAACAAAAAATCAAAAACTGACATGAAAGAAATACAAAGGAATGTAAGAAAATATTATGAATAATGAAATACCAACAAATTGGACAATCTACAGTAGAAGAAATAGATAAATTCCTAGGAACATACAACCTTCCAAAATAAAATCAGGAAGAATCAGAAAACCTGAGTAGACAGATTACAACTAGTGAAACTGGAGCAATAATCATAATTTTTAAAACTCCCAACAAGCAAAAGCCCTGGACTGGATGGATTTACAGGTGAGTTTTACCAAACATTCAAAGAACTACCACCTATCCTTCTCAAACTATCCCAAAAAAATTCAAGAGGATAGAAGATTCCCAAGTTCATTTTATGAAACCTGTGAGGAGGGGACACACTTTCCTTTTAAGAGCACTGGGGTATTAAAACAAATTTTCCATGTGGGTCCCCACTACTGCTGCTGAAGGGATGCAGAAGGGAAGTCTGTATGGTACCATAAGCTCTCTCTAGATGGTTCAGGCTGGACTTGAGGCTCCAGACATCTGGAGGGGAGGGCATGGAAGGCAATGCACAGTCAGAAAAGGGAATATGTACAGAACACACTAGTGATATCTGAAGATACTGCTTAAGACCTGAATCAGCCCCAGGCTTTGACCTCTCGTCTCACCTTCCACCGTACAAACCTGAAGGGTCAGTACCTCAGCTCACCCTGACCCATTCCTGGTTTCTGGGTGTAGCACATATGCACATGTCTCAATGTATATGCATTGTTCCCAAATGTATATGTTGAAATCCTAACTCCTAAAGATGATAGGGCCTTTGAGTGGTACTTATAAGCCCTCATTAATGGAATTGTTGTTTTATGAAAAAGGCTCAGAGGTCACTAGCCTCTTTCCACCATGTGAGAACACGGAGAGAAGGCTATGGCTGTGAACCAGGAAAGGGGCCATCCCCAGAAGGTGACCTCATGCCTTGACCTTGGACTTGCCAGCTTCTAAAACTGTGAGAAGTAAATTTCTATTGTTTTTAATATCTCCAGTTTGTGATATTTTGTTCTAGCAGCCCTAAGGGACTAGAACAACATGTTTCAAAACATAGTTTTAAATAGAAAATTATGGAGTATTTGATTTGAAAATACTGTATTGGTTTGTGAAAGGAAGAGAGAGAGAGAGAGAGAGAGAGAGAGAGAGAGAGAGAGAGAGAGAGAACATGTCCCAAAAGTATTTGTGCAATTTAAAGCTTTACTAACTCCAGAATTATAAATGCTGTACATTTATAAGGTTATTATTTAAAGGTTTAACTACATATAACTCTTTCATACTTAGATTTATACATCTTGAATAACAAAATTTAACTTTTTTGTGTGTAGGTAGCTCTGATTGACAAAACAAACACTACTCAAAATTCACAAAACTAAGTAAATGTGAAAATTCTGAGCCTGGGTTTATACAAGACAAAAACATGATGTGCAGAAGCTGGAGTTGAGGACAGAAGAAATAAAATAAAAATCCCTGGGAAATAGCCACAATTTCAGGTTCAAGTTCAGATTTTCAAGGTTTATGAAACTGGTGGGCCTCAAGTCAAGATCTCTGAGGGACAAAGGGAACCTTCCAGATGAAACTAATAGGAAATGGCTAAGGTCTCTCTGGCAGAATGAGAGAAGAACAGGAAGGAGAGATCTAGAAGGTCCAGAGGGTACAGGGAGATGTGGGTCTGGGTGGTGGGGGATGGGCATCCTCCTCTTCTTATTGTCCCTCCCCCACCCTCAGGGACCTTTGTGACAAGTCACAGATCTGTGATGCAGGCCTGGAATTCAGCCCTCCAGTGAGCTGCCAGTGCTCAGTTGCCTGAGGGCAGCAGTGCGATTCAGATCATGGAGAACCTTCTCTGTCCTCTGAAAAGCGCCATTGCTACCTGGCAGCACTCCAGTCCTTGCTGGATGATGGATGTCATCCTTGGCATCGCATGTGGAGTGCTGCTTTTCCTTGTGTTAGTCGGCTCCGAAAGTGATGGACCCTCACCACCACGGAGGGAACATGGGAACACCAGGAAGGTAAGGATCTCTTGGCCCAGGCCTAATGAGATTATCTTTTCTATTCTTAAAAAAATACACACACACACACACACACACACACACACACACACACACACACACATTTTTATTTTTTATTTTTTTTACAGAGAGGATGGGTGATGGAGAGAGAGTTAGAAACATCCATGAGACCTTCACCCCCTCTCCCCCCAACTGGGGATATGCCCACAACCCATGTGTATGCCCTTGACCAAAAATGAACCTGGGACCCTTGAGTCTGAAGGCCAACGCTATATCCACTGAGCAAAGCCAGTTAGGGCTCTTTTTTCTATTCTTATTCCCACTTTTCTGAATGTCCTATGGAGACTCCTGGGATGGGAGGAGAGAGCAGCTGCTCTCAGGGAAGGATAGAATCTCATCCTGCTGGGAACCAGCCAGGCGGGGAGGGTTAGAGCAGCGGAGGAATTCTATGCAGAGATGTCCCACCAGGAGGCCAGGTGTGGTGGGTGCTTAGGGCACGGCCCCAAACACAGTGACCAGTGGCCAAGGACGGAATGCTAAGGGCCAGGCCTGTGTGGGGGACGCGCCCAGAGCCCTGGTTCCCCACTGCCTTCCTGGGCAGGTGTCTCAGACGAGCCTCCCCTCTGAGGGGCTGATCTGAGGACAGTGGCCTGAGGGAGCCTTGGGCGCCGCTGAGGAGGGGCTGCGGTGGGCTGTGGCCTCAGGAAGCGGAGTCCCACCTGAGGGAGCTCCAGGCGGGCCTGCAGGTCTGAGAATGTGTGCGCTTCTCGAGCTGAGGAGCAGAGATCAAAGAATCCAATGGTGTCTCTCACATAGAAAATTCTTTTTTGCATTCTTCAAAGAAGAAAACAAAATATTTCACCCACTTTAAAACTAAGTAAAAGGCCAGCTTTAAATCCACATGGTTTTATTTCTATCATAAATACTCTGAACCATGAATTTCTCAAATAAAGCTAAGACTCCACAGAATACTGTAGCATTAAAGAAACTCTGACACTAAAAAATAGTAATAAGTAAAAGGGGAAGAACCAGAGAGCCCGGTAAGTAACTGTAGAAAGTCATATAGTTCACGAACCCTGAGTGTCTGCCGCTTGTCTAGAGAGGAGAGTGGGATGGGGTTCAGCCCCTCATTTTTCTTGTCTCAGCGTTCAGTGGATCCCAGGAGGAGCAGCAGGAGCAGGAAGAAAAATGAAGCTTTGAAAGGTGAGCTCCTCCCAGGGGGCCGAGTGCCCCGGGTGAGCCGAGTGTCCCAGGGGGCCGTGTGGCCCAGGTGAGCTGAGGGTCCCAGGGGGCCGAGTGCCCCGGGTGAGCCGAGTGTCCCAGGGGGCCGAGTGCCCCAGGTGAGCCGAGTGTCTCAGGGGGCCGTGTGCCCCGGGTAAGCCATAACCCCCAAAGGGGAAGGGTGTCCCGGGTGAGCCGTGTGTCCCAGGGGGCCAAGTGCCACGGTGAGCCAAGTGTCCCAGGGGGCTGTGTGCCCCGGGTGAGCCGAGTGTCCCAGGGGGCCGAGTGCCCTGGGTGAGCCGAGTGTCCCAGGGGGCCAAGTGCCACGGTGAGCCAAGTGTCCCAGGGGGCTGTGTGCCCCGGGTGAGCCGAGTGTCCCAGGGGGCCCAGTGCCCCGGGTGAGCCGAGTGTCCCAGGGGGCCGAGTGCCCCGGGTGAGCCGAGTGTCCCAGGGGGCTGTGTGCCCCGGGTGAGCCGAGTGTCCCAGGGGGCCAAGTGCCACGGTGAGCCAAGTGTCCCAGGGGGCTGTGTGCCCCGGGTGAGCCGAGTGTCCCAGGGGGCCGAGTGCCCTGGGCGAGCCGAGTGTCCCAGGGTGCAGTGTGCCCCAGGCGAGCCGTGTGTTCCAGGGGAAGCAGTGGGACCCAGGGGAAGGGGCGGTGAAAACCAGAGGAGGAGCGGACTCTATTCATATGGTCCTGAGATAGTCACCATAAAACAAGCAGACTGCCAAATGAGGAGCAGATTCTATTCATGGTGTCCTGAGATGGTCACCATAAAACAAGCAGATTGTCAAATGACAGCGGGGAGGGTAAGGAGACCTGGGAGGAGATAGGAGAACAACCGAGGGACTGGTATGCATGAACATAAGTACAACCAATGAACACAGAACTCTGGGGAGGGAGGGCATAAATGCGAGGTGGGGGGGGGGCAATGGTAAGCTATGTACACAGATAATACCTTAATAAAATAAAATTAAAAATAAATTTTAAAAAATAATAAGAATTTAGAAAAAGAAAAAAAGAAAGGTGAGCTTCTGCCCTCACTCAGGCTGCCTGAGGCTTTGCCTCCGTCTGCACTGTCCCTGCGGCCAGGCAGGTCCCAGGATGCCAGCGGCAGGGCTGTCTCTCGGGAAGCAGAGCCTCGGAGGCTCCTGGAAGGAGGCAGAGGCACATGCTTCCCAGATCCCTTGCTGGGAAGGAAGCCTCCGGGCCTGGAAGTGGGTGCTTCCCTAGCAGGGGTCCCAGGAGGGGCACTGGGCTGTTGTGGGCCAGTAGTGCCGGACCGGGAGAGGAACCCAGTCCAGCTGTGGGCGTGCTGTCACCTTTGCTCAGATCCCTCCCTGGTGCCCCTGCCCTTTCTCCCCCACAGGGACATAGGGAGGGCCACAGGGGGTAGTGGATAAGAAACACTGTGTAAATGACAAAGCACTACCTGCCCTGAGTCTTGCCATGGCTGTCAGGGGTCATATGGCCTTGACCCTGATGCTTGGGCTCCTGAGTCAGCTCTCCAGTTGTCACTCTTAAAGGGCCATGGCACTCAGCCTCCTGTCAGACCCCCTGGCCCTGGTGCACCATGTGACCCAGTCTCCTGATTTCCAGCCTACAGAGCGTGCCTGCAAGAAGTGGAAAAGGCTCAGGGCCTAGTTAATCTTCTTGGAAGGTAAAGAATCTTCCCCTTCTCTCCTGGGTTCTCTTCTCTCCCAAACCTGATGTCACCTTAGGCCACCTGGCACTGACCTGGGAGGGGCCATGGGACAGGATGTGGTGATGTCCCTGGGGTGAGGGACAGCAGGAGCACTGGGAGGTCAGTGTCAGGACCATGAAGGGCCCTGGAGGTGCCCACCCCGCCCGGCCTGCCCGCCCGCCTGCTCCCGGGCTGCAGCCTGTGCCTCCATCTCCTGCAGCCACCTGGGGAGGCCCCCTAACCAGGGCGGCTTTCGTCAGCGCTCCTGTCAAGACCGCTCTGGTGAGGTCTGCAAAGCAGCGCCTGCTGGAGCCAACAGGCCCTGCGGGGCGCCTGTGGAAGATGCTCCCACCATGTCCCCCTCGGCCTCTCTGGCTCCTGTGACTGAGTGCCTGTTACCACTGGCCTCCACCTTGTCACCAGGACCGACCACCAGCTCAGTCTCCCTTCATTCCCACTCATCCCTGAGTGCCTCTCGGCCACCAGAGCCTTTCCCTCCCCTGGACGGCCTTTCACCCCAGCCATTTGCACTTTCCCATTTGCCCTCACTTCCCCCTGATTCAGGGGTCCACCCTCCACCTCCCACAGCCTCCTGTGCCTCAGCATCACCAGCCTCCACTCTGAGTCTTCCCCAGTGTGACTCAGTGGCACTGACACTGGGCCCCAGCCCGCAGAGCTCATGTCCACACACACCTCGGTCGGCTTCTCCCACCCCAGCCGTCTCAGGCCTTGGCCACCCAAACGGTCCCATTTCAGCCCTGTCCTGGTGGCAGGCGGCTACCAAAACCTTGTGCCTCTCAGCCTCATCACAGTACAAGTCCCAGCAAGAGCGCCTGTCCCACCACTCACCAGAGTCCTCGTTCCAGGAAGACCCCACAGACAGGCAGGCAGAGGCTAGTAGCCTCTCTTTGCTCAGCTCTGAGGAGCAGAAATTGCTGGAGATACACATTGCAAAGAGAATCAACATAACAATTTTGAAAAAAAAATGAAAAGCATGCATTATATCTGAACCCAAACTACCACCTGCGCTCTCTGGGGAATACGTCGAAATCACTGGGTGCTGAGCAGGACACCACAGCCCCCCAACCCTTCTGGAGCAGGAAGGATGAACAAGAACAACTGCATAGTCCTCTGCAGCTCTACAGCCAGCTTTTTTGGGGTCTCCCCTCGCTGCACAGCGAATCCCTGGAGGCTGCAGCCTCAGCGTCTAAGAGCTCTTCTACACTGCAGCCTCCACCTTTCTTATTCAATAGCATCTCCAGTGCCTGCGCAGTTCAACTGCAGACTACAGTCCCTCCACGGCTTTCCCATCCCCAGCCCATGCCTCACTTGGAGTGCCTATCTCCACCCTTGCTTCCAACCATGCTTCAGTTACAGCCCCCACCTCTGGCTCAGGTCCAGACCCGGTCCTCTCAACCAGCCCTACCACCTTCTTCTCCACCTCAGATTAGAAGCTGTGGAGTATCATGCCCGACATCCCAGAATGAGCCACAATTTTTCATCCCAATTGAAATGCAACATCCAGAAAGGCCCTTGCTGCAGAAGCAAGTAGAAAGTGAGTGGGATTTATCCCCTGTAGTCAAAAGATCTCAGGAATTCTTCAGTGTCTTCACTTCCAACGGTCCCAAGGACAGTGTGCTTCCTGAGAATTTTCCAATCACTCCTGAGCCCCAGAAGCAACTGGAGCCACATCTGCAAAACTGGCATATGCAACACAGCTGGGAGCTGTCCCCCACGATCCAAGAACCTCCCAAACTAGGGCAACATCAGAGCGAATTACCAGACACATGTCAGGCAAAGGACAAGCATGAGCCCTCACAGCCCTCTTCACTCACAGGTGAAAGCAGCAACGACGCACAGAACCTGGGGCTCCAGCTAAGCCACGATACAGGGAAGGTCCCAGAAGATCTCTCCGGGGGCTCAGAAAGCTCCCTTGTGACCTTTCAGAGAGTAGACTCTGGGGAGTCAGAAAGTGACGTGATGCTTTTGAGAAGGGACTCCGGAAGTGATTTACTGAGGAACTTAGACAAAAATCTAGAAAACACGCTAAAAGGCCACTTGGGCAGCAAGTTGGGACAGAGGAGCAAGAGCCCGATGAGTGTGCATGGACCCTGGCTTGCTGACAGCCACTCTTCTGCCAAGGCTGACACTCACATGGAAACCAAAAATCAGGGAATTTTAAAGGAGCCTTGCATGGACGCCTCTCAGGGGGTCTTCTTTCTTGATACTGACATTCAAAATGTGCTAGAAGCACATATTACAAAGTTTTGGGTGAAGCACCGATGGGGCCTGCCCCTCAAGGTCCTCAAGCCCATGCGTCTTGTGAAGTTGAAAAGGGCTCAAGCCTCACCCATTCTGGAGCTCCCCTTTCCCCCGTCATCCACCTGTGTGTCTGGGGCCTACTCAATAGTCAAGTCTGTTGAGTTCCCGGGAAAACCACCTCAGGCCTGTCCAGGAGAGGAAGTGAAAACAGAAGACTCAGTCCCCACCCTGGCAGGGTCTCTCCTTGCCCCCTCATGTGTGTGTGAGGAAATGCAGAGTGCTCTGGGAGGGACCCCACCTGGTGTTGACCATGCTCCTTCAAAGGCCTCTCTGACTAGACAGGTGGAGTGGGCTGAGAGGGGAAGCTTAGATCTCAGTCCAAGTTCAGCCATGGCCAGGAATGAGCCAAGAGGGAAGGGTCCGGGTGGGGCCTCACAAAAGCCCTGCAATTGGGTAACAATGCAGGTGATTAACTTAATAACAAAATCTTTGAGGTGCAAAGAGGTTAAGGAGACAATGGAGGCCAGTGTGTCCCCTGATCTTCAACCAGAGTTGGGAACCAATGTACAGACAATATCCCAAAACATCAATGCACATTTGAGGAGTGCTGAATCTCCAGGGACTAGTAAAAGCTCGCTATTCCCTAGAATGTCTATTCTCCAACATCCAGGAGAACCATGCCTTAAAAATGAGGTCACTGATGAAAAAGTGCAGGTATGGTCCAAGGGCCAACCTCAAGAGAGTCCCATACACATGTCCCTTGCTGCAGACAAGGTGCACCATCGTCACTCCCAGGGAGTGCCCCCTGGAGTCAAGCCAGCGTCCCATGTGTTATGTGGCCTGAAGACACCCCAAAGAAGCAGCCAAGGGAAGCAGGAACCTAGGATCTCAAATGTTCAAGACTCTTGGAAGAATCAGAGACAAATGATCGCCCCTACCTACAAGAGAGAGAGTTGTAGGAGGCCCAACCCAAGAGAGCAGGCAGAAAGGCCTGAGAAATTAGGGACTTCTGATACCATTAGAATGACCCCCTCTGCCAAAGCTAGGGGCACAGTAGACTCTGTGGGGCGTAAATACCCCCAGCTGGGGCCAGAGAAGAAACAGGGTCCTGCAGAAAGTTCCTTCAGACAAAGAACGAGGCTCTTTTTTCAGGGGATTTTCCCCAATAAAAAACTCAAAGGTCAGGATGCTCTGCTAGACCACAATCTCAATTCAGCTACTGCCCAGAGCCAAGGACCAGTCAAAGGCATATCAGTTATGGGCAGCAAGAACCCTGAGGCTCAGGCACTCATAACAATTGTAGGGCAGGTTCTAGAGGAGAAAATTAACCAGAGACTTTGTACCACAGCGTTAAATGAGCACAAACAGGAATCCCAATCCCCAGTGGGTGGGTATTTTTGCTACCACGGGCTTCCTTTCTATCCCGGGAAAGGGAGAGTGATGAGTCACACAGCCTGCAGTCACCAGGCTAACTCCAATCAGAGTTATTCCACTAGGGAAGGGAAAGTCAGACAGACAGAGTCCTTGAAAAGCATCAAATTCAATGATGAACCCTTGGGACTGAGTCGCCTCACATTCCCAGCCTCCAAGACATCTTTGTCTTCAGTCAGATCCTGCCAGCATGGGCCAAGGGGGCTAGGTGCCCTAGGCCACCATCAACACTGTCCAAGGCATTGTCTTTCTCGGGTGGGTGTCTGGTCTGGTCGACCATAAGCAATGTCTCCATGAAAAAAAATCAGTCCATTTTCTCAGCACATTCAAAATATTTAATTTTCCTCAATATATGTTTGTTTCCTCCTAAGAGTTGATGCTTCTGTCTGTGGTGTGTTCAGTGTGCACTTTGGCTTCTAGAAGGGAGGGGCACAGAGGGAGACTGACTGGCATTGTAAGCTTATCTCAAGTTCTTTCACTGTGTGTTTTCACAATATGTCATCACACAGCAAAAACTCTAAAACAAGAAGAGAGAAACCCCATAAAGACCCTCCCCGGGATCTGGTTCAACCCATCTTTCTCCTGCTTCAGCTCTACTTTGAACTTCATGCAGCTCTAGGGGACAGGTTTACAGGGACATCACAGGGATGGACATTCCCACTCAGGCTCCAGAAAGTATCAGAGCAAAGTGGATGTGGGGTGGGTGTAGATAGAAGGGAATGATAGAACAGGAGTAAGTAAACCAAACCTGCCTGGTGCCTCCCAAGCTGTCCCACTTCCTGCTGTGTGACCTGCCCTCAGTCCCCTGACCTCCCCACCCCTCTTTACCCACAGAAAAGCGGGGACAGGAACTTGCTCCCAGGCTCTCTAAGGGCGGATGTAATAATACCATGTCACCCTGGAGCTACCAGGAAGGGGAGCAGCAGGAAGCGGTAAACACGCGGGGACACAGGGAGCCCCTTCTCAGTTGAGCATCTTGATTTCCCTGGAGGAGTGAAGGGAGGGCGTTGCCTTTCCACAGATTCCGCTCCAGTCACTGGGAGCCTCCTGCTCCCTGCCTGATGCCGCCCTCCAGGGTGTCCATAAGGTTTACTTCCTGTGATAAGGAGGGTTGGCTGCAGGGAGGTAGGAAACACTTCTTCCCTTTTCTCCCCACTGCTCCCAGCTTAGTGCTTACAGACGCTGATGTGCCAATCTCTCCTGGATTTCAGTACCTTGGACTTGGCCTCGCCCACCATTGAAGCAGCGATGGGCCTCCAGTCAGCCCCACTGTACAGGCTCCAGGGAGATTTCGGGGTTCCCAGGGCTCCCAGATGGGGGCAGCCCAGCCTCTGCCTCCCCCTGGGAACTGTTCATCCAAACAATGACTCAAAGGCGGAAACAGCAGGCGAGGGAGGACAGGCACAGAGACACCCAGGGCAGGAGTGAACCTGATGATGGTGACAAGGCCCACAGGTGGAGCAAGTGTGTTCCCTTCAAACACACTCAGTGTTCCTGACAACCTGTGGGGTGGGATGTAACCTGTTTCACCACCGAGACCCTGGAAGCAGAGAAGTCGCAGGACTAATTCGCTCCAGGGAACGAGGGTCCAGGCCCTGTCCCTCAGCCTCACATTGGCATCCAGGGCCGGGCACCCAGGCAGGGACACATCGGGTGCCCATGGGGAGGGTGCTGACCCGGGAGGCTGGCAGCTTCTGGACCAGCCCACGACACACAGAGTCTGGCACCACCGCCGAGCCCCGTTCTCTTTGTCCAGGCCCAGCTGGGCAGGGAGCGGCGGGGGCCGGGAAAGAGGGCCCCGGTGAGAAGTCTCCTTCCCAAAGTGCCCAGGAGCCGGAGAGTGGGAGCTGCCCGCCACAGGGGACAAGGGAAGGCAGCGGAGGAGGAGCCGAGGGCTGACCTGCGACTTTGTGGGAGGGGAAGGCCCTGATGTGAGTCCACTCCCTCCGAGCTGTGTGTGGGGCAGCAGAGGGCCAGGCCTCCTCTGGAACTGCAGGGCTTCAGCCTCCCATCGCTGCTGCAGCCACCGCCCGGCCACAGCTCTGCATGCCTAGCCTTCCCACCCAGCCTGAGCCCGGGAAGGAATCAGACATGAACTTGGGGAGGAGGCATTGGCCAGAGGCAGGGGGTGAGGGCCAGGGCGGGGCCATGCAGAAGCAGAGCTGGGACAGGCAGTTCTGCAGACAGGGGTCCCTCCAGGCTCTGCTCCTGCCCTCACTGCTGGCTCATCTCACTCTTACACCGGGGTTGGGGCCCCGCTTTGTCTGTGGGGTCTTAGCAGTGCCCACAGAGGTGACTGGGCCCCCCCTCAGCCTGGATCTCAGCTCCCACCAGCCCTGGGGCCACAGGCACCTGGGCCCCTGCCTCCCCTGCGGGTGGCGCTGGTGAAAGGGCCCCACGGGTGTGAGGAGGACCTGTTCCCACGCGGATGTAACTCTGTGTCAGCCTCTATCACACAGAGTCCAGCCATGGCTGGAGGGAAGGGACAGCAGTCGTGGGTCCTTGAAACCCCGTTGTCCCTGAGCCCAGTCCCCCAGCCACAGCAGATGGGTCCTCCTCCCCCAGCTGGACTAGATTGTCCCACCCAGAAATCCCGCAGGTGACTTGGTATCCTCCCACCACTGTCATTCCCCTGTACCCACCTTTAACAGGCGTGTCGCCATTACTCCCTGTCACCCCTGTGCATGCCTCCCCCCCCCCTCCGCTCTCAGTCACCCACTGAGACAGAGGACGCTCCCCCTGCAGGAGGCCCAGAGGACAGCCTGTCCCCTCGGGTCAGCCTCAGTCTGGCCTTGGGAGCAGAATGGTGGGAGGGGTCCCTGGGGATTAGGGGGCTGTGTGCTCCCAGGAGCAGTGGGAAGAGGACCCTGTCCGTCAGGAAGAGGGACTGAGGACCCTGTGGATGCAGAGGGCCCAGGACCTCCCGCATCCTCCCTTCCTCTCAGGTCCCTCCCCAAGGAGCAGCGCAAACCCGAGTATGGACACAGCAGCCCAGAGCTTTTCAAACAAAATTATCTTTATTCATAACTGGCCCACAATGCCCCACGGGTGCTAGTCCTACCCCCACCCTAACCCACCCCACCCTAACAGTCCTGCCCTCCCTCCTACCCCCCCAGGCCCACCCCCCAAGGGTCCTGCCCTCCCTCCTACCCCCCCCCCAGACCCACCCCCCAAGGGTCCTGCCCTCCCTCCCTGCCTCCCATCCTCCAGGTCAGTGGAACAGCAGGATCAGCCCTGCCATGAGAAGGAGCCCTCGGCTCCTCGGGGGGACAGCCAGGTCCCATCGAGTCCGGGCCCCTCGGGGCGCGGGCAGTGGGGGGCACTGCCCTCTGCTCCATACTGGCTGCAGGGCCGCTTCCTCCAGCTCCCTGGGTCGGACGGGTCACGCTTTCTCTTGTGAGGCTGTGAGGAGGGAACCGGCCCCGGAGCCAGCGCTGGCCTCCCCCAGACCCCGAGGTCGGCCCCTGGGCGGGGGGTCTTCTCCGCAGGGGCGGGGCCGCCCCCCAGAGCGCGCTTCTGAGGCTGGCGAGCTGCAGGGGCAGCGCGGCTGAGGCCTGGTCTCTGCAGGGCCCGGGACTGGGCAGCGCCCCGGGGCCCCCGACCTCCAGGGCAGGCCGGGCCCGAGGCAGGGCCCGGGCTCAGAGCGAGCGCGCAGGGCAGCAGGCGGCGGGGGGAGGCCCAGAGGAAGGCCAGGCTGGGGAGGTCCTCCTCGTCCTCACGGGGCCTGGCCGCCGGCCCGAGCGTCTCCCTGACCACAGAGGCCTCTCTGGGGACGCAGGCGGCCCTGGGGGCCCGTGCACAGTCAGCAGGCCCGCGGCCCTGGGCAGCCGCGGGGGGGCATCGGGCCCGGAGCGGTGGGCGCTCCTCACGCCCTGAAGAGACAGCGCCAGCCGGGGGCCTGGAGCGGGGGGCGTCTGCTGGGCCGCGCCTCCGAGGGTCCTGGAAGCCAGTCTCTGGGGGGCAGGCTGTGCCCCTGACCCCCAGCTGGGGGCGCTGGTCACGCCTCCGGGCATCTTGGCTGCTCGCAGGCTCAGAAGGACGTGAGTCCCACAGGGGAGCACCGAGACTCGGGGGTGCCTGCACGCCCCACTCCTCGGAGGCCAGGAGCCGCCTCTCTGCCAGCTGGAGGAAGAAGGGACAGTGACTGGCGCTGCCCACGTGTGTGAGAGGAGGAGGGTGATGGGACAATGGTACTGGGGGAGGGAGGAGGTGACACCATGACTGAATCCACGACAGTCATGTGACTCTCTTCTGTCCCCTGTGCCACATTCCCAGCTTTGTGCTCCTCCCTTTCTGGCTCCCATCCCCCTCCTCTCTGCAGCCCTCTCCTCCTTGTCCTCCCGCTCTGCTCCCACCCAGGCTGGCCCCTCCGCATGTGCTGCCTGCAGGCAGGGGAGGTGTGGACACAGGCTGTGTGTCCTGGTTCAGGGGTGCTCCCTGCCCTGGCTCCCTGATGTCTCCCACCTACATATCCCCTCCCTCCCTGACTCCCTGGGGCCTGTCCCTCCCCTAACTCCCCTGGGGTCCCTGGGTCCTATGGTCATTGGGGTCCCCCTCCCATCGCCCTGAGGTCCAGCCTCCCCTGGCTCACCTGGGCAGCAGTGAGCGCTTCTTCCCGCTCCAACTCCTCAGCGAGGGCCAAGGGGTCCTGCTGGGCGTCTGGGGAAGTCAGTTGCTCCAGGAACTGGGGGTCAATGACCTCCTCCACCTGGGACAGAGGAAGCGGCCTTGAGCCCCTTGGCAGGGAGGGAACTGGGAGGCAGCGGGGCCTGGAGGGCAAGTGGGAAAGCCGAGACCCCCCCCTGTCCTCCTGCACAGGTGGATGCTTCCCCCTATCATGCTCAGCAGGTACACACACACATGTACACACACACACAGAGAAACACATACATGCACATACTCATGCACACATAGATAAACACATACATGCACCTACACACACAAGGGCACACCCACACGAAGCCCACACACACACAGACACACACACTAACAGGAGCAAAGAGCAGAGCCCATCCCATCAGCCTGGGGGAACCCGGGTCTGGGGGCGGCAGGGCCACCCTCTGGGACCCTGTGGGCCCGGAGCTGCGGGCCAGCCCACCTGGGTGACAAAGTCTTCCTGGGAGCACAGCTGGTCCAGGTAGCTCAGGAGACCCTCATCCTGCAGCCACTCCTTCACTTCATCTGCCCATCCTCCAGCGGGCGCCCCCAGGGGCAGCGCATCCGTGATGTCCATGTCCTCCTGCTCGGCCTCAGGGGGGATCCCACCGGGTGACTCGGTCTCCCAGGGCGGCTGGGCTGTGTGGGCACACTGGGCGCTGGGTACAGCCTTCCTGGCAGTGGGCGCTGGGCAGAGGGAGAGGAGGGAGCGTGAGGGGACAACGCTCCCACCTGCAGGGCACGCGATGCTGGGGGCAGTGTTGGGGTGCTAACACTGGTGCTGCTGGGTCGGGGCCACTAAGCCTGTGACTGTGAGAGGGGAGGCCAGAGGGGAGCACCCAAGAGTCAGCTGTGAGGACGTGTGGAGCCACTGACTCCCAAGGGGCCCCGCAGCCAGCCCGCTGCTCAGCAGACTTCTTGTGGGGCCTTGGCAGGGAGCAGGGCGAGGGGATGAGAAAGGGGACCCGGTCCAGACCCCATGGGGACACAGGGCGCTGAGGCCCGGCTCTCAGGGCTGTTTCCCTTCAACACCAAAGCCCCCTGAGGAGAAGGGCCATGGGGGGACAGAGGCCTGCGCTGGGCCCTGTTGCCTGTGGCCATGGGCTCCTGTGGGAACGTGCTGGCGTACCTGGCTGCGCGTCCACCACTGGGGCTGGGGGTCCCCGAGGACCAGGTCTCCATGGGTCACAAAGAGGATGGGTCTGCGCCCCCTTCTTCAACTGCAACTTCTGACCCCGCATCAGCTCCTCCGCCTCAAACTGCATGAACCTGGGGTGAGGGGCACAGGCCGTGCTGAGAAGGAGGCGCCAGGAGCCCCGCAAAGGCAGCAGCGGGTGGAGGGATGGAGAGCAGGGCCTTGGGGCTGTCAGGGCCCGGACCCTGGGCAGGCAGGAGGCTGGCTGGCACGTTCCTGCACAGCCCCTCTGGCTGGGGTCTGGCCCACTGGGCCAGCACCCCCTCCCCAGCCTGTCCTGAGCCTTCATGTCCGCCCAGGACGGGTCAGCCTCAGAGGAGGGGGAGCTCCCGGGGAGGTGGGACAGGAGCACCCACCCTCCGAAGCTGAGGGAGAGGCTTCCCCAGGAGGAAGCGCCTCTGGGCTGCGGGGACCCCGTGCTGACACCCTCCCACCCCCCTCCTCTCTGATGAGACCTCACAGCTGGACCCCGCCCCCCAGTCAGTCTCCCCCCCGCACCCCCAGGTGTGGGGACCCAGGACCCTGACTCACTTTTCTGCCATCTCGAAATAGACCCTCCGGTCACAGTGGCTCTTGCGCTGCCATTCCTGCATGGCCCGCCCTATTCCCTCCTCCAGCGTCATGGTGGGCTTCAGGCGGGACAGGGGCCGGAGCTCTGGCCTGTAATGCCTCAGGGTCAGTCACGGCCCAGCCTGGCCTCCGCCCGCCTGGCCACCCCAGCTCAGTGGAGCCCGTCCCTCCCCACCCGGCAGACTGAGCACCCGCAGGTGAGGGAGGAGGCATCTGTGTGCAAAGACAGGCCTTCCAGCTGCTGCTGTCAGGGCCTTACATCCACACCAGCCCGTGAACCAGGATGGAGGAGACCCCACAGTCCCACCCATAGCTGGGACCCCCACCCTCAGGCCTTCCCGCCAGTGTCCCAGGATCAGCCAGCCTGCAGGGCCCTCCCACCTCCTCTGTGGTGGGAGAGCTCCAGGGGCGCCCCTGCCCTGCCCAGGGCACTCACATGAGGAAGCAGCAAAGAGCATCCGCATCAGGACTCTGGGGAAGGTGCCCCCGGGCCAGGGCCTTGAAGCGCTGCCAACGACGGAAGTCCTCGTACACACTCTTGGGGTCAGAGGTGTCCAGCGAGGCCGTGGACTGGGAGGCGGCCAGGCAACCCTCCCTGGAAGCCCCGTGTGGCCGTGTTCTGGGGTCCACTCGGGGGACGATGGGGATCAGCTGGGCAGCTGGCGGTGGAGCTTGAGGAGGAAGGCTGGGACACCAGTCTCCATTGCTGGCCTGGGTGCCCCCTAAAGCCAAGGTGGGCATAATGTTCTCCACCGCAGTGGCTTCTAAGAAGAGGGGTGCGGGACACACAGCACCCCCACAGGTGGCACCTGGAGCACTCCCGTAGAGGGGGGCCTGGGTCAGGACAATGGTCTGAGTCTGGGAGGGCTGTGGTCGCCTCCCTTCTGACCTGACCTGGTCCATGATGTTGTAGACCCCAGTCCCAACGGGGCCTTGACCAGCATCTCCTGCCACCAGAGGTGTCCTGGGCCAAGCCTGCAGCACCAGGGGGCGGCCAGGAGGGAATGACGGGGTCCTGGGGGGCGGCAGGAGCTGCTCCCCAGGGGGCCGGTGTGCAGGTCCCATAGAGGGCGGGGGACAGGGCTGGGCCATGAAAGGAGTCAGGGAGGCACCGGGCTTCAGGCTCACATCCGCTCCCTGCGCTGCAGATGCTGTGGAGACAAAGGAAAGGGGGAATGGAGGAGGAGGACCAGCAAAGAGCACTGAGGCGCTCTGGGCCCCTTTAGCCGCTGGGGAACCAGGGCAGTGAGTCTCACCAGGGGAGGGCCATTTGGATGGGCAAACTGCAGAGGTGGCAAATGTCCTCAGGTCATGGTCACACTCTGACCTCCAGTTGGGATTATTCCACTGGAGAGCTTGCTCCCCCCTTCACCAAGGCTCCCTGACCACTGTCTGCGAGAAGCACCAGCCCAGCCAGCGCTGACCCTGAGCGCCTCCCTAAGGATTCCCTGGCACCGACCCTGCCAGCCTCAGAGGCATGGCCCTGGGCAGACGTCTGCTCTGGGCAACGACCCTAGGCAGACCCACTAGCGGTAGTGACCTTGGAACTTCATCTCCGAGGCAAGTTCTAGGCACCCAAAGGGCCTCTGAGAACAGGCCGTGTCTAACATATGAGGGCCCATCTGCCCCTCGTCTTCCTCTTCCTCAGTACAAACCACCCCTTTCTGTCCTGGGCTTGCACAACACAGAAACACTCGAGAAATGTCTCTTCACAAGAAGGCACAGGGACCCTGAACTAACCCTTCAACATCCTGCCCAGCATGCACATGTGTGTCAGAACCAACAATGAACACGTAACTCAGGCCAGGTCTTGTCACTGGGCCCAGCGCTCAGACTGATGGCCACCCTCAGGAGCTCTGTCAGTTCACAGCCAGCAATGGCTGTGGAGAGTCAGAGGAGGGCCACGGAATGGGGCAGAGCGGGGCTGGCAGTAGGGGTTTCCAGAAACTTCCAGAGCTGCTGTCCTGTTAGATGGGTCCTGGGAGTGCAGACTGGTTGAGGTTCTTCCCTCCAACTCCCAACAGTGGGAATTGAGGGTACAGAGGAAGCAGGTGTGAGCGGTGACAGTGGGACACAGGTGTCTGAACACATCCCCGCTCAGAGGAACCGGAGCAGACCTCGTCCAGGAGGGCACGCCGCACACCCTGCCCCTCATTACTCAGGACAGGCGGCCTTGGCCCTTTACTACTGACACAGACATGGTCCTCCTGTCCCTGTGCTCCCTGCCCCCTTTAAAAAGGAACCCACCTTCGCAGACGTTCCACGGAACACCACCCGCGCCCCACATCTGTTTTCTGTGCCTGAAGCAGGGACGTGGACTGTCAGCAAAACCCTCATCCCAAAGGTGAAGGGCAGGGCAGTGGGTGCGCCATGAGACACAGGACAAGAGGGAGTCGGGCTGAAGACCTGGGTGGCACGGGGGGAACAACTGGGGACAGCTCAGGGAACCGGGCCCTGTCTCTCTGGAAGTTTCCGGGCTGCCTGGCCCTGTGGAATCCCAGCCAACAAGCAGCTCCCTGGGCTGAGGACAGTGAGCGCTGGGCCGGAAGCAGGGGAGAAGCTCTGGGCTGCAGCAGGTGGAGGACCTTCCAGCCCAGCCCTCGGGAGGACATGTCATTGTGGACTTGGCCACACACAGCCCCTCTGCACAGCTTTCTGGCTAAGACCACCCTCCCACTGCCCCATTCGCTCTAGCGCACTGAGTTCAATCCCTTAGAAAGATGCTGCAGGGCCAGCTCCAGGTGCCTGAAGCACAGCACACAGGACTGGGCTTTCCCCGGACCACCCTGTGCCACCCCACGACATTGCCCACTACTCCTCCCACACACCTGGAAGAGGCTTGTCTCCCCTCTGGGAAGAACCCACGTGCCTGCTGCCATCCTTTCTCCACACCCAGGCATGTCCCTGAGCCACCCTGACCCCACTCTGAGGAGCCCTCCCGGCCAGAGCCATCACAGGTTCCCACTGGCTCCCAGCCTCCCCAGGGTGACAGGTCCTTGGAGGTCCAGTGCTCTCTCCCTCCCCTACTTCAGTCAAACCGTGTTTCCCCAGTGTCACATTTCAATCCCAAGTCTTGAGGGACAACTCAGTGTTTAAAATACCCACCCCCTTTCAATCTATAGTCCTACCTCCTACTGAAGCCATCCCCGCAGGCTCATTCACTGACCACCGATGCCTAGTAGCCTCCACAACGAGAAAAGTCAAGCCGAGGATTCAGAGAGTGACCTGCTCCAACAGCTGCTCTCCATCCAGTGGAGGGAAGGTTTGGGTTTAAACAGTAGAATGTGGGGCTCCTGACATTCTGCCGTGGGGGAGGGGCAGAGGACCGATTGGCTGAGTGGTGGGGGGCATTCCATGGAGGGCTCTGATAGGTAGGCAAGAACCAACAGTTCCGTTCAAATTTAAAGTCACAAATTTAAAGACACACTAACAGTAATGACCTCCAATGTAAGTTCTAGGCACCCAGTCATTGATGTGCCCTTTATCTCCTTGATCCATCACCCTAGTTCTGGGTCCCTCAACCTGCTTCCTATCTGGTCTTGGTTTACTTCAACACAGGCTACACTTTCTGAACAAAATTCAGAACATGCGGCCTGAAGAAATAATGGGAACGTATGGCTCACGGGTCCCAGTGTTTGAAATTAGGATTGACACCACAGAGGCAGCATGCTGGATAGCTGTGTGCCCCTCATTCCTTGGGAAGCCGTCCTGTGGCCCCAAGTTCCGCCCAGTGCTGGGAGCCCTGCAGATGCAGCCGGCCCAGCCTTACAACCCATCCCCTTTCCCCAGTCCATCAGGGCAAGGCCCTGCAGCCTACAGGGCAAGGCCAGAAAATACCACTTTCAGTTTCTCATTGTATTATGTTGTTCAATGTCTAATTTTTTGCTCTTTGAGTGATTTTAATGTAATGTTTTAAACAAGTAATGCCTTTGCATAGTTTACAACTTGTGCAAAATGGAAAATATAGTGAGCAGTCTTTCTTCTGCTTCTTTCTCCTCTTGCAAATGACAGGAAAGATGATGGTATACTTTCAGTTTCTTTGGAAAGTATGACAAACTCAAGTAAGTTGATTCTGATACATAAGTTTTATTGCCAAATGAAATTCTGCAATATAATACAAAATTGCTGGGCTTGCAGGGTGACATTGTTCCCATGCTACCTACCATGTCAATGGAAACTGGCCCAGACAGCCATGTTTTGATCAATGTTTGAACAACCACCTATGAAGCAGCATTTATTCAAAAACCTCCACGTACTGAATAGATACAGGAGGAAGGGGGTAAGGGTTCCCTTCCTGTGCTGCAGGGACAGCCTGGGCCTCTTCCCAGGGTGCCTCGTGCCAGGACGCAGGAGCACGCCCACTGGGGGCGGGGCTTTGTCCTGCAACTGCTCCCAGCGTCCGTTGCGGCGGTTGGCTCCCATAGGCGCATGCGCTAAGGCGGTTGGCTTCTATAGGCGCATGTGCTGAGGCGGTTGGCTCCCATGCGCGCGCATGTGCTAAAGGCAGGGAGCATCTCCAACTGCCGCCCAGGCTGCGCGTGGGGCCTGGCATGGCGGCCTCCGGAGTCCGTTAGATGAACTGGAGGGAAGGGGCACACGGCCTCCACAGCCCTCAGGTGTCCCCTCTTCTCTGCTGTTCACCACGTGGTCTGTGTTCCCCCACCCGGCTCACTTCCGGTGGTGCTCACAGGGGATGGGCTCTAGCTGGCGGTCCTGGGCGGGCGGTCAGTGTGCGGGGCCTCCACGGGGTCCAGTGATGCCTGTGAGCTGTCTGCCGGGAGCTCCGCTGTGTCCCCGCTTTCTGACACGCAGCTCCCGACAGTTCTTCCGGATCTGAAAGCCCCTCCGGGTCAGCAGGAAGCTGCCCTCATTGGAAAAGAGGGGACAGGGCGGAGCCTCCCCTCCCCACAGGTCCGAGGCTCCTTCCCCCTGGAGCCCCTCAGCCCTGAGACAGCGGCCTTGCTGACCACAGTAATGCCTCTGCCCCAAGGCCTGGGGTGGGGGCAGGCCTGGGTGTGTGAGGCCTGGGGTGGGGGCAGCCTGGGTGTGTGAGGCCTGTGGTGAGGGCAGCCTGGGTGTGTGAAGCCCGGGGTGGAGGGCAGCCTGGGTGTGTGAGGCCTGGGGTGGAGGGCAGCCTGGGTGTGTGAAGCCTGGGGTGGAGGGCAGCCTGGGTGTGTGAAGCCTGGGGTGGAGGGTAGCCTGGGTGTGTGAGGCCTGGGGTGGGGGCAGGCCTGGGGTCTGTGGTGTTCGCTTGGTGGCGGGAGTCTGAGGTGTGGATTCAAATGTGTGCGCTCGCTCTGTCTGGATGTCTGTGATCACAGGGAAGTCATGCCTATGTTTCCGTAAGTGTGTGGGGTTGAGTCCTGTATTTGAAGGGCGTGGAGATGTAGTCCATGAATACTCAAACAGTTGGTGGTAATGTGTTTGTAATTTGGTGTTTGCTGAAATTTACTCGTTTCGTGCCCCTCCCCCCCCCCCCCCCCCCCCGCTTTGAATTTCGGGCTTTTTCTAATGACCGATTTGGAGGGATTATAGGCCTAGGCATAGGGCAATGTTAGGACAAGTGCAGGCGTTCATTTGCTTGGGTGTATGATCTGTGTTTTGCATTTGGGGAATGTAGATGGATCAATGTGTACTCGGGGCATGTTGAAATGTTATGTGTATTTCTTTTTGTGATCTTCACCTGTTTCAGTGTGCAGAGGGGAGGTCTGTGGCTATCTTTAAGACTGGTGGGTCTGTATATGTGGGTGTGTAGTAGTGTTACTGCGATTATGTGTGGTGTGGGTGTGGCTGTATTCTGCAAAATGGAAGAGTTAATTCTGCGTGGGAATTTGGGAGTGTGGGGTTCTGTGTACGCAGGTGGTGTGGCATGAAGTGGATTTGGGACATAAGTATAGGGAGGTGGGTTTGCATATCTGCAGTGCACTGGGTGTTCGTGCGTCTATTTGGGGCTTGTGGAGAGTGTGTGTTTGGAGTTCACATGTGTATTCCTGTGTATTCCAGGGCCATGGCCGTGGGGAGGGATGTTTGCTGGAGCTATGTGTTTGTATTTTTCAGTAGGGGCTCTAAGGCTTACATGTTTTGGGTACCGAGTATGTGTGTATTTGACGGGGAGAGGGGTTTCTGTGCTTATACAGGGGAGTGGGAGGGTTGTGTCTATGTATGGGAGGTGTGTGATAAGGTTATTTGTTAGTATTTGTGGATGTGAGAGCTGACTCATTAGCTAGGGGTAATTTGGAAGTTATTTCATATGTGATTTGCTGGAGATATTTCTGCATGTCTTGCCTATGTATACTGGTTGTGCTTATATCTATCACCAGGTGCTTGAATTATCAGTTTGGTCAGGGGTTCTTACGTGAACTTAAATTGTTTTTCTTTGTAGAATACTAAAGTGTTTCTACATGTATTTGCTAGTAGTTAGCAAGTAGTGGTCTGTATATTCAGAATGATGCTAGAGAAAAAATGTGTATAGTGTGCTTTTGTTACATACTGCTGAGGAGTGGTGTTGAGGTTATATTCTGGAGAGGTGGCATAATGTTTGAGGGATCTATATATTAAGGCATTAGTGTTTGAGGAATCTATATATTAAGGCATTAGGAATATGTGTGTGTGTATGTGTGTGTGTGTGTGTGTGTGTCCATGTGTCCATAGGTGTGTGATAATTGTGTATGCACATTAGTGAGAGGTAAGGTATTGTTAGTGCTTTTGTGTTTTGTATGCATCTATCTGAGTGTATGGGGTGGGTATTCATGAGTGGTTTGAGGTCTGTGTATTTGGGATTTGTGAGTCTGTCAGGAGGCTTAGGCTCTTCTTTGCATCTGTTCCAGAATGTAATGCTTGCAGAATTTGGTGGTGTTGCTTGTATGTGTCCTCTCAGTGAGTGTGAGATGGACTTATTTGTATTAAATAAGTAGTTGTTTGTGACTCTGTATGTATTTGAGTTCCTGGAGATTATGGATGGGCTGTATATTATAGAGAATGTGAGAGTTCACTTTGCGTGTTTGCAAAAAAGGAAACTGTCCAGATTTTTTTGTGTGTGTGTATGTATGTGTTTGTATTCAGGAATCATGGAATATGTGTATTTTAGGGCTTGTGGGATTGCATATGGATCTTTATTTGGGTGACATATGAGACAATTGTGTACATGATGGTTTTAGAGGGCCTGTGTGTGTATATATTCAGTGTTTATATCTGAATGGTATATTGGTTGCCCATGTTTGTATTCAGGTCCATGTTATGTGTGTATATATAATTGTAGGTGTATACTGTGAATATTCAAGGTTATTTAGGGTTTTGTCTGTAAATGTTCTATCTGTATATGCAGTGAGGACAAGGATGAAAATGTGCATATGTGTTCATATATGTAAAATAAATTTTAAATATATCTGGGTAGAAGTGGAGGGTCATAAGCAGGGTATAAGTGGCTTGTGTGCACATAGTCATTTGACAGGGGATGGAGTGCACTGAAACTGGATCATACTAGCTTTGGGTAGTCAATGGTGCATGTCTCTTCTGGGATCTATGTCCAGTGACATCAGGTGGGTGCTTGAAATTAGTCATGCTGGAAATATTTGTACCAGGTACATATTACAAATGAAGTATTTCCTGCATCCTCCTGAGAGTGGTTAGCATTCACCAGAACCCACTTGGTGTGTGTGTGTGTCTGGATGCATGTGTGTGTGAAGCAAGAATATTCAGGTATCAGTGGCCATATGTGCTGGAGTCTCTCCGTGAATTGCAAGTGAGGCATCTGGGGCTGTGGGCCTCCTATGTGTGCATGGACCCTCGTCATTTTGAATCATTGCATTGCTCTTAATCAGGTCAGCCCTTTTTTTAGGGCCAAAGAATCCCATAAACGTTGGTGATTTCTGGCCCCCCTTTCATGCAGATGGGTTGTGGGTATCTGTCCCTTAGGCAGGAGGGCACTTCTTTAGCATTTGTATGGTCTTGGCTTCCGGGGCCCTAGATGGGTGGGCCTGGTAGACAGATAGCCATTCAAGGCAGAAACTTCACACGTGTACTGCTGGCCTGACAGGCCATGGTTAGAAAGACTTCCTGGACAGGAAGCCAGATGGCCAAGTGTTCCTCCAAGCAAACTTTTTAAGAATCAGCTGAGCACATATTAGTATTATTGACCCTGCTGGGATAAGTTCGGTGAGCAAGGATACCCTTTCACATGGGGCCAGGTGGTGAAAGTCTACAGAGCCTAGTGTCCCTGAGACCATCTGCCTCAGGGTGGTGGGTTGTATTGGGTATCAGGCTGGCCAGTGGTGTCACTACTTCTTAACCCACCTATCTCTGGAAACCTCAATCCTTAGGTATTGGAAGTACTTTAGGGGTCAGTGGAGTGGCAGGGATGGAGATGGGGGAGACTTTGGGCCTGTGGAGGGCTGGAAGCTGAGACCTGGAGAGACTGGGAATATTACTCTGATGAGATATGGCTCTGACATTCCAAAACCCTTTAGACATGCTCTCCTTTGTTTTCTGAAAGCCCAGGATGCTTCTCCCACTGACATGAAGCTCATCTCCGCCTCACATTTCACTGAGAGGATGACCTGACCCTATTTTCTCTATTCCATGTTTAGCTACACACTCACCAGAGGGAACCACGTGATAAACATAGCTATCAGCTGACCCCACAGCTGCCTCCTGGCTCCCATAGTTCCACTGAGGATTTCTGGGCTTTCTTATGGTGAGTCTCCTCTGGGCCTTTTCTCGATCATGGTGAATCCTCCACCAGAACGTGCCAGCCTCACTTGCTTGAATGCCCCAACAACTGCTTCTCTTAGTACAAGCAGATTCCTAGTGGCTCTCACTGCCCCTTTCTAACTAACCAGTCCCCAATAAAATGACAGTGTGTTGCACTGATCATATTATGTGTTGTTGGTGGAATGGAGTTGGGCTTGCTTTTATATTTTAAAACATTTTATATTATAAACAAAAATGCAAGTATGTGTATATAAGGTAGATGTTCTTGGGATTGTTTATTGAATTTCCTTGGTTTGGTTGTGAACTGGGAAGGTATGGCTGCTGAGTTTTAGCGGGAGGAGCAGGAGTATCTCATTATCTTGAATCAGCACTGAAAATCCCCCACCAGGTAGAATGAATGGGGTTGGACAGAGCTGGTTTTTCATGGCCCAATATATTTTTTTTGGAGTGTATGTTATTCCCCATTTCTCCTTGGACAGAAGGAATCCTCTGCTCTTTTAAAAACAAAACAAAACAAAACAAAAAAACAAAAGAAAAAAAAACCAGAGATTTTTATTATAGTTTCCATACAATATTGTATTCATTTTAGGTGTACAACATAGTAATTAGGCATTTATGTAACTCACAAAGTGAACACCCCAGAAAGTCTAGTACCCATTTGACACCATATGTATTTCTTACAATGTTATTGCCTTACTAGAAGCCTGTCCCTTGGCCTGGCCTGCGGGCATCAGGGGACCTCCTTGCCGCCACAGCCTGACCTTACCTGCCAGCTCATGGGGCTTCAGCTGGCTCGATCCCACACAGCAGGAAGTAGTGTGTGAAGCAGCAGGCAACCGGGGAAGAGCCTGAGCCTAGGCTGGGTGTCAGGCTGCTCCTGCTCATCCTGGCCAGGGGGTAACTGTCTGTGGGAGAGGCTCACACTGGTGCAGCTGTGCTCGCCAGCTGTGAGCCTTGCATCTGGCACCCATCTATCAGCTGTGGGAGTAAACTGACCACCAGGGGCAGCTCCTGCATTGAGCATCTGCCCCCTGGTGGTCAGTTTGTGTCATAGAGACTGATCAAAGGGTCAACCAGTTGTCTGGTAGCTTAGGCTTATATATATATACTAGAGGCCCAGTGCACAAAATTCGTGGACATTAAAAGGGGCTTAATAAGAGGAAATAATTTAATATTGCTATTTGCCCTTTCTCTAAAATAGAAGTGTCAGAGATTAAAGAAAATTAGTAAAATGTATATGAAAACCTTTTTCCTGTCAGAGTTTGTGGTGCACCATGGGACCCAGAGTCAAGTCCCCGCCCACCCACATGTGCCTCAAAATCGTGTGAGACCCAGATCTGGCCAGTCCCACCCTTGTCAAGCCCCACCAGGCAGGGGACATAGCCTCAGGTCCCTGGCCCAGCACCTGACGTCCCCCAGCTGAGACTGGGTTGGGGGGAATGTCTTGAGGACCTCTGTCAAGCCCCACCAGGTGGGGGGCATGGCCTGAGGTCCTCAGACCCAGCACTGGGGGTGCATCTTGAGGTCCCCTGTCAAGTCCAGCCAGACAGAGAGGTGCAGCCTCAGGTTCTTGCCTGGTACTGGGGCGGGGGGTGCAGCCTGAGGTTCCCCATTAAGCCCTGCTAGGCGGGGGTGCGATCTGAGGTCCCCCAGCCTGGTGCCAGGGTTGGGGGGTACAGCCTGAAGTTCCCTGTCAAGCCCCACCTGGTTGGGGGCACGACCTGAGGTCCCCCAGCCTGACACTGGGGTAGGGGAAGCAGCCTGAGATCCCCTAGCCCAGCAACAGGACAGGAAGTGCACCCTAAGGTCCCCTGCCAGGTTGGGGGTGCAGCCTGAGGTCCCCTGTCAAGCCCTATGGGGGCAGGGTAGGGCGGTAGCCTCAGGTCCCTGCTGATTGCTTGTTAAGGCTCCTTATGAGAACTTAGCTTCAGCTGTGGGTGTATCCATCTTTGTGATGGTCAATTAGGATATTCCCTCTTTATTAGATAGGACAGATGCTGTACTTTATATACCTGTGACTGTTTTTATAACTGGCAATTTGTAAATATTAATCTTTTCCCCCTTTTCACCCATCTGTCCAATCTCCCTCCTATCTGGCAATCATCAAAATGTTCTCTTTACCTATGAGTTTGTTTCTGTTTTGTTTGTTCATTTTTTTTCTTTAGGTTCCATATGTAAGTGAAATCATATGGTATTTGTCTTTCTCTGTCTGACTTATTTCACTTAGCATAATTTCCATTCCTGTTGTTGGAAATTACAAGATTTCATTCTTTCTTTTGGTTAAGTAATATTTGATTGTATATAGTATTAAACCTTCTTTACTCATTTGACTATCTGATGGACATTTAGGTTTCTTCCATATCTTGGCTATTGTAAATGAGGCTTCCATATCTTGGCTATTGTAAAGAATTTGGAATGCATGTCATTTTGATTTTGTGTTACTTTGATAAATACGTAGAAGTGGAATTGCTGATTACTTCTTTGTCTCTTATTATAGCCTTTGATTTAAAGTCTATTTTTTCTGATAGATGTATTGCCAACCCAGCTTTGTTTTATTTTCATTTGCATGAACTATCATTTGGTGGTGATGAACCCCTTCAGCTTTTTCTTTTCTGAAAAGCTCCACATCTCTCCTTCTCTTCTAAGTGATAGCCTTGCTGAGTAAGAGTAATCATGATTGTAGGTCCTTGCTTTTTATCATTTTGAATTTAATCCCTCTCACCTACAAAGTTTCTTTTGAGAAATCAGATTATTACAGGAACTCTGCTGTAGGTAACTAATTGCTTTTCTCTTGCTGATTTTCAGATTCTCTTTGTCTTTAACTTGTATAATTTTACTTATGATGTGTCTTGGTATGGACCTCTTTGGGTTCTTCTTGTTTGGGACCCTCTGTGCTTCCTGGACTTGTATGTCTATTCCCTTTACCAGGTTAGGGAAGTTACCATCCTTATTTCTGCAAATAGGTTTTTAATCCTTTGAAATCTCTTCTTCTGGTACCACTATGAGGTGAACATTGTTACACTTGAAGTTATTCCAGAGGTTCCTAAAACTATCCTCATGTTTTAAAATTCATTTTTCATGTTGTTGTTCTAATTGTGTGTTTTCAGCTACCTTGTCTTCCAAATTGCTGATTTGATCCTCTGCTTCTTCTAATCTGTTGATTCACTCTAATGTATTCTTCATTTCAGTTATTATATTCTTCATTTTTGACTGATTCTTTTTTCTATATCCATTTTTATGTTCCCTATCTCTTTGTTAATGTTATATCTGACTTTATCTATTCTTTCCTAAGTTCACTGAGCATCCTAATAAACAGTGTTTTGAATTTTTTATCTGGTAGATTGCTTACCTCTCTTTTGTTGCATTTTTTTCTCTAGAATATTTTCCTATTGTTTTTTTTAAGGGGTGAGGGCATATTTCTTTGTATCTTCATTTTGACTGCCTCTCTGTATGTGCTTCTATGTATTCAGTAGATCTGTTCCATCACCTGGTCTTAGTAGAATGGCCATATGTAGCAAGTGTTCTGTGGGACCCAGTGGTAGAATCTCCCAGGTTATGTTATGTCTTTCTGGTGCTCTAGACATATCCCTTGTGTGGATTGTGTATGCTGTCCTATTATAGGTGAGCCTTGATTGTTGTTGACATGTCAATGGAAGGGATTGACCCTCAGGCTGATTCACTGTGAGGTTTGGCTGTAACTGTTCCAGACAAGCTGTCACGCAGGGCTGTCCCCACAAAGCAGGATTTGGTTTAGTGATACTCTGGTGCCTACTGATTTCTGCCCTTTGGCTGTGTCATTTGGGGAAGTATTTAGGTGATGCTCTGGTGTGGCCTAAAGCCACTGAAGGTCTGGGGCCATCTGAGAGGAGCTGTTTCAGGCCAAGTTCATCTGCTGCTTGTGTCCAGCCTGGAGCTACCTGATAGGAGCTACAAATGATCAGTAGATGATTGCCCCTTGTGCTGGGCTTGGAGAACACCTGGGAGATGCTAAGCTGTGAACTAAGTCTGGCTGCCAGTACTGTTGACTTGGGACTGACTATTGGTGTGTGTAATGGAGCATGCTGAGGCCAGATGCTACTTGTTTGGGGTTTGGAACCTTTGAGGGAATTTAGGAGAGTCCACAGTGTAAACTGAGAAAAGCCATTAATTTAATTTAATTTATTTAGATAAAAAGCCATTTATATCGATAAGCCACTTGAAGTGATTTGGGTGGGACCCTAACTCGGTGAGACAGGGTTTGAGGGAACCACAAGAGCAGGGTGAATGGTGTTAGCTAGGTTGATGGAGACTCAGACTTTGTGTCCATCTGCACCTGCAAGCTGAGACAGGGGTAGGCTCAGCAAAGGAATAACATTGCCTGTTAGCATTTTGTCCCAGAAAGAACAGCCCCTCCAGCCCTCACCCTAAAGTCCAACAATTCAGTTTTAGGTTTTTTTTATATGGCTCTGGCCCTTTTCAAGCTATTGCCTTAGTGCTGGAGTGTAGAGTATGTGAGTGTATTAGCAAGAAAGTCTGTGCATGGGCCCTTTAAGAGGAATGCCAGGGACTCCTAGCAGTCCTTTGTCTCACTCAAGCACAGTTTTTATTGGGTTCGTAGCCAAAAGTTATAGGGACTTCCCTTCCCTTCCACAGGAATGCTGGGCTGGGGAAGTTCGATGTGAGCCTGAAACAGTTGCTTCTCTTCGGGAACCTCCACAATGGAGTTATACCTGCCAATGTTTTCTTATATCTATAATAATAAAAACATAATAGGCTAATTAGACTGGAGGTCCTTCCAGATGTCTTTCTGGCTGACCTTACAGATGAAGCCGGGACTGCGAGGGAAGCCGGTGCCCGCAACCTGGGAAAGGAAGGCCTACTGTTGCATGAATTTTGTGCCTGGGGCCTCTAGTTTTATTATAATTTTTTTTGTTGTTGTTGACACTATTACAGATGTCTCCCATTTTCCCTCCCTTTGCCAATCTCCACACAGCTCCAGGCCCTGCCTCCCATGACTTACACCATACTGTCCTATTTGTGGGCTATGCATATGTTCTTTGGCTAATATCTTCACCTTTCTTTCAGCCTTCACTGCCCACCCCGCGCCCATCCTTCTGACATTTGTCAGTATGTCCCATGTATTTATTCTTCTGGTTCTAATTTGTTTGTCAGTATATTTTGTCCATTAGATTCCACATATTAGTGAGATCATATATTAGTATTTCTCTGACTGACTTATTTTGCTTAGCATAATAATCTGTAGGTTCATCCATGCTGCCCCAAAGGGTAATAACTCATTCTTTCCTATAGCTGCATAGTATGTCATTGTATAAATGTACCACAGCCTTTTTCCCCCTTGTTTTGCTTTAATTTAAATTCTTTGTTATTGAAAGTATTACATGTCTCCCTTTTCCCCCATTGAACTCTTCCTTGCTGCTCCCACCCCCAGCACATCTCCTCACCCCTACTGACTGTGTCCATTGGTTTTGTTTATGTGCATGCATACAAGTCCATTGATTGATCTCTTACCCCTGCCCCCCACCCTCCCTTGCCTTCCCTCTGAGGTTTGTGAAATTGTTCCATTTCTGGATCTATTTTTGTTCTTTAGTTTATGTTGATCATTATACTCCACAAATGAGTGAGATCATATGATATTTATCTTTATCTGACTGGCTTATTTCATTTACCATAATGCCCTCTATGTCCATCCATGCTGTTGGAAATGATAAGAGTTCATTATTTTTTATACCAGCAGAGTAATCCATTGTGTAAATGTACCACAGTTTTTTAATCCACTCATCCACTGATGGGCATGTAGGCTGTTTCCAAGTCTTAACTATTGTAAATTGTGCTGCTATAAACACAGGGGTGCATATATCCTTTCTGGTTGGTGTTTCTGATTTCTTGGGATATAGTCCTGGAAGTGGGATTACTGGGTCAAATGGGAGTTCCATATTTAATTTTTTTAGGAAACTCCATACTGTTTTCCATAAAGGCTGCACCAGTCTTCATTCCCACCAGCTGTGTATGAGGGTTCCTTTATCTTCACATCCTCAGCACACTTGTCATTTGTTGATTTGTTGATGGTAGCCATTCAGAAAGTTGTGAGGTGGTACCTCATTGTCATTTTGATTTGCATCTCTCAGTTGATGAGAGACTTGGAGTATTTTTAATATCGCTCTTGGCCTTCTGTATGTTCATTTTCGAAAAATGTCTATTTAGGTCCTTTGCCATTTTTCCCCCATTTTTATTAAGGTATTATATGTGTACATATCTTTCCAATGTCCCCCCGCCCCCACCTCCCTTTCATGCCCTCCCTCCACAGAGTTCTGTGTTCGTTGATTGTATTCATGCATACCAGTCCTTCCGTTGTTCTCTTATCTCCCCCCAAGTCTCCTTCCCCTCCCTGCTGTCATTTGACAATCTGCTTGTTTTATGGTGACTATCTCAGGATCTCATGAATAGACTCCGCTCCTCGTTTGGCAGTCTGCTTGTTTTATGGTGGCTATCTCAGAACCACCCGAATAGAGTCCGCTCCTCCTCTGGTTCTCCCCGCCCCTCCCCCTGGGTCCCACTGCTTCCCTAGGGACACACGGCTCACCCGGGGCACAGGGCCCCCTGGGACACACGGCTCACCCGGGGCACAGGGCCCCCTGGGACACACGGCTCACCCGGGGCACAGGGCCCCCTGGGAGGGCCCCCTGGGAGGACTCTCCGGGGTCACTAACAGAAGGTGCTGTGCAGGCTCCCCACCCGCACAGTCGGTGTGCTGGTAAGGTTGTGGGCGGGCTGAGATGTCTGTGAGCGGAGAATTCCCCCTCAATGGTGTCTCCTTTGTTGTGGAAGTGGAGCTGCTGTGGACGCAGAGGCTAATTTCTGAAGCCACACTCTCTCTGAGCCAGGGGTGTAGTGAGCTCTGATTTCGGTGGATTCCCATTCGAGAGGGCGGCAGCGGGTGCGGCAGCGATGGTGGCTCCTGTGTCTCAATTTCCCCTGTAGTATTAAAATCCACATGGCGGTAGTGGCATAAGCTTTGGAGCCGGCTGCTGGCGGTGGCAGCGGAAAGACTCGCCGGGGCGCGAAGGGATGCGCCGTGCCAGCTCCCCACCAATAAGGTGCGTGTGGAGACTGGGCCCAGCTGGCTGCAGGCCAGGGGCCGCTGCGACAGCTCCTCGGGGTGGTTGTGGGCAGTTGCCAAAGGTTCCATAACAGCTCCCTGGTTCCCATGGCCGGCGGACTGGCCCATTCCTTGGGCCCCAGGGCGGAGCGAGGTCTGGCTTCCCTCATTCCTGGCGGCAGCGTCTCTGGCAGGTCCGGTTCGCCGTAGTTTTAAACTCCACATGGCAACAGCAGTGCCCTGCTTGGTGTCTATTTGTAGCCTTCCCATTTCTGGGCTGAGGTGGCTGCGGGCGGGGAGACGCTGCGCGATCTTCGCCAGCACCGCAGGCGCGGGGGCTGGGCTGAGCTGGCCGTGGGCGGGGAGATACTACACCATCTCTTTGCCCGCCCGCGAGTGTGGGGGCCGAGCCAAGCTGGCTGCGGACTGGGGAGAAGCTGCGCCTGCTCCTCTCCAGCACTGTGGGTGGGCTGGGAGGTTGTGCTCACGGGCTTCTCGTCCAGGCAGGGGCCGAAGGCAAGGCGGAGGTCCACATCAGCTCCCATGGCGGCTGGTGGGGCTGGCACAGTCCTTGGGCCCCAGGGCGGAGCGGGGTCTGGCTTCCCTCATTCCCGGTGGCAGAGGCTCCGGTAGGTCCTGTTTCGCTGTAGTTTTAAACTCCACATGGCAGCCGCGGCACCCTGCTTGGTGTCTAGTTGTAGCCTTCCCATTTCTGGGCTGAGCTGGTTGCGGGCGGGGAGATACTACACCATCTCTTCGCCTGCCAGCAAGTGCGGGGGCCGAGCCCAACTGGCTGCAGACAGGGGAGACGCTGGCCTGCTCCTCTCCAGCACTACGGGCGGGCTGGGAGGTCGCGCTCACGGGCTTCTTTTCCAGGCAGGAGCCGAAGGCGCGGCGGTGTAGGCCCACATCAGCTTCCGTGGCCTCCTTTGCCATTTTTAAATTGGATTGTTTATCATCCTTTTGTTCACTTATGAGTTCCCTATAAATTTTGGAGATTAAACCCTTATCAGATGTAACATTGGCAAATATATTCTCCCATGCAGTGGGCTCTCTTGTTTTGTTGATAGTTTCTTTTGCTGTACAGAAGCTTTTTATTTTGATACTAGAGGCTGGGTGCATGAAATCCATGCCCGGAGTGTATCCCTCAGCCCAGCCTGCACCCTCTCCAATCTGGGATGCCTCGAGGGATTGGGCCTAAACGGGCAGTTGGACAGCCCTCTCACAATCCAGGACTGTTGTCCCCCAACCGCTTGCCTGCCTGCCTTATTGCCCCTAACCACTTCTGCCTGCCAGTCTGATAACCCCCTAACCACTCCCATCAGCATGATCGATGCCTAACTGCCCCCCCCTGCCAGCCTGATTGCCACTAACTGTCCTCCCCTGCTGGCCTGGTCACCCCCAACTGCCCTCCCCTGCTGGCCTGGTCACCTCTAACTGTCCTCTCCTACAGGCCTCTTTGCCCCCAACTGCTCTCCCTTGCTGGCCATCTTGTGGAGGCCATCTTGTGTCCACATGGGGCGGCCATCTTGTGTGTTGGAGTGAGGATCAATTTGCATATTACCTCTTTATTATATAGGGTAGTCCCATTTGTTTATTTTCTCCTTAGTTTTTATTGTCCTAGGAGATGTATTGGTAAAGATATTGCTACAAAATGTGTCTAATATTTTGCTGCCTATGGATTCTTATAAGGCTTTTATGGTTTCCCATCTTACCTTTAAGTCTCTTATCTATTTCGAGTTTATTTTTGTGTATGGTGTAAGTTAGAAGTCTAGTTTCATTTTTTTGCATGTGTCTGTCTTTTGCATTTTTTTGCATCACCGTTTATTAAAGAGGCTGTCTTTACTCCATTTTATGCTCTTGCCTCCTTTGTCAAATATTGAGCAAAATGGCTTGGGTTCTGGGTTCTGTTCCCTTGGTCCACATGTCTATTCTTGTGCCAATAACAGGAAGTTTTGAGAACAATGGCTTTCTAATATAGCTTGATATCTGGTATTGTGATCCCTCCAACTTTGTTCTTATTTTTTTCAAGATTGCTGCAGCTATTCAGGGTCTTTTTTTATTCCATATAAATTTTGGGGGGGTTCTAGGTTTGTGAAATATGCCATTCATATTTTAATGGGGATTACATTGAATTACTTTGGGTAGAATGGACATTTTAATGATGTTGATTATACCAATCCATGAACTCAGTATATTATTCCACTCGTTTATATCTTCTTTTGTCTTTTTTTTTAACATCCTGTAGTTTCTGAGTACAGGCCTTTTACCTCCATAGTTAAGTTTATTCCTAAGTATCTCAAATTTTTTGTTGTTGCAATGATAAATGGATTTTTTTTTTTTTTAGTTTCTCCATGAATTCATTGTTGGTATATAAAAAGCCATAGATTTTTTGGGGTGTTAACTTTGTATCCTGCTATGTGGCTGAATTCTTTTACTAAATCTAGTAGTTTTTTGAAGGAGTCTTTAGGATTCCCTATGTACAATATCAGGTCACATGTGAATAATGATAGTTTCACTTCTTCTTTTCCAATTTGGGTACCTTTTATTTCTTCTTCTTGACTGATCGCTATGGCTAGCACTTCCAATCTATGTCAAATAGGAGTGGTGAAAGTGGGCATCCCTGTCTTGTTCCTGTTTTAGGGGAAATGGTTTTAGTATTTGCCTATTGAGTATAATGTTAGCTATAGGTTTGTCATAGGTTTGTTATTATGTTGAGGTTTGATACCTTTATTCCCACTTTGCTGAGAGTTTGTATCAAAAAAGGGTGTTGGGTTTTGTCAAATGCTTTTTCTGCATCAATTGATATGATCATTTGTTTTTTGTCTTTTAACTTGTTTATGTGATGTATCTACCTTTACTGATTTGTGGATATTGTACCAGCCTTGCATCCCTGAAATAAATCCCACTTGATCATGGTGCATAATCTTTTTAATGTATTGCTGGGTGTGATTTGCTAGTATTTTGTTGAAGATTTTAGCATTTAAGTTCTTAGGATATTGGCCTGTAATTCTCATTCTTTGTAGTGTCTTTATCTGGTTTTGGGATTAGGGTAATTCTGGCTTCATAGGAAGAGCTTGGAAGTGTTTCTTCCTCTTGAATTTTTTGGAATAGTCTGAGAACTGGTGTTTTCCTTTGAATGTTTGGTAAAACTCCCCCATAAAACCGTCCAGACCAGGGCTTTTGTTTGCTGGAAGGTTTTTTGATTACTACTTCAATTTGATCAGAAGTTGTCAGCCTGCTTAGGTTTTCTGATCAATCCTGATTAAATTTTGGAAGATTGTATTTTTTTCTAGGAATATGTCCATTTCATCTAGGTTGTCCAGTTTGTTGGAGTAGAGTTGTACATAGTATTTTTTTTTACAATCCTTTGTATTTCTGTGGGGGTGGTTGTTACTTCACCTCTTTCATTACTGATTTTGTTTATTTGGGTCCTCTCCGTTTCTTGGTGAGACTGGCTTGAGGTTTCTCAATCTTGTTTATCCTTTCAAAGAACCAGCTCTTGGTTTTATTGATTTTTTTTGTTTCCAGAATGGTTTTTTTTAAATTTCTTCTTTGATCTCTTTAATAACCCATTCATTGTTTGATAGCATACTATTTAGCCTCTGTTTTTTTAATTGTTTTTATTGTATTTGATTTCTAATTTTTTGCCACTGTGATATGAGAAGATGCTTGATAAAATTTTAATATTGAATTTCTAGAGACTGTGCTTGTGCTCTAATATGTAGTCTACATTTGAAATTGTCCCATGTGCTCTTGAGAGAATATATATTCTGTAGCACTGGAGTGAAATGTTCTGAAGATGTCAATTAAATCTGTTTCATCTAGTGAGTCATTTAGGATTGCTGTTTCTTTGCTGAATTTTTGTCTAGAGAATTTATCAGTGATATCATTGGCAAATTAAAAGTTCCCTACTATGATTGCATTGCTGTCGATCTCTCCTTAATAACTTCCAGAAGTTTTTTTTTTTTAATGTATTTGGGTGCTCCTGTATTGGGTGCATATATGTTTACCAAGGATATATCCTCTTGTTAAATCTATCCCTTTGGTGTTATGAAGTGGCTTTCCTTAACTCTTGTTATGGCTTTCACTTCAAAGTCAGTTTTGTCAGATATAAGTATTGCTACCACAGCTTTTGTTTTTCATTTCCATTTGCCTGAAAAATCTTTTCTAAAAATTTTATTTTATTTTATTGTTAAAATATTACAAATGGTAGTACATATGTCTCCCTTCTTTAAAAAAAACAACCTTTTTTCATCCCTTCACTTTCAGTCTGTGTGAATTCTTAGTTCTAAGGTGAGTCTCTTGTAGACAGCATATATATGGGTCATATTTTCTCATTCATTCAGTTACCCTATGTCTTATTTTTTCTTAATAAATCTTTATTGTTCATATTAATACAAATATTCCTCATTCCCCCCCCCTCCATTGTTCCCCTCCACCAAGTTTCCATCCCACCCTCTGCCCTTTCCCCATTGTCCTCATCCGGAGGTGCAGTTTATGGTCAGTCTCTTCCCACACCCCCGTACCTCTCCCCATTTCCCCAAGAATCATCAGTCCACTCCCCTTCTATACCTCTGATTCTATTATATTCACCAGTTGATATTGTTCATCATGATTTTTTACTTCCCTTTGTTTTTTAGATTCACTTGTTGATAGTTACATATTTGTTGTTCATAATTTTTATCTTTATTTTCTTCCTCTTCCTAAAGAACTCCTTTTAGCAATTCATATAATTCTGGTTTGGCAGTGATGAACTCCTTTAGCTTAAATTTATTTGTGAAGCTCTTTATCTGGCCTTTGATTCTGAGGGATAGCTTTGCTGGGTAGAGTATTTTGGGCGGTAGGTTCTTGTTAGTCATCACCTTGAATATTTCTTGCCATTCCCGTCTGGCCTGCATGGTTTCTGTTGAGAAATCAGCAGACAGTTGTATGGGTGCTCCTTTATAGGTAACTACCTGCTTTTGTCTTGCTGCTTTTAATTTTCTCTCTTTGTCTTTTGCTCTTGGAATTTTAATTATGATGTGTCTTGGAGTGGTCTCCTTTGGATTCCTTTTGTTTGGGGTTCCTTGTGCTTCCTGGACTTGTAAGTCTATTTCTTTCCACAGGTTGGGGAAGTTTTCTGTCACTATTTCTTTCTTTTTTTTTTTTTTTCCTTTTAAAAAAATATATTTTATTGATTTTTTTTTTTTACAGAGAGTAAGAGAGAGGGATAGAGAGTTAGAAATATTGATGAGAGAGAATTATTGATTAACTGCCTCTTGCACACACCCCACTTGAGATGTGCCCTCAACCAAGGTACATGCCCTTGACCGGAATCGAACCTGGAACCTTTCAGTTCCCAGGCCAATAATCTATCCACTGAGCCAAACCGGTTTCGGCTGTCACTATTTCTTTCAATATGTTTTCGGTATCTTGCTCTCTGTCATCTTCTGGGACACCCATAATTCTGATGTTGGTTCGCTTGAAGTTGTCCCAGAGGTTTCTTACACTATCTTCAACTTTCTGGATTCTCTTGTCTTCTTGCTTCTGTGGAGGAGTGTCCTCTGGCTCTTTCTGTTCCAAATCTTTGACTTGATTCTTGCAATCTTCCATTCTGTTTTTAGGACTCTGTATAATTTTTTTTATTTCAGAGAATGTATTCTTTATTTCTAGTTGATCCTTTATCATTTCTTATTGATCCTTTATCATTTCTTGTTGATCCTTTATTATTTCTAGTTGATCCATTTTCATATCTTCATAGGTCTCATTTATTTTATCGGCATTTTCTAGGAGATTCTTGAACAACCTTTTAAGCTTGGTTTTGAACTCTATATCCAGTCGCTTTTTGTCTTCCATTTCTTTCGTTTGTGATCTGTTTCCTCGTGTCGGCATTTTTGCTGCTTCCCTGAGTTGGTAGATTGGGAGGATCAGCTGTGTCTATGCCAGGAGACAGCCGTATTCTACTAGACTTGGAAACCTGCAAAAGCTTCTGTGTTCAGCTTGGATGGGGCAGAGTTTCAGGGTGGAGCCTACAGCCTTGGCTTCTGGTTAGCCCCGCCCTCTGAGGTTCCTAAGTCTCAGTGTACCTCAGTGTCCTTTGGTATTCGCTGCAAGCACCTCTGAGAAAAAGGCGCCCTAGAGTTTCGCCTGTTACGAGATAGTCTAGTCTCTGCCCCAACGAGCCTGCAACTGGGGTTCAGTGCAGTTGGAAGTGTGGTTAAGAGCAATCCAGAGCTTATGTCTCCTTCCTGCTAGGGCAGTCCTGCAGCCCAATCAACCATCTTTCCTCTGTGCGAACAATGTGCGCAACTCAGGGGCTCTGCCTTTTGCTGCTCCCCTGAGCTTCCGCCTTACAGCCCAGTTTCCCTCTGTATGAGCCTGGGACCCAGGTTCTCGCCCAGAACTGGGGTTCAGTACAGTTAGAGTTGTGGTTCAGCACAGTCCGGAGCTTTTATCTCCATCCCGCTAGGGAATACCAGCCAGGCACTCAGCCACCCCTCCTCTCACCACATGCACACTGTGTCTCTCGGTAGCTTAGGCTTTTTAAGCTCCTTTGATTGTCCTTCTGATTTTCTCTTTCCTTCTAGTTGTAGAATTTCTAGTCAGTCAACTTTCCTGTAGTTCTGGATAATGTCCACTTTATATTTTAGTTGTATTTTTTTGAAATTGTTGAGTGAGGCTGCAGTTAGGCGGTTACCTCTGCCGCCATCTTGGTTTTTTTTTTCCTACCCTATGTCTTTTGATTGGTGCATTTAATCCACTTACATTTAAGGTTTCAATTTTGAATGATAGCCTTGCTAGATAATTTCTGTATTCAGTCCCTTGTGTTTCATCACTTTTTATACTTTATTCCATTCCCTTTTGGCCTAATGTGTTTCTGTTGGGGAATTAGTTAATAGTCTAATGTGAGTTCCCTTGTAGGGAACTTCCTGTTTCTCTCTCTGGCAGCCTTTAAGATTATTACTTTGTTATTGATGTTTGCCAATTTATGATCTTCGTGTCAGTCTTTTTGGGTTCATCTTGTTTGGGACCCTGTGTGCTTCTTGAACTTGAGTGACTTTCTCCCAATCAGGGAACTTTACCGCCATTATTTTTTCAAACAGGTTTTCTATTTCTTGTTCAGCTTCCTGTTTTTGGCACCCCTATTATGTGGATGTTGTTTCATTTGTATTGTCCCAGAGCTCCCTTAGACTCTCCTCTTGCTTTTTATGTTGTTGTTTTTTCCAGTTGCTGCTCTGCTTGCGTGTTTTGTTATTATTTTTTACCTTATCTTCTAACTCACTGATTTCATCCCCAGCTTCTTATTGTCTACTGTTGAAACCTTCCACTATGTTCTTTATTGCAGCTATGTCATTCTTGATTTCCGCTTGATTTTTACAAATGTTGGTGAATTTCTCATCCAGACTTTTGAGCATCCTTATAAAATTCATTACTATGAATTTTTTTTCTCTGACAAATTGCTTGCCTCCATTTCATTTATTTCCTTTTCTGGTGATTCTTTTCTTTTCTTTATTTATTTTTTAAAAATATATTTTATTGACATTTTACAGAGAGGAAGGGAGAGAGATAGAGAGCTAGAAACGTCAATGAGAGAAACATCTACCAGCTGCTTCTTGCACACCCCCTACTGGGGATGTGCCCGCAACCAAGGTACATGCCCTTGACCGGAATCGAACCCGGGACCTTTCAGTCTGCAGTCCAACGCTCTACCACTGAGCCAAACCGGTTTGGGCTGATTCTTTCCTTTTAGATGGGGGTTGTTTCTTTCTCCCTATTTTTGTGGTTCTTTTGTGATTGTTTCTATATATTAGATCAAACTCCTATGCCACCCAGATTTTTTTTAATTTGTCTTATGTAGTGGAGGTTTTGTGGGACCCAATGATGCAGTCTCTCGGGTATTCTGAGATGGGTATTCTAGGAATGCCCACTACTTGGGTTCACTTGATGTATTTAGGTCTTGTATGGCATTGTCCTATTCATGGATAGAGTCTCCCCTCAGGGTTGTGGTTATATGGCTCGCTCTCTCCCAGGTTGTACCAACTGTTATGGAGGTGCTGACTGAACAGCACAAAATACAACATAACAAGACAGACACAAAAGGAACAGAGTACAAATGTATACAAGACACTTATAAAGCCAATAAAAGTGACCACCAGAGAAAAGAGAATTAGGAGAGAGAAAAGAGGGGAAAAAATGTATCAAGAAAAGTAAAGAGAAAAAAAGAAAAATATATGGGGAGAAAACACCACAAAGCAAATAAATTAAAAAGTGTAAACAAAAAACAAGCCTGCCCTATGAGGTCCCTGGTTCTCAGTGCCCCTTTGTAATCACTGCAAGCACCTCTGAGAGAAAGCCACCCTCGAGTTTTGCCTGCTGTCCGACAGTCCAGTTTCTCCCCTAATGAATCTGGATTCCCAGGTTCTCACCTGGAACTGGAGTTCAGTGCAGTGGGGAGCTTCCAGTTCCCTCCAGCTAGAGAAAGCTTGCGGCACACTCAGCAGTCAGTCCTCTCTGCGCACACTTGCACATGCGCCTCCAGACCTCTCCCTTTTGCGGCTCCCCTGAGTTTATGCCTTACAGATTCTCCTCGTAAGACTGTGGGTCCCCAAGGGTTCATCCAGAACTGGGTTCAGTGCAGTTGGAACTGAGGTTCAGACAGTCGGGAGCTTCCAACTCCCTCTTGCTAGGGAAAGCTAGCGGCAACCTCAGCAGTCAGTCTTCTCGCAAGTGCATGCCTCCAGACCCCTGCCTGCCGTGGCTCCCTCGAGTCTCCGTGTGCTTTTCTCCCTACTTGATAGTCCAGACTCCCCGCATATGAGCCTGGGTCCACAGAGTTTTTCCCAGAACTGGGTTCAGTGCAGTTGGAACTGGATTTCAGTGCAGTTAGGAGCTTCTTTCTTCCTCCCGCCAGAGAAAGCCAACCAGGCATTCAGCTGCCCTTCCGCTCTGCATGTCCTTCCTCTTTGCACATGTGTCTCCGTACTTCAGCCCTTTACAGCTCCTCTGATTCTCTGAGCTTTTCTCTTTCCTTCTAGTTGTAGAATTTTCATTCAACCAGCTTTCCTGTGGTTCTGAATGATGTCCATTCTGTCTTTTAGTTGCATTTTCGAAATTGTTGTATGAGGCAGCATTTTGGTGCTTACCTATGCTACTATCTTGGTTCTGTCTTAATCCAGTAGTTTTTTTATGGAGTCTTTAGGGTTTTTTCTGGTAAATACAATACCATGGCATATGCAAATGACAGTTTTACTTCTGCCTTTCCAATTTGCATGCCTTTTATTTTTCCTTCTTGTCTGATTGCCATGGTTTGAACTTCTGGTACTATGTTGAACAAGAGTGGTGAAAGTGGGCTTCCCTGTCTTGTTCTTGATTTTAGAGGAAATAATTTTAGTTTTTCCCCATTTAGTATGATTTTGACTATAGGTTTGTTGCATATGGCTTTTATTATGTTAAAGTATGATGCTTCTATTCCCACTTGGCTGAGAGTTTTAATCAAAAGGGTGTTGTATTTTGTTGAATGGTTTTTTTCATCAATTGATATGATCATGTAATTTTTGTCTTGTAATCTGTAAATGTTGTATCACATTTATTGATTTGTGAATACTGTACCAGCCTTGCATCCCTGGAATAAATATCACTTTGTCATGGTGTATGATCTTTCTAATGTTTTGCTGTGTCTGATTTGCTAATACTTTGTTAACTATTTTAGCATCTATTTTCATCAGAGATACTGGCCTTTAATAACCTTTGTCTCATTTTTATCAATTTTTGAGTTAGGGTCATGCTGGCTTCATAGGGCAAGTTTGGAAGTGTTCCTTCCTCTTAAATTTTTTGGAATAATTTGAGGAGGATAGGTGTTAGTTCTATGACTGTTTGGTGTAACTTTCCTGCAAAGCTATTGGGACCAGGGCTTTTGTTAACTGGAAGGTTTTCTTTTTATTATTGCTTCAATTTCTTCAGTAGTTATCAGCCTATTCAGGTTTTCTGACTCTTCCTGATTGAGTTTTGGACATTGTATTTTCTAGGAGTATGTCCATTTCATCCAGGTTGTCCAGTTTGGTGGAATATAGTTGTTAATAGTTTTGTTGTTGTTGTTTGTTGTTGTTGTTGTTGCTGTTGTTTTTTTAATATATTTTACTGATTTTTTACAGAGAGGAAGGGAAAAGTATAGAGAGTTAGAAACATCGAGAAGAGAGAATCATCTATCAGCTGCCTCTTGCACACCCCCTACTGGGGATGTACCGGCAACCAAGGTACATGCCCTTGACCGGAATCGAACCCGGGATCTTTCAGTCCACAGGCCTATCCACTGAGCCAAACCGGTTTCGGCTATAGATGTTAGTAGTTTTGGGGTTTTTTTTGTTTGTTTGTTTTTGTTTTTTGTTTTTGTGTGTGTGTGTGTGTGTGTGTGTGTGTGTGTGTGTGTGTTTCCACTTTGTACTTCTTTGGAGTCAGTTGTTATTTCACCTCTTTCATTTATGATTTTGTTTACTTGGGTCCTCTCTTCGTTTCTTGATGAGTGTAGCCAGAGGTTCATCAATCTTGCTTAACCTTTCAAAGAATCAGCTCTTGGTTTTTTTAAATGTTTATATTGTTTTTAGTCTTTATGTTATTTATTTCTGCTCTGGTCTTTATTATTTCCTTTCTTCTACTTACTCTGGGCTTTTCTTGTTCTCTTTCTAATTCTGTACATTACAGTATTTCATAATTTATCAGTTTTTTGCGCTTTTTTTGAGGTAGGCTTCTCTCTTGGGACTGCTTTCATTGTGTCCCATAGATTTGGGGTTGTTGTATGTTCATTTTCTTTTGTTTCCAAGATTTTTTTAAAAAATTTTCTTTTATCTCTTTGGTAACCCACTCACTTCAACTCTATATTATATAAAGTTATATCCTATGTAATAACATCCTATATAGTTTCCATGTGTTTAAATGTGTTTTTTTAATTTTATTTTATTAAGGTATTATCTGTGTACATAGTTTACCATTGCCCCCCCACCACCTCCCATTCATGCCCTCCCTCCCCAGAGTTCTGCGTTCATTGGTTGTATTTATTTTCATGCATACCAGTCCCTAGGTTGTTCTCCTATCTTCCCCCCAGGTCTCCTTCCCCTCCCCGCTGTCATATGACAATCTGCTTGTTTTATGGTGACCATCTTAGGACCCCATGAATAGAATCTGCTCCTCATTTGGCAGTCTGCTTGTTTTATGGTGACTATCTCAGGACCATATGAATAGAGCCCACTCCTCCTCTGGTTTACACCGCCCCTTCCCCTGGTTCTCACTGCTTCCCCTGGGATACAGGGCTGGCCCGGGGCACACTGCACCTTGGGACACTCGGCTCAACCGGGGGACTCGGCCCCCTGGGACACTCGGCTCACCCGGGGCACATGGCCCCCTGGGACACTCGGCTCACCCGGGGCACTCGGCCCCACGGGACACTGGCTCACCCGGGGCACACGGCCCCCTGGGACACTTGGGTCACCCGGGATCCCCTTCCCCTTTGGGGGGTACGGCTCACCCGGGGCTCACGGCCCCCTGGGACACTCGGCTCACCCGGGGCACACGGCCCCTCTAGGGTGTTGGGGTGGCATATTGGAGGTGCTGCGCTAGCTACTTGCTAGCATGGCGGTCAGGCTCGACAGCTGCAGTTGTGCTGAGATGGTTGCAGGCGGGGGGACCACCTTCAAAGGTGTCTCGTTCGGTGTGGGAGCAGAGCAGCTGCAGACATGGAGGCTAAGTTCTGAGGTCGCCCATTCCCTGAGCCCAAGGCGTGGTGAGCTCTGTTCTTGGTGGATTTCCTTTATTCTGGGCAGCAGTGGCGGGTGGCGGTGCCAGGTGCAACATTGATCGTCGCTCCTGTGGTTCAATTACCACTGTAGTTTTAAAGTTCACATGGCGGTGGTGGCGAGAGCTTCGGCTTGGCCATGTGGCATCGGAGGATGGGCTCGCCTGGGCGGCTAATGGAAGGCGCCGTGCCATTTCCTCACCAGCACGTTCTATCTCCCTCCCAGCATGGTGGGTGTGCTGGGAAGATTGTGGGTGGGCTGTGATGGCTGCATGGGAGAGTCCGCCCTCAATGGTGTCCTCTTTGTTGCGGATGTGGAGCTGCTGTGGATGCAGAGGCTAATTTCTGAAGCCACATTCTCTATGAGCCCGGTGCCTAGTGAGCTCTGATTTAGGTGGATTCCCATTCTTGGGGGCGGCAGTGGGTGCGGCAGCGATGGTAGCTCCTGTGGCTCAATTTCTCCTGTAGTTTTAAAATCCGCATGGTGGTAGTGTCTGATGATTTGGCCTGGCCATGTGGCAGTGGAGAGAGGATTCTCCGGGTCTGCCAATGGAAGGCGCAGTGCCAGCACAGCATGTGCGAAGGCCTGGAAGAACAGGCCACGGGCGGTGGTTGAGAGTCCCGCTGGCGCTTGCTAAGGCAGGGCCAAGCCGGTCGTGGGCGGTGGCGGAGAGTCCCCGAGATATCTTAGTCTTTCAGACTTAGTGGAACGCTTCCCCTGAGCCAGGACAAGCAGCACCACCACAAATATTGGCCAGCTCAGTGCTGCCCCTCTACAGGTGACAGTAGGGGCATCCTCACCTCGGTGGCCTTTGCTCTTGGAGGTCTTAATTAGTGGAAGGCAGCACGGTACAGAACTGACCAACCTTCTCAGTCCTCCGCTGTTTAAATGTTTTTGAATACTTTATTGTAGTTGATTTCTAATTTCATGCCATTGTGATCTGAAAAGATGCTTGATATGATTTCAATCTTCTTGAACTTGTAGAGACTTAGATTGTGCCTAGTATGTGGTCTATCTTTAAAAATGTCTCATGTGTACTTAAGAATTTATATTCTGTAGCTTTGGAGTGAAATGTTCTGAAAATGTCAATTCCATCTGTCCTAATGTGTCATTTAGGATTGCTGTTGCCTTATTGATTGTTTTCTAACCTATCTAATGATGTTAATGACGTATTAAAGTATACTCCTATAATTTTATTGCTGTTTATATCTCCCTTAAAATGCTCCAGAAGGTTTTTTATATATATATTTGGATGCTCCTATATTGGGTTGTTATGGAGAGACCCCCATAGAAGACCACCAAGATGCCAGGTCAAAATTTATGCCTTTATTAACGAATTCGAATCTGGGCTCTCCCCCTACTGTCTCAGCAGTAAGAAAAAGAAAGAGAGAGCCCCGAGCACACAGGAAAGCCTGCTTTTTATTGAGACCTTGGCTTAGGCTAGCTGGCAGTTGTTTTCCAACAGTGGGGGGAGGTATAGCTGACTAGGCAGAGCTCTTTGTCTGTCCTAGGGTCATGATAACCTATCACACTATGAGCTATGAAAAATTCCACTAGTACAGTAACATCATTAAAAGTTTGCACAACACCTGGGGCGGGGGGCTTATTTTCAGTTTTAGCGGTTTCTGTTTGTGCTGCCTTGCGATTACTTGGAACAGGAAATACCTGGGGGTTGGGGATTGCAGACAGAGTCAGCCCATGACTAACATAAAGCGCATCATGCTACATTCTCTGCCGTGGGCCTGGGAGCTCATTCCTCCCCTGGACTGGAGCCCTGCCCCGACAGGGTCCTGCTGGCCATAACAGGGTGCATATATGCTTACTAGAATTGTATCATCTTATTGTATTGATCACTTTAGTATTATGAAGTGGCCATTATTATCTCTTGTTATGATCTTCACTTTGAAGTATATTTTGCCAGATATAAGTATTGCTACCCCAGCTTTTTTTTATATATATATTTTGCTGCTGTAGTCTTGGTCCTAGATCCCCCAGCTGCTAGCAACCTTGTGGCTTTTCCTTCCCACAGTCCACAGTCGGATGTTATGCTGTCCCCAAAGGGGTAAAAAGAAAGAAAATAGAAAAACTTAAGTGGGGATAGGAAAAGAAAAGTGAGTCCTTTGTTCTGAGGTGGATCTCTTGTAGACAGGATATATTTGGGTCACATTTTTCTTATCTATTCATCTACCCTATATCTTGATTGGAGCATGTAAGCCATTTACATTTAAGAATCTTAAAGGTACTTATTTATTGCCATCATTTTTTATGCCTATGTTGTTTCTATTTCTTCTTCTTAAACTAGTCCCATTAGCATTTCTTGCAGTGCTGGTTTAGTGGTAATAAGTTATTTTAGTTTTTTTGTTTGTCTGTCTGTGAAGCTCTTTATTTCACCTTTGATAATAAATGATAGCATTTCTAGATAGCGTAGTCTTGGGTCCAGTCCCTTGGTTTTCATTACCTTGTATACTTCATGCTATTCCCTCTGGCCTGAAATGTTTGTATTGAGAAGTCAGCTGACAGTATAATGGGAGCTCCTTTGTAGGTAACTTTCTGTCTCTCTCTTGCAGCCTTACGATTCTTTACCTTTATTTCTTGCCATTTTAATTAATACGTGCTTAGTGTGGATCTTTTGGTTTCATCTTGATTGGGGCTCTCTCTGTTTCCTTAACTTGAGTGACTTTTTCCTTCACCAGGGTTGGGAAGTTTTCTGCCATTATTTCTTCAAACAGGTTCTCTATTCCTTTTTTATATTCTGATCCTTTTGGTACCTTTATAATGCCAATATTGTTACATTTCATTTTGTCCCAAAGCTTACTTAGACTCTGTTTTTAATTATTTTCCATTTGCTGCTCTGAATTAATTTTTTTCCTACCTCATCTTCTGATTCACTAATTCAGTCCTCAGCTTATTTTTGTTGCTACTTCATAACTGTAATTTTGCTACTATTATGAATCGTAATGTAAGTATCTGCGTTTTCCATGGTCTTAGGCTACCCTGCTAGTGGAGCACAAATAGTAGTTGGGTCTTGAATTTTATTGTTGCATTGGTGGATGGCTATATATCCCCCCCACAGCCACATCATACAAACTGACTGAGCAGAACAAAATACAACACAACAAAACACTAAGCAAGAGAAACAAAACCAAAATGTACTCAAGATCTCACCAAAAGCAACCACCAAAGAAGAGAGAACTGGGAAGGAAGAGAGTAAGAATAATAGACAAAAAGAAAGAAAAAATATGAAATAAAAACAAAACAAACAATAAACAAAAAAGCGCAAACACCAAAAAAAAAAAAAAAACACAACAAAAGGGGGGACAAGAATATGTAGATGAAATACAAAATAAAAATAAAGGATTAAAGGAATAGGGGAAGGAAAGTGGTTTAAAATAAAGGATGGAGAAAATAAATGAAAAGATAATTAAAAAAATTGAAAGGGAGAAAGTAGATAGGCTTAAAATAAGAATAAGATAAAAAGATGAGCAAACAGGAGAAAAAGAAGAGAGACAGAGAGAAAAAAATGAATAGTGAAAAAAGAAATAAGAAAAAAAATGAGTAGGGAAAGGTAAGAGGAAAATTAGATATATAAATGAAACAACAGAGATTAGAATAACAAATCAATAAAGAAGATAAATGTTCAAAGATAAAAAAGAAAGAAATGAAAAAAGAGAAGAAAGGTGGGGAAAAATAAAGGGAGAGGAGAAAAAAAGTGAAAACAGCTTCCTTTCAGCCAAGTTTAGTGCCCTATGGGAGCTCACTTTGGATCCCACCTGCCAATTCTGGGCTTCCGGTTAAGTTCACAGCTGCTAACCACTGTCAGGTACTGTCCTTTGGCTTTCAGCAACCTGCTTGAAGGTCCAGGTGATCCACTGATCCACTGTTTGTGTCTGTCTCCACAGGCCTTGGCTGCCAGCAAGAGGAGCCAATCTCCCAATAAAGCATTTTTAACTAAGTTATGCACATTATTTTTGTGTGTTTTTAAAGCTATAATGCTATTATACACCTAATTGACTATAGTTTGGTATAAATGTAAATTTACATATAATCAAAAACCAAAAAATTCATGTGACTTGTTTTATTTTGATATTTACTTTATTGTGATTGTTTGGAAGTGACCCCACAATATATCCAAGGTTCACCTGTATAATTCTTTTTTAAAATCATGGTTGGATTTAATTTGCTAATTTTTTAAACATTTTTCATTTGTCTTCAAGAGATTTTGGGCTATAGTTTTACAATTTTTCACTTTGTCTGCTTTGGTATAGGGTAGTATTGGCCTCATAAACTAAATTAAGAAATGTTTCCTCCTCTTTTATTTTTCTGTGAGAGATTGTGTAAAATTGGTATTAATCATTCCTCAAATGTTTGGTAAAATATTCCCTCAAATCCTGGCAAAGAACATTCTATTTTCTACTTCTACGTGTTTCACTATTTTATATACTACACATAAGTTGAATCACGAGGTATATGTTTGTCCTATAATTCTCACTTGAATTTTTGGTATAACTTTTACTTTTTGATAATATCTTGTACACTTGCTTCAAGAAAACTTGTAGTTGCTTATAGCATTATAATAGTAGCTGCTTTAGCACCTCTTTCAGATGATTCCAATGCTATACTCTCTCACTGCTGGTGCCAGTTGATCATCTTTCCTCATTGAGGTTGTGATTTCCTGGTTCTTGTTATGATGGTTAATCTTCTGTTGTATTCTAAACTTTAATTGCTAAGAGATTCGTGGTCCTATTTAAAACCTTAAATTTAGCAGGCAGCCTCCCTATTTTTAATATTAGCACCCAGATGCTGGCCTACTTTTCTTATTCCAAAAACAATTTAACTTTCAGAGCCCTTGGAATGCTAAGTAAATCTGCTTAGTTTGTTTGGTAGCACCATTGCTTACACTTTCCCTTGCTATTTTTGCATTATGAGCTTCTCCAAAACAGGCTGCTTTATCTAAAGATAATGAAATGGATGCTCTAGGGCAAAAGGGAGGAAAAACTTTACAAGCTTAGCCACTAATGTGTCAGGGTTCCTCTTCTCTGTGCCTCTTGGCCACCAGATGTCTGTCAGGGGACAGAAGTCCCTTCCTGGGCTGGGCACTTTACAAGGAATGTCATTTCTGGTACTGCCTGGCTACCAGTTGTCTTGGATCTAGGTAGGGAGTCTCAGGCCTATGGGGATAAAGAGCACTTCCCAGGACAGTTATTTCTGTGGCAGAATCCCCCTGGCTGATGCCACCTAACTGCCTGCTGTCTCAGAGTGAAGGAAGTGTTAATCCTATGGGAAAACAGAGTACTCTTTATCACTATCTGAAGGGGTCCTAATCAGTCCCACCTGCTGGTGCTACTGGGCTTACCTGGTGTTAGCAGCAGGACTTCCACCTTATCCAGGGAGGAGATAATGTGCCTGGACTACTTTGGGAACCAAGAAACACCAGGCCACTCCCTTGGTGATGTGGGGGATGTAAGAACCACTGTTCCCTATGTTGCTCTTCTAGTTACAAGGTCCACTCTGAAAAGATGGAGCTTAATTCCCAACCCTTGGAGTATGGGCTAGACTTACCAAATTACTTTTACCAAGTAATCAAGGTTAACATCACTAGGAGTAAGTCCTGTTGGCATCATGTACCTCTGGATGAGATGTAGTCAGGACATTTTACTTCTGTGTTATTCTTCCAAAGAGTCCATAATTCACATCTACTAGAACATCACACAATTGCAACTTGAGGGACATTCAATAAAATACCTGACCTGCTCTCTTTAAGTATCAAGGTCATGAAAGACAAAGAAAGACTGAGGAACTGTCACAGATGGGAGGAGACTAAAAAGATATGGTTACTAAATGCAATGGAGAGTCCTGGGTTGGATTCAAGATTAGAAAAGAGACAATGGTGGAAAATTGTAAGACAGTGTGCAGTTTCTAGCAGTGTTGTCACAATGTTAACCTCTTCACTTCAACAAATATAATTATATAAGATGTTAATTTTAGGAGAAAAAAGTGGTTACCATTTGCTGTTGGCACTGTACAATAAGCAACAGACTTCATTTCTTTATATACTAGATGCCCTGTGCATGAAATTCATGCACAGGAAGAGGGGTCCCCTCAGCCAAGCTTGCACCCTCCCCAATCCACGACCCCTTGGGGGATGTCCAACTGCCGGTTTAGGCCCGATCCCTCTCACAATCCGGGACCACTGGCTCCTAACTACTCACCTGCCTGCCTGCATGATTACCTCTAACCACCTCTGCCCTCCAACCTGCCTGCTCCCCTTCCATCCTGGTTGCCCCTTACTGTCCCCCTCTGCTGGCCTGGTCACCTTCAATTGCCCTCCCTTTGAACCTGGTCACCCCACGCAGCCTGCTGTTCAGTTGTTTGGTCATCCTTCACTAACCTCCCTGCTGACCTGGTTGCCCCACAAAGCCTGCTGTCTGGTTGTCATGACAACCCTGGCTTTTTGTATATTAGGATATTGTTATAGACTCATTAGTTTCTTATTTCCCCCCAATGGATTATGGCTCAATGAACTCAATTAGCTTGTGCTTGACTTGTCCCAGATGTAGCCCCTGGGTTGGAATCTCTTCAAACTGGGTCCTATGTTTTAGTATCATGCTTTATCCTAGTTTTTGTTTGGGGGTGTCTTTTTTTTTTTTTTGGTTTTTTTGCACTTCCTTCCCCTGTGGCATTACCAGAAGATTGGGATAATCTCTTACCTACCCTGCCTGCCATTAATCCAAGAAGCCTGCATTTTTACTAATGGAAAATGATGTCAGGACTAAAATCTGGATGCTAGATGTGCTTGCTGCTTCAGGATTGTCCTTGCTTCTTAGTCTTTTCAGCAGACAGACATAGAAAATAAATATAAGTGTATATACACATATGCACAAATATGTATTAGCACATAAACACATACAGACACACATGTGCGAATGTCTAAGGAATCTTAAATTCACACTAGTACATCCTCACATGGTTCTTCCTTGCTTAGTTCCATTCTCTGGCTCCCAACCACATCAGCATTTGTTCAATCCTATAATGCAGTGGTGAGAAATGTCCATCCCTTGGGCCCTGTAGGGCCCACAACATCATTTAGTCTATCCTGCCAAGGCAGTAGGAGTGAATTAAATGTTTGACCAGAGATAGAAGGCTAATTTTTCACTTGTTAATATTGTGTAACCCGTGAATGATGTTATAAATATCCAAATGGCCCTTGGCAGAAAAAGGTTCTCCACCAAAATAGTTTTAGAATTGTTTCACCATATAGCTACAAGAAGCAAACCCATTAAAGAGTTTAGGATTTGTTTAAAATTCTAAAGCACATATATAAAATTAAACTCTGCCCAAGACTGAGGATAATACTGTAATTCATTATTTTCCCTTTGTTCTTAAAAAGGTGATAAACTATATGTGCTTATGGCACTTGGCTCTTTTCATTTAGGAAACTTCCTCCATGTTTCACTAGGATGTCCTTCCTTCGTGTTTTTCTCAGCTGCATTTTATCCACTGAGTGTATGGTCCAGTCTATATGATTGACTATGCTTAAACATTCAATATTCTGGAACTTAGGAAAATAGCCATGTGTGTGTGTGTGTATTCATGAAACTACAACTGACCCTTCAGGAGAGACCTTGGAAATGTGCTTGCTGTGTCAACAGTTACATGTATAGTTACATATTGCTAAATTGCCCTCCCTATAAAAGACTTTACCATTCTGCATTCCTAGCAACAATGCATGGAAATGCCTGTTTTCTCACAGCCCCACCAATAGACAGCTGCCAAGCTTTTGAATTTCTGCCAAGCTGATGAGTGTGAAATGGTATCCCCAGTGAAGTTATAAATTTGCCTTTCTCTTATCATAATTGAAGTTGAACATATTTTCATTTGTGTATACCTCTTTTGGTAAATTGAGCATATTTCTTGCCCAATTTTATTGAACTTCTGGTCTTTTCTGCTTGATTTTTTTTCTGCTTGATTTTTTTTTTAAAGTTCCTATACTGTAGGGATATTAACCCTTTATTTGTGAAATACTGTTGATTTATGTTATATTTTTCTTCCAGCCATTTGTTTTTTGACACTATTTATAGTACTTTTGCAATGCAAAATACTGCTCTTGTATTCAACTTTTATCAATAATCTTTAATACCTCTGTATTTTAAGCGAGGAATATATCTATTTGTTAGGCTCTGGGATTAGAGATCACAAGAGGAAATGACTAACGGGCCAGCACCTTGCCTGTATTTAAAGATGTGTGCTGTAGACCCCTGAAGTGGGGAGAGTTGTGGCTGAAAGCCCTCAGTCCTGGGCTCGATCACTTCCATGTGGTCACAGCCAACAGGATAGGGCCTCGAGCTATAAGGACGGGTATTAATAGAAACCCTTCAGTCTGTTGTTGGGGAGGCAGAGTGTGTGGCTTGGGGAACTCATGTCTGTTGGAGGAGTTAGGAAGAGGTGTTGGATGAAGGCCATTATAATATTGCTCTCCCCTTTATAGGACCAGAGCCCAGAAGAAATACAGAATGACTCTCCATTCTCCCAAGAAGTTGAATATTTTGAGGTTCTGGATAAAAGGAGGTACACATCCAGGTGTGCAGCTTTGTATAGAAGCAGTTTATTAAAATAAAAGGAAATACAATATATAGAAGGACTGCTGCTTAGAAAAGTAAACCATAAGCAAACTCTCATGAACACTGGAATACAGCAACATTGTTTTCCCTCCATTCCCTTTCAGCAGAGCACAATGTTTCTTAGTGATTTATGCCATCTTCACATTCTTGGTAATGGGAAGGAAAGGCCAGAACACGTTTTTATGGCAGGAGTTTGTATCTGGCCACATCAATTTTGGGCATCCAGACAGTGTAAGTTAAGCAGAGATTACTGAACAAGGTGTTGAAACCAGTACAGTCTGGTTTCTTCTTGCTACTTATAATAAGAGTAGGTGGATAAACTGAAGGAACTGTTAAACAACAAGGAATCAGAACTTGAAGATTTGGGAAACTCTCAGCCTATCCATATTATAGAAAATAAGCACATCCTGGAAAGAACACCAGTGTGGCTGGACAATTGTTTCGTAAAGATAGAAGTTTGGAACCCGTCACCTATCTCAGCAGAAACTCTGCTGGTTGGATTAACCGTGATGCACAGGGGACAAACTGTAGAATAGATCTACCCAACTGCAAACATGTGCTACCCATCAAGGGGAATGACGCCAAAGATGAGCAGGTCTGCTACTCCCACCGTGGGCCCGGAGAGTAAAAGTCTAGGGGCCAGCATGTCTTCCATGGTTTCAGTGGGCCTGGCATGGCCGAAGCCACCCAAGTGGGACCAGAGAGCAGAGGACCCAACCAAAATAGGCCTTGAGCCTTAAACATAATAGAATCTAACTTACTAGGTTTTGACTTGCTTGGGACCATCAATCCTTTCTTCTCCCACTTTTGGAATGGAGATGTAAATTCTAGGCCTGTCCCGCCAGTGTATTTTGGGACCAGATAATTTGTCTGGTTTACATGTTCGCAGCTCAAGAGGAATTCTGCCTAGTCTCACTCATGTGTGATTTAGGTGAGATTCTGGACATGCACATTGGGGTTGGAAAGCATTAAGACTTTTGAAGTTCTTAAAATGGGTGGATGTATTTGTATGTGGGAAAAATGTGAATTGGGGAAGGGTTTGGGGGCGAGACTAGAGGGCTGAATTATTTTGCCAAATTCATATGTTAAAGTGATAATCTACTTTTTTGATGACATGGTCTTTAAAAGGTAAATGGTAAGAGGTCCCTAACCCAATATGGATGGGCCCTTATAAGAGAGAGACTCCAGGGAAGCACACACAAGGAAAAAAGGCCACATGTAAGAATGCAGTCACATCTGCAAGCCCAGGAGAGAGGCTTCAGTAGAACCAAACTGCTTACATGTTGATCTGGACTTCTAATCTCACATACTAAAGAACAGAAAGTAAGTTTCCGTTCTTCAAGGCACCAACTCCGTGGTATTTTATTATGGCAGCCCTGGCAAATTAGCGTGCATTCCTAGTGCAGGAAGGAAAACATAGTAATTCTCTTATCACTGAAAGAATGCAGTACTTTTTCTCCACTGCAGTGGAGAACAGAGGAACATTTCCTAGTGAATTCTACAGTCTGCACACGGAGGGCAGAAGGAAAAGAGCGGTCAGGAGAATAGTTCTTTTGGAAGGGAGTGATGGCCACACTTGGTCTCTTATGTCTGTAGAGGTGAGACTTCTAGCTGAAGCCCTGCCCACACTCCCTGCACACATATGGCTCCTCTCCCGAGTGGGTCCGCTGGTGTCTGATGAGGGCTGGCTTGTAGCCAAAGCCCCACCCACACTCCCCACACACTCATGGCTTCTCTCCTGAGCGTGTCCTTTGATCAGAGGTGAGGTCAGGTTTCTGGCTAGGTCTTTGCTCACACACTCCATACCCATCAGAACCCTCCCCTAAGTGTGTCCTCTGGTGTCTGGTGAGAAGTGACCTGAAGCCAAATGTGCGGCCACACTCGGAGCACATGTAAGGCTTTTGCCCTGAGTGTGTCCTCTGGTGTCTGATGAGGGTGACCTTCTGGCCAAAGCCCGCCCACAGTCAGCACACACATAGGGCTTCTCTCTGGTGTGATTCCTCTGGTGTCCTATGAGGGCGGCCTTCTGCTGAAAGCTGTGCCCACACTCGGAGCACAGGTAAGGCTTTTCCCCTGTGTGCGTCCTCTGGTGTCTGATGAGGGTGGCATTCTGGCGAAAGCCGTGCCCACAGCACAGACGTAAGGCTTCTCCCCTGAGTGTGTGACCTGGTGAGTGAGGAGCAGGGATTGCTGCCTGAAGCCATGCCCGCACTCCAGGCACAAGAAGGGCCTCTCACCAGAATGTGAGCTCTGGTGTTGGAGGAGCGATGCCTTCTGGCAAAACCTCCCCCACACTCAGGACATGCAAAGGCTTCTCCTCCAGGTGTGTCCTCTGGTGCAGGACTAAGGCAGTCTTCTGAGGAAAGCCTCACCACACTCCTGACAGACAAAGGGTCTCTCTCCGGAGTGTGTCCTCTTGTGGTTAGTGAGGGAGGACGTGTACCTGAAGTGTCGCCCACATTCCCTGCACGTGTACGGTTTCCACCCCGAGTGTTTCCTCTGGCGTATGGTGAGGGAGGACTTCCGGCCAAAGCCCCGTCCACACTCCCCACAACTGTGAGGCTTCTCCCCTGGGTGTGTCCTCTGGTGCTGGAGGAGGTCTGACCTCTGGCGGAAACCTCGGCCACATTCAGGGCGCGCATGATGCTTCTGGAGGCGAACCAGGCCCGAGTCTATCTGCGTCCTCGTGTCTATCTTTCACACAGGACTGTGCAGATTCTGAGCAGTCTGCCCCTGTCAACATGTCTGCCCTTTCAGGATTCATCTTCTGGTCTGTTCCTTCACCTCTGTGGCCTTCTACCCTGTGTTCTGGCTGACCTTGAAATGGGCCAAAGAATATGCTTGAAGTCCCACTTAGCTGTAGCCTCCTGACCACGGGGCCAGAGCCTTCGCTCTTCCCATCTTCTGCTTTTTCTCTCACACAGCTTGGAGCTCCCAGTGGGAAGTGACTTCCTGCAGAAGAGCCTGGGGAAGTCTCAGGGGGGTGGCCACACCGCACATGTAGTCTGAGGAACTGTGGACTAGAAAAGGCCGCCGGGCAGGAGAGGCGGGGCTGGAATTCTGTCCTTGGTTCTGCTGGAGAGAAAGCCTGTCATAAACACCACGGGACCTGTGCACGGTGAAACTTACCCCGCAGTCACCCCTCCGGTCACACAAAGACTTCCTTTAGAGTGCTGCCTTCCTCCGCTGTGACACCGTCACGTGTACACACTGCTGCAGCCCAGAAAACGCACAAGACGAGCCAGCTCTAATGATCAGCCTGGCAAATAGCTTCAAGGAAGCCTGAGAGACGGCTTTAGCCCCATAAAGGGCTGCCAATAGTCATACATTTCCCACAGGACAGTTATCTCACAGCCCACAGGCATTATCACTGATATAAACTTATCACAAATACAGATTGGAGCAAAAGCAGGTTTACAGTTGTGAGGAGGTGAAGCACAGTTTATTCTCATTTTTGTATTGTTTTCCATATGAAATACTGTAAACCTACTTTTGGCACAGCCTGCATATGCTTTTACTGAAAGTATATCACTTACTACAAATTTCTTTAGTGATTTTTTTCCTACAGGAAAGGAATGGGGCCATTACAAGGAATCATTCCACCTGCAGGCCCCATCGGGGAGGCAGTAAAAAGGAAACATCAGGGATCCATGCAGGAAATGAACCAGGAGGTGTTGCCACCGTCCTAAGCAAGTGTTTTCTAGAGGATATTTGCTGGGTTCCATGCCAGAAACTGGGGACTCAACAGTGAAACAGCTGCAACCCCTTAAAGGATTCTGGCCCCTGATGATCCCAATCAGTGCCAACCTGCTTTTCTCAGTGCTGTACAAATTGTCTTGAAAGGGAAAGTACCCCCTGCAATAGCTCTTTACTAGGAGACAGCAATTTTGTATGCCTTTTTAAAAATATTTTTTATTGATTTTTTTTACAGAGAGGAAGAGAGAGGGGTAGAGAGTTGAAAACATCGATGAGAGAGAAACATTGATCAGCTGCCTCTTGCACACACCTCACTGGGGATGTGGCCACAACCAAGGTACATGCACTTCACTGGAATCAAACCCAGGACCCTTTAGTCTGCAGGAAACGCTCTATCCACTGAGCCAAACCGGTTTTGGCTGTACACTTTGTTTTATTACACTGGTTCTATCCACTAAAACTCTATCCAGGCTTTTTCAGACCTACCAGATTCTTTCTTCAGTCACAATGAGATGTGTTTTATTAACTATCTACAACATGGGTTGCAAACTACAACCCACCAAATGTTTTGTAAATAAAGGTCCACAACCACACACTCTCCAAGTAGTGTCTGTGGCATCTTTCACAGAATGGCAAAGTTAGTATTTGTATCAGAGAACACAAAGGTTGGAGAGGCTAACTTATTTACTGTCTGGCCCTTTAGAGGAAAGCCTTTCCTGAACCCTGATTTACATTATTCACTCATTCAATCGTGTCTAAAATGCCAACTTTCAATTCTAACAAGGATAGCTACTATGAAACCCCTTCCTAAATACTTCAAGCTCCTTAGATTTGCTTTTCAGCAAGTTCTTAATAAACTTAGTTATGTGTGCATGTGTGTACACATGTGTGTATATGTATGTATATGTAGCTAGATCTAGAATCTCCTGTGAAATGGCCTTGATAATCACAAGCGCTGACTCCACTGGACATGCAGATGTGACAGTGAACATCCTTTCAGTCTTGCATCTATTTCTGGCCATCAAGAGGTCCCACCATGGTTGGTCTCATCAGCAAATGTGCTCCATGCAGCTCACTGAACTGTCATTTTATTTTGTTAATCTAGGCTGTCCACATTTTCACAGCCTGTGGAAGGTGTATATATCTCTGAGCATCAGTTTCCAATACTTTGTTGTAATTCTAGAATTCTGACAGCTGAGTTTTCAGTTTTGCACAGTTGTCTACTTGTCTCTGAATTGATGGGAAGAGAAAGTAGCCACTGCCGTCTTCTTGTCTTGCTTGTACACTCAATCACATAAACCCTAAAGCCAGTGGTACACAGCATGTCATGACAGCAGTGCCTTTCACTGGAAAAGGAAGCACTTTTGTGTGTCTTGTACACGAAAAAGTGCTACATACTAAATCTGACAAGCTCAGGGGAGGCCTGCATGGTGGCCTCACAAACTCACACAGGATGGTCCAAAATTAAACCTTTTTAACTAAAAGCAGGTCATTATGAGTAGTCATGTCCTAGGCTAGAAATCTTTCCTGACAAAGGTCAATTTTCACCTTCACTAAGTCTGTTGTTTTGCATCTGTGATTAACATAACTTTGGAATGTGAAATTAATTTCCTTTTTCTGGACCCCTCAAAGCATAGCACTATGTAAACATTAAAAATCCCCTCATTGTTATTGAGTTAAATTTGTTTACTGTTAACTGTTCTGAACCCACCTATATAAAAAAGTATGTGTCTATTATTTTACTTTTTACCCAAATGGATTTTATATAACCCACTCAGGTCTCCTCTTTTGATTGTAATGTGTAAAATAAGGTGCAAAACTGCCATTTTCTGGAGCTGAAAACAATACAAAAACTGCCATTTTCTCAATCTGGTGAGACTTTGCTTCCTAGCAATTGCCATCAGTTTGACACCAAAAATAATAATAATAATAATAACAACAAAAATCTTTACAGGTTTGAATGTTTCTTACATTGACATTTACTTAGAGAAGTTGGCAGGATTCCAGTGAAGCTCACTCAGGACCCCCAGTGGATCCGGGCCCAGTGATAGGATCCAGGAGGGGCCCAGTGAGCCCCCCCCCCCCCCCCCGGCTCCCTGCCACACTGAGTGAACTTGGATGAGTTGTCTCTGAGCCAGGACCTTCCCTTGCTTGTGTAGTGGGACAGACTTTATTTGAAATGTTCTTAGAAAATACTCAAGGTGGCACTAAAGATAGGAGTTGAGAAGCGTGACTGGATTTGATTTTGGCTTTTCAATTGGAATTATTCAACTGCAGTCTGAGCCAAGATTTTTGCTGATGAGACCGTGAACGTGGGCTGTGAAGATGAGGACATTCCCTCCCTCCAGCCAGAACCTTGGGTGTTTTTAGGAATCTTCGTGGATGTGTCAGAGGACATTCCTCACAACCTGCAGAAGCCCAATAGGAAAATTCCAACTCAACTGTAATTAAACAATTGACTTCTACGGGGATCCACATAGAAAGGTGGTTTACCTCTGAGTCCTCATGGCTATATTTAACAACTGGGGAGGCAAACTGAAGCACGTGTTGAGCAAGCATGTCAAACTCACAGCCCAGAACTAATTTTTTTGCGGCCCAGCCAATATAACAGTATGTAAGAAACGTTTTAATAAAAAATTCGTAACTTAATTTTTACAATAGCCTGTTATAATTATTAATAATAAACTACAGTGTTCGCTAATGACTGAATCATGTTGCATTTGTTTCCCTTACTTGCCAGCATACCATTTCTCTCCATTAATACCAGCAGCAAATATTTTAGCAGCTGATTGCCACGTCATTAGTCTTGGACTAACTTGTTTGATGCGCACAACAGGAAATATTTCACTTTTGGAGAACAAGAAAAATAAGTTTTTTTTGCATTACACTTATTAATGTGTGAGGTTATTCATTGTCTAGTAAATTAATGTTCAAGAAAAAATATTCTTATTAAAATGTTCTATTATTTTAGGTTAACAATTACTCATTTATTTCAGCCCTTTGTATTCAATAGGTCTCTATTGAAATAAACCTATGTTTCTATGAAAATTGAAGTTTTTGTTTTTTTGTGACCTTCATAAACTTAAGCCTTGTTTATTGGGCCCATGTTAGCCTTTGAGTTTGACATGCTTGGCCTAGAGGAGCTCATGTTATAAGCAGCACACTTCGACCCACTTATAACCTTCCTAGAAAATTTGTTCAGACTGCAGATATCCAAAGAAAGACTATAATTAAAACGGGAAGTTGTGCCTCAAAGGTCTATGAATCCCAGCTTCCCATTAATATTCCCTCAGAGAACATGTATAATTCTTATGGAATCTCAACTTGCAAGTATCCTCAGAAATGGGGAAATTTAACTAAAAATGGTATCAGTTCAAAATGGCCAAAGTGGGGGATTTTTAAGACCTCCAAATTGATTTTTCTGCATGCTCAATTAGAAAAAGCCAGCTCTAAAATTGAACGAATGGGAAGCTTATCATGATTGGAAATTAGAAACTTTTAGGAAAGGCTCAGCTAAAATATCTTTCCTGCAGCAAGTTAATAAGAAAATTTAAGAGACTGTCTCTGAACTAAAGAAGGCTTCCAAAGTCACTAAATGCCAAGAACTCATTCCTCCCCTTCTACAGCTCCTCCACTACAGCCTTTGTTCTCTGAGCTTCCTTACACAGACTTGCCCTCTGCCTCCCTTCTTCCTTCTTCTCTCTCTGCTCTACTACCACTCCCTACTGACCTAAGGAAAAATTATAAAAATTCAGATAAGATAATTCAGGGACTTTATTAGCTTGTCTCAGATAGAGGAAAACCAGTGATTGTATATATTCCTTGGACTAGCACAGAATTAAGAAATCTAACCAAAGATTTCCCTGACCCTCTTTCAGGATCACAACAGGTTTGCAAAGGCATTTGATTCAACTGTTAGAATATATGATTATGGCTATTTTAACCTATTCCAATTAACACACTTGCACTGGTTTCTGAGAACAAGGCAATAGGATGGCTGAATCAGGTTTGCTGGCATATTAAAAAACAAAAAAACAAAAAACGGATTTAAAAAAGAGAAAGTCAGACCAGGGAAAATGAAGGTCATTAGCTCACCAGTTTACCAAGCCATACCTGAGATTCTTGCCTGGAAAATGAAGTGGACCAAGATCCAAAATATAAAAGAAAGCCTGATGAATTAGTGCTGAATTTCTTTGAACATTTTGAAAAAACTTGCAAACAATTCTCAGTTGTCTCCACACAGTTTTAAGAATCATCTAATTCCTTAATTTGGCATTTTTGGAAGGACTATATAAAGAGCTTGTAATTTTGGTCAAACAGCATGAAATGGCAGACAACCATCAGAACTGGCTATTCTGGCTTGTCAACTATCAACCTATTCAAAAGAAAAATATAAAGCTGCCAACTTTATGAACTTAAAGCTCCAACAATTAAGGAATCAAGTCATATCTATACAGAGGTTTCTTAGACAAGGGCATAGAGGAGTCTTGTTACTATAAAAAGCCAGGTCAGCATAAGGACTGTAGGAAAGTGAAATGAGATTTACAAAGGGTAAAAGAACAGAAGCAAGCATAGGGCTGCTTTAAGGACTATGAGAGAGTATTTGCACTATTACTAATACTTGAGGAGAAACTGAAATTATCATGAAAGGACAAATCACTAAGGTCCTAGGAGATACTGAGGCTATGTTATCCATTCTTAACCCTACCCAGCTAAGCTTTCCTATCAGAGTAAAGCTTCTGTGCACATGGTAGGGATGTATAACCATCCAGTGATTTTTTAAATCAGGACCTGTCTCCTTTCAATTAGGGAATGTTATGAGCCAGCATATATTTTTACTGGTCAAATCAGTCCCAATTTAGTGGATAGAAAAAGATTTTCTTGAAACCCATGATGCTCACATATCCTCTTCCCAGAAAGGTGAAATGTACCAGTATTCAGGACTAAATCAGTCAGATACTGAAACAATTGGGGAAATTATTATTTTAAAGGAACTTCCCACAAGAGAAAAGTAATGTTAAAACTGAACGTTTGTTGCAGTATGTTCCAATGCAACTTTGGATCCTTTACAGTACAGATATTGTCAAGATCAATTCAGCCACTCCTATTAAAATAACTATTGATAATACCTTGCCTCTATCTAATATTTACCAATATCCTTTCAGACCTAATGCACTCTCTATCTGGAAGTAAGCCCATTATACAAAACTAGAGGCCCAGTGCATGACATTGGCGCACTGGGGAGGAGGGGGAGGTGTGTGTCTCTCAGCCTGGCCTGCACCCTCTAGCAGCAGTCCAGTACCCCAAGGTGCCTTAGCGCTGCCATTGAAGTGGGAGAGGCTGCCACCACCGCTGCTGCACTCCCTGCTTCTGGCTGAGCAGCTACTCCCCCTGAGGGAGCGCACTGACCACTAGGGGGAAGCTCCTGCGTTGAGCGTCTGCCCCCTGGTGGTCAGTGCGCATAACAGCAACCAGTCATTCCACCATTTGGTCTATTTACATATTAGGGTTTTTATTAGATAGGATTATTTAAAAAGGGAACTTATTCCATGTACAAGCCCTATAATTCTCATATCCTTCTAGTAAAGAAGCCAAATGGAAAGGATAGAAAATTGTACAGGAGCAGATCCTTTCCCGGAGCGACCTAAGGGCGAAAATGGGGAAATCTCGCCAGCTTGACGGGAAGAGATTTGGATTAGAGGACAGAATATCCACGGCCGTAAAGACCACCACGTAGCTGTTCGCCCCTAAACGCTGACCACAATCAGCACGAACGCTTGGATTCAAAGGAGTGCTCCACCCCATGGTGAAATATCAGATTTTGCGGAGATTGGGTGAGTTCCCACCGTGGCACGCTTCCCAGCGTGGCGCACGCATCCCCACAGCTTTGCTGAATATTAGTGGCTGCTGTAGTTTGTATTAATCTCCAGGTACTGTTGCCGGCATTTGTTGGGGTTAGTGGTTGTTCTATAGACATTTTCATCCCATATATATACTTTTTTATCCTCTTCTCTCTTAGTCTCTATCTATCTTCTCTCTTTCTCTCTCTTTTCCCTGTTTCCCAATTTCATTTTGACACTCCTTTTTTTTCATTTCTTTTTCTTTCTCTCCCTCTCTCTTCTCTTTTTACTCTTCTTCTTTCTTTCCTGTCCCTAATTTGCCTTTCCCTAGTGGTCACCTTTATTGGAGGTTATTAATATCACAAACACATTTCTGTTCAGTGCCTTGTGTGTTGTACCTGGTTGTGTTGTATTTTGTGCCTTTAAATCAACGCAGGAGAGAGAGAACTATATAACCAGACATACTGAAAAGAGATATCCTGGGGGAAACAAAGAAACAGCCTGCACATGAAAGAAAAGCAGGCATCACCAGAAATGGAAGTAAACAAGTTAGAGGCAAGTAACCTACCAGAGCAAGAATTCAGAGTAATGATCATAAGATGGCTAAATAGAATGGAAGGCAAAATTGACAATATGAGTAAAAACCAAGACGAAATGAAGAAGAACCAAGAAGAAATGAAAAATGACATCGCTACTGAGATCACTAAAGAAAAATGACATCACTAAAGAACTCAATAGGAAGCATCAAGAATAGACTAGAAGAAGCAGAGGACTGCATCAGGGAGCTAGAAGACAAGATGGAAAAAAATATCCAATTAGAGCAGCTTCTGAAAAAACAATTAAAAAGCAAGAGGAGAGCCTAAGAGAACTTTGGGACAATACAAAACAAAACAATATTAGAATAATAGGGGTTCCAGAAGGAAAGAAAACTGAGGAAGGCATAGAAAACCTGTTTCAAGAAATAAGGTCAGCCAAAGCCGGTTTGGCTCAGTGGATGGAGCATCGGCCTGCAGACTGGGGGATCCCAGCTTCCATTCTGGTCAACAGCATGTGCATTGGTTGCAGGCACATCCCCAGTGGGGGGTGTGCAAGAGGCAGCTGATCGATGATTCTCTCTCATTGATGTTTCTAGCTCTCTGTCCCTCTATCTTCCTCTCTGTAAAAAGTCAATAAAGTATATTTAAAAAAAAAAAGAAAAGAAAGAATGTCAGAAAACTTTCCTGAGATAGAGAAGAAAAAACCCACACAAATCCAAGATGCTTGCAGAGTCCCAAACAAAATGAACCCTAAAACACTGATGCCAAGGCACATTATAATTAAATTGGCAAACACCAATGACAAAGTAAGAATCTTAAAAGCAGCCGGAGAGACAGAAAGTTACATATAAAGGAAACCCCATCAGACTAGCAACTGATTTCTCAACAGAAACTCATCAGGCCAGAAGGGAATGGAATGAAATATACAAAGTCATGAAAGGAAGGGTCTGAATCCAAGAATACTATACCCAGCAAGGCTGTCAATCAAATTTGAAGGTGGAATCAGCAGCTTCACAGACAAAAAAAATACTAAAGGAATTTATCACCACCAAACCAGCAATGCAAGAAATGCTAAAGGGTCTACTGTAAAAATAAAGAAATAGGAAATGAAGAAGGAACACAGGAGTATAGAATAAAAATGGCGACAAGAAAGTACCTATCAATAATAACTTTAAATGTAAATGGATTAAATGCCCCAATCAAAAGACATAGAGTAACGGATTGGATAAGAAAATAAGACCCATATATCTGTTGTCTACAAGAAACCCACTTCATAAAAAAAGATGGACACAGAGTGAGATTGAAAGGATGAAAAAAGGTTTTTTCAGGCGAATGGAAATTAAAAAGAAAAGCTGGGGTAGCAATACTTATATCTGACAAATTAGATCTGAAAGTGAAGGACATAACACGAGATAACGAAGGCCACTTTATAATACTAAAGGGAGCAATCGAACAAGAAGAAATAACCCTGGTAAACATATATGCACCCAATACAGGAGCACCCAAATACATTAAAAAAAAACTGCTGGAGGACATTAAGAGAGAGATTAATAGCAATACAATCATAGTAGGAGATTTAATACCCCACTATCACCTTTGGACAAATCATCTAAACAAAAAATCAGCAAAGAAATATCAATCCTAAATGACTCAATAGACCAGATGGAATTAATCGACATCTTCAGAACATTCCACCCCAAAGCCAGAGAATATACATTCTTCTCAAGTGCCCATCGGTCATTTGCAAAGATAGACCACATCTTGGGACATAGGCAGTCTCTTCAAATTCAAGAAGATAAAAATCATATCTAGCATCTTCTCAGATTATATTTGCATAAAACTGGAAATCAACTACAATAAAAATAATCCAAAGAAATCAAACACATGGAGACTTAACGGCATGCTTTTAAACAAGGACTGGGTTACCAGAGAAATCAAGAAAGAAATTTTTAAAATCCTGGCAACAAATGACAATGAAAACACAACAATCCAAAATCTATGGGACACAGCAAAAGCAGTCTTGAGAGGGAAGTTCATAGCTCTACAAATATACTGTAAAACAACAACAACAACAACAACAACAAGAAAAAATGGTAACAAATTATCTAACTCTACAACTCAAAGAGTTAGAAAAAGAGCAACAAGAAAAGCCCACTGTAAGCAGAAAGAAAGAAATAATAAAAATCAAAGCGGAGATAAACAAAACAGAGACCAAAGAAACAATACATAAGATCAACAAAACCAAGAGGTGGTTCTTTGGAAGGATAAACAAGAATGATGAACCTCTAGCCAGGCTAACCAAGAAACAAAGACAGAGGAACCAAATAAACAAAATCAGAAATTAAAGAGGTGAAATAACAACAGATCCTGCTGAAATACAAAGGATTGTTACAAAATACTACGAACAACTCTATTCCAACAAACTGGACAACCTAGAGGAAATGGACATATTCCTAGAAAAATATAATCTTCCAAAACTCAACAGGAAGAATCTAAAAATCTCAATAGACCAGTGACTTTGGAAGAAATTCAAGCAGTCATCAAAACGCTTCCAGCAAACAAAAGCCCAGGGCCAGAAGGCTTCACAAAAGAGTTTTACCAAACATTCAAGGAAGAACTAAAACCTATCCTCCTCAGACTATTCCAAAAAATTCAAGAGGAAGGAACACTTCCAAACTCCTTCTATGAAGCCAGCATCACCCTAATACCAAAACGAGATAAAGACAACACAATGAAAGAGAATTACAGGCCAATATCCCTCATGAACATAGATGCCAAAATCCTCAACAAAATTCTAGCAAATCGGCTCCAGCAGCACATCAGAAAGATCATACACCATGACCAAGTAGGATTTATTCCAGGAATGCAAGGATGGTACAATATCCACAAATCAGTAAACGTGATATATCACATAAACAAATTGACAGATAAAAATCATTTAGTTATATCAATTGATGCAGAAAAGGCATTTGATAAAATCCAACACCTTTTCCTGATAAAAACTCTCAACAAGGTGGGACTAGAAGGATCATACCTCAACATAATAAAAGTTATATATGGTAAACCCACAGCAAACATCATACTCAATGGGCAAAAACTAAAACCATTCCCTTTAAGAACAGGAACAAGACAGGGATGCCCACTCTCACCACTCCTGTTTGACATGGTACAGGAAGTACTAGCCATTGCAATTAGACAAGAAGAAGAAATAAAAGGCATCCAAATTGGGAAAGAAGTAAAGTTGTCCTTATTTGCAGATGACATGATATTATACATAAAAAAAAGATTCCACCAAAATACTAATAGACTTAATAAATGAATTTGGCAATGTAGCAGCATACAAAATTAAGATAAAGAAATCTATGGCATTACAGAAAGAGAATAAAAAACTAATCCCATTTACCATCGCATCAAAAAAATTAAGATACCTAGGAATAAATTAACTAAAGAGGTAAAAAGCCTATATGTGGAAAACTACACGACACTAAAAAAAGTGATAGAGGAAGATGTAAACAGATGGAAGAACATACCATGTTCATGGATTGGTAGAATCAACATCATCAAAATGTGCATACTTCCCAAAGCAATTTATAGGTTCAGTGCACTCCCCATTAAAATATCAACAGCATATTTCACTGACCTAGAAAGAACTCTCCAAAAATTCATCTGGAACAAAAAATACCCCAAATAGCCATAGCAATCCTGAGAAAGAGTAAAGTAGGAGAGATCTCAATATCAGATTGCAAGCTGTATTACAAAGCCACTGTTCTCAAAACAGCCTGGTACTTGCACAAGAATAGACATATAGATCAGTGGAATAGAATAGAGAATCCAGATATCAACCCAAATCACTATGCTCAATTAATATTTGACAAAGGAGGCATGAACATACAATGGAGCCAAGACAGTTTCTTCAATAAATGGTGTTGGGAAAATTGGAAAGATAGATGCAAGAATTAGCAACAAGATGGCAGAAGAGGTAAACGCCTAACTGCATCCACACTCAACAATTTCAAAAAATACAACTAAAATATAAAGTGGACACTATCCAGAACTACGGGAAAGTTGACTGACTGGAAATTCTACAACTAGAAGGAAAGAGAAAACCAGAAGGAAAACTAGAGGAGCTGCAAAAGCCTAAGGTTTCCAAGTCTAGTGGAATACCGCTGTCTCCTGGCATAGACACAGCTGATCCTCCCAACCTACCAACTCAGGGAAGCAGTGAAAATGCCGAAACGAGGAAACAGATAACAAACGAAATAAATGGAGGACAAAAAATGATTGGATATAGAGTTCAAAGCCACGCTTATAAGGTTGTTCAACAATCTCTTAGAAAAGGCCAATAAAATAAATGAGACCTATGAGGATATGAAAAGGGATCAACAAGAAATAATAAAGGGTCAACTAGAAATAAGGAATACAATCTCTGAAATAAATAATATTATACAGAGTCCTAAAAACAGATTGGAAGATTGCAAGAATCAAGTCCAATGTTTGGAACACAAAGAGCCAGAAGACACTCCTCTCAGAAGCAAGAAGACAAGGGAATCCAGAAAGTTGAAGATGGTGTAAGAAACCTCTGGGACAACTTCAAGCGAACCAACATCAGAATTATGGGCATCCCAGAAGATGACAGAGAGCAAGATACCGAAAACATATTGAAAGAAATAGTGACAGAAAACTTCCCCCACCTGGGGAAAGAAATAGACTTACACGTCCAGGAAGCACACAGAACCCCAAACAAAAGGAACCCAAAGCGGACCACACCAAGACACATCATAATTAAAATTTCAAGAGCTAAAGACAAAGAGAGAATATTAAAAGCAGCAAGACAAAATCAGGTAGTTACCTAAAAAGGGGCACCCATACGACTGTCAGCTGATTTCTCAACAGAAACCATGCATGCCAGACGGGAATGGCAAGAAATATTCAAGGTGATGAATAACAAGAACCTACAGCCAAAAATAATCTACCCAGCAAAGCTTTCACTCAGAATCGAAGGCCAGATAAATAGCTTCACAAATAAATTTAAGCTAAAGGAATTCATCACTGCCAAGCCAGAATTATATGAATTGCTAAAAGGGGTTCTTTAGGAAGAGGAAGAAAATAAAGATAAAAATTATGAACAAACACGTAACTATCAACAATGAGTCTAAAAACCAAAGGAAGTAAAAATCATGATGAACAATATTAACTGGTGAATATAATAGAATCAGAGGTATGGAAGGGGAGTGGACAGATGATTCTCCGGGAAATGAGTGGGGTGGGGTGGGGTGGGAAGAGACTGAACATAAACTGCACCTATTAATGAGGACAATGGGGGATGGGGAAAGGGCAGAGAATTGAATGGAAACTTGGTGTAGGGGAGCAATGGAGGGGGGGGGGAATGAGGAACATTTGTAATAATATGAACAATAAAGGTTTATTTAAAAAAAAATAAAAAGAAAGATAGATGCAAAAGAATGAAACTAGTTCACCAACCTACACCATACACAAAAATTAACTCAAAATGGATACAGAACTAAAACATAAGACAGAAAACCATAAAAATACTAGAGGCATCCACAGGCAGCAAAATCTCAGAAATGTGACAAAAGAACTTCTTCACTGATACTGCCCCTAAGGCAATGGAAGCTAAAGAGAAAATAAACAAATGGGACTACATCAAAAGAAAAAGCTTTTTTACAGCAAAAGAAACCATCAACAAAGCAACAAGAAAACCCACTGTATGGGAGAACATATTTGCAAATGTTATTACTGATAAAGGTTTAATCTCTAACATCTACAGACCGCTTATACAACTAAATAAAAGGAACATAAATGAGCCAATTAAAAAATGGGCAATGGACCTAAATAGAATCTTTTCAAAGAAGGAAGGTCAAGAGGCACATGAAAACATGCTCAAAGCCACTAATTATCTGAGAGATGCAAATCAAAACAACAATGCGGTACCATCTCACACCTGTCAGAATGGCCAACATCAACAAAACAACAAACGACAAATGTTGGCGAGGTTGCGGAGAAAAGGAACCCTCATGCACTGCTGGTGGGAATGCAGACTGGTGCAACCACTGTGGAGAACATTATGGAGCTTCCTCAAAAAACTGAAAATGGAACTCCCATTTGACCCAGTAATCCCATTCCTAGGAATATATCCCAAGAAACTAGAAACACCAATCAGAAAGGATATATGCACCCCTATGCTCATAGCAGCACAATTTACAATAGCTAGGATTTAGAAACAGCCTAGGTGCCCATCAGCAGATGACTAGATCAAAACACAATGGTACATCTATACAATGAAATACTATGCCGCCATTAAAAATTAGGAATTCTTATCATTTGCAGCAACCTGGATGGAATTGGAGAGCATCATGCTGAGTGAAATAAGCCAGTCAATGAAAGAGAAACACCACATGACCTCACTCATTTATGAACAATAAAGAACATTATAAACTAATGAACAGAAAGATAGATATAGTGACAGTGAAACAATAAGCAAACTGTCAAATGACAGCGGGGAGGGTAGGAAGATCTGGGGGATATAAGAGATCAACTGAAGGACTGGTATGCACGTATATAAGTACAATCAATGGACGAAAAACTCTGGGGAGGGAGGGCATGTATGGGAGTGGGGGGGTCAATGGTAAGATATGTACACAGATAATAATTTAATAAAAATAAATAAATAAAAGAAAGGAGTGAGGAGAAAAGTAACCAGCTGACTCCCATGTTGTTCAGCTATTTTGCTATTTACTGAAAGAAGGAACTACTAATGAATATTTGAAGTAAAAGAAGAGCTCATACTTAACTTCTTGTACCCAATTTCTATTGTGAAATTTTTATTGGATTTCTTAGGGTGACATTAGTTAATACAATTGCATAGGTTTCAGTTTACAATTCTATAATACATGGTTTGAATATTGGGGCGGGGAAGAGCTGCTATTAAAATAGTTTTAAATTTCTTAGATTTGGAAGTAAAAAATATTTTATTTGTAGTCAGGACAGTGGGAGGCCATTTAATGTAACATAAAACTGTAGAAAGGGCTTCGGGAATGTGGAGCAGCAGACTATGGTGGGAGCACCTGAAAGGAGTTTTATTTTTATTTTTATTTTTTAAAATATATTTTATTGATTTTTTTACAGAGAGGAAGTAGAGAAGGATAGAGAGTCAGAAACATCGATGAGAGAGAGACATCGATCAGCTGCCTCCTGCACAACCCCTACTGGGGAAATGCCCACAACCAAGGTACATGCCCTTGACCGGAATCAAACCTGGGACCCTTGAGTCCGCAGGCTGACACTCTATTCACTGAGCCAAACTGGTTTCGGCTAAAAAGGAGTTTTATTATTCTTGTGTGGAATATTTTGTTTTGGTAGATATTTAGTTGTTTTAATTTTTAAAAAATCTTTTAATTTTTAAATGAACCATCTGTTACCATTTTTATATTCACATTAATGATTTTTGTATTCTTAAACTTCATGCATTTCTACTTTTTATTCCCATGAGCTGTTTATTACTCCAAAGTATTTCCTCCCATGGAGCCCCTTTCACCATCTTCTTTTTATTAGACAAATACCGGGCAATTTTATTCCAGCTTTTCCTCTCCAAGACCTGCTGCAAACATTGATCTCCTGTAGGGTTATGCAGTCTCTGTATGCTCCCCCTATATCACAGCCCAGTTGTGATGAGCAGGCAGAGGAGACCCCCAGCTCCTTCCATCAGGCCATGCCAGACTCATAGAAACAGAGAGCAGACTGACAACTGTCAGAGAGACTGGGCTTTGGGGGTTAAGTGAAAGGATGAAGCTCCCCAAAAATACTCAAAGACCTATGTGGTGATTACCACAAGGAAATGGGGTAGGGCAAGATAAAAAAGAGTAAAGAGGGGTTAAATCATGACAGAAGGAAGCAAGACTTGGGAGTGGTGAACACACATTACAATATACAGATTATGTATTATGGAATTTTACCAGTACACCTTAAACCTATATAATTTTATTAACCAATGTCACCCCAGTACATTCAATTTTAAGAAAACAATGAAGGATTTTGTGTAATTTGTAACGTTGGGGATTATCATATGTTTTATATCATGGCTTATTTTAAGAATAAAATTAATACAGAGTGCTTATGCAGTTGTATAGTTCTATTTAAGATCTTTTATAAATATTTATGTAGCATCACAGACTAGCTAAGTTATAAATTTTCATATTCTAACAACTGAAAATAACTTCAATCTTGTTAATGTGGATATTATTACTCACAGATCAAGCAGTACCTTCTAAATATCACTTCTTAAAATAACTAATGATATATATAGTTAAATACAAAAACATGATTTTGAGGTCATAATCAATTTATGGACAATATTATCAGTAATTTTTAAAAAGAAATACCAAAGTAGTGCTTCAAAATATTTTCTGGGTTTCCAAAATGGCAGCAGATTTGGTAGAAGCTACACTGACCTTCTCCTGGGACCAAACTGGAATTGCAACTAAAATATAGAAAAATCATCCTGACTAATCAACTGAAGATTAATTGAAGAGAAGCCTATAACCAAAAACTTAAAGAGGAGGCCACATCGAGACTGGTTGGAAGTGCAGAGGTGTAAGAGGGCTGGCCAGACTCCCATAGGCAGCAGCTAAAGTTCCAGAAGGAGATCTCAACTGTAGGAAGTTTCCCTCTGACAAATCGGGGCTCTAAATCCAAAATTGGCTCCCCCATCTAGAGCACCAGAACCAGGAAAGGTGTCCACAGAACATCTGGCTGTGAAAAGCAACAGGGTTTCTGCTCATCAGGGAGAGATAGCTAGTAATCCAGGCACTCTCTTAAAGGGTCAATGCACAAAATTTCATTGTGGCCACTCACCTTGGGCTCTGGCAGAGGAAGGGCAGAGTAGAGTAGAGCAGTATGAGGAGAATCTAGGATTGGTATCTCTGGGGAGAGAGTTGAGAAGATTGCTGCCTGGATCCCTGTGTTTAGTCCCCCATATATTGTGGCAGCTGTATGAAAGAAATTGCAGCTCCAATAACAAAACCGCCAAGTCCCAAGCAAAGAGGACAAAACTGTAGTTCTTGTGGTAGCTCCTGCTGGGTGGCCTCAGACATTAGCTGAACTACACCCCATTGGAGATCTGGAAACTAGTGTATCTAGTGCTTGGTGTGAGACAACACCAGAGTTCAACTACTCTTGTAAGGGACACATTCAAGAGACAGACTCAGTGAGCACCAAAGCCCTACGGAACAAGTCCTCCCCCATAAATGTGTCTCCAGCACAGCAATTCTTCCATTATAGACACAGCAGGTCCCCACAGCCAATTGGCCTGGAGGTCAATTCCTCTCAGTGACACCAACAATCAAGACTTAACTACAACAAGGCTGTACACACAGTCCACAAAGGGGTGCACCAAAAGTGTCCACATCAGGCATCTGTGAGGCTGACCCATTGAACCATATAGGACACCCAGGCCCACAAAGCGACCCTACCAACTCAGGGAAACAGCGAAAATGCTGAGAAAAGGAAACAAATCTCAAACAAAAGAAATGGAGGAGAAGAAAAGACTGGATATAGAATTCAAAGCCATGGTTATAAGGTTTTTCAAGAATCTCCTAGAAAAGGCCAATAAATTAATGAGACCCTTGAGGATATGAAAAAGGACCAACCAGAAATTAAACATACATTTACTGAAATAAAAAAATATTATACAGAGACCCAACTGCAGACTAGAAGAATGCAAGAAACAAGTCAAAGAGCTGGAATACAAAGAGGAAAGGGGCACTTCTTTGCAGAAGCGAGAAGAGAAGAGAATCCAGAAAGTTGAAGATAGTGTAAGAAGCCTCTGGGACAACTTCAAGTGTACCAACATCAGAATTATGGGGGTGCCAGAAGAAGAGAACGAGCAGAGTATTGAAGGCTTCATTGAAGAAATAATGACAGAAAACTTTCCCTACCTGGTGAAAGAAATAGACCTACAAGTTCAGGAAGCACACAGGACCCTAAACAGGAGGAATCCAAAGAGGAACACACACAGACACATCATAATTAACATGCCAAGAGCAAAAGACAAAGAGAAAATCTTACAAGCAGTAAGAGAAAAACAACTAGTTACCTACAAGGGAGTACCATATGTCTGTCAGCTGATTTCTCAACAGAAACCATGCAGGCCAGACAGGAGTGGCAAGATATATTCAAAGTGATGAATATCAAGAACCTACAACCAAGATTACTCTACCCAGCAAAATTATCATTCAGAATTGAAGGGCAATAAAAAGCTTCACAGATCAGAAAAAGCTAAAGGAGTACATCACCACCAAACCAGTATTATATGAAATGCTAAAAGTTGTTCTTTAAAAAGAGGAAAAAGAAGGAAAAAGTAAAGATAAAAATTATGAACAACAAATACATATCTAGCAATAAGTGAATCTATAAGTCAAGTGAATTAAAAATCTGAGGAACAGAATAAACTGGTGAATATAATAGAATCAGGGGCATAGAATTGGAGGGGATTGATAATTCTCAGGGGGAAAGGGGTGTCTGTGTGGGGGTTACGTGAAGAGCCTGGACAAAAATCATACACCTATGGTTGAGACCTGGGGGATGGTAAAGGCAAAGGATGGGGTGGGGACCAAGCTATGGGGGGGACCATTGTAATAATCTGAACAATAAATATTTATTAAGATAAAAAGTAATTTAAAGAATTATAACAAAAACAAACAAAAAATCAAAAACTGACATGAAAGAAATACAAAGGAATGTAAGAAAATATTATGAATAATGAAATACCAAAAAATTGGACAATCTAGAGTAGAAGAAATAGATAAATTCCTAGGAACATACAACCTTCCAAAATAAAATCAGGAAGAATCAGAAAACCTGAGTAGACAGATTACAACTAGTGAAACTGGAGCAATAATAATAATTTTTAAAACTCCCAACAAGCAAAAGCCCTGGACTGGATGGATTTACAGGTGAGTTTTACCAAACATTCAAAGAACTACCACCTATCCTTCTCAAACTATCCCAAAAAAATTCAAGAGGATAGAAGATTCCCAAGTTCATTTTATGAAACCTGTGAGGAGGGGACACACATTCCTTTTAAGAGCACTGGGGTGTTAAAACAAATTTTCCATGTGGGTCCCCACTACTGCTGCTGAAGGGATGCAGAAGGGAAGTCTGTATGGTACCATAAGCTCTCTCTAGATGGTTCAGGCTGGACTTGAGGCTCCAGACATCTGGAGGGGAGGGCATGGAAGGCAATGCACAGTCAGAAAAGGGAATATGTACAGAAAACACTAGTGATATCTGAAGATACTGCTTAAGACCTGAATCAGCCCCAGGCTTTGACCTCTCGTCTCACCTTCCACCCTACAAACCTGAAGGGTCAGTACCTCAGCTCACCCTGACCCATTCCTGGTTTCTGGGTGTAGCACATATGCACATGTCTCAATGTATATGCATTGTTCCCAAATGTATATGTTGAAATCCTAACTCCTAAAGATGATAGGGCCTTTGAGTGGTACTTATAAGCCCTCATTAATGGAATTGTTGTTTTATGAAAAAGGCTCAGAGGTCACTAGCCTCTTTCCACCATGTGAGAACACGGAGAGAAGGCTATGGCTGTGAACCAGGAAAGGGGCCATCCCCAGAAGGTGACCTCATGCCTTGACCTTGGACTTGCCAGCTTCTAAAACTGTGAGAAGTAAATTTCTATTGTTTTTAATATCTCCAGTTTGTGATATTTTGTTCTAGCAGCCCTAAGGGACTAGAACAACATGTTTCAAAACATAGTTTTAAATAGAAAATTATGGAGTATTGGATTTGAAAATACTCTATTGGTTTGTGAAAGGATGAGAGAGAGAGAGAGAGAGAACATGTCCCAAAAGTATTTGTGCAATTTAAAGCTTTACTAACTCCAGAATTATAAATGCTGTACATTTATAAGGTTATTATTTAAAGGTTTAACTACATATAACTGTTTCATACTTAAATTTATACATCTTGAATAACAAAATTTAACTTTTTTGTGTGTAGGTAGCTCTGATTGACAAAACAAACACTACTCAAAATTCACAAAACTAAGTAAATGCGAAAATTCTGAGCCTGGGTTTATACAAGACAAAAACATGATGTGCAGAAGCTGGAGTTGAGGACAGAAGAAATAAAATAAAAATCCCTGGGAAATAGCCACAATTTCAGGTTCAAGTTCAGACTTTCAAGGTTTATGAAACTGGTGGGCCTCAAGTCAAGATCTCTGAGGGACAAAGGGAACCTTCCAGATGAAACGAATAGGAAATTGGCTAAGGTCTCTCTGGCAGAATGAGAGAAGAGCAGGAAGGAGAGATCTAGAAGGTCCAGAGGGTACAGGGAGATGTGGGTCTGGGTGGTGGGGGATGGGCATCCTCCTCTTCTTATTGTCCCTCCCCCACCCTCAGGGACCTTTGTGACAAGTCACAGCTCTGTGATGAAGGCCTGGAATTCTGCCCTCCAGTGAGCTGCCAGTGCTCAGTTGCCTGAGGGCAGCAGTGCGATTCAGATCATGGAGAACCTTCTCTGTCCTCTGAAAAGCGCCATTGCTACCTGGCAGCACTCCAGTCCTTGCTGGATGATGGATGTCATCCTTGGCATCGCGTGTGGAGTGCTGCTTTTCCTTGTGTTAGTCGGCTCCGAAAGTGATGGACCCTCACCACCACGGAGGGAACATGGGAACACCAGGAAGGTAAGGATCTCTTGGCCCAGGCCCAACGAGATTATCTTTTCTATTCTTTAAAAAAAAATACACACACTCACATATATTTTTATTTTTATTTTTTTTTACAGAGAGGATGTGTGAGGGAGAGAGAGTTAGAAACATCCACGAGACCTTCACCCCCCCTCCCCCCAACTGGGGATGTGCCCACAACCAATGTGTATGCCCTTGACCAGAAATGAACCTGGGACCCTTGAGTCTGAAGGCCAACGCTATATCCACTGAGCCAAGCCAGTTAGGGCTCTTTTTTCTGTTCTTATTCCCACTTTTCTGAATGTCCTATGGAGACTCCTGGGATGGGAGGAGAGAGCAGCTGCTCTCAGGAAAGGATAGAATCTCATCCTGCTGGGAACCAGCCAGGCAGGGAGGGTTAGAGCAGCGGAGGAATTCTATGCAGAGATGTCCCACCAGGAGGCCAGGTGTGGTGGGGGCTTGGGGCGCGGCCCCAAACACAGTGACCAGTGGCCAAGGACGGAATGCTAAGGGCCAGGCCTGTGTGGGGGACGGGCCCAGAGCCCTGGTTCCCCACTGCCTTCCTGGGCAGGTGTCTCAGAAGAGCCTCCCCTCTGAGGGGCTGATCGGAGGACAGTGGCCTGAGGGAGCCCTGGGCGCTGCTGATCAGGGATTGGGGTGGGCTGTGGCCTCAGGAAGCGGAGTCCCACCTGCGGGAGCTCCAGGCGGGCCTGCAGGTCTGAGGATGTGTGCGCTTCTCGAGCGGAGGAGCAGAGATCAAAGAATCCAATGATGTCTCTCACATAGAAAATTCTTTTTTGCATTCTTCAAAGAAGAAAACAAAATATTTCACCCACTTTAAAACTAAGTAAAAGGCCAGCTTTAAATCAACATGGTTTTCTTTCTATTATAAATACTCTCTGAACCATGAATTTCTCAAATAAAGCTAAGACTCCACAGAATACTTTAGCATTAAAGAAACTCTGACACTAAAAAATAGTTATAGTAAAAGGGGAAGAACCAGAGAGCCCAGTAAGTAACTGTAGAAAGTCATATTGTTCACGAACCCTGAGCGTCTGCCGCTTGTCTACAGAGGAGAGTGGGATGGGGTTCAGCCCCTCATTTTTCTTGTCTCAGCGTTCAGTGGATCCCAGGAGGAGCAGCAGGAGCAGGAGCAGGAAGAAAAATGAAGCTTTGAAAGGTGAGCTTCTGCCCTCACTCAGGCTGCCTGAGGCTTTGCCTCCATCTGCACTGTCCCTGCTGCCAGGCAGGTCCCAGGATGCCAGCAGTAGGGCTGTCTCTCGGGAAGCAGAGCCTCGGAGGCTCCTGGAAGGAGGGAGGAGGCACATGCTTCCCAGATTCCGGGCTGGGAAGGAAGCCTCCGGGCCTGGAAGTGGATGCTTCCCTAGCAGGGATCCCAGGAGGGGCACTGGGCTGTTGTGGACCAGTAGTGCCTGACCGGGAGAGGGACCCCAGTCCAGCTGTGGGCGTGCTGTCACCTTTGCTCAGATCCCTCCCTGGTGCCCCTGCCCTTTCTCCCCCACAGGGACGTAGGGAGGGCCACAGGGGGTAGTGGATAAGAAACACTTTGTAAATGACAAAGCACTACCTGCCCTGAGTCTTGCCATGGCTGTCAGGGGTCATGTGGCCTTGACCCTGATGCTTGGGCTCCTGAGTCAGCTCTCCAGTTGTCACTCTTAAAGGGCCATGGCACTCAGCCTCCTGTCAGACCCCCTGGCCCTGGTGCACCATGTGACCCAGTCTCCTGATTTCCAGCCTACAGAGCGTGCCTGCAAGAACTGGAAAAGGCTCAGGGCCTAGTTAATCTTCTTGGAAGGTAAAGAATCTTCCCCTTCTCTCCTGGGTCCTCTTCCCTCCCAAACCTGATGTCACCTTAGGCCGCCTGGCACTGACCTGGGAGGGGCCATGGGACAGGATGTGGTGATGGCCCGGGGTGAGGGACAGCAGGAGCACTGGGAAGTCAGTGTCAGGACCATGAAAGGCCCTGGAGGTGCCCACCCCGCCCAGCCTGCCCGCCAGCCTGCTCTCGGGCTGCAGCCTGTGCCTCCATCTCCTGCAGCCACCTGGGGAGGCCCCCTAACCAGGGCGGCTTTCGTCAGCGCTCCTGTCAAGACCGCTCTGGTGAGGTCTGCAAAGCAGCGCCTGCTGGAGCCAACAGGCCCTGCGGGGCACCAGTGGAAGATGCTCCCACCATGTCCCCCTCGGCCTCTCTGGCTCCTGTGACTGAGTGCCTGTTACCGCAGGCCTCCACCTTGTCACCAGGACCGACCACCAGCTCAGTCTCCCTTCATTCCCACTCATCCCTGAGTGCCTCTCGGCCACCAGAGCCTTTCCCTCCCCTGGACGGCCTTTCACCCCAGCCACTTGCACTTTCCCGTTTGCCCTCACTTCCCCCTGATTCAGGGGCCCACCCTCCACCTCCCACAGCCTTCTCTGCCTCAGCACCACCAGCCTCCACTCTGAGTCTTCCCCAGTGTGACTCAGTGGCACTGACACTGGGCCCCAGCCCGCAGAGCTCATGTCCACACACACCTCGGTCGGCTTCTCCCACCCCAGCCGTCTCAGGCCTTGGCCACTCAAGCGGTCCCTTTTCAGCCCTGTCCCGGTGGCAGGCGGCTACCAAAACCTTGTGCCTCTCAGCCTCATCACAGTACAAGTCCCAGCAAGAGCGCCTGTCCCACCACTCACCAGAGGCCTCGTTCCAGGAAGACCCCACAGACAGGCAGGCAGAGGCTAGTAGCCTCTCTTTGCTCAGCTCTGAGGAGCAGAAAATGCTGGAGATACACATTGCAAAGAGAATCAACATAACAATTTTGGAAAAAAATGAAAAGCATGCATTATATCTGAACCCAAACTACCACCTGCGCTCTTTGGGGAATACGTCGAAATCACTGGGTGCTGAGCAGGACACCACAGCCCCCCAACCCTTCTGGAGCAGGAAGGATGAACAAGAACAACTGCATAGTCCTCTGCAGCTCTACAGCCAGCTTTTTTGGGGTCTCCCCTCGCTGCACAGCGAATCCCTGGAGGCTGCAGCCTCGGCATCTAAGAGCTCTTCTACACTGCAGCCTCCACCTTTCTTATTCAATAGCATCTCCAGTGCCTGCGCAGTTCAACTGCAGACTACAGTCCCTCCACCGCTTTCCCATCCCCAGCCCATGCCTCACTTGGAGTGCCCATCTCCACCCTTGCTTCCAACCATGCTTCAGTTACAGCCCCCACCTCTGGCTCAGGTCCAGACCCGGTCCTCTCAACCAGCCCTACCACCTTCTTCTCCACCTCAGATTAGAAGCTGTGGAGTATCATGCCCGACAGCCCAGAATGAGCCACAATTTTTCATCCCAATTGAGATGCAACATCCAGAAAGGCCCTTGCTGCAGAAGCAAGTAGAAAGTGAGTGGGATTTATCCTCTGTAGTCAAAAGATCTCAGGAATTCTTCAGTGTCTTCACTTCCAATGGTCCCAAGGACAGTGTCCTTCCTGAGAATTTTCCAATCACTCCTGAGCCCCAGAAGCAACTGGAGCCACATCTGCAAAACTGGCATATGCAACACAGCTGGGAGCTGTCCCCCACGATGCAAGAACCTCCCAAACTAGGGCAACATCAGAGCGAATTACCAGACACATGTCAGGCAAAGGACAAGCATGAGCCCTCACAGCCCTCTTCACTCACAGGTGAAAGCAGCAACGATGCACAGAACATGGGGCTCCAGCTAAGCCACGATACAGGGAAGGTCCCAAAAGATCTCTCTGGGGGCTCAGAAAGCTCCCTAGTGACCTTTCAGAGAGTAGACTCTGGGGAGTCAGAAAGTGACGTGATGCTTTTGAAAAGGGACTCCGGAAGTGATTTACTGAGGAACTTAGACAAAAATCTAGAAAACACACTAAAAGGCCACTTGGGCAGCAAGTTGGGACAGAGGAGCAAGAGCCCGATGAGTGTGCATGGACCCTGGCTTGCTGACAGCCACTCTTCTGCCAAGGCTGACACTCACATGGAAACCAAAAATCAGGGAATTTTAAAGGAGCCTTGCATGGACGCCTCTCACGGGGTCTTCTTTCTCGATACTGACATTCAAAAGGTGCTAGAAGCACATATTACAAAGTTTTGGGTGAAGCACCGATGGGGCCTGCCCCTCAAGGTCCTCAAGCCCATGCGTCTTGTGAAGTTGAAAAGGGCTCAAGCCTCACCCATTCTGGAGCTCCCCTTTCCCCCGTCATCCACCTGTGTGTCTGGGGCCTACTCGATTGTCAAGTCTGTTGAGTTCCCGGGAAAACCACCTCAGGCCTGTCCAGGAGAGAAAGAGAAAACAGAAGACTCAGTCCCCACCCAGGCAGGGTCTCTCCTTGCCCCCTCATGGGTGTGTGAGGAAATGCAGAGTGCTCTGGGAGGGACCCCACCTGGTGTTGACCATGCTCCTTCAAAGGCCTCTCTGACTAGACAGGTGGAGTGGGCTGAGAGGGGAAGCTTAGATCTCAGTCCAAGTTCAGCCATGGCCAGGAATGAGCCAAGAGGAAAGGGTACGGGTGGGGCCTCACAAAAGCCCTGCAATTGGGTAGCAATGCAGGTGATTAACTTAATAACAAAATCTTTGAGGTGCAAAGAGGTTAAGGAGACAATGGAGGCCAGTGTGTCCCCTGATCTTCAACCAGAGTTGGGAACCAATGTACAGACAATATCCCAAAACATCAATGCACATTTGAGGAGTGCAGAATCTCCAGAGACCAGTAAAAGCTCGCTATTCCCTAGAATGTCTGTTTTCCAGCATCTAGGAGAACCATGCCTTAAAAATGAGGTCACTGATGAAAAAGTGCAGGTATGGTCCAAGGGCCAACCTCAAGAGAGTCCCATACACATGTCCCTTGCTGCAGACAAGGTGCACCATCGTCACTCCCAGGGAGTGCCCCCTGGAGTCAAGCCAGCGTCCCATGTGTTATGTGGCCTGAAGACACCCCAAAGAAGCAGCCAAGGGAAGCAGGAACCTAGGATCTCAAATGTTCAAGACTCTTGGAAGAATCAGAGACAAATGATCGCCCCTACCTACAAGAGAGAGAGTTGTAGGAGGCCCAACCCAAGAGAGCAGGCAAAAAGGCATGAGAAATTAGGGACTTCTGATACCATTAGAATGACCCCCTCTGCCAAAGCTAGGGGCACAGTAGACTCTGTGGGGCGTAAATACCCCCAGCTGGGGCCAGAGAAGAAACAGGGTCCTGCAGAAAGTTCCTTCAGACAAAGAACGAGGCTCTTTTTTCAGGGGATTTTCCCCAATAAAAAACTCAAAGGTCAGGATGCTCTGCTAGACCACAATCTCAATTCAGCTACTGCCCAGAGCCAAGGACCAGTCAAAGGCATATCAGTTATGGGCAGCAAGAACCCTGAGGCACTCATAACCATTGTAGGGCAGATTCTAGAGGAGAAAATTAACCAGAGACTTTGTACCACAGCGTTAAATGAGCACAAACAGGAATCCCAACCCCCAGTGGGTGGGTATTTTTGCTACCAAGGGCTTCCTTTCTATCCCGGGAAAGGGAGAGTGATGAGTCACACAGCCTGCAGTCACCAGGCTAACTCCAATCAGAGTTATTCCACTAGGGAAGGGAATGTCAGACAGACAGAGTCCTTGAAAAGCATCCAATTCAATGATGAACCCTTGAGACTGAGTCGCCTCACATTCCCGGCCTCCAAGACATCTTTGTCTTCAGTCAGATCCTGCCAGCATGGGCCAAGGGGGCTAGGTGCCCTAGGCCACCATCAACACTGTCCAAGGCATTGTCTTTCTCGGGTGGGTGTCTGGTCTGGTCGACCATAAGCAATGTCTCCATGAAAAAAAATCAGTCCATTTTCTCAGCACATTCAAAATATTTAATTTTCCTCAATATATGTTTGTTTCCTCCTAAGAGTTGGTGCTTCTGTCTGTGGTGTGTTCAGTGTGCACTTTGGCTTCTAGAATGAAGGGGCATGGAGGGAGACTGACTGGCATTGTAAGCTTATCTCAAGTTCTTTCACTGTGTGTTTTCACAATATGTCATCACACAGCAAAAACTCTAAAACAAGAAGAGAGAAACCCCATAAAGACCCACCCCGGATCTGGTTCAACCCATCTTTCTCCTGCTTCCGCTCTACTTTGAACTTCATGCAGCTCTAGGGGACAGGTTTACAGGGACATCACAGGGCTGGACATTCCCACTCAGGCTCCAGAAAGTATCAGAGCAAAGTGGATGTGGGGTGGGTGTAGTGGTGTGGAGGTTACTGGGCCCTGAGTTCAGAAGCACACTCTTGGTGGGAAATTGATAGCATCTGCCCTTAAGACTCCTTCTCTCCCTGATGAAGGCTGGGGTGGAGATAGGCCTGTGAACCCCTCTTAGCTTAGCCTGGATAAAATGCAGCTCCCCCTTCCCCTCCCCTGCCTGTCCCACACTTAGAGCCTGGCAAAGAAGGCACTCTTCACTGGGCATGGATAGGAGGCAGCCACAGGGAGTCTGCTGAGGCTGAGTTCACCTCTGCCCCAAATGAGTGAGCGGCCATGGCCAAGGGACACCTGCCTCCCTCTATGTAAATCCTAGGGAAGGAGTTCTGGCTTGACGGAATGGAGTGTGACTGTGTGTGGTCTCCATCTGACAGTCGGATACGATGAATCTCAGGCAGAATGTGGGTAAAGAATGGAAAGGTTGGATCCAAGGAAGAAGGCAAAGTGGCACAGAGTGTTCATAAATGTGCAGTGACCGAGGAGCCCTGAGGTCCCACCGCCCTCTACCAGCCTGGGGGTGGGGGGAAAGGGCTGCAGCCCAGGTCTTCACCTGCTCCAGCTCCCAGACCACAGAGCTAAAGAAGCCACCTCTAGGGCCAAACTCATACAAGTGAAATGGAGGGGTAATGTCCTCACAATAGTTAATAAGCCCGCACACCCTCACCTCCTGAATTCTAGAAAGGATGATTAATGACACGTGGAAAGCCAGGATGAGGGAATTCGGATGTCTCTCCCAGGATGGTAACCTTCACAGAAACACATGAACCAAGCCTGCTCCGGGGAGAGATGGGGACTCAGAAGGCTGGGACCAGCTGCCATCACAGTCTTACCTGACTCAGTTTTGCTCACCCCAGAGCCAGGCAGAAGAGGCCATCAGACAGGACTTGGGACACGGGAAGCTGGAAATGACCTGTCCAGAGTGGGGGCTGCAGCCCAGGAGGGGTGGGGTCCCTTTGTGCTCTGCTCCTAGTGCAGCTGCCCCTCTCCGCCCCCAACCATACCTGAAGCAGGAAGAGAGGAATTTCTCTGGAGTGACTGTGAGGAGGGGTGCAACAGTGACAGCTCAGCCAGGACCTGGGGGAAGGGTGAGACCCAGGCAGAGAGTGCCTTGCACCCTCAGGAGCTCAGGATCTTGAGCCTGGCTGCTGCTGGGTGCTCCCAGGAGCACAGAGAGGTGAGTCCTTGGAATGGGGCTAGCTGGACATGGACCCCACGTTCCTGTCAGAAGTGCCACAGACTGGGACGCTTGTGAAATGAGAAACAGGAAGAGCAGGTCCCTCTGCCCATCTGCTGCTGCTCAGTCTTCCATAAGGTGCAGGAGGCCAACTATGGAGAGGCCCACACAGGGACCTCTCACACAGACACCTCCCAGCAGAGAGACACGGAGACCTCACAGAGAGACCTCTCCACAGAGATCTCCCTCATGGAGATGACATGCAGAGACACCTCCCAACAGAAAGACACACAGAGACCTCGGAGACACTGTCCAACAGAGAGAGACAGAGACATCACAGAGACTCTCTCCCCAGGGACTTCTCTCACAAGATATTAGAGATTCTTTCCAGAGACACTGCCCAACAGAGACAACAAAGACCTCAGAGACGCCCCCCAAAAGCAACACAGAGACCTCAGAGATACCACTCAACAGAGACCTCCCATGAGATGACTGGCAGACACTCTACACAGAGACCTCACAGAGATATCTCCCAAAAGAGACATCTCTCTGACACTCTCCACAGAGACCTCATACTAAAACCACACACAAATGTCACAGAGACTTCCCAAAGATCCCTCCAACACAGACCTCACCCAGAGAACAATACACAGGGAGCACAGGTGGCCTCAGAGATATCTCACAGAAAGACCTCACAGAGAGACTCCTGTAGAGACAGGACACAGACTCCCACTGCCCCGTAGAGACTTGGCACAGGCCTCACATCCATGTGCCAGGATCCTGAGCATCACCATGTCCTTCCTAGGGCATATGAACCCCTTAGCGAACTGGCAGCACCAAAGAGGTATCAGCTGGGCCCCCTTGAGGTCCTCGAGACACTGTTAGTATTACACTAAGTGGGGGTGTCTGCTTGAGGTAATGCTTGGGATTTTTTGTTCTTTTGTGGTATCATCGCCTCTGGACACAAAATTACAAATTCCCTATATAGATTTGTGAAATTAATTGTTCCACAGGTTTCCATTAGGTGGAGAATCACAATTATAAAAACAACTAAAATGCCGTGTGCCCAGGGTGAGCGGTGTGTCCCAGGGGGCCGTGTGCCCCGGATGAGCCGTGTCCCCCAAAGGGGAAGGGTGTCCTGGGTGAGCCGTGTGTCCCAGGGGGCCGTGTGCACCGGGAGAGCCGTGTGTCCCAGGGGAAGCAGTGGGACCCAGGGGGAGGGTCGGCGAGAACCAGAGGAGGAGAGGACTATATTCGTGTGGTCCTAAGATAGTCAACATAAAACAAGCAGACTGCCAAATGACAGCAGGGCGGGGAAGGAGACCTGGGGGGAGATAAGAGAACAACCAAAGGACTGGTATGCATGAATATAAGTACAACCAATGAACACAGAACTCTGGAGAGGGAGTCCATGAATGGGAGGTGGGGGCGGGGAGAGGCAATGGTAAGATATGTACCATAAATAAAAATAAAAATAAAAACAACTAAAACATTGTCAGTCTCCAATGAGAGAACATCTTTCGTCCGGTTTCAGTTACTGTCCAGCCAGATGCTGTCACTGTCACATATTTACTTTGTCAGGGACAAGACCTGAACTTGATGTGACTTGTTTACTTTGGAACATCATAACAGTGCGCAACAGATAGACTCTAGGAATAAAAGAAACCAGGACCGAGTCCTCTGGACTTCACACTCACCTCCCGGGAGGTTAGCTTGCTAGCACAGCATCTTGCACATTAACAGCTCGCACCTGTTGGTGGTGGTAGTGGTTTTATTTTTTAACTAACAGTCATGAGCATTTTTCACAAATAAGTCATATTTCTGGCAATATTCTTTTATCATCTGGCAACTTTTTACTTGTTGATCATGTTATTCCTTATAATGTAGCAATGCCCTCAGAAATATTATTGCACATGTTCCAGGAAATTATAGGCCTAAAGTTCAGCTAACATAGTTAAAAAGATGATCTATTATGATTTTATTTTCAAATAGTTCTATGAAATGTGTATTTTCTAAGACAGCATGCATTGTGTAACAATTACAGAGCTGAAAAGGACGCGTGGTTAAAACCATGTTGAAATATTACAAAACATCACTGAGGCCATGCTGAGATACCTACGGCCTCATGCAGGTGTTGAGGAAGGGCTGCTTACCCTCTGAATGGAAGGCAGTGTCGTTCCATCCACCTTCATATTGTAAGAAATAATAAGAGGCCTCACATATGTATCCAGCACTTTCCAAAGGGTGCACTCTGAGGACACTCCATACTTCTCGCAGCTAACAGGCAGCCAACTGCCTTTCCTTGGTAAAATCTCTTTTAGTGTCAAGTGTGAGTCACTGGGTAAGTCCCCCAGAGGCTCCACCGGGAGGACGGCCTCAGGCCTTTCTCTAAGGGGAGCAGGGCTGACACCAGGGCTGTTTTGGCCTATTTATTTCAATCAAAAGTAATCCTGCTGTTGGTTCTCCATAATTAAAAAGTGTGTAACTATCAATTTTTCTACTCCCTTAAGTCACTGAATCATAAAATGATGAAATATGGTCATGGCATCATCTAACCTTCCACCGGATCTTTTTTACAGTGCAACATATGCTGCTTTAGTTTATTAATCAGAACAAAATGGGATCAACTGGGGGAAAGTTCATAGAGGAAAATACCTTTTTCAAGTTGACTATCTTAATGGGGTTCAAATAAGTGATTATTCTTTCATCGTTTGAATTAAAGGTAAGAATAAAAGATATAGAGAGACAAATGAGAATGACAATACCACATATAAAAACCTCTGGGATTCAGTGAAAGCAGTAATAAAAGGGAAGTTTATGTCATTACAGGCCTATCTCAAGAAACAAGAGAAATCCCACATAAACAACCTAACATGACATCTTAAAGAACTAGAAAAAGAAAAAAGAAAACAACCGAAAGTCAGCAAAAGAAGGGAAATAATAAAAATTAGAGCAGAATTAAGTAAAATAGAGAACAAAAAGGCTAAACAAAAAAAAATCAATAAAACAAAGAGCTGGTTCTCTGAAAAAATTATGAAAATCAGTAATCCGCTATCTAGACTCACTAAAGAAAAAAGGGAAAAGATCCATATAAACAAAATCAGACAGAAATGAGAGAGAAGTCACCACAGACATCACAGATACATAAAGGAAAATACTAGAATATTGTGAAAGAGTAATTGCCACCAAATTTAATAACCTAGAAAATGTGAATAAGTTCCTAGAAGTATATAACCATTCTAGACTAAATCATGAAGAATTGGAAAATCTAAATACTAGTATACCTGCTGCTCCATCAAACCTCGAGCATGAGCGAGGTAAGGTAGACATTGCCCTGCCTTTGGGGAGAAAGGAAGTTCACAGACAATGTGAACATATGACAACTATGGGCGGTTTGGGAGCATGTGAGAAGGGCATCCAACCTGGAGGGGAAGCAAGGGAGGAAGAATGTTGTCAGAAAAGACTTGTTAAAGAGATGATGACAGAACAGGGTCTTGAAAGTTGAACTGGAGGGCACCAAGCCCAGGGTAGGGAATGATAGAACAAGAGTAAGTAAACCAAACCTGCCTGGTGCCTCCCAGGCTGTCCCACTTCCTGCTGTGTGACCCGCCCTCAGTCCACTGACTTCCCCACCCCTCTTTCCCCACAGAAGAGCAGGGACAGGAACTCGCTCCCAGGCTCTCTAAGGGCAGAGGTAATAATACAATGTCACCCGGGAGCTACCAGGAAGGGGAGCAGCAGGGAGCGCTGAGCACGCAGGGACACAGGGAGCCCCTTCTCGGTTGAGCATCGTGATTTCCCTGGAGGAGTTAAGGGAGGGCGTTGCCTTTCCACAGATTCCGCTCCAGTCACTGGGAGCCTCCTGCTCCCTGCCTGACGCCGCCCTCCAGGGTGTCCATAAGGTTTACTTCCTGTGATAAGGAGGGTTGGCTGCAGGGAGGTAGGAAACACTTCTTCCCTTTTCTCCCCACTGCTCCCAGCTTAGTGCTTACAGAAGCTAATGTGCCAATCTCTCCAGGATTCCAGTAGCCGTGGACTTGGCCTCGCCCACCATTGAAGCAGCGATGGGCCTCCAGTCAGACCCTCTGTACAGGCTCCAGGGAGATTTCGGGGTTCCCAGGGCTCCCAGGTGGGGGCAGCCCAGCCTCTGCCTCCCTCTGGGAACTGTTCATCCAAACAATGACTCAAAGGCGGAAACAGCAGGCGAGGGAGGACAGGCACAGAGACACCCGAGCCAGGAGTGAACCTGATGATGGTGACAAGGCACACAGGTGGAGCAAGTGTGTTCCCTTCAAACACACTCAGTGTTCCTGACAACCTGGAGGGAGGGGGAGGGTGGTTATCCTGTTTCAGCACCGACACCCTGGAAGCAGAGAAGTCGCAGGACTAATTCGCTCCAGGGAACGAGGGTCCAGGCCCTGTCCCTCAGCCTCACATTGGCATCCAGGGCCGGGCACCCAGGCAGGGACACATCGGGTGCCCATGGGGAGGGTGCTGACCCGGGAGGCTGGCAGCTCCTGGACCAGCCCACTACACACAGAGTCTGGCACCACCGCCGAGCCCCGTTCTCTGTGTCCAGGCCCAGCTGGGCAGGGAGCGGCGGCGGCCGGGAAAGAGGGCCCAGGTGAGAAGTCTCCTTCCCAAGTGCCCAGGAGCCGGAGAGTGGGAGCTGCCCACCACAGGGGACAAGGGAAGGCAGCGGAGGAGGAGCTGAGGGCTGACCTGCGATTTTGTGGGAGGGGAAGGCCCTGATGTGAGTCCACTCCCTCCGAGCTGTGTGTGGGGCAGCAGAGGGCCAGGCCTCCTTTGGAACTGCAGGGCTTCAGCCTCCCATCCCTGCTGCAGCCACCGCCCGGCCACAGCTCTGCATGCCTCAGCCTTCCCACCCAGCCTGAGCCCAGGAAGGAATCAGACATGAACTTGGGGAGGAGGCATTGGCCAGAGGCAGGGGTGAGGGCCAGGGCGGGGCCACGTGGGAGCAGAGCTGGGACAGGCAGTTCTGCAGATAGGGGTCTCCTCCTGGCTCTGCTCCTGCCCTCACTGCTGGCTCATCTCACTCTTACACCCGGGGTTGGGGCCCCGCTTTGTCTGTGGGGTCTTAGCAGTGCCCACAGAGGTGACTGGGCCCCCCCCTCAGCCTGGATCTCAGCTCCCACCAGCCCAGGGGCCACACGCACCTGGGCCCCTGCCGCCCCTGCCGGTGGCGCTGGTGAAAGGGCCCCACGGGTGTGAGGAGGACCTGTTCCCACGCGGATGTAACTCTGTGTCAGCTTCTATCACACAGAGTCCAGCCATGGCTGGAGGGAAGGGACAGCAGTCGTGGGTCCTTGAAACCCCGTTGTCCCTGAGCCCAGTCCCCCAGCCACAGCAGATGGGTCCTCCTCCCCCAGCTGGACTAGATTGTCCCACCCAGAAATCTCGCAAGGGATTTGGTATCCTCCAACCATTGTCACTCCCGTGTACCCACCTTTAACAGGCCTGTCGCCATTACTCCCTGTCACCCCTGTGTGTGCCCCCACCCTCCGCTCTCAGTCACCCACTGAGAGGACACTCCTCCTGCAGGAGGCCCAGAGGACAGCCTGTCCACTCGGGTCAGCCTCAGTCTGGCCTTGGGAGCAGAATGGCAGGAGGGGTCCCTGGGGATTAGGGGGCTGTGTGCTCCCAGGAGCAGTGGGAAGAGGACCCTGTCCGTCAGGAAGAGGGACTGAGGACCCTGTGGATGCAGAGCGCCCAGGACCTCCCGCATCCCCCCTTCCTCTCAGGTCCCCTCCCCAAGGAGCAGCGCAGACCAGAGTATGGTCACAGCAGCCCAGAGCTTTTCAAACAAAATTATCTTTATTCATAACTGGCCCACAATGCCCCACAGGTGCTAGTCCTACCTCCACCCTAACCCACCCCGCCCTAACAGTCCTGCCCTCCCTCCTAACCCCCCAGGCCCACCCCCCTAAGGGTCCTGCCCTCCCTCCTACCCCCCCCAGGCCCACCCCCCTAAGGGTCGTGCCCTCCCTCCTACCCCCCACCCCCCCCAAGGGTCCTGCCCTCCCTCCTCCTCCCATCCTCCAGGTCAGTGGAACAGCAGGATCAGCCCTGCCATGAAAAGGAGCCCTCGGCTCCTCGGGGGGACAGCCAGGTCCCATCGAGTCCGGGCCCCTCGGGGCGCGGGCAGTGGGGGGCACTGCCCTCTGCTCCATACTGGCTGCAGGGCCGCTTCCTCCAGCTCCCTGGGTCGGACGGGTCACGCTTTCTCTTGTGAGGCTGTGAGGAGGGAACCGGCCCCGGAGCCAGCGCTGACCTCCCCCAGACCCCGAGGTCGGCCCCTGGGCGGGGGGTCTTCTCCGCAGGGGCGGGGCCGCCCCCCAGAGCGCGCTTCTGAGGCTGGCGAGCTGCAGGGGCAGCGCGGCTGAGGCCTGGTCTCTGCAGGGCCCGGGACTGGGCAGCGCCCCGGGGCCCCCGACCTCCAGGGCAGGCCCGGCCCGAGGCAGGGCCCGGGCTCAGAGCGAGCGCGCAGGGCAGCAGGCGGCGGGGGGAGGCCCAGAGGAAGGCCAGGCTGGGGAGGTCCTCCTCGTCCTCACGGGGCCTGGCCGCCGGCCCGAGCGTCTCCCTGACCACAGAGGCCTCTCTGGGGACGCAGGCGGCCCTGGGGGCCCGTGCACAGTCAGCAGGCCCGCGGCCCTGGGCAGCCGCGGGGGGGCATCGGGCCCGGAGCGGTGGGCGCTCCTCACGCCCCGAAGAGACAGCGCCAGCCGGGGGCCTGGAGCGGGGGGCGTCTGCTGGGCCGTGCCTCCGAGGGTCCTGGAAGCCAGTCTCTGGGGGGCAGGCTGTGCCACTGACCCCCAGCTGGGGGCGCTGGTCACGCCTCCGGGCATCTTGGCTGCTCGCAGGCTCAGAAGGACGTGAGTCCCACAGGGGAGCACCGAGACTCGGGGGTGCCTGCACGCCCCCCTCCTCGGAGGCCAGGAGTCGCCTCTCTGCCAGCTGGAGGAAGAAGGGACAGTGACTGGCGCTGCCCACGTGTGTGAGAGGAGGAGGGTGATGGGACAATGGCACTGGGGGAGGGAGGAGGTGACACCGTGACTGAATCCACGACAGTCATGTGACTCTCTTCTGTCCCCTGTGCCATATTCCCAGCATTGTGCTCCTCCCTTTCTGGCTCTCATCCCCCTCCTCTCTGCAGCCCTCTCCTCCTTGTCCTCCCGCTCTGCTCCCACCCAGGCTGGCCCCTCGGCATGTGCTGCCTGCAGGCAGGGGAGGTCTGGACACAGGCTGTGTGTCCTGGTTCTGGGGTGCTCCCTGCCCTGGCTTACTTGGGTGCTCCCTTCCCTGGCTCCCTGAGGCCCCTCCTCCCCAGCCCCCTAGACCTACCTGGGTCCCTCCCTCCCTAACTCACCGGGGCCTGCCCCTCCTCTAACTCCTCTGGGACCCCTGGGTCCGATGGTCACTTGGGGTCCTCCTCCCATCGCCCTGAGGTCCAGCCTCCCCTGGCTCACCTGGGCAGCAGTGAGCGCTTCTTCCCGCTCCAACTCCTCAGCGAGGGCCAAGGGGTCCTGCTGGGCATCTGGGGAAGTCAGTTGCTCCAGGAACTGGGGGTCAATGACCTCCTCCACCTGGGACAGAGGAAGCGGCCATGAGCCCCTTGGCAGGGAAGGAACTGGGAGGCAGCGGGGCCTGGAGGGCAAGCGGGAAAGCCCAGACCCCCCCCTCCTCCTGCACAGGTGGTGCTTCCCCCCATCATGCTCAGCAGGTACACACACGTGTACATACACAAATACACACACAGAGAGATAAACACATACATGCACACATACACAGAGACACACAAATACGCATGCACACACAGAGAGAAACATACGCATGCACATAGAGAAAAACACATGCATGCACCTACACACACAAGGGAACACCCACATGAACACAGATATCCCACACCACACCCACACGAAGCGCACATGCACACACAGACACACACTCTCAGGTGCCCAGCACAGGAGCAAAGAGCAGAGCCCATCCCATCAGCCTGGGGGAACCCGGGTCTGGGGGCGGCAGGGCCACCCTCTGGGACCCTGTGGGCCCGGAGCTGCGGGCCAGCCCACCTGGGTGACAAAGTCTTCCTGGGAGCACAGCTGGTCCAGGTAGCTCAGGAGACCCTCATCCTGCAGCCACTCCTTCACTTCATCTGCCCATCCTCCAGCGGGCGCCCCCAGGGGCAGCGCATCCGTGATGTCCATGTCCTCCTGCTCGGCCTCAGGGGGCATCCCACCGGGTGACTCGGTCTCCCAGGGCGGCTGGGCTGTGTGGGCGCACTGGGCGCTGGGTACAGCCTTCCTGGGAGTGGGCGCTGGGCAGAGGGAGAGGAGGGAGCGTGAGGGGACAATGCTCCCACCTGCAGGGCACGCGATGCTGGGGGCAGTGTTGGGGTGTTAACACCGGTGCGGCTGGGTCGGGGCCACTGAAGCCTGTGACTGTGAGAGGGGAGGCCAGAGGGGGGCACCCAAGAGTCAGCTGTGAGGACGTTTGGAGCCACCGACTCCCAAGGGGCCCCGCAGCCAGCCCGCTGCTCAGCAGACTTCATGTGGGGCCTTGGCAGGGAGCGGGGCGAGGGGATGAGAAAGGGGACCAGGTCCAGACCCTATGGGGACACAGGGCGCTGAGGCCTGGCTCTCAGGGCTGTTTCCCTTCAACACCAAAGCCCCCTGAGGAGAAGGGCCATGTGGGGGGACAGAGGCCTGCGCTGGGCCCTGTTGCCTGTGGCCATGGGCTCCTGTGGGAACGTGCTGGCATACCTGGCTGCGCGTCCACCACTGGGGCTGGGGGCCCCTGAGGACCAGATCTCGATGAGACACAAGGAGGCTCGGTCTGCACCCCTTTATTCAACTGCAACTTCTGACCCCGCATCTGCTCCTCCGCCTCAAACTGCATGAACCTGGGGTGAGGGGCACAGGCCGTGCTGAGAAGGAGGCGCCAGGAGCCCCGCAAAGGCAGCAGCGGGTGGAGGGATGGGGAGCAGGGCCTTGGGGCTGTCAGGGCCCGGACCCTGGGCAGGCAGGAGGCTGGCTGGCAAGTTCCTGCACAGCCCCGCTGGCTGGGGTCTGCCCACTGGGCCGGGCACCCCCTCCCCAGCCTGTCCTGAGCCTTCATGTCCGCCCAGGACGGGTCAGCCTCAGAGGAGGGGGAGCTCCGGGGAGGTGGGACAGGAGCACCCACACTCCGAAGCTGAGGGAGAGGCTTCCCCAGGAGGAAGCGCCTCTGGGCTGCGGGGACCCCGTGCTGACACCCTCCCACCCCCTCCTCTCTGATGAGACCTCACAGCTGGACCCCGCCCCACAGTCAGTCTCCCCCCAGTACCCCCAGGTGTGGGGACCCAGGACCCTGACTCACTTTTCTGCCATCTCGAAATAGACCCTCCGGTCACAGTGGCTCTTGAGCTGCCATTCCTGCATGGCCCGCCCTATTCCCTCCTCCAGCGTCATGGTGGGCTTCAGGCGGGACAGGGGCCGGAGCTCTGGCCTGTAATGCCTCAGGGTCAGTCACGGCCCAGCCTGGCCTCCGCCCGCCTGGCCACCCCAGCTCAGTGGAGCCAGTCCCACCCCCACCCGGCAGACTGAGCACCCGCAGGTGAGGGAGGAGGCGTCTGTGTGCAAAGACAGGCCTCCCAGCTGCTGCTGTCAGGGCCTCTCATCCACACCAGCCCGTGAACCAGGATGGAGGAGACCCCGCACTCGCACCCATAGCTGGGACCCCACCCTCAGGCCTTCCCGCCAGCGTCCCAGGATCAGCCAGCCTGCAGGGCCCTCCCACCTCCTCTGTGATGGGAGAGCTCCAGGGGCGCCCCTGCCCTGCCCAGGGCACTCACATGAGGAAGCAGCAAAGAGCATCCGCATCAGGACTCTGGGGAAGGTGCCCCCGGGCCAGGGCCTTGAAGCGCTGCCAACGACGGAAGTCCTCGTACACACTCTTGGGGTCAGAGGTGTGTAGCGAGGCCGTGGACTGGGAGGCGGCCAGGCCACCCTCCCTGGCGGCCCAGTGTGGCCGTGTTCTGGGGTCCACTTGGGGGACGATGGGGATCAGCTGGTCAGCTGGTGGTGGAGCTTGAGGAGGAAGGCTGGGACACCAGTCTCCATTGCTGGCCTGGGTGCCCCCTAAAGCCAAGGTGGGCATAATGTTCTCCACCGCAGTGGCTTCTAAGAAGAGGGGTGCGGGACACACAGCACCCCCACAGGTGGCACCTGGAGCACTCCCGTAGAGGGGGGCCTGGGTCAGGACAATGGTCTGAGTCTGGGAGGGCTGTGGTCGCCTCCCTTCTGACCTGACCTGGTCCATGATGTTGTAGACCCCAGTCCCAACGGGGCCGTGACCAGCATCTCCTGCCACCAGAGGTGTCCTGGGCCAAGCCTGCAGCACCAGGGGGCGGCCAGGAGGGAATGATGGGGTCCTGGGGGGCGACAGGTGCTGCTCCCCAGGGGGCCGGTGTGCAGGGCCAGTAGAGGGCAGGGGACAGGGCTGGGCCATGAAAGGAGTCAGGGAGGCACCGGGCTTCAGGCTCACATCTGCTCCCAGCGCAGCAGATGCTGTGGAGACAAAGGAAAGGGGGGATGGAGGAGGAGGACCAGCAAGCAGCACTGAGGCGCTCTGGGCCCCTTTAGCCGCTGGGGAACCAGGGCAGTGAGTCTCACCAGGGGAGGGCCATTTGGATGGGCAAACTGCGGAGGTGGCAAATGTCTTCAGTTCATGGTCACACTCTGACCTCCAGTTGTGATTATTCCACTGGAGAGCTTGCTCCCCGTTCACCAAGGCTCCCTGACCACTGTCTGCGAGAAGCGCCAGCCCAGCCAGCGCTGACCCTGAGCGCCTCCCTAAGGATTCCCTGGCACCGACCCTGCCAGCCTCAGAGGCATGGCCCTGGGCAGACGTCTGCTCTGGGCAACGACCCTAGGCAGACCCACTAGCTGTAGTGACCTTGGAACTTCATCTCCGAGGCAAGTTCTAGGCACCTAAAGGGCCTCTGAGAACAGGCCGTGTCTAACATATGAGGGCCCATCTGCTCCTCGTCTTCCTCTTCCTCAGTACAAACCACCCCTTCTGTCCTGGGCTTGCACAACACAGAAACACTCGAGAAATGTCTCTTCACAAGAAGGCACAGGGACCCTGAACTAACCCTTCAACATCCTGCTCAGCATGCACATGTGTGTCAGAACCAACAGTGAACACTTAACACGGCCAGGTCCTGCCACTAGGCCCAGCGCTCAGACTGATGGCCACCCTCAGGAGCTCTGTCAGTTCACAGCCAGCAATGGCTGCAGAGAGTCAGAGGAGGGCCACGGAATGGGGCAGAGCGGGGCTGGCAGTAGCGGTTTCCAGAAACTTCCAGAGCTGCTGTCCTATTAGAGGGGTCCTGGGAGTGCAGACTGGGTGAGGTTCTTCCCACTTTAGTTCCCAACAGTGGGACGTGAGGGCACAGTACAAAGCAGGTGTGAGCAGTGACAGTGGGACACAGGTGTCTGAACACATCCCCGCTCAGAGGAACCGGAGAAGACCTCGTCTAGGAGGGCACGCTGCACACCCTGCCCCTCATTACTCAGGACAGGCGGCCTTGGTCCTTTACTACTGACACAGACATGGTCCTCCTGCCCCTGTGCTCCCTGCCCCCTTTCAAAAGGAACCCGCCTTCGCAGACGTTCCACGAAACACCACCCGCGCCCCACATCTGTTTTCTGAAGCAGGGACGTGGACTGTCAGCAAAACCCTCATCCCAAAGGTGAAGGGCAGGGCAGAGGGTGTGTCATGAGATGTAGGACAAGAGGGAGTTGGTCTGAAGACCTGGGTGACACGGGGGAACAACTGGGGACAGCTCAGGGAACCGGGCCCTGTCTCTGTGGAAGTTTCTGGGCCGCCTGCCCGTGTGGAATCCCAGCCAACAATCAGCTCCCTGGGCTGAGGAGCAGTGAGCTCTGGGCCAGAAGCAGGGGAGAAGCTCTGGGCTCAGCAGGTGGAGGATCTTCCAGCCCAGCCCTCGGGAGGACATGTCATTGTGGACTTGGCCCCACACACAGCCCCTCTGCACAGCTTTCTGGCTAAGACCACCCTCCCACTGCCCCCATTCGCTCTAGCGCACTCAGTTCAATCCCTTAGAAAGATGCTGCGGGGCCAGCTCCAGGTGTCCAAAGAACAGCACACAGGACTGGGCTTTCCCGTGACCACCCTGTGCCACCCCACGACATTGCCCACTACTCCTCCCACACACCTGGAAGTGGCTTGTCTCCCCTCTGGGAAGAATCCACGTGCCTGCTGCCATCCTTTCTCCACACCCAGGCATGTCCCTGAGCCACCCTGACCCCACTCTGAGGAGCCCTCCCGGCCAGAGCCATCACAGGTTCCCACTGGCTCCCAGCCTCCCCAGGGTGACAGATCCTTGGAGGACCAGTGCTCTCTCCCTCCCCTACTTCAGTCAAACCATGTTTCCCCAGTGTCACATTTCAATCCCAAGTCTTGAGGGACAGCTCAGTGTTTAAAACATCCCCCTCCTCCAATCTATAGTCCTACCTCCTACAGAAGCCATCCCCGCAGGCTCATTCACGGACCACCGATGCCTAGTAGCCTGCACAACGAGAAACGTCAATAGGAGAATCCAGAGAGTGACCTGCTCCAACAGCTGCTCTCCATCCAGTGGAGGGAAGGTTTGGGTTTAAACAGTAGAATGTGGGGCTCCTGACATTCTGCAGTGGGGGAGGGGCAGAGGACCGATTGGCTGAGTGGTGGGGGGCATTCCATGGAGGGCTCTGATAGGTAGGCAAGAACCAACAGTTCCGTTCAAATTTAAAGTCACAAATTTAAAGACACACTAACAGTAATGACCTCCAATGTAAGTTCTAGGCACCCAGTCATTGATGTGCCCTTTATCTCCTTGATCCATCACCCTAGTTCTGGGTCCCTCAACCTGCTTCCTATCTGGTCTTGGTTTACTTCAACACAGGCTACACTTTCTGAACAAAATTCAGAACATGGGGCCTGAAGAAATAATGGGAACGCATGGCTCACGGGTCCCAGTGTTTGAAATTAGGATTGACACCACAGAGGCAGCACGCTGGATTGCTGTGTGCCCCTCATTCCTTGGGAAGCCGTCCTGTGGCCCCAAGTTCCGCCCAGTGCTGGGAGCCCTGCAGATGCAGCCGGCCCAGCCTTACAACCCATCCCCTTTCCCCAGTCCATCAGGGCAAGGCCCTGCAGCCTACAGGGCAAGGCCAGAAAACACCACTTTCAGTTTCTCAGAGTATTATGTTGTTCAATGTCTAATTTTTTGCTCTTTGAGTGATTTTAATGTAATGTTTTAAACAAGTAATGCCTCTGCATAGTTTACAACTTGTGCAAAATGGAAAATATAGTGAGCAGGCTTTCTTCTGCTTCTTTCTCCTCTTGCAAATGACAGGAAAGATGATGGTATACTTTCAGTTTCTTTGGAAAGTATGACAAACTCAAGTAAGTTGATTCTGCTACTATACATAAGTTTTATTGCCAAATGAAATTCTGCAATATAATACAAAATTGCTGGGCGTGCAGGGTGACATTGTTCCCATGCTACCTACCATGTCAACAGAAACTAGCCCAGACAGCCATGTTTTGATCAATGTTTGAACAACCATCTTGCAAAGGAAACATCTATGAAGCAGCATTTATTGAAAAACCTCCACGTACTGAATAGATACAGGAGGAAGGGGGTCAGGGTTCCCTTCCTCTGCTGCAGGGACAGCCTTGGCCTCTTCCCAGGATGCCTCGTGCCAGGACACACGAGCACGCCCACTGGGGGCGGGGCTCTGTCCTGCAACTGCTCCCAGCGTCCGTTGGGGCAGTTGGATCCTATAGGCGCATGCGCTAAGGCGGTTGGCTCCCATAGGCGCATGCGCTGTGGCGGTTGGCTCCCATGCGCGCGCATGCGCTAATGGCAGGGAGCATCTCCAACAGGGGCCCAGGCTGCGCGTGGGGCCTGGCATGGCGGCCTCCGGAGTCCGTTAGATGAACTGGAGGGAAGGGGCACGCGGCCTCCACAGCACTCAGGTGTCCCCTCTTCTCTGCTGTTCACCAAGTGGTCTGTGTTCCCCCTCCCCGCTAACTTCCGGTGGTGCTCACAGGGGAATGGGCTCTAGCTGTCAGTACTGGGCGGGCGGTCAGTGTGCGGGGCCTCCACGGGGTCCAGTGATGCCTGTGAACTGCCTGTGAGCTGTCTGCCGGGAGCTCCGCTGTGTCCCCTGCTTTCTGACACGCAGCTCCAGGCAGTTCTTCCGGATCTGAAAGCCCCTCCGGGTCACCAGGAAGCTGCCCTCATTGGAAAAGAGGGGACAGGGCGGAGCCTCCCCTCCCCACAGGTCCCAGGCTCCTTCCCCCTGGAGGCCCTCAGCCCTGAGACAGTGGCCTTGCTGACCACAGTAATGCCTCTGCCCCAAGGCCTGGGGTGGGGGCAGGCCTGGGTGTGTGAAGCCTGGGGTGGGGGCAGCCTGGGTGTGTGAGGCCTGGGGTGGAGGGCAGCCTGGGTGTGTGAAGCCTGGGGTGGGGGCAGCCTGGGTGTGTGAGGCCTGGGGTGGGGGAAGCCTGGGTGTGTGAAGCCTGGGGTGGGGGAAGCCTGGGTGTGTGAAGCCTGGGGTGGGGGCACCCTGGGTGTGTGAGGCCTGGGGTGGGGGAAGCCTGGGTGTGTGAAGCCTGGGGTGGGGGCAGCCTGGGTGTGTGAAGCCTGGGGTGGGGGCAGCCTGGGTTTGTGAAGCCTGGGGTGGGGGCAGCCTGGGTGTGTGAAGCCTGGGGTGGAAGGCAGCCTGGGTGTGTGAGGCCTGGGGTGGGGGCAGCCTGGGTGTGTGAGGCCTGGGGTGGGGGCAGGCCTGGGTGTGTGAGGCCTGGGGTGGGGGCAGGCCTGGGGTCTGTGGTGTTCCTTTGGTGGCAGGAGTCTGAGGTGTGGATTCAAATGTGTCTGCTTGCTCTGTGTGTGGATGTCTGTGATCACGGGGAAGTCATGCCTATGTTTCCGTAAGTGTGTGGGGTTGAGTCCTGTATTTGAAGGGCGTGGAGATGTAGTCCATGAATACTCAAACAGTTGGTGGTAATGTGTTTGTAATTTGGTGTTTGCTTAAATTTACTCGTTTCGTGCCCCCCCACCCCCCGCTTTGAATTTCGGGCTTTTTCTAATGACCGATTTGGAAGGATTATAGGCCTAGGCATAGGGCAATGTTAGGACAAGTGCAGGCGTTCATTTGCTTGGGTGTATGATCTGTGTTTTGTATTTGGGGAATGTAGATGGAGCATTGTGTACTCTGGGCATGTTGAAATGTTATGTGTATTTCTTTTTGTGATCTTCACCTGTTTCAGTGTGCAGAGGGCAGGTCTGTGACTATCTTTAAGACTGGTGGGTCTGTATATGTGGGTGTGCAGTAGTGTTACTGGGATTCGGTGTGATGTGGGTGTGGCTGTATTCTGCAAGATGGTCGAGTTAATTCTGCGTGGGAATTTGGGAGTGTGGGGTTCTGTGTACGCAGGTGGTGTGGCATGAAGTGGATTTGGGACATAAGTATAGGGAGGTGGGTTTGCATATTTGCAGTGCACTGGGTGTTCGTGCGTCTATTTGGTGTTTGTGGAGAGTGTGTGTTTGGAGTTCACATGTGTATTCCTGTGTATTCCAGGGCCATGGCCGTGGGGAAGGATGTTTGCTGGAGCTATGTGTTTGTATTTTTCAGTAGGGGCTCTAAGGCTTACATGTTTTGGGTACCAAGTATGTGTGTATTTGACGGGGAGAGGGGTTTCTGTGCTTATACAGGGGAGTGGGAGGGTTGTGTCTATGTATGGGAGGTGTGTGATAAGGTTATTTGTTAGTATTTGTGGATGTGAGAGCTGACGCATTAGCTAGGGGTAATTTGGAAGTTATTTCATATGTGATTTGCTGGAGATATTTTTGCATGTCTTGCCTATGTATACTGGTTGTGCTTATGTCTATCACCAGGTTCTTGAATTATCAGTTTGTTCAGGGGTTCTTACGTGAACTTAAATTGTTTTTCTTTGTAGAATACTAAAGTGTTTCTACATGTATTTGCTAGTAGTTAGCAAGTAGTGGTCTGTATATTCAGAATGATGCTAGAGAAAAATGTGTATAGTGTGCTTTTGTTACATACTGCTGAGGAGAGGTGTTGAGGTTATATTCTGGAGAGGTGGCATAATGTTTGAGGGATCTATATATTAAGGCATTAGTGTTTGAGGGATCAATATATTAAGGCAGTAGTGTTTGAGGGATCTATATATTAAGGCATTAGGAATATGTGTGTGTGTGTGTGTGTGTGTGTGTGTGTGTGTTGTGTGTGTCCATGTGTCCATAGGTGTGTGATAATTGTGTATGCACATTAGTGAGAGGTAAGGGATTGTTAGTGCTTTTGTGTTTTGCATGCATCTATCTGAGTGTATGGGGTGGGTATTCATGAGTGGTTTGAGGTCTGTGTATTTGGGATTTGTGAGTCTGTCAGGAGGCTTAGGCTCTTCCTTGCATCTGTTCCAGAATGTAATGCTTGCAGAATTTGGTGGTTTTGCTTGTATGTGTCCTCTCAGTGAGTGTGAGATGGACTTATTTGTATTAAATAAGTAGTTGTTTGTGACTCTGTATGTATTTGAGTTCCTGGAGATTATGGATGGACTGTATATTATAGAGAATGTGAGAGTTCACTTTGCGTGTTTGCAAAAAAGGAAACTGTCCAGATTTTTTTTTTGTGTGTGTGTGTGTATGTATGTGTTTGTATTCAGGAATCATGGAATATGTGTATTTTAGGGCTTGTGGGATTGCATATGGATCTTTATTTGGGTGACATATGAGACAATTGTGTACATGATGGTTTTAGAGGGCCTGTGTGTGTATATATTCAGTGTTTATATCTGAATGGTATATTGGTTGCCCATGTTTGTATTCAGGTCCATGTTATGTGTGTATATATAATTGTAGGTGTATACTGTGAATATTCAAGGATATTTAGGGTTTTGTCTGTAAATGGTCTATCTGTACATTCAGTGAGGACAAGGATGAAAATGTGCATATGTGTTCACATATGTAAAATAATTTTTAAATATATCTGAGTAGAAGTGGAGGGTCATAAGCAGGGTATAAGTGGCTTGTGTGCACATAGTCATTTGACAGGGGATGGAGTGCACTGAAATTGGATCATACTAGCTTTGGGTAGTCAATGGTGCATGTCTCTTCTGGGATCTATGTCCAGTGACATCAGGTGGGTGCTTGAAATTAGTCATGCTGGAAATATTTGTACCAGGTACATATTACAAATGAAGTATTTCCTGCATCCTCCTGAGAGTGGTTAGCATTCACCAGAACCCACTTGGTGTGTGTGTGTGTCTGGATGCATGTGTGTGTGAAGCAAGAATATTCAGGTATGAGTGGCCATATGCGTTGGAGACTCTCCGTGAATTGCAAGTGAGGCATCTGGGGCTGTGGGCCTCCTATGTGTGCATGGACCCTCGTCATTCTGAATCATTGCATTGCTCTTAATCAGGTCAGGCCTTTTTCTAGGGCCAAAGAATCCCATAAATGTTGGTGATTTCTGGCCCCCCTTCATGCAGATGGGTTGTGGGTATCTGTCCCTTAGGCAGGAGGGCACTTCTTTAGCATTTGTATGGTCTTGGCTTCGGGGGCCCTAGATGGGTGGGCCTGGTAGACAGATAGCCATTCAAGGCAGAAACTTCACACGTGTACTGCTGGCCTGACAGGCCATGGTTAGAAAGACTTCCTGGACAGGAAGCCAGATGGCCAAGTGTTCCTCCAAGCAAACTTTTTAAGAATCAGCTGAGCACATATTAGTATTATTGACCCTGCTGGGATAAGGTCGGTGAGCAAGGATACCCTTTCACATGGGGCCAGGTGGTGAAAGTCTACAGAGCCTAGCGTCCCTGAGACCATCTGCCTCAGGGTGGTGGGTTGTATTGGGTATCAGGCTGGCCAGTGGTGTCACTACTTCTTAACCCACCTATCTCTGGAAACCTCAATCCTTAGGTATTGGAAGTACTTTAGGGGTCAGTGAAGTGGCAGGGTTGGAGATGGAGGAGACTTTGGGCCTGTGGAGGGCTGGAAGCTGAGACCTGGAGAGACTGGGAGTATTACTCTGATGAGATATGGCTCTGACATTCCAAAACCCTTTAGACATGCTCTCCTTTGTTTTCTGAAAGCCCAGGATGCTTCTCCCACTGACATGAAGCTCATCTCTGCCTCACATTTCACTGAGAGGATGACCTGACCCTATTTTCTCTATTCCATGTTTAGCTACACACTCACCAGAGGGAACCACGTGATCAACATAGCTATCAGCTGACCCCACAGCTGCCTCCTGGCTCCCATAGTTCCACTGAGGATTTCTGGGCTTTCTTATGGTGAGTCTCCTCTGGGCCTTTTCTTGATCATGGTGAATCCTCCACCAGAACGTGCCAGCCTCACTTGCTTGAATGCCCCAACAACTGCTTCTCTTAGTACAAGCAAATTCCTAGTGGCTCTCACTGCCCCTTTCTAACTAACCAGTCCCCAATAAAATGACAGTGTGTTGCACTGATCATATTATGTGTTGTTGGTGGAATGGAGTTGGGCCTGCTTTTATATTTTAAAACATTTTATATTATAAACAAAAATGCAAGTATGTGTATATAAGGTAGATGTTCTTGGGTTTGTTTATTGAATTTCCTTGGTTTGGTTGTGAACTGGGAAGGTATGGCTGCTGAGTTTTAGTGGGAGGAGCAGGAGTATCTCATTATCTTGAATCAGCAGTGAAAATCCCCCACCAGGTAGAATGAATGGGGTTGGACAGAGCTGCTTTTTCAGGGCCCATTTTTTTTTTTTTTGGAGTGTATGTTATTCCCCATCTCTCCTTGGACAGAAGGAATCCTCTGCTCTTTAAAAAAAAAAACAACAGAGATTTTTATTATAGTTTCCATACAATATTGTATTCATTTTAGGTGCACAACATAGGGATTAGACATTTATGTAACTCACAAAGTGAACACCCCAGAAAGTGAACACCCATTTGACACCATATGTATTTCTTACAATGTTATTGGCTTACTAGAAGCCTGTCCCTTGGCCTGGCCTGCGGGCATCAGGGGACCTCCTTGCCGCCACAGCCTGGCCTTACCTGCAAGCTCATGGGGCTTCAGCTGGCTCGATCCCACACAGCAGGAAGTAGTGTGTGAAGCAGCAGGCAACCGGGGAAGAGCCTGAGCCTAGGCTGGGTGTCAGGCTGCTCCTGCTCATCCTGGCCCAGGGGGTAACTGTCTGTGGGAGAGGCTCACACTGTTGCAGCTGTGCTCGCCAGCTGTGAGCCCTGCATCTGGCACCCATCTATCAGCTGTGGGAGTAAACTGAACACCAGGGGCAGCTCCTGCATCGAGCATCTGCCCCCTGGTGGTTAGTTTGTGTCATAGAGACTGATCAAAGGGTCAACCAGTTGTCTGGTAGATTAGGCTTATATAAAATATATACTAGAGGGTCAGTGCACGAAATTCGTGGACATTAAAAGGGGCTTAATAAGAGGAAATAATTTAATATTGCAATTTGCCCTTTCTCTATAATAGAAGTGTCAGAGATTAAAGAAAATTAGTAAAATGTATATGAAAACCTTTCTCCTGTCAGAGTTTGTGGTGCACCACGGGACCCAGAGTCAAGTCCCCGCCCACCCACATGTGCCTCAAAATCGTGTGAGACCCAGATCTGGCCAGTCCCATCCTTTTCAAGCCCCACCAGGCAGGGGACATAGCCTCAGGTCCCTGGCCCAGGACCTGACGTCCCCCAGCCAAGACTGGGGTGGGGGGAATGTCTTGAGGACCTCTGTCAAGCCCCACCAGGTGGGGGGCATGGCCTGAGGTCCTGTGACCCAGCACTGGGGGTGCATCTTGAGGTCCCCTGTCAAGTCCAACCAGGCAGAGAGGTGCAGCCTCAGGTTCTTGCCTAGTGCTGGGGCGGGGGGTGCAGCCTGAGGTCCCCCGTTAAGCCCTGCTAGGCGGGCGGTGCGATCTGAGGTCCCCCAGCCTGGTGCCAGGGTTGGGGGGTACAGCCTGAAGTTCCCTGTCAAGCCCCACCTGGTTGGGGGCACGACCTGAGGTCCCCCAGCCTGACACTGGGGTAGGGGAAGCAGCCTGAGATCCCTTAGCCCAGCAACAGGACAGGAAGTGCACCTTAAGGTCAGGCTGCACCTTAAGGGGTGCAGCCTGAGGTTCCCTGTCAAGCCCTATTGGGGCAGGGTAGGGCGGTAGCCCCAGGTCCCTGCTGATTGCTTGTTAAGGCTCCTTATGAGAACCTAGCTTCAGCTGTGGGTGTATCCATCTTTGTGATGGTCAATTAGGATATTCCCTCTTTATTAGATAGGAAAGATGCTCTACTTTATATACCTGTGACTGTTTTTATAACTGGCAATTTGTAAATATTAATCTTTTCCCCCTTTTCACCCATCTGTCCAATCTCCCTCCTATCTGGCAATCATCAAAATGTTCTCTGTACCTATGAGTTTGTTTCTGTTTTGTTTGTTCATTTTTTTTCTTTAGATTCCATATGTAAGTGAAATCATATGGTATTTGTCTTTCTCTGTCTGACTTATTTCACTTATAGCATAATTTCCATTCCTGTTGTTGGAAATTACAAGATTTCATTCTTTCTTTTGGTTAAGTAATATTTGATTGTATATAGCATCAAACCTTCTTTACTCATTTGTCTATCTGATGGACATTTAGGTTTCTTCCATATCTTGGCTATTGTAAATGATGCTTCCATATCTTGGCTATTGTAAAGAATTTGGAATGCATGTCATTTTGATTTTGTGTTACTTTGATAAATACGTAGAAGTGGAATTGCTGATTACTTCTTTGTCTCTTATTATAGCCTTTGATTTAAAGTCTATTTTTTCTGATAGATGTATTGCCAAGCCAGCTTTGTTTTATTTTCATTTGCATGAACTATCATTTGGTGGTGATGAACCCCTTCAGCTTTTTCTTTTCTGAAAAGCTCCACATCTCTCCTCTTCTAAGTGATAGCCTTGCTGAGTAAGAGTAATCATTATTGTAGGTCCTTGCTTTTTATCATTTTGAATTTTAATCCCTCTCACCTACAAAGTTTCTCTTGAGAAATCAGATTATTACAGGAACTCTGCTGTAGGTAACTAATTGCTTTTCTCTTGCTGATTTTCAGATTCTCTTTGTCTTTAACTTGTATAATTTTACTTGTCTTGGTATGGACCTCTTTGGGTTCTTCTTTTTTGGGACCCTCTGTGCTTCCTGGACTTGTATGTCTATTCCCTTTACCAGGTTAGGGAAGTTACCATCCTTATTTCTGCAAATAGGTTTTTAATCCTTTGAAATCTCTTCTTCTGGTACCACTATGATGTGAACATTGTTACACTTGAAGTTATTCCAGAGGTTCCTAAAACTATCCTCATGTTTTAAAATTCATTTTTCATGTTGTTGTTCTAATTGTGTGTTTTCAGCTACCTCGTCTTCCAAATTACTGATTTGATCCTCTGCTTCTTCTAATCTGTTGATTCACTCTAATGTATTCTTCATTTCAGTTATTATATTCTTCATTTTTGACTGATTCTTTTTTCTATATCCATTTTTATGTTCCCTATCTCTTTGTTAATGTTATATCTGACTTTATCTATTCTTTCCTAAGTTCACTGAGCATCCTAATAAACAGTGTTTTGAATTTTTTATCTGGTAGATTGCTTACCTCTCTTTTGTTGCATTTTTTTCTCTAGAGTATTTTCCTATTGTTTTTTTAAGGGGTGAGGGCATATTTCTTTGTATCTTCATTTTGACTGCCTCTCTGTATGTGCTTCTATGTACTCAGTAGATCTGTTCCATCACCTGGTCTTAGTAGAATGGCCATATGTAGCAAGTGTCCTGTGGGACCCAGTGGTAGAATCTCCCAGGTTATGTTATGTCTTTCTGGTGCTCTAGACATATCCCTTGTGTGGATTGTGTATGCTGTCCTATTATAGGTGAGCCTTGATTGTTGTTGACATGTCAGTGGAAGGGATTGACCCTCAGGCTGATTCACTGTGAGGTTTGGCTCTAACTGTTCCAGACAAGCTGTCACGCAGGGCTGTCCCCACAAAGCAGGATTTGGTTTAGTGATAATCTGGTGCCTACTGATTTCTGCCCTTTGGCTGTGTCATTTGGGGAAGTATTTAGATGATGCTCTGGTGTGGCCTAAAGCCACTGAAGGTCTGGGGCCATCTGAGACCGGCTGTTGCAGGCCAAGTTCATCTGCTGCTTGTGTCCAGCCTGGAGCTACCTGATAGGAGCTACAAATGATCAGTAGATGATTGCCCCTTGTGCTGGGCTTGGAGAACACCTGGGAGATGCTAAGCTGTGAACTAAGGCTGGCTGCCAGTACTGTTGACTTGGGACTGACTATTGGTGTGTGTAATGGAGCATGCTGAGGCCAGATGCTACTTGTTTGGGGTTTGGAACCTTTGAGGGAATTTAGGTGAGTCCACAGTGTAAACTGAGAAAAGCCATTAATTTAATTTAATTTATTTAGATAAAAAGCCATTTATATCGATAAGCCACTTGAAGTGATTTGGGTGGGACCCTAACTCGGTGAGACAGGGTTTGAGGGAACCACAAGAGCAGGGTGAATGGTGTTAGCTAGGATGATGGAGACTCAGACTTTGTGTCCATCTGCACCTGCAAGCTGAGACAGGGGTAGGCTCGGCAAAGGAATAACATTGCCTGTTATCATTTTGTCCCAGAAAGAGCAGCCCCTCCGGCCCTCACCCTAAAGTCCAACAATTCAGTTTTAGGTTTTTTTTCATATGGCTCTGGCCCTTTTCAAGTTATTGCCTTAGTGCTGGAGTGTAAAGTATGTGAGTGTATTAGCAAGAAAGTCTATGCATGGGCCCTTTTAGAGGAATGCCAGGGACTCCTAGCAGTTCTTTGTCTCACTCAAGCACAGTCTTTATTGGGTTCATAGCCAAAAGTTATAGGGACTTCCCTTCCCTTCCACAGGAACCCTGGGCTGGGGGAGTTCGGTGTGAGCCTGAAACAGTTGCTTCTCTTCGGGAACCTCCACAATGGAGTTATACCTGCCAATTTTTTCTTATATCTATAATAATAAAAATGTAATAGGCTAAGTAGATTGGAGGTCCTTCCAGATGTCTTTCTGGCTGACCTTACAGATGAAGCCAGGAGTGCGAGGGGAGCCGGTGCCGGCAACCTGGGAAAGGAAGGCCTACTGTTGCATGAATTTTGTGCCTGGGGCCTCTAGTTTTATTATAATTTTTTTGTTGTTGTTGACATTACAGATGTCCGCCATTTTCCCTCCCTTTGCCAACCTCCACACAGCTCCAGGCCCTGCCTCCCATGTCTTATACCATACTGTTCTATTTGTGGGCTATACATATGTTCTTTGGCTAATATCTTCACCTTTCTTTCAGCCTTCACTGCCCACCCCCTGCCCATCCTTCTGACATTTGTCAGTATGTCCCATGTATTTATTCTTCTGGTTCTAATTTGTTTGTCAGTATATTTTGTCCATTAGATTCCACATAGCGGTATTAGTGAGATCATGTATTAGTATTTCTCTGACTGACTTATTTTGCTTAGCATAATAATCTGTAGGTTCATCCATGCTGCCCCAAAGGGTAATAACTCATTCTTTCCTCTAGCTGCATAGTATGTCATTGTATAAATGTACCACAGCCTTTTGCCCCCTTGTTTTGCTTTAATTTAAATTCTTTGTTATTGAAAGTATTACATGTCTCCCTTTTCCCCCATTGAACTCTTCCTTGCTGCTCCCACCCCCAGCACATCTCCTCACCCCTACTGACTGTGTCCATTGGTTTTGTTTATATGCATGCATACAAGTCCTTTGATTGATCTTTTACCCTTGCCCCCCACCCTCCCTTGCCTTCCCTCTGAGGTTTGTCAAACTGTTCCATGCTTCTATATTTCTGGATCTATTTTTGTTCTTTAGTTTATGTTGATCATTATACTCCACAAATGAGTGAGATCATATGATATTTATCTTTATCCGTCTGGCTTATTTCGTTTACCATAATGCCCTCTAGGTCCATCCATGCTGTTGGAAATGATAAGAGTTCATAATTTTTTATACCAGCAGAGTAATCCATTGTGTAAATGTACCACAGTTTTTTAATCCACTCCTCCACTGATGGGCATGTAGGCTGTTTCCAAGTCTTAACTATTGTAAATTGTGCTGCTATAAACACAGGGGTGCATATATCCTTTCTGGTTGGTGTTTCTGATTTCTTGGGATATAGTCCTGGAAGTGGGATTACTGGGTCAAATGGGAGTTCCATATTTAATTTTTTTAGGAAATTCCATACTGTTTTCCATAAAGGCTGCACCAGTCTTTATTCCCACCAGCTGTGTATGAGGATTCCTTTATCTTCACATCCTCAGCACACTTGTCATTTGTTGATTTGTTGATGGTAGCCATTCTGAAAGTTGTGAGGTGGTACCTCATTGTCATTTTGATTTGCATCTCTCAGTTGATGAGAGACTTGGAGTATGTTTTAATATCACTCTTGGCCTTCTGCATGTCCATTTTCGAAAAATGTCTATTTAGGTCCTTTGCCATTTTTCCCCCATTTTTATTAAGGTATTATATGTGTACATATCTTTCCAATGTCCCCCCCCCACCTCCCTTTCATGCCCTCCCTCCACAGAGTTCTGTGTTCGTTGATTGTATTCATGCATACCAGTCCTTCGGTTGTTCTCTTATCTCCCCCCAAGTCTCCTTCCCCTCCCTGCTGTCATTTGACAATCTGCTTGTTTTATGGTGACTATCTCAGGATCTCATGAATAGACTCCGCTCCTCGTTTGGCAGTCTGCTTGTTTTATGGTGGCTATCTCAGGACCACCCGAATAGAATCCGCTCATCCTCTGGTTTTCACCGCCCCTCCCCCTGGGTCCCACTGCTTCCCAAGGAACACACAGCTCACCCGGGGCACAGGGCCCCCTGAGACACACGGCTCACCCAGGGCACAGGGTCCCCAGGGACACACGGCTCACCCAGGGCATACGGCCCCCTGGGACACATGGTTCACCCGGGGCACACGGCCCCTTGGGACACACGGCTCACAGGGGGAACACGACCCCTCTCGGGTGCTGGGTTCTCGTATTGGGGGTGCCTCGCTTGCTCCTTGCTAGCACGGCAGGCAGGCTGGGACAGTTGCAGGCTGGCTGAGATGGCTGCAGGCGGGTAGACCGCCCTCAAAGGTGTCTCGTTTGGTGCGGAAGCAGAGCAGCTGCGGACTCGGAGGCTAAGTTCTGAGGCCGCCCACTCTCTGAGCCCAGGGCATGGTGAGCTCTGTTTTCGGTGGTGGGGGGTGGTGGTGGCTGGTGCGGCAGCGATGGTCGCTCCTGTGGTTCAATTTCCACTGTAGTTTTAAAGTTCACATGGCGGCAGTGGCGGGAGCTTCGGCCCAGCCATGTGGCGGCTGAGAGAGGACTCGCCGGGGCCACTAACGGAAGGTGCTGTGCAGGCTCCCCACAAGCACAGTAGGTGTGCTGGGAAGGTTGTGGGCAGGCTGAGATGGCTGCGGGCGGAGAATTCCCCCTCAATGGTGTCTCCTTTGTTGTGGAAGTTGAGCTGCTATGGACGCAGAGGCTAATTTCTGAAGCCACACTCTCTCTGAGCCAGGGGCGTAGTGAGTTCTGATTTCGGTGGATTCCCATTCGAGGGGGCAGCAGCGGGTGCGGCAGCGACGGTGGCTCCTATGTCTCAATTTCCCCTGTAGTATTAAAATCCACATGGTGGTAGTGGCATAAGCTTTGGAGCCGGCTGCTGGCGGTGGCAGCAGAAAGACTCGCCGGGACGCAAAGGGAATGCGCCGCGCCAGCTCCCCACCAATAAGGTGCGTGTGGAGACTGGGTCCAGCTGGCCGCAGGCCAGGAGACGCCACAACAGCTCCTCGGGGTGGTTGTGGGCAGGCGCCAAAGGTTCCATAACAGCTCCCTGGTTCCCATGGCCAGCGGAATGGCCCAGTCCTTGGGCCCCAGGGCGGAACGAGGTCTGGCTTCCCTCATTCCTGGCGGCAGCGTCTCCGGCAGGTCCGGTTCGCCGTAGTTTTAAACTCCACATGGCAGCAGCAGTGCCCTGCTTGGTGTCTAGTTGTAGCCTTCCCATTTCTGGGCCCAGGTGGCTGCGGGCGGGGAGATGCTGCGCGATCTCTTCGCCAGCACCGCAGGCGCGGGGGCTGGGCCGAGCTGGCTGTGGGCGGGGAGATACTACACCATCTCTTCGCCCGCCCGCGAGTGTGGGGGCCGAGCCAAGCTGGCTGCGGACAGGGAGACGCTGCGCCCACTCCTCTCCAGCACTGAGGGTGGGCTGAGAGGTGGTGCTCAAGGGCTTCTCGTCCAGGCAGGGGCCGAAGGCAAGGCGGAGGTCCACATCAGCTCCCATGGCGGCTGGTGGGGCTGGCACAGTCCTTGGGCCCCAGGGCGGAGCGGGGTCTGGCTTCCCTCATTCCCGGTGGCTGCGGCTCTGGTAGGTCCTGTTTCGCCGTAGTTTTAAACTCCACATGGCAGCCGCGGCGCCCTGCTTGGTGTCTAGTTGTAGCCTTCCCATTTCTGGGCCGAGCTGGTTGCGGGCGGGGAGATACTACACCATCTCTTCACCTGCCTGCGAGTGCGTGGGCCGAGCATAGCTGGCTGCGGATGGGGGACATGCTGTGCCTGCTCCTCTCCAGCACTGCCGGCGGGCTGGGAGGTCGCGCTCACGGGCTTCTTGTCCAGGCAGGAGCCGAAGGCGCGGCGGTGTAGGCCCACATCAGCTTCCGTGGCCTCCTTTGCCATTTTGAAATTGGATTGTTTATCATCCTTTTGTTCACTTATTAGTTCCCTATAAATTTTGGAGATTAAACCCTTATCAGATGTAACATTGGCAAATATATTCTCCCATGCAGTGGGCTCTCTTGTTTTGTTGATAGTTTCTTTTGCTGTACAGAACCTTTTTATTTTGATACTAGAGGCTGGGTGCATGAAATCCATGCCCGGAGTGTATCCCTCAGCCCAGCCTGCACCCTCTCCAATCTGGGATGCCTCGAGGGATTGGGCCTAAACGGGCAGTTGGACAGCCCTCTCACAATCCAGGACTGTTGTCTCCCAACCACTTGCCTGCCTGCCTTATTGCCCCTAACCACTTCTGCCTGCCAGTCTGATAACCCCCTAACCACTCCCATCAGCCTGATCGATGCCTAACTGCCCCCCCCTGCCAGCCTCATTGCCACTAACTGTCCTCCCCTGCTGGCCTGGTCACCCCCAACTGCCCTCCCCTGCTGGCCTGGTCACCTCTAACTGTCCTCTCCTACAGGCCTCTTTGCCCCCAACTGCTCTCCCATGCTGACCATCTTGTGGAGGCCATCTTGTGTCCACATGGGGCAGCCATCTTGTGTGTTGGAGTGAGGATCAATTTGCATATTACCTCTTTATTATATAGGGTAGTCCCATTTGTTTATTTTCTCCTTAGTTTTTATTGTCCTAGGAGATGTATTGGTAAAGATATTGCTACAAAATGTGTCTAATATTTTGCTGCCTATGGATTCTTATAAGGCTTTTATGGTTTCCCATCTTACCTTATGTCTCTTATCTATTTCGAGTTTATTTTTGTGTATGGTGTAAGTTAGAAGTCTAGTTTCATTTTTTTGCATGTGTCTGTCTTTTGCATTTTTTTGCATCACCGTTTATTAAAGAGGCTGTCTTTACTCCATTTTATGCTCTTGCCTCCGTTGTCAAATATTGAGCAAAATGGCTTGGGTTCTGGGTTCTGTTCCATTGGTCCACATGTCTATTCTTGTGCCAATAACAGGAAGTTTTGACAACAATGGCTTTCTAATATAGCTTGATATCTGGTATTGTGATCCCTCCAACTTTGTTCTTATTTTTTTCAAGATTGCTGCAGCTATTCAGGGTCTTTTTTTATTCCATATAAATTTTTTGGGAGTTCTAGGTTTGTGATATATGCCATTCATATTTTAATGGGGATTACATTGAATTACTTTGGGTAGAATGGACATTTTAATGATGTTGATTATACCAATCCATGAACTCAGTATATTATTCCACTTGTTTATATCTTCTTTTGTCTTTTTTTTCAACATCCTGTAGTTTCTCAGTACAGGCCTTTTACCTCCATAGTTAAGTTTATTCCTAGGTATCTCAAATTTTTTGTTGTTGCAATGATAAATGGATTTTTTTTTTTTTAGTTTCTCCATGAATTCATTGTTGGTATATAAAAAGCCATACATTTTTCCAGGTGTTAACTTTGTATCCTGCTATGTGGCTGAATTCTTTTACTAAATCTAGTAGTTTTTTGAAGGAGTCTTTAGGGTTCCCTATGTACAATATCAGGTCACATGTGAATAATGATAGTTTCACTTCTTTTCCAATTTGGGTACCTTTTATTTCTTCTTGACTGATCGCTATGGCTAGCACTTTCAATCTATGTCATATAGGAGTGGTGAAAGTGGGCATCCCTGTCTTGTTCCTGTTTTAGGGGAAATGGTTTTAGTATTTGCCTATTGAGTATAATGTTAGCTATAGGTTTGTCATAGGTTTGTTATTATGTTGAGGTATGATACCTTTATTCCCACTTTACTGAGAGTTTGTATCAAAAAAGGGTGTTGGGTTTTGTCAAATGCTTTTTCTGCATCAATTGATATGATCATTTGTTTTTTGTCTTTTAACTTGTTTATGTGATGTATCACCTTTACTGATTTGTGGATATTGTACCAGCCTTGCATCCCTGAAATAAATCCCACTTGATCATGGTGCATAATCTTTTTAATGTATTGCTGGGTGTGATTTGCTAGTATTTTGTTGAAGATTTTAGCATTTAAGTTCTTAGGATATTGGCCTGTAATTCTCATTCTTTGTAGTGTCTTTATCTGGTTTTGGGATTAGGGTAATTCTGGCTTCATAGGAAGAGCTTGGAAGTGTTTCTTCCTCTTGAATTTTTTGGAATAGTCTGAGAACTTGAGAACTAGTGTTTTCCTTTGAATGTTTGTAAAACTCCCCCATAAAACCATCCAGACCAGGGCTTTTGTTTCCTCGAAGGTTTTTTGATTACTACTTCAATTTGATCAGAAGTTGTCAGCCTGCTTAGGTTTTCTGATTAATCCTGATTAAATTTTGGAAGATTGTATTTTTTTCTAGGAATATGTCCATTTCATCTAGGTTGTCCAGTTTGTTGGAGTAGAGTTGTACATAGTATTTTTTTTACAATCCTTTGTATTTCTGTGGGGGTGGTTGTTACTTCACCTCTTTCATTACTGATTTTGTTTACTTGGGTCCTCTCCGTTTCTTGGTGAGACTGGCTTGAGGTTTCTCAATCTTGTTTATCCTTTCTAAGAACCAGCTCTTGGTTTTATTGATTTTTTTTTTGTTTCCAGAATGTTTTTTTTATTTCTTCTTTGATCTCTTTGATAACCCATTCATTGTTTGATAGCATACTATTTAGCCTCTGTTTTTTTATTGTTTTTATTGTATTTGATTTCTAATTTTATGCCACTGTGATATGAGAAGATGCTTGATAAAATTTTAATATTGATTTTCTAGAGACTGTGCTTGTGCTCTAATATGTAGTCTACATTTGAAATTGTCCCATGTGCTCTTGAGAAGAATATATATTCTGTAGCACTGGAGTGAAATGTTCTGAAGATGTCAATTAAATCTGTTTGATCTAGTGAGTCATTTAGGATTACTGTTTCTTTGCTGAATTTTTGTCTAGAGAATTTACCAGTGATATCATTGGCAAATTAAAAGTTCCCTACTATGATTGCATTGCTGACGATCTCTCCCTTAATAACTTCCAGAAGTTTTGTGTTTTTTTTTAATGTATTTGGGTGCTCCTGTATTGGGTGCATATATGTTTACCAAGGATATATCCTCTTGTTGAATCTATCCCTTTGGTGTTATGAAGTGGCTTTCCTTAACTCTTGTTATGGCTTTCACTTCAAAGTCAGTTTTGTCAGATATAAGTATTGGTACCACAGCTTTTGTTTTTCATTTCCATTTGCCTGAAAAATCTTTTCTAAATATTTTATTTTATTTTATTGTTAAAATATTACAAATGGTAGTACATATGTCTCCCTTCTTTAAAAAAAAAACAAACAACCTTTTTTTCATCCCTTCACTTTCAGTCTGTGTGAATTCTTAGTTCTAAGGTGAGTCTCTTGTAGACAGCATATATATGGGTCATATTTTCTCATTCATTCAGTTATCCTATGTCTTTTTTTTCTTAATAAATCTTTATTGTTCATATTACTACAAATATTCCTCATTCCCACCCCTCCATTGTTCCCCTCCACCAAGTTTCCATCCCACCCTCTGCCCTTTCCCCATTGTCCTCATCCGTAGGTGCCGTGTATGTTCAGTCTCTTCCCACACCCCCCTACCACTCCCCATTTCCCCAAGAATCATCAGTCCACTCCCCTTCTATAACTCTGATTCTATTATATTCACCAGTTGATATTGTTCATCATGATTTTTTACTTCCCTTGGTTTTTTAGATTCACTTGTTGATAGTTACATATTTGTTGTTCATAATTTTTATCTTTATTTTCTTCCTCTTCCTAAAGAACTCCTTTTAGCAATTCATATAATTCTGGTTTGGCGGTGATGAACTCCTTTAGCTTAAATTTATTTGTGAAACTCTTTATCCGGTCTTTGATTCTGAGGGATAGCTTTGCTGGGTAGAGTATTTTGGGCTGTAGGTTCTTGCTAGTCATCACCTTGAATATTTCTTGCCATTCCCGTCTGGCCTGCATGGTTTCTGTTGAGAAATCAGCTGACAGTTGTATGGGTGCTCATTTATAGGTAACTACCTGCTTTTGTCTTGCTGCTTTTAATTTTCTCTCTTTGTCTTTTGCTCTTGGAATTTTAATTATGATGTGTCTTGGAGTGGTCTCCTTTGGATTCCTTTTGTTTGGGTTCCGTGTGCTTCCTGGACTTGTAAGTCTATTTCTTTCCCCAGGTTGGGGAAGTTTTCTGTCACTATTTCTTTCTTTTTTGTTTTTTTCCTTTTTATTTTTTTCTTTTTTTAATTAATTTTCTTAATTAAATTATTATCTGTGTACATATATTACCATTGCCCCCCCCCAAAAAAAAAGACATTCCCTCCCTCCCCAGAGTTTTGTGTCCATTGGTTATACTTATATGCATGTGTACAAGTCCTTCGGTTGATCTCTTATTTCCCTCATATTTCCCTTCCCTCCCGGTTATAATTAGACAGTCTGCTTGTTGCTTTACTGTCGCTATATTTAACTTATGGTTCATCGGTTTATAATGTTCTTTATTATTCATAAATGAGTGAAGTCATATGGTGTTTCTCTTTCATTGACTGGCTTATTTCACTCAGCATGATATTCTCCAGTTCCATCCAGGTTGCTGCAAATGATGAGAATTCCTTCTTTTTTATGGCAGCATAGTATTCCATTGTGTAGATGTACCATAGTTTTCTGATCCAATCATCTGCTGACGGGCACCTAGGCTGTTTCCAAATCCTAGCTATTGTAAATTGTGCTGCTATGAATAAAGGGGTGCATATATCCTTTCTGATTGGTGCTCCTATTTTCTTGGGATATATTCCTAGTAGTGGGATTACTGGGTCAAATGGGAGTTCCATTTTCAGTTTTTTGAGGAAACTCCATACTGTTCTCCACAGTGGTTGTATCAGTCTGCATTCCCACCAGCAGTGCACGAGGGTTCCTTTTTCTCCACAACCTCGCCAACACTTGTCGTTTGTTGATTTGTTAATGTTGGCCATTCTGACAGGTGTGAGATGATATCGCATTGTTGTTTTGATTTGCATCTCTCGTATAAGTAGTGACTTTGAACAGTTTTTCATGTGCCTCTTGGCTTTCCTTCTGTCTTCTTTTGAGAAGATTCTATTTAGTTCCATTGCCCATTTTTTAATTGGCTCATTTATTTTCCTTTTACTGAGTTGAGTAAGCTGTTTGTAGATATTGGAGATTAAACCTTTATCAGTAATATCGTTTGCAAATATGTTCTCCCATGCAGTGGGCTTTCTTGTTGTTTTGTTGATGGTTTCTTTTGCTGTGAAAAAACTTTTTATTTTGATATAGTCCCATTTGTTTATTTTCTCTTTAGCTTCCATTGCCCAAGGGGCAGTATCAGTGAAGAAGTTCTTTTGGGATATATCTGAGATTTTGCTGCCTGTGGATGCCTCTAGTATTTTTATGGTTTCCCGTCTTATGTTTAAGTCCTGTAACCATTTCGAATTTATTTTTGTGTATGGAGTAAGTTGGTGCTCTAGTTTCATTCTTTTGCAAGTATCTGTCCAATTTTCCCAATACCATTTACTGAAGAGACTGTCTTGACTCCATTGTATGCTTGTGCCTCCTTTGTCAAATATTAATTGAGCATATTGATTTGGGTTGATATCTGGATTCTCTATTCTATTCCATTGATCTATATGTCTGTTCTTGTGCCAGTACCAGGCTGTTTTGAGCACAGTGGCTTTGTAATACAGTTTGAAATCTGGTATGGAGATCCCTCCTACTTTACTCTTCTTTCTCAGGATTGCTGATGCTATTTGAGGTCTTTTATTGTTCCAAATGAATTTTTGGAGAGTTCTTTCTAGGTCAGTGAAATATGCCGTTGGTATTTTGATGGGGCGTGCATTGAACCTATAGATTGCTTTGGGAAGTATGGACATTTTGATGATGTTGATTCTACCAAACCATGAACATGGTATGTTCTTCCATCTGTTTACATCTTCCTCTATTTCTTTTTTCAGTGTTGTGTAGTTTTCCGTATATAGGTCTTTTACCTCCTTAGTTAAATTTATTCCCAGGTATCTTAATTTTCTTGGTGCGATGGTAAATGGGATTGCTTTTTTGGTCTCTGTTTCTGTAAATTCATTGTTGGTGTACAGGAATGCCATCGATTTCCTGGCGTTAATTTTGTATCCAGCTACATTGCCAAATTCATTTATTAAGTCTATTAGTTTTTTGATGGAGTCTTTTGGGTTTTTTATGTACAATATCATGTCATCTGCAAATAAGGATAACTTTACTTCTTCTTTTCCGATTTGGATACCTTTTATTTCCTCTTCTTGTCTAATTGCAATGGCAAGTACTTCCAGTACAATGTCAAACAGGAGTGGTGAGAGTGGGCATCCCTGTCTTGTTCCTGTTTTAAGAGGGAATGGCTTTAGCTTTTGCCCATTGAGTATGATGTTGGCTGTGGGTTTATCATATATAGCTTTTATTATGTTGAGGTATGATCCTTGTACTCCCACCTTGTTGAGAGTTTTTATCAGGAAAGGGTGTTGGATTTTATCAAATGCTTTTTCTGCATCAATTGATATGACCATATGATTTTTATCTTTCAATTTGTTTATGTGATGTATCACGTTTATTGATTTGCGGATATTGTACCATCCTTGCATTCCTGGAATAAAACCTACTTGGTCATGGTGTATGATCTTCCTGATGTACTGCTGGAGCCGATTTGCTAGGATTTTGTTGAGTATTTTGGCATCTATGTTCATGAGGGATATTGGCCTGTAATTCTCTTTCATTGAGTTGTCTTTATCTGATTTTGGTATTAGGGTGATGCTGGCTTCATAAAAGGAGTTTGGAAGTGTTCCTTCCTCTTGAATTTTTTGGAATAGTCTGAGGAGGATAGGTTTTAGTTCTTCCTTGAATGTTTGGTAAAACTCTCCTGTGAAGCCATCTGGCCCTGGGCTTTTGTTTGCTGGCAGCTTTTTGATGACTGTTTCAATTTCTTCCCAAGTAACTGGTCTGTTGAGATTTTTAGATTCTTCCTGATTGAGTTTTGGAAGGTTGTATTTTTCTAGGAATATGTCCATTTCTTCCAGGTTGTGCAATTTGTTGGAATAGAGTTGCTCATAGTATTTTGTAACAATCCTTTGTATTTCGGTGGGGTCTGTTGTTATTTCACCTCTTTCATTTCTGATTTTGTTTATTTGGGTCCTCTCTCTTTGTTTCTTGGTTAGCCTGGCTAGAGGTTTATCAATCTTGTTTATCCGTTCAAAGAACCAGCTCTTGGTTTTGTTGATCTTGTGTATTGTTTCTTTGGTCTCTATGTCGTTTATCTCTGCTCTGATTTTTATTATTTCTTTCCTTCTGCTTACAGTGGGCTTTTCTTGTTGCTCTTTTTCTAACTCTTTGAGTTTTAGAGTTAGATAATCTGTTACCTTTTTTCCTAGTTTTTTGCAATAGGCTTTTAGAGATATGAACTTCCCTCTCAAGACTGCTTTTGCTGTGTCCCATAGATTTCGGATTGTTGTGTCTTCATTGTCATTTTTTGCCAGGATGTTTTTAATTTCTTCCTTGATTTCTTTGGTAATCCAGTCCTCGTTTAATAGCATGCTGTTTAGTCTCCATGTGTTTGATTTCTTTGGATTATTTTTATTGTAGTTAATTTCCAGTTTTATGCCACTATGTTCTGAAAAGATGCTTGATATGATTTCTATCTTCTTGAATTTGAAGAGACTTTGCCTATGTCCCAACATGTGCTCTATCTTTGAAAATGTCCCATGTGCACTTGAGAAGAATGTGTATTCTGTGGCTTTGGGGTGGAATGTTCTGAAGATGTCGATTAATTCCATCTGGTCTAGTGAGTCATTTAGGATTGATATTTCTTTGCTGATTTTTTGTTTGGGTGATTTGTCCAAATGTGACAGTGGGGTATTAAAATCTCCTACTATGATTGTATTACAATCAATCTCTCCCTTCATGTCCTCCAGCAGTTTTTTTATGTATTTGGGTGCTCCCACATTGGGTGCATATATGTTTACCAGGGTTATTTCTTCTTGTTGGATTGCTCCCTTTAGTATAATGAAGTGGCCTTCATTATCTCTTTTTATGTCCTTCACTTTGAAATCTAATTTGTCTGATATAAGTATTGCTACCCCAGCCTTTTTTTCATTTCCGTTCGCCTGGAAAATCTTTTCCCATCCCTTCACCCTCAGCCTGTGTGCATCTTTTTTTTCTGCAGTGTGTTTCTTGTAGACAGCAGATGTATGGGTTTTGCTTTCTTATCCAATCTGTTACCCTATGTCTTTTGATTGCAGCATCTAAACCATTTACATTTAAAGTAATTATTGATAGGTAGGTATTTGATGCCATTTTTATTCTATCCCCCTGTGTTCCTTCTTCGCTAACTATTTCTTTATTTTTACAGTAGACCCTTTAGCATATCTTGCATTGCTGGTTTGTTGGAGATAAATTCCTTTAGTCTGTTTTTGTCAGTGAAGCTCCTGATTACACCTTCAATTTTGATTGACAGCCTTGCAGGGTACAGTATTCTTGGGTTCATACCCTTCCTTTGCATGACTTTGTATATGTCATCCCATTCCCTTCTGGCCTGATGAGTTTCTGTTGAGAAATCAGTTGCTAATCTGATGGGGGTTCCTTTATATGTAACTTTTTGTCTCTCTCTGGCTGCTTTTAAGATTCTGGTTTTGTCAATGTTTTTTGCCAGCTTAATTATAATGTGTCTGGGTGTTGATCTTTGGGGATTTATTTTGTTGGGGACTCTTCGAGCATCTTGGATTTGTGTCGGTTTATTCTTCTCTATCTCAGGAAAGTTTTCTGTCATTATTTCTTGAAATACTTTTTCCATATCTTGCTCAGTTTCCTTTCCTTCTGGGACCCCTATTATTCTAATATTGTTTTGTTTTGTATTGTCCCAAAGCTCCCGTAGGCTCTCCTCTTGTTTTTTTATTTTTTTTTCTAGCAGCTTCTCTAATTGGGTATTTTTTTCCATCTTGTCTTCTAGGTCACTGATGCGGTCCTCTGCTTCTTCTAGTCTACTCTTGATGCTTTCTATTGAGTTCTTCATAGAAGTGATGTCATTTTTCATTTCTTCTTGGGTCGCCTTCATTTCCTCTTGGTTCTTCTTCAGATCCTCTTGGTTCTTCTTCAGATCCACTTGGTTTTTCTTCATTTCCTCTTGGGTCTTACTCATATTGTCAAATTTGTCTTCCATTCTTTTTAGCCACCCCATGATCATTACCCTGAATTCTTGCTCTGGTAGGTTGCTTGCCTCTAAATCATTTACTTCCTTTTCTGGTGATGGCTGATTTTCTTTCATAGGTGGGGTGTTTCTTAGCCTCCCCATGATCTTTCTATTTTAAGATGCCTGTATATGTAGTTCTCTCTCTCCTGCTTAGATTTAAAGGTACAAAATACAACACAACCAGGTACAACACACAAGGCACTGAACAGAAAAGCGTTTTCAATATTAATATCCTTCAATAAAGATGACTAGAACCCAGCTAACAAAATCATACAATCAAATACAAAGAATAAGTGAACCAATCTTACAAAAAAGCATACAACTTTGATATAGTTAGCATTTAACATACAACTACAAAGGGGTGGAGAGAAGGATTTTTTGTTGTTTTTTTTGGGGTTTTTTTTTTTTTAGGATAGCGACAAGGTAGGTGTGAGTTGGCTTGGAGTAGGGGGTTGGGAGCCAGATATACACAGGAAGGGTGACATTTTAGGAGAGGGCAAATAGAAAAAAATAGGGAAAATCTAGAGCAATAAAGAGTTAAGATAAGCAGGACATCAAAGGGAAAGGGTTAGGAAGAGAGTGATGGCCTAAAGGTAGGGATGAGTTAGAACAGAGCGTTGGAGAAGGAAAGGTATAAATAGTCTGTTGAATAGTAATCCTAAAGGGGGAAAAAAAGAGAAAAGAAAAAAAAATTTTTTTTTAAAGTATATAATATGGCACTTAAAAGATAATGATAAAAATAAACAAAAGAAAATAAGATAAAAAAGATAAAACGAGCAAACTACTAGTAGTAATAATATTGATTACATATAAAAGTGAGTTAATTAAAAAGGTAAAATCAAGTGAGGAAAGATGAAAAAAATACCTTCTTAAGTAAACTTTGCAACTAATGTAGCTTAAAAAAAAACAGAAAAAAATTAAACAATTAGAAAATCAAAATCAAAAATTAAACAAAGTTTGCAGTAATGAAGGTCATTCACTTCCTCTGTTGCTCCGTCTAGCTCACCAGTTCCCAGTCTGGGCATTAATTACAATTCCCAGTGTTTCTTCCGTGTTGTAATCGGGTCTTGTTTTTTGAAGCAGTTCTAGAGTCCATATGCACTGCAGCCCCTAGGTGGCGGTGCCTCCTGGTGGCAGAGAGCCAGGGCTCCTCGGCCCCTCCTGTTTTTTTTTTTGTTTTTTTTTCCCCTGTGTCCCCGATCTATGGAGGGGTGGGGGTTGAGCAAGAGGAGCCGACCACGCTAGCCTGCAACTCCCTCTGAGACAGATCCAGACGTACTGCTCCTTAGGGGCCCCAACCGCAGTCAGGGGTGGCTCCAGCCCAGTTCTGGGTTTCCTACAAACACAGACCCCTCTGCGAGCGCGCAAGCTGCCGGCGCAAGCTGTGGCTTGGGGGAGATGCGCGCGCGCCGCTGGGGATGTGCTAGCCGCGGCAGAAACTCACCAGATCTCCGCAAAGTCCGATTCTTCACCCTGGGGTAGACCACTCCCTCCAATCCAAGCGTTCGCGCTGACTGTGGTCGGCGTCCAGGGGCGAACAGCCACTTAGTGGTCTTTACAGCCTGGCTATTCTGTCCTCTAATCCAAATCTCCTCCTGTCAAGATGTGTTTTTTTCCTTTTTAAAAAAATATATTTTATTGATTTTTTTTTTTTACAGAGAGTAACAGAGAGGGATAGAGAGTTAGAAATATTGATGAGAGAGAATCATCGATTAGCTGCCTCTTGCACACACCCCATTGGAGATGTGCCCTCAACCAAGGTACATGCCCTTGACCAGAATTGAACCTGGGACCTTTCAGTCCCCAGGCCAATGCTCTATCCACTGAGCCAAACCGGTTTCGGCTGTCACTATTTCTTTCAATATGTTTTCGGTATCTTGCGCTCTGTCATCTTCTGGGACACCCATAATTCTGATGTTGGTTCGCTTGAAGTTGTCCCAGAGGTTTCTTACACTATCTTCAACTTTCTGGATTCTCTTGTCTTCTTGCTTCTGTGGAGGAGTGTCCTCTGGCTCTTTGTGTTCCAAATCTTTGACTTGATTCTTGCAATCTTCCATTCTGTTTTTAGGACTCTGTATAATATTTTTTATTTCAGAGAATGTATTCTTTATTTCGAGTTGATCCTTTATCATTTCTTATTTATCCTTTATCATTTCTTGTTGATCCTTTATTATTTCTAGTTGATCCCTTTTCATATCTTCATAGGTCTCAATTATTTTATCCGCCTTTTCTAGGAGATTCTTGAACAACCTTATAAGCGTGGTTTTGAACTCTATATCCAGTCGCTTTTTGTCTTCCATTTCTCTCGTTTGTGATCTGTTTCCTCGTCTCGGCATTTTTGCTGCTTCCCTGAGTTGGTAGATTGGGAGGATCAGCTGTGTCTATGCCAGGAGACAGCCGTATTCTACTAGACTTGGAAACCTGCAAAAGCTTCTGTGTTCAGCTTGGATGGGGCAGAGTTTCAGGGTGGAGCCTACAGCCTTGGCTTCTGGTTAGCCCCGCCCTCTGAGGCTCCTAAGTCTCAGTGTACCTCAGTGTTGTTTGGTATTCGCTGCAAGCACCTCTGAGAAAAAGGCGCCCTAGAGTTTCGCCTGTTACCAGATAGTCTAGTCTCTGCCCCAACGAGCCTGCAACTGGGGTTCAGTGCAGTTGGAAGTGTGGTTAAGAGCAATCCAGCGCTTATGTCTCCTTCCTGCTAGGGCAGTCCTGCAGCCCAATCAACCATCTTTCCTCTGTGCGAACAATGTGCGCAACTCAGGGGCTCTGCCTTTTGCTGCTCCCCTGAGCTTCCGCCTTACAGCCCAGTTTCCCTCTGTATGAGCCTGGGACCCCAGGGTCTCGCCCAGAACTGGGGTTCAGTGCAGTTAGAGTTGGGGTTCAGCACAGTCCGGAGCTTTTATCTCCTTCCCGCTAGGGAATACCAGCCAGGCACTCAGCCGCCCCTCCTCTCCCCACATGCACACTGTGTCTCTCCGTACCTTAGGCTTTTTAAGCTCCTCTGATTGTCCTTCTGGTTTTCTCTTTCCTTCTAGTTGTAGAATTTCTAGTCAGTCAACTTTCCTGTAGTTCTGGATAATGTCCACTTTATATTTTAGTTGTATTTTTTTTGAAATTGTTGAGTGAGGCTGCAGTTAGGCGGTTACCTCTGCCGACATCTTGGTTTTTTTTTCCTACCCTATGTCTTTTGATTGGTGCATTTAATCCACTTACATTTAAGGTTTCAATTTTGAATGATAGCCTTGCTAGATAATTTCTGTATTCAGTCCCTTGTGTTTCATCACTTTTTATACTTTATTCCATTCCCCTTTGGCCTAATGTGTTTCTGTTGGGGAATTAGTTAATAGTCTAATGTGAGTTCCCTTGTAGGGAACTTCCTGTTTCTCTCTCTGGCAGCCTTTAAGATTATTACTTTGTCATTGATGTTTGCCAATTTATGATCTTCGTGTCAGTCTTTTTGGGTTCATCTTGTTTGGGACCCTGTGTGCTTCTTGAACTTGAGTGACTTTTTCTCCCAATCAGGGAACTTTACCGCCATTATTTTTTCAAACAGGTTTTCTATTTCTTGTTCAGCTTCCTGTTTTTGGCACCCCTGTTATGTGGATGTTGTTTCATTTGTATTGTCCCAAAGCTCCCTTAGACTCTCCTCTTGCTTTTTATGTTGTTGTTTTTTTCCAGTTGCTGATCTGCTTGGGTGTTTTGTTATTATTTTTTACCTTATCTTCTAACTCACTGATTTCATCCCCAGCTTCGTATTGTCTACTGTTGAAACCTTCCACTATGTTCTTTATTGCAGCTATGTCATTCTTGATTTCCGCTTGATTTTACAAATGTTGGTGAATTTCTCATCCAGACTTTTGAGCATCCTTATAAAATTCATTACTATGAATTTTATTTCTCTGACAAATTGCTTACCTCCATTTCATTTATTTCCTTTTCTGGTGATTCTTTTCTTTTATTTATTCATTTTTTAAATATATTTTATTGATATTTTACAGAGAGGAAGGGAGAGAGATAGAGAGCTAGAAACGTCAATGAGAGAAACATCTACCAGCTGCTTCTTGCACACCCCCTACTGGGGATGTGCCAGCAACCAAGGTACATGCCCTTGACCGGAATCGAACCCGGGACCTTTCAGTCCGCAGTCCAACGCTCTACCACTGAGCCAAACTGGTTTTGGCTGATTCTTTTCTTTTAGATGGGGGTTGTTTCTTTCTCCCTATTTTTGTGGTTCTTTTGTGATTGTTTCTATATATTAGATCAAATTCCTATGCCGCCCAGATTTTTTTTTAATTTGTCTTATGTAGTAGAGGTTTTGTGGGACCCAATGATGCAGTCTCTCGGGTATTCTGATATGGGTATTCTAGGAATGCCCGCTACTTGAGATAATTGGGTTACTTCATGTATTTAGGTCTTGTATGGCATTGTCCTATTCGTGGATAGAGTCTCCCCTCAGGGTTCTGGTTATATGGCTCGCTCTCTCCCAGGTTGTACCAACTGTTATGGAGGTGCTGACTGAAGAGCACAAAATACAACATAACAAGACAGACACAAAAGGAACAGAGCACAAATGTATACAAGACACTTATAATGCCAATAAAAGTGACCACCAGAGAAAAGAGAATTAGGAGAGAGAAAAGACAACAAAAAATGTATCAAGAACAGTAAAGAGAAAAAAAGAAAAATATATGGGGAGAAAACACCACAAAGCAAATAAATCAAAAAGTGCAAACAAAAAACAACCCTGCACTATGAGGTCCCTCGGTCTCAGTGCCCCTTTGTAATCACTGCAAGCACCTCTGAGAGAAAGCCACTCTCGAGTTTCGCCTGCTGTCAGACAGTCCATTTTCTCCCCTAATGAATCTGGATTCCCAGGTTCTCACCTGGAACTGGAGTTCAGTGCAGTGGGGAGCTTCCAGTTCCCTCCAGCTAGAGAAAGCCTGCGGCACACTCAGCAGTCAGTCCTCTCTGCGCACACTTGCACATGCGCCTCCAGACCTCTCCCTTTTGCGGCTCCCCTGAGTTTATGTCTTACAGATTCTCCTCGTAAGACTGTGGGTCCACAGAGTTTTTCCCAGAACTGGGTTCAGTGCAGTTGGAACTGAGGTTCAGACAGTTGGGAGCTTCCAACTCCCTCTTGCTAGGGAAAGCTAGCAGCAACCTCAGCAGTCAGTCTTCTCGCGAGTGCATGCCTCCAGACCCCTGCCTGCCGTGGCTCCCTCGAGTCTCCGTGTGCTTTTCTCCCTACTTGATAGTCCAGACTCCCCCCATATGAGCCTGGGTCCACAGAGTTTTTCCCAGAACTGGGTTCAGTGCAGTTGGAACTGGATTTCAGTGCAGTTAGGAGCTTCTTTCTTCCTCCCGCCAGAGAAAGCCAACCAGGCACTCAGCTGCCCTTCCACTCTGCATGTCCTTCCTCTTTGCACATGTGTCTCCGTACTTCAGCCCTTTACAGCTCCTCTGATTCTCTGAGCTTTTCTCTTTCCTTCTAGTTGTAGAATTTTCATTCAACTAGCTTTCCTGTGATTCTGAATGATGTCCATTCTGTCTTTTAGTTGCATTTTCGAAATTGTTGTATGAGGCAGCATTTTGGTGCTTACCTATGCTACTATCTTGGTTCTGTCTTAATCCAGTAGTTTTTTTATGGAGTCTTTAGAGTTTTTTCTGGTATATACAATACCATGGCATATGCAAATGACAGTTTTACTTCTGCCTTTCCAATTTGCATGCCTTTTATTTTTCCTTCTTGTCTGATTGCTATGGCTTGAACTTCCAGTACTATGTTGAACAAGAGTGGTGAAAGTGGGCTTCCCTGTCTTGTTCTTGATCTTAGAGGAAATAATTTTAGTTTTTCCCCATTTAGTATGATTTTGACTATAGGTTTGTTGCATATGGCTTTTATTATGTTGAAGTATGATGCTTCTATTCCCACTTTGCTGAGAGTTTTAATCAAAAAGGGTGTTGTATTTTGTTGAATGCTTTTTTGCATCAATTGATATGATCATGTAATTTTTGTCTTGTAATCTGTAAATGTTGTATCACATTTATTGATTTGTGAATACTGTACCAGCCTTGCATCCCTGGAATAAATATCACTTTGTCATGGTGTATGATCTTTCTAATGTTTTGCTGGGTCTGATTTGCTAATACTTTGTTAACTATTTTAGCATCTATTTTCATCAGAGATACTGGCCTTTAATAATCTTTGTCACATTTTTATCAGTTTTTGAGTTAGGGTCATGCTGGCTTCATAGGGCAAGTTTGGAAGTGTTCCTTCCTCTTAAATTTTTTGGAATAATTTGAGGAGGATAGGTGTTAGTTCTTTGACTGTTTGGTGTAACTTTCCTGCAAAGCTATTGGGACCAGGGCTTTTGTTAACTGGAAGGTTTTCTTTTTATTATTGCTTCAATTTCTTCAGTAGTTATCAGCCAATTCAGGTTTTCTGACTCTTCCTGATTGAGTTTTGGAGATTGTATTTTCTAGGAGTATTTCCATTTCATCCAGGTTGTCCAGTTTGGTGGAATATAGTTGTTAGTAGTTTTGTTGTTGTTGTTTGTTGTTGTTGTTGCTGTTGTTTTTTAATATATTTTACTGATTTTTTTACAGAGGGGAAGGGAAAGGGATAGAGAGTTAGAAACATCGAGAAGAGAGAATCATCTATCAGCTGCCTCTTGCACACCCCCTACTGGGGATGTACCCGCAACCAAGGTACATGCCCTTGACCGGAATCGAACCCGGGATCTTTCAGTCCACAGGCCTATCCACTGAGCCAAAACGGTTTCGGCTATAGATCTTAATAGTTTTTGGTTTTGTTTTGGTTTTTGGTGTTTTTTGTTTTTGTTTTGTGTGTGTGTGTGTGTGTGTGTGTGTGTGTGTGTGTGTTTCCACTTTGTACTTCTTTGGAGTCAGTTGTTATTTCACCTCTTTCATTTATGATTTTGTTTACTTGGGTCCTCTCTTTGTTTCTTGATGAGTCTAGCCAGAGGTTCATCAATCTTGCTTAACCTTTCAAAGAATCAGCTCTTAGTTTTATTAAAATTTTATATTGTTTTTAGTCTTTATGTTATTTATTTCTGCTCTGGTCTTTATTATTTCCATTCTTCTACTTACTCTGGGCTTTTCTTGTTCTCTTTCTAATTCTGTACATTACAGTGTTTCATAATTTATCAGTTTTTTTGCTTTTTTTGAGGTAGGCTTCTCTCTTGGGACTGCTTTCATTGTGTCCCATAGATTTGGGGTTGTTGTATGTTCATTTTCTTTTGTTTCCAAGATTTTTTTTTTTAATTCTTTTATCTCTTTGGTAACTCACTTCAACTCTATATTATATAAAGTTATATATATATATATATATATATATATATATATATATATATCCTATGTAATAACATCCTATATAGTTTCCATGTGTTTAAATGTTTTTGAGTACTTTATTGTAGTTGATTTCTAATTTCATGCCATTGTGATCTGAAAAGATGCTTGATATGATTTCAATCTTCTTGAACTTGTAGAGACTTAGATTGTGCCTAGTATGTGGTCTATCTTTAAAAATGTCTCATGTGTACTTAAGAATGTATATTCTGTAGCTTTGGAGTGAAATGTTCTGAAAATGTCAATTCCATCTGTCCTAATGTGTCATTTAGGATTGCTGTTGCCTTATTGATTGTTTTCTAAACCTATCTAATGATGTTAATGAGGTATTAAAGTATCCTCCTATGATTGTATTGCTGTTTATATCTCCCTTAAAATGCTCCAGAAGTTTATATATATATATATATTTGGATGCTCCTATATTGGGTTGTTATGGAGAGACCCCCAGAGAAGACCACCAAGATGCCAGGTCAAAATTTATGCCTTTATTAACGAATTCGAATCCGGGCTCTCCCCCTACTGTCGCAGCAGTAAGAAAAAGAAAGAGAGAGCCCCGAGCACACAGGAAAGCCTGCTTTTTATTGAGACCTTGGCTTAGGCTAGCTGGCAGTTGTTTTGCAAAGGTGGGGGGGAGGTATAGCTGACTAGGCAGAACTCTTTGTCTGTCCTAGGGTCATGATAACCTATCACACTATGAGCTATGAAAAATTCCACTAGTACAGTAACATCATTAAAAGTTTGCACAACACCTGGGGCGGCGGGCTTATTTTCAGTTTTAGCGGTTTCTGTTTGTGCTGCCTTGCGATTACTTGGAACAGGACATACCTGGGGGTTGGGGAGTGCAGACAGAGTCAGCCCATGACTAACATAAAGCCCATCATGCTACATTCTCTGCCATGGGCCTGAGAGCTCATTCCTCCCCTGGGCTGGAGTCCTGCCCCGACAGGGTCCTGCTGGCCATAACAGGGTGCATATATGCTTACTAGAATTGTATCGTCTTATTGTATTGATCACTTTAGTATTATGAAGTGGCCATTATTATCTCTTGTTATGATCTTCACTTTGAAGTATATTTTGCCAGATATAAGTATTGCTACCCCAGCTTTTTTTTTTTTTTTTTCATTTCTATTTCGCTGCTGTAGTCTTGGTCCTAGATCCCCTAGCTGCCAGCAACCTTGTGGATTTTCCTTCCCACAGTCCACAGTCGGATGTTATGCTGTCCCCAAAGGGGTAAAAAGAAAGAAAATAGAAAAACTTACGTGGGGATAGGAAAAGAAAAGTGAGTCCTTTGTTCTGAGGTGGATCTCTTGTAGACAGGATATATTTGGGTCACATTTTTCTTATCTATTCAGCTACCCTATATCTTGATTGGAGCATGTAAGCCATTTACATTTAAGGATCTTAAGGTACTTATTTATTGCCATCATTTTTTATGCCTATGTTGTTTCTATTTCTTCTTCTTAAACTAGTCCCATTAGCATGTCTTGCAGTGCTGGTTTAGTGGTAATAAGTTATTTTAGTTTTTTTGTTTGTCTGTCTGTGAAGCTCTTTATTTCACCTTTGATAATAAATGATAGCATTTCTAGATAGCGTAGTCTTGGGTCCAGTCCCTTGGTTTTCATTACCTTGTATACTTCATCCTATTCCCTCTGGCCTGAAATGTTTGTATTGAGAAGTCAGCTGACAGTATAACGGTAGCTCCTTTGTAGGTAACTTTCTGTCTCTCTCTTGCAGCTTTACAATTCTTTACCTTTATTTTTTGCCATTTTAATTAATACGTGCCTAGTGTGGATCTTTTGGTTTCATCTTGAATGGGGCTCTCTCTGTTTCCTTAACTTGAGTGACTTTTTCCTTCACCAGGGTTGGGAAGTTTTCTGCCATTATTTCTTCAAATAGTTTCTCTATTCCTTTTTTATATTCTGATCCTTTTGGTACCTTTATAATGCCAATATTGTTACATTTCATTTTGTCCCAAAGCTTAGTACTTAGACTCTGTTTTTAATTATTTTCAATTTGCTGCTCTGAATTGATTTTTTTTCCTACCTCATCTTCTAATTCACTAATTCAGTCCTCAGCTTATTTTTGTTGCTACTTCATAACTGTAATTTTGCTACTATTATGAATCGTAATGTAAATATCTGCGTTTTCTGATGGTCTTAGGCTACCCTGCTAGTGGAGCACAAATAGTAGTTGGGTCTTGAATTTTATTGTTGCATTGGTGGATGGCTATATATCTCACCCACAGCCACATCATGCGAACTGACTGAGCAGAACAAAATACAACACAACAAAACACTAAGCAGGAGAAACAAAACCAAAATGTACTCAAGATCTCTATACCACCAACAAAAGCAACCACCAAAGAAGAGAGAACTGGGAAGGAAGAGAGTAAGAATAATAGACAAAAAGAAAGAAAAAATATGAAATGAAAACAAAACAAACAATAAACAAAAAAGCACACACACCAAAAAAAAAAAAAAAACACAAGAAAAGGGGGGACAAGAATATGTAGATGAAATACAAAATAAAAATAAAGGATTAAAGGAATAGGGGAAGGAAAGTGGTTTAAAATAAAGGATGGAGAAAATAAATGAAAAGATAATAAAAAATTGAAAGGGAGAAAGTAGATAGGCCTAAAATAAGAATAAGGAAAAAAGATGAGCAAACAAGAGAAAGAAAAAAAAGAGAGAGAGAGACAGAGACAGAGAGAAAAAAATGAATAGGGAAAAAAGAAATAAGAAAAAAATTGAGTAGGGAAAGGTAAGAGGAAAATTAGATATATAAATGAAACAACAGAGATTAGAATAACAAATCAATAAAGAAAATAAATGTTTAAAGAGAAAAAAAGAAATAAATGAAAAAAGAGAAGAAAGGTGGGGAAAAATAAAGGGAGAGGAGAAAAAAAGTGAAAACAGCTTCCTTTCAGCCAAGTTTAGTGCCCTATGGGAGCTCACTTTGGATCCCGCCTACCAATTCTGGGCTTCCTGTTAAGTTCACAGCTGCTAACCACTGTCAGGTACTGTCCTTTGGCTTTCAGCAACCTGCTTGAAGGTCCAGGTGATCCTGATCCACTATTTGTGTCTGTCTCCACAGGCCTTGGCTGCCATCAAGAGGAGCCAATCTCCCAATAAAGCATTTTTAACTAAGTTATGCACATTATTTTTGTGTGTTTTTAAAGCTATAATGCTATTGTACACTTAATTGACTATAGTTTGGTATAAATGTAACTTTTACATATAATCAAAAACCAAAAAATTCATGTGACTTGTTTTATTTTGATATTTACTTTATTGTGATGGTCTGGAAGTGACCCCACAATATATCCAAGGTTCACCTGTATAATTCTTTTTTTAAATCATGGTTGGATTTAATTTGCTAATTTTTTAAACATTTTTCATTTGTCTTCAAGAGATTTTGGGCTATAGTTTTACACTTTTTCACTTTGTCTGCTTTGGTATAGGGTAGTATTGGCCTCATAAACTAAATTAAGAAATGTTTCCTCCTCTTTTATTTTTCTGTGAGAGATTGTGTAAAATTGGTATTAATCATTCCTCAAATGTTTGGTAAAATATTCCCTCAAATCCTGGCAAAGAACATTCTATTTTCTACTTCTACGTGTTTCACTATTTTATATACTACACATAAGTTGAATCATGAGGTATATGTTTGTCCTATAATTCTCACTTGAATTTTTGGTATAACTTTACTTTTTGATAATATCTTGTACAATTGCTTCAAGAAAACTTGTAGTTGCTTATAGCATTATAATAGTAGCTGCTTTAGCACCTCTTTCAGATGATTCCAATGCTATACTCTCTCACTGCTGGTGCCAGTTGATCATCTTTTCTCATTGAGGTTGTAATTTCCTGGTTCTTGTTATGATGATTAATCTTCTGTTGTATTCTAAACTTTAACTGCTAAGAGATTCTTGGTCCTATTTAAAACCTTAATTTTAGCAGGAAGCCTCCCTATTTTTAATATTAGCACCCAGATGCTGGCCTACTTTTCTTATTCCAACAACAATTTAACTTTCAGAGCCCTTGGGATGCTAAGTAAATCTGCTTAGTTTGTTTGGTAGCACCATTGCTTACACTTTCCCTTGCTATTTTTGCATTATGAGCTTCTCCAAAACAGGCTACTTTATCTCAAGATAATGAAATGGATGCTCTAGGGCAAAAGGGAGGAAAAACTTTACAAGCTTAGCCACTAATGTGTCAGGGTTCCTCTTCTCTGTGCCTCTTGGCCACCAGATGTCTGTCAGGGGACAGGAGTCCCTTCCTGGGCTGGGCACTTTACAAGGAATGTCATTTCTGGTACTACCTGGCTACCAGTTGTCTTGGATCTAGGTAGGGAGTCTCAGGCCTATGGGGATAAAGAGCACTTCCCAGGACAGTTATTTCTGTGGCAGAATCCCCCTGGCTGGTGCCACCTAACTGCCTGCTGTCTCAGAGTGAAGGAAGTGTTAATCCTATGGGAAAACAGAGTACTCTTTATCACTATCTCAAGGGGTCCTAATCAGTCCCACCTGCTGGTGCTACTGGGCTTACCTGGTGTTAGCAGCAGGACTTCCACCTTATCCAGGGAGGAGATAATGTGCCTGGACTACTTTGGGAACCAAGAAACACCAGGCCACTCCCTTGGTGAGGTGGGGGATGTAAGAACCACTGTTCCCTATGTTGCTCTTCTAGTTACAAGGTCCACTCTGCAAAGATGGAGCTTAATTCCCAACCCTTGGAGTATGGGCTAGACTTACCAAATTACTTTTACCAAGTGAACAAAGTTAACATCACTAGGATTAAGTCCTGTTGGCATCATGTACCTCTGGATGAGATGTAGTCAGGACATTTTACTTCTGTGTTATTCTTCCAAAGAGTCCATAATTCACATCTACTAGAACATCACACAATTGCAACTTGAGGGACATTCAATAAAATACCTGACCTGCTCTCTTTAAGTATCAAGGTCATGAAAGACAAAGAAAGACTGAGGAACTGTCACAGATGGAGGAGACTAAAAACATATGGTTACTAAATGCAATGGAGAGTCCTGGGTTGGATTCTAGATTAGAAAAGAGACAATGGTGGAAAATTCTAAGACAGTTTGCAGTTTCTAGCGGTGTTGTCACAATGTTAATCTCTTCACTTCAACAAATATAATTATATAAGATGTTATTTTAGGAGAAAAAAGTGGTTACCATTTGCTGTTGGCACTGTACAATAAGCAACAGACTTCATTTCTTTATATACTAGATGCTCTGTGCATGAAATTCATGCACAGGAAGAGGGGTCCCCTCAGCCAAGCTTGCACCCTCTCCAATCCAGGACCCCTTGGGGGGTGTCCGACTGCCGGTATAGGCCCGATCCCTATCACAATCCGGGACCACTGGCTCCTAACTACTCACCTGCCTGCCTGCCTGCCTGATTACCCCTAACCACCTCTGCCTGCCAACCTACCTGCTCCCCTTCCATCCTGGTTGCCCCTTACTGTCCCCCTCTGCTGGCCTGGTCACCTTCAATTGCCCTCCCTTTGGACCTGGTCACCCCACGCAGCCTGCTGTTCAGTTGTTTGGTCATCCTTCACTAACCTCCCTGTTGACCTGGTTGCCCCATGCAGCCTGCTGTTTGATCATTTGATTGTCTGTCATTAACCCCCCTGCCGGCCTGGTCGCCCCACACAGCCTGCTGTTTGGTTGTCTGTCTGCTTGTCGTGACAACCCTGGCTTTTTGTATATTAGGATATTGTTATAGACTCATGAGTTTCTTATTTCCCCCCAATGGATTATGGCTCAATGAACTCAATTAGCTTGTGCTTGACTTGTCCCAGATGTAGCCCCTGGGTTGGAATCTCTTCAAACTGGGCCCTATGTTTTAGTATCATGTTTTCTCCTAGTTTTTGTTTAGGGGTGTTTTTTTGTGTTGGTTTTTTTTTTTCACTTCCTTCCCCTGTGGCATTACCAGAAGATTGGGATAATCTCTTACCCACCCTGCCTGCCATTAATCCAAGAAGCCTGCATTTTTACTAATGGAAAATGATGTCAGGACTAAAATCTGGATGCTAGATGTGCTTGCTGCTTCAGGATTGTCCTTGCTTCTTAGTCTTTTCAGCAGACAGACATAGAAAATAAATATAAGTGTATATACACATATGCACAAATATGTATTAGCACATAAACACATACAGACACACATGTGCATATGTAAGGAATCTTAAATTCACACTAGTACATCCTCACATGGTTCTTCCTTGCTTAGTCCCATTCTCTAGCTCCCAACCACATCAGCATTTGTTCAATCCTATAATGCAGGGGTAAGGAATGTCCATCCCTTGGGCCCTGTAGGGCCCACAACATCATTTAGTCTATCCTGCCAAGGCAGTAGGAGTGAATTAAATGTTTGACCAGAGATAGAAGGCTAATTTTTAACTTGTTAATATTGTGTGACCCGTGAATGATGTTATAAATATCCAAATGGCCCTTGGCAGAAGAAGGTTCTCCACCAAAATTGTTTCACCATATAGCTACAAGAAGCAAACCCATTAAAGAGTTTAGGATTTGTTTAAAATTCTAACCCACATATATAAAATTAAACTCTGCCCAAGACTGAGGATAATTCTGTAATTCATTATTTTCCCTTTGTTCTTAAAAAGGTGATAAACTATATGTGCTTATGGCACTTGGCTCTTTTCATTTAGGAAACTTCCTCCATGTTTCACTGGGATGTTCTTCTTTCGTGTTTTTCTCAGCTGCATTTTATCCACTGAGTGTATGGTCCAGTCTATATGATTGACTATGCTTAAACATTCAATATTCTGGAACTTAGGAAAATAACCACGTGTGTGTGTGTATTCATAAAACTGCAACTGACCCTTCAGGAGAGACCTTGGAAATGTGCTTGATGTGTCAACAGTTACATGTATAGTTACATATGGCTAAATTGCCCTCCCTCTAAAAGACTTTACCATTCTGCATTCCTAGCAACAATGCATGAAAATGTTTGTTTTCTCACAGCCCCACCAATAGACAGCTGCCAAGCTTTTGAATTTCTGCCAAGCTGATGAGTGTGAAATGGTATCCCCAGTGAAGTTATAAATTTGCCTTTCTCTTATCATAATTGAAGTTGAACATATTTTCATTTGTGTATACCTCTTTTGGTAAATTGAGCATATTTCTTGCCCAATTTTCTTGAACTTCTGGTCTTTTCTGCTTGATTTTTTTTTCTGCTTGATTTTTTTTTTTAAAGTTCCTATACTGTAGGGATATTAACCCTTTATTTGTGAAATACTGTTGATTTATGTTACATTTTTCTTCCAGTCATTTGTTTTTTGACACTATTTATAGTACCTTTGCAATGCAAAATACTGCTCTTGTATTCAACTTTTATTAATAATCTTTAATATCTCTGTATTTTAAGCGAGGAAAACATCTATTAGTTAGGCTCTGGGATTAGAGATCACAAGAGGAAATGACTAACGGTGCAGCACCTTGCCTGTATTTAAAGGTGTGTGCTGTAGACCCCTGAAGTAGGGAGAGTTGTGGCTGAAAGCCCTCAGTCCTGGGCTCGATCACTTCCATGTGGTCACAGCTAATGGGGTAGGGCCTCGAGCTGCAAGGACGGGTATTAATAGAAACCCTTCAGTCTGTTGTTGGGGAGGCAGAGTGTGTGGCTTGGGGAACTCATGTCTGTTGGAGGAGTTAGGAAGAGGTGCTGGATGAAGGCCATTATAATATTGCTCTCCCCTTTATAGGACCAGAGCCCAGAAGAAATACAGAATGACTCTCCATTCTCCCAAGAAGTTGACTATTTTGAGGTTCTGGATAAAAGGAGGTACACATCCAGGTGTGCAGCTTCGTATAGAAGCAGTTTATTAAAATAAAAGGAAATACAATATATAGAAGGACTGCTGCTTAGAAAAGTAAACCATAAGCAAACTCTCATGAACACTGGAAAACAGCAACATTGTTTTCCCTCCATTCCCTTTCAGCAGAGCACAATGTTTCCTAGTGATTTATGCCATCTTCACATTCGTGGTAATGGGAAGGAAAGGCCAGAACACGTTTTTATGGCAGGAGTTTGTATCTGGCCACATCAATTTTGGGCATCCAGACAGTGTAAGTTAAGCAGAGATTACTGAACAAGGTGTTGAAACCAGTACAGTCTGGTTTCTTCTTGCTACTTATAATAAGAGTAGGTGGATAAACTGAAGGAACTGTTAAACAACAAGGAATCAGAACTTGAAGATTTGGGAAACTCTCAGCCTATCCATATTATAGAAAATAAGCACATCCTGGAAAGAACACCAGTGTGGCTGGACAATTGTTTCGTAAAGATCGAAGTTTGGAACCCGTCACCTATCTCAGCAGAAACTCTGCAGGTTGGATTAACCGTGATGCACAGGGGACAAACTGTAGAATAGATCTACCCAACTGCAAACATGTGCTACCCATCAAGGGGAATGACCCCAAAGATGAGCAGGTCTGCTACTCCCACAGTGGGCCCGGAGAGTAAAAGTCTAGGGGCCAGCATGTCTTCCATGGTTTCAGTGGGCCTGGCACGGCCAAAGCCACCCAAGTGGGACCAGAGAGCAGAGGACCCAACCAAAATAGGCCTTGAGCCTTAAACATAATAGAATCTAACTTACTAGGTTTTGACTTGCTTGGGACCATCAATCCTTTCTTCTCCCACTTTTGGAATGGAGATGTAAATTCTAGGCCTGTCCCGCCAGTGTATTTTGGGACCAGATAATTTGTCTGGTTTACATGTTCGCAGCTCAAGAGGAATTCTGCCTAGTCTCACTCATGTGTGATTTAGGTGAGATTCTGGACATGCACATTGGGGTTGGAAAGCATTAAGACTTTTGAAGTTCTTAAAATGGGTGGATGTATTTGTACGTGGGAAAAATGTGAATTAGGGAAGGGTTTGGGGGCGAGACTAGAGGGCTGAATTATTTTGCCAAATTCATATGTTAAAGTGATAATCTACTTTTTTGATGACATGGTCTTTAAAAGGTAAATGGTAAGAGGTCCCTAACCCAATATGGATGGGCCCCTATAAGAGAGAGACTCCAGGGAAGCACACACATGGAAAAAAGGCCACATGTAAGAATGCAGTCACATCTGCAAGCCCAGGAGAGAGGCTTCAGTAGAACCAAACTGCTTACATGTTGATCTGGACTTCTAATCTCACTAAAGAACAGAAAGTAAGTTTCCGTTCTTCAAGGCACCAACTCCGTGGTGTTTTATTATGGCAGCCCTGGCAAATTAGCGTACATTCCTAGTGCAGGAAGGAAAACATAGTAATTCTCTTATCACTGAAAGAATGCAGTACTTTTTCTCCACTGCAGTGGAGAACAGAGGAACATTTCCTAGTGAATTCTACAGTCTGCACACGGAGGGCAGAAAGAAAAGAGCGGTCAGGAGAATAGTTCTTTTGGAAGGGAGTGATGGCCACACTTGGTCCTCTTATGTCTGTAGAGGTGAGACTTCTAGCTGAAGCCCTGCCCACACTCCCTGCACACAAATGGCTTCTCTCCCGAGTGGGTCCGCTGGTGTCTGATGAGGGCTGGCTTGTAGCCAAAGCCCCACCCACACTCCCCACACACGCATGGCTTCTCTCCTGAGCGTGTCCTTCGATCAGAGGTGAGATCAGGTTTCTGGCTAGGTCTTTGCTCACACACTCCATACCCATCAGAACCCTCCCCTAAGTGTGTCCTCTGGTGTCTGGTGAGAAGTGACCTGAAGCCAAACGTGCGGCCACACTCGGAGCACATGTAAGGCTTTTGCCCTGAGTGTGTCCTCTGGTGTCTGATGAGGGTGACCTTCTGGCCAAAGCCCGCCCACAGTCAGCACACACATAGGGCTTCTCTCTGGTGTGATTCCTCTGGTGTCCTATGAGGGCAGCCTTCTGCTGAAAGCCGTGCCCGCACTCGGAGCACAGGTAAGGCTTTTTCCCTGTGTGCGTCCTCTGGTGTCTGATGAGGGTGGCATTCTGGCGAAAGCCGTGCCCACAGCACAGATGTAAGGCTTCTCCCCTGAGTGTGTGACCTGGTGAGTGAGGAGCAGGGATTGCTGCCTGAAGCCGTGCCCACACTCCAGGCACAAGAAGGGCCTCTCACCAGAATGTGAGCTCTGGTGTTGGAGGAGCGATGCCTTCTGGTAAAAACCTCCCCCACACTCAGGACATGCAAAGGCTTCTCCTCCAGGTGTGTCCTCTGGTGCAGGACTAAGGCAGTCTTCTGAGGAAAGCCTCACCACACTCCTGACAGACAAAGGGTCTCTCTCCGGAGTGTGTCCTCTTGTGGTTAGTGAGGGAGGACATGTACCTGAAGTGTCGCCCACATTCCCTGCCCGTGTACGGTTTCTCTCCCGAGTGTTTCCTCTGGCGTATGGTGAGGGAGGACTTCCGGCCAAAGCCCCGTCCACACTCCCCACAACTGTGAGGCTTCTCCCCTGGGTGTGTCCTCTGGTGCTCGAGGATGTCTGACCTCTGACGGAAACCTCGGCCACATTCAGGGCACGCCTGATGCTTCTGGAGGCGAACCAGGCCCGAGTCTATCTGCGTCCTCGTGTCTATCTTTCACACAGGACTGTGCAGATTCTGAGCAGTCTGCCCCTGTCAACATGTCTGCCCTTTCAGGATTCATCTTCTGGTCTGTTCCTTCACCTCTGTGGCCTTCTACCCTGTGTTCTGGCTGACCTTGAAATGGGCCAAAGAATATGCTTGAAGTCCCACTTAGCTGTAGCCTCCTGACCACGGGGCCAGAGCCTTCGCTCTTCCCATCTTCTGCTTTTTCTCTCACACAGCTTGGAGCTTCCAGTGGGAAGTGACTTCCTGCAGAAGAGCCTGGGGAAGTCTCAGGGGGGTGGCCACACAGCACGTGTAGTCTGAGGAACTGTGGACTAGAAAAGGCCTCCAGGCAGGAGAGGCGGGGCTGGAACTCTGTCCTTGGTTCTGCTGGAGAGAAAGCCTGTCATAACCACCACGGGACCTGTGCACGGTGAAACTTACCCCGCAGTCACCCCTCCGGTCACACAAAGACTTCCTTTAGAGTGCTGCCTTCCTCCCCTGTGACACCGTCACGTGTACACACTGCTGCAGCCCAGAAAACGCACAAGACGAGCCAGTTCTAATGATCAGCCTGGCAAATGGCTTCAAGGAAGCCTGAGAGACGGCTTTAGCCCCATAAAGGGCTGCCAATAGTCATACATTTCCCGCAGGACAGTTATCTCACAGCCCACAGGCATTATCACTGATATAAACTTATCACAAATACAGATTGGAGCAAAAGCAGGTTTACAGTTGTGAGGAGGTGAAGCACAGTTTATTCTCATTTTTGTATTGTTTTCCATATGAAATACTGTAAACCTACTTTTGGCACAGCCTGCATATGCTTTTACTGAAAGTATATCACTTACTACAAATTTCTTTAGTGATTTTTTTCCTACAGGAAAGGAATGGGGCCATTACAAGGAATCATTCCACCTGCAGGCCCCATCGGGGAGGCAGTAAAAAGGAAGCATCAGGGATCCATGCAGGAAATGAACCAGGAGGTGTTGCCACCGTCCTAAGCAAGTGTTTTCTAGAGGATATTTGCTGGGTTCCATGCCAGAAACTGGGGACTCAACAGTGAAACAGCTGCAACCCCTTAAAGGATTCTGGCCCCTGATGATCCCAATCATTGCCAACCTGCTTTTCTCAGTGCTGTACAAATTGTTGTGAAAGGGAAAGTACCCCCTGCAATAGCTCTTTACTAGGAGACAGCAATTTTGTATGCCTTTTTAAAAATATTTTTTATTGATTTTTTTTTACAGAGAGGAAGAGAGAGGGGTAGAGAGTTGAAAACATCGATGAGAGAGAAACATTGATCAGCTGCCTCTTGCACACACCTCACTGGGGATGTGGCCACAACCAAGGTACATGCCCTTCACTGGAATCAAACCCAGGACCCTTTAGTCCGCAGGCAACGCTCTATCCACTGAGCCAAACCGGTTTTGGCTGTACACTTTGTTTTATTACATTGGTTCTATCCACTAAAACTCTATCCAGGCTTTTTCAGACCTACCAGATTCTTTCTTCCGTCACAATGATATGTGTTTTATTAACTATCTACAACATGGGTTGCAAACTACAACCCACCAAATATTTTGTAAATAAAGGTCCACAACCACACACTCTCCAAGTAGTGTCTGTGGCAGCTTTCACAGAATGGCAAAGTTAGTATTTGTATCAGAGAACACAAAGGTTGGAGAGGCTAACTTATTTACTGTCTGGCCCTTTAGAGGAAAGCCTTTCCTGAACCCTGATTTACATTATTCACTCATTCAATCTTATCTAAAATGCCAACTTTCAATTCTAACAAGGATAGCTACTATGAAACCCCTTCCTAAATACTTCAAGCTCCCTAGATTTGCTTTTCAGCAAGTTCTTAATAAACTTAGTTATGTGTGCATGTGTGTACACATGTGTGTATATGTATGTATATGTAGCTAGATCTAGAATCTCCTGTGAAATGGCTTTGATAATCACAAGCGCTGACTCCTCTGGACATGCAGATGTGACAGTGAATATCCTTTCAGTCTTGCATCTATTTCTGGCCATCAAGAGGTTCCACCATGGTTGGTCTCATCAGCAAATGTGCTCCATGCAGCTCACTGAACTGTCAGATTATTTTGTTAATCTAGGGTGTCCACATTTTCACAGCCTGTGGAAGGTGTATATATCTCTGAGCATCAGTTTACAATACTTTGTTGTAATTCTAGAATTCTGACAGCTGAGTTTTCAGTTTTGCACAGTTGTCTACTTGTCTCTGAATTGATGGGAAGAGAAAGTAGCCACTGCCGTCTTTTTGTCTTGCTTGTACACTCAATCACATAAACCCTAAAGCCAGTGGTACACAGCACGTCATGACAGCAGTGCCTTTCACTGGAAAAGGAAGCACTTTTGTGTGTCTTGTACACGAAAAAGTGCTACATACTAAATCTGACAAGCTCAGGGGAGGCCTGCATGGTGGCCTCACAAACTCACACAGGATGGTCCAAAATTAAACCTTTTTAACTAAAAGCAGGTCATTATGAGTAGTCATGTCCTAGGCTAGAAATCTTTCCTGACAAAGGTCAATTTTCACCTTCACTAAGTCTGTTGTTTTGCATCTGTGATTAACATAACTTTGGAATGTGAAATTAATTTCCTTTTTCTGGACCCCTCAAAGCATAGCACTATGTAGACATTAAAAATCCCCTCATTGTTATTGAGTTAAAGTTGTTTACTGTTAACTGTTCTGCACCCACCTATATAAAAAAGTATGTGTCTATTATTTTACTTTTTACCCGAATGGATTTTATATAACCCACTCAGGTCTCCTCTTTTGATTGTAATGTGTAAAATAAGGTGCAAAACTGCCATTTTCTGGAGCTGAAAACAATACAAAAACTGCCATTTTCTCAATCTGGTGAGACTTTGTTTCCTAGCAATTGCCATCAGTTTGACACCAAAAATAATAATAATAATAACAACAAAAATCTTTACAGGTTTGAATGTTTCTTACATTGACATTTACTTAGAGAAGTTGGCAGGATTCCAGTGAAGCTCACGCAGGACCCCCAATGGATCCGGGCCCAGTGATAGGATCCAGGAGGGGCCCAGTGAGCCCCCCCGGCTCCCTGCCACACTGAGTGAACTTGGATGAGTTGTCTCTGAGCCAGGACCTTCCCTTGCTTGTGTAGTGGGACAGACTTTATTTGAAATGTTCTTAGAAAATCCTCAAGGTGGCACTAAAAGATAGGAGTTGAGAAGCGTGACTGGATTTGATTTTGGCTTTTCAATTGGAATTATTCCACTGCAGTCTGAGCCAAGATTTTTGCTGATGAGACCGTGAACGTGGGCTGTGAAGATGAGGACATTCCCTCCCTCCAGCCAGAACCTTGGGTGTTTTTAGGAATCTTCGTGGATGTGTCAGAGGACATTCCTCACAACCTGCAGAAGCCCAATAGGAAAATTCCAACTCAACTGTAATTAAACAATTGACTTCTACGGGGATCCACATAGAAAGGTGGTTTACCTCTGAGTCCTCATGGCTATATTTAACAAGTGGGGAGACAAACTGAAGCACGTGTTGAGCAAGCATGTCAAACTCACAGCCCAGAACTAATTTTTCTGCGGCCCAGCCAATATAACAGTATGTAAGAAACATTTTAATAAAAAATTCGTAACTTAATTTTTACAATAGCCTGTTATAATTATTAATAATAAACTACAGTGTTCGCTAATGACTGAATCATGTTGCATTTGTTTCCCTTACTTGCCAGCGTACCATTTCTCTCCATTAATACCAGCAGCAAATATTTTAGCAGCTTATTGCCACATCATTAGTCTTGGACTAACTTGTTTGATGTGCACAACAGGAAATATTTCACTTTTGGAGAACAAGAAAAATAAGTTTTTTTGCATTACACTTATTAATGTGTGAGGTTATTCATTGTCTAGTAAATTAATGTTCAAGAAAAAGTATTCTTATTAAAATGTTCTATTGTTTTATGTTAACAATTACTCATTTATTTCAGCCCTTTGTATTCAATATGTCTCTATTGAAATAAACCTATGTTTCTATGAAAATTGAAGTTTTTGTTTTTTAGTGACCTTCATAAACTTAAGCCTTGTTTATTGGGCCCATGTTAGCCTTTGAGTTTGACATGCTTGGCCTAGAGGAGCTCATGTTATAAGCAGCACACTTCGACCCACTTATAACCTTCCTAGAAAATTTGTTCAGACTGCAGATATCCAAAGAAAGACTATAATTAAAACGGGAAGTTGTGCCTCAAAGGTCTATGAATCCCAGCTCCCCATTAATATTCCCTCAGAGAACATGTATAATTCATATGGAATCTCAACTTGCAAGTATCCTCAGAAATGGGGAAATTTAACTAAAAATGGTATCAGTTCAAAATGGCCAAAGTGGGGGATTTTTAAGACCTCCAAATTGATTTTTCTGCATGCTCAATTAGAAAAAGCCAGCTCTAAAATTGAACAAATGGGAAGCTTATCATGATTGGAAATTAGAAACTTTTAGGAAAGGCTCAGCTAAAATATCTTTCCTGCAGCAAGTTAATAAGAAAATTTAAGAGACTGTCTCTGAACTAAAGAAGGCTTCCAAAGCCACTAAATGCCAAGACCTCATTCCTCCCCTTCTACAGCTCCTCCACTACAGCCTTTGTTCTCTGAGCTTCCTTATACAGACTTGCCCTCCGCCTCCCTTCTTCCTTCTTCTCTCTCCGCTCTACTACCACTCCCTACTGACCTAAGGAAAAATTATAAAAATTCAGATAAGATAATTCATGGACTTTATTAGCTTGTCTCAGATAGAGGAAAACCAGTGATTGTATATATTCCTTGGACTAGCACAGAATTAAGAAATCTAACCAAAGATTTCCCTGACCCTCTTTCAGAATCACAACAGGTTTGCAAAGGCATTTGATTCAACTGTTAGAATATATGATTATGGCAATTTTAACCTATTCCAATTAACACACTTGCACTGGTTTCTGAGAACAAGGCAATAGGATGGCTGAATCAGGTTTGCTGGCATATTAAAAAACAAAAAAACAAAAAACGGATTTAAAAAAGAGAAAATCAGACCAGGGAAAATGAAGGTCATTAGCTCACCAGTTTACCAAGCCATACCTGAGATTCTTGCCTGGAAAAAGAAGTGGACCAAGATCCAAAATATAAAAGAAAGCCTGATGAATTAGTGCTGAATTTCTTTGAACATTTTGAAAAAACTTGCAAACAATTCTCAGTTGTCTCCACACAGTTTTAAGAATCATCTAATTCCTTAATTTGGCATTTTTGGAAGGACTATATAAAGAGCTTGTAATTTTGGTCAAACAGCATGAAATGGCAGACAACCATCAGAACTGGCTATTCTGGCTTGTCAACTATCAACCTATTCAAAAGAAAAATATAAAGCTGCCAACTTTATGAACTTAAAGCTCCAACAATTAAGGAATCAAGTCAGATCTATACAGAGGTTTCTTAGACAAGGGCATAGAGGAGTCTTGTTACTATAAAAAGCCAGGTCAGCATAAGGACTGTAGGAAAGTGAAATGAGATTTACAAAGGGTAAAAGAACAGAAGCAAGCATAGGGCTGCTTTAAGGACTATGAGAGAGTATTTGCACTATTACTAATACTTGAGGAGAAACTGAAATTATCATGAAAGGACAAATCACTAAGGTCCTTGGAGATACTGGGGCTATGTTATCCATTCTTAACCCTACCCAGCTAAGCTTTCCTATCAGAGTAAAGCTTCTGTGCGCATGGTAGGGATGTATAACCATCCAGTGATTTTTAAAATCAGGACCTGTCTCCTTTCAATTAGGGAATGTTATGAGCCAGCATATATTTTTACTGGTCAAATCAGTCCCAATTTAGTGGATAGAAAAAGATTTTCTTGAAACCCATGATGCTCACATATCCTCTTCCCAGAAAGGTGAAATGTACCAGTATTCAGGACTAAATCAGTCAGATACTGAAACAATTGGGGAAATTATTATTTTAAAGGAACTTCCCACAAGAGAAGAATAATGTTAAAACTGAACGTTTGTTGCAGTACGTTCCAATGCAACTTTGGATCCTTTCCAGTACAGATATTGTCAAGATCAATTCAGCCACTCCTATTAAAATAACTATTGATAATACCTTGCCTCTATCTAATATTTACCAATATCCTTTAAGACCTAATGCACTCTCTATCTGGAAGTAAGTCCATTATACAAAACTAGAGGCCCAGTGCATGACATTCGAGCACTGGGGAGGAGGGGGATGTGTGTGTCTCTCAGCAGCAGTCCAGGACCCCAAGGTGCCTTAGGGCTGCCATTGAAGTGGGAGAGGCTGCCACCACTGCTGCTGCACTCCCTGCTTCTGGCTGAGCAGCTACTCCCCCTGAGGGAGCGCACTGACCACTAGGGGGAAGCTCCTGCGTTGAGCGTCTGCCCCCTGGTGGTCAGTGCGCATAACAGCAACCAGTCATTCCACCATTTGGTCTATTTACATATTAGGGTTTTTATTAGATAGGATTATTTAAAAAGGGAACTTATTCCATGTACAAGCCCTATAATTCTCATATCCTTCTAGTAAAGAAGCCAAATGGAAAGGATAGAAATTTGTACAGGAGCAGATCCTTTCCCGGAGCGACCTAAGGGCGAAAATGGGGAAATCTCGCCATCTTGACAGGAAGAGATTTGGATTAGAGGACAGAATATCCACGGCCGTAAAGACCACCAAGTAGCTGTTCGCCCCTAAACGCTGACCACAATCAGCGCGAACGCTTGGGTTCAAAGGAGTGCTCCACCCCAGGGTGAAAAATCAGATTTTGCGGAGATTGGGTGAGTTCCCACTGTGGCACGCTTCCCAGCGTGGCGCACGCATCCCCACAGCTTTGCTGAATATTAGTGGGTTCTGTAGTTTGTATTAATCTCCAGGTACTGTTGCCGGCATTTGTTGGGGTTAGTGGTTGTTCTATAGACATTTTCATCCCATATATATAGTTTTTTATCCTCTTCTCTCTTAGCCTCTATCTATCTTCTCTCTTTCTCTCTCTTTTCCCTGTTTCCCAATTTCATTTTGACACTCCTTTTTTTTCATTTCTTTTTCTTTCTCTCCCTCTCTCTTCTCTTTTTACTCTTCTTCTTTCTTTCCTATCCCTAATTTGCCTTTCCCTAGTGGTCACCTTTATTGGAGGTTATTAATATCACAAACACATTTCTGTTCAGTGCCTTGTGTGTTGTACCTGGTTGTGTTGTAGTTTGTGCCTCTAAATCAACGCAGGAGAGAGAGAACTATATAACCAGACATACTGAAAAGAGATATCCTGGGGGAAACAAAGAAACAGCCTGCACATGAAAGAAAAGCAGGCATCACCAGAAATGGAAGTAAACAAGTTAGAGGCAAGTAACCTACCAGAGCAAGAATTCAGAGTAATGATCATAAGATGGCTAAATAGAATGGAAGGCAAAATTGACAATATGAGTAAAAATTAAAACGAAATGAAGAAGAACCAAGAAGAAATGAAAAATGACATCGCTACTGAGATCACTAAAGAAAAATGACATCGCTAAAGAACTCAATAGGAAGCATCAAGAGTAGACTAGAAGAAGCAGAGGACTGCATCAGGGAGCTAGAAGACAAGATGGAAAAAAATATCCAATTAGAGCAGCTTCTGAAAAAACAATTAAAAAGCAAGAGGAGAGCCTAAGAGAACTATGGGACAATACAAAACAAAACAATATTAGAATAATAGGGGTTCCAGGAGGAAAGAAAACTGAGGAAGGCATAGAAAACCTGTTTCAAGAAATAAGGTCAGCCAAAGCTGGTTTGGCTCAGTGGATGGAGCATCGGCCTGCAGACTGGGGGATCCCAGGTTCGATTCTGGTCCACAGCATGTGCATTGATTGCAGGCACATCCCCAGTGGGGGGTGTGCAAGAGGCAGCTGATCGATGATTCTCTCTCATTGATGTTTCTAGCTCTCTGTCCCTCTATCTTCCTCTCTGTAAAAAGTCAATAAAGTATATTATTTTTTTTTTAAAAAAGGAAAGAAATAATGTCAGAAAAACTTTCCTGAGATAGAGAAGAAAAAACCCACACAAATCCAAGATACTTGCAGAGTCCCAAACAAAATGAACCCTAAAAGACTGATGCCAAGGCACATTATAATTAAATTGGCAAACACCAATGACAAAGTAAGAATCTTAAAAGCAGCCAGAGAGACAGAAAGTTACATATAAAGGAAACCCCATCAGAGTAGCAACTGATTTCTCAACAGAAACTCATCAGGTCAGAAGGGAATGGAATGAAATATACAAAGTCATGAAAGGAAGGGTCTGAATCCAAGAATACTATACCCAGCAAGGCTATCAATCAAATTTGAAGGTGGAATCAGGAGCTTCACAGACAAAAAAAATACTAAAGGAATTTATCACCACCAAACCAGCAATGCAAGAAATGCTAAAGGGTCTACTGTGAAAATAAAGAAATAAGAAATGAAGAAGGAACACAGGAGTATAGAATAAAAATGGCGACAAGAAAGTACCTATCAATAATAACTTTAAATGTAAATGGATTAAATGTCCCAATCAAAAGACATAGAGTAACGGATTGGATAAGAAAATAAGACCCATATATCTGTTGTCTACAAGAAACCCACTTCATTAAAAAAGATGCACACAGAGTGAGAATGAAAGGATGAACAAAGGTTTTTCCAGGCGAATGGAAATTAAAAATAAAAGCTGGGGTAGCAATACTTATATCTGACAAATTAGATCTCAAAGTGAACACGAGATAACGAAGGCCACTTTATAATACTAAAGGGAACAAGTATTGTACAAGAAGAAATAACCCTGGTAAACATATATGCACCCAATACAGGAGCACCCAAATACATTAAAAAAAAAAAAACTGCTGGAGGACATTAAGAGAGAGATTAATAGCAATACAATCATAGTAGGAGATTTTAATACCCCACTATCACCTTTGGACAAATCATCTAAACAAAAAATCAGCAAGGAAATATCAATCCTAAATGACTCAATAGACCAGATGGAATTAATCGACATCTTCAGAACATTCCACCCCAAAGCAATAGAATATACTTTCTTCTCAAGTGCGCATTGGTCATTTGCAAAGATGGACCACATGTTGGGACATAGGCAAAGTCTCTTCAAATTCAAGAAGATAGAAATCATATCAAGCATCTTCTCAGATTATAGTGGCATAACACTGGAAATCAACTACAATAAAAATAATCCAAAGAAATCAAACACATGGAGACTAAATAGCATGCTATTAAACGAGGACTGGATTACCAGAGAAATCAAGGAAGAAATTAAAAACATCCTGGCAACAAATGACAATGAAAACACAACAATCCAAAATCTATGGGACACAGCAAAAGCAGTCTTGAGACGGAAGTTCATATCTCTACAAGCCTATTGCAAAAAATAAGAAAAAAAGGTAACAAATTATCTAACTCTAAAACTCAAAGTGTTAGAAAAAGAGCAACAAGAAAAGCCCACTGTGAGCAGAAGGAAAGAAATAATAAAAATTAGAGCAGAGATAAACAACATAGAGACCGAAGAAACAATACACAAGATCAACAAAACCAAGAGCTGGTTCTTTGAAAGGATTAACAAGATTGATGAACCTCTAGCCAGGCTAACCAAGAAACAAAGAGAGAGGACCCAAATAAACAAAATCAGAAATGAAAGAGGTGAAATAACAACAGACCACACCGAAATACAAAGGATTGTTACAAAATACTATGAGCAACTCTATTCCAACAAATTGCACAACCTGGACGAAATGGACATATTCCTAGAAAAATACAACCTTCCAAAACTCAATCAGGAAGAATCTAAAAATCTCAATAGACCAGTTACTTGGGAAGAAATTGAAACAGTCATCAAAAAGCTTCCAGCAAACAAAAGCCCAGGGCCAGGTGGCTTCACAGGAGAGTTTTACCAAACACTTATCAAAGTAATGAGTTTCAGTGAATCAAAAAAATTTCCATGATGTAAAAGAAAAATCAGCTCATAAACTTTTTTTTCTAAATATATTTTAGTGATATTTTACAGAGAGGAAGGAGAGAGATAGAGAGCTAGAAACGTCCATGAGAGAGAAACAACCATCTGCCTCCTGCACACCCCCTACCGGGGATGTTCCCGCAACCAATGTACATGCCCTTGACCGGAATCGAACCCGGGACCTTTCAGTCTGCAGACCGACACTCTACCACTGAGCCAAACCGGTTTTGGCAAGCTCATAAACTCTTTTTTTTAATTTTATTTTATTAAGGTTTTATCTTTGTACATAGCTTACCATTGTCCCCCCCCACAACTCCCATTTATGCCCTCCCTCACCAGAGTTCTGTGTTCATTGGTTGTACTTATGTCCGTGCATACCAGTCCCTCGGTTGTTCTCCTATCTCCCCCCAGGTCTCCTTCCCCTCCCCACTGTAATTTGACAATCTGCTTGTTTTATGGTGACCATCTCAGGACCCCATGAGTAGAATCTGCTCCTCCTTTGGCAGTCTGCTTGTTTTATGGTGACTATCTCAGGACCATATGAATAGAGTCTGCTCCTCCTCTGGTTTTCACTGTCCCTTCCCCCGGGTCCCACTGCTTCCCCTGGGACACACGGCTCGCCTGGGGCACACTGCACCCTGGGACACTCGGCTCACCCGGGGCACTCGGCCCCATGGGACACTCGGCTCACCCGGGGCACTCGGCCCCATGGGACACACGGCTCACCCGGGGCACTCGGCCCCATGGGACACTTGGCTCACCCAGGGCACTCGGCCCCGTGGGACACACGGCTCACCCGGGGCACTCGGCCCCCTGGGACACACGGCTCACCCGGGACACCCTTCCCCTTTTGGGGGTACGGCTCACCCGGGGCACACGGCCCCCTGGGACATTTGGCAAGCTCATAAACTCTTGAAAAATCTACAACTTCTCTTGGGCCGATTGATTATTGAGATCAATCAAAGTACATCAATAATTGTACATGAACTCAAAACTTTCCAATACAAAGAGAAAAACCAATGCCTGATGGCTCATTAAGGAAATGTTTCCTTCTGTAGCTGCTGGGTGTAGTATAAAAGAACAGCAGTTAAGCGAATGAACTTAGTCACTGGCTCACAAGAGAAATGCTTGTGCTGTCACTTCTTTTAAACAATTTAAAGAATTTTAAGAGTTGCTTGTAAATGTAAAAGGTGGATGTTTTCAATGTTAATCAGAATTAGTCCTTAGACATTGGAAATTTTTCATAATATGTCATGTCCATGATTTTAAGATAATCTAAAAGAAATACTGACATATAATTAATTTTATGTATCAACTTAGCTGGCCATCAATGTTCAGTCAAACATTATTGTGGGTGTTTCTGTGAGGGTGTTTTTGGATGACTTGAACATATAAATGGCAAGACTGAGTATAGCCGATTGCCCTCCCTTTTTGAGTGGCCTCATCCAATCAGTTAGGCCTGAATACAACAAAAGGTTGACCCTCTTCCAAATAAGAGGAAATTCCTCTAGCCTGACTGTCTTCATGCTGGGACATAGGTAAGGAGGGTGCTTTGGTTTTTCCTGTTTTTGCACTCAAACTGAAACGCATCTTCCTCAATGTCAAGCCTGCTGGCCTTTGGACTGAAACCACATCATCAACTCTGTTAGGTCTTCCTATGACTCCATAATAATGAAAACCAATTCCTTATATCCTTATAATACATTTCAGTGTGTGTGTGTGTGTGTGTGTGTGTGTGTGTATACATTCTTTATGCCCCAGTGGCTTCCTTATGGCTTGAACAATATCCCACCAAAACTCATGTCTGCCTGGAACTGCTTGCATTAATCACCTCAACCTTACCAACCAAACAGATATTGCTAGAAACTGTCAGAATAATCAAAATAAAAAGCAGTGCTAACACCAAATGCTGGCAAGAATGCAAAGAAAATGAATCACTCAAACATTTGCTAATCTATACATATAAAAAGCTAAGCAACCATCTGACTGACCAACCATCCAACCAGCTGATAGGTATGACTTGCACTGACCACCAGGGGGCAGATGCTCAACGCAGGTGCTGCAGAGCAAAAGCAACTTTTCAGAGTGCCCTCTTGCAATCTGGGACCCCTCAGGGGATGTCAGACAGCTGGTTTTGGCCTGATCCTGACAGGACATGCCAAGGGACCCCGCAGATGCTCTTTGAGGGACCCTACTCACTCTGAAGACCCTTTGAGCTGCAGTGCCATCTCAGGTGCAGCCAGCTGTGGAGGAACCATGGGAGGTTGGCCCCAGGGCATGTTTGGCCTGTCTCACCCAGTCTCACCCCACTGGCCATGTTCTCATTAATTTCCTTTCAATGTGCATGAATCTGTGCACCAGGCCACTAGTAGGATTATAAAATGGTATAGCCATTCTAGAAATGGGCGTGGCACTTTTTTACAGAACTGAATATGCCACTACCATGTGACCCAGCAATTGCACTGTTGGCATCTACCCCAGAAATGATAACCTTATGTCTACATAGAAACCTGTATACTGATGTTTATAACTGTAAAAAATCAGATGTCCTTCAGTGGGTGAAAGGTTTAACAAACATACATTCACACCATGGAACACTACTCAGCAATAAAAATGAGGAACTGTTGATACATGCAACAATTTGGATGAATCTAAAGAGAGTTATGCTGAATTTTAAAAGGCAGTCCCAAAGGTAATATATGGTATGATATTTTTTATATAACATTTTTGAAATGACAAACTTATAGAGACAGAGAACAGATTAGTGTTTGCCAGAAGAACAGAGCAGAGAGGGAATTGGCTGTGGCCATAAAATGGTAGCACAAAGGATCATTCTGATGGAACTCTGATTCTTTGAATCTAATAGTATTTATATGAATATACATGGAAATTTTTTCAGAAAGCCACACACACACACACACACACACACACACGTGAAAGTAAAGCTGATGAAATCTGAATAAGGTCTGTGCATTGCATTAACAGAAATACAAGCCTGGTTTAGCAAGAAAAAAAATCAATGCAGTTCACTAAATTGAAAAACTAAAATAACTTTCATCTAACAGGGTCTAGGAGTTAATTCTGAGAAGCTGATAAAGCGCAGCTACAAAACTTACATTTGGAGGAAAAAATTCCTCATAAGACCAGGAGCAAGGAAAGGATGTCCATTCTGACCATTTAAATTCATTCACTGCACTGAAAGTTTTTGCCGTGCAATGAGGCAAGAAAAAGAAGTTAAAAGATGCCGAAACTGGTTTGGCTCAGTAGTAGAGCGTCGGTCTCCGGACTAAAAGGTCCCGGGTTGGATTCTGGTCAAGGGCATGTACATTGGTTGTTGGCACATCTCCGGTAGGGGTTGTGCAAGAGGCAGCTGGTTAATGTTTCTCTCTCATCGACATTTCTAGCTCGCTCTCTCTCTCTCTTTCTCCCTTTCTCTCTGTAAAATATCAATAAAATATATATTTTTTTAAAAAGAAGTTAAAAGATATTCTGAAAAAAAATATATTGATTGTTTTTACAGAGAGGGTTAGAGAGTTAGAAACATCAATAAGAGAGAAACATCAATTAGCTGCCTCCTGCACACCTCCTATTGGGGATGTGCCCACAACCATGGTACATGCCCTTGACTAGAATCAAACCTGGGACCTTTCAGTCCAGAGGATGATGCTGTATCCACTGAGCCAAACCAGTTAGGGCAAGAAAGCTATACTTAGTCACAAATAACAACATCATCTATGTAGAAAATCCTATACCATAAAAAAAAGTTTTTTAAGCTGCTAGAACTAAGAAGTTTTCAAGTTTACCAGTTGCAAAGTCATTATACATAAATTAATTGTATATCTATGCACTGTCAACAAACAATTGAAAAATGAAATTTAAAATAATTTAAATAGCATCAAAACAGAGGGGTAAATTTAACACAAAATGCATAAGACTTGTGTACAAAAACAATGCTAACAAAAATTAAGAAGTATCATAAAAGTGAAGTGATATACTCTATGTATTGGATGGCACAGTATATTAATATGTAATTTCTCCATAAACTGATGTATATTAAACTCCATCCCAATCAAAATCCCAGTAGACTTTTTTTTGTGTGAAAACTACTAGGTTAACTCTCAATCCACATGGAAATGAATAAAATCTCTAATAATTAAACAAATTTTAAAATTGTTGGAGGATTGGTACTCAGTTCTAGTCTTATTATAACACCACAATAATTAAGACTATGTGGTATTGGCATTAAGATATACAAAGAGAAGAGTGGGGAAAAGACAGTGTCCAGATATAGACCATACACGCATGGTTAACTAATTTACCATGAAGGGCATAGGCAATTCAAAAAAGAAAGGGTTGTCCTTCAAATAAATGGATAAAATGGATATTTGTAGACACACAAAAAAGACTTCAGTACCTAGCGTAAAAATTTATTCAAAATAGATAGTAGACCTAAATGTAAAATAAAAATTATTTAACTTTTAAAAACAAAAAAATATATGATTTTTTTACCTTTAGACGAATATTGTTTAAATATGCCACCAAAGTTATACTCATGAGAGAAAAAAATGACAATTGCATTCCTAAAGTAAGAATTGCTCTTTGAAAGATAAACTACTAAGAGAATGAAATGCAAGACACATTTCAGAAAATATTTGCAAATCAAATGTCTGATCATGGATTTCTGTAATGAATATAAGAAGAGCTTCCAAAACTCAATAATAAAAAGGTAAGAAACTGTTTTTTTAAATGGGTAAAAGATTTGAGAAGACATTTCACCAAAGAAGATACACAGATGGCAAATAAGCACATGAAAATATCCTCAACATCAACATTAGCCACCGTACAGCTAGGAGAATGTCTAAGTCTAAAATAATACTAAGTGTTGACAAAGATAAGATTCAAAGTAATTATGTTAAGTGAGAGAATCCACTATGTATTCTGTGTTCAATTCCTATGAATTCCATAAAATGCAAACAAATCTACAATGATAGAAAGCGGTCAGTGGTTTCCTGGAAATGGGAAGGAAAAGGGGTCTGTCTGTCAGGGAGCTTCGGGGTGACAGGTAGGATGGATTTTTTGGATTGCGGTGATGACTTCATGGATGTAAACATATATCAGAACTTTTCACCAAAGTTTACCCTTTAAATATATGTAATTTATTATACTTTGATAATATGCCTTATCATTATCCCATAACTATTGTACTATAACATTTTTATATTATACTATAATTATAGATCATAAAATAGTTATTTTTAAATTAAAGCAATGAACTTACTGTAAAGTACAAGTCCAGATACATGTTTGCATTCAGATGCAAAAGAAAAATAATAATAACAAAATAAAACAAAAATAAAATGTCAGGAATGTTGAAAAATAAAACAATGAAAAAAGATAAATCATGAAAAAAAAATCAACCTTACCTCCCAACATTCACATAAAATTAATTCCAGTTGGATTAAAGGCCTATAATGTTCACAGAATTTAAATGGAATTTCTACAAATCAGTAACAGGAAGAAACAGCCCAGATAAAAAGGAGGAAAGCACCGTGAACAGGCACCTCACAGAGAGGAAGCACCGATACAGGAAAAGATGCTCATGCGCACAGGAGAGCAAACCCCTGAGGCTGCCACGCGGGGCGCACACATGGGAAGAAGGGGTCTGGCAGCTCCTCGTGTAGGTGAGGGTGTGGGAGAGAGCTCAGCGCTGCTGCTGGAGTGAAGGGCACACAGCTGCAGGCACAGTGTGGCACAGCCTCATCAGGTTGCGGCCACTCGTGCCAGTGACTGCTACTGCCCTTGCTCCGACGGAGGCATCTGGAAAAAGTCTTGCACATTTTTCCAAGGAAGTGACAAGAATGTATAGCAACATTATTTAACAGCCAAAAATTAGAAATAATTTAACTCTCTAAAAGAAAGGAACTTCAACTGCATTAAAATGAGAATATTCATATAATGTAATTATGTAAGTTTTTAAAAATACGAACTAAACCTGCACACTATAATGTGAGTCTCACAGAAAGTAGGTGAAAAGGCATGTTCCAGAGGGATGTGTGACATTAAATATTATGTGCAGAGAAGTTTACAAACATGCAAAACAAAACACTACATTAGCGATTTTAAACCTTTTTCAACTCATGGCAAACAAACTCCTAAAACGCTGCAGCACCCCAAAATAATCATTTTTTGCCGATCTGACTTAAAAAAAAGTATTCTTTGGGTTCCTTCACACCAGACAACTGCTGTTGTGTTGGCTGTTGTCATTCTTTTATTTGACAATCTAAGGGAAAGAGGTCAGTGCCCTGACTAAATAGTCAGGTGTTGCATGTTTTAAAAATTCTCTGGTGCACCAGTGTGCATGGGCAGGCATGGCCTCAACCTGATTAGGCTGCCATTGTGCCACCTCACACTCCAGTGCCACTGCACCGGTGGAAATTGCCGCTCTATATGGTTGAAGAACCCTCAAATGGAAAATAAGGGAAAAGGTGGTCATGGAGCCTTGACCGGTTTGGCTCAGTGGATAGAGCATTGGCCTGCAGACTGAAGGGTCCTGGGTTCGATTCCAGTAAGGGGCATGTGCCATGGCTGTGGGCACATCCCCGGTGGGAGGTGTGCAGGAGGTGGCTGATCAATGTTTCTCTGTCATCGATGTTTCTAGCTCTCTATCTCTCTCCCTTCCTCTCAGTAAAAAATCAACTATATATATATAATTGATTATATATATATATATATATATATATATATATATATATAAAGAAAAAGGTAGTCATGGAAATGCTGATGCAGGCACTGGATTCTCAGGGACAGGATGGAGGAGCAAAATACCACCTGGGAAGCTGCAGGGCTGTCTCCTGAACTTAGAACGTCCTTCAGGCTGCAGGGAAGGCACAGTGGTGCTCACTGCATAATTCTTTATTCCCTGTTGTAATCTTAAATAATCCATCAGAAAATTTTTTAAAAGTTAATAGAATATATCGCTAGAATCAATGCAAAAAAAAATGTTACCGGGTTACAGATAGTAACATACAGATAGTAACAGGACATTATCTAGCAGGGGCAGAGGGCTTAGGCTCACAGGGAAGTTATGTTGATGATCAGGCCCAACAAGAAAAGCCCGAGAACTGGGGGACCCTGGGTGTGCTGGAGAAGGGATACCACGTGACAGAGCTATGCTCCCTGGGGGGGAGGGCACTGTGCTGGGGGGCCCTCTCTGGGGTGAGCGGGGGGCATGGAAGGGAGGGCTGGAGAAGAGCTTCCCCCCAGGAGCTCACAGATGCTGCTCCTTCCTCACCTGCTGAGCGCCTTGCTGGCCTGTGTCCTTGTCCGCGTGGACACACCTCACTCAGCGGACAGACAAGGATGTGTGCTCACTCACCAGACAGAGTTCCAGAAGGCATGCGCGCTCTCCTAGCCAGGGCTCGTCTGCTTGCTCCAGTTGTGTGATGCATTTTGGTTTGGAAAAGGTAATTCCTACTCACAGGAAAAGAAAGCAAGGTGACCTTGGGTTAGCAGATTAAAAGGCAGTCGAAACTTAGAGTCAGCTGGGAATGCGACAACCCAGAAGCGGGTGAGGAGGCATGGAGGAGGGCAAAGGCTCTCTGAATGATAACAGAGTGACTAGGGAAGGGGGCACTTCTGACCTAAAGACAGTGACTGACCCTCCCCTGCTCTTCACTGAATACAAAGATTCCGCCATTGGAAGCACCATCTCTTGGGAGAAAGGGGCCTGGCAACAGTCACTTCCTGGGATGAGATGCAGTCAGCTACCACGTACACACACCCACATAACTGCACTGTTTGCAAAGCTGGAGAGCCCAGACATTTTCCGGGGATGTAGGGAAAATATTATTTTTCTTTCTCAACCAAAAGCCTGGCAGCTGCTGCCTCAACCTTGAAATGACCAAGACCTGAAAAGGGCTGTCCTTACCTAGCGACACCAAATGGCTGTAGGTCTCCAGCATGACATCCCGACACAGGGTCCCCTGGGCTCCCACTCTCTGTGTGAAGGCCACAGCTACATCTCTGAAGGTGATTGCTGTGATAGAAACACATCCCTGCTCACCCAGGACCAGCCACACCCACTAGTCAGTTCACCTACTCTACTAACCAGCACTGAGGCAGCAAGCAGGCTGGTGTGGGGCACCTAGATGAGACCCCTAGATCCTGCTTCTAACCTGAATCGGATGCCATGTGTCAACTCAATAAACCTCCTGCCCATGAGGCTGGTAAGTTCTCTGTTCTGCTCCACTGATCTCTATGTCCATGGCACTGTCAAAAACAGTGTTGATAACTGTAGCTCTACAGCAGGCCTTAAAATCAGCTGGTGTGATTCTTCCAACTTCATCGTTCATTTTAAAGGTATTTTAACTATTCTAGGGCAGTGGTGGGCAAACTGCAGCTGGCAAGCCACATGACCTAGACCAGCCGTGGGCAAACTACAACCTGCGGGCCGGATCCAGCCCATTTGGCTGTTCTATTCGGCCTGTGGAGCAGAAAGAGCAGAGGGTTCTCTTGCTCTCCCCTCCGCTCCTTCACCAGCAGCCCAAGATGAGAGTGCCAGCATGGTCAGGTTGCTTTTGTTCTGGCCCTCCGTACAGTTTAAGAACCCATTGTGGCCCTCAAGTCAAAACGTTTGCCCACCCCTGACCTAGACTCTCAATTCTAATAATTACAGGCTGTTGTTCCCTGTGATTAAGCCCCTATCCCAATGGTCGGTCGGCAAACTCATTAATCAACAGAGCAGCAAACTGCATATGGCTCGAGAGCCGCAGTTTGCCGACCACTGTTGTAGGGCATGTGCCTTTCCATATAAATTTTAGAATAACAACAACAAAAAAGTCACTGGAATTTTGACGAGATTTGCATTAAACCTGTGTATCAATTGGGAGAGAACTGACATCTTTACTACATTGACTCTTCAAGTCCATGAACTCATGTTCTTTTGATTTCTTTCATCAATGTTTGGGGTTTTCAGAGCATGAGTCCTATATGTGTTTTAAGAATTTCTTCTTTTTAAAATTATTTTTTTTCTTTCAATGGCCATATGTTCATTGTTATGATACAGAAGTACAACTGTTTGTATGTTTATCTTGAATCCTGCAACCTGGCTGAACTCATTTGATAGCTCTGAGTATTTTTTTCTCCAAGGTCCCTTGAGATTTTCTACATAGACAATTATGGCATGTGCATATAGGGACACATTTATTTCTTCCCTTAGAATCTGTCTGCATTTCATTTCCTCTTCTTGCCTTCATTGTAGCACTTCTAGCACATTACTGAATTAGAGTGGTAAGAGCAGACATCCTTGTCTTGTTCTTGATATAAGGAGGGAAACTTTATATCTCCAGCATTAGGAATACTGAGATACCACATCACACTCACTAGGATACCAAAGAAACAGAAAATAATAATTTTTTGGCAGGAAGTAGAGAAATTGGAACCTTGGGGCATTGCTAGTGATAAAAGTAAAATTGTGTTTTCTATGGAAAAGAGTTGGGCATTTCCTCAAAACCTTAAACATACAATTTACTATAGGGTCCAGCAAAAAATTGAAAGCAGGGACTTAAACAGGTAATTATACACCAATGTCCGTAACAGCATTATTCACATTTGCTCAATTATGCACAGATAATTGTATATTATTCTGCCTTTAAAAAGGACATTCTGATATGTACTAAATTATGGGTTAACCTTGAAGACATTATGCTATAATAAATTGAAATAAGTCAATCAGAAAGAACAAATATTATTTGATTCCACTATAACAGATATAGAATAGGCAAATTCATAGAGACACAAAGTAAAATAGAGGTTCCCAGTAACAGGGAAGAATGGGGAAGGGGGGAATGAAAAAGTGAATGGATGTTTAAAATATAATCTGTAGTTAATTATTGATGGGATAATGTTTCTTTTCTTAGTACTCACTCTCCTCTGGCAAGCCCAGATCTCCAATTAACTATAAACAAAATTATGAAACTACTTTATGAATTAAGTTTTGAGCATCTTAAGTTTGAGATGCCTAAGGGAGATCTAGTAATAATAGTTTCTAAGTGTTCAAAGATGAAATTGTTTGCCACTGGGGACAGTGAGTTCCACATTGTAGGAGTGTTTAAGCAGATGCTGGAAAAGCAATGGATTGGTTGTTGAACTTGCTGACTTACGGATCTTTTCCAATGTGTACTTTTAAGATTCTTTGCTTTATGTTATATGGTCTATCATAATAATATTGATTATGAAAATATTGACGATTAAGTTAGATATTTTAATATGACAAATGGTGCACAAACAATATACATACAGACTTTTAAGCACAAAAATCTTAGAGAAAATTTACCTTCAGTATAACATGATGAAAACTCTGGTCTTTGGAGACAATTAAACCTCTGCTTCAATCCTAGGTCTCAATGAAAATCTATGTGTCTTATGGAATGTTTTCTTACATCTTTCTCATAGAGACAGGGTAAATATTCAGGGAAGGAACACATGAGACAAATCTAGGTTTCCCAACATGTTAGTCCTCTTTGAGTTATCATCATCATTAAAATTTTCTTTCTGCTATATTAATTTACAGTGCAAATTAAATAAGGATGCACTGAAGAATTCCTTTTAAAACTCATAGTTAACATCAGACTCAACAGATAAAATATGAAAGCGTTTTCTCTAAGATCAGGGACAAGATAAGGATGCCTACACTCACCACTGTTATTCAACATAGCATTGGAAGGTATAACCAGAGCAGTATGGCAAGAAAAAAAATAGGAAACATCCAAATTGAAAAAAAAGGAGTAAAACTGTCCGTCCCTATATTCATATAAAATGATGTTATATAGAGAAAACTCTAAAGACTCTACTGGGAACTGTTAGAAATAAATTCAGTAAATTGTAGGATACAGAATCAATATACAAAAATCTGGTGCATTTTTGCACACCAACAATGAACTATAATAAAAAGAAATTAAGGAAACAATCCCATTTACAGTTGCATCAAAGAGAATAAAATAACTACCGGTAAAAATATATTTTACCAAAAAGATGAAAGCTCTATATATTGAAAACCATAAGACATCAATGAAAAAAATTGATGACATAAATAAATGGAAAGATATTTTATGCTCATGGACTGAAAGAAATAATGTTAAAATGCTTACACTCCCCAAAGTAATATACAGATTCAATGCAATCTTTACAATATTCAAAGCCATTTTTCATAAAAATAGAACAATCCTAAAATTTGTATGGAATCACAAATGACCCCAAATTGACAAAGCAATCTTGAAAAAAAAAGTTGAAGGCTTTTTTCTCCCTGACCTAAAACTATACTACAAGGCTATAGAGATCAAAACAGTAAGATATTGGCATAAAGAAGACACATAGATATATGTAATGGAATAGAGAGCCCAGAAATAAACCCATACTTTATATGATCAATCTATGACAAAGAAGGTAAACATATACAATGGGGTAAAGACAGAATATTCAACAAATAGTTCTGGGAAAACTGGCTAGTCACCTGTGAAACTATGAAACTAGGCTACTATCTGACACAGAACACAAAATTAACTGAAAATGGTTTAAGACTTGAATGTTAGACCTGAAACCATACACTTTCTAGAAAAGAAAGGAGGCAGTAAGCTCCTTGACATAAGTCTTGGCAATGAATTTTTGCTCTGACTCCAATAAATAAATAAACAAACAAACAAACTAAAAAAATTTTTTTTTCAAAAGAAGACATACAGATAGCCAACAAACACATAAAAGATGCTCAGCATCACTGATCAGATAAATACAAACCACAATGAGGTATCACCTCACACTTGTTAGAATGGCTGTCATAAAAGAGACAAGAAATAACAAGTATTGCAAAGAGAAAAGGGAACCATCATTCATCGCTGGTGGGAATATAAATTGTTGCAGTCACTGTGGAAATCAATATTGAGGTTCCTCAAATTGTTAAAAATAAAGCTACTATATGAACCAGCAATTCCACTTCTGGGTATTTATACAAAGACAACCAAAGACAATAATTAAAAAGATACATGTACTTTCATGTTCATTACATGATTATTTATAATAAAAAGATACAAAAACAACTTAAGTGCCAATCAATGGATGAATAAAGAAGATGCAGTATACACCACTGTGTGTGTGTGTGTGTGTGTGTGTGTGTGTGTGTGTGTAATAGAATATTATTAAGCCATAAAAAAACAAGGCCCAGCCGGTTTGGCTTAGTGGATAGAGCATTGGGGTGAGGATTATATAAAAAGAGGAATCTTGCTATTTGGTACAACATGGAGGGGTCTCCTTGAGGACATTATGCTAAGTGAAATAAGTCAGATAAAAACAAATACCCTATGATTTAACTTAAATGTGGAATCTAAAACAAACAATCCATGCTCATAGATACAGAGAACAAACTGGTGGTTTCCCGAGTTAAGGGAGTGTGGGGCAGGGTAAAATGTGTAAAAGGGATCAAAAGACACAAATGTCAGTTAGAAAATAAATGTCATGGGGATGTGATGTACAGCATGTGACTATTCTATCTAATAAAAGAGTAACACACAAATTAGCCATCACTCCACTATGCCCACCAGCCATGCCCACCAGCAAATCAGAGCAAGTATGCAAGTTCACCCCAACCAAGATGGCTGAAGCCATAGAGAGCTGGAGGGAGGCTTGGGTTTCCCTGGCAATGGAGGAAGCTAAGCTTTCCACACACCCTGGTGGGACCAGGCCTCCACTCAAGGATACAAAGTTTCAATTATAGAAGATAAATAAATTCAAACAGAAATGGTGATAGCCACTGAACTGGAAGAACAGGAGGCTAGGGTTGCCCCCGGCAATGGAGGAAGCCCAGCTTCTGCAGCCCTGGCCATATTAGGCCTTCATTTCAGGCTACAAAGTTTCAATTATAGAAGATACATAAATTCCAACAGAAATGGCTGTGGCCATGAAGCAAGCAGGAGGCTTGGCTCCACTCCAGGCTACAAAGTTTCAATTGTAGAAGATAAATAAATTCCAGATACCAGGACCTCCACTTGGGTCGCTGGGGGGCGTGGCTGGCCTGAAAACCACCACAGGCCCTTCACCCAGGCCGCCCCACGCCCCAAGGGAACCCCCACCCTGATCTGGGACACCCTTCAGGGCAAACCAGCCAGCCCCCATCCATGTACCAGGCCTCTATCCTATCTAATAAAAGAGCAATATGCAGATTGACCATCACTCCAACACACAAGATAGCTGCCCCCATGTGGTCAAAGATCCTGTCCCCATATGGACATAAGATGGCCACCACAAGACAGCCAGCAGGGGAGGGCAGTTGGGAGGGACCAGGCCTGCAAGGGAGGGCAGTTAGGGGTGACCAGGCTGGCAGAGGAGAAAAGTTGGGGGCAAACAGGCTGGCAAGGGAGCAATTAAGACATCAATCAGGCTTGCAGGCAGAAGTGGGTAGGGGCAATCAGGAAGGCAGGCAGCTGAGCAGTTGGGAGTCAGCAGTCCTGAATTGTGAGAGGGATGTCCGACTGCCCATTTAGGCCCAATCCCAGTGGGGTCCCAGATTGAAGAGGGTGCAGGCTGGGCTGAGGGACCCCCCCTCCCCATACACAAATTTTGTGCACCAAGCCTCTAATAGTTAATAATAATGAATTGTATATTTGAAAGTTGCTAAGAGAATAGATTTTAAAACTTCTCATCACAAGTAAAACACCTTTGTAACTACCGTATGTGTTGTATTCATGGTAACTAGACTTATTGTGAGGAACATTTTGAACTGTATACTAATATTGAATCATTATGTGATACACTTGAAAATAACATTGTTACTTATACCTCAATATAAAAAGAATTATTTTTTAAAGTTGAAAATGGCCATCAAAGTAAAGATCAACACCTCTACTTTAGCATTCCTCAACATTGAGGGTGCAGAGTTATATGCTATAAAGAATACATTAAATAAAAATCTTCCTTGAAAGAGCTGATAGATATCCCATATAATAAGAGGCTAATATGCAAATCGAACAAATGGCAGAATGACTGGTCACTATGACACGCACTGACCACCATGGAGCAGATGCTCAACACCGGAGGAGTGCTATTAGTGAGAAGCCAGGGTCACGGCTGGCAAGTGCAGCAGTGGTGGAGGGAGCCTCTCCCACCTCCGAGGCAGCACTAAGGATGTTCAACTGCCGGCCATCAGTTGGACATCCCCTAAGGGCTCCCAGACTGCAAGAGGGTGCAGACTGGGCTGAGGCTCCCCCACTCCCTGAGTGCACAATTTTTGTGCACCGGGCTTCTAGTTTTAAAATAATGGTAAATAAATTCTATTTAAACCGTGCTTTTCACCTCACAGCCATTTGCTTGGTGCCTCACAACAATGCTATAAGCTAGGTATTATTACCGTATTTGCCGGCGTATAAGACGATTTTTTTGGCCCTGAAAAATACGTACTTGCCGGCGTATAAGACGACTGGGCATATAAGACGACCCCCTAACATTTCCACTAAAAATACAGAGTTGGTTATATACTCGCCATATAAGACTACCCCCCACTTGGAGGCATATTTTTCAGGGCCAAAAAATCGTCTTATACGCCGGCAAATACGGTATCTCCATTTATGAAGGAAGGAATGTGAAAAGGGCAGAAATCATAATCTAGAGGAAGTGTTCTTTTCACAGATTCATTCAGGGATCTTACTTGGACAAGGAAATAATATTGAAAAATAAAAAAAACATGAAAAAATTAAAAAAAATTGAATGATACATGGCAGCATAGATATTCTACATGAGTTAAGTTAAATCATCTTTAAGTACAACTATGAATTTCAGGAGCAAGAAAGCCTTGGGCTGGGTGAGTGGGGCCGTTAGAGAAACATGCAGCCTTGGGGTTTAGAGCACAGGCTCAGAGAACTTGGTCAAATCCTGGCTCTTACACACCCAAATGGTGCTGGTGGCCCTTTGTGTTAGCCTTTTCTGTACCTCGGTTTCTTCATCTGTAAATGGAGGTATAATAGAACCTACCTGGGGAATTTTTGTGAGGTTTCAATGAGGTAACCTTGATAAAATGCTTGGCATAGTCCCTACCTCACAGAAAGTGTTTAATAAATATAGCTGTGATGATTACAAGACAAAGCAACGGAGTCCCAGTGGAGAGCTGATTTGCCTAGAGCCATGGAACTGGCTAGTGACCAAGCAGAGAGTGGAGCCCAGATCCGGTCCATTGTCCTTTTGTTGTAAATGAGCCCTAACTTAATTGGGTTTTGGAACATGGGTGATGAGAACTTCAGCTAAAAGATAGAACAAGAGCTAAATATTCTACTCTCTGCAATCTATCTATTGATGGGGCTTTTCCAGGAAACAGAGGCATCACAAATATCTATGCAGAAACATAAATAAACAATTCAGAAGGTTCTCATCTTTCTCCTCACGACTGAACCCCTTATATAACATGGTTTGTTTGTGATCTGAGGGTCCACGCCGCCTCAGACAGGTACAAAAAAACAGGCTCACAATGCGCTCCCCTCTTGCTGTGACTGATGCCACAGTGAGGCCCCAGTGTAGATGGTTCTGGTGGACAGAAATGGATATGGAGATTAAAGAACCAGAGGAAAGCCTGCAATCATCTTTGAGATCAGCTTATGCCTTTAAAAAAATAAATAAACACTGCTCAGCTATTTTGAGCCACCAGGGACTTATCACTCCCAGCCTCCATTCAGAAAGCATTCCTCTGGTCACATGAGACCAGGAGAGCAGGAGCCCTGTAGCCAGCCACCACAGTGTTCTTGGCTAATAAGGGCAGGCTCCCTCACTAGGCATTAAGGCTGAATGAATCTGGGCAATCAAGGCTTAAATAATAATGAAACTTGAAGCAACATTGAGCTGAGTAGGGTTCTGGAGCCTTTTCCCTGCTTAGATCTCTCCTGCTGGAAGTATTTGTTGTTCTTGGCCTTTTGAAGTCATTTCACATCAACCCCAAGTCCGTCCCGGGGAGCACAAGTTGACCCAAAATCTTTATTGGGCTCTTGCGACACCATTTTCCTGGCATTTCTTGGAATAACAGTAGAGCCTCCCTGGGTTTGGAAAATGCTTTTCTGGTTAATGAGGACTGCACAGTTTCAGTCCTACGTCCCTTTTATAGTGTCATGTAACCTAGCAGAGATGGGAAAGTTTGCATCCTTAAATGCCAAGCCAGCACAACAGTTGTAGCATATATTAAAATCTGATGAGTTATAGTACTCTATTTAATTGTTTAAGAGAGACTTCCACATGGCCTGTCCCTGCATTTCCAGAGAGTAACATAGGAGGACATTCCAGGTCAATGTGTGTGAGCTGCCCTGAACTGAGAAAGCTGCAGTTTTGAGAACCTGTATATTAGAGAGCCCAGAAGATGCCTTCAGGAAGATCTTTAGGAAGTGAGGTCGTGGCTCATGTCAGAGGAGATGCTCGGGGTAGGGGACCCACGGGTGACCTCACTTCCTGATGATGGAGCCCAACAGAATCCGGTAACCAGGCAGTTACATTCTATAACTGCCCCTTCCCGTCTCACTCGGATAGAGGCACTGGAGAGGACACCATGTTTTCTTGTTGTCTCCCCGTGTCCCGAGATCGAGGCCTCACGAGAGGCAGCGATGAGAGAAGGTTCTGAATTGGCCGCTTCTGGTTGAGGACTCCACGCAGACCCGTGTCACCCTCGACACAGGTGGAGTCAGAGGTAACACAGGGAGGCCCAGGGTGGTTGTGTGTGGGTCAGGCAACCACTCTGACCCCACCTGAGCAGCCCGATGTGTGTGTGTGTGTGTGTGTGTGTGTGTGTGTGTGTGTGGTGTGTTTTGGGGTGTTCAGGTGGAGAGAGCCTGCCTGGAACAGGAATAGGTTGGGTTGTTAGGACCAGTCATGTTCGCACCCAGGTCAAGGCTGGCTGGGTGGACGTGGAGTGTGGGTGGCGCCCTCTGCCCGAGGTCTGTCCTGAGCCCTGGAGGTGACCCTCATTTCCCCTGGGAGGAGGTCTGTGCAGACACAGGGCTGGGCCTGATCCGGGAGCAGAAGGTCCAGTGGGCAGAAGCAGCAACATCGAGGGCCAGGCAGGACTTAAGGCCTCTGAATCGGCTGCCGGTCACTGTCATTGCAGAGTTCAACCCAGGTCAAAGAGGAACATCAGCAGGAACAACACCACCACTGAGGCGCAGCTGGGTAATAGTACTGAGGGCCAGAGCGGGCCCCAAGTTCAAACGGCCAGCAAGGGGGCTGGGAAACCATGGCCCTTTAGTGCCCGGAGATGGAGTCCTCCCCAGAAGCCAATCAAGTTCTGCAGACCTCCATCTTGGAAGGCGCTCAATCAGCAAAGGAGGATCGCACTTCGTAACTCCTTCCTGGAGTCGCCCAGTTTTCCGAAGAGGTTCCCAATGTGCGATGCCTACCTGAAGCCCCAGGACCATGTGCCGCACATGGGGCCAGAGGACCTGCAGCCCCAGAGGGCAGAGCCCGAGGGTGAGGAGGAGGAGGAGGTGTGGGTGTGCTAGGAGTTGGACATGGGCTAGGTGCATTCAAGCTTATGGGGAGGGCTCAGCACCAGATATACTGGGAGCACCCCAGACACTGGCCAGGGGCAAAGCCCAGCCTCAGACCACCCACCTGCTGGACTGTCAGCGAGGAGGGCGTCCTGTGGTGGGTCCTGGGCTGTGGCTTCTCTGGAAGGCTCTGGCCTGTGTTCTATCCTGGGGGGTAGAGGGGGGTGAAGGGGGCACAATGGAATGCAGGCATGTGGGTGATCTTTTCTCCTCTCCCAACCCAGCACCGGCCCAGGAGGCGGAGAAGGCTCCTGCAGAAACACCTGAAGTCCACACAGAGGAGTCTGATGAGGAGTTTGATGAAGAGCTGGAGGAATGGGCACCTCCAGAGGTGCAGACACCGCCATCAGCCTCTCCTGTGGCAGCTGTGGAGCCGGGCCCCCCCTGTGAGACACCTGCAGACAAGACCGAGGCCCCACCCAGCGTGGATGAAGAGCCCTCCCTGGAACCAGCCCTGGGTCTCCCCGAGTCCCAAAGCCAAGGCCTCAAGAAAGGCAGGATTAAGAGTAGGTTCCGCAGTGCCCGAAAATGGTTCAGGACGCAGCACAGACCCGTGTCGCCCTCTACACAGTTGGAGCCAGAGGTAAGAGGGAGGCCCAGGGTGGTTGTGTGGGGGCCAGGTCACCGCTCTGACCCCACCTGAGCAGCACGATGGCCCCTCCGTGTGTGTGTGGTTCATAGAGAAAGAGCCTCAGCAGGAACAGGCTGAGGAGGGTCAGAGGCCAGTTACTTTCACACCCCAGGTCAAGGCTGGCTGGCTGGACCTGAAGTGTGGGTAGCCCTCTGCTCAAGGTCTATCCTGAGCCCTGGAGGTGACCCTCATTTCCCCTGGGAGGAGGTCTGTGCAGACACTGGGCTGGGCCTGATCCGGGAGCAGAAGGTCCAGTGGGCAGAAGCAGCAGCGACTAGGGCCTGGCAGGGTTTGTGGTCTCTGGAACGGTTGCTGGTTACTGTCATTGCAGAGCTCAACTCGGATCTTAGAGGGACATCAGGGAGTCGATGAAGACTCGGGCCCCGCCTCCACCACGGAGAGCCAGCTGGGTCACAGTACCAAGGGCCAGCGCAGGCGTAAAGTGCATTTCGCCAGCTTTGGTTCTGGAGAACCAGGGCCCTCGAGCGGCCAGATATCGCCTTCTGTTCAGAAGCAGACCAGGTTCGGGAGGCCTCCAACCTGGAAACAAAAGAAGGATAGAGTTTTAAGCTCTATGCTGGATCCAGTTTTCAAGCCCTTCCTGGAGTCGCCCAAGCTCTCCAGGAGGTTCCCAGCATTTAACTACCTGACGCCAAAAACCCATGGTATATACAAAGGACCAGATTACCTGGTGCCCGAGGACCAAGAGATAAAGGGTAAGAACTTGGGAGTAGAATGGACAGGGAGGAGGTGCATGTGAGCTTATGGGGAGGGCTCTGTGCCAGGCACACAGGGAGCACCCCAGAGACTGGCCAGGGGCAAAGCCCAGCCTCAGACCACCCACCTGCTGGACTGTCAGCGAGGAGGGCGTCCTGTGGTGGGTCCTGGGCTGTGGCTTCTCTGGAAGACTCTGGCCTGTGTTCTATCCTGGGGGTGGGGCTCCGGTGAAGGGGACAAAAGGAAATGCAGTGATGTGAGTGACCTTTTCTCCTCTCACCACCCAGTGCTGAGCCCAGTGTTTCTGGAGCCTCCTCCAGACACACCTGAAATACAGACAGAGGAGTCTTATGAGGAGTCTGATGAAGAGCTTGAGGCATGGACACCTCCAGAGGTACAGTCACCTCCATCAGCCTCTCCGGTGGCAGCTGTGGAGCTGGAGTCGGCCTCGGAGGCACCTGCAGACGTGACTGTGGCCCCACCCGCCCTGGATGAGGAGCCCTCTCTGGAACCTGTCCTGGGTCTCCCCGAGTCCCAAAACCAAGGTCTCAAGAGAGGCAGCAATGAGAGTAGGTTCTGCATTGGCCTCCAATCGTTCAGAACTCAGCAAAGACCCGTGTCGCCCTTAACACAGATGGAGCCAGAGGTAAGACAGAAAGACACAGGGTGGTGGTGTGGAGGCCAGGCCACCCCTCTAATGTCCCCTCCAAGTGTCTTTGTGTGTGAGTGTGTGTGTGTGTGTGTGTGTGTGTGTGTGTGTGTGTGTAGGTGTGTGTGTGCATGTGAGAGGGGTTCATAGAGAAAAGGTCTGAGCAGGAACAGACTGAGGAGGGTCAGAAGCCTGGTGGACCAGTCACGTTCACACCCCAGGTTAAGGTTGGCTCTGTGGATGGAGAGTCTGGGTAGCCCTCTTCTCAAGGTCTATCCTGAGCCCTGGAGGTGACCCTCATTTCCCCTGGGAGGAGGTCTGTGTAGACACTGGCTGGGCCTGATCTGGGAGCAGAAGGTCCAGTGGGCAGAAGCAGCAGCGACTAGGGCCTGGCAGGGTTTGTGGTCTCTGGACTGGTTGCTGGTTACTGTCATTGCAGAGCTCAACTCGGGTCTTAGAGGGACATCAGGGAGTCGATGAAGACTCGGCCCCCGCCTCCACCACGGAGGGCCAACTGCGTCATAGTACCCAGGGCAAGCGCAGGCGTAAAGTGCATTTCACCAGCTGTGGTTCTGGAGAACCAGGGCCCTCAAGCGGCCAGATATCGCCTTCTGCTCAGAAGCATCCCATGTTCTGGAGGCCTCCAGAATGGAAACAAAGGCAGTATGACAGATTAAGCACCATCGTGGAACCAATTTTCAAGCCCCTCCTGGAGTTGCCCAAGCTCTCCAGGAGGTTCCCAGCATTTAACTACCTGACGCCAAAAACCCATGGTACATACAAAGGACCAGATTACCTGGTGCCCGAGGACGACGAGCTAAAGGGTAAGAAGGTGGGAGTACAATGGTGAGGGAGGAGGTGCATGTGAGCTTATGGGGAGAGCTCCTTGCCAGGCACAAAGGGAGCACCCCAGAGACTGGCCAGGGCAGAGCCCAGCCTCAGACCACCCACCTGCTGGACTGTCAGCGAGGACGGCGTCCTGTGGTGGGTCCTGAGCTGTGGCTTCTCAAGAACACTCTGGCCTGTGTTCTATCCTGGGGGTGGGACTCCGGGGAACTGGACAAAAGGAAATGCAGTGATGTGAGTGATATTTTCTCCTCTCACAACCCAGTGCCAAACCAGAAGGTGGAGGAGCCTCCTGCAGAAACACCTGAAGGCCAGACAGAGGCGTCTGATGAGGAGTCTGATGAAGAGCTTGAGGCATGGACACCTCCAGAGGTGCAGCCAACTCCATCAGCCTCTCCCGTGGCAGCTGTGGAGCTGGGGCAGGCCTTGGAGGCACCTGCAGACATGACTGAGGCCCCACCTTCTCTGGATGGGTTGCTGGTAACTGTCATTGTATTTTTTTTCCCTAGAAGCTGCTTTAATTGGGTATTTTTTTCCATCTTGTTTTCTAGCTCACTGGTGCTGTCCTCTGCTTCTTCTAGTCTACCCTTAATACTTTCTATTGAGTTCTTCATAATAGTAAAGTCATTTTTCATTACTTCTTGGTTCATCTTCATTTCCTCTTGGTTCATCTTCATCACCTCTTGGTTCTTATTCATATCGTCAAATTTTTCTTCCATGCTTTGTAGCCATCTTATGATCATTATTCTCAATTCTTGCTCTGGTAGTTTGCTTGTATCTAACTTGTTTACTTCCTTTTCTGGTGATGCCTGCTTTTCTTTCATGTGCCAGCTATTTCTTTGTCTCTCTGTGGTCTCTCTTTTCAGGATGTCTGCTTATGTAGTTGTCGTTCTCCTGTGTTAACTTAAGGCACACACACAAAAAACACTACAAGTACAAAACAAAAGGCACTGAACTGAAATGTATTTGCAATATTAATAACCTCTAATAATTCTAACCTCTAGAGAAAGACAAATTAGGGGATAGAAGAGAAAGAAGAAAAGTAACAAAAAAGATGAGTGATGAATAAAGAGTTAGAAAGAAGGAAAAAAAGTAGTGTTGAAGTTAAATTTGGAAATAGGAAAAAAAAGGATGGATAGAGAGAGACAAAAAGCAGAATAAGAGAGAAAAGGGGAACAAACTATGTATCTGTGGAGAAAATTCCAATACAACAACCACTGATCCCAGAAAATGCATGCAACAGTACTTGAAGATTAATACAAACTACAACACCCACTAATATCAAGCAAGACATGGATAAACAGAAGAAATAATAAACATACAAAGCAATTAAAAAAATACTAAGAAACAATAACAACAAAAGAATAAGCATATCAATCTCATTAAAAATCATAAAAATTCAATATAATCAACATTCATGCAAACAACCACCAAAGGACAGAGAGGAAAACTTTTTTTTTTTAATAGTTAAGATTGCAAACATAGTGGTTTCTATGAACTTGGAGGAGGGAATTGAAAATTAGTTATTTAAGTAGGGTGAAAATTTTATCAGGGGGTGTGAAGGCAATCTCCCCCTGCAGTCTCCCAGAATATGCTAAACTGCCAGTCCTTCCCTAGTACTCAGAAACAAGGGGATGAAGGGGACCAGGGGCAGAATGGGTCTTCGCCAATGTGTCCTGATTCTCTGCATTTGGCAGGACAGTCACGATTCTTAACTATTTGTCCCGCATCCTTTGGCTTTTCAAGAAAGCCCTTATTTTAGGGAAGATCATGCCAAACCCAGGCATGGGTCTTGCAACATGCAATTCTCTCTGTTGGGATCCACCCTGGCTGTGTACCATGGCAGCCTCTGCTGCCACCACCACTGCTGCCGCAGCAGGGACCCAGCTCCCTCACATTATTCCCGGCAAGCTCTGACCTCTCCGTGGGTGATTGAAGAATTCCCTTGAAGTCACGTTTTTTTGCCCATTGGCCTTCACAGCTGTTCGGTGGTCTCCAAGGTTGTAGGTTTTTCAGGACTCAGATAAGATCCTCCTTTCTTTGTAAAATACAGGAGTTTTCCCTCTCAGCCCTTAGCTCCGGGAGAGGTCTCTGCTACAGTGCGGGCTGCTTGGTCAGAAAATCCTGTCCTGCAGACCCTTACCTTCTCTTAGAGTTCTGCAACTCCTTAGCTTTCCCACTCAAAATCTACACATGACTCTGAGACACTCCTTCTATCTTTACTGGGACTAGGCTCAGAACATGTGCATCTGTTCAGGGGACATATTGTTTCTCCCGGTTACTGTCATTATAGAGCTCAATTAGGATCATAGAGGGACATCAGGGAATCGAAGAAGACCTGGGCCCCGCCTTCCCCACTGAGGCATCTGATGTGGAGTTAAATGAAGAGCTGGAGGCCGGGACACCTCCAGACGTGCAGCCACCTCCATCAGCGTCTCCGGTGTCAGCTGTGGAGCCGGGGCCGGCCTTGGAGGCACCTGCAGACATGACTGAGGCCTCACCTGACTTTTACGGGTTCCTGGTAACTGTCATTGCATTTTTCCCCAAGAAGCTGCTCTAATTGGGTATTTTTTCCCATCTCGTCTTCTATCTCACTGATGTGTCCTCTGCTCCTTCTAGTCTACTCTTGATGCATTCTATTGAGTTCTTCATAGAGATGAAGTCATTTCTCATTTCTTCTTGGTTCATCTTCATTTGCTCTTGGTTCTCATTTATATGGTCAAATTTGTCTTCCATGATTTTTAGCCATCTTATGATCATTATTCTCAATTCCTGCTCTGGTAGGTTGCTTGCCTCTAACTTGTCTACTTCCTTTTCTGGTGATGTCTCCTTTTTTTTTTTCATGTGCAGGCTATTTCTATGTCTCTCCACAGTCTCTGTTTTCAGGATGTCTGCTTATGTAGTTCTCTTTCTTCTGTGTTAATTTAAGATACAAAATAAAACACTACCAGGACAACACAGAAGGCACTGAACTGAAAAGTATTAGCGATATTAATAACCTCTAATGAAGCTGACCACTAGAGAATGACAAGTCAGGGGCTAGGAGAGAAAGAAGAAAAGTAACAAAAATGATGCCTGATAAATAAAGAGATAGAAAAAAGAAAATAAAAGTATTCTCAAAATTAAATTGGGAAATACGAAAAATAAAAAGGAGAGACAGAGAGAGAGAGAGAGAGAGAGAGAGAGAGAGAGAGAGAGAGAGAGAGAGATGAAGCAGAATAAGAGAGAAACGGGGCACAAACTATATATCTATGGATAAAATTCCAATACAACAACCACTGATCCCAGCAAATGCCAGCAACACTACTTGAAGATTAATACAAACTACAATACCCACTAAAATCAAGCAAGACATGGATAAACAGGGAAAATATCAAACATAGAAAGCAATTAAAAAATACTAAGCAACAATAACAACAAAAGAATAAGCATACCAATCTAGTTACAAATTATATAAATTCAATATAATCAACATTCACGCAAACAACCACCAAAGGACAGAGAGGAAAACAGTGGTTTTTTTTAAATAGTTAAGATAGCAAATAGAGTGGTATGTATACACATGGAACAGGAGATTGGAAATTAGTTATATAAGTAGGGTGAAATTTTTAGCAGGGGGTATACAGACAGAATAGGGAAAAACTAAAGCAGGAAAGCATTAAGATAAATAGAAGACAAAAAGGGGAAAGGTTAGAAAGAGAGTGATGGCGGAAAGGTCGAGTTGATATAGGGTTGAAACATACTGTACTAGAGATGAAAATAGAAAAAAGTCGATTAATCCCAATGAAAAATAAAGAGAAAATAAAGTGATACTTAAAAAAAGAAAAAAAAAGAAAAGGAAACAAAAAAATGCAAAATAGCAGTATTACTAATGATGATTGAAACTAAAGAGTGTAATCATTGAAAAGCGAAAATCAAGTGGGGAAAAAAGGAAAACATTTCTTCAGTAAACCATATAAAAACTGAAAATATAATGAAAAATAGAAAGATTAACGTAAACAATGTGCAGTAGTGGTCATTCACTGCCTCTGTTATTCTATTTGGCACTTTTTTTTTCAGTCCAGACAGTATTGCAGTTCCCTGCGTTGCACTGCACCTCAGTTTTGTAAGCTAGTCCTTAATTTTAAGTAGGCTATTTCTTAGATATTTTTGTCTGTTGATTTTTGATTAATTAAAAGTCATGTAAAAAAAGTCAGTTTCTAATTCAGCTCCTAGGTGGCAAGTGTTTCTGGATTGACTTCCCAGTCTTTTTGGCTGCTCTAGCCCTCTTTCTTTGTCTATGGCAAGTTCTATGGTTTGTCCAGGTAGGCTGCTTAGGTGCTGTCTCCCAGATGGTCTCTTTCAGCTCTGATCCCCTGATTCAAGGAAGGCAATCTCCCCCTGCAGTCTCCCAGAATATGCTAAACTGGCCAGTCCTTCCCTAGTACTCAGAAACAAGGGGATGAAGGGGACCAGGGGCAGAATGGGTCTTCGACAAGGTGTCCTAATTCTCTGATTTTGGCAGGACAGTCACGATTCTTAACTATTTGTCCCGCATCCTTTGGCTTTTCAAGAAAGCCCTGATTTTAGGGAAGATCATGCCAAACCCAGACATGGGTCTTGCAACTTGCAATTCTCTGTTGCGATCCACCCTGGTTGTGTCCATGGCAGCCGCTGCTGCCACCACCACTGCTGCCGCAGCAGGGACCCAGCTCCCTCACATTATTCCCGGCAAGCTCTGACCTCTCCGTGGGTGATTGAAGAATTCCCTTGAAGTCACGTTTTTTTGCCCATTGGCCTTCACAGCTGTTCGGTGGTCTCCACTGTTGTAGGTTTTCCAGGCCTCAGATAAGATCCTCTTTTCTTTGTAAAATGCAGTAGGTTTCCCTCTGAGTCCTTAGCTCCAGGAGAGGTCTCTGCTACAGTGCGGATTGCGTGGTCAGAAAATCCTGTCCTGCAGACCCTTACCTTCTCTTAGAGTTCTGCTACTCCTTAGCTTTTCCACTCAAAATCTACACATGACTCTGAGAAGCTCCTTCTATCTTTGCTGGGACTAGGCTCAGAACATGTGCATCTGTTCAGGGGACATTTTTTCTCCTGGTCACTGTCATTATAGAGCTCAACTAGGATCATAGAGGGACATCAGGGATTCGAAGAAGACCTGGGCCCCGCCTTCCCAATTGAGGCTTCTGATGTGGAGTTAAATGAAGAGCTGGAGGCCGGGACACCTCCAGAGGTGCAGCCACCTCCATCAGCCTCTCCGGTGGCAGCTGTGGAGCTGGGGCCGTCCTTGGAGGCACCTGCAGACATGACTGAGGCCCCACCCCCCTGGATGAGGAGCCCCCTCTGGAACCTGCCCTGGGTCTCCCCGAGTCCCAAAGCCAAGGCCTCAAGAGAGGCAGGGATGAGAGAAGATTCCGCATTGGCCGCTTCTGGTTCAGGGCTCCTTGCAGACCCGTGTCGCCCAAAACACAGTTGGAGCCAGAGGTAACATAGGGAGTCCCTGGTTGGTTTTATGGAGGCTAGAGTATCCCACCTCATGTCCCCTTTTGCGTCTGTGTGTGTGTGTGTGTGTGTGTGTGTGTGTGTGTGTGCGCAAGTGTGCTTGCGTGCGCAACTGGGTTCACATTGAAAGGGCATAAGCAGGAACATGCTGAGGAGGGTCCGAAGCCTGGTGCATCAGTTATGTTTACACCCTGGGTCAAGGTTGGCTGGGTGGATGTGTAGTGTGGGTTTCACTCTGCCCAAGGTCGATCCTGAGCCTTGTAAGTGACCCTCATTTCCCCTGGGAGGAGGTCTTGCAGACACTGGTCTTGGCCTGATCCGGGAGCAGAATGTCCAGTGTGCAGCAGCAGTAGTGACTAGGGCCGGAAGGGTTTGATGTCTTTGGTCCGGTTGCCTGTTACTGTCATTGCAGAGCTCAACTCGGGTCATGGAGGGACATCAGCGAGTCGATGAAGACCCAGGCCCGACCTTCAGCACTGAGGCATCTGCTGAAGAGTCACATGAAGAGCTGGAGGCCTTGGCACCTCGAGGGCTGCAGCCCACTCCATCAGCCTCTCTGGTGGCAGCTGTGGAGCCGGAGCCAGCCTTGGAGGCACCTGCACACATGACTGAGGCCTCACCTGACTTGGACGGGTTCCTGGTAACTGTCATTGCATTTTTCCCCAAGAAGCTGCTCTAATTGGGTATTTTTTCCCATCTCGTCTTCTATCTCACTGATGTGTCCTCTGCTCCTTCTAGTCTACTCTTGATGCTTTCTATTGAGTTCTTCATAGAGATGAAGTCATTTCTCATTTCTTCTTGGTTCATCTTCATTTGCTCTTGGTTCTCATTTATATGGTCAAATTTGTCTTCCATGATTTTTAGCCATCTTATGATCATTATTCTCAATTCCTGCTCTGGTAGGTTGCTTGCCTCTAACTTGTTTACTTCCTTTTCTCGTGATGTCTGCTTTTTTTTTTTTTCATGTGCGGGCTATTTCTATGTCTCTCCACGGTCTCTGTTTTCAGGATGTCTGCTTATGTAGTTCTCTTTCTTCTCTGTTAAAGTACAAAATAAAACACTACCAGGACAACACAGAAGGCACTGAACTGAAAAGTATTAGCGATATTAATAACCTCTAATGAAGCTGACCACTAGAGAATGACAAGTCAGGGGCTAGGAGAGAAAGAAGAAAAGTAACAAAAATGATGCCTGATAAATAAAGAAATAGAAAAAAGAAAATAAAAGTATTCTCAAAATTAAATTGGGAAATACGAAAAATAAAAAGGAGAGACAGAGAGAGAGAGAGAGAGAGAGAGAGAGAGAGAGAGAGAGAGAGAGAGATGAAGCAGAATAAGAGAGAAACGGGGCACAAACTATATATCTATGGATAAAATTCCAATACAACAACCACTGATCCCAGCAAATGCCAGCAACACTACTTGAAGATTAATACAAACTACAATACCCACTAAAATCAAGCAAGACATGGATAAACAGGGAAAATATCAAACATAGAAAGCAATTAAAAAATACTAAGCAACAATAACAACAAAAGAATAAGCATACCAATCTAGTTACAAATTATATAAATTCAATATAATCAACATTCACGCAAACAACCACCAAAGGACAGAGAGGAAAACAGTGGTTTTTTTTTAAATAGTTAAGATAGCAAATAGAGTGGTATGTATACACATGGAACAGGAGATTGGAAATTAGTTATATAAGTAGGGTGAAATTTTTAGCAGGGGGTATACAGACAGAATAGGGAAAAACTAAAGCAGGAAAGCATTAAGATAAATAGAAGACAAAAAGGGGAAAGGTTAGAAAGAGAGTGATGGCGGAAAGGTCGAGTTGATATAGGGTTGAAACATACTGTACTAGAGATGAAAATAGAAAAAAGTCGATTAATCCCAATGAAAAATAAAGAGAAAATAAAGTGATACTTAAAAAAAGAAAAAAAAAGAAAAGGAAACAAAAAAATGCAAAATAGCAGTATTACTAATGATGATTGAAACTAAAGAGTGTAATCATTGAAAAGCGAAAATCAAGTGGGGAAAAAAGGAAAACATTTCTTCAGTAAACCATATAAAAACTGAAAATATAATGAAAAATAGAAAGATTAACATAAACAATGTGCAGTAGTGGTCATTCACTGCCTCTGTTATTCTATTTGGCACTTTTTTTTTCAGTCCAGACAGTATTGCAGTTCCCTGAGTTGCACTGCACCTCAGTTTTGTAAGCTAGTCCTTAATTTTAAGTAGGCTATTTCTTAGATATTTTTATCTGTTGATTTTTGATTAATTAAAAGTAATATAAAAAAGTCAGTTTCTAATTCAGCCCCTAGGTGGCAAGTGTTTCTGGATTGACTTCCCAGTCTTTTTGGCTGCTCTAGCCCTCTTTCTTTGTCTATGGCAAGTTCTATGGTTTGTCCAGGTAGGCTGCTTAGGTGCTGTCTCCCAGATGGTCTCTTTCAGCTCTGATCCCCTGATTCAAGGAAGGCAATCTCCCCCTGCAGTCTCCCAGAATATGCTAAACTGGCCAGTCCTTCCCTAGTACTCAGAAACAAGGGGATGAAGGGGACCAGGGGCAGAATGGGTCTTCGACAAGGTGTCCTAATTCTCTGATTTTGGCAGGACAGTCACGATTCTTAACTATTTGTCCCGCATCCTTTGGCTTTTCAAGAAAGCCCTGATTTTAGGGAAGATCATGCCAAACCCAGACATGGGTCTTGCAACTTGCAATTCTCTGTTGCGATCCACCCTGGTTGTGTCCATGGCAGCCGCTGCTGCCACCACCACTGCTGCCGCAGCAGGGACCCAGCTCCCTCACATTATTCCCGGCAAGCTCTGACCTCTCCGTGGGTGATTGAAGAATTCCCTTGAAGTCACGTTTTTTTGCCCATTGGCCTTCACAGCTGTTCGGTGGTCTCCACTGTTGTAGGTTTTCCAGGCCTCAGATAAGATCCTCTTTTCTTTGTAAAATGCAGTAGGTTTCCCTCTGAGTCCTTAGCTCCAGGAGAGGTCTCTGCTACAGTGCGGATTGCGTGGTCAGAAAATCCTGTCCTGCAGACCCTTACCTTCTCTTAGAGTTCTGCTACTCCTTAGCTTTTCCACTCAAAATCTACACATGACTCTGAGAAGCTCCTTCTATCTTTGCTGGGACTAGGCTCAGAACATGTGCATCTGTTCAGGGGACATTTTGTTCTCCCGGTTCATGTCATTATAGAGCTCAACTAGGATCATAGAGGGACATCAGGGAGTCGAAGAAGACCTGGGCCCCGCCTTCCCCACTGAGGCATCTGATGTGGAGTTAAATGAAGAGCTGGAGGCCGGGACACCTCCAGAGGTGCAGCCACCTCCATCAGCCTCTCCGGTGGCAGCTGTGGAGCCGGGGCCGGCCTTGGAGGCACCTGCAGACATGACTGAGGCCCCACCCCCCCTGGATGAGGAGCCCTCTCTGGAACCTGCCCTGGGTCTCCCCGAGTCCCAAAGCCAAGGCCTCAAGAGAGGCAGCGATGAGAGAAGATTCCGCATTGGCCGCTTCTGGTTCAGGGCTCCTTGCAGACCCGTGTCGCCCAAAACACAGTTGTAGCCAGAGGTAACATAGGGAGTCCCTGGTTGGTTTCATGGAGGCTAGAGTATCCCACCTCATGTCCCCTTTTGCGTCTGTGTGTGTGTGTGTGTGTGTGTGTGTGTGTGCGCGCGCGCGTGTGTGCGTGCACGCGCAACTGGGTTCACATTGAAAGGGCATAAGCAGGAACATGCTGAGGAGGGTCCGAAGCCTGGTGCATCAGTTATGTTTACACCCTGGGTCAAGGTTGGCTGGGTGGATGTGTAGTGTGGGTTTCACTCTGCCCAAGGTCGATCCTGAGCCTTGTAAGTGACCCTCATTTCCCCTGGGAGGAGGTCTTGCAGACACTGGTCTTGGCCTGATCCGGGAGCAGAATGTCCAGTGTGCAGCAGCAGTAGTGACTAGGGCCGGAAGGGTTTGATGTCTTTGGTCCGGTTGCCTGTTACTGTCATTGCAGAGCTCAACTCGGGTCATGGAGGGACATCAGCGAGTCGATGAAGAGCCAGGCCCGACCTTCAGCACTGAGGCATCTGCTGAAGAGTCACATGAAGAGCTGGAGGCCTTGGCACCTCGAGGGCTGCAGCCCACTCCATCAGCCTCTCTGGTGGCAGCTGTGGAGCCGGAGCCAGCCTTGGAGGCACCTGCACACATGACTGAGGCCTCACCTGACTTGGACGGGTTCCTGGTAACTGTCATTGCATTTTTCCCCAAGAAGCTGCTCTAATTGGGTATTTTTTCCCATCTCGTCTTCTATCTCACTGATGTGTCCTCTGCTCCTTCTAGTCTACTCTTGATGCTTTCTATTGAGTTCTTCATAGAGATGAAGTCATTTCTCATTTCTTCTTGGTTCATCTTCATTTGCTCTTGGTTCTCATTTATATGGTCAAATTTGTCTTCCATGATTTTTAGCCATCTTATGATCATTATTCTCAATTCCTGCTCTGGTAGGTTGCTTGCCTCTAACTTGTTTACTTCCTTTTCTCGTGATGTCTGCTTTTTTTTTTTTTCATGTGCGGGCTATTTCTATGTCTCTCCACGGTCTCTGTTTTCAGGATGTCTGCTTATGTAGTTCTCTTTCTTCTCTGTTAAAGTACAAAATAAAACACTACCAGGACAACACAGAAGGCACTGAACTGAAAAGTATTAGCGATATTAATAACCTCTAATGAAGCTGACCACTAGAGAATGACAAGTCAGGGGCTAGGAGAGAAAGAAGAAAAGTAACAAAAATGATGCCTGATAAATAAAGAAATAGAAAAAAGAAAATAAAAGTATTCTCAAAATTAAATTGGGAAATACGAAAAATAAAAAGGAGAGACAGAGAGAGAGAGAGAGAGAGAGAGAGAGAGAGAGAGAGAGAGAGAGAGATGAAGCAGAATAAGAGAGAAACGGGGCACAAACTATATATCTATGGATAAAATTCCAATACAACAACCACTGATCCCAGCAAATGCCAGCAACACTACTTGAAGATTAATACAAACTACAATACCCACTAAAATCAAGCAAGACATGGATAAACAGGGAAAATATCAAACATAGAAAGCAATTAAAAAATACTAAGCAACAATAACAACAAAAGAATAAGCATACCAATCTAGTTACAAATTATATAAATTCAATATAATCAACATTCACGCAAACAACCACCAAAGGACAGAGAGGAAAACAGTGGTTTTTTTTTAAATAGTTAAGATAGCAAATAGAGTGGTATGTATACACATGGAACAGGAGATTGGAAATTAGTTATATAAGTAGGGTGAAATTTTTAGCAGGGGGTATACAGACAGAATAGGGAAAAACTAAAGCAGGAAAGCATTAAGATAAATAGAAGACAAAAAGGGGAAAGGTTAGAAAGAGAGTGATGGCGGAAAGGTCGAGTTGATATAGGGTTGAAACATACTGTACTAGAGATGAAAATAGAAAAAAGTCGATTAATCCCAATGAAAAATAAAGAGAAAATAAAGTGATACTTAAAAAAAGAAAAAAAAAGAAAAGGAAACAAAAAAATGCAAAATAGCAGTATTACTAATGATGATTGAAACTAAAGAGTGTAATCATTGAAAAGCGAAAATCAAGTGGGGAAAAAAGGAAAACATTTCTTCAGTAAACCATATAAAAACTGAAAATATAATGAAAAATAGAAAGATTAACATAAACAATGTGCAGTAGTGGTCATTCACTGCCTCTGTTATTCTATTTGGCACTTTTTTTTTCAGTCCAGACAGTATTGCAGTTCCCTGAGTTGCACTGCACCTCAGTTTTGTAAGCTAGTCCTTAATTTTAAGTAGGCTATTTCTTAGATATTTTTATCTGTTGATTTTTGATTAATTAAAAGTAATATAAAAAAGTCAGTTTCTAATTCAGCCCCTAGGTGGCAAGTGTTTCTGGATTGACTTCCCAGTCTTTTTGGCTGCTCTAGCCCTCTTTCTTTGTCTATGGCAAGTTCTATGGTTTGTCCAGGTAGGCTGCTTAGGTGCTGTCTCCCAGATGGTCTCTTTCAGCTCTGATCCCCTGATTCAAGGAAGGCAATCTCCCCCTGCAGTCTCCCAGAATATGCTAAACTGGCCAGTCCTTCCCTAGTACTCAGAAACAAGGGGATGAAGGGGACCAGGGGCAGAATGGGTCTTCGACAAGGTGTCCTAATTCTCTGATTTTGGCAGGACAGTCACGATTCTTAACTATTTGTCCCGCATCCTTTGGCTTTTCAAGAAAGCCCTGATTTTAGGGAAGATCATGCCAAACCCAGACATGGGTCTTGCAACTTGCAATTCTCTGTTGCGATCCACCCTGGTTGTGTCCATGGCAGCCGCTGCTGCCACCACCACTGCTGCCGCAGCAGGGACCCAGCTCCCTCACATTATTCCCGGCAAGCTCTGACCTCTCCGTGGGTGATTGAAGAATTCCCTTGAAGTCACGTTTTTTTGCCCATTGGCCTTCACAGCTGTTCGGTGGTCTCCACTGTTGTAGGTTTTCCAGGCCTCAGATAAGATCCTCTTTTCTTTGTAAAATGCAGTAGGTTTCCCTCTGAGTCCTTAGCTCCAGGAGAGGTCTCTGCTACAGTGCGGATTGCGTGGTCAGAAAATCCTGTCCTGCAGACCCTTACCTTCTCTTAGAGTTCTGCTACTCCTTAGCTTTTCCACTCAAAATCTACACATGACTCTGAGAAGCTCCTTCTATCTTTGCTGGGACTAGGCTCAGAACATGTGCATCTGTTCAGGGGACATTTTGTTCTCCCGGTTCATGTCATTATAGAGCTCAACTAGGATCATAGAGGGACATCAGGGAGTCGAAGAAGACCTGGGCCCCGCCTTCCCCACTGAGGCATCTGATGTGGAGTTAAATGAAGAGCTGGAGGCCGGGACACCTCCAGAGGTGCAGCCACCTCCATCAGCCTCTCCGGTGGCAGCTGTGGAGCCGGGGCCGGCCTTGGAGGCACCTGCAGACATGACTGAGGCCCCACCCCCCCTGGATGAGGAGCCCTCTCTGGAACCTGCCCTGGGTCTCCCCGAGTCCCAAAGCCAAGGCCTCAAGAGAGGCAGCGATGAGAGAAGATTCCGCATTGGCCGCTTCTGGTTCAGGGCTCCTTGCAGACCCGTGTCGCCCAAAACACAGTTGTAGCCAGAGGTAACATAGGGAGTCCCTGGTTGGTTTCATGGAGGCTAGAGTATCCCACCTCATGTCCCCTTTTGCGTCTGTGTGTGTGTGTGTGTGTGTGTGTGTGTGTGCGCGCGCGCGTGTGTGCGTGCACGCGCAACTGGGTTCACATTGAAAGGGCATAAGCAGGAACATGCTGAGGAGGGTCCGAAGCCTGGTGCATCAGTTATGTTTACACCCTGGGTCAAGGTTGGCTGGGTGGATGTGTAGTGTGGGTTTCACTCTGCCCAAGGTCGATCCTGAGCCTTGTAAGTGACCCTCATTTCCCCTGGGAGGAGGTCTTGCAGACACTGGTCTTGGCCTGATCCGGGAGCAGAATGTCCAGTGTGCAGCAGCAGTAGTGACTAGGGCCGGAAGGGTTTGATGTCTTTGGTCCGGTTGCCTGTTACTGTCATTGCAGAGCTCAACTCGGGTCATGGAGGGACATCAGCGAGTCGATGAAGAGCCAGGCCCGACCTTCAGCACTGAGGCATCTGCTGAAGAGTCACATGAAGAGCTGGAGGCCTTGGCACCTCGAGGGCTGCAGCCCACTCCATCAGCCTCTCTGGTGGCAGCTGTGGAGCCGGAGCCAGCCTTGGAGGCACCTGCACACATGACTGAGGCCTCACCTGACTTGGACGGGTTCCTGGTAACTGTCATTGCATTTTTCCCCAAGAAGCTGCTCTAATTGGGTATTTTTTCCCATCTCGTCTTCTATCTCACTGATGTGTCCTCTGCTCCTTCTAGTCTACTCTTGATGCTTTCTATTGAGTTCTTCATAGAGATGAAGTCATTTCTCATTTCTTCTTGGTTCATCTTCATTTGCTCTTGGTTCTCATTTATATGGTCAAATTTGTCTTCCATGATTTTTAGCCATCTTATGATCATTATTCTCAATTCCTGCTCTGGTAGGTTGCTTGCCTCTAACTTGTTTACTTCCTTTTCTCGTGATGTCTGCTTTTTTTTTTTTTCATGTGCGGGCTATTTCTATGTCTCTCCACGGTCTCTGTTTTCAGGATGTCTGCTTATGTAGTTCTCTTTCTTCTCTGTTAAAGTACAAAATAAAACACTACCAGGACAACACAGAAGGCACTGAACTGAAAAGTATTAGCGATATTAATAACCTCTAATGAAGCTGACCACTAGAGAATGACAAGTCAGGGGCTAGGAGAGAAAGAAGAAAAGTAACAAAAATGATGCCTGATAAATAAAGAAATAGAAAAAAGAAAATAAAAGTATTCTCAAAATTAAATTGGGAAATACGAAAAATAAAAAGGAGAGACAGAGAGAGAGAGAGAGAGAGAGAGAGAGAGAGAGAGAGAGAGAGATGAAGCAGAATAAGAGAGAAACGGGGCACAAACTATATATCTATGGATAAAATTCCAATACAACAACCACTGATCCCAGCAAATGCCAGCAACACTACTTGAAGATTAATACAAACTACAATACCCACTAAAATCAAGCAAGACATGGATAAACAGGGAAAATATCAAACATAGAAAGCAATTAAAAAATACTAAGCAACAATAACAACAAAAGAATAAGCATACCAATCTAGTTACAAATTATATAAATTCAATATAATCAACATTCACGCAAACAACCACCAAAGGACAGAGAGGAAAACAGTGGTTTTTTTTTAAATAGTTAAGATAGCAAATAGAGTGGTATGTATACACATGGAACAGGAGATTGGAAATTAGTTATATAAGTAGGGTGAAATTTTTAGCAGGGGGTATACAGACAGAATAGGGAAAAACTAAAGCAGGAAAGCATTAAGATAAATAGAAGACAAAAAGGGGAAAGGTTAGAAAGAGAGTGATGGCGGAAAGGTCGAGTTGATATAGGGTTGAAACATACTGTACTAGAGATGAAAATAGAAAAAAGTCGATTAATCCCAATGAAAAATAAAGAGAAAATAAAGTGATACTTAAAAAAAGAAAAAAAAAGAAAAGGAAACAAAAAAATGCAAAATAGCAGTATTACTAATGATGATTGAAACTAAAGAGTGTAATCATTGAAAAGCGAAAATCAAGTGGGGAAAAAAGGAAAACATTTCTTCAGTAAACCATATAAAAACTGAAAATATAATGAAAAATAGAAAGATTAACATAAACAATGTGCAGTAGTGGTCATTCACTGCCTCTGTTATTCTATTTGGCACTTTTTTTTTCAGTCCAGACAGTATTGCAGTTCCCTGAGTTGCACTGCACCTCAGTTTTGTAAGCTAGTCCTTAATTTTAAGTAGGCTATTTCTTAGATATTTTTATCTGTTGATTTTTGATTAATTAAAAGTAATATAAAAAAGTCAGTTTCTAATTCAGCCCCTAGGTGGCAAGTGTTTCTGGATTGACTTCCCAGTCTTTTTGGCTGCTCTAGCCCTCTTTCTTTGTCTATGGCAAGTTCTATGGTTTGTCCAGGTAGGCTGCTTAGGTGCTGTCTCCCAGATGGTCTCTTTCAGCTCTGATCCCCTGATTCAAGGAAGGCAATCTCCCCCTGCAGTCTCCCAGAATATGCTAAACTGGCCAGTCCTTCCCTAGTACTCAGAAACAAGGGGATGAAGGGGACCAGGGGCAGAATGGGTCTTCGACAAGGTGTCCTAATTCTCTGATTTTGGCAGGACAGTCACGATTCTTAACTATTTGTCCCGCATCCTTTGGCTTTTCAAGAAAGCCCTGATTTTAGGGAAGATCATGCCAAACCCAGACATGGGTCTTGCAACTTGCAATTCTCTGTTGCGATCCACCCTGGTTGTGTCCATGGCAGCCGCTGCTGCCACCACCACTGCTGCCGCAGCAGGGACCCAGCTCCCTCACATTATTCCCGGCAAGCTCTGACCTCTCCGTGGGTGATTGAAGAATTCCCTTGAAGTCACGTTTTTTTGCCCATTGGCCTTCACAGCTGTTCGGTGGTCTCCACTGTTGTAGGTTTTCCAGGCCTCAGATAAGATCCTCTTTTCTTTGTAAAATGCAGTAGGTTTCCCTCTGAGTCCTTAGCTCCAGGAGAGGTCTCTGCTACAGTGCGGATTGCGTGGTCAGAAAATCCTGTCCTGCAGACCCTTACCTTCTCTTAGAGTTCTGCTACTCCTTAGCTTTTCCACTCAAAATCTACACATGACTCTGAGAAGCTCCTTCTATCTTTGCTGGGACTAGGCTCAGAACATGTGCATCTGTTCAGGGGACATTTTGTTCTCCCGGTTCATGTCATTATAGAGCTCAACTAGGATCATAGAGGGACATCAGGGAGTCGAAGAAGACCTGGGCCCCGCCTTCCCCACTGAGGCATCTGATGTGGAGTTAAATGAAGAGCTGGAGGCCGGGACACCTCCAGAGGTGCAGCCACCTCCATCAGCCTCTCCGGTGGCAGCTGTGGAGCCGGGGCCGGCCTTGGAGGCACCTGCAGACATGACTGAGGCCCCACCCCCCCTGGATGAGGAGCCCTCTCTGGAACCTGCCCTGGGTCTCCCCGAGTCCCAAAGCCAAGGCCTCAAGAGAGGCAGCGATGAGAGAAGATTCCGCATTGGCCGCTTCTGGTTCAGGGCTCCTTGCAGACCCGTGTCGCCCAAAACACAGTTGTAGCCAGAGGTAACATAGGGAGTCCCTGGTTGGTTTCATGGAGGCTAGAGTATCCCACCTCATGTCCCCTTTTGCGTCTGTGTGTGTGTGTGTGTGTGTGTGTGTGTGTGCGCGCGCGCGTGTGTGCGTGCACGCGCAACTGGGTTCACATTGAAAGGGCATAAGCAGGAACATGCTGAGGAGGGTCCGAAGCCTGGTGCATCAGTTATGTTTACACCCTGGGTCAAGGTTGGCTGGGTGGATGTGTAGTGTGGGTTTCACTCTGCCCAAGGTCGATCCTGAGCCTTGTAAGTGACCCTCATTTCCCCTGGGAGGAGGTCTTGCAGACACTGGTCTTGGCCTGATCCGGGAGCAGAATGTCCAGTGTGCAGCAGCAGTAGTGACTAGGGCCGGAAGGGTTTGATGTCTTTGGTCCGGTTGCCTGTTACTGTCATTGCAGAGCTCAACTCGGGTCATGGAGGGACATCAGCGAGTCGATGAAGAGCCAGGCCCGACCTTCAGCACTGAGGCATCTGCTGAAGAGTCACATGAAGAGCTGGAGGCCTTGGCACCTCGAGGGCTGCAGCCCACTCCATCAGCCTCTCTGGTGGCAGCTGTGGAGCCGGAGCCAGCCTTGGAGGCACCTGCACACATGACTGAGGCCTCACCTGACTTGGACGGGTTCCTGGTAACTGTCATTGCATTTTTCCCCAAGAAGCTGCTCTAATTGGGTATTTTTTCCCATCTCGTCTTCTATCTCACTGATGTGTCCTCTGCTCCTTCTAGTCTACTCTTGATGCTTTCTATTGAGTTCTTCATAGAGATGAAGTCATTTCTCATTTCTTCTTGGTTCATCTTCATTTGCTCTTGGTTCTCATTTATATGGTCAAATTTGTCTTCCATGATTTTTAGCCATCTTATGATCATTATTCTCAATTCCTGCTCTGGTAGGTTGCTTGCCTCTAACTTGTTTACTTCCTTTTCTCGTGATGTCTGCTTTTTTTTTTTTTCATGTGCGGGCTATTTCTATGTCTCTCCACGGTCTCTGTTTTCAGGATGTCTGCTTATGTAGTTCTCTTTCTTCTCTGTTAAAGTACAAAATAAAACACTACCAGGACAACACAGAAGGCACTGAACTGAAAAGTATTAGCGATATTAATAACCTCTAATGAAGCTGACCACTAGAGAATGACAAGTCAGGGGCTAGGAGAGAAAGAAGAAAAGTAACAAAAATGATGCCTGATAAATAAAGAAATAGAAAAAAGAAAATAAAAGTATTCTCAAAATTAAATTGGGAAATACGAAAAATAAAAAGGAGAGACAGAGAGAGAGAGAGAGAGAGAGAGAGAGAGAGAGAGAGAGAGATGAAGCAGAATAAGAGAGAAACGGGGCACAAACTATATATCTATGGATAAAATTCCAATACAACAACCACTGATCCCAGCAAATGCCAGCAACACTACTTGAAGATTAATACAAACTACAATACCCACTAAAATCAAGCAAGACATGGATAAACAGGGAAAATATCAAACATAGAAAGCAATTAAAAAATACTAAGCAACAATAACAACAAAAGAATAAGCATACCAATCTAGTTACAAATTATATAAATTCAATATAATCAACATTCACGCAAACAACCACCAAAGGACAGAGAGGAAAACAGTGGTTTTTTTTTAAATAGTTAAGATAGCAAATAGAGTGGTATGTATACACATGGAACAGGAGATTGGAAATTAGTTATATAAGTAGGGTGAAATTTTTAGCAGGGGGTATACAGACAGAATAGGGAAAAACTAAAGCAGGAAAGCATTAAGATAAATAGAAGACAAAAAGGGGAAAGGTTAGAAAGAGAGTGATGGCGGAAAGGTCGAGTTGATATAGGGTTGAAACATACTGTACTAGAGATGAAAATAGAAAAAAGTCGATTAATCCCAATGAAAAATAAAGAGAAAATAAAGTGATACTTAAAAAAAGAAAAAAAAAGAAAAGGAAACAAAAAAATGCAAAATAGCAGTATTACTAATGATGATTGAAACTAAAGAGTGTAATCATTGAAAAGCGAAAATCAAGTGGGGAAAAAAGGAAAACATTTCTTCAGTAAACCATATAAAAACTGAAAATATAATGAAAAATAGAAAGATTAACATAAACAATGTGCAGTAGTGGTCATTCACTGCCTCTGTTATTCTATTTGGCACTTTTTTTTTCAGTCCAGACAGTATTGCAGTTCCCTGAGTTGCACTGCACCTCAGTTTTGTAAGCTAGTCCTTAATTTTAAGTAGGCTATTTCTTAGATATTTTTATCTGTTGATTTTTGATTAATTAAAAGTAATATAAAAAAGTCAGTTTCTAATTCAGCCCCTAGGTGGCAAGTGTTTCTGGATTGACTTCCCAGTCTTTTTGGCTGCTCTAGCCCTCTTTCTTTGTCTATGGCAAGTTCTATGGTTTGTCCAGGTAGGCTGCTTAGGTGCTGTCTCCCAGATGGTCTCTTTCAGCTCTGATCCCCTGATTCAAGGAAGGCAATCTCCCCCTGCAGTCTCCCAGAATATGCTAAACTGGCCAGTCCTTCCCTAGTACTCAGAAACAAGGGGATGAAGGGGACCAGGGGCAGAATGGGTCTTCGACAAGGTGTCCTAATTCTCTGATTTTGGCAGGACAGTCACGATTCTTAACTATTTGTCCCGCATCCTTTGGCTTTTCAAGAAAGCCCTGATTTTAGGGAAGATCATGCCAAACCCAGACATGGGTCTTGCAACTTGCAATTCTCTGTTGCGATCCACCCTGGTTGTGTCCATGGCAGCCGCTGCTGCCACCACCACTGCTGCCGCAGCAGGGACCCAGCTCCCTCACATTATTCCCGGCAAGCTCTGACCTCTCCGTGGGTGATTGAAGAATTCCCTTGAAGTCACGTTTTTTTGCCCATTGGCCTTCACAGCTGTTCGGTGGTCTCCACTGTTGTAGGTTTTCCAGGCCTCAGATAAGATCCTCTTTTCTTTGTAAAATGCAGTAGGTTTCCCTCTGAGTCCTTAGCTCCAGGAGAGGTCTCTGCTACAGTGCGGATTGCGTGGTCAGAAAATCCTGTCCTGCAGACCCTTACCTTCTCTTAGAGTTCTGCTACTCCTTAGCTTTTCCACTCAAAATCTACACATGACTCTGAGAAGCTCCTTCTATCTTTGCTGGGACTAGGCTCAGAACATGTGCATCTGTTCAGGGGACATTTTGTTCTCCCGGTTCATGTCATTATAGAGCTCAACTAGGATCATAGAGGGACATCAGGGAGTCGAAGAAGACCTGGGCCCCGCCTTCCCCACTGAGGCATCTGATGTGGAGTTAAATGAAGAGCTGGAGGCCGGGACACCTCCAGAGGTGCAGCCACCTCCATCAGCCTCTCCGGTGGCAGCTGTGGAGCCGGGGCCGGCCTTGGAGGCACCTGCAGACATGACTGAGGCCCCACCCCCCCTGGATGAGGAGCCCTCTCTGGAACCTGCCCTGGGTCTCCCCGAGTCCCAAAGCCAAGGCCTCAAGAGAGGCAGCGATGAGAGAAGATTCCGCATTGGCCGCTTCTGGTTCAGGGCTCCTTGCAGACCCGTGTCGCCCAAAACACAGTTGTAGCCAGAGGTAACATAGGGAGTCCCTGGTTGGTTTCATGGAGGCTAGAGTATCCCACCTCATGTCCCCTTTTGCGTCTGTGTGTGTGTGTGTGTGTGTGTGTGTGTGTGCGCGCGCGCGTGTGTGCGTGCACGCGCAACTGGGTTCACATTGAAAGGGCATAAGCAGGAACATGCTGAGGAGGGTCCGAAGCCTGGTGCATCAGTTATGTTTACACCCTGGGTCAAGGTTGGCTGGGTGGATGTGTAGTGTGGGTTTCACTCTGCCCAAGGTCGATCCTGAGCCTTGTAAGTGACCCTCATTTCCCCTGGGAGGAGGTCTTGCAGACACTGGTCTTGGCCTGATCCGGGAGCAGAATGTCCAGTGTGCAGCAGCAGTAGTGACTAGGGCCGGAAGGGTTTGATGTCTTTGGTCCGGTTGCCTGTTACTGTCATTGCAGAGCTCAACTCGGGTCATGGAGGGACATCAGCGAGTCGATGAAGAGCCAGGCCCGACCTTCAGCACTGAGGCATCTGCTGAAGAGTCACATGAAGAGCTGGAGGCCTTGGCACCTCGAGGGCTGCAGCCCACTCCATCAGCCTCTCTGGTGGCAGCTGTGGAGCCGGAGCCAGCCTTGGAGGCACCTGCACACATGACTGAGGCCTCACCTGACTTGGACGGGTTCCTGGTAACTGTCATTGCATTTTTCCCCAAGAAGCTGCTCTAATTGGGTATTTTTTCCCATCTCGTCTTCTATCTCACTGATGTGTCCTCTGCTCCTTCTAGTCTACTCTTGATGCTTTCTATTGAGTTCTTCATAGAGATGAAGTCATTTCTCATTTCTTCTTGGTTCATCTTCATTTGCTCTTGGTTCTCATTTATATGGTCAAATTTGTCTTCCATGATTTTTAGCCATCTTATGATCATTATTCTCAATTCCTGCTCTGGTAGGTTGCTTGCCTCTAACTTGTTTACTTCCTTTTCTCGTGATGTCTGCTTTTTTTTTTTTTCATGTGCGGGCTATTTCTATGTCTCTCCACGGTCTCTGTTTTCAGGATGTCTGCTTATGTAGTTCTCTTTCTTCTCTGTTAAAGTACAAAATAAAACACTACCAGGACAACACAGAAGGCACTGAACTGAAAAGTATTAGCGATATTAATAACCTCTAATGAAGCTGACCACTAGAGAATGACAAGTCAGGGGCTAGGAGAGAAAGAAGAAAAGTAACAAAAATGATGCCTGATAAATAAAGAAATAGAAAAAAGAAAATAAAAGTATTCTCAAAATTAAATTGGGAAATACGAAAAATAAAAAGGAGAGACAGAGAGAGAGAGAGAGAGAGAGAGAGAGAGAGAGAGAGAGAGAGAGAGAGAGATGAAGCAGAATAAGAGAGAAACGGGGCACAAACTATATATCTATGGATAAAATTCCAATACAACAACCACTGATCCCAGCAAATGCCAGCAACACTACTTGAAGATTAATACAAACTACAATACCCACTAAAATCAAGCAAGACATGGATAAACAGGGAAAATATCAAACATAGAAAGCAATTAAAAAATACTAAGCAACAATAACAACAAAAGAATAAGCATACCAATCTAGTTACAAATTATATAAATTCAATATAATCAACATTCACGCAAACAACCACCAAAGGACAGAGAGGAAAACAGTGGTTTTTTTTTAAATAGTTAAGATAGCAAATAGAGTGGTATGTATACACATGGAACAGGAGATTGGAAATTAGTTATATAAGTAGGGTGAAATTTTTAGCAGGGGGTATACAGACAGAATAGGGAAAAACTAAAGCAGGAAAGCATTAAGATAAATAGAAGACAAAAAGGGGAAAGGTTAGAAAGAGAGTGATGGCGGAAAGGTCGAGTTGATATAGGGTTGAAACATACTGTACTAGAGATGAAAATAGAAAAAAGTCGATTAATCCCAATGAAAAATAAAGAGAAAATAAAGTGATACTTAAAAAAAGAAAAAAAAAGAAAAGGAAACAAAAAAATGCAAAATAGCAGTATTACTAATGATGATTGAAACTAAAGAGTGTAATCATTGAAAAGCGAAAATCAAGTGGGGAAAAAAGGAAAACATTTCTTCAGTAAACCATATAAAAACTGAAAATATAATGAAAAATAGAAAGATTAACATAAACAATGTGCAGTAGTGGTCATTCACTGCCTCTGTTATTCTATTTGGCACTTTTTTTTTCAGTCCAGACAGTATTGCAGTTCCCTGAGTTGCACTGCACCTCAGTTTTGTAAGCTAGTCCTTAATTTTAAGTAGGCTATTTCTTAGATATTTTTATCTGTTGATTTTTGATTAATTAAAAGTAATATAAAAAAGTCAGTTTCTAATTCAGCCCCTAGGTGGCAAGTGTTTCTGGATTGACTTCCCAGTCTTTTTGGCTGCTCTAGCCCTCTTTCTTTGTCTATGGCAAGTTCTATGGTTTGTCCAGGTAGGCTGCTTAGGTGCTGTCTCCCAGATGGTCTCTTTCAGCTCTGATCCCCTGATTCAAGGAAGGCAATCTCCCCCTGCAGTCTCCCAGAATATGCTAAACTGGCCAGTCCTTCCCTAGTACTCAGAAACAAGGGGATGAAGGGGACCAGGGGCAGAATGGGTCTTCGACAAGGTGTCCTAATTCTCTGATTTTGGCAGGACAGTCACGATTCTTAACTATTTGTCCCGCATCCTTTGGCTTTTCAAGAAAGCCCTGATTTTAGGGAAGATCATGCCAAACCCAGACATGGGTCTTGCAACTTGCAATTCTCTGTTGCGATCCACCCTGGTTGTGTCCATGGCAGCCGCTGCTGCCACCACCACTGCTGCCGCAGCAGGGACCCAGCTCCCTCACATTATTCCCGGCAAGCTCTGACCTCTCCGTGGGTGATTGAAGAATTCCCTTGAAGTCACGTTTTTTTGCCCATTGGCCTTCACAGCTGTTCGGTGGTCTCCACTGTTGTAGGTTTTCCAGGCCTCAGATAAGATCCTCTTTTCTTTGTAAAATGCAGTAGGTTTCCCTCTGAGTCCTTAGCTCCAGGAGAGGTCTCTGCTACAGTGCGGATTGCGTGGTCAGAAAATCCTGTCCTGCAGACCCTTACCTTCTCTTAGAGTTCTGCTACTCCTTAGCTTTTCCACTCAAAATCTACACATGACTCTGAGAAGCTCCTTCTATCTTTGCTGGGACTAGGCTCAGAACATGTGCATCTGTTCAGGGGACATTTTGTTCTCCCGGTTCATGTCATTATAGAGCTCAACTAGGATCATAGAGGGACATCAGGGAGTCGAAGAAGACCTGGGCCCCGCCTTCCCCACTGAGGCATCTGATGTGGAGTTAAATGAAGAGCTGGAGGCCGGGACACCTCCAGAGGTGCAGCCACCTCCATCAGCCTCTCCGGTGGCAGCTGTGGAGCCGGGGCCGGCCTTGGAGGCACCTGCAGACATGACTGAGGCCCCACCCCCCCTGGATGAGGAGCCCTCTCTGGAACCTGCCCTGGGTCTCCCCGAGTCCCAAAGCCAAGGCCTCAAGAGAGGCAGCGATGAGAGAAGATTCCGCATTGGCCGCTTCTGGTTCAGGGCTCCTTGCAGACCCGTGTCGCCCAAAACACAGTTGTAGCCAGAGGTAACATAGGGAGTCCCTGGTTGGTTTCATGGAGGCTAGAGTATCCCACCTCATGTCCCCTTTTGCGTCTGTGTGTGTGTGTGTGTGTGTGTGTGTGTGTGCGCGCGCGCGTGTGTGCGTGCACGCGCAACTGGGTTCACATTGAAAGGGCATAAGCAGGAACATGCTGAGGAGGGTCCGAAGCCTGGTGCATCAGTTATGTTTACACCCTGGGTCAAGGTTGGCTGGGTGGATGTGTAGTGTGGGTTTCACTCTGCCCAAGGTCGATCCTGAGCCTTGTAAGTGACCCTCATTTCCCCTGGGAGGAGGTCTTGCAGACACTGGTCTTGGCCTGATCCGGGAGCAGAATGTCCAGTGTGCAGCAGCAGTAGTGACTAGGGCCGGAAGGGTTTGATGTCTTTGGTCCGGTTGCCTGTTACTGTCATTGCAGAGCTCAACTCGGGTCATGGAGGGACATCAGCGAGTCGATGAAGAGCCAGGCCCGACCTTCAGCACTGAGGCATCTGCTGAAGAGTCACATGAAGAGCTGGAGGCCTTGGCACCTCGAGGGCTGCAGCCCACTCCATCAGCCTCTCTGGTGGCAGCTGTGGAGCCGGAGCCAGCCTTGGAGGCACCTGCACACATGACTGAGGCCTCACCTGACTTGGACGGGTTCCTGGTAACTGTCATTGCATTTTTCCCCAAGAAGCTGCTCTAATTGGGTATTTTTTCCCATCTCGTCTTCTATCTCACTGATGTGTCCTCTGCTCCTTCTAGTCTACTCTTGATGCTTTCTATTGAGTTCTTCATAGAGATGAAGTCATTTCTCATTTCTTCTTGGTTCATCTTCATTTGCTCTTGGTTCTCATTTATATGGTCAAATTTGTCTTCCATGATTTTTAGCCATCTTATGATCATTATTCTCAATTCCTGCTCTGGTAGGTTGCTTGCCTCTAACTTGTTTACTTCCTTTTCTCGTGATGTCTGCTTTTTTTTTTTTTCATGTGCGGGCTATTTCTATGTCTCTCCACGGTCTCTGTTTTCAGGATGTCTGCTTATGTAGTTCTCTTTCTTCTCTGTTAAAGTACAAAATAAAACACTACCAGGACAACACAGAAGGCACTGAACTGAAAAGTATTAGCGATATTAATAACCTCTAATGAAGCTGACCACTAGAGAATGACAAGTCAGGGGCTAGGAGAGAAAGAAGAAAAGCAACAAAAATGATGCCTCATAAATAAAGAGATAGAAAAAAGAAATAAAAAGTATTGTCAAAATTAAATTGGGAAATATGAAAAATAAAAAGGAGAGAGAGAGAGAGAGAGAGAGAGAGAGAGAGAGAGAGTGAAGGAGAGAGAGAGAGAGAGATCAAGCAGAATAAGAGAGAAAGGGGGCACAAACTATATATTTATGGATAAAATTCCAATACAACAACCACTGATCCCAGCAAATGCCAGCAACACTACTTGAAGATTAATCCAAACTACAATACCCTCTAAAATCAAGCAAGACATGGATAAACAGATGAAAATAACAAACATAGAAAACAATCAAAAAATACTGAGCAACAGTAACAAGAAAAGAATAAGCATATCAATCACATTAAAATTATATAAATTCAATATAATCAACATTCATGCAAACAACCACCGAAGGACAGAGAGGAAAACAGTTTTGTTTTTTTTTAATAAAGTGTTAAGATAGCAAATACAGTGGTATGTAAACACTTGGAACAGGAGACTGGAAATTAGTTATATAAGTAGGGTGAAAATTTTATCATGGGATATACAGGAAGCATAGGGAAAAACTAATGCAGGAAAGCATTAAGATAAATAGCAGACAAAAAGTGGAAAGGTTAGGAAGAGAGTGATGGCGGAAAGGTCGAGTTGATATAGGGTTGAAACATGCTATACTAGAGATGAAAATAGAAAGAAGACGAATAATCCCAATGTAAAGTAAAGATAAAATAAAGTGATACTTAAAAAAATAATAAAAAAAGGAAAGGAAACAAAAAATGCAAAATAGCAGTATTAATAAAGATGATTGAAACTAAAGAGTGTAATAATTAAAAAGGTAAAATCAAGTGAGGAAAAAAGGACAAAAATCATTTCTTCAGTAAACAATATAATAAATGAAAACAAAACGAAAAATAGAAAGACTAGCATAAAAATGTGCAGTAGTGGTCATTCACTTTCTCTGTTAATCTATTTGGCATGCATGTTTCTCAGTCCAGACAGTATGGCAGTTCCCTGCTTTCCACTGCACCTCAGTTTTGTGAGCTAGTCTCTAACGATAAGTACGCTATTTCTTAATTATTTTTGTCTGTTGATTTTTGATTAATTAAAAGTAATATAAAAAAAGTCAGTTTCTAATTCAGCCCCTAGGTGGCAAGTGTTTCTGGATTGACTTCCCTGTCTTTTTGGCTGTTCTAGCCTTCTTTCTTTGTCTACGGCAAGCTCTATGGTTTGTCCAGGTAGGCTGCTTAGGTGCTGTCTCCCAGATGGTCTCTTCCAGCTCTGATCCCCTGATTCAAGGAAGGCAATTTCCCCTTGCAGTCTCCCAGAATATGCTAAACTGGCCAGTCCTTCCCTAGTACTCAGAAACAAGGGGATGAAGGGGACCAGGCGCAGGATGGGTCTTTGGCAAGGAGTCCTGATTCTCTGCTTTTGGCAGGACAGTCACGATTGGTAAATATTTGTCCCGCATACTTTCGCTTTTCAAGAAAGCCCAGATTTTGGGAAGATCATGCCAAACCCAGGCATGGGTCTTGCAACGCGCGATTTTCTCTGTTGGGATCCATCCTGGCTGTGTATCCATGGCAGCCGCTGCTGCCACCACCACTGCTGCTGCAGCAGGGACCCAGGTCACTCACTTTATTCCCTGCAAGCTCTGACCTTTCCGTGGGTGATTGAAGAAGTCCCTTGAAGCCACGTTTTTTCGTTGATTGGGCCTCACAGCTGTTTGGTGGTCCCCGCTGTTGAGGGTATTTCAGGCCTCAGATAAGATCCTCTTTTCTTTGTAAAATGCAGTAGTTTTCCCTCTGAGCCCGTAGCTCTAGGAGAAGTCTCTGCTGCAGTGCAGGCTACTTGGTCAGAAAATTTCATCCAATAGAGCATTACCTTCTCTTAGATTTCTGCTACTCCTTAGCTTGCCCACTCAAAATCCCCAAGCGACTCTCAGGCACTCCTTCTATCTGCTCTGAGACCATGCCCAGAACAGGTCCATTTGTTAAGGCGAAAATTTGTCTCTCCCTGTGACTGTCATTATAGAGCTCAACACAGATCACAGAGGGACATCAGCCAGACCAAGAGGACCCGGGCCCTGCCTTCCCCACTGAGGCATCTGATGTGGAGTTAAATGAAGAGCTGGAGGCCGGGACACCTCCAGAGGTGCAGCCACCTCCATCAGCCTCTCCGGTGGCAGCTGTGGAGTTGGGGCCGGCCTTGGAGGCACCTGCAGACATGACTGTGGCCCCATCTGCCCTGGATGAGGATCCCTCTCTGGAAGCTGGCCTGGATCTCCCTGAGTCCCAAAGCGAAGGCCTCAAGAGAGGCAGCGATGAGAGTAGGTTCTGCATTGGCCACCAATCTTTCAGGACTCAGCACAGACCCGAGTCGCCCTTAACACAGATGGAACCAGAGGTAAGACAGGTAGACACAGGGTGGTGGTGTGGAGGCCACGCCACCCTTCTAATGTCCCCTCACAGTGTCTGTGTGTGTGTGTGTGTGTGCGTGTGAGTGTGTGTGTGTGTGTGTGTGTGTGTGTGTGTGTAGGTGTGTGTGTGTGCATGTGTGTGTGAGAGGGGTTCATAGAGAAAAGGCCTGAGCAGGAACAGACTGAGGAGGGTCAGAAGCCTGGTGGACCAGTCACGTTCACACCCCAGATTAAGGTTGGCTCTGTGGATGGAGAGTCTGGGTAGCCCTCTTCTCAAGGTCTATCCTGAGCCCTGGAGGTGACCCTCATTTCCCCTGGGAGGAGGTCTATGCAGACACTGGGCTGGGCCTGATCTGGAAGCAGAAGGTCCAGTGGGCAGAAGAAGCTGTGACGAGGGCCTGGCAGGGTTTGTGGTCTCTGGACCCATTGCTGGTTACTGTCATTGCAGAGCTCAACTCAGAACTTAGAGGGACATCAGGGAGTCCATGAAGACTCGGGCCCCGCCTCCACCACTGAGGGGAAGCTGGGTCATAGTGCCCAGGGCCAGCACAGGGCTAAAGTGCATTTCGCCAGCTATGCTTCTGGAGAACCAGGGTCCTGGAGCTGCCGGATATCGTTTCCTCCTCCAGACCATCCCGGGTTCTGGAGGTCTCCAGCCTGGAAACAAAGACAGGATGAAGCTTTAAGCACCTTCATGGAACCAATTTTCAAGCCCCTCCTGGAGTCGCCCATTCTCTCCAGGAGGTTCCCAACATTTAACTACCCGAGGCCAAATACCCAATGTAAATACAAAGGACCAGATTACCTGGTGCCCCAGGACCAAGAGATAAAGGGTAAGAAGGTGGGAGTACAATGGTGAGGGAGGAGGTGCATGTGAGCTTATGGGGAGGGCTCCATGCCAGGCACACAGGGAGTACCCCAGAGCCTAGCCAGGGCAGAGCACAGCCTCAGACCACCCACCTACCCGACTGTCTTCGAGGAGGGCGTCCTGTGGTGGGTCCTGGGCTGTGGCTTCTCAAGAACACTCTGGCCTGTGTTCTATCCTGGGGGTGGTGCTCCAGTGAAGGAGACAAAAGGAAATGCAGTGATGTGAGTGACCTTTTCTCCTCTCACCACCCAGTGCCAACCCAGGAGGTAGAGGAGGCTCCTGCAGAAACACCTGAAGTACAGACAGAGGTGTCTGATGAGGAATCTGATGAAGAGCTGGAGGCGTGGGCATCTCCAGAGGTGCAGCCACCTCCATCAGCCTCTCTGGTGGCAGCTGTGGAGCTGGAGTCGGACTCAGAGGCACCTGCAGATGTGACTGTGGCCCCACCCGCCCTGGATGAGGAGCTGGCTCTGGAACCTGGCCTGGATCTCCCTGAGTCCCATAGCCAAGGCCTCAAGAGAGGCAGCAATGAGAGTAGGTTCGGCATTGGCCCCCAATCTTTCAGGACTCAGCACAGACCCGTGTTGTCCTTAACACAGATGGAGCCAGAGGTAAGACAGGAAGACACAGGGTGGTGGTGTGGAGGCCAGGCCACCCCTCTAATGTCCCCTCCGAGTGTGTGTGTGTGTGAGTGTTTGTGTGTGTGTGTGTGTGTGTGTGTGTGTGTGTGTGTGTGTGTGAGAGGGGTTCATAGAGAAAAGGCCTGAGCAGGAACAGACTGAGGAGGGTCAGAAGCCTGGTGGACCAGTCACGTTCACACCCCAGATTAAGGTTGGCTCTGTGGATGGAGCGTCTGTGTAGACCTGTGCCCAAGGTCTATCCTGAGCCCTGGAGGTGACCCTCATTTCCCCTGGGAGGAGGTCTGTGCAGACACTGGGCTGGGCCTGATCTGGGAGCAGAAGGTCCAGTGGGCAGAAGCAGCTGCAACTAGGGCCTGGCAGGGTTTGTGGTCTCTGGACCGGTTGCTGGTTACTGTCATTGCAGAGCTCAACTCGGGTCTTAGAGGGACATCAGGGAGTCGATGAAGACTCGGGCCCTGCCTCCACCACTGAGGGGAAGCTGGGTCATAGTGCCCAGGGCCAGCGCAGGCCTAAAGTGCATTTCGCCAGCTATGCTTCTGGAGAACCAGGGCCCTGGAGCGGCCGGATATTGTTTCCTCCTCCAGACCATCCCGGGTTCTGGAGGTCTCCAGCCTGGAAACAAAGGCAGGATGAAGCTTTAAGCACCTTCATGGAATCAATTTTCAAGCCCCTCCTGGAGTCGCCCAGTCTCTCCAGGAGGTTCCCAACATTTAACTACCCGAGGCCACATACCCAATGTAAATACAAAGGACCAGATTACATGATTCCTGAGAATGAGGTGCAAAAGGGTAAGAAGTTGGGAATAGAATGGTGAGGGAGGAGGTGCATGTGAGCTTATGGGGAGGGCTCCGTGCCAGGCACACAAGGAGCACCCCAGAGCCTAGCCAGGGCAGAGCACAGCCTCAGACCACCCACCTACCCGACTGTCAGCGAGGAGGGCGTCCTGTGGTGGGTCCTGGTCTGTGGCTTCTCAAGAACACTCTGGCCTGTGTTCTATCCTGGGGGTGGGCTCCGGGGAAGGGGAAAAAAGGAAATGCAGTGATGTGAATGACCTTTTCTCCTCTCACCACCCAGTGCCAACACAGGAGGTAGAGGAGGCTCCTGCAGAAACACCTGAAGTACAGACAGAGGTGTCTGATGAGGAGTCTGATGAAGAGCTTGAGGCATGGACACCTCCAGAGGTGCAGCCACCTCCATCAGCCTCTCCGGTGGCAGCTGTGGAGCCGCAGTCAGACTCAGAGGCACCTGCAGACATGACTGTGGCCCCACCCGCCCTGGATGAGGAGTGGGCTCTGGAACCTGGCCTGGATCTCCCCGAGTCCCATAGCCAAGGCCTCAAGAGAGGCAGCAATGAGAGTAGGTTCTGCATTGGCCCCCAATCTTTCAGGACTCAGCACAGACCCATGTTGCCCCTAACACAGTTGGAGCCAGAGGTAAGACAGGAAAACACAGGGTGGTGGTGTGGAGGCTAGGCCACCCCTCTAATGTCCCCTCCGAGTGTGTGTGTGTGTGTGTGTGTGTGTGTGTAGGTATGTGTGTGCATGTGTGTGTGAGAGGGGTTCATAGAGAAAAGGCCTGAGCAGGAACAGACTGAGGAGGGTCAGTAGCCTGGTGGACCAGTCACGTTCACACCCCAGATTAAGGTTTGCTCTGTGGATGGAGCATCTGTGTAGACCTGTGCCCAAGGTCTATCCTGAGCCCTGGAGGTGACCCTCATTTCCCCTGGGAGGAGGTCTGTGCAGACTCTGGGCTGGGCCTGATCTGGGAGCAGAAGGTCCAGTGGGCAGAAGCAGCTGCAACTAGGGCCTGGCAGGGTTTGTGTTCTCTGGACCGGTTGCTGGTTACGGTCATTGCAGAGCTCAACTCGGGTCTTAGAGGGACATCAGGGAGTCGATGAAGACTCGGGCCCCGCCTCCACCACTGAGGGGAAGCTGGGTCACAGTACCCAGGGCCAGCGCAGGCCTAAAGTGCATTTCGCCAGCTATGCTTCTGGAGAACCAGGGCCCTGGAGCGGCCGGATATTGTTTCCTCCTCCAGACCATCCCGGGTTCTGGAGGTCTCCAGCCTGGAAACAAAGGCAGGATGAAGCTTTAAGCACCATCATGGAACCAATTTTCAAGCCAGTCCAGGAGTTGCACAGTCTCTCCAGGAGGTTCCCAACATTTAACTACCCGAGGCCAAATACCCAATGTAAATACAAAGGACCAGATTACTTGGTGCCCAAGGACCAAGAGATAAAGGGTAAGAAGGTGGGAGTAGAATGGTGAGGGAGAGGTGCAAGTGAGCTTATGGGGAGGGCTCCATGCCAGGCACACAGGGAGTACCCCAGAGCCTAGCCAGGGCAGAGCACAGCATCAGACCACCCACCTACCCGACTGTCAGCGAGGAGGGCTACCTGTGGTGGGTCCTGGGCTGTGGCTTCTCAGGAAGACTCTGGCCTGTGTTCTATCCTGGGGGTGGGCTCCGGGGAAGGGGAAAAAAGGAAATGCAGTGATGTGAGTGACCTTTTCTCCTCTCACCACCCAGTGCCAACCCAGGAAGTAGAGGAGGCTCCTGGAGAAACACCTGAAGTACAGACAGAGGTGTCTGATGAGGAGTCTGATGAAGAGCTTGAGGCATGGACACCTCCAGAGGTGCAGCCACCTCCATCAGCCTCTCTGGTGGCAGCTGTGGAGCCGCAGTCGGACTCAGAGGCACCTGCAGACCTGACTGTGGCCCCATCTGCCCTGGATGAGGAGCCAGCTCTGGAACCTGGTCTGGATCTCCCCGAGTCCCATAGCCAAGGCCTCAAGAGAGGCAGCGATGAGAGTAGGTTCTGCATTGGCCCCCAATCTTTCAGGACTCAGCACAGACCCGTGTTGCCCTTAACACAGATGGAGCCAGAGGTAAGACAGGAAAACACAGGGTGGTGGTGTGGAGGCTAGGCCGACCCTCTAATGTCCCCTCTTAGTGTGTGTGTGTGTGTGTGTGTGTGTGTGTGTGTAGGTGTGTGTGTGCATGTGTGTGTGAGAGGGGTTCATAGAGAAAAGGCCTGAGCAGGAACAGACTGAGGAGGGTCAGAAGCCTGGTGGACCAGTCACGTTCACACCCCAGATTAAGGTTGGCTCTGTGGATGGAGAGTCTGGGTAGCCCTCTTCTCAAGGTCTATCCTGAGCCCTGGAGGTGACCCTCATTTCCCCTGGGAGGAGGTCTGTGCAGACACTGGGCTGGGCCTGATCTGGGAGCAGAAGGTCCAGTGGGCAGAAGCAGCAGCGACTAGGGTCTGGCAGGGTTTGTGGTCTCTGGACCCATTGCTGGTTACTGTCATTGCAGAGCTCAACTCGGGTCTTAGAGGGACATCAGGGAGTCGATGAAGACTCGGGCCCTGCCTCCACCACTGAGGGGAAGCTGGGTCATAGTACCCAGGGCCAGCGCCGGCCTAAAGTGCATTTCGCCAGCTATGCTTCTGGAGAACCAGGGCCCTGGAGCGGCCGGATATCGTTTCCTCCTCCAGACCATCCCGGGTTCTGGAGGTCTCCAGCCTGGAAACAAAGACAGGATGAAGCTTTAAGCACCATTGTGGAACCAATTTTCAAGCCCCTCCTGGAGTCGCCCATTCTCTCCAGGAGGTTCCCAACATTTAACTACCTGAGGCCAAATACCCAATGTAAATACAAAGGACCAGATTACCTGATGCCTGAGGATGAGGTGCAAAAGGGTAAGAAGTTGGGAATAGAATGGTGAGGGAGGAGGTGCATGTGAGCTTATGGGGAGGGCTCTGTGCCAGGCACACAGGGAGCACCCCAGAGCCTAGCCAGGGCAGAGCACAGCCTCAGACCACCCAGCAGTTGGACTGTCAGTGAGGAGGGCGTCCTGTGATGGGTCCTGGGCTGTGCTTCTCAAGAACACTCTGGCCTGTGTTCTATCCTGGGGGTGGGGTCCGGTGAAGGGGAAAAAAGGAAATGCAGTGATGTGAATGACCTTTTCTCCTTTCACCACCCAGTGCCAACCCAGGAGGTAGAGGAGGCTCCTGCAGAAACACCTGAAGTACAGACAGAGGTGTCTGATGAGGAGTCTGATGAAGAGCTTGAGGCATGGACACCTCCAGAGGTGCAGCCACCTCCATCAGCCTCTCTGATCTCAGCTGTGCAGCCGGAGTCGGCCTCGGAGGCACCTGCAGATGTGACTGTTCCCCCAGCCACCCTGGATGCGGAGTTGGCTCTGGAACCTGGCCTGGATCTCCCCGAGTCCCATAGCCAAGGCCTCAAGAGAGGCAGCGATGAGAGTAGGTTCTGCATTGGCCACCAATCTTTCAGGACTCAGCACAGACCCGTGTTGCCCTTAACACAGATGGAGCCAGAGGTAAGACAGGAAGACACAGGGTGTTTGTGTGGAGGCCATGCCACCCCTCTCATGACTCCTCCCAGTATTTTTTTTGTTTGTTTGTGTGTGTGTGTGTGTGTGTGTGTGTGTGAGAGAGGGGTTCATAGAGAAAAGGTCTGAGCAGGAACAGGCTTAGCAGGAGTCAGAAGCCTGGTGGACCAGTCATGTTCACACCCTGGTTCAAGGTTGGCTGTGCGGATGGAGAGTCTTGGTAGCTCTCTGCCCAAGGTTTATCCTGAGCTCTGGAGGTGACTCTCATTTCCCCTTTGAGGAGGTCAGTGCAGACACTGGGCTGGGCCTGATCTGGGAGCAGAAGGTGCAGTGTGCAGAAGCAGCAGTTACTAGACCCTGGCAGGGTTTGATGTGTCTGGACCTGTTGCCTTTTACTGTCATTGCAGAGCTCAACTCGGGTCATAGAGGGACATCAGCAAGTCAATGAAGACCTGGGCCCTGCCTTCACTACTGAGGCATCTGGTGAAGAGTCACATGACGATTTGGGGGCCTTCGCACCTCCAGAGGTGCAGCACCTCTCAGGTGGCAGCTGGGGAGCTGGGTCCGGCCTTGGAGGCACCTGCAGAAATGACTGAGGCCCCACCTTTCCTGGATTGGTTGCTGGTAACTGTCATTGTATTTTTATTCTTGAAGATGCTCTAATTGGGTATTTTTTTCCATCTTGTCTTCTAGGTCACTGATGCAGTCCTCTGCTTCTTCTAGTCTACTCTTAATGCTTTGTATTGAGTTCTTCATAGTAGTGAATTCATTTTTCATTTCTTTTTGTTGCATCTTCATTTCCTCTTAGTTCATCTTCATCACCTCTTTGTTCTCTTTCATATTACCAAATTTGTCTTCCATGCTTTTTAGCCATCTTATGATCATTATTCTCAATTCTTGCTCTGGTAGGTTGCTTGCCTCTAACTTGTTTTCTTCCTTTTCTGGTGATGCCCGCTTTTCTTTCATGTGAGGGCTTTTCTTTGTCTCTCCACGGTCTCCCGTTTCAGGATGTATGCTTATGTAGTTCCCTTTCTCCTGTCTTAATTTAAGGCACACACACAAAAAAATACAACTAGTACAACACTAAAGGCACTGAACTGAAATGTATTTGCGATATTAATAACCTCAAATAAAGCTGACCACTAGAGGAAGACAAATTAGGGGATAGATAGAAAGAAGAAAAGTAATGAAAAAGATGAGTGTTGAATAAAGACATAGAGAGAAGGGAAAAAAAAGTAGTGTTGAAATTCAATTTGGAAATAGGAAAAAAAGGAGAGATAGAGAGAGACAAAAAGCAGAATAAGAGAGAAAAGGGGAACAAACTATATATCTGTAGAGAAAATTACAATAAAACAAACTCGGATTCCAGCAAATGCGTACAACAGTACTTGAAGATTAATACAAACTACAATACCCACTAATATCAAGCAACATATGGATAAACAGAAGAAAATAGTAAACATACAAAGCAATTAAAAATACTATGCAACAATAACCACAAAAGAATAAGCATATCAATCTCATCAAAGGAATAAAAATTGAATATAATCAACATTTATGTAAACAACCACCAAAGGACAGAGAGGAAAACAGTTTTATTTTTAAAAAATATTTAAGATAGCAAAGAGAGTAGTTTGTATGCACTTGGAGCAGGGAATTGAAAATTAGTTATAAAAGTAGGGTGAAAATTTTAGCAGGGGGTGTACAGAAAGAATAGGTAAAAACTAAAGCAGGAAAGGGTTAAGATAAACAGGAGACAAAAAGGGGAAATGTTAGGAAGAGAGTGATGGCTGAAAGGTCCAGTTGAGATAGTGTTGAACCATGCCACAGTAGAGATGAAAATAGAAAAAATACTACTAATCCCAATGTAAAATAAACAGACAATACAATGGTACTTAAAAAAAGAGAAGAAAAAAAAGGAAAAGTACAGAAAAAATGCAAAATAGCAGTATTAATAAGGATGATTGAAAAAATGTAATAATTGAAAAGGTAAAATAAAGGGAGGAAATATTCATTTCTCCAGTAAAAGATATAAAAAATGAAAATAAAATAAAAAATAGAAAGATTAGCATAAAAATGTTCAGTAGTGGTCATTCACTTCCTCTGTTATTCTATTTGGCACGCATTTTTTTCAGTCCAGACAGTATGGCAGTTCCTGCAATCTACTGCACCTCAGTTTGTAAGCTAGTCCTTAATTTTAAGTAGGCTATTTCTTAGTTATTTGTGTCTGTTGATTTTTGATTAATTAAAAGTAATCTAAAAAAGTCAGTTTCTAATTCTGCCCCTAGGTGGCAAGTGTCTCTGGATTGACTTCCCTGACTTTTTGGCTGCTCTAGTTTTCTTTCTTTATCTATGGCAAGCTCTATGGTTTGTCCAGGTAGGCTGCTTTGGTGCTGTCTCCAAGATGGTCTCTTCCAGCTATGACCCACCGATACAAGGAAGGCAATTTCCCCGTGCAGTCTCCCAGGATATGCCAAACTGGCCAGTCCTTCCCTACTAGTCAGAAACAAGGAGATGAAGGGGACCAGGCGCAAGATGGGTCTGCGCCAAGTTGTCCTGATGTTCTGCTTTTGGCGGGACAGTCACTATTCTTAACTATTTGTCCCGCATCCTTTGGCTTTTTAAGAAAGCCCTGATTTTTGGGAAGATCAACCCAAACCCAGCCCTCGGTCTTTCAGGCATGCGATTCTCTCTGTTGGGATCCACCCTGGCTGTGTATCCATGGCAGCCGCTGCTGCCACCACCACTGCTGCTGCAGCAGGGACCCAGCTCCCTCACATTATTCCTGGCAAGCTCTGACCTCTCCGTGGGTGATTGAAGAATTCCCTTGAAGCCATGTTTTTGCGCTGATTGGGCCTCACAGCTGGTTGGTGGTCTCTACTGTTGTGGGTGTTTCTGGCCTCAGATAAGATCCTCTTTTCTTTGTAAAATGCAGTAGTTTTCCCTCTGAGCCCGTAGCTCTAGGAGAAGTCTCTGCTGCAGTGCGGGCTGCTTGGTCAGAAAATTTCATCCAGTAGACCATTACCTTCTCTTAGAGTTCTGCTACTCCTTAGCTTTCCAACTAAAAATCCCCAAGGGACTCTCAGGCACGCCTTCTATCTGCTCTGGGACTAGGCTCAGAACAGGTCCATCTGTTCAAGCGACATCTAGTCTCTCTCGGTTACTGTCATTATAGAACTCAACTGGGCTCATTGAGGGACAGCGAGTCGAAGAAGACCCAGGCCCCGCCTTCCCCACTGAGGCATCTAATGTGGAGTTCAATGAAGAACTGGAGGCCTGGACACCTCCAGAGGTGCAGCCACCTCCACTAGCCTCTTCGGTGGCAGCTGTGGAGCCGGGGCCAACCTTAGAGGCTCCTGCAGACATGACTGAGGCCCCACCCGCCCTGGACGAGGAGCCCTCTCTGGAATCTGCCCTGGTTCTCCCTGAGTCCCAATGCCAAGGCCTCAAGGTAGGCAGCGATGAGAGAAGGTTCCGCATTGGCCCCTTCTCATTCAGGACTCAGCACAGTCCCGTGTCACCCTTAACACAGTTGGAGCCAGAGGTAACATAGGGAGTTCCAGGGTGGTTGTGTGGGTGCCAAGTCACCCCTCTGATCCCACCTGACACCTGTGTAGCCCGATTACCCCTCTGTGTTTGTGTGTGTGTGTGTGTGTGTGTGTGTGTGTGTGTGTGCGTGTAAAGTGTTTCACATAGAAAGGTCCTGAGCTGGAACAGGCTGAGGAGGGTCAGAAGCCTGGTGCACCAGTCATGTTCATACCCCGGGTCAAGGTTGGCTGGGTGGACGTGGAGTGTGGGCAGCCCTCTGCCCAAGGTTCATCCTGAGCCCTGGAGGTGACTCTCCTTTCCCCTGGGAGGAGGTCTATGTTTACACAGCTGGGCCTGATCTAGGAGCAGCTTATCCAGTGGGCAGAAGCAACAGTGATTAGGGCCTGGCAGGGTTTGAGGACTCTGGTTGCTGGTTACTGTCATTACATAGCTCAACTTGGGTCTTAGAGAGGTGTCAGGGAGTCAATGAAGACCCGGCCTCACATTCACCACTGAGGCATCTGATGATGAGTCTGATGAAGAGCTGGAGGTGTGGGCTCCTCCAGAGTTGCAGCCACCTCCCTCACTGTTTCAGGTGGCAGCTGTAGAGCCCGGTTCAGCCTGGGAGGAACCTGCAGACATGACTGAGGCCCCACCTGCTCTGCATGAAGATCCCTCCATGGAGCCTGCCCAGGTACCTGTCTTAGAAGAGGAGCTGCCTCCTGAAACCCCAGCAGGGCCAACTTCAGAGCTCCTCGCCTATAGTGCTCACCGTCTTCCCTCAGGAAAACTGGTGCTACCTCCTCTCATTGATCTTTTTCTTCTATTTTTCTTTCTTTGTATGCTATACTTTTCTTCATGGGGCTATTCAATTATTTATTTTTTAACTGACATTTATGGGAGTATTCTTGGCTCTTTCGTTTTTCTCTATTCTTCTTTCTTATCTTATGCTTTGTTTCTCCCTTGGGTGATTCAATTCCATAAATAAAAATTATTATTCGTATTTTAAATGGTGTCATTCCTGAGCCTGAAGGACTCTCATGATGCTGGGCAACCCTCACCACCATCTAGTTGCAGGAGGTTCCATCTTCCCAAAGGGAAACCTGCACCAACAGGACTCACTCCGCACTCCTCCTGCCCCTGGGGACCCCTGGCCTGCTTTCTGTCTGCTCTGTTACCTGTTCTGGATGTTCCTACAGGTAACATCCAGAATCTTCGTGCCTTTTTGTGCCTGCTCACATATTTTTGTGTTTATCTGAAATAGCATTTTTGTTATTTTATAAGGGAAATTCCACGTGGATTAGAGAGGAGATGTAAAAAATTTAAAAAAAAAGAAGAATCACTTAGTAATTGTGTACATTTTCCTGGGTTAGAGGCTCTGTGCTCAGTGTAGCCCCAAGGCCAGAAGCCAGGCAGGCAAAGGCTGGCTCTTCATGTGCCCCACAAACAACAGGAAAAATGCAGAAATCTGGAAAGAGAAACCTCAAGCTGCAAAGCATTTCTTACAACCCGAGGCCAGAGAAAGGTGTAACCTCCCTGTGGTGCAGAGAACTCTGGAAAGGTGTTTTCTAAAGGGACAAGGGGCAGACACATGCACTTCCAATGAGGCAGTGCACAGGCCTCTCCATGTCAGAGATGCCCCACCTCCCTGATGGGGACACACCCTCTGTGGACACTGGGGGGAGAGCACTGTCACCTCAGACTGGCATACTTCTGGGCTGTGGTGACCACCCTGGGGACTGAGTGAGGCAGCAGAGGCCCCTGCAGGCCTCCTGTGAAGGAGGGGGGAAGGCCACTGTCTGGGAGAACAGTGAGCAGGACCTGCCAAATTCCCACAGGGCACCCCTGCACCCGGCAGTGCTTCCCCTCGTGGTTACCCACAGACATTCTTTTTAAAAAATATGTTTTGACTGACTTTTAGAAAGGAAGGGTGGTGGATAGAGAAAAAGAAAAACCTTTGAAAGAGAAACATCAACTTCAATAGGTTGTCTCCTTCATGTCTCTGCTGATGATGGAGCCCAAAACCTCGGCATGTACCCTGACCAGTAGTACAATGGTGACCTCATTGGTGTATGTCCCATAGAAATTCTTGCAAGGATGTATTTTTGAGTCTACCCACGAAAGCACTGATGGAATTGCCTGGGATTGGAATGAATGCTAATGTACATGGAAAGGATGGGATCCACCAATCCTGGTCCTCATGGACAAGGAAAGCAGAACAGCTGCTAAAGAGGGTGTAGGGGTCTGTATGTGCCCACAGATAAAGGCCTCAGGGTTCTCTTTTGTGAGACACATGGACAAACTGAGTCCAGGATCCCATCTGTTAGACCCAATACACGTTGTTTTTAATAGGCAGACATACATTTGATATTGTATGTAGAGTATACTAAAATTCTATTAAAAACCTGTAAGTATTGATAATTGAATTTAGTAAACTAGGAGGCTCCAAAATATCCAGAAATCAGTTGCATATTTTATACTCCAATAACAATCTATCAAGAAGGAAAACTACAAAGATTATACCATTCACTACTGCATAGAAAAAGTAATAAAGTACTTAGGAATAAATTTAACCAAGGATGTAAAAAAACCTGAATTCAGAAAATTAATTATAAGACACTGGAGAAAGAAACTGAAGAAGATACAAATCAGTGGAAGCATATACCATGTTCATGGATAAGAACAATTAACATCGTTAAATTATTTATACTACCCACAACAATCTATAAATTCATTGCTATTCCTAAAAAGATACCAATGGCGTATTTTACAGAATGAGAATATAATTTCTAGAGGTAAAAAATTTAGAAAAAGTTTATCTGGTGGTTCTGACTCATAATATTTAAAGAAATTATACTCAAGATGTCAACCAAAGATATAATTAATGAAAGGCACAACTAGGGTAAACAACTTTTTATGGTTGTTGAAAGAACTCAGTTCATGGACTCATGGATCTCACTATGGGCTGTTTGAGTGTTCTATACAGAAACTAGCAGCTAGATTTTCCTCAAGTGAGTGATCCCAGATTGCGAGAGGGATGTCGACTGCTGGTTTAGACCTGGGATCAGGCCTAAACCAAGGAGTCCTGGATTGGAGAGGGTGCATGCTGGGCTGAGGGCACAGTGGCCCCCCTCCCATCACACCACCCCCCATGCACGAATTTCATGCACCAGGCCTCTAGTTAATAAAATGATTCAGGTTTTGCCCTAGCAGATCAAGAATATTCCAAAAATTTATATGGAACCACAAAGAACCACAAATCTTGAGAAAGTAAACCAAGTTGAGGAAACATGCTACCTGCTATCAAACTATACTACAATGCCATTGTAATCAAAGCTGCATGGTACTGGCATATAAACAAACATATAGTTCAATGGAACAGAATAGAATGCCCCAAAATAAACCCATGCCATTATGCTGAATTAATATTTTACAAAAGAGGCAAGAACATAGACTGGGATAAAGACAGTCTGTTCAATAAAGGGTGTTGGGTAAATTAGATATGTGAAAAGAAGAAAAAAAGAAACCAAACCCCCTTCTTATAACATACACAAAAATAAACTTAAGATGGATTAAAGATTTAAATGTAACATTCTAAACCATAAAACCCTAGAGGAAAACATAGGCAATAAAATCCTAAACATTTTAATATTTTTTTCTGATATACCTACCTCCTTGGGTAAGTGGAATACAGGAAAAATGAACAAACAGGGCTATATCAACCTAAAATATTTGCGCAGCAAAGGAAACTATCAACAAAATGAAAAGACAACCCACTGAATGGGAGAACATATTTACCAATGATACCTATGATAAGGGGTTAATTTCCAAATTTTATAAAGAACTTATATGACTCTCCCAGCCAGCATGGCTCTGTTGTTGAGCATTGACCTATGAATCAGGAAGTCAAGGTGTGATTCCCAGTCAGGACACATGCCTGAGTTGCAGGCTTCTTTCCCAGTGTGGGATGTGCAGGAGGCAGCTAATCAATTATTCTCTCTCATCATTGATGTTTCTATCTCTCTATCCCTCTCCCTTCCTCTCTAAAATCAATAAAAATATATATTTTTTAAAAGAACTTATACAACTCAACACCAAGAAAAACTCAAACAATCCAATTAAAAATGGGCTCAATAAATACTTCTCCAAAGAGACATAGAGACATATAAAAGATGTTCATGTCACTAATCAGAATAATGCAAATCAAAATCACAAAAAGCTAGCACCTCATACATGTCCGAATGGCTATCATCAATAAATCAATAAACAACAAGTGTCGGTGAGGATATGGAAAAGGGAACCCTCATACACTATTGATGGGAATGTAGGTTGGTGCAGCCACTGTGGAAAACAATATAGTTTCTTCAAAATTAAAACTGGAACTGCCTTATCACCCAGTGATTTTTTCACTATAGGAATATAACTGAAGAAACCTGAAATACTAATTTGAAAGAATATATGCACCCCTTTTTTCATTGCAACATTGTTTATAATAGCCAAGATTTGGAAGCAAAGCCAGTGCCCATCAGTAGAAGAGTAGATAAGAAAGCTGTTTTACATTTATAGAATGGAATACTACTCAGCCATAAAAAAAAAAAATGAAATCTTACCTTTTGCAACAGCATGGCTGAACCTGGAGAGTATTATGCTAAGTGAAATCAGGCAGTCAAAGACAAACACCATATGATTTTACTTAGATATAGAATTTAATGAACAAAATAAACAAAATAGAAACAATTACAGAGAAAACAAACTGATAGCTCTCAGAGGTGTGGGGTTTGGGAGCTTTGTGAAATAGATAAAGGATTAAAGAAATAAAAACCCTCATAGATATAAACAACAGTATGGTTATTATAAGAGGGAAAGGGAGCTGGGGGAGGTAGAAGAGAATAAAGGGGGTATAAATGATGGTAGAAGAATTGCCTTTGGTTGGTTGACACACAATACATATACAGATGATATATTGTAGAACTGTACACTTAAAAAATACATTATTATTTTTTGTTAATCCTCACCTAAGGATATTTTCCCATTGATTTCTTTTTTTTAAATATATATTTTTATTGATATTTTACAGAGAGGAAGGGAGAGAGATAGAGAGCTAGAAACATCAATGAGAGAGAAACATCGACCAGCTGCATCTTGCACAACCCCTACGGGGATGTGCCTGCAACCAATGTACATGCCCTTGACCGGAATCGACCTGGGACCCTTCAGTCTGCAGACCGACGCTCTACCACTGAGCCAAACCGGTTTCGGCCCCATTGATTTCTTTAAAAGATAGTAGAAGGGAGGGGGAGAGACAGAAAGAGAGAACCATCAATGTGAGAGAGTTACATCAATTGGTTGCCTCCACACATGCCCTGACTGGCACTGGGGATGGAGCCTGCAACCAAAGTACATGACCTTGACCAGGAATTGAACCCTCAACCTTTCAGTCTATGTGCCGATGCTCTAATCACTGAGCCAAACCTGCTAGGGCAAAACCTGAATCATTTTATTAATTAGAGGCCTGGTGCATGAAATTCATGCATGGGGGGTGGTGGGGTGGGAGGGGGGCCACTGTGCCCTCAGCCCAGCCTGCACCCTCTCCAATCCAGGACTCCTTGGTTTAGGCATGATCCCAGGTCTAAACCAGCAGTCGACATCCCTCTCGCAATCTGGGACCACTGGCTCCTAACCGTTCACCTGCCTGCCTGCCTGATTGCCTCTAACCACTCTACCTGCTGGCCTGATGCCCCAAACTGCTCCCCTGCTGGCCTGATTACCACTAACTGCCCTCCCCTGCCAGCCTGATCGCCCCTAACCACCTTTATCTAGACCCCCACCACAGTGGCTTTGTTCAGAAGGACATCTGGAAGATGTGTGGTCTAATTAGCATATTGTCCTTTTATTAGTATAGACGTCACCCCAATAAATTCAACAAAAATTTAAAAAATAAAATGCCTACAAAATAAATAAATAAATTTTCTATCATTTTTAACTCATTCTTTTGAAACTTCTATGTTGTGTGATTTTTATTTTATTATTATTTTTTATTGATATCAGAGAGGAAGGGAGAAGATAGAGAGATAGAAACATCAATGATGAGAATTACTGATCAGTTGCCTCCTATATACCCTCCACTGTGGATTAAGCCTGCAACCCAGGCATGTGCCTTTGACCAGAATCAAACCCAGAACCTTTTAGTCCTCAAGCCAATGCTCTATCCACTGAACCAAACTGGCTAGGCTATGTTGTGTTGTTGTTGTTTTTAATTTTATTGATTTTAGAGAGAGAGGAAGAGGGAGACAGAAACATCAATGCAAGAGTGAAAACATTGATCCACTGCCTCCTGCACAAGCCCATCAGAGAGCAAACCTGCAACCTGGACATGTGCCCTGAACCAGTGACCTTTCAGTGCACAAGACTACACTCAAACAACTGAGCCACACTGGCCAGGAATTGTGTATGTTTTATATTGCTATTAATACTGAATATATGAATTATGAATAAATATACATAAATCATGGTCTATCTATGTTTCCCCCTTTAAAATGCAAAGGGAATGTCATCAAGCAACTTGGAGGTGACTAAATGGTGAAATCAGAATTTTTTTTTGAATCTCAGTTATTTTTTTTTAATTATTTTTTTTTATTAAGGTATTATCTGTGTACATAGCTTATCCTTGCCCCGCCCCCATAGATGCCCTCCCTCCCCAGAGTTTTGTGTCCATTGATTATTCTTATATGCAAGCATACCAGTCCTTCCGTTGATCTCTTAACTCCCCCAGATCTCCCTCCCGTCCCCCCCCCCCGCTGTCATTTGACAGTCTGCCTGTTGTTTTACTGTCACTATATCTTTCTGTTCATTCGTTTATAATGTTCATTAATATCCATAAATGAGTGAGGTCATGTAGTGTTTCTCTTTCATTGACTGGCTTATTTCACTCAGCATGATGCTCTCCAATTCCATCCAGGTTACTGCAAATGATGAGAACTCCTTCCTTTTTATGGCAGCATAGTATTCCATTGTGTAGATGTACCAGAGTTTTCTGATCCATTCATCTGCTGACCAGCACCCAGGCTGTTTCCAAATCCTAGCTATTGTAAATTGTGCTGCTATGAACATAGGGGTGCATATATCCTTTCTGATTGGTCTTTCTAGTTTCTTGGGGTATATTCCTAGTAGTGGGATTACTGGGTTAAATGGGAGTTCCATTTTCAGTTTTTTGAGGAACCTCCATACTGTTTTCCACAGTGGTTGCACCAACCTACAATCCCACCAGCAGTGCACGAGGGTTCCTTTTTCTCCGCAACCTCGCCAACATTTGTTGTTTGTTGTTTCGTTGATGTTGGCCATTCTGACAGGTGTGAGATGGTACCGCATTGTTGTTTTGATTTGCATCTCTCGGATAATTAGTGACTTGGAGCATGTTTTCATGTGCCTCTTGGCCTTCCTTCTGTCTTCTTTTGAGAGGATTCTATTTAGGTCCATTTCCCATTTTTTAATTGGCTCATTCATTTTCCTTTTATTGACTTGTATAAGCTGTCTGTAGATGTTGGAGATTAAACCTTTATCAGTGATATCGTTTGCAAATATGTTCTCCCATACAGTGGGTTTTCTTGTTGTTTTGTGGATGGTTTCTTTTGATGTAAAAAAGCTTTTTATTTTGGTGTAGTCCCATTTTTTTTTCTCTTTAGCTTCCATTGCCCTAGGGTTAGTATCAGTGAAGAAGTTCTTTAGGCATATGTCTGAGATTTTGCTGCCTGTGGATGCCTCTAGTATTTTTATGGTTTCCCGTCTTATGTTTAGGTCCTGTATCCATTTTGAGTTTATTTTTGTGTATGGTGTAAGTTGGTGATCTAGTTTCATTCTTTTGCATGTATCTTTCCAATTTTCCCAACACCATTTATTAAAAAGACTGTCTTGACTCCATTGTATGTTCATGCCTCCTTTGTCAAATATTAATTGAGCATATTGATTTGGGTTGATGTCTGGATTCTCTAATCTATTCCATTGATCAATATGTCTGTTCTTGTGCCAATACCAGGCTGTTTTGAGAACAGTTGCTCTGTAATACAGCTTGAAATCTGGTATTGAGATTCCTCCTACTTTACTCTTATTTCTCAAGATTGCTGAGGCTATTTGGGCTCTTTTATTGTTCCAAATGAATTTTTGGAGAGTTCTTTCTAGGTCTGTGAAGTATGTCCATGGTATTTTCATGGGGAGTGCATTGAACTTATATATTGCTTTGGGAAGTATGGACATTTTGATGATGTTGATTCTACCAATCCATGAACATGGTATGTTCTTCCGTCTGTTTAAATCTTTCTCTATTTCTTTTTTCAGTGTCCTGTAGTTTTCTGCATATAGGTCTTTTACCTCCTTGGTTAAGTTTATTCCTAGGTATCTTAATTTTTTTGGTGCGATGGTAAACGGGATTGCTTTTTTAGTCTCTGTTTCTGTAAGTTCACTATTGGTGTAGAGAAATGCCATTGATTTATTGTCATTGATTTTGTATCCTGCTACATTGCCAAATTTGTTTATTAATTCTATTAGCTTTTTGATGGAGTCTCTTGGGTTTTTTATGTACAATATCATGTCATCTGCAAATAGTGACAGCTTTACTTCTTCTTTTCCAATTTTGATGCCTTTTATTTCCTCTTCTTGTCTAATTGCAATGGCTATGTCAAAGAGGAGTGGTGAGAGTGGGCATCCCTGTCTTGTTCCTGTTCTTAGAGGGAATGGTTTTAGTTTTTGTCCATTGACCATGATGTTGGCTGTGGGTTTATCATATATAGCTTTTATTATGTTGAGGTATGATCCTTGTACTCCCACCTTGTTGAGAGTTTTTATCAGGAAAGGGTGTTGGATTTTATCAAATGCCTTTTCTGCATTGATAGATATGACTATATGATTTTTATCTCTCAATTTGTTTATGTGATGTATCACGTTTATTGATTTGCGAATATTGTACCATCCTTGCATTCCTGGAATAAAACCTACTTGGTCATGGTGTATGATCTTCCTGATGTACTGCTGGAGCCAATTTGCTAGAATTTTGTTGAGGATTTTGGCATCTATGTTCATGAGGGATATTGGCCTGTAATTCTCTTTCATTGAGTTGTCTTTATCTGGTTTTGGTATTAGGGTGATGCTGGCTTCATAAAAGGAGTTTGGCAGTGTTCCTTCCTCTTGAATTTTTTGGAAAAGTCTGAGGAGGATAGGTTTTAGTTCTTCCTTGAATGTTTGGTAAAACTCTCCTGTGAAGCCATCTGGCCCTGGGCTTTTGTTTGCTGGAAGCTTTTTGATGACTGCTTCAATTTCTTCCCAAGTTACTGGTCTATTGAGATTTTTAGATTCTTCCTGCTTGAGTTTTGGAAGGTTGTATTTTTCTAGGAATATGTCCATTTCCTCCAGGTTGTCCAGTTTGTTGGAATAGAGTTGTTCATAGTATTTTGTAACAATCCTTTGTATTTCGTCGGGGTCTGTTGTTATTTAACCTCTTTCATTTCTGATTTTGTTTACTTGGGTCCTCTCTCTTTGTTTCGTGGTTAGCCTGGCTAGAGGCTCATCAATCTTGTTTATCCGTTCAAAGAACCAGCTCTTGGTTTTGTTGATCTTATGTATTGTTTCTTTGGTCTCTATGTCATTAATCTCCGCTCTGATTTTTACTATTTTCTTCCTTCTGCTTACATTGGGCCTTTCTTGCTGTTCTTTTTCTAACTGTTTGAGTTGTAGGGTTAGATAATTTGTTACCATTCTTTCTTGTTTTTTGCAATAGGCTTGTAGGGATATGAACTTCCCTCTCAAAACAGCTTTTGCTGTGTCCCATAGATTTTGGATTATTGTGTTTTCATTGTCATTAGTTGCCATGATGTTTTTGATTTCTTCCTTGATTTCTCTGGTAACCCAGTCTTTGTTCAATAGCATGCTATTTAGTCTCCATGTGTTTAATTTCTTTGGCTTATTATTATTGTAGTTGATTTCCAATTTTATGGCACTATGATCTGAGAAAATGCTTGATAAGATTTCTATCTTCTTGAATTTGAAGGGACTTTGCCTATGTCCCAACATGTGGTCTATCTTTGAGAATGACCCGTGTGCACTTGAGAAGAATGTATATTCTGTGGCTTTGGGATGAAATGTTCTGAAGATGTCAATTAATTCCATCTGGTCTAATACGTCATTTAGAATTGACGTTTCTTTACTGATTTTTTGTTTAGATGATTTGTCCAGAGGTGACAATGGAGTATTAAAATCTCCTACTATGATTGCATTGCTATTAATCTCTCCCTTAATGTCCTCCAACAGTTTCTTTATATATTTGGGTGCTCCCGTATTGGGTGCATATATGTTTACCAGGGTTATTTCTTCTTGTTGGATTACACCCTTTAGTATTATGAAGTGGCCTTCCTTATCTCTTGTTATGTCCTTCACTTTGAGATCTAGTTTGTCAGATATAAGTATTGCTACCCCAGCTTTTTTTTCATTTCCATTTGCCTGGAAAATCTTTTTCCATCCTTTCACCTTCAGTCTGTGGGCGTCTGTTTTTCTGAGGTGGGTTTCTTGTAGACAGCAGATGTACGGGTTTTGCTTTCTTATCCAATCTGTTACCCTATGTCTTTTAATTGGAGCATTTAAACCATTTACATTTAAAGTAATTATTGATAGGTAGGTATTTGATGTCATTTTTATTCTATCCCCCTGTGTTCCTTCTTCGCTTCCTATTTCTTTATTATTACAGTAGACCCTTTAGCATTTCTTTCATTGCTGGTTTGTTGGAGATAAATACCTTTAGTCTGTTTTTGTCGGTGAAGCTCCTGATTACAGCTTCAATTTTGATTGACAGCCTTGCGGGGTACAGTATTCTTGGGTTCAGACCCTTCCTTTGCATGACTTTGTATATGTCATCCCATTCTCTTCTGTCCTGATGAGTTTCTGTTGAGAAATCAGTTGCTAGTCTGATGGGGGTTCCTTTATATGTAACTTTTGTCTCTCTCTGGCTGCTTTTAATATTCTGGTTTTGTCAGTGTTTTGTGCCAGCTTAATTATAATGTGTCTGGGTGTTGATCTTTGGGGGTTCATTTTGTTGGGGACTCTTCGAGCATCTTGGATTTGTGTCGGTTTTTTCTTCTCTATCTCAGGAAAGTTTTCTGTCATTATTTCTTGAAATACTTTTTCCATATCATGCTCAGTTTCCTTTCCTTCTGGGACCCCTATTATTCTAATATTTTTTTGTTTTGCATTGTCCCAAAGCTCCCGTAGGCTCTCCTCCTGTTTTTTTATTTTTTTTTCTAGCAGCTTCTCTAATTGTGTATTTTTTTCCATCTTGTCTTCTAGCTAACTGATGCGGTCCTCTGCTTCTTCTAGTCTACTCTTGATGCTTTCTATTGAGTTCTTCATAGAAGTGATGTCATTTTTCATTTCTTCTTGGTTCTTCTTCATTTCCTCTTGGTTCTTCTTCAGATCCTCTTGGTTCTTCTTCAGATCCTCTTGATTTTTCTTCATTTCCTCTTGGGTCTTACTCATATTGTCAAATTTGTCTTCCATTCTTTTTAGCCATTCCATGATCATTACTCTGAATTCTTACTCTGGTAGGTTGCTTGCCTCTAAATCGTTTACTTCCTTTTCTGGTGATGGCTGATTTTCTTTCATAGGTGGGGTGTTTCTTAGCCTCCCCATGATCTTTCTATTTTAAGATACCTGTATATGTAGTTCTCTCTCTCCTGCTTAGATTTAAAGGTACAAAATACAACACTCCCAGGTACAACACACAAGACACTGAACAGAAAAGCGTTTGCAATATTAATATCCTCCAATAAAGGTGACTAGAACCCAGCTATCAAAATCATACAATCAAATAAAAAGAATAAGCGAACCAATCTTACAAAAAAGCATACAACTTTGATATAGTTAGCATTTAACATACAACTTCAAAGGGGTGGAGAGAAGGATTTTTTGTTGTGTTTTTTTTTTTTTTTTTTTTTTTTTTAGGATAGCAACAAGGTAGGTGTGAGTGGGCTTCGAGTAGGGGGTTGGGAGTTAGATATACACAGGAAGGGTGAAATATTAGGAGAGGGTAAATAGTAAAAGAAAAAAAAATAGGGAAAATCTAGAGCAATAAAGAGTTAAGATAAGCAGCACACCAAAGGGAAAGGATTAGGAAGAGAGTGATGGCCTAAAGGTAGGGATGAGTTAGAATAGAGCGTTGGAGAAGGAAAGGTATAAATAGTCTGTTGAATAGTAATCCCAAAGGGAAAAAAAAGAGAAAAGAAAAAAATTTTTTTTAAAGTATATAATATGGCACTTAAAAGATAATGATAAAAATAAACAAAAGAAAATAAGATAAAAAAGATAAAACGGGCAAACTAGTAGTAGTAATAATACTGATTACATATAAAAGTGAGTTAATTAAAAAGGTAAAATCAAGTGAGGAAAGATGAAAAAAAAAATATCTTCTTAAATAAACTTTGCAACTAATGTAACAAAAAAAACCCAAAACAAAAACAGAAAAAAAATAAACAATTAGAAAATCAAAATCAAAAATTAAATAAAGTTTTCAGTAATGAAGGTCATTCACTTCCTCTGTTGTTCTGTCTAGCTCACCAGTTCCCAGTCTGGGCGTTAATTGCAATTCCCAGTGTTTCTTCCGTGTTGTAATCGGGTCTTGATTTTTAAAGCAGTTCTAGAGTCCATATGTGCTGTAGCCTCTAGGTGGCGGTGTTTCTTGGTTGCAGAGAGCCAGGGTTCTGAGGCCTTTGTAGCTTTTTTTTTCCCCCTGTGTCCCTGATCTATGGAGGGGTGGGGGGTGGGCAGGAGGAGCCGACCACGCTCGCCTGTAACTCTCTCTGAGTCAGATCCAGACGTACTGCTCCTTAGATATCCCCCCACTTATGAGCCCCAACCACAGTCAGGGGTGGCTCCAGCCCCGCTCTGGGTTTCCTACAAACACAGACACCTCTGCGAGCCTGGTGCCGCGCAAGCTGGTGTGTGCGGGGTGCCGCGCGCTGCTGCTTGGGGGGGGGGGGGTTGCGCGCGCCACTTGGGATGTGCGAAACTCACCCCATCTCCGCAAAGGCCGATTTTTCACCCTGGGGTAGAGCACTCGTTTTAATCCAAGCGTTCGCGCTGAATGTGGTCGGCGTTTAGGGGTGAACAGCCTCTTGGTGGTCTTTACAGACTGGCTATTCTGTCCTCTAATCCAAATCTCTTCCCGTCAAGATGGCGAGATTTCCCCGTCTTCTCCTTTAGGTCGCTCAGGGAGAGGATTGGGCTGTGGGTGCTTAATTGTCAGGGACACCCTGATCAGGGGCCCCCCAGTTTCTCCAGGTGTTCGCCTCTCTCATGGCTTGTTGGCAGGCACTCCCAGTGACACCCTCTAGTGCTCTCTCCTTCCACTTCGGGATCCGGGTCAGAACTTGCCTACCTATTCTTCCACCATTTTTTCCCGGCTGCCATGTGGAGTTTAAAACTATGTTGGAACCAGACCCACCAGAGCTGCCATCGCCGCCACCGCTAGTGAGGGAAGCCAACCGAGAGCAGAGTTCTCTCCGCCCCGGGTCCAGGGAGTGGGCCTTCTCAGCCGGCCCGCTGTGGGAGCGAGGGAACCGATGCCTGGCAACTTCCACTCCTCCTGGAACGAGACACCTTTGAGCGCGGTCTCCCGGACTACAGCCATCTCAGCCCAACCTCCACGCCCACCGTGCTGGTGAGGAGCTGGCGCGGTGCCTTCTGTTCTCGGCCCTGGCCAGGCTGGAGCTTCTGCAGCAGCTGCCTTGTGGATTTTGAAACTACAAGGGAGATTGAGCCACCGTCACCGCCGCAGCCGCTGCCGCTGCGAATGGTCAAAGCCCACAGAGAGTGGAGCTCACTCTGCCCCGGGCCCAGGGAGTGGGCCGCTTCGGAGCTTGGCCTCTTTATCCACAGCCACTCCACTCCCACCCCGAATGAGACACCTTGGAGCTCGGTCTCCTCGCCCGCAGCCATCTCAGCCCACCTGCAGCCCTCCCAGCCCGCACATGGTGCTGGTGAGGAGCTGGTGCGGTGCCTTCCATTCTCGGCCCCGGCAAGCCCTTTGCCCATCAAGCCCACCGCCACAGGGCCGAGCCGGAGCCTCTGCCGAGACCCCAAGGAGGGGCACCGCTTCCGCCATGTGGATTTTAAAAATACAGTGGAAGAGGAGCCACGGGAGCCACCACCGCCGCCACACCCTCCACCGCTGCCGCAAGTGAGGGAAGCCCACCGAGAGCAGAACTCGCTCTACCCCGGGCCCAGGGAGTGGGCTGCTTTGGAGCTTGGCCTCCGTGTCCATAGCCATTCCACTCCCGCCTGGAACAAGACTCTTTGGAACCCAGTCTCCCCGCCTGCAGCCATCCCAGCCCGCCTGCCATGCTTTGCAAGGAGCTGGCGCGGCGCCTCCGGTTCAAGACCCCAGCATCCCAGGAGGGACATGTGCCCCAGGTGAGCCAGGTGTCCCAGGTGAGCCATGTGTCCCTGGGTGAGCTGTGTGCCCCAGGCGGCTGTGTGCCCCAGGTGAGCCGTGTGCCCTGGGTGAGCCGTGTGCCCCAGGGAAGCGGTGGGACCCGGGGGGGGGGTGTGAACCAGAGGAAGAGCAGATTCTATTCGTGTGGTCCTAAGATAGTCACCATAAATCAAGCAGACTATCAAATGACAGCAGGGAGGGGAAGGAGACCTGGGGGGAGATAAGAGATCAACCAAAGGACTGGTATACATGCATATAAGTACAACCAACGAACACAGAACTCTGGGGAGGGAGGGCATGAATGGGAGGGGGGCAATGGTAAGCTATGTACAAATATAATACCTTACAAATTATGAACAACAAATATGTAACTATCAACAAGTGAATCTAAAAACCAAGGGAAGAAAAAATCATGATGAACAATATCAACTGGTGAATATAATAGAATCAAAAATATGGAAGGGGAGTGGACTGATGATTCTTGGGTAAATGGGAGGTGGGGGGTAGTGGGAAGAGACTGAACATAAACTGCACCTATGGATGAGGACAATGGGGGATGGGGAAAGGGCAGAGGGTGGGATGGAAACTTGGTGGAGGGGAGCAATGGAGAGGGGGGAAAATGAGGAACATTTGTAATAATATGAACAATAAAGATTTTTATTTTTTTTTAAATTACCTATTCCGTATCAGGCAAGTTAAGGTAGTTTTTGTTTTTCAAGAAATAGGTTCATTTCATTGAAATTTTCTGATGGCTAGAATTGTTGTAATATCCCTTTTTAAATTCTTGACACTGGTAATTTGTGTCTAATCTCTTTTTCTTTTTTTTTTCCTTTTTTTTTCTTTTTTTTCTCAAATAGGTTTTTTATTTGTCACCATTAAATGTCTGAATTTTAAACAGATTCTTGGACTGGAGGCTCATATCCATCAGCTCATTCAACTTTAGCACCTGTCTCATCCCCAGTAGTTTTTCCAGAACTGCTACCTTCACCATGAAGCTCCACGAGTTTTCCCAATTGAAACTTGGGTTTCTTCAGCATTTTGACTTTTCTAACAAAGACATCATGGAGCAGATAAATAGACTGGCAAGCCTTTCCTATGTCTTTTCCAATGCTGTCTGGAATCAATTTATTGACCACTTCTTTCAAGTGATTTGTCTGCACTTCTCAGGTCGTGATTTCCATCATTTTCTTCCGGATTTGTTGAACTTGCTGATGCTGAGCATAAGAGGTCTTCCGAATCTGGTTGTTGCGTTTTTTAGTAAAACCAACACAGAAGAGACGAAGCAAATAACCATCGGTAGTCTTGACATCGACATGAGCTTCAGTCATGGTCTGCCACTTCTTGACCATGGAAATTAGTCAGGCAGTTTTTGCCCTGAACATTCTCAGTGATTAGCTTGAATTTCCTAAATTTCTTCATCATTCTGCAGATCAGCCAGGCTCACTTCAAAAACAGGACCCTTGAGACCATCAGATGCAATTTTGGTTCCTTGAGTTTTCGTAACCAGTGTTTTCCCAATATTTCTTATATTGAACATAGCTGGTGCTTTCACATCATACCAATCCTTCTTAGAAAATGGATCAACCACTTTCTTCTTGGCTCCCTTTTTGCCGCCTTTCATAAGGTGCTTATTCTTGCCCACCGCCATGGTGCTGCTCGGAGAGCCAAAGGTAATCTCTTTTTCTTAGTATTGCTCCATATTTGTCAATTTTTTTTATCAAAGAAGCTCTTATTTCATCTTTTTTCTCTATTTTTATTTTTTCAATTTTATTGATTTCTGCCTTTATAATTATTTCCTTCCATTTGTTCACTCTGAGTTGATTTTGCTCTTATTTTTGTAGGTTCATAAGGAAGCTTTTGGTAAGGTTTTTAAGGTGGAAGCTTAGATGAATGACCTAAGACATTTTCTGTTTCTAACATACACTTACCTAGTGCTATAGGTTTTACTCTCGGGGCTCCTCTAGCTTCATCTCAGTTTGATATATTGCATTTCCTTATCATGTATGTTTTTATTACCCTTAAAACTTGACTTTTTTTATTCATGGGTTATTCCTTCTACTGTGTTATTTCTTTTCTAAGTGTTTAGAGATTTTTCTGTGAACTTCCTCATGTTGATTTCATTGTGGTCAGAGAATGCACTTTTATAGAATTTCAACTTTTCAAAGTTTGTTACAGTAAACAAATTTTTATTTTGCATTGTGTTGCTTTATAGCACAGGATATGTCTGTCTTGATATATGTTTTTGAGGGCACTTGAAAAGAATATGTACTTTGTTACTGCTGAGTGGACTGTTCTGTTAATGTTGATTAGATTCTGTTGTTTGATGGTGTTATTTCTTACTGATTTGGGGTCTAGCTATTCTATCTTTGACAGAATGATATTTATGTCTTGAGTTATTGATTTATTCATTTCTCCTTTCAATTTTCTGTTCTCCTATTTGAAGCTCTGTTACGTGATGTGTATACATTGAAGACCATAATGTCTTCCAGGTGAACTGACGCTCTGTGGCTGTAACTCTCCTTGCTTTGAAGCCTACCTAAGCTTGTATTCATGTAGTCACTCCTGCTGTGTTTGATTGTTTATATGATGCAACTTTTTTAGCCTGTGGGTTTTTTTAAATAAATCTTTATTTCTCAAATTATTACTGACATCTGTGGGCTACTTGAGCTTTTTCAAAAATTGAATTTTTATTTACCTATAATGGTTTTTAGTATCTTTCTCTATGTAGCATTTTTATTGGTTGTTCTAGGTGATGCGTTATGTATACATAACTTATCAAACTCCTGCTCATGTCATTTTACCAGTTTGAATGAAATATAGAAACCTTACTTCCCAATACATCCTCTTACCCTTCCTACTTAAAAGGTAACTTTCTTTTTTTTAAAAAAAAATATATATTTTATTGAATTTTTACAGAGAGGAAGGGAGAGAGATAGAGAGCTAGAAATGTCAATGAGAGAGAAACATCGACCAGCTGCCTCTTGCACACCTCCTACCGGGGATGTGCCCGCAACTAAGGTACATGCCCTTGACTGGAATCGAACCCGGGACCTTTCAGTCCGCAGACCGATGCTCTACCACTGAGCCAAAACGGTTTCGGCGAAAAGTTAACTTTCTTAAGTACTTCCTTTGAATACATTTAGAATCACATTAGACCACGTAATTATTTTTGTTTCAACCACCAAAATTACTTTAGTAAACTCCTGTATAGGAGGAGTGCCTCCTGTATTTACCCTATTTTTCCTTCCTGTTCTTTTTCATCCTGAGTGCATCAAAAGTTCCCAAGACCACCTTTGGGTTTGATGTTCATTATGAGAAATCACAAGACACACCATATAGTTGTACGCCTGGCTGCAGTTACAACAAAAAGATACAAAGAGGAAACCAGCAACTAGCTTCCAAGAATCCTCTCCCAGTGGAGACACACATGGCGCACTTAAGTCCTCCAGCAAGGACGTGTGACAATATGTATTAAATGTTGTCTAACAAAAAAATTCATAAGAGGCTCAGAATTCATCTGTTTTAGTAGGAGCTGGCCGAGAGGCACCTGTGCCTAGCACATATTACAAATCGAGGTCCCAGAAGGAAAGCAGGTGTTCAGCATAAACCAACCCACTGCATACTTTCAGGCCCAGTGAGTCATTCATATCAGTTCTGGGAACGTTGCCAACCCTCCTGAAATGCAAGGTCTTGATGTAGCCAGAGGGTGACCTAGCCAGCAGGACTTTCTAAGAAGAGAGGTGCCAAGCCTGCTATGTTCATTCTTTGCTGTGCACGGATGTTCCAAGGTTTCCTCTCTTATTGTTTCCATTTGTCAATAAAATTCTCTTCATTCCTTCTCCTGGAAACACATACCCAGTTTCTTTCATCTGTGAATTTCTTGATCTCCCCCTTCACTCTTGGAAGATATTTTCATTTGGTACAGGACTTGGGATTAACAATTCTTTCCTTTCAGCTCCTGAAATATACTGCACCCTTTCCATCTAATTCTAACCTGTATGGTTTCTGATGAGAAATCCACTACCATTCGAACAGTTTTTCCCCCAATGAGAAAAATATGGTTTTTTTATGGTGTTTTTCTGATTTTTAGTCTTCAGAAGATTCATTATAATGTGTCTTGGCATGGACTTGAGTGAGGTTATCATGTTTGACATACACATGGCTTTATGAATCTGTAGTTTACATCTCTTGCCATATTTGGGGGGTTGCAGCCATTGATTCTCTAATACTTTTTCAACCCTGTCCTCCTTCACTTCTTCTCCAGAACTACAATGGTACCATGTTAGATATTTTGTTATATTCCCACAGTTCATGAGACTGTTCATTTTTCTTCAGTATGTTTTCTCCATGTTGTACAGGTTGGGTAATTTATATTGTTCACTGATTACCTGTTCTATCGTTCTAACTTCTGTTCACTGATTTCTGTTCCTTTGAATCTGCTGCTGAGCTTTTCTTCAGGTATGTATTTTTAGTTCTGAATGTTCCATTTGCCTATTCGTAATAACTTCTGTTTCTCTGCAGAAGTGTTCTAATGTTTCATTTATCTTAAGTGTGTTCTGTTAGCTGAATTGGATATCCAGTTGTCCAATTGGATGGACTTGGTATTTTTCCAACTGAGTGGACGTGGCACCCTTGCCAAAAATCAGCTGACTATCTATATGAGGATTATTTGTTCTGAGCTCTCAATTCTACTCTGTCATCTATATTTTTATCCTTTTGGCAATGCAACACTTTTCTAACTGTTTGTCACTTGGCACTAAGTATTGAAATCAGCAAGTGTGAATCTTCCCATTGTTCTTTTTCTGTTTTAACTGGTTTTGGCTATTCAAGATCCTGTGAGATTCCAAATGAATTTTAGGACAGGTTTTTCTATTTCTGCATCATATGCACATACGGGATTTTGATAGGGATTGGATTGAATCTACAGATCACTTTCACTGCTGCTGTCATCTTAGCAGTATTGCCTTACAATCCATAAGCATGGGGAGACTTTCCACTGAGTTGGGTCATCTGTAATTGCAGCAATGTTTTGTAGTTTTTAATGAGCAAGGTTTTGCTTACTTGGTTAAATTCACTGCTGAGTATTTTATTCTTTTTGATGCTATTATAAAGGAAATTTTAAACAATTCTGTTTAAATAGTTCACTGGAAATGTATGGAAATACAACTGACTTTTGTATGTTGATTTTATATCCAAAGTTTCACATTCACATCCATAGTTTTCTCTCTATCCCGATGAATTTTCGCTTGTGGATTCCCTGATACTTGTTGTAAATTTTAACTAAAGGTTTCTTCACAGTCATGAGATCTGTGGGGTGCTGTGGGCTGACTGTGTCCTCCCAAAATTCATATGTTAAGCCCTAACCCCCAATGTGTATATATCTGGAGATATTGATACCATTGTAATTAACCTAGTTATTAACAACAGGAAAGGAGCAAAAGGGTCGAACAACTGCATAGTCCTCTGCAGGTCTGTAGCCAGCTTTTTTGGGGTCTCCCCTCCCTGTAAAGCCAAATATTATAGGTATGTCATTTGGGCAGCTTCGCCAGGAAGCTAAAGCTTTACACTCCCCAGGGAGCCACCAGCCTATTCCCCACAGATCACTGGGGGTCGGGACTGGACAGGGAGAATAGACACATGCCCAGTAAAGTTGGGGTGACCTCGGATTCTCACCTGAGAACAGGTCACTGGTCAGAATGGGCGTGGCTGCTGCAAGGGTGCTAAACAATTTAAAGAATCCTAAAATATGTAATTTCTATGCCTCAAACAACAAAGAGCAAAGCAAATCCCTTTGGTTCTTTCATTCTTTCAAAATTAGTTAATCTTTGGTCTCTTTATGAACAAGTGTGTTGAGTGCCTCATACTTTTCCAGGTATGGAAACTTCACCTTAAAAACCAGCCCACTCAGATGCTCTTGCCTGGTATCACCTTTTCACCCGGAAGTGAACCAAAGGAAAAAGTGTTGTCACAGACAGGATTAAGTCCAGGGTATGATAAGGGTCCCATAGGAAGTGGCAGAGTAGGTATGGGGAAAGTAAGCTGGTACAGCATTGCATTCTGGCCAAGCATGCTTCTCTATTAACACTATAAGTGATAAAGTGAAAAGTCCAAAAGAACAGTTTCCCTCTTGCATTAGGGAACATTCTGAATTGTATACACCATATACACTTTTTTATCTCAAAGGTATAAAAGATTTGACAATTGAGGGACACACAGCTGTCAATGATGTCTGATAACATCAAAACCAAAGATTATTAACTTGTGCAGTAATAGGCAAATATCTACCATAGGAGCCCAGTATTAACATGAAAGTTTAGATCTTCTTGCAAAAAAAAAAATCTGCCTTCTTTATGAACAGGCAATACAAATCTGAATGAGCACAGTGACGCTACGCTGAGTGACTGGTGTAGCAGCAGAGTGCCCACAGCACCTATTCAGGAGACCAGTAAATGTTCACTGTATCCGATTACCACAGGCTCCCATGCTGCCTGAGAGATTAGAACATCTTTCTATCCACTCCATTATATATTTCCAAACCCTTGATTTCAACATGGCAAACTCTTTCTCAACATCCTTCAAAGACCATCTTGCTCCAAGTTCAAGTCCATTCTCCTCAGCCTGGCTTTCGGGAGTCTGAAATGTCTCCATCTGGGCTCAGAGGAGATGAAGGCCTTCAGGGGCCAGGCAAGTAATGAGTGAGTGAAGCAGGCACTGGGCCTTGGGCAAAGGGGCAGGACTACTCAGTGGAGATGCTGTTTGTCTCCAGCCCCTAGCCATCTGTCCAAGAGGGAAGCTGTAGGACAGCAGGAAATAATCTGTTCTCAGAGAAGTTGACAATCCAGGCCTATAGGTGTAATCTCCCAATGTGTGGGAACTCATTTAAATATAAAGCGTGGGTCCAGTCAAACTAAATCTTTTCGAGTCACAAACAAAAACAGTTCCACACCCTTCCCTCTACACAGAAAACTGATGTGACTCAAGGTC